>CM073482.1:10010000-11271666 GCA_037074505.1 Albizia julibrissin
CCCATCATGTCATAATGGAACGATAGTTGCGTAGGTTAAAGGGGGCTTTTCCATATTTTTCTTAATAAACGGAAAAAAGTTTAGTTGAATTGCATCTTAAAGTTGACTAGAATCAGTGTATCTCTCCAAATTCAAATAGTACTTTCAGATTACCCATGATATTTATATCTCCAAATTCAAAAAGTTTAGTTGAATTACAACCTTGTATCATATGAACCTTTGTTAGTGTATATGGACTCCGTTGAAGTGTTTTTAGAAAAATAGTTTAGTATAAAATATAATTTATTTATGAGATAATTAATCCTTATTTTTTAGTTTTATTCTTATAATTAATGCTTATTTTAATTTTTCCTACTCATTAAATTTTCAAACATATTTTCGAGTAAGTGCAAAAGTGGAGAAAATGTTTAATTTATGACATATTTAATGAGTTAACTATTATTTACTAATTCCCGTAAATTAGTTAAAATGACCTACTTTATTGATCAGAGTGAGTATCCTCCTTATTGAGATAATCTTATTTAAAATACTATTAGATACTAAATGTGACCACATTTCTTAATAAAAACTTGAATATTGATTTGCTACATTATTAGTGAGTATCCCTTTTGTTAGACTAAACCTTCATTGATATTATGCATATATTTATTTCTTTTCATGTAGCAAATGAGAAAGAGAATGATATTTAATTTTTAAGTTGGAATTTAAATAAGAGACTTGTTACTCCCTCCGTCCTATTTATAAGCAACTTTCTTCTTGATTGTGTGAAATGAATTTTAGTTAAAAGCAATAAGTGTGTCAAAAATACCATATTTTTTTTCATATATGTCCTTATTTATGAAAATAGAGAGAGAACGTATAGAAAGTATGTGGATAATAAAATACGTTTTCTTAATACTTTGTTGACTTATTCACCTAATGAGTTCTTTCTCTCCCGAATATAATTCTATGTATGTGTGATAATTAATTATAAATAATATGTTTTTAATAAGGGGTGAAATAGAAAAAAATGAGTTTATATTTTCAAACACAAAATAAAAATTGTTTATAAAAATAATTAACCTCATGAAAACAAATTATTTATAAATAGGATTCTAGGGAGTAGTTGATTAACAAATTTAATAATTAATAGAAATTAATTTATTGTATAGAGAGAACCGAGCCAATGAAATGGGAAGAGAGTTTGTGGACGCAACTTTAAATGAAAGTGATCCTGCTTTGAAATTGGAAGCATTCCCATTGGCTTGTGGTCTAATTCACCTCCCTCTGCCTTTATTCTTACATTTATGGCGCCCTCCCATTCTCAAAAATTTGTTTTAAAATATAAGTCCCTTCTTGACAGGTAATAAATGAATTTTTGACAAGTTTACTCTTCGTTAATAATAGACGAGAGAGATATATACAACTGCTGAGAGATAAAAAGAAGTGGGAGAATATGTGCACCTTTTATAAATAAGAGTAAATATAAAAAAATTTATATATTTAATGCTTTTTTTATTTTATAGAATAAAATACAAGTGACTTATAAAAAAAAAAAAGGGGGTAGTTCTTTATAAATTGCTCCCTCTAGTTTTTTTTATGAGTAATTTTATCTTTTATGGGCTGGTCCTTAGTATAAATAATTTTCTTTTGTGTCTCAAAATTTAAATTATTTTTTACCCCTATTAAATGCATAATTTTTTTTTATTAATCATCCCTATTTATCACTAATTCTCTTTCATTCAATTGTTTAATACTAATTCCTTTTCATATTTTCTACTCATTCTCATTAATATTTTTATTCATTCTCTCTCCTGTACTCGTTTCATCAATAAAGGCATGTTTGGGAAATACATGATATTTTTTACACATTTATTGTTTTCAACTAATCTTAACCTCCAGTTCATTTTGCTCAATTAAGAACAAAGTTGCTTATAAAAAGGATATGAGGGAATACTTGTTTAAAACTTAATACTCCCTCCAGTCCACAATATAATACGCTTTAATGGCTTCGTCTACAATATAAGTCACATGAAGAATAATTAATTTTTATTAGTCAATTTTGTCTCGGTAATTAATGTTCAAATATGACTTCTTGTACTCCCTCTGGTCCTATTTATAAGCAATTTTCTCTATCATGAGGCTGATCCCTTTTATAAGCAACTTTCACTTGTGTTTAAAAATGTAAGCTCATTTTTAATATTTTACCATTATTAAATTCATATTATTTATAATTAATTATCACACACATCAAAAGTTATATTCAAAAGAGAGAGAGAGAGAAATCACTAGGTGAATAAAGTCAATAAAACATTG
This sequence comes from Albizia julibrissin, assembly GCA_037074505.1. Lineage (NCBI taxonomy): Eukaryota > Viridiplantae > Streptophyta > Magnoliopsida > Fabales > Fabaceae > Albizia > Albizia julibrissin. Next base: position 10,012,296 of record CM073482.1, read on the forward strand.
AGAAAACATATTTTACTATCTCTCTTACTTTTTATACATTCTCTTTCAGTTTTCATAAATAAGGGAATATATGAAAAAAAAAAAAGCATTTTGACACACTTATTACTTTTAACTACATCATTTTACACAATCAAAAAGAAAATTACTTTTAAATAGAATCAATTACTCATATGAGAGTCCCTATAAAAAAATTAGGGCATTGATCTGGTTGTTAGTTATAATAATGATATGAATCCCAAGGCAATTTCTTGGTATTAATGAGTTTCGTCAATGGCTTTGATAACTGCTTAGTACAATTTAGGTCACCTATCTAACAGCCCTCTCATATCTCAGTCTTTGATAATTTCCCTAATCGGTAGCAAGCAATTGGCGTTTTATTAATACAGCATCGGGACTTGGGCGCTCGCACCAGCCATTTGTCCCAATTATCTCAGGCCAAAAACTAATGACAGAATAAAATAAACATTATATATATATATATATATATATATATATATATATTTCTGTCACAAAAAATAAATAGTCCCTCCTGTCAACGATATGGCTTCTAAAAAAATGATTTAGTTTAAAATTTAAATCACTTATAAGATAATTAATACTCATTTTTTATTTTTGTCCTTATAATTAATGCTTATTTTTAATTTTACTCAACCATTAAATTTTCAAACACATTTTCTAATAGGGGTAAAAGTGGATAAAAGTTTCAATTTAAGATAAATTTAATGAGTTAACTGTTATTTCTTATTTTTTGTGAATTAGTTAAAGTGTCCTAAATATAGATTAGATGGAGTATTTTTTGTTCTCACACCCAGGTAATTTAGTGACTTTTAATATTTTGAATAAAAAAATCATTGTCAAAAAAAGATATTATATGATGGATATCCTGTTGCTTTGCTTTGTCTTAAACACTCTATATTATGATATTTGTAATAATAACAATAAACCTAATCCAAATTGGATCATTGTTAATTACTCCCTCTTGTCCTATTTATAAATAATTTTCTCTTTTATGGGATTGACCATTTTTATAAGTAACTTTCACTTTATGTATGAAAATGTCAACTCATTTTTTTTATTTTACCCTTATTAATATACATATTATTTATAATTAATTATCATATACACCAAGAGTTATATTCAAAAGAGGGAGATAACTCATTAGGTGAATGAAGCCAATAAAACATTAGGAAAACGTATTTTACTATCTCTTATACTTTTTATACATTATTTCTTTATTTTCATAAATAGCGGCATATATAAAAAAAATATAATATTTTTGACACACTTAATCAGTTTATTTTAAGCAATAAAAAGAAAATTAACTGATGGAGTATAAGGTTGTAATTAACAAGTACTGCAATTTTTGCATTACATAGGAATCTGGACTGTAGAGAGAACCAAGAGGATGGTATATAGTAGTACCAACTTTGCGTTTTATATAAATATTTAACAACTCAGATCCAGTATAAAGTCATAGCTATGTAGCTTTTTGCGAGTCTCGCTGACACCCACGTTAATTCATCTGATCAAACCCCGAAAAAACTAAAAAGCTAACACAACTAACTAATTAATTATATCAATTAATCCACATGGTTTATTTTTGGAAAGCCTCTTGGTTAATTACTCTGCCAGCCATTCCTCACTGGATTCAAGGAAGGATGTGAAAGAGTGAAGATTATTGCCCACATTTGTGTCTTCCACGTGGTTGCTCTGCATCCAATCGTTCAGAACATCATCGGAGAACACGAAGGGTTGCTGGTCCGACGACGGTGACAGGCCGTCGACGCTGTTGTTGTTACTGAAGTGGCACATTTCTGACAAATCCGAGTTCAGGAGGTCCCACAAGCAGATCTCTCCCACGCTGAAATCCGCCAGCAAATTCCCCGCAATCATCGACGACGACGGCTCCTGATAATGATGATGATGATGATCCTTCCCCACACCCAACAACCTCGACGAGCTCTTATCATCGGCGCCACGGAGTAAACCCGTCGTCTGGTTATAGTCAGCCGCGGCGGCAACATCTTCCACAGGATAATGAAGCGGCTCTGTTTCAGAGTCGGTCATCTTCAAGAGTAGTCTAGAAGAAGGAGGAGGAGGAGGAGGAGGACGTGGGGCGATCACGACCTTAGAGCACTTGGTAGCTTTCGTACGGACGACATTGGAGAGAGAATGCGGGGAAGGTAGGGAGATTGATTTTGGTTTGAGATTCACAGGATTATTATTACTATTCTTGAAAGCATTGTGGGTCTTAGGTTGAGCAGAGGAAGCAACACTGTTGTTTTGGTAATGATGAGGATTATGATGATGGTTCTTCACTTTCTTGCCTAAATTAGTGTTCCAGTAGTTCTTTATTTCATTGTCTGTTCGCCCTGGAAGCCTCCCCGCAATCAAAGACCATCTGTAACACCACGGACACATCAATAGTCATCAGAATCATAAAATGTTTAGCAGGATCTAAGGTTAGATATTGTGAGTGGGTTGCTCGGAAAACAATGAAAATTAATTAAAGACCTGTTTCCCAAGAGTTTGTGAAGGCGGACGATAAGCTCTTCTTCGTCAGGGGTGATATTGCCTCTTTTGATGTCGGGCCTGAGGTAGTTTAGCCATCGGAGTCGGCAACTTTTCCCACATCTTTTCAAACCTGTATGTATGCTTACGTACGAGGATATGTATGACCATCAACAACAGAGACAAACAACAACGTAACATGACGACGAAATTATGAATTAAGGAAAGAAGCGAACCAGCTCTTTTGGGGAGGTTGCGCCAGCGGCCTTCGCCGTGGACGGAGATGAAGTCTTTGAGGATCATGTCTTCATGAACAGTCCAAGCTCCTCTGTTCAAGCCCTCCTTGGAGCAACAAGGGCTTCTTCCCATGTTTCTCTCTCTCTCTCTCTAAATGGGAAGGCAAAACAAGCTGAGAGTCTCAGCCTGGGAAGTCTGTTTTCTTTGTGCCAAATAGGTCGAAGTGGAGAGAAGGTTACTTATAGGACTCCAAAATGAGATCCATTTGTCACCTCATAAATGTTGGAGCCAATCTCATCCTTCACTTCATCAATTCTGTGGCCACACTCTAATGCCGTCCCGATAAACATCACGTTTCCAATTATAATTAATATTGGAAAAATTACTAAAAAAATAACTTTGAAGTAAATTAATTATCAAATGCGACCATAAAAGATCCGTTACACGTAACGGAAGATATTTTACATACAACAGAAGATGTTTGCATGTTCATAGGAAAGATTTTTGAACACACGAAATATTGTTTGCACACGACGAAAGATCTTCTGAACACACGAAAGATTGTTTACACATGTGGTAGCATTTGATAATTAATTTACCTAAAGGTTTTTTTTTATAATTTTCCCATTAATATTTCCTCCTATTTTTTAAGTTATAGAGACAAGGTATTTTTATTCTAGGTTTAAGGTGTAAAGATATTTATAAATTTCGATCAAATGTGCGTCCAGCATCCCAAAGGTATAAAAATACCTATAAATTTTTAAAATTAGAGCAAAAGAGTTGGCACCGTTACTTTTTATAGTAAAGCCCACACTCTTTTTGCATATAAATATGTAACAATGTTAGATTAAGTTTAACGGTTTTGACATTTTTCCTGCCATTTTAAATATTTATGGATATTTTTGCACCTTCAAAAAATATATGATGGTGGATGTACTTTTAGTAAAAGTTCATATGTATTTTTATACCATAACCCTTTTATTTATAACTTATATCATAAAATTATACACATACATATGTTTTGTGTATGTGTGTATATGAATAATTTTACTCTTTATTTATTATTGTTTTAATTTTATTCTCATAAAATATGCTCTATCTGTCCTCAAATATAAACTTCGAATATGTCCATCTCAATTTTGTTTCAATATATATTGCTTTTGATTATACATATTGCATTTTTTTTTACCAGTGACTGTGTGAATGCATTAATTAAGATCGTGGATGAGAATTATGTCGTGGACCAGATGAAGTATACTACTATGTTAAGTAGGGGTAAATCTGACTTGAGGGTTTTTTTTTTTTTTAATTTAACGTTTGGACATTTCGCCCTCTTATTTATGTGAAATTGTTGTTACGACCCCGGGAATTGCGAAATTAATCAACGAGATGGCTACGTCACGTGGACAGTATTGTATCTTGAATGTGCATATTTTGGGACCATCTTTTTTATCATCTCTTGATCTTTTCCCATTTTTGTTTTTATTTGCCACGCAGTATTTTGCGACTCATGGAATATATATTGTAATGACTTATTTAATCCTTCATTCATACTTTTTGGGTTACTAAGGTCTGTGTGTGTGTGTGAATGATGCTATGATAATAAATTACAATCTTTTTCAATGGCTACTCACATTGTGAATGATCAATTATCTCATGTCTTCGCCCCTACATCGTCTTATATAAAAATATAATTTGACTATCTATATTCTGCATTCGATGTGCTTAAATTAATTTTAAATGATCACATATTGTTTACAATTTGCACTTCTAATCCTCATTTCATTTAGCATTATTAAGACTATATATAGAGATTCAAACTATACATCTCTCTCTCCCGTGTGAGAGATGTGGATTATACTTATTTTTTCTACCATTTGAACATTATTTGTTGAAATATGTAAATAAATTAAGATTGGCGGAAAAATATTGCGAAGCAGCCCCATTGTTCGTTAGTATTTATGAACAACATGTCTTTTTTTTTTTTTTTTGCAGATTTTATATTTTATTGGCGGCTTGCGTATGGGAGATCACAGTGTTTGTCGTATGCACCTCCACCTCCAACTTATAATCGGAATATTCTCCTCCTTCAAGGAATTTGTTTTTTTTTTCAATGAATGCGTTCCGATTATATATTTTCAAGAATCTTATTTTTGTTGGAAAATCTATATATACACGTACGTGGTTTTCTCTATGCATTACTTGATTTATACTCCCTTGCTCACTTATTATAAGCTTCAAATATTTGTTTTATGTTAATCAAGAAAATAATTAAAATTATTTAAAGACAATAAATATGTATTATTTTTTTAACTATGTTATAATATGTAAAGAGAAAATAAATGTAATAATTACAGTTAACAAGAGATGAAGTTGAAAATAATAATAAATATTTTAAAAATTTTAAAATAAAACTTATATTTTGAGGCATACCCACTCATTTATAAATTTATAACAAAGGATGGAGAGAGTTTTTTTTTTTTACATGAGTACATATTTCCTAATTAACATTGATATTGATGATATATATTGGTAATTTGTGATGTCACTTCTTCTTTTGACCAAACATTGTTAATCATGGGGTGTGAGTTATATATTGAGAAAATTCAGCTCGTAAATAAGAGAGAAAATAACATAATGATCTTTTAAAATCTTAAAATAAAAAAATGATTTTAAGAATTTGTCAATAAAGTTTCTGGACTTGTTAATGATCCGCTTCTAGAGTTGTTAATGAGATCATTTTTTCATTTTGAGATTTCAAGTTATCATTTTTTCATTTTGCTTCTTGTTTAGGACCTGATTGTAATTTTTCTTTATATATATATATATATATATATATATATATATATATGTATGTATGTATGTATGTATGTATGTATGTATATAACTACTCTTGTTGACTTAATAACATGTCACTTTCCTATTTCTCCATGCATGTGGATCCTTATTAACTGCCTCTGTTTCTATTTTCAAATTTTGCATCTTCATCTTTGTCCCCTCTATTTATTTTTCCTCACAAGGACGCCGTACCTATTTTAATGTTACTTTTCCTGCATGGATCAGTAACTTGTAATTTTCTTTTGTTTTCTCATTCCAGTTTAATTTATCGCCTGTGAATAATATTTTTTATCGTTAGTTTTAGAAAACCTCCAGCTTCTTCTACAGATTTATGGATTCTTTACTAACGCGTTTAATTAATTAAAAAATACAAGAGTTGAAATGACCACAAAATTTTTATCTCCAGTCTTAATTAATCTCCCGTCATGTAAAACTTGTAAAACATTTATGAAGTAATACAGAATTAATGTGATTTAAAGGGTAAAAATGTGTATAATAGTTTTTCTATTTTTACTGCTTGGTTCTAGATTAACCAGTAGTCTCATGTTTGAATCTTGGGTATGCAGCCACGACAATTATTTGGAGTTAGTGAGGTGCCTCCATAGTGGACCTACATTTCCACAAACTAGACTAGTCAGTTGTTAGCAACACCGGATATTAGTAGATTAATCCAAAATAATTAGTAAAAGATGCGACATATTTTTGTGAAAGTAGAATTTGAGCCATTCAAATATGATATATATCTACGGCCATTTTTATTTTCAATTCATAAATAAGATCTAGTCGACTTTTAATAGTATGTTTGGTTTAGTTTGTAGAAAGGTCATAAGTGCTTATACACATAAGTCGAAGTCGAGACAACACTCATCTCACATTCTTACTTCGTATTCCGTAAATCACGATTGAAAAACTATTTTTGAAAACTTCAATAATTTTAACCTAACTTTCAAGCCTCTCTCATAATGAAATTTGGTCTTGTGAAGTGGCCAGTTATTGTTGAAAATTAAACTGTCTGTAAACCGGCCAAAAGTCAGACATTGATGGTATAGATCAGAAGAGCATCTGTTGTTGTGTACTAGCAACATATATTTCCCTATTTATGCCTCCTGGCTCCTGCATCCAAACATCTAAATTCCTAATATCTAGTTGAAGACTTGAAATGGATTACATTTTTTTTTTAAAAAAAATTATAATATTTTCTATTCATTATTCTACCAAGCAGTGTTTTCTCTCCATATATATATATATATATATATATATATATATATATATATATATATATATATGTAATCACTCTCACTTCAAAGGTAGTACTTTACACAAAATTTACTTGCAGGAATTATCCAAATTAAACTATTATGACAGCTAGCTATCTACTACTCCCTCCGATCTTAAATATAAGATAGAATTGATTTTTTTAGAGATATTAAAGAAACTCAATAAGTTACTTAATCATATTATATGTTGTATATCATTAGATTGTATATCAGTTCATATATCAAGTAAAATAGTTTAGAGAAAAAAATATAAATATTTAAAATAATTTAATTAGTTTTCTTAACACCTTTAAAAAATTCAATTATATCTTATATTTAAGATAGATAAAAGTATTTGGCTTTTTTATCTTTAATTTCATATTGCGTCACCTAACATGTGGAGAGAGAGTTAGAAGGCTCTCAAACTAACATTCCAGAGAGGTGGTTGGAAAGTTAGTTGCAGTCCCCGGGGGTGAGGGGCGCTCGTGATGTTGTGTACGTAGGGTATAGCGTTGCGGGTTTTGTCATTTGTGTAATTGTGTGTTAAAGTGAGAGATATCACGCAGCAGTAGTGAGTGGCAGAGTGCCTCCCACGTGGCACTAATGTCACTGACAAAATTAATCAATTCATTGGTACGACGATGGCCCTCCTTCCTCTAGTCTTTGCCGTTGATGTCTCTCTCATCTCACTCCCTCTCCCTCTCTTCATTTCCACCTTCTTTGCTACTCTTCAACTACATTCATCCTCCTCCTTCATTTCTAGTACATTCATTTCCCACTTTTGTATTTCTACCCTTTCATGTGTGTAATTTAGCTTCTTTTTGTATACCCAGCTTTTAGGTGAATTAGACCCATATCAACAAGGCTTATAGCACGTCTCATGCCTCAAAAAGTGCTTATAAACTTGCGTGTTTTATAAATATCCAAATACGAATGGACTTGATTTCACAGTGACAAGTCCTATATCAGAAGAAAGAATTGAGCTTAATAACTACTCCCTCTCACCTTAAATATAAGAGTTAACAGAGGGGTTTACTTTAGGAAATTAACATTTTTAGGATATCATCAGGTTTTCTTTAATTTCTGCAAAAATACTACAGACGGACTCTTATATTAAGGACTATAAACAATATCTATCTTCATAAATAAATCATAAATTTGAATGTTGAGAGATTTTGAGTTAACATGTGATGTCCTTGTGTTATTCGTCGTTTAACATTAGAGATGTACGTTAGGGTAGGGGAAAAAAAAGAAGGAGTTCTAATTATGGAAAATTCATCAGGACAGTATATAGGAAATGATTATGGTTACGTTGAATCAAAAGCTATACATGGGCGTATGGATTAGAAGAGAGGAATAAATTCCTTGTTGTTTTCTTTTCCACCCTTTTCCCATTTTTGTTTCAATTTTATTACCCTCCAGAATCTTTTCATAGGACTCTTCTCCTTTCCTCTTTTTTAAGCTTTGGTATATGCCTTCTCGGTTATCTGTCCCTATTTTTATTCAATTATCTGAACGCGTTTATTGTCAATTCTAGGACAGTTATTAGCTCGAGTAATTGATTGAAGAAACTTAATTAATTCCCTTTAGATGAATTTTTAAATTCAAATTATATTATTGTGGTTGAAAAAAAGTGACACAACCGAGTGATCTCACCATGTTATTTTATATTATATTAGCTTATGTTTAGTAGCTTATAAGTGTTTTTCACGTAAATCGAGATAAAACTCCTCTCACATACTTATCTCATATACTATAAATCATAATTGAAAAACTGCTTTTGAAGGCTCCAATCGCTATTTTAAACAAATACTGAATTAGTTGGTATTGTCCAATATATTAGAAGAGGCATGTTAACATGTTATTTTATAACTTATCTAATTAGAAAAATGAATTTATTAAAGTAGGCAGATACAATTATCAAAATAGTCACATGAAGTTTTCCAAATTAGCATAGTATATTTTGAATTAATTAAAGTAATTTGATAACTTTACATTCAAAATTAATCATAATAGAATTCTTAAATACTTTTTTGATAGAAAAATTTGGTATGTGATTTTTTTTATAATTTTTTATAATCCTTAAACCCGAATGTGATTTTCTCATGAAATAAAGCCAAATTGTGCGGCGGAATGGGCAATGGCTAGGATTCTTTTTTATTAATTGGTGGTTAGTGACTCGGTGATGGAATCCATACCCATGTAACATCACGGGAAGCGCAAAAACATTTTGGTTATGGAGGCCATGATGATAAATTAGAAGATCCAACTTGAAATAAGAAATACTTGTCCGTACATTTAAAATAATAAAATATGACGGAAATAAAAACCTAAGGAGTGGTCCATTGTTCCTATAAATTTTTAGGAATTTTATAATAACGATTGTAATATTTAAAAGTAGTTTTTCAATCATAATTTATGATATACGAGGTAAGTATGTGAGATGAGTGTTATATCAATTTATTTATATAAATATTTTTGAAAATTAAAAAAATCATCCCAAATACAGTGATGATTGATAATCACATGAGTCTAGATTTTTTTTGTTGGAGTACTAAATATCAGCCGGTGGATTCTTTTATATATAGAAATACTTATTTTTTGATAAGTTAAAAATAAAGTGGCGTATTATGTACATCAAAGGGCCTCTATGGTGGGATGAAAATTTGAGGAAGGAAAGTAACCTAGTGAAAGAAAGAAAATGGAAGATTGTGATGGGTTATGGAAGATGAATTATTTGGTATGAAAAAAATTGAAGGGTGGAACTTTAAAAAAAAGGAAATATCTATTTTATCCTTAAAATAAATTAATAATTATTTATTAATTAAATTCATATTTCAATTCATACATTAAATAATTAGTAGTACAATAATTTAAGGGAAAATTCTAAGAAAATACCATTTGAACTTCAAAATCCTAAATCAGTGATTTGACAAAAACCTAAGTTGTTAATCTCCTTACTTTTTTTTGTCAACAAAACCAATTTGGGATATTGAAGTTCAAGTGCTATTTTTTTGGGATTTTCCTATATTTAAAAATAAAATAAAATATAAATTATAATTTAAATCAATAAAAATTTATTTTATTTATTAATAAAATGGAATTTTTTTTCATTTATTAATAAAATTGAAAAAAAATTTCTATAGAATAAAATTCAAATTTATTGATGAAATATTCTGTTTGACCTTGTTTTACTAGTTGTAAACAAGAGCAAGCTTTCATCGTCAATTATCTTGCTATCATAGCTGTAACTCTTTCGTTTCTCTTCATTCTTCCTCCTTGCAGCGGTGTGTGATGTTCTTAAATTTAGCTTTGATCTTTCAAAATCAAGAGATTATTCTTCTAAATTTGTTTCATATAAAAAAAGCTTCGGTTGATTTAGCGTGAGAGAAGAAGGAAAAATGTAGTGGAATACAGAAAAAAAAATCATAGGCACAGGAAACACACGATGAAAATTTTTTAGGATTCCTACTTTTTAATTAACATTTTTTAGGAATATATTTATCTTTTGGATATTCCTTCTTACGAAGGAACTTGGGTTTTCACAAATTTTTGTGGGATCTCATCTTTTCATCTTTAAAGGAACATTAGTGAGCCTAAAAATTTGAATTATCGAGAAAATTGAGTAAAAATTATGTTTCAAACAAAGGAACTTACTTATATTCCTTTCCCTTCCCACTCTTCGGCCTACCAAACGGACGGAACTCTTTTTTGGGGATTTGGAAGTGAATTCCCGAATAGGGGGAAGCAAGTAAGAAGTATCAAAATATTACCTCCGATTTTTTTATAAGTTATAAATAATTAAATTATGTAATTACGTAAATTGTTAAGAAGTCAATTAACAATTTAACATCACGGTAAAAAATTAACAATTTAACATCAGTTAAAGGTCATAAATATCTAAGAAATATAATTTTTTTTCCAAATATAGTCATTAATGGACAGAGGACGAATCAAAAAGAGAATGTGAGAAATGAGATAAGTGAGAACGAATAGGAAATTATAAGATGATAGAAACATGTAATTACTTAAGTCGTGACTTTGCAATCACGCCGCCCCAAGTAGGCAACTCAGTAAATTTTCTTTCTATTTATAAATGTAATTTTTTAATTCAAATCTTCTGCTATCACTAGTATAAAATTGTTTTTTTAGGTCGTCACATTTAGACCGTTTATAGCGGATATGGTCTAAAAAGTATGAATGATGACAGTTTTATAATTATCAAGAACTTATACTACAAGTTCTTAAAATATGCGGTCTAAAATAAGTTATTTAGACCGGTTATTCAAATAACCGGTCTAAAAAGATAAAAAAAAATTAAAAGCTTTTAGATAAGTTGTCACTAATAATCGGTTTTAAAGATGAAAATTTAAAAAAAAAAATAAAAAGCTTTTAGACTGGTTGTCATTAATAACTGATCTTAAAGATGAAACATTTTAGACCGGTTATTTTGTAAACCAGTTTAAAAGATGTAGAATTAAAAAGACCTATATTTTTTTTCCTTTTAAGACCGGTTATTAGTGACAACCGGTTTAAAAGTTAAGATTTTTAGACTTGAGTTTTATTTTAGTCGGTCTAAAACACTTTCCCAAATATCAGCTCCTCCTGTGCCTAAATTGAAACCTCTTTAATCCTATGAGCTCTGTCATTTTTTGAACTCCTCCATTGCGCTCCTCCCTTTTTCACACATTGCTCCTCCGTCATTACTTTTGCCGTTGTTGTGTTTCTAAACTTCGCCATTGTACACTCCTCTGCTGTGACTTCCCTTTATTGGTGTAGTGAATTTAACCTTTGTCGACTCTGCCGTGACTGTGGCTGGAAGCTAACTTCTTGGTCTTCAGTTGGGTTAGTGTTCTCTTCTTGAGTTGTTGTTCTATAATCAATAATGTTGTGTTGAATTGCCCTTGATGTTGTTTTGAGTCCTTAATTCCTACAAGTCGCTGTTATAGGTGGGTGGAAATCTAACTATTTGGAAAAAAACTGCACATATAGTTTAGATGCTCTAACATATTCCCACAAGTCCCTATTGCTCTATTATATTTTGAGCTCTTAATTCCCACAAGCCATGATTGTAGTTGAATTTTATTGCATGCATTGCATTGGGACCCGACTTTGAAGTGCATATTACTCTTAGTCCATTGAAATTAAGATTTCTTATCACTTTACATAATGAAATAACTTTGCATTATCTTTATTGCATTTTGAAATTTTGATGAACATTTTCAGGTTTCACATGAACTATTTGACTTAGGAATTTTGAATTTATCTGTTACACACAAATGTCAGTATTCCATTCACTGTCTTATTTGTGGCAAAGTTTGAACTTGAAATTGGTTGGGGAGTTCATTTATAAACTCGATTTTCCTCTTTACCAAAACTCGAGTTTTGCTACCAAACTTGATTTTTTTTATGTATTTCCATCTTTTGAATATTTCTCCAGATAAAACTAGCGAAAGTTGAAATGCAAACTCGAGTTTCTTTCTTACTAGAACTCGAGTTTTGCTCTCAAACTCGAGTTCTCCAGGAGTTGCAAGATTATGAACAAGTCTCTGGATAAAATTAATTAGCGAGAGTTCAAATGCCAACTCGAGTTCATCTTAGCCCACAACTCAAGTTCTGTCCCAAAACTCGAGTTCTTGTGGCAACTTCAGTTTCTGGCTCAGCTTCTCTGGAAAACTTGCGAGAGTTATATTAAAATATTCATGCCAAACTCAAGTGCAGCTATCAAACTCGAGTTCTTAATTAATCAGAACTCGAGTTTTCTTCAAAAACTCGAGTGAATCAGCTATTTTGCAAACATGAAATTGTTTGTTTGTGAAATACTTTTAACAACCAATTTAACTCAATGTTCTTGATTAAACTTTAATATTCATTTGCAAAACAATTCATTATCATTTGTTATTATGAAAACATGGATTCTAACAACAACTTTTGGTTTTATGTCTTTGTGGTTCTAACAACATGAAATTGTGGTTTTCATATTTAATTGGGTTTATGTTTTTGTATAGGACAATTTCTGGGATATGGGTGATACATGTATGATGTTGATACATGCATGGGATTTGAGGGATTGACCTCTGTACTTTTTCTTCCCTTTGTTTTTTTGTAAAACTGAGAAGTTTTCTATATAAACTGAGTTTGTCTTCCCTATGCTTTTCTTTAAAACTTGTGAAATTGAAAGTGCACAAAGTTGAGATTTTGCTGATGTCATTGTTAAATTGTGGGTCATTATTATTTCAGTAGATTCAAATTGTGTTTTAAAATGCTTGATGATAATGTGTTGATATTGTTGCTGAGAATATAGGTAGAAAGAATGATGATAATTGTTGACAAATGAAATTGTTGCTTCTAATTGTGTGATAATGTGTTGATTTTCAATGATTTATTGTTGTTGCTTCTGTGGAATGTGGGGTGTAGGAATGCTGCTGTCATTGCTTCTGATTGTATGTGATTATGTTATTACTTCTATGAAATGTGGGATGTCATTGAAATGGCTTACTGGGTAAAGATAATTTGTAAAAGGAATATTTTTTTAAAAAAATGAAATTTTTTTTGACCAGTTGTGGATAACCGGGCTAAAAAAATACTTTTTAGACCAATTGTTATATAACCGGTCTAAAATGTATGACATTAAGACCTGTTATTTCAAAAATAGGTCTAAAATGTTGTTCTTTTTAGACCAGTTGTTATACAATCGATCTAAAAAGTAACCGATTTTTTAGACCGGCTGTATTAAGACCTCATCCAGAACTGATTTAAAAATTCATTTTTACCGATCTAAAAAATTATTTTTCCATTGATATATCTACTACATATTGTATATTAAAACTACGTGATTTTCTCCCTCCTTCATACACACACACATCGCTAGCTTCTTATAGTTAATATATAGTATAGAGTAATGTGTGTCTTCATAAAGTGCTTTTCAATCGCTAAATGTTATTCTTAGAAAAAAAAATGAGATCACCCTCACCATTTAACACCAAAAACGACAAAATTTTTGGTATTGAAGAAGCAAAGGAGAATAAGGGCATAGGAGAGAAGCTGAATCGAGCATGTGAGGAGGTGAAAGGACAATTATACATGGTCCTAAACAATATGTAGGGTGTAGTCAGGAGATCTAGAGTTAAATTAGAATTACCAAAAAATGATATTTTATCCAAATTTAAATTTAATTTTTTAAATTTATGATTTAGATTTGAGTTTAAATTATTATTTTATTATTTCTAACTCTTTATAAATAGAGTTTAGGGTTTTCAGTTGTAAGCAACTTTAATTGATCGATTGAATATTAATTCATTTTCCTTCTGAATATTCTCTCTCTGCCTTCTCCCTTTGTCTGATTTCCTCCTCTTTCTTGTTGTCCTCCCTTCTCTAATTTCTCTACTCCCCTCTTCACTAATATGTATAAGCAACTTAATATGCTTCACTAATAGTATAAGATTTCAGGTTGATACTTTTAATTTTAAGGTTAATATAATTTTTTATTTTGGAAGTTCACTTTCATTTTAACTTTGGTTCCTCAAGTTTCAAACAAAAGGTTTTAGTCTTTCAAATTTCATTCCGTTTAAAACATTGATCCCTATAATTAAACAAAACTCTAGACAATTTTGCTCATGAGGTACCAAAACTTTACTTGAAACTTGAGAAACCAAAACCAAAATGTTGGTAAATTTGAGAAACTAAAAATTTTATTAACCCTTAATTTTATAATATATTTGTTTAACCATTTAATTCTAATCTCGTTCTGATTTTTGTATCGATAATTGTTATATTTAAAAAATTAAAGTTAATATGCTAATATTTAAAATTTTAAAGCTAGCATTTTATTAATGAAGAGATGAAAATCAAAATGAATTGCTATGTGGACTTAATTTTGCCATTACGTGTTATATTATGTGGGAGACGAAATTGTTTGTTGGCGACATGCGATACAACAAGGGGGAAAAATTAATGTATATATATCTTATCTTAAATATAATATTCAGTTAATTTTTTTAGAAAGATTAAGAAAGTTAATTAAATTACTTTAAAATATTTATATTTATATTTTTGTCTCCAAATTAATTTGTCTGACTTATAAACTGATATATATTTTAATGATACATAACATATGTTATAATTCAGTAATTTATTTACCTTCCTTAATCTCCTAAAAAAAATCAACTAAATCTTATATTTAAAATAAGAGGAATATAAATAATGAACACTTCGCTAATTATTAATCCTAAGAAGAACACACAGATGCATGCATGAAGATTGAGAAAGCCAAATGAAAGGCAGGGACCAATCGGCTAATAATTTCAGACCAGAGTGACACCAACGTAACAACGGAACTCTATACTCGTGCATTCACTACGTACACTTTACACACTTTTGGCTGTTACTCCTTCACTTGACAACATTTGAGGTACATAAATTTCACATGTTATTTCACTTGTCAACATTCACCGGTCGGCGTGAAAGACTCAATTTGGCTCCCTCTCCAAACACCACCTTTCTCTTTCTTGTCCGGTGACATTTGACGTGTAACTCGTAACATCCGTCATGTGATTCTACGTACCATGAAATCTTTCACCACATCTTTAAAACAATACCCCCTCCCTCTATACACACACACAAACACACATACTTATTCGTTATAAACAATGAAGTCATGAGAACAATTATTTTTTGTTATCAAGTTAAATTACCTATTAGTACATCTTGGGTCATATTATAGACTATGATTATTTATTGGGTAACATCATGTATATTAATTTGGTTTCACGTTAGAAATCACTGATGTGAAATGAAATACGGATTTAATGAGAATGCCAATTAATTAAACTGCTCCAACACATAACGTGGCTCTACTATAATGTTTGGGTCTAGCGATTACTCTATTAAGTTCATAATTGAAACTCTCGGTGGTCCTTGAAAGTAGAGTAATAAGGAGTAAAGAAATATAGTGAATTGGCAAGAAAAAAAATGAAGTAAATAAATAGTAAAAGAATTCATTGAGAACCCAATCATGAGTAGTAAACGATCTATTTCTAAATTATCGACAATAATCAATCTTATAAACGAATCCTATTACTATCAACATCTTAATCAACAAAAGCGTAATCATGATTATGTTACATCTCATCAACGAATATTTACAACTTTTTTTTGCCACTAGCTTCGTTACGTTCCACTTTTTGATTTCAACACGGCATATGCTGCCCTAAAAGGAGCAGCCCAATTAAAATTATTATCCGCAATAGTGAAATTTATTAGATACAATGACATCGTCAATTTGCATGATTAAATTTTGCAAGTGGAACAAATAAATGACTTATTTATACTAGCATATTATAATGGACAATTACATGTGTTTCCCGCCATCTTTAAAGCTAAAAAAGTGGATTTTGCATATCAAATGGGTTTACTTTCTAGCTATATAGCCAAGTAGGCACATACAAAATGGCTTTTACAAAGCCAATGAAATAGCTAAAACGTGCCTTGATTTCATCCTTCGTATATTCATAGACAAAGACGAAGCTTAGATGATAACCTAAATAATCTCGAGTTTTTCTTTCATCATTTTATTATTGACAAGAATCCTAATTATTTTCATCTTGCACAAAGTTATCTGGATCCATATGATCATAAAAAAGCAGGAAAAAAAATCGAAGAAGCAATATAATGATGGGCATATTAATTATTTTTGCCGGGTTAGTTACATGTATATATAATCTCTAGTCTACTTCATTAATTAAAATTCTTTTATACTTAGCTTGATGCATGTCAAGCATAAATGAATTTAATTAGCTTGGCGTGGGAGATGTCTCATATCAAATAGAGTTGGGGGTAAGGTATATAAGTTAAAAAACTCTTATATGCTCGTTGTTTTAAGGTTTTGGGAGAAGATGTGATGTTGTGCTCATTTCTATGCGTCTTGTAATTGTCTGTATGGGTAAATTAGAAATAAAATGGGAAGCTAAGAATAGGAGGGAAATAAACTTTAATTCATTAAAAAGATAATAGTACATGAAATAGGAAGTGAAGTTAATACTTCCATGCTCCTAATATATCCTAGTCAAATGAGAAATTAAATATGCTAATATGGGCTAACTAATACTCCCTCTCTAATCTTTAATATAAGAGCCAGTTGATATTTTTTTGGAGAGATTAAGTAATTTAAATAAATTACTTAACTATAGTATATGTTATATATCATTAGATTACACACACACATTAAGTTATAAGTCAGATAAATTAATTTAAAAAAAAAGAGAAATATAAATATTTAAATATAATTTATTTAATTTTTTAAATCTCTTTAAAAAAGTGTTAATTAGCTTCTATATTACAGATCGGAGGCAGTACTATAATATAAAAAACGAGGAGGGTCTAAGTTAATTAGGAAATAAGAGCTAGGTGGATGGCTTGAAAAAGTAGAAGACGTTTCTAGTGCAGAGTTGCACTACAAAAAGAACAATTGAATTTCTTACAGAATTTTCCACAAATTCAACTTTTCTGACAGATTTGCGACATAAACGTCACAAATAGATGCGTCACAAATGAATTTATGATAGAATCAATTCCGTCGCAAATTTATTATTTTTATTTTTTAATTGTGAGCTTTTGCTAGTCGCGTTGAAATAAACCTGCGTTATATTATTACATAATGTTATATATATAATACTATTAAAACATAATTAATTAAGTAAAAATTTGAAAAATTATTTATATATTTATAATTAATTAATTTGAAATTCAACAAATTTTAAGTTTTTAATAAATCTTCTTATAACTATATTTTCGATCAATTTTTTAAAACTTAATTATATTTTTAATTAAAATTACTTAATAACTAATACTTTAAATATTATTTTTAATATAAAATTATAAATATAATATTAATAAATAATAATATTTTTTATTTTTAATTAAAATTATTTAATAATTAATGTTATATTATTATTTTTAATATAAAATTTTATAATTTTTTTTATTTTTTCCACAAAATTAGCCACGGAACTTTTCCGTGGTAATTTAGCCATAGAATTTTTCCGCGGTGATTTAGCCATAGAAAAATTTTGTCGAAAAAATTTCAGATGGGATTTGCCACAGAAAAAATACCGTGGCAAATTTGGTTGAAAATTGAGTGTTTTTTTTTTTTCTTTTGCAGTGTTGCGTGTTGAATTATGCTTGATAATGAAGATGACTTGTTAGGGAATTGAAGGGGCCTCTCTATAATCCCCACCCTCTTAGATTTTAGACTTTAGGAGGTAAAAACTCCATTTTGGTCACTTTCTCTTATAACTAATTTCTCTCCACTACTATAAAAAAGGTTTTTAACGGTGCACCTTTAATGACGCTTCTCAAAAAAGCGTTGTAGGTAATTTTTTTTAAAGGAAAAAAAATTATAAACTATAACGCTTTTTATTATAAACGTCGGCTAAGGGCATTGCCTTGACTGATGCTTTATATAAAGCGTCGGGTAAAACAATTGATATAAGAAAAAAAATATAGTAAAATAATGTTGAAAAAAATTATACTTTAGCCGGCGCTTTTTTTAAAAGGGTCGGCTAAAATATTAAAAAGCGCCAGCTAAAATTAATATTTTAACTGACGTTTTTTTAAAAAACGCCGGTTAAGGTCAAGGCAATATATTACCTTTATCCGACGCTTCACGAAGGTGAGGCAATATATTGCCTATTGCCTCAACTAAGGCAATCAATTGCCTTATATTAAAGGCACGCAATATATAATTGCGTGCCTTTAATAAATATTATATATATATATATATATATATATATATATATATATATATATATATATAATACTAAAATAAATATATAAATATTAAATATATATTTTCTATAAATATAAAAAATTTTAATCTATAATATTTGAAATTGAGTTGGTTATATCTGACAATTGCCTTCGAAGATATAATTTAAAATTAAATTTTAATTATGATGCAAAATTAAACAAAGTAAAAATAAAAAAAAAGTATGTTAAGTATATATAAAGCATGAGAAATGAAGGCCAGATCTAGGGAGATTGTAAAAAAACATGTTAAGTTACTTTAAAAAAACACACAAAAAAAGTAAATAATTGACCTTGGACGGCTCTTTAACGTAAAGCGCTGGCCAAGGTGTATTACCTTAGCCGGTGCTTTGCATGAAGCGTCGGCCAAGGCAATAAATTTATTGCCTTGGCTGGTGCTTCGTGGGAAGCGCCGACGCTGAGGCAATGGCAATATATATTGCTATTGCCTCACTAAGGCAATATATGAATTGCCTTGGACGTTAATATATATATATATATATATATATATATATATATATATATATTATTTTTAAAATAATATATATTTATTGTCTTCAACGACGTTTGTTTAATTAAGGCTATTGTTTTTTTAATTATTAAAAACTATAATGCTTGTTAGGAAAGCGCCGAAATTTCTCTAAACTTTATATGCCACTTGTACATTAAGCACCATATAATGTTCTATTTTAACTTTTCACCATCTCGTCATTCTCATCTTTCTCGCGCGCCTTCTAGCTCCCAATTTTTTAGATATCCATTACTCCACCATCTTGTCTTATCCATTCAGTCCCTACTATATTGTCTTGGTTCCTATTTCCTACAGAAGCCCTTTAGCGTGTAAGTGCTTTTTTATATACAGAAGTTTAAATCTATATGCTTTCTTCTTCTTCTTATTCTTCTTAGTTAAAATATGTCATGAATCTTATATTTATGTTTAATTTTTTTTCCAGGTATTTACTTAAAATTTCAATGATGCCTTCTTAAACTTCCTATACATTGTAAGTTTTTTAATTTTTGAGCTTAAATCTGTATGTTTTCTTCTTTTTTTTTATAGTTAAAATATGTCATGAATCTTATTTGTATGCTTACTTTTTTTCAGATATTTAATTAGAGTTCTTTCATGCTTGATAGATGAAGATGAGAATTAAATATTGCAAAGAAAACCTGCAAGTTTGATGATTGATTTGGATACAAATACAGATCGAGGTTTCATTAGGAAAAAAAATCAGTTACGCAAAAAAAAATTTATTCAAAAAAAGGACCTTTTATGACGCTTCCTGTGGAAGCGCCATAAGAGGTTATTGCACCTCTTACGGCACTTCCACAGCACCTCCTACGGCGTTTCTAACTGGAAATGCCGTAGGAGGTCAGTCTTTTAATAATAATAATAATAACAATAATAATTAAATACAATGTTCCGGCATTTTTTAAATTCAACAAGCGCCATAGGTTCTTCTTATGGCATTGGATGCTATGCTGTTTGCAAAATGACATAATATTTTTTTTAAAAAAAGTGCCGCTTATCATACTTTTTGTAGTAGTGCTCCCCTATTCTCCTAAATCAAACAAGAAACTAAACATCTTCTCCTCTTTCCTTCAACCAAACGTAGTTCATTGTAACCTTCTCTACCCTATCCCCACCTCTCTTTAATGAATGTCTCCTACTCTCCTATCTGTAGACCTAAACATACCCCTTACTTTCATATTTTAAGACTACTACTAAAAAGAACACTTTTACACTTTATGAGACAAAATTATATACATATTTATCTCATACCTTATAAAATTACTTAAAATAAGATAGTTCAAACATTACTACAAAAAAGACTTTTAATGTATGTATTTATGCCCTTTAACGTCCTTTTATAGGAGGATGCCTATATGAGCGATGTAGTAAATAATGGTAATAACATCCATTAAAAAAGGGACCTCTATAGTGAACTTTAGGTGTCTTTTTTACAAAAAGGGACACCTAAAGTGGACACTTTAGGTGAGAAGTGTGCCTAATATGACTTTACGCGTCTCTTTTTGCTTACAGTCGTTAAAAGTTTTTTTTAAAAAAAATTATTTATATTTTTTTGCTCATCAATTAAAAACTATAGAAACATGATTAAAGAATGATTCATAAACCGCAATATCCTTACAAATGGTAAAGAAACATCCAGCACTAGCTAATTAAAGTGTTAACTCCTACTACCTAATACTATATACAATAACCATCACAAAGTGTCAAAAGGTTGTCTACTACACAACTATACTAACTAATATAAAAATACACTTTACTGATCTATGAGTTGAAGATGTCCGGCCAAAAAGTCTATGATCAAATTAGTGTCATCATATAAGTAGGAAGCTTCATCATAAAAAATCTGTAAATTAGAAAATAAGCTTAGATAAAATCAATCAATCAAGTAAAAGAATTAATTAGCAATTTAATTACAAATACCCAAATTATTATCATTCGATTACCTGTTGAAAATCGCTTGTAATTCCGCTTTGAATGATGTTATACATATACAGTATAACATAGTATCCGCATTCAGTGCTCCTTGGTTGTCGAGGGCACTAAAAATCAAAAGCAAATTATTAAAATCAATAAAGGCATATCTAAAACGATCATCAATAAAAGAATTTGAATTGCAATCACTTACTTTTGGATAAAACCACTTCAGGTCTCTAATAGCTATAGCCTCGCGTGACTCACCATGGAATCTATATGTCTAGGTCGCACTATCATTAAAATGAAAATCCACAGAAATTAGAACAATTCATTTCAGTTAAGAATAAATGAAATACAAACAAAAGAACTTATGTGTTGAAGACAAATTTTGTTTCTTTGTCTAGCTTTTTACACAAGGAATCAAACAAATAGACGGTGCTAAGGCGAGGACAAAACACACAGGCTCCAATGATAACTATAACAACATACACAGATTAAAATGAAGTTAGATGACAAGGCAATTATTTCTTAAACATCTTAAATAAAAAAAATTAAAATGTGTACCCTTGAACAATTAGTGCTAGATAACAACAAAAATTTGTCGCTCCTATTGCGTAGCCCACATAGCTCATCCTTGCTTCCAAAGTATTAGTATCCCTTTGTTGTATTTGCAAGACGTAAGAATCCATATAAATCATGTCTTTCCATGTCGATGCATATGTGGTGGAAAGAGCTAAAATAGAATTAAAATGATAAATGAATTATTGAATGTATGAAACCAAAACACCACTACATTAATTACAGGAAAAAAACTCATTGGATTGCAAGTTTAACCCATCGTACATCTATCTCCTCCAAATGAATCAACTCCTTGAGATCTTTGTTGTCAATCGTGAAGGGATACATCAATGTTAGGCCCATAATCGCTGGAGGTATCTGCAAGTTGATCTTGCGAATGCCTTTGTAAAGTTGTTGCAGTCGTGCCAAGAAGGGTAATTTCGCTGCATCTTGCTCATCCTATTATTAGAACATAAAAAACAAATTATTAGTAGGATGCTAACAGATCTCAAGTAATAGTAAGGTAGTTCCTACCATTGGAGGTGTTGCCAATTTTCTAATAAGATTTTAAGGCTAAAGGATAAAAGATCATATCGCTTGACCTACCGTGACAACCTCTACATAAGGAACATGTATGACTTCACCTTCTTCCCCCTCTCGAACACATGTCACAGTCACCATACGTAAATGCTGTAGAATTTTCTTATGATGGTAGGTGATAGCTTGTGTGTGAATGAGAGCATCGGCAACAACACGCAGCAGTGGAGCATCCAAATAAAGGGTGCAAGGTTCTTCATGCCCTGGAGTGAAAGAAGGGTCGCCAAAGGGTTCCTCCAGTGGGTTATAACTTCCTTTGGTGTTGGGGATTCCTGGGTTCTACACCCGTCACTTTCAATCTTTGATTCAAACATAGATTTTATTTCACCACGTAGTTCTGCCAACAGCTCTTCTCGGAGCTTGTCACGAAGTTTGACCTCGAGCTCTTGTTCGACTTTCTCGTAAATCTTGGCTACAAGCTCTCTACTAGGTTCAGCTTGTGACGAATAATGTAAGGCTCATCCAAAATACTTTGCGACACCAACTCCCCTTGGCTCCCCTCGAACACGACCGAGGTGATTTGCCTTCCCAATCGCCATTGACAAGATGTCCATCCATCCACTTGGAGTGAATAAACCTTGGCTACTTTGATCTTCGAGTTCATCCTGTAGCATACAATTTTATCATAAATGAAAATTAAACACTACCAATATGAAAAAAATTTAAAATTAAATACTTATGCTTTAACTACTTACAATCCTCACGACAACCTCAACAACAGCCGGATTTATGAACTTCCCACCAATAATCCTTTCTGCTTTTCATTTTTGTGACGCTGAGGAACTGGGATCTAGAAAACAAAGCTAGGATCTAATTTGGCCGCTTCCTTTATTTTCTCCAACTCTTCTTCCATCATCCTCCGCTCAAGCTTCCAATAACCACTATGAGACATGCAATACTGATACTTATTTGATGCTTTCCTCTTTGTATTTACTAAACTTACTTCATGTGAAAGAAAAACAATGAAAAAAGAGTCAATGATGTCAAGTAAATTCAAATAAAAAGTTCTATACTATGATAAAAGAAAATTTTCCTAAAATTGAGGATCTTCTCGTGATGCCACAAACAACCTCTTGTCCTCTGGAGACAAATACGAATAAGTTTTACATAGATCCTGACATTTTGTTTCCCATCAAATGTAACTTTGTGTGAGCTTGTTCTTGAAATCTTTCTATTATAGATAAACATCCCCCATCCAATGCTTGTACATCGCCTTGGTGTCTAGGACATCGAATATTTGCTGCAGGAATAAAGATAATTATATTTAAAGCAAAAGGAATAAAGATACAAATGCAGATGTGTCAAAGATTTATTCCATTATAAAGTAGGTGATCTCTTATAACATCAACATCACGTCGACTCTCATTTAAACAATTGACACAAGAACAAAAATACATCTCATTTTTTGTTGGAGCATTCCTTCTAGAAAATTCAATAAACTCTTCCACCACATTCTCATATTCTTTACTAGTTCTCAAAGCATTCATCCAGCTATAATCCATTTTATTACCACCTAAGCCATTCCCAATAACACTCAAGTTTAGAAAAATTGTCAACAATGAGATTGCCTTTTATCACTTTTTTTTAAAAAAATCGGTAGCAGTTCCCCTTAAAAGTAAGACATCCCAAAATTTCATTAACAAACCATTTCAGCTTAATTCAAACAAAACAAACTAACTGAGGCAATTCAGGACAATATCAAAAATTTAAACCAACAATGTTTCTTCAGGGAACTAATATGAGGTTATGATGTAAGCAATTTCAATTCTTAGCCAAATAGATAATCAATTATATATAATTGGGTTTTCTTTAGGGAATGTCTTGTATTAATGGGATGTATAAATGAACACATTAAGAGTTAGAGAATGAATTTATTTTTTTTTATTTACTTTCTCATCAGGAACAATAATTTCTATCATGACTTCTTCATCTTTCTTGAAAGAGAGAATTACAAATAGTTCTTAAATAAAAAAGAATTATCCACAGATTTTAAAATGAGATAATTAAATTAATACAAGTTAAAAGTTCTATGTTATTGACAATAAGTACTTAACATGTTTATATATATAAAAAATACTACTAATACTCTAATTCAATTCATTGTATTTAATACAATTTTTGAAATTTGCGCTAAGCAGCTTCTCTTTCAAATTTTGAAAAGGAAAACCTTGTTCTTTTCTCTTCAAATCTCAAAGGAAAATCCTAAAAATTGTTAAACTTATAATAAATTTTAAAAATTCAAAACTCTGTCTGCATTGTATAAGCTTCTCTTGAACTTCTTGTGGCTAAGAAAGCAAGCAATATATACTACAAGGCAAAGGTCATAGAAGGATACTATTCATTCCATCATTTATTGATTTTAATTTACAAATACATATATGCATTCAATTTAATTTGGATAAGTATTTATCATTCTATACATGATTTTATTTTATTGGGCCTTAAAATACATTGTTTCCGGCACTTTAATTTGGTTTTACTCAGAAAGAGTTATTTTAAATGAAAGCATATCGTGAGAAAGGGAGGAGGCCGACGAAACAATATCGTGAGAGAAGGAGGGAGTCCAATGGCAAGAGAGGGAGGGTGGGAGGAAGGACCAATGGTGTCAAAGATCGAGGAGGGAGGCGGCGACCACTCAATAGTGGAGAGGGAGAGAGGAGGATGGTGGTGAGAGAGTGACGGGAGTGAGAGGGAGTGACAGTGAAAAAAGAGAGTAAGGGACGGTGAGGGAGAGAAAAAAAGAGAGCGAGGGACAGTGAGGGAAAGACAGAGTGAGGGATCGTGAGACTTGAGAGAGTGAGGGACGGTGAGACTTGAGAAAGTAAGGGACAAAGTGAAAAAGAGAGAGGGAATGCTAAAATATGGGCCTTTTAGCGTCCTAAGTTTGAATTTAGGACGCCTAAAAGTGTTTTGGCGTCCCAAATTCAAACTTGGGAGATTTTAGCGCCCAAAGTAGAGCTTTAGGCATCCTAAATGTTTTTGGAACGCCTAAAAACTCCCTTTAGGCATCCCAAAACAATATAGGATGCCTAAAGGTAGGCGTTTCTCGTGCAAGCAGTAGCTTTAGGTGCCTAAAGCCTCCCTTTAGGCGTCCCAAAACAATTTAGGACGCCTAAAGCTCCTAGGGATTAGCTTTAGGCGTCCCAAATTTAACTTGGGACGCCTAAAGTTAGTCCCTAAGAGCTTTTGGGATACTTTAGGTGTCCCAAGTAAAATTTAGGATGTCTAAAGCTAGTCCCCGGGAGCTTTAGGCATCCCAAATTGTTTTGTGTCACTTTAGGCTTCCCAAGTCAAATTTAGGATGCCTAAAGCCACCCACTTCCCACCAAGATTTATAAAAATGCCACCACCTTTGTTTTTTACTTTACTTTTTTAAAAATGGATGTCATTTAGAGTAGTAGAATTTATATCTTGTAGTAATGAAACAATTGCTTAATAGTCAATGTTTATAAAAAAAAATTATCATCACCATCATGATCATTTCAAGACCTCTTAATTGGTATTGGGTTTTAGACTTAAAAATTACATTTTTATCACAAATAGTAATAAAGAAAGGATGATGTTAGCTTGCAACAATAATAATAATTATGATAAGGATGTGACAATAATAATTCTGGTGGGTAACAAAATTGAGAACAAAACAACAAGAACAACAAACAAGTTCCAAATTGATTATTGTCATTTTGTCACAAAAGATTTGGTTCAATGATTTAATCAACACCCTGAAAAGTTGGACTGCCGTGGACACACACACACACACAATTGCTTCCTCCTTCTTTCTTTCCTTCTTCCTATTCTTTTTAATGTCCTAAATTTCAATTCCTTTCACACTTAATTAGTTAGCTTCATTTTTTAATATTAGGGTTAACGACAATTTGGAAGGCTTCTGTGTGTGCCTATGTTAGTCATCTTTCCAATTTTTGGTAGATTTTGGACAAGTGGTAGATATTGAAATCACAAGTTGACAAGTTTTTTTTTATAAAAAATTATTTCCCCAGTTAAATAATACAAGTTAATAGTGTGAATGATTAATACAATCATATAAGGTAGTTAATTTGGTATGAGAGGAGTGGAGGAAAATTTTTTATGAGTTCAATTAAAAAAAATTGGAGAAGAGGGATTAAAAACTTTTAATTACTTATTCTTACCATTTAATCTTAAATTTTCTCTTTATTAAAATTTTTTATTCTCATTTCTCCATTTCTTTTAAATTGGGCTCATTATAATTTTTCATTCTCTCCATTTCCCTCATACTGATGAGCCATGTCATAGGGCTATCAAATAAAAACTAAGCTAAATGCACTATAGGGCAACTAACCTAGGTCGATCTCTGCATGGAGCCTATATTTAGTTCCAAAGTAATCTAGTGTAAATAACAAATTAACCAAATGATGCAAGAGAATGGATTAGCTGAACTAACTAAGATAGGTTAAACTATTTATTTATGATTTTCTTAGGTTTATGATGGAATGGATAATAGATGAAGTAAATCTCCTTGATGAATGACTTAGCTAATCTTTCTAGTTCCAATTGATTAAGTTGTATTGCACCTAACTAGCTAAGGACTAATGAATACACCTTCTCCTAATCAACACCACAGACTAGCTAAATTCACCTAAAGACCTAGGCTTCTCTAGTTCATTAATGATATCTAGCTCATATTAGATTCATAAAGGTCCTTTTACTCTCAACTAGATCAAGAGCTTCAAGAACATGGACTACTACAAAAAGAGGGAATAATGACGCATATTTTATGGCACTTCTTTATAGCTTCTACCTCAATTTTTTTTAAGAAAACATATACAAGCTATGACACTTACTTAAGTAAGGGCTACAATACTAGCTTCATGCGCCAATAGCTAGTGTAGCGCTTGGTGGATGTGGTGCCCCCCATGGTCAAAAGTGGATTGTCATCCACTTCCACCCAATCACCGCCTCTTATTCACTTCCTCCTCCCTCTTTTTAACCCCTATTTCATCGTCAAACCATAAGTCTCCGCCACTCCTCCACTTTTGGCTCCCTTTTTCCCATCTTGTTCCCTTTTCCTTCCACTGTTGTCCCCACTACTATCCTCATTTTTTCCCTTTTCTTCTTCCTCTTTTAGTCCCCATCTCCAGTATCTAGCTCAAATAAAGGAGCATAAACTTTATTCTCATTGTAAGTGCGTAGCTCCCTTTATCTTTTGGTCCCCACTCTCCTTATTGTAAGCTCACATTTCCTCCTCCTTCTTAACGACGTCACCCTACTCCTTTTCTTTGGTCTTGCACTGTGCAAATATGTAAGTACTACTTACGCCCTTTATCTTTTCTTTTATTTTTTTTAAATTTTTAAAGATGCATGCTACTTTATCTTTCTATTTTTTTCTTTTGTAATTATTTTTCTCATGTTTGTGTTTGTAATTTTAGCTCACTCTATTGAAACTTCTATTCACTTTAAGTTTTTTTTTTAAATTTTGGAGCTTACAATTGTAATTTTATTAGAGGTTAATAGTTTAATTTGCTAAATGTATTTTATATTTAATTTATTATGAAATCTAAAAAAAATTATTCTCAAATAAATGTGATAGACATGGATGTTGTAGTAATAATGCTTACGCTATTTCTTAAATAATTCCATGTTTAGTATTTTTTTGCTATTTATTAATAATTCCATGTTTAATTTTCTGATGTATTTAACTTTACTATAATTTTACTATACTTTACTATAATGTTATTTTATTTTATTTCTTTATTCATAATTAACAAAAGAGAGTTACATTTAGCCCATTTGATAGAATTTGTTCCTTTTGTATGTTCTTCTAGCTTAAATGGCCTAAATTAGTTAATGGTCTATTTGTGCTTTATATTTTTACCCTTCCCAACTTTTAGAAGGCCCAAGAAAATATATGAAATTGGTTAAGCTTGAGTTATATTCTCTCATTTTCCTTTTCCACATTTTTTAAGTATCTCGTCCCCCGCTCTTAAAATGAATGGTTCAAATTTAACATTTTATAAAACTATTTTAATTTAGTTTAATGATGAAGGATTAATTATTACAACACTACTACAAAAATAATTATTTATTTTTAACACTTGTATTTTATTTATTGGTTTATAATGCTTTCTAATTTACCTATGATATGTGTTGGTAAATATAATTTCTTTTGTTATAAGCTGTGAAAGATTACTATGATGTTACGGAATTAATTAATTGATTATTTGTCAATTAAAAGAGAGGATTTAAGACCTAGAAAACTTCAATTTTTAAGATGTTATGTTGCCAAATTTATTTTAAAATAAATAACAAAAGATAAAAGTAATTAGTAAGTACAATAATCAAACAACTAACCACTTTTTAAAAATAGGTTAAAGGTATAGATGAATTAAAAATAGATGTCATATGATCGGTGTTCAAGGGAATATATAAATGGGGTGAAAGAGTTTATTAGATTTGTAATGGAGCATACAAAAGATCCTAACAAAATCTTGTGTCCTTACTTTTCTTGTTGTTATGGAAAGCCGATTAGTTCACTTGATTTGCTAGATCATTTAGTGTGTTATAGAATTGATTAAACATATACACGATGGACAAGGCAGGGTGAGACGAATGATACATGTAGTTATCGGGTGCATACCACAAATGGTGCTTCGAATGAGTTTGACCCATGCATGTGTGATAAGGATGATGATCTTGAAGAAATGTTAAATGCGGTTGAAGGGGTGCTTCATAACTGCCCTGAAGAATTTGAGAAGTTGAAAGGTAATGCATAGAAACCATTATATGCTGGTAGTACTAAATACACAAGATTGCTAACAGTGTTGAAATTGTACAACTTTAAAGTATGTTATGGATTGAGTGATTTGGGTTTCACCACACTGCTTGAACTTTTGCAAGATATGTTTCTAGAAGAAAATGTACTTCCCACCAAGACATATGAGATAAAGTGAATTATTTGCTCTACAACTGGTATGGGTTATAATAAGATACATGCATACCCTAACGATTGCATATTATTTCAGAATCAGTATGCAATGTTAGAAAAGTTCCTTAAATGCAAGGAATCTTGATATGGGAAGGAGAAAGGAAAATATCTTTTGAAGGTCTTATGGTATTTTCCCATTATTCCAAGATTCAAGTGATTGTACAGTAATGTAAAGATTGATAAGCAATCGACATGGCATAAAAATGAAAGGATTGAAGATATAAAGCTTAGGTACCCTGTAGATGCTCCTCAATAGAAAATAATTTATCATAAGTATTGTGACTTTACAGACTATGTAAGGAATCTGCGCCTTACACTATCAACTGATGGAATTAATCCGCATGATGTTCAGAGTAGTACACACAGCACATGGCCGGTGATATTGATGATTTATAATCTTCCTCCACACTTGATAATAAAATGTAAGTTTATGATATTCTCCATGTTAATTTCTGGGCCAAAGAAACCTGTAAATGATATAGATGTATACTTGGCTCCTTTAATTGATGACTTGAAGCTGCTTTGGGAAGAAGGCATTAATGTATATGACAGTTATAAGGAAGAAAGTTTCATTTTGAAATCCATGTTGTTTGGGACAACTAATGATTTCCTCGCTTATGGTAATTTGTCAGGATACTGCGTTAAAGGATATTATGCGTGCCCTATATATGAAGATGACACTCATTTAGTACGACTAGATCATTGTAAGAAAAGTGTTTACATTGGACATTGAAAATTCTTACCATCACAACATCGTTGGAGAAAGTGCAAAAAGGCTTTCAATGGTGGCTCAGAAGAAGGTAGCCCACCGAAGATGTTAACCAGTGTTCAGGTTTTTAAAAAGGTAAAAGACTTTGATAATAATTTTGGCAAGCCTTTTGCAAAAAAAATTGAGACAGCTGGTTGGAAGAAAAAGTCTATTTTCTTTAAACTTTCATATGGGAAGTCCTTATATGTGAGACATTTTCTTGATGTTATACACATAGAAAAAATATATGTGATAGTCTAATTGGCATGTTGCTCAATATGCAAGCAAGGAAAAAGTAAGGATAGTGTTAATGCAAGGTTGGATTTGGTGAACTTGGGCATAAGAGAAGATTTGGCATCAATTGAGCAAGGGCGTTATACTTATCTACCTCCAGCAGCTTACACTCTGTCAAGGAAGGAGAAAAAATTGTTTTGTAAGTTTCTCTAAGGAATTAAAGTTTCCAAGGTCTACTCTTCAAATATAAAGAACTTTGTATCAGTGAAAGAGTTAAAGTTAAAGAACCTTAAATCTTATGATTTTCATGTGCCCATGAAAAATTTCTTACTGATTGGTATACGACCTATTTTACCTAAAAATTTAAGAAACACCATTACTAAACTTTTTATGTTTTT
Organism: Albizia julibrissin; assembly: GCA_037074505.1. Lineage (NCBI taxonomy): Eukaryota > Viridiplantae > Streptophyta > Magnoliopsida > Fabales > Fabaceae > Albizia > Albizia julibrissin. The sequence continues at coordinate 10,042,879 of CM073482.1, forward strand.
CAAGTTAATTTGCAGTAAAGTGGTTGTTTAAACCAAGTTGCAAAATTTGCAAAGGAAAATCGTTTGTACTCTGTGTAAAATTGAAATGTATTTTCCACTTTCATTTTTTGACATTATGGTCCATCTATCCGTACACTTGGTTAAAGATGTTCAATTGTGCGGTCTAGTGTACTTAAGATGGATGTACCCGAATGAGTTATTCATAAATAGATATCGACCACAGGGTTGTATTGCTGAAAGGTACATGATTAAAAAAGTAAGTGACTTATGTGTTGATTTTCTATCAAATGTCTAAAGTCTCGTCATGATAGGTGAAGACCAGGGAAAGGAACAAGTGTGAGGGATGTAATGCGGATATCAGTGATTGAATGGGAGCAAGCTCACTTATATGTGCTACATAACACTTATGAGGTTGAAAAATATGTTAAAGAACACAAGGATATTCTTTGATAATTATATGGTGATAGGAATGAAAATTTGATAACAAAAGAACACAATCGACATTTTTCAAGTTGATTAAAAAAACGCATTAATGATAAGATGAAAAGGAATCCTGATTCATTTTTTAAAAAATTGAAATGGATGTCAAAGGGACCGAGTTTAAATGTATTATTTTAAAATGGTTATGCAATCAACTGTTACACATTCTATACACAAGATCATGACACACGGAGCACGATGCAAAATAGTGGGTAACAGTTGTTGCTGATTCTCGGCATAGATTCAATGCTAAAGACATATACCTTATCTATGTACCAATGTCATAATTTGGTGTCACTAAACGCATATAGGAATTATATTATTCTATGTTTAAGGTCCTTGTCTTCAGATGTAAGTAGGTTAACAACAATAGTGGATTGTACACAGATGACTTAGGCTTTGTTTAAGTGAACCTTTCTAAAATTTAGTATAAAAATAATCCTTTTATCTTAGCATTACAAGCAGAACAAGTGTCTTTTATTTCGGATCCTGCTAAGAAGATTTGGTTCATTGTACTCCCATCAAACAAGAATAATCAAGAACAAGTTGATGTTGAAAGTAATGGCTATTTGAATATTGTTGAGGATGATCCTTCATTTGAGATTTTGAGGTTAGAAGATATTGGTGTAGTTGAAGATAAAGATGAAGATGAATCCTTATACATGAGACATGATCATGAAGAGATGACTTGGGTCAATCTATCAATTCGTACCACTAGGAGACTCAAAAGAAACACAATTCTCAATTCAACAAGAATGATGAAGAACAAAATTTTACATTAAACAAGAAAAAGGAAAAGATATTGAATGCCTTAACTTTTTCACTTGTATGTTTTAGATGTTTTATATATTTTTAAATTAATTTACTTTTATTGACATGATTGTCACTGCGTATTAATATTTTGTTTGGTTTATTTAACTTGCAGGAGTATGGATTCACCACGTGAAAATAATGATGTTCCCAAGAACGTTGCTAGAGAAATATTTATGGAGAGCGTAACCCGTGGTAGGACCATATGGCCAGTTTGATCAAATTGAGAAGCAAATGAATTAAGTTAGAACTGTAATGGAATGAAAAGGGAAACCCAATCGGTCCTAACGGTAGATCATTTAATAATTTCATTGGGACTACAGTTTGGAACAAAGTCCTTATTACACAAGATTGGAGATGGGTGGAGCAACAATAAAGGGATGAAATTTAGGGTCACATATAGGTAGCATGCATATTAATTACTTTATTATTAGGTTTGTTTTGTTTCATATAATTACAATCTAACAAATTATGTTTCATTTTTTTGTTGCAGAATTATTTTATTATTGAGGGCGATGATCAAAAGAACTTCATGCTGAGAAAAGCTGATAAACTTATGAGAAAGTTTCATGCTAATATTGTAAAATACTCATTAGGGATGATAATAAGAATATCATTCATACACCGCCGAATTTGTACGAAGGAATCATCACTCAAGAAATTTAGAATAAGTTTTTGAAAACACATACAACTCAAAAATTTCAGGTAATATAATATATTAGACTTTACCTACTACTTGTACTCTATTTGTAATTAATATTTATTGATATGAATCATTTTGATCTAAACATGAGTTGAGCGAGAAAAATCACTCCAACGCCACCAACATGGCATTCTGATACACATAAGGACCTTTATCATACAAACAATTAGAAAAAAAATGTAAGAACTAATGATTATTTCATATGTATATAGTTTGTATGAATAATTTTTAACTTCAGTTAACTTTGATCTGCAAATAGAAGAATCAAATTCATATATTATAGAAGTACCATGACATGATTTGTAGGTAGCCAGTTGCACAAATAAAAAAGGTGAAATTCGTAGTGAAGAAGTAAGAAGAGTAGCAGAATATTGTGTAAATATTGGATTATGCGTTCAATAAAGAATTACCTTTGCTTAAATGATTTTTCATTTATAATAACTAATATTGTTGTAACTTTTTTTGTGATAGCAATGAATGACACAGGAGGAGCCTGAGCTGGCAAGCTATATGATGATTTGCTGAGTAAAACATTAGGAGTACTTGAGTATGATAGTCATGTTGGGGGTACTGGTTTTACGGTCACCCAACTATTATACTTTAAAAGCAAGAAGCGCTCTAACAAAAGTGACTTTTTGTAGCTGCAAGTGGAGATGAATTGGTTCAGACATTAAATGTAAGAACAACTTCACAAACAAATGCGCTTCAAGGAACAAATAGAAGAACAAATTCAACAACAAATGCATTTGATGAAACAACAAAATGTGCAATTGAAGACACAAATTGATCACTTAGTGTAGTATAGGGCCACAAAAAATGTTCCCACCTATGATAGCCCAAGTATGAGAGATAGTTGCACTTCTATGTATACAATCTCTATTCCTTTGATAATTAATTTATTCTCTACTTAAATTTTTGTTACATTATAATTTAGTGAACCTTGATTTATTAATTCTATTTTCCATAGGGTGAGTCGATGTGCAAGTTATATGTCAATCAATTTTCTAAGCACACGGTTGCAGTGGGTGTTGCCTACAACACCGATAATGATACATTGCACAATTCACTGTTTCCCGACAACACACTCCGAGTAAGGGTTGACATCTGCATGAACGAAGATGCGCTCTTACCGATCCCTTCTCATAATGAGGAAACAATGGTGAAAGATGTTGTAGGCCATATTGCTTGGCCAATAGGTCTTCTAGAGCCATGTGAAAAAGTAGTTCATTTACACTTCTCTTTACTTTTCCTTTGCACTTCGATCTAAAACTACATGATTTAATTTCATGATTTTTGTAGGTTGGACAGTCGCAAGGAAAACAAATTCATTGCAAGATTTCAAAGTGTTCGACACACAACCAAAGTCCAAAGTCTTAGTTAGCCAACAGAGTAAGAGAAAAATGACCTTATATCACGATCAAATGGTATTGATTACACCTAATTTGATTCATGAAGGAGGTCTACAATTATATTTTGATAGACACATCTACAGTGCTCATGGTATAGCTAATCATATCAATGATGATGTGTTGGACAAAATATTTAATCGTTGATGGTTTAGTGGTTCGGTTATCAACATCTAGATTAGGTACTTTATCATCATCGTTTATCACTGTTATTATTATTTATCATTCAATTTTTTTCGTTTTAATGACATTGTTTTCTATTAAGGCACTTGTACTATGACATCTTACTGGATACAGATAGGGTCCAATTCTCATTTGTCAACTCTTATCTCGTTGGCCAGCATGAGGGCAGAGTAGATCTGCATGAATAATCCAATTATTTGAAAGATTACTTTAGAAAGAAAGCAACACCAAATATTTTATTTCTAGTTCCATACAATGCGGGGTAAGTTATTAGTGGTAGTATTTCAATATGTGTTTTTTTGTTGTTTAACTTTTACCATAACATGATTGTTGAAGAAAATTTTTTAAAATATGTTAAGACAAATTGGATATTGACTGTTATCAATCCAGCGGAACCTTTAGGCCCTTGCATTTACTATGTGGATCCTTTAATTAGAGGTCTTCCAGAAAACTGTCCTAATATGTTGCAATTGTTCAATAGGTAAGCGTATGCGTGTATATGTAAATATTTGCATGTGTGATTGAATAACCAAAAGCAATCAGTTTCGGGTTGTTTTGTTAGCGCATTGACTGTATATCAAGCCTCTGCCGCTTTAACCTATTCTAAAACTGCTGACTTTGTCAATAGCTATGTCTGGAAGAAGATACGCGTACTGATATATGAATTTACTCAAATTGTGTTATTGAACAATTTTTATTCAAAAATTGAGTTAACTATTTTATTATATTGTTGTAGTGCCCTTTCTAGCCCAATCACAATGAATGCGGGTATTACATCATGAAATTCATGAAGGATGTAATTACTTATGATATACCGTTTTTTCCTAAAAAAGGTAAGTCATTTTAGTTGCAATTCATATTGTGTTTTAAATTTAATTGAATAGTATCTGATAATTAAATTTTAGTGATTTTAATTTCTTGTGTGCATGATTGTACATGTATGTAGTATTATGAAGATCAACGTAGTGATAGTTTGACTGATCATCAAGTTAATGAAGTCATCTAGGAATGATGTGAATATATGCTCTAGCAAATCTCTAGCTAGCTACTATTTAACTAGCCTAGATGTTGTTTCTTGCCAATTGTTGTGTTGTTTATTTAAGTTGAATTTGTTGTATTTCATTCACAATTGTTGTAATTATATTTAGTAGTGATTTTGTTAATTGGGTATTTATTTGTATCATTTTGGAGTTATTTCATTATTTTTTTATTTTCTTTTTTTTTTGGCTGGGGATATAGAAATTTATGTTTAAAGTTTGTTGTCCACTGTAATTATAGAGTTATAATTAAAAATACAAAAATATAATTAAAAAAAATACTTCATGTAGCTCTTCCTCAAGGAACGCCATAGGAAGTCCCCACTTCCTGTAGACATTCCTCAAGGAAGTGCCACATGAAATGGTTTTTTTCTTAAAAAAAATGTTGTAGTACATCCAAGCACCACAACTTCTTTTAATGGCGATGGGATATATGGCCTTATTAAGCGCCACAGTTAATTTAAAAATAAGCATTATAGTTGCCATTTTTTGTAGTAGTGATGAATAATCAACTATAATGAACAGTAGGTCTGTAAGGCAATCAATCACTCATTAAAGGAAAATCTAATACAAGTATCAATATCCTGATTACACATACCAGTAATAATCCTCAACTACATACATGAATCACAGTCCTAGACACCTAGCGACTATAATCAAAATACATAGAGTGAATAGTAAAATTAGATACAAAAGAACTCCCCTAAGGCCTAAGAAACTTAGATAGCCACATCAAATCATCAAGGAATAGAGTAGATCACGAGCTCACAACGACTGAAGAACGACTTCACCGAGCCATAGGTTCTCTATTGGTCACAAAACTCAAATATGGAATGAGTAAAGCTTCGAATAATAAGGAAGAAGGATTGGAAATGGTGGAGGAATATCCATACACTACAACAAAATATAGATTATATTACCCTAAAGGGTGTCTATTTTTCAAAACAGGAAGTAAAAAAAAACATAGTGGCATTTTTATAATTTTTGGAGGGAAGTGTGTAACTTCAAGGCGTCCTTAAATTGAATTGGGACGTCTAAAGTTCATTTTAGACGTCCTAAAATTAAATTGTGACGCCTAAAAGGATCATTTAAGCGTAAAAAAGACATAAAAAATAGTACTTTTGGTGCCTGAAAGTCACCCTTTAGACGTTTCTAAATTAAATTAGGATGCCTAAAGTTCATTTGAAGCGTCCCAAAATTAAATTGGGACACCTAAAGCACTCATTTTCAAATTTTAACGCCTAAATATACCCTTTTGACGTCCCAAATAAGGTTTAGGATGCCTAAAGGTGGCATGTCAGTCAAAGACTGATATTACACTCCCTCTCACGTCTTCTCTCTTTCTCTGCCTCTTCTCTCTCTATCTTCTCTCCATACTTTTCTTTTCTCTTTCTCTGCCTCTTCTCTCTATACTCATCTTCTCTCTTTCTCCCCACACTCACTCATCACCATCATAATCATATGGTTGATCACAAATAGGACCTTTTTCTAGGATCTTCGCCCTCGTCATCATCTTATAAAAAAACAAACAACAACAACAACAACAAGAATCAGCAGCTAGCATTCTTGCAAGGTGATCAAAACTCAACAATAACAATGGAGGACAACCAGAGTAGCAACCACTAGGCTCTACCAATACTACCACTACATACGTTTCTGAGAGCGGCTCTATTATTGCCGGCAGCTCCACTTCACCAAGGCGGCGGTGACCACCACCATGATTCTCACTGTGCTCTCTCTCTTCTGTCATCCTCATAGACGCACACAAGCTTGAAGCTCACACTCCTACCATCATCATCTACTCTCTTTCTATTTACACTCACACTCACATACTCCATTGTTAAAGCTTATCATCGTCTTCACTCACACTCCCATCATCGTCTTCTCACTTCACAGTGATTTAAAGGTGGCCTTCCTCTCTCCCTCTCTATTGTTGAAGCTCATCATCCTCTTCTGTCCATTGAAGCTTGTCGCCCCTCAGATTTGATCATGTTTATGTGGTTTATGAAAAATTGCTGGGTAGTGAAAAATATAAATAAATATTTTTTTGAAACAAAAAACCTTTCAACATCCATAATAAATAAGGAACGCCATAACATACTTTAGGCGTCCCTTTTCCTACAAAGGACGCCTAAAGTTACAACTTTAGGCGTCCTTTTTTTAACGGACGTTAAATATCATATTTTACTGCGTCACTCACATAGGCGTCTCCCTATAAAAGAACATAGAAAGGGCCAAAAAACGGACTTTAAAAATGTTTTCTGTAGTAGTGAGAAGTGGTGGTGGAAGGAGGATTAGCCGAAGAAGATCCGGAGGAGATGGAGAAAGTGAAGTTTTAGAGTGGGAGTCCGAATGTTGTGATTTGATTATGAAATTGGGAATGAATTAAAATGGTTTAGGGACATGTTTGGGAAATGGAAATGAAGTGGGTAATTCAAGGGTTAGTTTTAGATCTCACAATCAGCTTCCAAAATGTGCCCAACTCCTCTCCTATGCCTATTATCAGGAAATAAGGAAACTAAATTTGTGTGTTCTACTCTAATTTCATTTTTGCCCTCCCTTAATCTCTAATGTACCATGTCATCACCTACATAAATGAGATACATAAAAGTAATAATGGGAATAATAAATACAACAACAACAAAGCCTTTATTTCACTAAGTGGGGTCGGCTACATAGATCGCACGACGACATTGTGCTCTATCAAAAACCATAGATTTCAATATATTATTAATTAAAAGGTCTTTCTCTATGACCTCATTGAGCGTTCATTTTGGCCTTTCTCGACCTCGTCTAATAGGACTTCATACTGCTTGATCAACCCTTCTCACCGGAGCACTCAATGGCCTTCGTTGAACATGTCCAAACCACCTCAAACGATTTTCTACCATTTTTTCTTCAATAGGGGCCACTCCAACTTGTTCGCGTATATGAGTATTACGAATCTTATCTTTTTTTTTTTTGACCACACATCCATCTCAACATCCTCATTTCAGCTACTTCTTTTTTATGTTCATGTTATCCCTTTAAAGCCCAACATTCACTACCATATAGCATTGCTGGTCTTATAGCAGTGCGATATAACTTTCCTTTTACCTTATTAGGTACTTTACGATCATAAATAACTCCAGTAGCTTTTCTCCATTTATACCATCTGGCTTGAATTCTATGATTGACATCTCCATCAATTTCACTATCTTGTTGTATAATTGATCCCAAATATCTAAATTTTGTTACTTGTGGGATGACTTGCCCTCCGAATTTAACTTCCACTTCCCTTTGGTCTTATCTCTTATCAAACTTACAATGCATATATTCAGTTTTACTCATACTAAGATAAAAAGCCCCTTAATTACAAGGCCCGTCTCCATATATAAAGTTTATAGTTAATTTCTTCCCTGGATTTAGCCAACAGAATTATATCATCTGCAAAAAAGCATGTATTTAGGGATCTCTTCTTTTATAGGCTCAATTAGAACATCTATCACTAATTTAATTTATAAATGGGAATAACAAATATTACTTAAAATATATCAATTTAACCAATTTAATTTCCATATCACCTTTGCACTTAAATTTCTCATTAATACTTAATTATGCCCAAAATACTCAATTAAACTCACAAAATTCTATGGTTAATCCCTGAAAGATAAACAAATATTTAGCTCTTATCACATACCAAACAAACACTTAATATTTTGCATAAAAAATATTAGTTAATAATCAATTAGGAAAAAATAGAATTAATTAGAATGCTACATTATTAATACATTAATTATTTCACATACAAGTAAAATGATCAAATAGTATTTTAACATGACTAACAATTTTTTTTACTAGCTTTTTAGTTGTTGTGAATTTAAAAAATATAAATATAGTGTCTGTTTAAGTTAACGGTAAAAATTATTTTTTTAATATAATTTATAAAATAAATATAAAAAAAAATTTCATCTTGACTTGTAAAAATATATTTTTCAAACGCGAATGCTGAAAGCTTACATGAATAAAAGATCGTTGAAAAAGTAACATTGGGAGGGACCCCGTACGTTGATCTCCTAGGTTGAAACCAATTGATGCTTCGTGGTTAAAAGAAGTTGAAACAGTAAAAGACAGGTGGGAGAAAGAAACAAAAGAAGAATACGAATACCAATTGTTAATCATATATATATATACATATATATATATATATATATATATATATATATATATATATAATTATTTTTTTTACGTGGTGTACATATATAATTATGAAGTGATATGAATGGGGCGAAAGTAATTTTTGAATAAATTAATGGTCACTGCATGAATTGAAGCATTGAAAAAGTTGGTGATGACAATGACAATATGCCGTTGCACTTGAATTTTAATCTTTAATAATTCACATTAAAATATGATATTTTTAAAACTATTTATTTAATCTCTCTACCTAAGAAATTATTGTCAAGAACGTTAGTCCTTTTCTAACAAAATAAAATAAAATATTTTATACTAACTCATGTAATTAATATATAGTTTGAAATCTTATAAAATTGTACATTCACATAAATTATGTCTTAAAATTCAACACTTTTCAGCTTTATTCTTGTTTAATATATGTTAAACCTTATGAGAATAAAGTCAACACAATAATAAGTAAAGGAAAAAAATTGTACATTCATATGAAAAATTTTAATGAGGTGTCTTATGGATATGACCAAAAGTTTTTTTTCTCTCTACCCTATATAAGATTAGGAATATATCTCACACATATATATACACAATCCATCCGGTCCATAATATATGGCATTTCTAGAAAAAAGGCATGATTCAGAATATAAGTCACCTCACCTCCAGTTTAATTAATACTCTTTTTTCTATTTTACTCTTGTAATTAGTACTCACTTTCCAATTTTGCCTACTCATTATATCCCCTATCCCTAAAATAACATTTTTAATATAATTAAACTCATTTCTAAAAAAAAGTGAAAAAAATTCACATTTTAAAATATATTAAATGATTTAACTGTAATTTTTTATTTTTTATGATATAATTTAATTAAGTACCATATACTGTGGGTTGGAGAGTATGGCACTATCACAAAACATGAGACCAGCCTCACCCGTGCTGTCTCAATATTAGTCTATTGGCCGTTGCTTAACTAACCTGCTTGAGGTCAGCGATTAGAGATCCTTCTGCGTAATTTAATTAATGGGATAATTATATTTACATCCTATTTAAGAAAAAAATAAAAAAATTAGTCTTATAAAATTGTCAATCACACCCCCTAAATTCATTAATTCACATCTCTGAATTGATCAATAAAATCATTTTTTTTTATTTTTTTTATCTAAATATAATTCTCCCTTAACTAATCATATTCATTGAGTTTGTTTAGAATAGCGATTAAAAATTTTATAAGTGCTTATGAATTGTAATTCACGGAATACGAAGTAACTTTTACGATCTACGAGGTAGCTTTTACAGTCTACGAGGTGCTTTCACGATCTACGAGATAATTATGTGAAGAAGATTTATCTCGATTTACATAAATCAAGCTTATATAATAAGTCCGATTCAAATAAGTGATAACAAACAATCACAGTGAATGGGTCTCCAGGAATAATTTGCATATCTGCCTGCAAATAATTGTACGGAAGCCTCAAGAAATACACGGTTCATGTTGTTCCACGTCACACACAGGCGTCTACCTCCCTACTCAACTCCTAGGCCCCACTCCGTCCCAATGTCTCGGCAAATCGGCAATTGAACTTGAAGTTCCCATGTGGAGGGAGCTCTGCTCATTCACCCTCTGACTTCTCTACTTTTATTCGCAACCAATATTTATTTTCCCTTCCCTTATTTAATCCATGCTTAAATTTTCCTCATGCATATGACCATATATATATATATATTATATTATGAGCCTTATCAAATGTTATTTTATTTTTACTAGTTTTTTTACACTAGCACAAAATAATGATTTAATGTCACTATATATTTCTCATGTGTGTTATTAATTATTTGTGAAGCTGAAGAGATAAAATAAAATTTCTCCTCGTTTGTACAGACCCACTCCTATTCTGAATGCAAAAGATTTTAACAAGTGAAGGAGATTGGTGGGTGAAGAGCAATATTTAATATTGTGTAGCTTTCAAAGAGGAAAAGTTTAATAAGTCTATTACAACTACAACAACTACTCAGCTGCCATTCATATTGTGGTTGAAAGTATATGATTTTTTGTTTTCATATATTGTTCAAAGTTACTACTTCTGACTTTAAATATAAGATCTAATAATTTTTTTAGAGATTAAGAAAATTGAATAAGTTACTTAATCATATCATCATATGTTGTATATGATTAAATTATATATCAAATTTACAAGTCGGAAAAATTAGTTTGAAGAAAAACAATGAATATAAATACTTTAAAATAATTTAATTATTAGCTTCTTTAATCTTTCAAAAAAAATCAATTGGATTTTATATTTACAATTGGAGGTAGTACTTCTTTTTTTGATACTATGATCATCTAGTATCTAGGGGGTATTCTGAGTTCATTGCCTGCCCACCCAACTAATCTATACCCAACTGAGTAGCCCTTACAGGAGAAAATCGATACCGATAGGACGACATCTTTGAGGCCGCTTTACTCTCCAGGGATCAAATACTTCTTTAATCCCCTTGTCTTTTAAATTTTATCACAAACTAAGGTAAAACAATCGAATGGTCAACACAACAAGCTATCATATGATATAAGTAATCTGTATAGCTCAACAGGCACCGAAGGTCTTGGCTTAACTAAGGTTGTGAGCTGGACCCATCATGTAAAGAAAAAAAAAGTAATTTTATAAATATAGATATGGAAGGAGACATTTTTAAAGAATGAAAACTATACTTTCAAAATGAGCAAGTATAATTTTCTTTCAATTCTTATTTAAGATTTATTTTTATCATTATAGATATGTTTGAAGAAATTAAGTGGAAACGGTCTCTTTTGTATTATATTATATAACAAACATTAATAGACTAAAAAAGTATTACTATATATAACAATCATCCTAATAATCACTATGATAACCTGCCAAACACACAACAGCTTGACTAGCTGGATACGGTTCGGATTTAATTTCCTATTTTGTATTACGGAGAGTTTGACAAATATAAAATATTTTTTCCACAGTCTGTGAATATTTGAATGGAAAAATTATAGTTAGGTCCTAAATAAGAGATAAAATAAAAAAAATGGTCTTTTAAAAATTTTAAAATGAAAAATGGTCTCATTGACAATTCTAAGAGTAGGTTATTGATAAGTTCAGGGGCTCTATAAACAAGTTCTTAAGACTAATTTTTTATTTTGAAATTTCAAGGGACTATTTCTTCATTTTGACTCTTACTCGGGACTTGACTGTAATTTTCCCTATTTGAAATTATTATAATGTAATTAGAAAGTGATTAAGATGATTATTCATAAATAATATTTTTTTTAAAAAATATCCTTATCATCAAATTATTTGAATTTAATGTGTATAAATAAAAATATATACCTTAATAAATATTCCTCTCACATATTTATCTCATATATCATAAATTATGAATGAAAAATTATTATAGAAAGTTTCAATCAAAGTTTCAAATAAGTTAATAGTTTCTCTCAAACTTATAAACAGTATACTACCAATAATATTGGCAAAAAGGTTAAATATTTGTTTCATGGTCAAATCTCTAAATAAAAAGTGACCACCACGTAATGTCAGGAAAAAGGTTAACGAGGTATAGGAACAGATCTTTTCATATCTAAAGAAAAACCACGTTTTTAAACCCAAACGGGGACCTAGCAGATGCCCAGTGATATAGACACTTCAAGCGGTCCCTCCTTTGTGTGTGTGTTTTTTTGTTTTTAAATGAATTATATAAGACCTTGTTGAGTATTTTGATTTGTAGTGTGTTTGGAAAAAAAAAAAAAACACTTTTCTCACCTAAACTATAGTTTCATTAAAAATTTGTTAAACACTCATATTTTTTAGATAATTTATTTTTATTACAAAACCATGATTTAACTCCTCAAAACCATAGTTTGCAACAATCCAACATTTTTTAGCTTTTTACTTTCTCTCTTGCTTTTTATTCTCATTTGTTTGTGGGACCCACCTCCCCCTCTCTCATTTACCTTTCTTATGTGTGGGACCCACATCCCCACTTTCTTCTCTTCCACATGCTTCCATCTTTTTTTTTCTGAATCTTTGTTGCTATTTTCTAAGGCTTTTTTAAAGGGAGAATTCCAAAAAAATATCATTTAAACTTCAAAATCTCAAATAGGTGATTTAACAACAAAATGATTTGTTAATTGCATTATCATTCTTGTTAATCCCATTAACGAATTTGTTAATGGGATTTTGAAGTTTAAATGATATTTTTTTGGCATTCTCCCATTTTTAAATCTCTATTCCTATTAAAAAAAATAACTATATCAAAATTTATTATTCCCTTTAGTATTAAATATAAGATAAATTTAATTTTTTTTCAAGAGATTTGAAAAAATAATTAAATTATTTTAGAATATTTATATTCTAATTTTTACCCCCAAACTAATAAAAAAAGTTTGACTAATAAACTGATATGTAATTTAAGAATACACAATATATGATATGATTAAATAACTTATTTAACTTCTTTAATCTTTTAAAAAAAATCAACTCTGTCTTATATTTAAGACTGGAATGAGTATTTATTTAAATATAAAATATAAAATTATTTTAATTATACAATATATGTGTGTGTGTGCGCGCGCGCGCGTGTGATTTTTTTTATGTTAGATAATTGATTAATGTTATAATTTTTAATTTTTCAGATAAATTTATGTCATTTTTGCATTTATTATGAATTTTTCTATTAAATAATACATAAAATATAATCTTATCGTTTATATGTAATTATCACAAAAGCTAATGTCCTTTTCAGTAATTTGATTATGAAAAAAGCTATTCTCATCAAAATATCCAAACACTCTCATTTATCAAAATCACTTTTTTTCACATAATCTATTCTGTCAGAATCTATTTTCAAAAATCACTTTTTTTCTATAAGCTATTCCCAAAAGCTGATTCCAAACACACCTTTGATACTTAACATAAAATCTTATCCATTTATGCCCATCAAATTAATTATTTTTTTAAATATCCCTGTTTAATGCACTATTTTTTCAGAAAGTTTAAATGAATGAATATCAATAATTCAATAAATTATTGGGTGTATTTTAAATGGGGGAAAACTATAATAAATTATTGACAACACATTCATTACCAAAAAAAAGATAATAATAATTTAAATTTTTCTATTTTTTGTAAATTATGAAAATAATTCTTGTATTTAAGATTTGGAAATATCAATATAAAGATCAGGAAGCTAGCCCTGGGTGGCTATGAGCTGTGGCTCACTTATCTTTTCCTTCATGATGGATCATCGTTTTTGGATCCTTTGAAGGGTTCCCTTCAGCAATTCCTTTGAAGTTAAATTACCAGATCACCCTTTAATTTGGAGCAAAGCCCATGGATGTAAATGGACTCGGTGGACTAGCTACACTACAGAATGGGCAAATTAAAACCAAATCTTACCTTATTTAAAAGGTTTAATGGGTAATTTTGCTCTGAAAATTATTACTGAGGGGGTAATTTTACTCTAAAAGTGTTAAAAAAGAAGTAATTTTGTCCTGACCATTATTCAAGTTAATTTTAACTGTTAATTGACAAAAAATATTAAGCTGGCGGTCCATATATCGTTTATGTCATTTTATTAAGATGCAAGTTTACCTTAAAAATTTTAAATCTAACTTAAAAAATGAAGTAGATGATACATAAATTTTCAGGATAAATTTACACCTTAACATGGATAAAATGTAAAATTTCAGCTCAGCATATTTAATTAACTAAAGGTTAAAATTAATTGAGATAATGATCAGAGAAAAATTACTACTTTTTTTATACTTATAGGGCAAAATTTCCCTTTAATGACAACTTTCAGAATAAAATTATCTCATAATCCTATTTAAAAAAATTATTAGAAAAAGACATCTTAGTGATAAAATCCCATTCTGATTGGTCAATTATTGTTCGGATATATACCTAGTAACAGAATCCAAAGAAAGTGCTAGAGACTAGGTGCCTAGAAGGTTATAAAAAAATGTACTCCCTCAGACACCACTTGCCACCAAATTCAAACCAAACAATCATCGCTTCTTTTTTTACACAAACGTTTTATTAACAATTCAACTCCTCCCTCACAAGGCTAGGGGGTTTCCTTTGAAGATCGTTTGTATGTCTGCATCAGTTTATCAGTTCCTTTTTACACAAATCGTTTTATTACCAAATTCAAACCAAACAATCATCAATCTTATATAATTAATATATTTATAACAGAAATTCATTTATATATATATATATATATATTCTTTTCCTTTTGTATTCTCAATTCATTTGTTACACACGCATGCCCATGGGTCTTTTCTTCTCATATTCTATTAATTGTACGCCTTCCATAACTTCAAATAAATTATAGTTCATCCAATTCGACATACATCATCTCCTGTCATAACATCTTGTCTCTTCATCAATAATTTGTTGATGTGTTAATTAACGTACACTTCTATATTATCTAATTATTCTACTCTTCTTTGAAGCTAAACTTATTGAATAATCTTATCATTATAGACGCATATTAAGAGCCTTACACTGTCATAAATTTACTGTGTTAATTGGCCCAAAATATGACAAACACATCTGATGATTTAAACACCACAGAAATCTGGGGAGATCATTGAATCATTCCATAAAAATAAATTTGTACAACATTAAGATCGTGGAACCCCAGAAGGGCCCAAAAAAAAAAAAGATAATGGATCCCCTAACGTACGTAGTAACGTGATTTCACCTAACGTGAAAAGAGAAACAGACACTCAAAACAGTGAGTCCCACACTTTTATTAACACACACTACTACAGAAAAGGGATTTAACGTCACATAAAGACGTCATTTCTTTAAAAATGGAAGTAAAAACTGTACGCAGTGGCATTTACGTAAATAAAGAGAGACTTTTTAATCTTTAGAAGGGTGCATGCCAGCACTAAAGGAAGTCACAACCCGCCGGACGAATCCCTTGTACAGCCTTCCCACACTCCGCAACTCGTTGCCGAGGCTTTCCACAATCCAGAACCCCTTGTCCAGCCTTCCCACACTCCAAAACTTGTTGCCGCTCCTTTCCATAGTCTTGTCTAGCCTTCCCATAGTACAGAACCATGTGACCAGCCTTCTCACATAACAGAACCACTGGGCCAGTCTTCTGCCACTCCGGAGTCGGGTGAATCGTGTATCCTCTATTTGGATGCCCCCATGATTAGTGTTGTAGCTGATGCTCTCGTTTACACACAAGCTACCACCCACCATCATAATCAAATTCCACAGTATTTACGTAGGGTGACAGTGACACGTGTTCATGAGGGGGAAGAAGGTGCAGCCATCCCTATCCCTGACGTTGAGATTGCCACGCTGGGTCAGGCAATTGGAGGTTTCATCCTTTGGCCTCAATATCTTATTGGCACGTTGGCAACCCCACCAATGGTAGGAATTATATTCATATCACTTGACATTTATTGACATCATTGTAATATAATTGGTTTTGTTTTCTATGGTTATAGGAGGAGCAACATGCGCTGAGATGACCCTTTCTAGCACGGCTCCAACAGATGTACAAAGGTATTCCCCAAGTCGACTTCAATATGCCTCCAGGGATTGTGGGTTCACAATTGACGTATCCCTACACGATCGACAATAAAGATCTTAAGGAGTTTATGCATTTGGAGGAGATAGATGCAGGATGGGTCAAACTTGCCATTTGGTTAGTTTTTCTTTTCTAAGTTCAAGATTTCATAAGTTCAATAATTCATTGGTCATTTTATTTCTATTTTAGGTCCTTCTACCACATGTGCATTGATATGGAAAGACCAAATTTATACGGATTCTTGTGTCCGGAAAATACGACATCAGATAATAATGATGTCGCACAAAGGACGCATTATGTGGGCTTCACAATGGCAGCGACCAAATTGCGATGTTATCTAGCGCCAATTGTTCAAGGGTATGTAGTAAAAATTTTTATTTTTGGATGTTTGAGAAATAATTTTCTTCTAATCTAAACTTCATTTTAATCTGTGTATTGTTTTAGTTACCATTGGAGCCTGTGTGTTGTTTGCCCACGCCTCAATGAAATCTATTGGTTTGATTCCTTGACAAAAAAGCTCGACAAGGACACAAAATCAGTCTTCAACACGTTAGTTATTTCTTTTTTATTAATTAAAGAAATGCTTGATTTAAATAAATTGTTCTAACTTAAAATGTTTTACATTTTAATGGTAGCGCGACCCAAACATATAGAATGCTTGGCGGGTCACGTGAGGGTAGAGTTGTTCGCAAGTCAAAGTGGTTCTATCCCAAAGTATGTGGTTCCAATATAATTTAAGTTATTTTATTTACGGTTGTTTTATAAATGATGTATGTTATTGATTTTAACCAATTGCTTTTGATTTATAGTGCCCTCAACAGCCAGGTGGTACTGAATGTGACTATTATGTTCTACTTTACATGTATAATATCATTCAAAGTGGCGTTACAAATGATTTTCAACAGGTAATCAAATGATAATATTTTGGTTGTATTTTAATTGAATTGCTAAACAATCCTTTAATTTCATTGATTTCGTATAATCATATTTTCTAATTTGTAGATCTTTGATAATGATGCTGCTTACTTATATGAAGACATTAATTTGATTAGAAACTTGTTGGCTGGGAGGATTCTTCAACACATTGATTTGTAGAAGTTTATCGTTTCCTGTACATTTACTTAGTAGTTGTTTATTATATTAGTGGACAACATTTCTGTCAACAATGTAGTGCATTAATGTTTCATTAGAGGTGGATGTTGTGTTTTGTTACTTATAAACTACGTGCTGTATGTTTCCTTTTTGTGTATACGTTGTTGTTTGCTTTCAGAATGATATGACCAGAAACAATACAAATGGCACCGTATGGAAAAAAAAAACCCTTTAGGCGTCCCTTTGGCCAAAAGGGACGCCTAAAGCCCCTAATTTTTAAATAAAAAAATTCTAAACGAGGACTTTAGGCGTCCCTTTTAGCAAAAGGGACGCCTAAACCCAAACTTCAATTGTCCCTTTATAAAGGACGTATAAAGTCCAAATTTATTACGTCGCTGACATACGCGTCCCCCCCTAAAAGGACGTTAAAAATCCCAAATAAGAGACGTTAAAAGTGTTTTTTCTAGTAGTGCATGAGTCTACACAGAAGTGTCGACTTTATATGTCTCTCCTTACGGCATGAATAATGTGAATTCCCTAAGCCCTACCATCCAAACAGGATGGATCTAAGTCCATGATTGAGTTACTTTGTAGATTTAGAAAAGAGAAGTCCACGTCATCATTATGTTCTGTTGATTCAAATAATTGCCCTACCAACCAATTCTGGTGGGTTGGATTATTGGCTTCATCCTCATCACACCCTTCTAATTCATTCGCTTCCTCATCATCAATATTAATTTCAGGCACTTGTTGCGGTATGAGCAAGCCATCAACGTCAAAATCTTCAATAACACCAAAGGAAGAGAAACAATCATTGATCATAAGATCATCTACTCGTGCTGTGTCGGATGTTGAAGCAGTCTTATTATTCTGGGTTTCCCGAGGTACACTACTAATGCCACCTACATACAATTCATAAAATTAATAATGAATAACAAAAAGCTCACACACACACATATATATAGAGGCTAGCCCATATTTAATTTCTAGGTATATATTCAGTGAGTTACTTACCATTGGATTCGGGGAAGATGATTTTCTTGGTGCATCTGACTGGTTTAGCTCGAATCACAGGGCTAGGTTGATGATGAGCAGATGTTAAGGTGGTCGGAGATTTGGTTGTGAATGGATGTGAGGGTTTGTTGTTGTGGGGATGATTTTGATGGGCCCTCTTGCTCAAATTCGTGTTCCAGAAATTCTTGATCTCATTATCTGTTCGCCCTGGTAATCGTCCCGCGATTAGTGACCACCTGAGTTACAATTATTCACTATAATTATTAATAATCAAGCTAAGTCTCTGAGAATTAGGCCTCAAAGTAATAATTGTTTCTAAACGGTAGTATATCGCTCTTGTCTATATACTATATATTAGATTACCAACGAAATTTAGCGGCGGAATTGTACAATTCCGTCATTGAATACATTGTCACTAGTTAATTAAATTAGTGACAGAATTTCATCACTAATTAACTGCTTTTAATATAAATCATATCAAATCTCTTAACCAGAAGTAAGTAGATGTGACTAAGTCATTAAAATAGTTTGAAAATGGGAAAAAAATTTCAAATTTACGCTTAATAAAACGGTGAATCGAGTAAGAAAAATGCACATATATTATTCTAGGAGCAGGTGGTGAGAAGAGGAGGAGTCGGAGTTGAGGGAGAGAGGGAGGAAGTGATTAGATGATGAGGTGGTGTGCTATGTGTATCATTTTAGTCAAACAAAAAAAAATTAACTATCAAAGTAAACTATATTAACGGGAAGAGTAATATTGTTACGTTTTGAGATTTCTTGGGAAACATTGAGGCAAAAATAATTTTTAAGACAACATTGCTCCTTTATGTATATTTTCGGAATGGATTTGCTACTTAAACCAAGTTGAAATGCATCATATACACAAAACAATATAATTGTATTGTGATTATTGGTATTGTTTCAATCTATGAATCGAACAATGTGAACCTCGACGCATCCAAACACACATATTCATAATAAGCAATGTTTGGGACGGCTTTTTAATTTGTGTATATGATGGCTAATCTGGGTGAGACACAGTTCTAATCATTGGTGCACGGTGTGACACTTTTCCTACCAAAATTGAATGAATTTGAAATTTTAATGATACAAACATATGAATTGGTTGGGAGTAATTTCATGTGTGCTTTGAATGACTGGTAGTTCGGAGTGGAAGTTTATTGGCTGCCTGATCCATCTTGAGGGTTCACTCCAACCAATGTGGAAGGACATTGATGACATTAAAAAAAAATCTTGTATTTTTAGATTTTAGAGTATGTACATATATAAAAAAACACGTGATGAAAATGAAATTAAGTGACTATACTTGAGTAAATCCATTTGTATTAGTATATATAATTGATTAATATAATCTTTAGTTTTTCAAACTTTTTATCATTTTTATTTTGATTTCTCAAATTTAAAATCAAAGGTTTAGTTCTTCGAGTTTCATTTTGTTAAAAATACTAGTTCCTATAATTAAATAAAAATTTAGATTATTTTAAAATTTGAAAGGAACAAATATTATATCAACCTACTGTAATCTATAAATGATGATGCTATTAAACTTTAATGCTATATACCCAGTAAAATTAGTAGTATGAGCGAAACAGAAAATCTTATACTTGATCACAAATAAAAAGACAAAGGAATAATATTAAGTAGCTAGACATAAAGTATTGATATTCACTGGGAGAAAAAGCGATTAGCTAAAAAGAAATGAATAATTACCCTTTTCATGTTCTTGCTTAATTGTTTCGCTTCATGGAATGAAAACTTCGGAAAACACGAAACAGCAACTGAGAAATAAAGAGAGCACACACAGATAGAGAGAGAGAGAGAGAGAGAGAATATGTATGATTATATATATATATATACACCTATTGCCAAGGAGGTTATGGAGTCTGATAATGAGGTCTTCTTCAGCTTCAGAAAAGTTTCCTCTCTTAATGTCAGGCCTAAGGTAGTTCAACCATCGAAGTCTGCAACTCTTGCCACATCGATTCAACCCTGATTATAATCACTCACCATGTCATCAACATGTACAACATATATACATATGTGTGTGTGTAACACATAACATCAATAAAACGATCGAAACATGGCTTAAATTGAGTTTTGAAACAAACAAACAATAATGGATATAATAATACTAATTAAATAGAAACCTGCTCGTTTAGGAACGTCCCTCCATTTTCCTTCACCGTGGAGTTTAATGAAGTTGGAAAGGATTCCATCTTCTATCACAGACCAAGTTCCTCTATTTACGCCTTCTTTATCACAGCAAGGCTTCCTTCCCATCTTCTCTATGTCTCTCTCTCTCTCTCTCTCTCTCTCTCTAGCTATATATATATATATATATATATATATATATATATATATATATATATATGGTTCTCAGTTATTCTGAGTGTGTTTCTGATTGTTGGTTGCTTTATATTCTCATATAAGGGTTTTTGTGAGTGGGGGCCAAAAGGTTTCTGATCGTTGGTTGCTTCATCACTCTTACGTTTTTTGTTTTGTTGCATTGTGTCGAACTCAGACGTTAATGGCCTAATGTCACTGTTCAACTGCTTGCGGCAGCATCCGTCATTAATTTCCGAGGGTCCATTTTTTTAACTTATGCTTGAATTTGAATCAGTGATGATCTAAGTTCATAAAATTGTGTAGCCAAATAATGAATTTGGTCCAAATTCCAAGTGAAATAATCCCCAACAATCCAAACATATATTTTTTTCTTCTTCTTAATATAAGACATATTAATTTAATTTAATTATATTAAAGAAATTAGTTAAATTAATTAATATGAAATATATTTTTTAAAATATTATAGTCATCTTTTTTAATTTACTTATTCATTATTTTCTTTGATTATTATTAAGAAAGTATTAAACAAAATAAATTAAAAAATGATTGATACATATAAAAAATAGGTATTATATTTAACATGAATATAAATCAAGGACAGGATAACATTTAACTTTGATTATGAAAAGTAGCTGAGCCAACATCCCAATGCTATATTGAATTTACCTACAAAAGCCGAGCTAGTTGGCCTTTTCTTTTCTGACATTTTTTTTTTTTGGCTCTCTCATCGCCAAACTATCATACATCTCACAGCTTACTCCATCGTTGCTTCATTTTTAACATACCTACTCATTCTTACTAATGTCTTGTCCTCTTTTGAAGAACCGTTTTTTTTCCTTCTCAGTCAAAAAAAAAAAAAACAATTATACTATTAACAATCCTTGATATAAGAGCTAGCTGAAGATTTAGTTTAATTCTAAATATAAGACATCAATTTGCTTTATCTTCTAAATTTATTTATTTCTTTTAAAATATCCCTATTGATTACACAAGTATATTAAGAAGTTTGTATCTAAATATAATAATTTTTTTCATTTAAGCGCTATATATCGTATGGACTCCAATTACATAAATTGAATTGATCACTAATCTACGTGTGGAAAAGGTCTTTAACACGTTAAAAAATCCTTTTAATGTTAGATACGGGGTTTAACATACAACTGATGGAGAAAAGTTATATCTACACTTCTTTATTTTTAATAAGATCAAGAGTATAATTCTTTTTTAGACTTAAAGCGTCAAGGGTTTTCACCTCTCTTAACAAATATGTTTCCCAGCGTTTGAACTTATATTCTCCTCCTTATCAGCTACCTACCATCTCAATCAACAGTCCAATAGCTCGTTGGTATATATTTCCACTTGTCATAACAGCTTGTGTAATTATTTCAAAAAAATAAATTGTCCTGATTTTGATGATATTGGTAAGGAAATTATAATTTAGTTACTAGATTGTTGTGCCAATCCATGAAGCACACATCACAGGTGATTGGTTTTTCTACAACAAAACCCAAGCGTGGAACAAAACCAAGCATTGCTTTGATGCAGAAAAAAGAAAATCGCCTGCAAGGAACAATATAATTCAGGGACTGGTAAAATAACCTTTGGAAACAGGACAATATGTTTTTTTAATAATTAATACACACACATGCACGCACAGAATACCATATTAATAATAATAATTCTGCAAAATAAGATCTATTTTCTTAAATCAAAATTTAAACAATTCTTTGATCATTTTATATGATATTGAATACAGAAAACCTAATAACTAATAAATGCAATATTATTGCTGGCTGCTCAGAGCATGTGAGGAGGAGAATATGAGTCCCCATTTCTTGGAAAAGAGTACTGCTTCTCAACCAAAAGAGACCAGACATATATACTTCTTCTTCATGTGCAATAATTAAAAAGATAAAAATTATTTACTGTTGGTTCTTTGGTATTTTATTCAAAAATATAATTGATATTAATTTTTTTTGTAATTTTAAACAGAATAATTAAATTGAATGGAAAAAGGGAGTTCAGTAATCAGTAGGCATGCCTGCATCATAAAATAAAACTAAAACAAGAAAAATTGAACGAACAGGGGTTGATCCTAATAAAATGGGCTTTAACTTCTTAAACACATGGTCTTGAGTAGTGTGAACAAAAAAAAAATGTTTAGGAGAGCTATTCTTAATTGGATTTTATAATGCTTAAGTATGACCCAATCATATAGCTATATTAAAAAATTGAACTGAACATATAATTTTGTTAATTCAGTGAGATATTTTTATCTTTAAAAACAATAAAAAGAGCTGAAATTTCGTTTTATAATTATCAAAGCGGGCCCTAGAATTACAAAAGTAGGATGATGAGAGGCATTTGTCTTGTTAGTTTCTTACCATATAACTCCTCTTTATGAGTAATGTTATTCAGTTTCTATTAAAAAAAGAATCACAAAAGTCAAAAAAAAAAATCGCTTTCTTTGTCAGTTTATTATTTTTTGGCGTATGAAGCAAATGAACATTCATGGAGGAAAATGAAATAAATGAAAGAATGATTTTTTTTTTAATCAAAACGAAATGAGTGATGGTAACAAAATTTTCTCCTGAATACGACAAATAGAAGAAAGAGACGGCACAAGATCACGTGGGTAATTTAATTCTGAATGGGTGGGAGAGAATCCACAAGATTAGGTCACTTCTGTAAAGTCCAAAAATACTCATCAACCTATACTAGAAGAAAAAAGACAAAAACAATTAGAAAAAATTCTAATAAAAAATTTTAAAAATATTAAAAGATAAAAAAGTGTTTTCGAAAATGTTACAAATTACAAGGTCACTATTATTCGTAAACCAAACCGGTTCATTCATGTTTAAATCCAAAAGTTACTGAGACATATGTTACGTCAGTCTATGCTAGCACTAATCCCAATTCTAAGAGGCAATTATGGAGCGAGCTAAATAGCCTTTGTTTAGAGAATACTAGGAGGAGAATTCAACGCCACCCTGTTTCACCATGAACGTCGTTCCAATGCACAAATGCCCACGCCAGTGGATATTGAATTTTGCCGTTGGTTCAAAAACCTTGAACTTCATGATATGGGATGTAATGGTCCATTCTTTACTTGGAGGAGAGAAGGATGTGAAAGCCATATCAACCGATAAGTTGTTAACAGTAGATATATTGATCAGATGCTTGTGTAAAACATCTTCCTTAGTTTAAATCCGACCATAAACCTATATTTTTACAATCCACTATAAAATAAACCCAATCTCGTTGTGAAAGACCATTCCATGTTGTAGCATCTTGGGTTCTTCATGAAGATTTTGTTCGTATGGTCAAGCAAACATTGAATAGTGAAATTCAATGGGAGGAGAATGTGTCAATATTCACCACTAATGTGGGGGATTGGAGCTACAATGTGTTTGGACATCTCGGCCATAGAAAAAGAAGGATCATGGGTCGGTTTGATGGCATAACAAGGTCAAGGGAATGGTTTGAATGCACTCTTCTTTCAAAGTCAAGGGGAAACTCTTGGTCAGTCAATAATCAAAGTTGTGAAGAATGCTTTTCAGGAGCCCATCACGATTTGAGGAATAAATCATGCTTTCATTGTGCTCATTTCTAAAAGGGAATATCCTAAAACTACTATTGATTTTCACCCCATTAGTTTATATAATGTTATTTGTAAAATTATCACTAAAGTTATCTCTAATAAAATTAAATGTTTCCTCCCACAGGTGATATCGCCCAATCAATGCAGTTTTGTTTCGGGAAGAATCAGTTCTAACAATATTATTGTAGCTCAAGAAGTGATTCATTCCATACGGAACATGAAAGGCAAAAAAGGCTTTACCGCTATTACGATTGATCTAGAAAAAGCCTATGATCATGTTCGATGAAATTTTATCATGAATTTTCTGGAAGAACTTCATATTCCCCACTCCCTTCAGGAAGTGATCAAAGAGTGTATATCATCACCTTCTATGCAAATTATGTGGGAGGGGAGCAAGGCGAACATTTTCTCTCCAGCTTGTGGTCTTAGACAAAGAGATCCTATATTACCATACCTCTTCATGATATGTAAGGAAAAGCTAGCACGCATCATCCTGGAAGCTATTATAGCTAACTGATGGAAACCAATCAAACTAGGTAAGAATGGCCCTCCTATTACCCACCTATTTTTTGTTGATGATTTGTTACTTTTTGCAGAGGCTAATATGGACGAAGTGGAGACGATCAAAGACTGTCTGGATAGGTTTTGCAATATTTCAAGGCAGAAAGTGAATTCATCCAAAACCAAAGTATTCTTCTCCAACAATGTACACCATACGAGAGCCAACCAGATGAGCGAAGCTTTAGGCTTTCATCAGAGCATAGTTAATCTCGAGAAGTATTTAGGGGTTTCTCTGTATCACGAAAGAGTAACCACAGGGACCTACTAGTTTCTGATTGACAAAGTGCAGAACCGGTTGAACAGTTGGTAAATCTCAAGAACCTCTTTTACAGGTTGTGACACTCTAATCAAATATGTTATCGCAACAATGCCAAATTACTCCATGCAAATGGTCAACCTTCTAGTGTCAGCCTGTGATGCCATTAAGAAGAAATCACATGATTTCTTATGGGGATCGTCAAATGAATGTAAAAGGATGCACCTTGTCTCATGGGACAAGGTGTGTATAGAGAAAAAGAAGGGAGGACTTGGTATGAAACATTTTAGATAGCAAAACCGTGCCTTCACGATGAAACTTGGTTGGGGTCTTGTAACAGATTGAGATTCACTCTGTGCCAAAGTTGTCAGAGGAAAATATGGTTGTGGCAGTGATCTCATCCCCCTAATAAATTCTTAGAAAGAAGGATCAAATACCTGGAGTGGAATTAAGAATAACTGGCCACAAGTACAAGCAGGAATTCAACTAGTGAGATCTAGTGACGGCACAAAAAAAAGCTAGATGGAGATAGGAGAAGAGTGGTTATTTTACGGTGAGATCAGCTTATCATTTTCTCACACAAAAAAGAGCTTGTCCGATGGGTAATTGGAAAAATGTATAGAAGCTAAAGGTACCACGAAGATGCAAAACTTTTCTGTGGCTCATATTACATGAGAGGCTAATTGTAAACCAAAAGAAATATGCAATGTTTTTGCATCCTAATGGCATGTGCGACCAGTGCCAAGCATACATAGAAGATGAATTTCACGCCCTTAGGAATTGTCAGGTAATCAAGAAAATATAGGAGATGAATGTTTCGCCATCTAAACACAACAACTTTTTCTCAAGAGCTATAAATGAATGGTTTCATCTTAATATGAGGTACAAAACAGGGCCAAAGAAAGAGACTTGGAAGAACTAGTTCATTATCTTGTATTGGTTTATATGGAAAGATAGAAATGAGCGGGTGCATTCTTTCCCGCAAACAGAGCTTGAGCAGCTTTTTGCTAAAGCCAAGGCAATACTGGGTTATATGAGTGATACACATCAGAAACTCAAGCATGTTAATTTGCTTGACAACCTAAGGTCAAGAGAACCTCCTGTGAATAGTATTGACATGCATTATATCTCAGTTGAAGTGGATGGAGCATACTCATATATCCACCACAAAGCTGCTTCTGGGGGACTTATCATGGATACTAACGATAACATCATGGAAGGATTTTGGTGCAGATTGGAGTCTGGGGACTCACTAACAGCTGAAATTTAGAGCGTCTTTGTTGGACTAAAGAGAGCATAGGATAGAGGGCATAGAATGATTCAGTTGAGGACTGACTCCCAAGAGACGATCATGCTACTTATACTAGTACACCAGAGTTTCATAAAGACCGAGCCCTTATTTTGGAGGTGAAAGAAGTGCTACAACGTCAATGGAAGGTGTCCTTTGCATATGTTGAACGAGACATCAACATCTGAGCTGACTATCTGGCGAAACTGGCTTTAAACGACAGCCCTACCTCCTAGGACCTGAAGCGCTGGCAACATGCTTGCTAATGAAAGAGTCAAGTGATTCTCTTTAGTTTTTGTCTTTTACTTATTCTGAGTGAATAAAAAAAAACTTAATTTAGTTCCATGATCCTTAAAAAGCTTTTCAATTTGTCTCTCTTCTTTTACGATGCATAAGTTTTCAATTTAGTTACAAAACATATAGGACAAAATAAGAATTTATTTGATTTTTCGCTTGATACTTTGATATGCACATTTTTTTCTATAAATTTCTTTTTATACACATTTTGATTTCAAAAATAGATAAAAGAAGAAAAAAATGTACTAGAATATTATCAATTTCTAAAAATTAACAAACAGAATAATTGGGTACAAACAAAAATATAGGTATAGAGCATTGAGATGTCAGTCATGAATAGATTTGACTTTATATGAAAAAGGGGAAAAATTCATATTAAATAGAGGTGGACTCAAAACAAGGCATGTATATGAGATAAAATTAGGTCCTAGAAGAAGTATATAAATGAACGAACCTAATGAATATGATACTATTATTACATATACTATTACTTTCGTTGTGAGCCTAGATGTGTACTCATAGTCTTCTCGAAATTACTTAGCTTAGTGAATTTTAAAAATTTTAATCCTTTTTTTCCGTCATAATTTGTACAAATCTTAATTGCTAAAGTCATACATAATGATCAATGTTTAGTAATCCGGACCGAAAACCAGTGAACTGGCCAGAAAACCAGTCAAGTTTGTTGATTAACCCAGTGTTATGAGTTGACATAGGTCAAACCGATAAACTCGGCTTGACTTGGCCAAATTGACCTGGGTTAATCATTTTATTTTTATTTTTTTACATTCAAACTTCAGTTGGCGTTTAGCTCTGTGTCTCTGATCAGTGAATCAAATCACTTATTGTTTATGACTTCATTCACATTTCACAGTTTTACTTTCACACTCAATCAATTTTTTTTTTATTTTTCTTTTAGAATTTCATATTAATAAGCCTAAAATATTCAATTTCTTACTGATTTGGCCCTAGTTTGACGCCAATCTAACCCACTGCCCTTAACTCAGTACCCTAACCGGTTACCCAATCCGGGTTTCAGAACCTTGACAATGATAGAGAAGAAAATTCTTGGACCATTTGTTTTCATTATTAATATTCAATAATGATCCTATAAATGCAAATGTAACAAGTGAAACATAAATAAACATGCTACCTCAGTTAATACAAATTACAAAATAAAAACAAATCCTACCAATAGACAGGGATAGGTCTAATGCAATGGCTAGCTGGTTCATCACGGGACCAATGCTTGAATCTATCTTAAAAAAAAAGGTACATGTATTTAGTGCCTAACCATACCTGAAAAATATGAGGATGCATGTGCAGCTATGCTTATAAAAAATAATTTTAACTGATTTACCTCTTTTTTTTACTTTTACTCCTAGTTAATGCTTATTATTTTCTTAACTTTAAATGCTTTACTCAAAGGCATGCTAAGCTATAAGAACACCACACTCTACAAAATTGTTTTTCACTAGAACAAAATTTTGTTTTATAATTACTCATAGATGGAGTATTATTTATAAATTATGAATAATATAATTCATTTCCACAACATTTTAATACTTAAAGTCTTTCAACTCATCCAACGAAACAAAATTTATAATGCACTAATATTAAAATACTTATACCATTGGGAAGTTCAAAAGTTTTGAGCAGTATTATCAAACAATAAAATATTATATATACATAGCTTTGACCTCATTTAACATATTACAAAATATATATGCTAATAAATTGTTTTTGTTCTTCACGTAAACTTATTCTACTTTGGGATTTCTTTTTGAAACAATATTCCATTCTCATATATCATATTTATCACTCACTTTTAGTTCTTCATTATTTGTTGTGTAATCTATGATGTTTCTTATAGGAATGGAGGTGAATGCTTCCTAAGAAATTAGGAAATCTAAATTTTAACAAAACCGTCAATCCTGATCCTCACATGTATTTTTTCCGATACATGATCCTCTAAATGTATTTCGCAAGTTATCATAACTCAAAAAGTAATGTTAGGAAAATTCTAAATCAGGTTGATAAATTCAATAAATCCCTAATTAAATTATCGACCTAATTTAAGATTTTAAAATATGAGTTAAATAACTTTATTACTCTCTCTTTGTCTCCTCTCTCATCTTAAAAGGGTTTTAGTGCTTTTTAATTTATTTTTTTAATAAGTGTATATATATAACAATATTAACGTATAATAAAACAAAATATAATTCGCTTAAATCAAAGATTTTTTTTTGGGTAGTTTGGAAAGATCATCAAGAATAATTCAAGCTAAAATAAAGGAAAGCATAACCCAAAAATAATTAAATAATTTTTAGCTAAATATTTGGAATAGAAAATTTTATTTTAGACTTGAATTTTTTTTTGGATAAGAAGAAAATTAATAAGAAAATCTTACTTGTGTGATATTATATATCAAATATTTTCATTAAGTGAATTTAAAAAAAAAGTTTCATTAACATAAAAAACCAAACTAAATATCACACATGTCAAGATTCTATGACTAATGAAGTTTGGTTTTATTTTTATTAACAAAACAAATTTAAGTGTATTTCTCCCAAAAATAAATTTTTTATTGAAAATATTTAAATAAAAATATTTTAATTGATAATGGGGTTATGTTTTTTTTTATTCTTTGACTTGAATTATTTGTGATGATTCCTTCAGAAAATTCCTTTGATCTAGACAAATCATATTTTATTTTACTATATATTAATGCTAATATATATAATCATGCATTTATTTAAAAACTAATTTTTTTCCCTTCTTATTTAAAAAATAAGTTACAGTCAAAAACTCTTTTAAGAGAGAGAAAATGATAAATTTGAGGAGAATGCAATAAAATTATTTTATTCATATTTTAAAATTCTAAATTGGGTCATTAACATAATTAAGGATTTTTTGAATTTAACAACCTGATTTATAATTTTCCTATTTCAAGCAACTTTATATGGGATTTTCCCTAACGACTTATGGTTTGATAATATTGAATTGTTAAAGTAGATAAATAAATTTACATTGATAATTAAGTCTTCTTCCAAACTCCGCCTATATTTATAGCTGGTCTCAAGCCCGGGTAAAGGAGGAGGGTTGTGTTAGGCTTCGACAGCCAACGTAAAACCCTGTCGAATCTCTTATGAACATGGATCAACGAAGAAATTGTTCTAATGCTGGGTCGTTGCTTGTAAGTAACGCGTTGTATGGCTCGAGTACAGTGAGAAGTGAGCGAGAGCCACTGCATCGTCGCCCAGATGTAGTGTTAAATGAGCAAGGGCTACCGCTCTCTTCTAAACGGAGGCGGCTAAAGAAGCTAGTTCATGATAACAAGATCAGATTTGGCACTTGGAACATTGGGACTCTAAGCAGAAAATCTTGGGAGGTGGTGGGAGTAATGAAAGATCGAAAGATTAATATCTTGTGTCTCCAGGAAACTAAATGGGTAGGAGAAAAGTCTCAGGAAATTAATGGTTGTAAGCTCTAGTACACAAGAAAGGTCAATGGAAGGAATGGTGTTGGTATCATTGCTGATAAGGAATAGAGGAAGAATGTGGTGGACGTTAAGAGGATTAAGGATAAAATTATCTCCTTAAGAATGATTGTTGGGAAGGATACTATAAACATTATCAGTGCATATGCACCTCAAGTAGGGGCAGCTGCACATCTTAAAGAAAAATTCTGGGAAGATTTGGAGGGATTAATTCAAAATATCCCATTAACTGAAAAGATTTTTATTGGGGGAGATCTTAATGGACATGTTGGTAAGGAGGCAGACCTCATGTAAGGGCTCATGGTAGTTTTAGATTTGAGATGCTCAATAATGAAGGTCAATCTATTATTGATTTCTCCTTTGCATATAACCTCAAGATTGTTAACACTTGCTTCAAGAAGCAAGATGATCATTTAATAACATACAAGGGTAGAGTCGTAAGGACACAGATTGACTTCTTTTTGGTAAGAAATTCTGATAGACATTTTTGTACTAATTGCAAAGTAATCCCGAGGGATGACGTGACAGCACAACATAGGATTTTGGTCATTGATGTTAATATTAAGTATATAAAACAAAAGCGCCAGCAAGTTTTAAACCCAAGGGTCAGGTAGTGACAATTGAAGGGAGAGAAAAGAAAGATTTTTAAGAGAACTCTCCTGGAGGAAGGAGAGTGGGAGTTTCAGAGTAATGCTAATGTAATGTGGGAAAATATGTTCAAAAAAGTCCAACAGGTTGTTAAAACAACTTTGGGAGAATCAAAAGCTCTTGGTCGACAAGACAAAGAGACTTGGTGGTGGGATGAAAGTGTTCAAGAGAAAACCAAATATAAGAAAGATTGTTTTAAAGTCATACACTTATGTAATAATGCTGAAAAATTGGGAAAGGTATCGCATGCTAAAAAGGAGACTAAAAAGGTTGTGAGTGAGGCTCGTAATAAAACATATGAGGAGTTTTATAAGGAGTTAGGAACAAAGATGGGAGAGTGCAAGATTTACAAAATTGCAAAGAACAAGGAGAGAAAATCGAGAGACTTGGACCAAGTGAGGTGTATAAAGGACGAAAAAGGAAAAATTTTGGTTACTGATGGAGATATTAAGGATAGGTGGGAAGCCTACTTTTATAAGATGTTCAATGATGGTGTGGAAGGATCGCATTGTAACACGGAAGATTTGACGACTCGAGGAAGTGATCTTAATTTGTCATTTTACCGCTGGATTCGAATTGGTGAGGTTAAGGAAGCTCTTAAGAAAATGGAAAATGGTAAAGTTGTCGGACCTAATGATATTCCTATTGAAGTTTGGAAATGTTTGGGCGAAGATGATGTATTATGACTCACAAAATTATTTAATGAAATCTTACGAACCAAGAAAATGTCGGATGAGTGGAGAAAAATACTTTGGTTCCTATTTATAAAAATAAAGGGGATATCCAGAATTGTGCAAACTATAGAGGAATTGTGCAAACTATACAATGAAATTGTAGGAAAAAGTGATTGAACACAGATTAAGGTTAGAGACGGATATCGCTGAAAACCAATTTGGATTCATGCCAGGAAGGTCTACAACAGAAGCGATTTATTTATTAAGGGGGCTAATGGAAAAGTATAGGAGCAAAGGAAGAGATTTGCATATGATCTTCATTGATTTGGAAAAAGCGTATGACCGGGTGCCAAGAGATGTACTTTGGAAAGCCTTGGAAAAGAAGGAGGTGAGGGTTGCTTATATCAAAACCATTCAGGACATGTATAAGGGGGTTACAACCAATAGTAGAACGCCTGGAGGTGTTACAAAGGACTTTCATATAAGGATTGAACTACATCAGGGATCAGCGTTAAGTCCTTATTTGTTCAACCTAGTGATAGATGTTATAACTGAGCCTATAAAGGAGGAGATCCCTACATGCATGCTTTTTGTGGATGATATAGTTCTGTTGGCTGAATCCATAGAATATATTAATTCTAAACTTGAGATATGGAGACGGATTTTGAAATTGAGGGGCTTTCGTCTTAGTAGGAACAAAACTGAATATATGCATTGCAAGTTTGATAAAGGACAAAGCTAAAGAGAAGTTGAAGTTAAATTGGGAGGGCAAGTCATCCCACAAGTGACAAAATTTAGATATTTGATATCAATTATACAACAAGATGGTGAAATTGATGGAGATGTCGATCACATAATTCAAGCTGAATGGTATAAATGGAGAAAAGTTACTGGAGTTATCTGTGATCATAAAGTACCTAATAATGTAAAAGGAAAGTTATATCGAACTGCTATAAGACCAGCAATGCTATATGGTAGTGAATGTTGGGCTTTAAAGGGACAACATGAGCATAAAATGGGAGTCGCTAAGATGAGGATGTTGAGATGGATGAGTGGTCATACAAGAAAAGACAAGATTCGTAATACTCATATACGTGAACGAGTGAGAGTGGCTCCTATTGAAGAAAAAATGGTAGAAAATCGTTTAAGGTAGTTTAGACATGTTCAGCGTGGCCTTTGAGTGCTTTGGTGAGAAGGGTGGATCAAGCAAGATGGAGTCCTATTAGATGAGGTTGAGAAAGGTCAAAATGAACGCTCAATGAGATCATAGAGAGAGACCTTCTAATTAATAATATATCAAAATCTATGGTTTTTGACTGAGCACAATGGTGTCGTGCAATCCATGTAGCCGACCCCACCTAATGGGATAAAGGCTTTATTGTTGTTGTTGTAATTAAGTCTTCTTCCAACACGTTGGTTTTTCCAAATGAATGGAGTTCAAAATAGTCAATTAAATGAAAAAATATGTAAATAGTATTCAGAGATGACGGAAGCGCTTTGTAGTCATAATGAATTCACCAAAAATACCACGAGTAATAAATAAAAACAAATTATCAATGTGATCCTTAATGCTATGTAATTTTGTAATATGCTAATTGAGGCGAGAGCTGTGTATAAAATATTTTATTGGTTGATAGCATTGTTCAAAACTTTTGAACTTCCCAATGGTTACAAGTAATTTAATATCAGTGTATTATCAATTTTTTACTGTTATTCATTGCAGGAATTAAAAGACTTTGAGTATTAAAGGTTATGGAAATGAGGCAATGAATATAACAAATAATCAACTTTTAATCTGTGATGAACTTGAAAATAAAATATCATCAAAAAATAAAATACTATATATACATAGCTCTGGCCTCATTTAACATATTACAAAATTTGCTAATAAATTGTTTTTGTTCTTCACGTCAACGTATTCTACTTTGGAATTTTCTTTTGAAACAATATTCCATTCTCATATATCATAGTTATCACTTATTTTTAATATCTTCAATAGATGAACATAGACATCATGTTGATAACTTTTGATTTTCCTCTTCAAATTAGAAATGTCGTAGGAATGGATTAGTTTAACACCGTTTAGCATATTTAGTAATCATTTTGCCTTTCAATGCAGTTAAGTTTAACACTGTTTAGTAATTAATAATTAATTATTAATGAATTATGTGAGTAATTAAATTAATAATTATCAATGGAATGACAATGGTTGTGGTTGCTTCATAATTAATAACAATTATTAATTAAAAATTGATGAATATAATTAATAATGAAAAACGAAGACTACTACTAATCTTGCTTTTCAATCTATAACTGTTAGGGAGGAAGACTTAGGGTCTGTTTGGGATCCCATTTGGGATTAAAAAAAACTCATTTACTATCTATAAGCTCATTTAACTTACTTATGAGTGTTTGAGAATTCATTGGAGTTTAATGATTATTAGGTGAAAAAGTAACTTTTTTTATAAGCTCACTTACACAGCTTTAAAAAAAAAAGTCACTTCTCCTACCGCCAATTCAAACACAAATCACATTAACAATATGATTTTTTTTCCTATTTGGCTTCTACAAAAGCCACATTAAAAAAAAAGTCATTTTTCCACTGTGTTCCCAAACAGGAACTTAAGAAGTTGCAACTAATAAATCATCATGTTGATAACCTTTAATTTTCTTAAAATTGAGCTGATAAATTGCATAAAAAATTTGAGCAAACAAAAAGGCAAAAAAAGATAAGTAATTACAAGTAACTATTAGAGCATTTGTACATTTTAGGGTTAATATAACTTTTGGTTTGATTTTGATTTTGGTCCTTGAAGTTTGACCCGATTTTGATTTTAATCTTCCAAATTTGAAATCGGTGGTTTTGGTCCCACAAATTTGAAATAAGTGGTTTTGGTCCCTCAAATTTGGAAAGAACTTGAAACTTAAGGGACCAACAGTTATAAACGGAGTAAACTTGAAGGAACAAAACCACCGATTTTAAATTTGAGGGACCAAAACTAAAATTAGACCAAACTTAAGGGACCAAAAGTTATATTAACCCTACATTTTAATTACTAAGTTTTATTCCTATCATTAATTATATTGAATTCCTATAAATCACCACAAATGTGAACTGAAAGAAATTGTTGTATTTAATCTTTCATTAGACCGCCTTTACTCAATGATATGGCTTATCTATATCATATGTTCTTTGCCTATAAAAGGTAATGTGTGGTGTGCGCATTGAGCTCTATTCCCAAGTTTCCATCATCTTTCCTCTTGAGTTATATTATTATTGTATTTTTTTTTTTGGTTCTATCACCCTATTTTCTATAGATAAGGTTTCCTGAATTCAAAGGAGTGTCATGTTTTTCTTTTTTGAAAAAGCGGCCGAAGTGTTCTTAAAGATAGTGATCAGGGTTATTAAACCCAAATCGGACCGGCCGGTTCAGTCCAGAAACCGACGACCCGAGCAGGAAACCGGTTATGTTCGGGTAGTGAACCGGTCTTTTTTATATATATAAAATCAATTTTTCTTTATAATTTCATATTAATAAGCCTAAAATCTTCATTTTCTCACCGGTTTAGTTTCGGGTTAGTTCCGGTTTGACTCCGGTCTGACCCACTGACCCTTAACCAAGTACCCTGACCAGTTTACTGACTGGTTCCGGTTTAATAACCTTGATAGTGATACAACTCAAAAATCAAAATAAACAT
Source organism: Albizia julibrissin (assembly GCA_037074505.1). NCBI lineage: Eukaryota > Viridiplantae > Streptophyta > Magnoliopsida > Fabales > Fabaceae > Albizia > Albizia julibrissin. The sequence goes on from CM073482.1 coordinate 10,078,240, forward strand.
TTTTAATGTTTTATATGTACTCTCATCGCTTTTTAACTGCCATGTTTTACCATCAACAAGTCTATGTTGATGGTCAATAGGTTGAGGAGTACAACTTTCAAATTCTTGATAATTAGTATAATATTTTAGCGATTGGAGCTTCTAATAGTACTTTTTAATCGTGATTTATGATATATGAGATAGCTTTTATAGTCTATGAAGTAATTTTTACTGTCTACGAGATAAATATGTGGATGAGTTTTATCTCGATTTATGTGAATCGGGCTTATAAATAAATATAAGCCAATGTGCACAATGCTTCTTAACCATGTTGATAAAATAGTACGGCCTAAACTATCAGCCACAAAATTATTAATACAAATCTTATTCCCCAACTATATCAGGATCTAAAATAATTCAAAGCTATAGGAGCGCGACGAATGTCACATTTGAACCTCAACTCCAACATGATGGCCAATATCCTTATCGGTTAGGGAGGGGAACCAAAGAAGCTGGAACCGATTAATCATCAAGTTTGATCATTTGATGATAATTCGTAGATTTTTTTTTAAATTTTGAATTATTTGAATATTAAAAACTCAATTTGTTGTGAGTGTGATCATATTTTGTGAACAAAAGATGACAAGGATGGTGCAAAAGCGCGCGCGCGTATATATATATATATATTAAAGAAGTCTTCCAAACTTGTAATGGGCGGGACTGCGGGGACCGGGTAGAATCCAACCAAGAAAGAAAGGGCTTACGTTCAGTTTGTAATGCATGTGTTAGGTACTGTTTGGGTCACCCAAAAAGAAGGCCAGGAGAGGAGATCACATCAGATTTTTTTCCCCAGCTCACAATGGGCCCCAACATGGGCTCAGGTTTTTATTTGGCAATTTACCCATATTTAATATCAGGAATGGGTTAAAATACAATTTTTTTAAGTTTTCACTTAGGGGGCGTTGTATGTTAAAAAAAATTAGGTTCAATATTATTTTGGAAGTTTTTAAATTATAGTAACGTTGCTTTAGCCGTTATTTAGGTTAATTTTAATTGTTAGTTGACTAAATATGCTGAACTGTTATATTTATGTGTCATACACCTCTTTTTTTTTAAGTTAATGTATAAATTTATTCTAAAAGTTTTTACTTAGGAGTAATAGGTTTTTTTTTTTGGTTCAAAGCTCAATGTCTCTTTAGAAGTTTCTAAATTATAATTATGTTGCTCTAACCATTGTCAAGGTTAAATTTAATCATTAATTAATTAAATATGTTGAGATGACAAGCCCATATACCATTCAATACATTTTTTTCCAAGTCATCCACTTCTTTCCAAGTTCAAAACCCCAATGTCATTTCTCCCTCAAACTTGTCGTGTCTGTTTGAGTTAGCGTTTAAGAAGCATATTCACGTAAGTCAAAACAAAATTCATCTCATATACTTATCTTATACGCATTAAATTATGTAGAAATTGTCGCTAATCCAAACAAATTACACTTTTATCAATTCATTCACTAGGAGAAGAAGAACCCCAATGACATTTTCTGAGCACAAAAGCATAGCAGAAAAAATATAAAAGATAACGTATGCAAACGGGAAAGCAAGAGAATTCTTGAAAGGCATAAACGATGGAGTCGATTTTGGGAACAATCACGGGTAGCCTCTCAAAAACAACAAAATCAACGATTTTCTCAAAACCGGTGTTGAACTCTCATTGAACCTGAAAAAAATTTCAAATGTCTAGTATATTTAATTAAAAAATTTTAGGATAAATTTGGCAAAAACTTATCCCAGTTTGTTACATTACTGAATAATGCTTTGGTCTTGCAATGAGTAGCTCATGAAATCACCTTGTTTATGTAATTCATGATGTTAAGTAACTATAAATATGTTAATCTTAAAAATATTTGAATGCTTTGGCAATATCCTCAGATTAAAAGCTTTTCTTGCATTCTTTCAATTTTATTTTTTTATAGAAGAAAAGCAAAACCAGATATCTCAAAGAGTAAGATACAAGTAGACTCTTTCTATGAAAAGAACAAAGCAGTAGCTTTGTAAATGAAAGTGTCGTCAACTTTGACAATCATGTGCAGTGAGAGAATCCCAATATTTTCAAATACTGATGTGAATATGTGTGTGTGTATTCATATTCATACTCAGATGGTTCCTTTTATCAGATTGCATGGATGCACATTACCATTTCATAATAATTTGGACCCCAATTGATTTCTTAACTTCTTTCGGACAAAGCGTATAAACAAATCAATCACAGTAAAAATAAATCATAATTTTTTACATATAGAATTATTGGATGATATTCATTTCACTAATACTCGTATCTTATTTGTGTACTTAAAATTATTTTAAAAGTTTTTATTGACAATTAAGCTCCCAAAGAATCTCATACGCGCGCGCGCACAAATATATTTGATTTTTTTTTTTTTTACATTTAATTAAAAACTCAGCAGGGCATCTTCATCATGAAGAGTTATCTTCTCACAAATTCGATAAAACCAGAAAATTATACATCAATGGTGGATCAGACCTGCCAACAATTGGGCAATCTACAACGTCTACGTTAAATACACACACATATGAATTTTTATCAATTATTTATGCATCATATAGATCGATCTCTCAGCATGAATCAGTGAGGTTGATGAGCATCCAGAAAAGAGAAATTGAGGCCATCGTATTATGGTTGAAAGACCTATGTGGTTCAATCTTACCTCTCCTTTATTACAACATGTCATTGACACGTGTTTTTAGTTCTACTTCACTTTATCCTGGATATTAATGTCAATGAAAAAATAAAATTGTGTGTGTGTCTATAAGTTTAAGGATATATATAATCAACTACCACTGCTTAACAGCAGTTAACTTTAGGTTAATTAGGAGCCCTGGGTGTATAATGAACCAAATGTATCTATTAGCATGTGTATATAGTTTCCGTGATCCTTATTATAAGCACCTAATAATAAATTTATATAAATTAATAAATTTAATTAAAATTAGTTATTTCTTGTAAAATATCGAAATTACCCCAACAAAATTAATTAGTTAGAGGAGTTTGGTTTATTATTTATGAAATTTTATGGTTAGTTAGGAATACTACTAGCTACGCGGAAAAAATATCACTATATCGGTGAAATGGAGCGATTGAGATTAATGTGGTTGGAGTACTACTTAGTACGTACTTTTGGTTGTTGTTGGATGATGTTGTGAGGGTTTGTTGTTGTTGTTGTGAGTGTAATTGTGTTGTTAATTAGAGTCTCTTGCTAAGATTGGTGTTCTAGTTGTTCTTGATCTCATTATCAGTTCTTCCTGGCAATCTTCCTGCTATCATATCCCACCTGGAAAATCCATCCATCCATATATCATTAAATAATTATCATCTTAATTAGCGACTTGATCATACTAATAAACGACATATTGTTATTCACGCTCATATATATATATATAGACATACCGTATTTGTACTACAATCATCAGAACTTTTTCATAACAATTATTCAGAGTACGTACGTACTTGAATAAACATGATTTAAAACTGAGTATTCCGATTAGTACTATATATTTCAACAATGCAGGAACTCGATTTGTACTATCGATGTTTTTTTGTGATGTCATATGGCTACTATTGCGTTGAGAGTTGGGGATTTTAATTTGGATCTCTCTCAGAGAAATTTCAGGGGGGAAAATAAGAGATGATTATAGCCAAGATCTAAAACTCGAAAAGAAATCTTAACCCAAGTGTTAGCTTCTGATAACAGGACAGATTTTTGTGTGAATGTTCAATATTTAATAGTATAGACATTTAAAACTTCAAATATTTTTCTCTCTCTTGGAACTCATGCCTAGATAACTCTCAATGGAAGAAGCCGTCGTCCGAAAGGTACCGCCGGATCATCCGCCAGAGGAACTTGCTTTACATTCTATCCCAATGAAGTCCAAGAAGGAAGTAAAAGAAGGTGCTCTCATGTCCGACCTGATGGTTGAAGCTGAGAACATTGAGAAGGAGGTAAATCACGCATTAGCGGGATTAGACAATCAGGGTGAATTACCGGTGAAAACAACTTGTAGAAAGCACATCTCCTACAGAGACTCTTTAATGGGATTTAAAGGGGTGGATTTCAATGGAGTTGTGTATGGGGCCTTAAGTATGGATGAAGATCCGCTAATATCAAACCTGAAAGATCAGTCGTGGAAACTACCTGAACCTTCGGAAGAGATAAAGAAACTCATGAGTGTCTATCCTTCAATGCTGATTATAGAGGAGGAATTTAATGAATCATGTCAGCCTTGGAATAATGGCTTAATCATCACAGTATTAGGGGCTCACTTTAATTTTTATAAATTAAAAGAACTACTGTGCAGAGTATGGGGTTTTAACGAGTTTAAACTGGTGGACCTGCCAAACAATTACTATGTAGTGCGTTTCATGAATGAAGGAAGCTAAGGTGCGCATTATAAACACATTCTTTTTGAAGGTCCGTGGGGTGATTGCTCAGCATTCTGTGCTTGTTCAAATATGGTCACCATATTTTGATCCGTTTCATAATTCTCTTGGGAAGATTGCAACATGGGTAAGGATTCCCAACATCTCGCTCATCTACTATTCACAAAAGTTTATCTCCAGATTGGGAGACATGATAAGTAAGACCCTAAAAGCTGAATTGCACACCTTGGATTATTGAGATGAAGCTAGTAGCAAAGTGGTTAGAGGGAGATATGCTAGAATTTGTGTAGAACTCGATATGCAGAAACGCCTGGTATCAAGGATCATTTGGCATATGCTTTGTTTAATGTTGAATATAAGGGATTATACCTCATATATTTCTCATGCGGTCGTTACGGTCACAAGAGAGAAGCCAGTCCGTGGAGAAAAAAGGGAGAAGAAACGATAAACCAAGATCAAAGCCAACTAGAGCCAGAGGTGCAATCTCCGAGTATGTCGCCGGAAAAAACACTTCCAGCGGAGGGAGAGGAGTTTGGGCCTTGGATGTTTGTTAGAGGGCACACAAAAGCTCAGGTATCAAGGAGAGAAGGCAGCAGAAGCGGCATGTCAGGTGCAAGGCATGGTGCAAAAGTTGAAAGAAAAGCAGGTATGAGATCGCATATATCTCAATTTGCTGTGATTTCTGACTGGGATGATGAAAGAGAATGTGAAGGAGGTCAAAAGGACAAGCTAGTGGAGAAAGGAGGTGCGGTAAATGGGATAGGGAAAGCTCTAGTCATATACGAAGGAAGAGAAAACTGGCAGAAGAAAAGAGAACAGGAGCTAGTTTTAAAAAGTAATTCCAAGCCAAAAGGGTTACATATATCAAAAAGTTTTTCTAGTCAAAAAGGAAAGAAAACATGGAACCTCTCCAACTAAGCCGTGGAAAGTGTACGGATCGCGTTAAGTAATAAAGTAATAAGTAAATATCGTTCCCATGAGGACTATGACTAAAGCGAGTTAACTAATGAAATAATGTTCTTAATTAAGTCGAATGGAATCATTTGAAGTTTAGCAAGTAGTAAAAGACTTTTGATAAAAATAACAAACTATTTTTAAAGCTAACAATTACTAAGTAAAATAGATTCTTTGATTTCAAGTATTGGAGGAAACCTAGGGTTATTTATCCCCTTTGCACTTTATAAAACTTGATATAATCCCTCTCCATTAGTATCTTCAATGATAATATGTATTAGTCCAAGGTTCAAAAATCATTTGGTTAAGCTTTCTCAAGTCAAAACCAAGTTTATATCCTCACTTAATATGCACAATCTCTTGCTACAACTAAGAGAGAGTATTCATTTAGCCACAACCTCATTAAAAATTATAGGTTAGTAACTATATCTCTATGTTACTAACAAACCTTCCATTTAAGACCTAAATTTCAAGTCTAGCATGATTTTACCAAAGTTCTTCATATAGATAAGCTTTCTCAAGTCAAATCCAAATGAACAATTCAATCTAAATGGTGGCCAAACATTTAGAAGCATTAAGAAAAGAGTAAAATCAACACATATATACAATTATCAACCAAAAGAGAGAAATAATCAAGTCTTAATCTATACAAAGGCTCAAAACAACCCTAGAGTGAAGAGTTTAGCTATACATAATCATAAAATAGCTATAACTATATGGAATAATTACAGCCATAGTCAAAATCCAGTAAAGAAAGAGAAGAAGAATGGGAAAAAACTAAGATTTGAAGCTCCAAGTGCCTTTCAAACTTCAATCCAACTCAATGCTTTGCCTAGACTCCAAAATCCTAGCACACAAGCTCTTAGGAACACTTGAAAACTCCAGAATAATGTATTTTCGGGCTATCCCCTCCTTAAAAAGCTTCCTCCAGCGTTTCAGCAAGTAAAACGCAAGGTTGTATTGTTTGTCGTGTGCTTCGGCACACTGTCGTGTGCTGAAGCATATGCCACAGTAAGTTATGGTCTCCGTTGGCTTCAGCCAAGGGTTAAATACTGAAGCACATGACATAGTAAGTCTGATCTTTGTTTGCTTCAGCACGTGTGTTGTTGGCTGAAGCCAACAACACATCACTTCCTCCTTAAGCTTTTTTTGACCTTTGCTGCTACAAGCATTGCTCTTTAGTCCTTCAAAACTTCCCAAAGTGTCCTTCAAAGCTTCCTAAGGTGTCTTTACCCTCCTACAAAAGAGAGGATGCATTCTCATTTTTTTCTCAGAATTAAAACACACAAATTTTAAGCTTTACATAAGTATATCTTCAACATTGGCTTGTTTTTCTAATATACCTATTTTCTTCTATTGACTCTTTTAATATGCACAAATTATATACAAAAATAAGTGAAAAGAAAAGCCCAAAAAGATATGTTACAGACCAGTAAGGATGACCCAAGAAATACTAATATGGAAAAGAAACCTATAAATAGAGTAGTAGGTAATAGGATACATCAAGTGGTAATGGGATCTATGGACTCTACCATTTCCAAGTCAGTCAGGTCGTGTAATCGGGTTTCCAACAACACAGAATCCAGGGTTGTAATAGAGGAAAGAAATCCACTGGTGACCGTTCCGATGAATCTAGAGGAAGTCGATAAAGGAGGTACATGTGAATTACCAGAGTCTGATAAGGAAACAAAGATAAAGTTGGGACTGTCGATCCAAAATGAAGGACTCAAAGATGAGGTCCAAAAGGGTGGAAATCTTAGGGAGATTAAGAACAAGAGCTGATCAGCTACAGAAAGCTCCTCCAGATAAGTAATTGTTTCATTTTTACACTTTATATGTTATCTAATGATTATATTGACTTGGAATTGCAGAGGGTAGGTGGTAAATCTTTCCCGCGTATGCTTCGTGATGTAGTTAACAAGTATAAGATATCAATTATAGGCCTGCTAGAAACTAGAATTAATGGTCTGAGAGCTGACTCCGTTATTTATGGGCCTACTAGAAACTAGATGTGGTCTATCTTTTATCTACTACTCAAATCATATACTGTCGAGTTACAGACAAAAATTCTGGTGATAGTTTCTATGTTACCTGCATATATGGAGTTGAGTCACAAGCAAGATCTATGGACATCTCTACGTGATATAGCCAATTCAATTGATGAAGCCTGGTTAGTTCTCGGGGATTTCAACTTGTATTTAAATCCTTCCGACAAAATGGGAGGAGCTTCTCCTCAACTCAGATCATTAGCCCCATTTTAGGTCTTATGTCCAAGATTGTGATTTTCTAGAACTTCCAGTGGTGGGGGAGAAATATACATAGATAAAAAAGGAGTTGAAGGAAAGATTGGGCTATACTTTTTGTAATATACTGTGGGAATTATCACACCCAGATCATAAAGCTTTTCATCATCTTCGTTACAAGTCGGATCATAGGGTGATTTGGTGGCATGCAGTAATGTTCAATCAAGTTCCTCCCAAAATCAGTTCAGATACCAAGATGCGTGGTGTTTAGAAGAGGATTTTTCAAATTTAGTCTAGAATGCCTCGAAAGATAAGAAATGGGATGAAGGATCTAGTGAGTTTCAGGAAAAGGCCACCTCATGGAATACAAATGTTGTAGGTTACGTTCCCAAGAAAAAGGAGGAGTCAATTAAGCAATTAGAAGGTATAGATAGCACAATTAAAGAGCAATCGCATGCTGGCCTCTTTAAATTAGAATCAAAATTGTGGCAAGAGTATATTAAGGTAGTCAACCAAGAAGAACTCATGTGGTACCAAAAGTCACGATGCAATTGGCTCAAGTATGGGGATAGAAATACAAGTTTCTTCCATACCGCAACCATGATCATGAGGAAAAAGAATATAATAGAAATGCTGCAAAATGAACATGGTGACTTGATAACAAATCAAGAAGAGTTAAAAAATCTAGCTCTAGCTTACTTTAAAGAGTTGTATTCTGCGGAACAAGGGGTGCTAAATGTGTCTGACTGGCCGACAAGCTTTCCCCCCCTTAAATGAATCCCAACTAAGCAACCTTCAAAGAGAAATGACTTCTGTGGAAATAAAGAATGCAACATTTGAGATGGGGGCGTTTAAAGCTTCCACACCAAATGGATTGTAACCATACTTTTTTCAGTCCTAATAGAAAGTAGTTGGCTCAAAGGTTTGCGACCTTATCTTTTCCATTTTTAGGGAGCCTGAGAAAATGAGAGACATTAATCAAACTCACATTGTACTAATTCTGAAGGGTGATAGCCCTACCACAATAAAGGACTTTCAGCCCATTTCTCTATACAAAGTGAGTTATAAAATACTGAGCAAAGTGTTGGCCAATAGATTGAAATGTGTCAAGGACTACCTAATCCACCCTACCCAATGCAATTTCATCAGTGGAAGACAAAGTTTGTGACAATATCATCTTGGCCCAGGAAGCCATACATACTATGAGATGCACAAGGAAGAAGAAAGGGTATGTAGCCATCAAGGTTGATATGGAAAAGGCTTACGATAGGTTGTATTAGGATTTTTTGAAGTTTAACTTAAGAAGTCTAGGATTGAATGAGCATTTTGTGAAAATCATGATGCTCTAAGTTTCATCAACATCAATGAGAATTTCATGGAATGGCTCACTATCGGATCCTTTTCAACCAACAAGAGGAGTGAGGCAAGGTGACCCGCTGAGTCCTTACTTATTCGTTCTGTATATGGAAAAACTGAGACAAATGATTAATCTTGAGTTGGAGGCAGGAAGATGGAAAATGTTAAGACTTAGTATAAGAGGGCTAGCACTTGCACACCTTTTTTTCACTAACGACCTAATTCTATTCAGTGAAACCTATATAGATCAAATAGAAAGAATAAGGGATGTAATGCTACATTTCTATAGGGCCTTAGGGCACAAAATTAATTTATTGAAATCTAAAGTATTTGCATCAAGAAATGTTCACTTCAGTAGAGCGGTAGAACTTGGCCAAACACTTGGCATTAGCATCACAATATACTTGGGGAAATATTTAGGGGTTCCGCTTTTGCTTAAAAGGGCAGTGAAATTGACCTTTACCTCGCTAATTTCAAGAGTCCAGAAGAAACTATCAAGTTGGAAAGGGAAATTCCTCAGTATGGCTGGCAAAACAATATTGATCAAATCAGTACTCTCAGCATTACCTTTCTACTAGATGCTGACCACTTTACTTCCGAAAGGAACTCTTCAAGAGATAGAGAAGATAAGTAGATACTTTTTTAGAAACCAAGGCAATGGAAACAAGAAGATGCATATGATAACCTAGGACAAAATCAAGAAGGACGAGGAAGAGGGGGGACTCGGTATAAAGATAAGTCATAATGAAGCTTTTGTTATAAAGTTGTGATGGGGGTTAATTACTAAACCTAATGCTTTATAGGTGAAAGCTCTCAAATCGAAATATGATTGTAGTAAGGGGAAGTTTCCAAATGTGGAAAAGAAAAGAAGTCAGTCCGCTGTGTAGAATGCAACTTCAACGATATAGGATTCCTTTAGAAAAGGGGTAGGAAGTAAACTACGCAGTAGCAACTCAACAAGTGCTTAGTGGGAACTGTGGATAGAGTTAGATCACCTACTGATGTATTATGTGATCACAAATCACCATTTAATTGCTCCTGACGAGACGGTTGATCAGTTTGTGAGACTAGATGGTGAGTGGGATTTGAACGAATGGAGAAGGTTTCTACCAGAATGGGTAATTGAGAAGATAAAGCAGATCAAACCTCCCTCTCTTCCAGGTAATGTTATAATTTGGTTAAGGGAATCTGTTGATAGTAATTTTAGTATTAAATCGGCATATATCATGATATACAATAGAAATCCAGCAGATAAAGATCCTATTTGGCAGAGTATATGGAGATGGCCTCTTCCGGAGAGAGTAAAATTTTTCATATGGCAGATGTTCCAAGTGAGAATTCCAACAAACTTGATAAGAGCAAAGAGAGGTGTGAGTAATAGTGCTGAGTGCCCTTTTGAGTGTAATTGTGAGGAAACAGTGATACATATACTGAGAGAATTTGAGTTTGCAAGTAGTATATGGCTCTCTATAATTAACCTATTATATTATTCTGTTTTCTTTTTGGGTAATTTGCAGGTGTAGATCAAATGGAATATGAAGCATTCCCCCCTGACACTCGAAAGTTTATGAATTGGCCTTGGATGAGCACATTTGGTTCGATGTGCTGGCTTATTTAGAAAAATAGGTGCAAAAAGGCAATGGAGGGAACCAGCGATCTACCAAGACAGATAGTATACAGATGTCTCCATTTTATGAATGAAGAGGTTGAAGATGGATGCCTAAAGCACAAGGTATTTCAAGTACCGGAAAGAGCTTCTCAAAGATGGATTGCCCCCCAAGCGGGTTTGTCCGAATAGATGTGGATACTGCGATGGATACTTGTTATCAGTCAGGTGTTGGCAGAATCATTCGAGATGACACAAATTCGTGGGTCTGTGGCTTCCACCAGAACATGGGTTTTAACTCAAACTCAATTGTAGCTGAAATTCAAGCAATACAAATCAGATGGCAATTATGCAAGTCTATGGGTTAAAGAAAATTAAGTTATACTCTGACTCTACAGAGACTATACGTCTGTTGGTAGAGGGAAATGGGAGACTCCATCCACTTAGCATGAAGTTAGAGGAAATTAGATCTCTAATTTATTCTGATGGGAAATTAGAGATATATCACTCACACAGAGAAGCACTCAAATGTGCTGATTTTTTGGCCAAATTGGCATTAGGATCGAATAATGAACTTACTGTTACAAACTCCTCCAGTTTATTGTTTAGATCAAATGTTAGCTTAGCTAACATTTAGTGGTCATTAGTTGATTTCTTTTAGGGTTTTTTGATGTAAGGGTTGGATATTGAGTAAACTCTTGACATAATGTTTTAAGAAAATAGTGTAGACCTTTTTATAAAAAAAAATAATGTTGACTTTAATCATTAGCAAAAAAAATCCATAGAGAAGCCCCACTGATAAGAAATGCTTCTTTTTTTTATTGGTTAAAAGTACATATATACTACCTCCTGTGCATAATAGGTTTGGTTTATAATATAAATTACTTAGAGAATAATAAATGCTTATTTGTAAAATTTACCCTAATAATTAATGTTTAAATATGATTCCTTATATTTTTCTCTCTCTTTCAAAATCTAATTTAATATAGACAAATTTAAAATTTTATTTCAATTTAAAACAAATTTAATAAACTAATGACTATTTCTTCATTCAATGAATTAGTTAAAGTAATTTATACAGTTATACTTTAAACCTGGTGAAGTAAAGGAACTTTGAAAAGTAAGAAACCACAAGAGAGAAGATGAATACAAGTAAATATACCTATTATCGAGAAGGTTATGGAGTCTGATAATGAGATCTTCTTCGTCTTCCGAAATGTTTCCTCTCTTAATGCGAGGCCTAAGATAGTTCGGCCATCGAAGTCTGCAACTCTTGCCACATCGATTCAACCCTAATCACTCACCAAGTCATCAACATATGCACAATAACATCAATAAAATGATCGATCATATTAAACAAACAAATAATAATTGCTAATATATATACAAATAGACATGCACACACATTATAACTTAAATAGAAACGTGTTAGTTTTAGAACATCCCTCCATTTTCCTGGTCCATGGAGTATAATGAAGTTGGCAAGGATAATCTTCTATCAAAGACCAAGTTCCTTTGTTTACACCTTCTTTATCACAACACGGCTTCCTTCCCATCCTCTCTCTCTCTCTCTATATATATATATATATATATATATATATATATATATATATGCTTCTTCAGTTTTGAAAGGTGTTATGATGTTTATATTGTTGCATGAGGGTTTCTGGTGTGGGCCAAAAATTCTAATTATACAAGACACGTTTTAGAGAGAATGAGCATTTCTAATTATAAGTGTCTGTGTGGGAACTCAGGGGAGAAGTAGCTTTTTTTTAATGGAGCTTTTATAGAAGCTCGATTGAAAAAAAAAATAGATTGTAGATGTGATTTGTGTTTGGATTGGTGGTGGGAGAAGTGACTTTTTTTTTAAAGTTGAACCTGTTTGGATTAGCGTTTGAAAAGCCCGTTTAGATGAGAAATGACTGAAAAGGGTATGAATCTTGTTGAATACTACATATATATTGTTTGTGTAAATATTGTTATAATTGATGTTAAAAAATGTAAATACATTTTTTTAAAATAAAAAAGTTTAATAATTATTGAAAAAGAAGAAAAATACATTAAAACACTTAATTTGAAAAGTCCATTTGGATGGAAAACGACTGAAAAGAGTAAGAACCTTATTAAATACTATATATATATATATATATATATATATATATATATATATATATATATATATATATATATATATTTGTATATGTTGTGATAATTGAAATGAAAAATTAAAATTAAAATTTGATAAAATACAAAAAGATCAATTATTATTAAAATTTTATAATTATTCAGATAAATAATCTCTTAAACTTTTAATGCTTCCTTGTGCTTAATAAGAAATTTGAGATTTTGGAGGGTTAATTAATATTTTAAGGACTGGAGAAAATTATAAAAAATGTCCCTAGAATTTATAAAAATTATAAGTGAATGTAGAAAAGGACTGAGGAAATCATAGAACAGGACCCAAATGTTTCAGAAATTACAGTTATACCTCAAACATATTTTAGAAGTTTTCACCATAATCCCTAGTGAGAACTTTTGAATTTTTTACTTAAGTCCCTGGTCAAATTAGGATTTGACCAAAGCTGCTATTCTTTCTTCGACCAGCAAAACAGAGCATGAAGCTCTCACCCGTTCCTATACGTGATGCTGAAGCTGCTTCTTGCCCATGAAAAAGCACCTGGAGGGAGCTTCTGCCAGAAGCTGCTTTTTTTGCTTAAGCCCATCTGCTCCCAACGCCTTCCCAAACAGACCAAAACCAATCAACTGAGCTTTTCTCTCCTCCAAACGTATTTCCAAACATACCTTAAGTCACCAAGTCAAGTAAGGTATTAATTATATTTTTTTTTAGATTTAAATTTCTACCGGAAGAAAAACTCACATTTAATATCCGACAATGTTTTGAACATGGCTATCTTTAATAGGAGAATACCGGTGTCTAAATAAAAAAGTTTGATGTAATTTGTTCCTCCTTTTGAGGATATAATTCATTATTAAATATGGGTACATTTAATTTTTTTTCCCCCATGTTCAAACATATTTAACAAGTTAAACACATTTCTTTTTTGTTCATAGTTGGAGATTAAAGTTTGTAATTCTCTGAGAGGCAGCGATGATGGACCACAGTGGACGCACTTTGCAGCTAAGGGGTCAGTGCCACACTAAAAATTAGCCCTCTTTTGTAATTTGGTCATTTCCAAAATAAATGTGCTTATTAGTCAAATTTAATTATCCTATCTTATATATTTTTGTTCATAGCTTTTTTTTCTCTATTTCTCTTAAAATACATCATCTAAACTTTATTTTTACGATTTTAACGAATTAAAATTATTAAAAGTTATTTTCGGCCAAAAGGGAATCCAAGTTGAGATTAAAAGAAAATCCGGAACACTTGTTTCTTAAACAAATGATTGGCTAATGGATTTTCAATTTTTCCCCCTCTAAACTATCTATGTTGATTATACATATTAAGTGAATTTTTTTATCAAGAAAGTATAATGCAAAAGATTAAAAAGGATATTTGATAGAAACTGATACAATTTTTTTTTACAAATAACTAACTACCATAACTATTTTCTTAATTATTACTCCCTCTGATTCTATTTATAAGAGCTCGATAATGAAATCGCACGGTTTAAAAAAGTAGTTAAAAATAATAAGTATATCTTAAATAAAATTTTCTTTCCAAGCATGCCCTTATTTATAAGAGTACAAATAAGAGAAAAATAGAGTAAATATAAGTACAACCAATCTTTTAATTAATGCATGCATATAATTAATAAAAAAAACTTATTAAATATTCAAACAACTCTTGTCGAGCTCTTATAAAAAAAAATAAGACAATTTAAATTTTGGGTTCTTATAAAGAAAAAGAGGTAGTATGAATTAGTAGGGAAAAGCCCAAAATTTGAATTGCCTTGGTCATTTTTACAAGAGCTTGACAAGAGTTATTTCAACATTTAATAAATCTTTTTTCATTTTTTTCCCTCATTAATTATATGTATTGTATTAATTGAAAGATTTGTGATACTTATATTTACTCTTTCTCTCTCTTACTTGTCCCCTAATGGCATACTTGGAAAAAAAATTATTTTAGACATTTATTATTTGTCACTAATTTTAACCTATTTCTTAAACCAAGTAATTAAATTATCAAGCTCTTATAAATAAAACATGATGGAATAATTTATATCTTATATCAAGCACACAAGGGAGTATAATTTAAACTCTTGAGCAAGAGAAAGGGCAATAATTGTGAGATTAGGGAGGACTTTGTGGATTTTAAAATCCATTCCAAAATATCACCAATTGCTTAGATTAATTGATTGTAGGTTGTTCCAACTTAACTAAAGGTTTTGTGTTCGAGCTTTAGGTATTCAGCCAAGATAATTATTTGGAGGTAGCGAAGTCCCTCCCACAAATTGTGGGCCTACATTCCCATAAACCAATCAGGTCGATTGCTTGCTAGAAGTATCAAATACGGACAGATTAATAAAAAAATTCCCTCCAAAAAAGACATAGTCCGTTGCCAGTATTCAATGTGCTCTTTGCCAGTTTTACTCTAGCCACTGTTACTAGTCGGGAGCCTACCTGTGATAGGGCAGATTTTGTCACTCTTGAGGTTGATGGCTCAGTCCTTGAGTCACAGAAGCGGATGCGGAGGTGTAGTGTGAGATGAAAGATCAAATTGGATGTGTGGATATATGTGTAAGCTCACATCAATGCCTCCGACAGTTGCAGAGTTAATTGTAGTAATACAAGGACTACAAATATGTTGGAACAGAGGCTTTAGAAAGGTTGAAGTTCTAAATGATTTATTGAGGTGGTTAACTTGATAACAAAGGGTTGTGGTAACACCCACCCCTTCAATGATATCATACAGGATGCCGGGCTTTGAATGTTAAAGAACTGGCAAGTCGTGATTAATCATATCCCCAAAGATAGGAATGCACTTGCAGATCATCTAGTCAAGTTGGCTCACAACCTTGACAGTAGTTTTTACTTTCTTGTTCACCCACCGGCTTCTTTCGAGGAGGTGATAGTGGATAATGATTCCTAGCTTGTTGTAACTATGTTTGTAAGACTCTTGTGAGTGAATGAATTCCAGTATTTTACTTTAAGAAAAAAAAAAAAGGTATTCAATTCACTCCTAACCTACTCAAGTTGCTCTTCTCACATGCCTTCATACCAGCATTTCTTGCTTAAACAATTTTTTTTTTTTCCCATTGTAAAAAGCAGTGTTGCATATTTTCTATCTAATTTGAACGAGAGGATCCAATACAGAAGTTGATTGTGGCTTCCTCTGAGAAAAGATACGTTCCAGTTTCCAAGGCATTTATTGATAGCTATGATAAGGATAATTTGTTTCTAGAAGTTCTTAAGAATGCCATGCATCATCCCTCATGTTTATAATTGTAATAATCCAAAGTGTATATGATGTTAAAGATGTGTTTGGAATTGATTTACATTCATTAGAACTGTTGAAGACTATATTGATTGTTTGGAATAGTGATTAAAATCTTCAAAAACAACTTTTCAATCATGATTTACAATATACGAAGTAAATATGTGAAATGAGTTTTATCTCAACCTACGTAAAAAAACACTTATAAACTTATAAAAAGTTATTCCAATCATAACAATATATATTGGGTCATAACTAGTAGCAATGGATGCCTTGTGTCGGAATGGTTAAATATCAAAATGGAAGAAAAGGCACAAATAGACCTATAGCCTAGTGGCACGATTCACGAAGGCTCCACTATAAGAACAGGTCATGAGTTTAATTTCAATTGTAATCTCAAGCCATTAAAATTTTCCCCTTTAATTTGGGGAAAAAAGAAAAGAAAAATTACATTGAGGTCCTAAATAAGAAAATAAATAAATAAATGGTTCCTCGAAATCGCAAAATGAAAAATTAATCCCAATGAGTTGTTAATGGAGCCCCTCAAATTATTAACAACTCTTTGGGACCAATTATTCATTTTGCTATTTGGAGGGACTGTTTCTTCGTATTTTTAGTTGTTTGGGACTAAAGTGTAATTTTCCCAAAAAGAAACAAAGGAGTACACCTTCTACAGCAAATCCGGGTTCAAATTCCAACATTCATCTCAAAACAAGTCATCAGTGATTCAGGATTTAGAGTTTAGGCATTTAGGCTATCGTACACAGCCAAGAACAAGATTTTCTATCACGACCAGCATCAGATTATCAGTAATCAGATATATGCATGAGATGATTGATGAGTTTTTGCAAACACAAGACACGTCAGAAGACAGAACAGTATCATCGGGCTCAAACATGCATGAGACTTGTCAGCTGTAATAATTTGAGGTGGCCAACTTGAGAGATACCAAGGTTGATGAACTTTTGAGAGCACAGAAACTTGGGAGAAGGACATATGTTCACATAATGAAGCAATGAGATGGGCGGGTTTGTGTGTGATACTACCATGATTGAGAACCAGACCCCAATTTTGTTTTTTTCATTGAGATTCAGCCCCAAGCCCATTTAAAGATGAAAGGGCCAGCCCCAACCCCAACTTTCATACATAAAACAATGTACGAGTATATTGTTTTTTTGTTTTTTTGGGGTACAAGATGTACATTCAAATATACATGTCATTATGTGTGTGCAAACCAGACTGGACGGAGTCGCAGGTTGCCAATATGCAGGGCAGAGTAAATAAAAATTGACATCCATCACAGTCAAAATTAATGAAACAGTGAGCAGAAATAAGCTCAAGACCTCCACTATTGCGAATGGTGGATCAACTAACCGTACCAATATGATTTCCCATAATAGATCTATAGCTTATTTGCTTATACTTGGTCCTCGGATCGAAATAAGCTCAAGACCTCCACTATTAAGCTAAAATGCAACAGCAAAACTAGGATCTTGGTATATTGTCAAAAGGATGGTTAAGAAATGATTAATGGAAACAATTAGGCAGTAAACATTGTGTATGTTTTGATTTTAAAATTCAGCAGCTTGAAACCATAGCAACAAATTACAAAAGGAAATAATTACTTAAAACTAGGTCTTCCCCTATCCCATGATTTGCATACAATTGAGGTATTAAGCTAGTCAACAGCCACCCAAAAACAATAGAACAAGTATGATACGTAATAATCATAAATAAATAAAAGAAAACAGAATAAAGGGTGGTTATAGGAGGCAGTTGATGATTATTTAACAGAACCAAATACTGCCTGTATATAGATGTAAAGCACTTACTTGTAACCCAGAATCCAGATCATAATCTGATGGCTTAGTGATTCCCCCCTCTTCTCTCTTCTATTTCCCTCTGTTCTTCTCTCTTCTATTTCCCTCTGTTCTTCTCTCTCATTCCCTGTTACAATAATACAACAAAGTAGGATGTGCTACAATCATCAGAATATCATCAATTATCTGCAACGTTGCAGTGTCGTAGCTATTTATTTGGACCCAAAATTGTTCCCTCCTCGCCCACCCAATTTTTTTTTGTTTACTCCAATCTGGTTCCCTGATGGAAATGATGCACTCCGCGGCGAAAAGATGAAAGAGTTTACGGTAAGGCTATACACATAATTGAGACAAGGCAAACAAAAAAGAAGAAACTTGAAGCTCTAAGCGAAGAGACAACACTTGAAAGCTGTACTTTCAATTCACATTGTTCCACACAGCCTAATAATTGAACAATGACGGCTTATTCAACTCAATTAGTGAAAAACGTCAGCCATAGAACTAGTAAAATGGCAATACATATAAAAAAAAAACCCTCATCAAAGGCTTGCAGGCCGAGCTTGTGGTGGCGGAACCACATAATCAAGGACCAGCACACTGTCTAGATGCTCCCTAACCTTATCCTTTTGATGGTTCACCAAGTCCTCATTTGAATCCACAGCATCCAACTCGGCCTGTCCAGGAAAAACTGCAAGCGAAGCAATCGAGAACCCTTTAGCCCTCGCCGGCGAGAAATTTTCCCCGTAGCTAAGCTGCCTAATTTGTCCAAACTTATCTTTAATTCCACCAATAACCCCCAAAACCTCGTTCTTAACCTCATCGCCCAAATTTTCCTTCAACTTCAAGAAGCTTACTCTAATTGCGGAGCCTGGCGGAAGAACCAGATCGCCCTCGAGGTTGCGGGCGACCCAATCGACGGCCATGATGTCCTCGCAGATGGGAAGCACGGACCCTTTGACGACGCTAAGATGGCTGGGATGCGCCGAATAGGCGCCGAGGTCATCTTTGGAGTCGTAGCGACTATGGAGCATGTGAGTGAAAGTGAGGGCGGAGGATCGGTTGCGCAGCAGCGGCCCCACCGTGAGGTGGCGGACCTGGTCAAGGGAAACAAGAGAACTGAGTCCGCTGACCATGGCGTTGACCTTGGACGGGTCAGTATCGTCCTTGACCTTGAACAAGACGATATGCTCAACGGTTTGGGTGGAGGACATCTTGATGGAAGATCCGGAGGAGGGCGAGGAATTAGAATAGGGTTTGAATGAAGGAGATGAAGTAAGACGACGGAGGTGTTCGGAAGACGAGAAAGTGAGAGAAAATGGAGATGAAAATGGTCGGGCTTTCAGGCACAGCATATTATTGTAAGCACAAAAGATTGAGTTAACTCGGAACCTTCGGTCTTCAATGAAGGATTCCGATCCGAAGCTCACTGACAGAATGACAGTGATGTTTGTGCTGGTGGTAATATGATTCAATCTAGTGGGTTCGGGTTAACCCGTTATAGGTTAAGATCATATGAGTTCAGTTCTAAAAGGATAGTATAAATATTGGGTTAGTTTTTTAGCCAACCCATACCTACAACTGGTGGGTTGGCGGGCTGGGTGGATCAATCCATATTTTTTTATATAATATACTAAAAATTGTTTTCTTACATAAAACATAACTAATGATCATAAAAAAAGAGATATTTACCAAATTAATTGTACTGCATAATCAGAAAGATAAAATTAAATTAAATTTTCAGTTCTTGTTTTTAGGAACAAATTAATTATTAAAAACCCTTAGCTTGTTAGAGCACACACAGGCGCAGAACCGCTAGAGCACATGAGTGGGGAGTGGGGAGCATCCGTCTGAGACCGAGTTGCGCGTGGAGTCAGTGGAAAGTGGAGCACTAGAGTGTGACAAGAGAGAAAATTGGGTAGGAGAGGAAATTGGGTTGCAATGCCAGTTTGGGGCTAACCGTCTTTCAACTCTTGCGTCTTGCCTTGCCTCTTGGAGTCTTGGTGATTATATAAAAAAAAAATATGGGCCAACCAGCCAATCCGGTGGTTCAACCCACTAAGGGTTCGGACCATATAGGTTCGGACCTAAAAGAACCGCTCCCAAATGATCTCAATTTTATCAAACTCAAACCGCCCATATTATCAAATTCGGCGGACTCGACCCACGGCCTCAATCTATATTACCGGCTCTACTGACTGCTGAGTAGTTCGTGGCAAAGACACGTTCATTTCCAGCCCTCCAGGCCACATGTTTTTGACATTTTTTTTTTTGTAAAACCCTTGGTTCATTAGTATTTTGGTCAAGATACCTTGGGTCATTACCAGTAGAGGCTGGACCAAATGAGACTAGGCCCAATCTATTGCTTTTTTGTTTTGCAAAGAATAATTTTGCAAACAGACAAATCAGCTTGACCTTTCTCAACCTAAGAGCAGGCCCAAACTATTTCTGCAGAGATGGTTTAGTGGATGTGTTCAGAAAAGGTTTGAACAATAACAAAATCAAATGGCACTTGAGTCTAGTAAAAAGGTTAATCTTTCACACTATGATAAAATAAGGTTTCAATCCTTATTAAAAGAGCTATCCACATTTAGTACTTGACACTACCTTACTCAATCAAGATTATTTCCAAGAGAAAGATACTCATCCCTTGAAAAAATAACAAAATCAAACGAAAAGAAGGCTCAGTGGTCAGTGCTGTAGCTCACAAGTATTGTACAACACGGAGGGTATATAAATTGCACTCTCCAAGTATGGCTATGTCTGCATCAGCATCAAAGGCCTATTGGTCTAGCTGATAGTATATTGTACAACACATAGATTAATAGTTTTTTTTTTTTTTACACATAGATCAATAGATTGTAGCAGAAGTTGGTGAAATGGGGGCAGCCCAGCTAGAGTGAAGTGGTGAGGGCACAACGTAATCAACCACCATCAAGCTCTCCAGATTTTCTCCAATGTTATCCTTCTGATACTTGACAAACTCATCATTTGAATCCACCGCCTCCAATTCACTCATTCCTGCAAAAACAGCAAGCGAACCAATCGAGAATCCCTCCGATCTCTCCGGCGACAAATTTTCCCCACAGCTGAATTGACTAATTTGTCCGAATTTACCTCTAGTTCCTCTGACAACCTCCAGAATCTCTTTCCTAGATTGATCCCCTAAACTATCCTTGAGCTTCAAGAGAGTCACTCGCACCACCGAGCCCGACGGCAGGACCGGATCAGCCCGAAGGTCGCTGAGGCAATCGAGAGCCATGGCGTCACCGCAGATGTGGGCGTTTGCCTGGACGACGGCCAGATGGTGAAGATGTGTGGTATAGGCGTCGAAGTGTTGTTTGGAGCTGTAGCGATTATGGTATATGTGAGTGAAATTCAGAGAGGAGGATCGGATTCGAAGCACAGGACCTGCAGTGAGATGAAGAACCTCATCGAGGAGACTCACAGAATTTATTCGATCCACCATCTCACACGCCTTTGAGGGTTCGATCGTGTTTTTGACATTGAAGAGGACGACGTGCTCCATCATCTGGGTCTGGCTTGACATCTCTGGATTCAAGATTAGGGAGGCTGAGAAACACAAAGTGAGGGCAAGTCAAGGAGGGTACATTTACTACTTTTGTTGGACGAGATCCACAACTTTGACTTCGTCAACGCCCATTCATTACAAAAATATTTTTTCAATAATTATTTACTAGTATTACCTAAATTTGAGAGTGAAAATGAACTGTGATCTTAAATTTAAGGTCAGATTCAATCTCAAACCAACCCATATATTAGCCATAGGAGAATTGTTCGTAAAAACATTATTAGAAACTTATTTATAAAATAGGATTTTAAAAAAAATTTATACATATAAGAAGATTGTCCACATATAAATAAAAAAAATATGTTAAATATAGTGAAGATTTTTTAAACATCTTTTACACATTGTTTGCAACAAGACTGCAATGAGATATTTTTTTAACAATATCCGGTATTACTTGTACACGAGGTTAAAGAAAATCGAATTATCACAAGTCATGCACATTGATGATAGCACAACTACCATAACTACGGAAACTAGTACACAACAACGCTCAAACTTTTACAGCATGATATCAATCTGAAGCTGCAGTTTCAATTTACATTAATCCACACCCCCACTTTATAACACAGCAATGGACGCTTATTAATTTAGCTTATAATATTACAGCAATGAGCTCTACTAAATGCATATTACCTGGTGCAACAATGTTCCCAGATTACGCCTCTCGTGGGGGCACAACGTAATCGATCACTATCTCGCTCTCCACGTGCTCTCCAATCTTATCCTTCCCATACTTCGTCGATTCCTCATTTGAATCCATGGCCTCCAATTCGCTTATCCCTGCAAATACTGCCACTGAACCGATCGAGAATCCTTTTGCTCTTCCCGGCGAGAAATTTTCCCCGCAGCTGAACTGACTAATTTCACTGAATTTATCTTTAATTCCTCTCAGGACCCCCAAAATCTCATTCTCATCCTCATCGCTCGAATTTTCCTTCAGCTTCAGGAACCTAACTCGCACCGCCGAGCCCGGTGGCAGAACCAGATCTCCCCGGAGATCGTCGGCGACCCAATCGAGAGCCATGGTGTCGTCGCAGAAAGGCACGTTGGCGTTGACGACGGACACGTGGCTGGGATGCGTGGTGTAGGCGTCTAGATCGGATCTGGAGTTGTATCGGGCATGAAGCATGTGAGTGAAAGTGAGAGGGGAGGATCGGATTCGATTAATTGGCCCCATAGCGATGTGAAGAACCTCGGGGAGAGAGACGAGGGCGTTGATTCTGTTGACAATCGCAGTGACAGTTGAAGGATCGGTCTCGTCTTTGAGCTTGAACAGGACGATGTGCTCGATGATTTGGGTTGACATCTTTAAGTTGAAGACCGACGGAGGAATGAGAATCGCGGCGGTTGTTTGGAAGCTGATATCGGGAACAAGGATGCCCATGAATAGGTTTCTATATTCTAGCCTTCTAGGGAGGAGAATCTTTTGTCGTTATTTGGCAGATGGAACCAAGTTAAATTATATATGTATATATAGATAGATACATATTCACACACCCTGACACACATATATTCCGACAATATATAATTAATTAACGATTGAATGGTATAATTAATTAACGATTGAATGGTATGTGGTTTGGAATACTTATGGGAGATTTTATAAGTATTTTTTTAATTATGATTTATATATATAAGATAAATATGTGAGAGGAGTATTATCTCAATTTACATCCATAAACCCTTATAAATCTTTTAAAAACTAATCCAAATATGCTTAATATAAAAACTCCCTTAGTTTCTTCACCAAAGTGCTTAGTGGATGTTCAAGCAAATGGCCATTGGCCAACATGGAATAAGTTGATTTTACAATTTGATTAAATTTTGGTTTTGATTCATATAATTTTAGATAATTAGTTTTGAACCATATGCTTTTATAAGGATTTAAGGTCTATTTGATATGAAGGATTTAGAGGAGAAGGGAGGGGAAATAAAATTTTTATAAGTTGAATTTAAAAAAATTAGAGAAATGATATTATTAAATTTTGATAAAAAAATATGTAAGATAAAAAAGTAAGAAAAATTAGTTAAAAAATTTTAACCCCCTTCTCTAATTTTCTTAAATTCAATTCAAAAAAAAAATTTCTCCACCCACTTTTCCTCCCCTCCACTCATACTAAACAACTCCCTAGCCAGGGTTTAAACAAATGGATCAAAGACAAAACTTTTTTTTTCCTCATGACAAAATTCATTAAAAGTATAAAGACTAGTAGTTAAATTTTTGCCAAATTTTTATAAAATTATAAAGATAAAAGCTAACAATTTAAAACTAGAGAGAGGAAAATCAAAATTTAATCAAATGCTAAGAAACCATAATATTAATATTAATATTAATATTAATTAATATATACCATTTGAATTGTCAGTCTGAAAAGTCTATGTATATAAATTCCCTTATTTTCTTCACCTCAGTGCTTGGGTCTCAGGCCCTTTAGTTTCTTCACCTAAGTACTTGGGTCTCAGACCCTCAGTTTAAACTTGAGTATATGTTCAAGGCTTCAAGCAAGAGGCTAATTAGTCCGTTGTAAGTATTGTATGGTCTCTTATTCTGCAAAACGGAGTCCTTTGTTATTGTTACTTTTGAAAGTAAGATGGGCCAGACGGAGATGAGAAAAAACCCAAAACATATAAATGACATGGAACATATCTTTGGTCCACAATGAAAAACAAAACAAAACTCACCAACCAATTTACGGGTATGATTTAACTTATTTTAACAAAATAATAATTTTTTTCACAGAACAAAAAATAATAATAATTACATGAGAGAAATTTTGCCTCATAAAACATAAAAAGAATTGTTGATGGTGTTCCCAAACAACCGAGTTTATTTACTCTCGAAACAATGATAATCATTAATCTAAACGGATACTAACACCCCAATTAGTTACTTAACTAATTAGGGCTAATCCGAATCTGCTGAATTTCAATTTGAGTCTTTTGAAATGTAAACGTGTCAAGTCTATAAAATGTTTCAAAATCCATTTTACATCGAAATACAAAATCAAGTGCAGACAGAAGGACAATACATGTAAAATCAATTTTTATCTCCTTTCAATATGACATTCTAGGCGACACATCAATCTCTTCTTTAGCTTGATATCCTTTAATATTAGAAGTAGAACTATAACTGAGCATGGGCATAGAAGTAGAAAGCACATATTTCATATCAAAAAGATATTTGTTTCTTTATAAGAAGAAGTGCTCATATTTTATATTTGATAGTGTCTGGAACAAAGAGATAAGAAAATACATGTACTTACAAAAAAGACAAAGGATATTTGATTTTAAGGGCATAAAGTAAAGAGGTATTTGATATAGCTTAAAATAAGTCAGTTGCCACCATGCTACACCATATGCCTATTGACAGTGCCCCCAAACCTGAACCACTGCCACATCCTGGAGATATCCAAAACACCAAGAAGGTGAAGCTTGGAGAAAACTAAGGTACAAATGATAACATGGAGGATGATTGCGCTCCCTATTTATCAACTACTGAGCCATATATCTCCGCTACACAGTGGTCGAAAAATGTTCAAGAAACTCCAAAAGTCCTCCCGAATCAGGCTTCTATGACTGTTCACATTAATATCGACCAGCAACAACCCAAATCATCTATTCCTTCATTCAAGGACAAACTTATGCAAGATGAAGTGGTTATCCCTGAAGAAGAAGACGAAGTAACCTTATAGCAAACGGATGTGATTATCAGAATGAATGAGAATATCCCTACCATTTACCTCTACGTCTATGTTTTGGACGTCCTCAACAAGAGGATGGAATTATCAGTAGTGATTAAGCTCCGTGGACGAAACATTGGCTATTGGCAGCTACGCACACAACTCACAAAATGTATGGAAGCCGATAGGGAAATTCAAGCTAACAGAACTCGATGAAGATTGCTTCTTGGTGAAATTCAAGGATGACATGGATTTTCAAAACGCACTCCTTAACAATCCATGGGTTATCTTTAGGCATTACCTTACAGTCGAACCTTGGTCTCCCTCCTTCAAGCCTCAAGAGCATGTCATAAACCAGGTTATTGGGTGGGTTCGACTACCAAGGTCATCATCTTGTTATTATCATAAGAACATCATACGTTCCATTGGGAGTCTTTTGGAGAAGTAGTAAAAGTTGACTACAATACTGATTCAGGGGATAGGAGTAAGTTTGCTCGATTGGCATTCATTATCGATCTGACCAAGCCACTTACCTCAACGATTCAAGTTTATGGAGAAACCATTTACGGGACTCCCTACTCTTTATTTTCATTATGGAAGATATGGGCATCTTCAAGAGTCTTGCCCAGAGAAAGGAACAACTGTCGGAGAAGCTCAACCGGAAACCACCCATGCCCAATTAGCGCGTGAATAGAGCTCATCAGTAAAAGCACGTGTATATGAGCAATATGGTGAATGGATGTAGGTTCAATGAAAACGTCATACCTATGACAGAGGGGGAAGGAAAGAAGGCGCATATTGGGCAAAAACATTACCAGCATGTCTAGGTACAATGTCTTGAACGGGGCTATTGCTTTAGTAGATGAAAGGCATATTGTGTACGATAATGTCTGGAACTTCCCAAATGGAGAGACCACCATGGAAAAACGTAGAGGAAAGGAACCAAAAAGTACCAAAAAAGTTGAATTTGTGAGTAGACAAAAGGCAACCACTACAACCTGTTAGATTCCATGTTTTGATGATAACAAATCATGTTTTGTAAGCTCATGGAATAATTAGCAGCAAAGCAATCCATTCTGGTGATCTGTGCAAGATCACTCGAGTGATTTTGTTAATCACTCGAGTGATATTCAAGATCACTCGAGTGATCGCTGAAATCACTCGAGTGATTGCGGAAAATTACAGATCACTCGAGTGATATGGGAAATCACTCGAGTGATCCGCAATTTCACTTCCAGTGATCGCGAAATCACTGCAAGAAAAATTCACTGTTTTGAAAATCACTTCCAGTGATTCTGAATCACTCGAGTGATCCGCCAAATCACTTCCAGTGATTTTGTTTTCACTTCCAGAAATTCTCACGGTTTTGCTATTCACTTCCAGTGATTCTCATTCACTCGAGTGATGCGCCAAATCACTTCCAGTGATTGTGAATCACTCGAGTGATAAAGCAAATCACTTCCAGTGATTAGGATTTCACTTCAAGAAAAATCTACTGTTTTACAAATCACTTCCAGTGATCCTCAATCACTCGAGTGATGTTGGATTTTCGCTGAATCACTTCCAGTGAATTGGAAATCACTGCAAGAAGATTTCACTGTTCACCAAATCACTTCCAGTGATCATAAATCACTCGAGTGATATTTGCAAAGTTACAAATCACTTCCAGTGAATTGAAAATCACTCCAAGAAGAAATCACTGTTTACAAAATCACTTCCAGTGATCCCAAATTCACTCGAGTGAAATATGAAAATTCCAATATCACTTCCAGTGAACCAGCAATCACTGTCAGAAATATTCAAAGGTTTCAAAATCATTTCCAAACACATTATATTCACTACCAATGATATTGCATCTTCTCATATGAGGATTTATTGATCAAGTATACATCTTTCTACATTGACCTTGATCCAATTGCTTTTAACTTCATCAACGACAAATGATTTTGCTAGTGAAATTTTATTATTACTGTAGCTTTCAAAATCATGATATAATACTTAGTTGCGAAAATAGGATCACTCTCTATGGTTTCACTGTCTCTTTTATAAAACACCTCCAGTGATCCATATTAATCTGTTGAGATACAAATATTGCTTAACGGTCATATTCATGAGTGTGTTACAGCTGTACTCCACTATGACGCACTTAACATGTAACTGAACACTCCACTCAAACGACAACGTAGCAGCAGAAATTCAAAAGTAACGGAAGACAAATGCTGTTACATTTGACAGAAGCATTTATGAATCAACGGACATATTTACAACGGCATACAAAGGCTACACTATATATGCCCATCCATTTGAAAAATACAATAACGAAGAAATACGCCTGAACTTTCCACAAGTGATATCTTCTCAAAAAGGCTTTAACACTTCATCTGTACTTCAGTTTTTATCTACATACTCTGAAAGAGAGATTGTCAGTCATACTAAATCATTCTCAATTGTATTAACTTAAGGTTGAGGAACCTTAAGTAGGGATTTGAAATTACCTTGTGTAAGGGGGAGCGAGTGTCTGAAGAAACTTGCTGTCTGTACTGAGGTGCCAAGAACCCACTGAATCTTGGAGGATATAGTGAAAGGCTCAGAAGGACTTCTGAGGACTGGACGTAGGTCAAGTGATTGAGACCGAACCAGTATAAATCCCTGTGTCAACTTTGGTGATATCTCTTCTTTCATTAACTGTGTTTTAAGTTTTGTATATTGATTTTAGATTTGCCAATTATTTTGTAATCACCCAATTCACCCCCCCTCTTGGGTGAAAAGCTTGCTCTAACACAACCACAATTAATAATGATTGCATATTTAATTCCACTCCTTAGAAAGCCATTAATGCCCCCACCAACTTAGATGAGAATTACAACAGTGCCATCATAGTTCAAGACCAAATGATCCAACCAAGAAAGCAAAGTACTCAGGCCTCCCCTCAAGAGTCGGGCCATCAACCACATAATCAAGCCCAATCACAATCAGGCCAAGTCACAGTCTTGCCAAAACCACCAGATCCACTATCAAATAATAAGGGGACTAAACTCTCCTCTGGTATTACCATTCACAATGTTGGAACTAAGCCCAACAAGAGTGTGTATGGACCTTCTGTCAAGATGATGAAAGAGATAGCCAGAGGAATGAAAAACAATTTCAAAGAACACGAAGCTTCAATGTTGCTAGAGTGAGTTGATTTTAACTCTATATCTCATATATAATGTTTATTAAGTCAATTATAACATTGCCAAAGAGCTTTTAATAATAAGTCCCTTGTAGCTAATCATAAACCTGAAATTTTTGTTATAGTGGAGCCAAGGATATCGGGAGCTAAAGCTAATAAAGCGATTATTATAAGGCTAGGTTTCCAATATTCTCATTGTGTTGAAGCATTAAGATTCTCTAGTGGTATTTGGATGCTTTGGTCTTCCAAAGTGAAAATTAAAATCCAGGTGAACCATACTTAGTTTATTCACATGGAAGTTACTTACATAGAGGAAGGACTCAACTTTATTTTCACGGCAGTATATGGTAGCCCCCAATCAAGGCTTTAAAAATTCCTATGGCAAGATCTTACCACTTTAATGTTGGAATCAACTACTCCATGACTACTTGCAGGTGATTTCAATGAAACTGTAAGTAGAGAAGAGCGAGGGGGTTCTAATCGACCTAACCATGGGTGTAGTTATTTCAAGTCATTTATTCATCATCATGGACTACTAGATATGGGCTCTAATGGCCTAAAATTCACATAGAGAAGGGGAACATTGTTTATGCGTCTAGACCGGGCCTTACGCAACACTTATCGGCTTGATAAGTTTAAAAATAATTAGGTGGACCACTTACCCAAAATCCTATCTGATGATATGCCAATTTTGATCCGTTTGGGTTTCTATAAAAAAATCCAACTCTATAAAGAAACCATTCAAGTTTTTGGCTTCATGGCTTGCTCATTTAGGATTCATAAAACTCGTCTAGCAGACATGGAATAAAGAAAGGAATTTACTGTCCAATATTGAAGCCTTTTCAGATACAGCTCATAAATGGAATATTGAAGTTTTTGAGGGAATCGGTAAAATGAAAAAAAGAGTGTTATCTCTCCTACATGGTATTAAGAAAAAGATTGATGACGGAGTCGTTTCCACCTCCCAAAATGATCTTGAGCAATCTCTCCAAGGCGAATATGAGGAGATATGCTTCCAGGAAGAGCTCTTATGGATTCAGAAATCCACCTCTGATTAGATATGCTTAGGTGATCAAAATACATCGTTTTATCACACAAAAGCCATGATTAAGCTTAACAAGAATCGTATATCGCAACTCAAATCGCCCGAAGGTGATTGGATTACTAATAAGGAGTAATTATCCAATTTGGCTTGCCAATTTTTTGTTGAGTTATACTCATTAAGTGATTCAAGTCTCAACCTACCGTACATATGAGGATCATTTCCCTCGATCTCTTATTCACAGCTTCTGACACTTGAGAGCGAATGGTGACCTTAGAAGAAATTAAACAGGCCCTCTTGGAGATGAAACTCCTCAAGTTACCTAGGATTGATAGTTTTCATGCTCTCTTTTTTCAAAGTCAGTGGAATATTGTTGGTCTGAGTATTCTTAATTATTTGTTGCAGGTTTGGTCAGGTGCCCCCACTTGATCCTTCTCTTAATCGCACGCTAATTACATTAATTCCTAAGGTAAGCAAACCCAACTACATAAGTGAATTTCAGTCGATAAGTTTCTGTTCAGTGATCTACAAACTCATAACAAAGGTTATTGCTAATAGAATCATGGTAATTCTGCCTAACCTTATTGGACCCTATAAAACAAACTTCATCCAAGGAAGGGGCATAGTGGACAACATTATCATAGCTCAGGAAGCTATTCACTCTAAGAGGAAAAATAAGGGGAAAATGGATGGATGGCCATTAAAGTGGATTTAGAAAAGGCCTTTAATAGCGTAAAATGGAATTTTATTGAAGATACCTTGCTAAATGTGGGTTTACCGGGTGGTATAATCAAAATAATTATGAACTGCATCAGAACACCAAGCATGCAAGTGCTTTGGAATAGAAACCCTTCTGCTTCCTTCACTCTTATAAGAGGCGTTAGACAAGGTGATCCACTTTCGCCATATATTTTTGTTCTCTGTATGGAGCGATTATCACATGTAATTACAGTGGTTGTTGATTCAGGAACATGGAAACATATCAAAATGGGAAGGAAATGAATTCTATTATCACACCTATTTTTTGCCAATGACTTAATCATCTTTAGGCAAACGTCAGATTCCCAGATTAATATGATGAAAAGGGTTCTTGATGAGTTTTTTTATTCTTTGGGACATAAAATTAGTCACTTAAAGACTAAAATTTACTTCTCAAGGAACGTGGAAGCCTCGGTAAGAAGAGCCATAATTTCCAAGCTGGACGACCAACAGACTCGGTCCTTGGTCAAATACTTCAGAGTATCGTTGTTAAATGGTTGAGTCTCTACCTCTACCTATCAGTATATTCAAGAGTGCCTTCAATCTAAATTGGCTGGTTGGAAGAGCAATTTACTATCTCTAGCAGGACGGATCACTCTTGCAAAGTCAGTTTTAACTTCAATACCCTTTTACACTGTGCAAAGCACCCTCCTCCCTTCTCACTACTGTAATGAAACTGAGAAGACCATAAGGAAGTTCATTTAGGGTCACAATGGAGACCACAAGAGGGTCAATCTGGTTACATGGAGAGATTTATGCCAGCCAATAAAACATGGGGGTTGTGGTTTATTAAAAATAGGCTCCCAGAACAAGGCTTTTCTGACAAAATTAATTTATACAATGCAATCCCAACCTGATGCCCTCTGGGTAAGAGTGTTAAAAAGGGAAATATGAATTTAACAAGGCCCTAGAAGGTACCCCAAAGGCGAATCCTCATACTTCTAGAGAAATCTTGTTAAACTTTGGGATGATGACTCGTTCTACATCAAATAGAAACCAGGAAATGGTAATAATCTTAAATTTTGGTCAGATTTTTGGGTAAGTGATTATGGTCCTCTTAAACATGTTTCTTAAGCATCAATATTTGATCGTGACTTACAAAAATCCATCTTTGACTATATGGATATGGAAGTTCACTGGAGGTGGACTTTATTTGCACATTTGTTACCTTCAAACGTGGTAAAAGATATCTCCTCTATAGTTATATCCCTTACCTCACCCGACCCGAAGTGTTCCTAGAATCTAACAACACCTAGACAATTTTCTAAAAAATCAACTTATAATTCTTACGAGTATCTGAACTAGGATGCACCTAACTCAAAGTAGTCTCGAGTTTGGAAATTGCCAGTGGCATAAAGAGTAAGGACTTTTCTCTGGTTACTGTTTAAGGGGAAACTGCTTATTCATGCTGAACGCCATAGGAGACAAATGCATACTCATAGCCGGTGCAACTCATGTTAGGGACATTACGAGAGTTTGGAGCATGTGTTCAAACATTACACCTTGGCTGGTTCAGTTTGGCGGAAAATTCTTCCATCAGACATGTGCATCGATTTCTTTTGAATGGACATAGCCACATGGTTAGATCAAATGTTCCAACAACCTGAACTTAACACATCTTGGAAGGTTGGACCTGGCATTACTTGCTAGAAATTGTAAAGTGTCCGAAACCACAGAATTTTTAGACAAGAGTCATATACTACAGGTGATATTCTTGGACAGATTAGATCAGTCACTACCCATACTCTTCAAAGTTTTTCAATTACTAGTTTACACGTGTAATTTTAGTAATGTCCTTTTTTGTAGCTTTATATGTTCTTCAATAGTTAGAACAATAGCAGTATACAGTTTCTTTTAAAGAAATGAAATATACCTTTTCATTCAAAAAAAATAAGTCAGTTTTCATTATATGAGAAAAAATTTATTTCACGTCTTTATCTTGTATAATGTAAAATCACTTAAACTTAAACACACATAAGTATGCATGATGCAAATTTAAATTTTATTATTTTAAAAATATTACAATTACAATTTTAAAGTCAAAATATTTTAAATATTATAGTAATGGGATTATTTATTAGTAAAAAATAATATAATATATTTCAAATTCCATGTATGTTACATGTGACATTACAATGGAATTGAGCTGAAGTTAACTCTACTTACATATTTAAAATATTTTTTAATTAAATCAAGACACATTTATTGTATTTTTTTTTTAATTTTTCGAGAGTAAGAATGTTAAGGCAAAAAAGACATTTTCAGAGTGAGAAACATGTAACATTTAGTGAGTGTTTGGATAGAAGGAAAAAAAGTGATTGTGAGAGAAAACCTTGGTTTTGAAAAAAAAATCCCTAAACACACATATTTTTTTTCAGAATCCTGTTTTCCCCTGAAACCATGATTTATGCTGAAGCTCTTTTTTTCCGATGGTCCGTGAGATTTTTATTGTTGGGGGTAATAATTATGTCCCTATCTCTCTCTCTGTGCCCTGTGCCTTCTATCATCGTGATTCCCTTTTCTATTACTTGTTCTTGATCAAATCTCGTCTTCATTCCCATTCTCTTCCATTTCCCATTTTCCCCTGTCATTGTCATTCTCTTCCAGATCTGAAGAACTTCATCATCATTTTCGTCGATAATCGTATTCCCTTTGATCTGTCCGTTGTCTCTTTCCTTTTTCTTGTCCTAATTTTTGTTCTTCCCGTTACTTCCAGTGGTGACAGCCAACCAAAAACTCTGGTGTCGCTTGTCTTTCTCTCTCTCTCCCAATCACTAAATCTGAATCTCTCACTCTCCTCCTCAACATCTAGCCACCAGCCACTCTTCTCTCCCTCTCAACTTCGTGACCGTATTAGTCTCCCCTACTTTAGTCTCTCCCTATCATCAACTGGTTGTTCATGGTTCACTCTCATCTCCACCGGCAATCTCTCACTCACCGGTGACCGCATGTATGTTTTAAGTTTTGATGCTTTCTCCTTCCTGTTTAGTCCTCTGCAATCTATATGATAGACATTAAAGTCACGCATCCTAACTCTGCCCCCTTCTAGTGTAATTTTGTTCGTTCTGACTCCTTTTTAGTATTCTTCTGCCATATTTATTCCCTCCATCTTGGCTTCTTTCCAGCAACGGCCAAGTGTTGGGGCATAGATAGATTATCTGCTGGTTAGTTCTCTTTCTTTTTTCTTTCAAAAGTTCACAGCTTGTAAAAATAAGAATAACTCAAGAATTGTAATGCTGTTGTAAAAAAAAGTCTCGTACCTTAATTGTTATTTGTAAACTTGGACAAAGAAACTTCTAAACTCTGCTTGGTATATTAAATACATGCTTATGGTATTCCTTTATTTTCTTCTGCAAGTGCTCGTGGTACTCCTTTGTTTTGTTCATATCTCCTGCAATTACAATTATTTATTGATAGATTGGTGACATTCTATTTAGAAATTTGGCCCAGGTCTTGCCTTCCATAATCTATAGCTATACAATACATATACACAATGCATTTTTCTTCCTTAAATGTGGGTGTTTGTCTTTAGTTGATTTTCTTTCTTTCTTGAATGTGGGCAATTTAGGTGAGTAATCATTCACCTGAGGGCATTTTTATTTCTTTCTTTGTTGCATAGAACTTATTTAAGAAGAGTTGCTTGTGCTATGTTTTTAACCTCTATTGCTAGTTTTAAATACATCCTATGTTTTTAACAATATATTAATCAACAGTGGCTATCGTACCTAAAGTTTGGTTCATTTTTTTGTATGATCATTGGCTATTCTACTATCAACATTGTGACCTTTAAAGTTTAGTTCATTTTTCTGGAAAGTATTTATAAAATGCATGAATTTAGAAGTTGAAATTGAGGGTTTTGGAGGAGTTGCTGACGTATAATTGTAAGTGTAAAGATAGAAATTATGATTAGAGAAAAGAAAATTCCTTGAATATATATGGAAGTTCTTATTCAACATTTATTATAGCAAAACTGAGTAGCCATTTAAGTTTGGGAGCTATTGACAAATAGTTGTGGCTATGTGTTATTCGTCTACATCATCCAAAACTTGGTCCTTATGATTGAGAAAAGAGGGTTTTTTTTTAAGATGAGTGTTCTTTATTTTCTTTTAATTATAATTGCGATAAAATGGAGTTATCTACTTATGTTGGTTTCCCTCTTTGGTATCTGTTAATTGCTTGGCTAAAGAAAGTAGCCAATTATTTTTCCTTCAATCTTTCCCTCCTTTTTGAGTGGCACATGTTAATAGTTTTGGAGGTATTGAATTATTGCAACAAGATAATATAAATGTGTCACTGTGTAAATTACATGTTATTTATGACTTTGGTTTGTTTTTGGATCCTTTGGTTTGTGGTGCTTGGTATTTAGTCTGTAATTGTTGTCATTACTATATGCAATGTGCTCTTTCCTTATATGTAATATGTGCTATGTGTATGTTATTAGTGATAAATACTAAAGACATGAAAAATAGATATTAATACTTCCTAAATTTTATATGGAAGATGAGTAGGCCAAAACTGCAGTCATTGATAACATTTGTAAAGAAGTAACTTAATTCTGGGAAAAGGCAAGTTAGTAGCATAATGAGTAAAGATAAGGTTAAAGCTTCTTGGCATGTAAAAAGCATAAAATTTTTCATTGACTTGTGCCTAGAACAAGTTCAAAAAGGAACAAGGAGAAGTACTAGCTTCACCAAGAATTGGTGGAAAGGTATTTCGAAAGGCTTCATTGCAAAGACAGGCAGAGCTAGAGCCGGTAAAACGGGTCCAACCCGCAGGCCCGTTGATTAAGACGGGGTTAGAGTTGTAATTTTTCTGGCCCAAAAAAATGCTGGCCGCATAGGCCCACACATCTCAACCCGCGAGCTGACCCGTGAATTTACAGGTGGGCTCACAATTTTTTTTATAGTATGGGACATGGGTTCAGGCTAAGGTTCAGGACTTTAGGAGTTGTCTTGCGTGAATTGGGCCCAACAAAATCAACTTTAAGTTCTATTGGGCTTCTTTTCCCCTACTATGTTCTAAGTTCAGTCATTATGTGGGCTTTGTAACACTATTACATCTTTAATATCCATTATTGGAAGACAGAAAAACTAGAGAAAAAAAATTTTACGAGCTGTGAGCTGGCCTATGAACCCGCACATACGGGTTAGGGTTGGTGATTTTCCAACCCATGCAAGTGTGGGCTGCACAAGCCTGCAACCCGCTAGCTGGCTCGTATCATTGGCTCTAGGCAGAGCGTACAAGAAGGGCCAGTTTAAAAATAAATATGATGCCTTTCGGAAGGAGTAGCGGTTGTGGGATAGGTTGTTACATGAGACAGGTATCGGATGGGATAACAACAAGAACACGATTATTGCCGATGATGATTGGTGGGAGAAGAAAACAGAGCCTAGTAATTAACTAATATAAGCATACTTAAAGATTTCCTCCTGACGTGCTTTTATATAATATATGTAATAACTTTGATGATAAATGTACAAGAAGTTCCAGGGTAAGACAAATTCAAAAATAAAGAACTATAATTCCAAAAAGAATTAACCCATTTATTTTCAAGTGTGGCGGCCATGAGAACACAAAGTTGAGCACCTTTATCGATGTCACTTCCTACTGAGGGCATCCCTGAATATGATATACAAGAAAGTTCATGAGATAGCGATGAAGTGTTAGGGTTAACAACTAGGTTGAGTGGGGAGTTGAATTCATCCAGTTTCATGAACAACAGTGGAGGTAGTGCGGGAACAATGACAAAGGGAAGGGAACCAGTGGTGTGAACAAAACAAGTAGCGGTAATAGAACAACTAGCTCATTGAAGGTGAGGAAGAGGGGTGCTTCAATGAAAAAGAAAGGGCATGCCTTAACAAAAATAGCTGAAGCCTTAAATAGGATAGCTTATGCAAATGACCTTGATGCGAAAGCTGTACATGCCAAACGGATTGCAGCAAAAGCACGGGCTAATCAAATTGCAGCAGAGGCACATGCCAAAAGGATGGCTACAAAAGTACGTGCTTATGAGATATCAATAGCAGGAGTCATGAGTCGCCTTAACCAAGTTCCTAAAGTTGTCTGTGACAATGACTTTTATTCACGAAGTGTCCACCTCTTTATGAACCACCTACCTGCAAGGGAAATATATGTAACAGTGAAGAATATGAGGGACAAACTTATGGTGTTTCTTAGGCATAAATGTTATGGAAATCAATGAAATGTATTAAGAATGATGTTGTTATATAGGGCATGAATGCTATATTTGCTTGTTTTTTTACGCATTAGGTTTCATGTTGACTTTATAACGGTGGTTATTTCTTAATGTCATGTTATTGCTTGACCATTGAATGTTATGTGTGTGCTTTTAATGACTATATAATTGTTGTCATTATTGTTTATAAATTTAATGTATATGTTCACAAGAATAAGCAGGTATGGATACCACATTGAAAATGCTTATTGAGCATAGGAAGTGGTGGTCACGAAGAGTCCGGAAAGTAGCACACTTCTTGGTGCATATGCTCGGCTATTTTTATGTAAAGAGTCATGACACACTAGTGAGTACACAGGTGTTGCATGAGTGTGTGATTTCTTACACTATAATTATGTTCGTTGTTATGATATGTTTAGAATGGAACTGAATGTCTTTCATGAACTTTACTTTGAATTGCAATGACATGGTTTGAGGGAAACTCAAAATGTAGGTATTCATGAAATGGTTGCAATTTTTTTTTAACACCGTTGGACATGCGGTATCGAGTAGGCTGCAACAAGAAAGATTTCAGCGCCCCAGAAAGACTATTCATAGAGCTCTACATTCTGTCTTAAAGGCATGTTGTAGTCTTGAAATATCCAACATCAAACCCCAAGATCCTAAATTTGAGAGCATTCACTCAACGATACACCTCAGCAATAAATACTAGCCATTTTTTAGAAATGTTATTGGAGCAATTGATGGCACACACATTCCATGCAAGGTCAAAGCAAGGGGAAAAATATATATAAATAGAAAAGGATTTGCATCGCAAAACGTGATGGCGATCTGTGATGGGGGCATGTATTTCACCTTTATGCTGGCAGGATGGAAAGGTACGGCACATGATGCTCGTTCATTTGATCATGCCATGACAACTCTGGCGATGAATTTTTCACATCCACCTACAGGTTTGCTTATAATTCCTACACTTCATTATTGTTAACTACACAGGCATGTATTAACATTAAGCCTATTATTTTAACATATAAATATTATTTGGTGGATGCCGGCTACTAAACCCTGATTGGATACCTTGGCCCATACAGATGCGATCATTACCATCTCTTTGAGTTTCAGAGGTCATCCAGGCTTGAAAATGACAATAAGACCTTTAATTATTTGCATTCAAGTCTTAAGTACACAACATAAAGAACATTTGGGGTTTGGAAGAACAAATTCAAAATATTACAGAGAATGTGTAGCTATAGCTTTACAACATAGGTTAAAATTTTATGTGCGATGATGGCTATACACAATTTTATTAGAAGAACATCTATTTCTGATCCTGACTTCCAACAACATGAACGAGAGGATATTGTGTGTGATGACAATGACGATGATGCTCTACAATCTTCAACAATACCTTCATCAATAGCATCTTCATCGGATATGGCTTCTCTTCGTGATTCTATAAGAGATGGAATCATTTATTATACGCAATACCATTAGTCATGTATTGTTTTCATGTTTTGACGTACTCTATTATTTTAATCAGTGAACTGTAATAGCCTGTTTGATTCGATTTCATGGAAGAGGATTACATGTAATTCTAATGTAATAGACTAATTACAGCGTTTGATTGGGCTTATGTAATGTAAAGATGACTATATTTTATAATCATAATTACATCATTTAATGTAATCTGGATTACACTACTAGGACTGATGAATGGGGATACAAGCATCCTATAATCAAATGAAGAAAACATTATTGCCATTATAATTATTTAACTTGACCAAAGTACCTACTCATAAATGTTATTAAATATTAAATAGTTGCCACTATTAAATATGAAAAAAAAATTAATTAATAATATAAAATTTAAAAAATATCCCCCACTAAAAAAGCGCACACGCACACACATATTCTATCATTAAAAATATTAAAATATCCTATTAAATAATATTCTCACTATTAAATATTAAAAAATTAACATGAACTTAACATGTGCACTGCATAATATCTTCGCCATTATATATTAAAAAATTACTATAAACCCAATGTGAATAGTATACAAATTGAAAATATTATCATAAACATAACGTGTACATTATACATAGATTATTACAATATATTCTTATGTTCGATATAATCTAACCAAACGTTTTTATGCATATGCATCATCTTTCCTTACTAACAAACCAAACAAATTCATGTAGTCATTATTACATTATATTCAATTCATTATATTACATTACATTACCTTCAATTCTATGAACCAAACGGGCACTAATTTTATCCCTATTTTGATGTAGTCAATTATTGACCATCGATTAAATGTTAGTGTATCCCTACCATGAACTTGTGTTTATTGTTTTGTAGTCCATTATTTTAGACATTAACTATTTATGAATGATCTTTCATTATACAATTTATATATATATATATATATATATATATATATATATATATATATATATATATCTGTGTATTTATGTTTGATCTATTTTTTTTTTATGTTACAATTTAGAATTTTTTTGACAATTTATGTCACTTTTTGTATATATTGTGAAATTTTATGTTAAATAATACATAAAATATAATTTACCAGTTATATGTAATTATCACAAAAGCTAATATCTTTTTTGGTAATTTGACAATTAAAAAAATTTATTCTCAACACAATACTCAAACACTCTTATTTTATCAAAATCATTTTTTCCCACAATCTATTCTACTCAGAATCTATTTTCTAAAATCATTTTTCTCTCCAAAAGTTATTCTTAAAAGCAAATTCAAACATCATATCAATCAAAAGTTTTTAATTTTTTTTTACTGTCATATTTATATAAATGTTACATATTTCTCACTCTGAAAACTTCTTTTTTTTTTTTCCAACACTCTCACTCTCAAGATTACACACTTTATATCAAGCGCAAAATCACAAATGGAATAAAGTGAAGCTAAATTAGTCAATAGAATTGAATATTGATGGCGTCTCCCATTTAGAAAACCAGAGGTGTGATTAGAGATGATGATTGAAATTATTGGGCATTTAAATTGCGCAAAGTTTTGCACATGGTCCACGGTTCCCCATTTGCTTTCTTCTTCGTAAATCGCGAAAAGTAAAAGTCCTTCCTTTTGTTTATTCCCCAAAATTAAATCATACTTCCCTTAATTATCATCAATTTCTCACTAAAATAATGTTACAAGTTGAACGGCAGTACAAAATTTCATTTTAAATTTGTGATACCCTCAACTTGGATTAAGACATGTTGGAGTCACCAACCATCATCCTCAACTAATACCATTTCCCAATATCTTAAAAAACTCCCTTCTATCCACACCTTCCTAATAAATATTATTGGGTTAAGATAGAATTTTAGTAATGAAGTTTTTTATCATATTTGATGGGTGTAAAAGTAGATACAATCTTTTAAAAATTGAGCAATTTTAACAATTTTGTTAAACTGATCCAAATATTTGTCTCTTTTTGTAGGATCCATTTGGTCCCTCTCTAATTTTATAATGGGTCTTTGGGTCAATTTAAGTACATACAAATATAGGGATCTAGAGGAGTATGGGGATGAAGATGAAGAATGGTGTTCTGAGAGGTTTGACGATGATGAAATAAGAGAGAAAGGAATTAAGAAATTGATTCAAATAATTTATTTAAATTTTATTTTATTTAAAAAAGAAAATAATATAAATTAAATAAATATCATATAGGTTTAAAATTAAATGAGATATTGTGTTGTAAGTCTAACTTGATTCGTCAGCACTACATTTTCATCACTTAACTTTGCTTAGTCAGTATTTTTCATTATAAATATTAACAGTGTTAAATTTTAAAGATTAAAAATGTCCATAAGACTAAAAGGAATCCTCGTGTAAACTTAAAGCCATATTTGGTACAATGTGGCATTAAGTCTCGAGGGTAGTGGTAGTGGGATTAGGAGTGGAATTAAGGATTTAAAATTGCATTTGATATGGAGTATTATTTAGAGGGAGTGCTGAATTTAATTTAAGTTAATAATTAGTAATGAATTATAAGACTATAATACCCCTTAGAATACATTAAAAAATCTATTAAAAAAATTCTCGCTAAACAGCGTTCATCATCTCCACCATCCAAAGTATTAGCTCGTTTGGAAACTCTATTAATAATCGGGCTTATTTTATAAGCCCGATTTACATAAATCGAGATAAATCTCCTCCACATATTTACATCGTAGATCGTAAAAGTAACCTCGTAAACCATAAAAGTTATTTTGTATTCCGTAAATCACGATTTATAAACACTTATGGAGCTTCCATAAGCTAATCCAAACGAGCCTATGATTGCTTTAAAATTCTGGTTACAATTATTCAACAATTCCAATTCGGTGATGGGGAAAAAAAATCTGAAAAAAAGCAATCATATAAATGACATGGTGGATTTTGGTGCCCTTATAAAAATATTGCAGCAAATGAAGTTTAGCAATCACTCATTCATCCCAATGCACCAATGGAACCATGGGACTTTCATGACTGACGAGCAATACTGAGAGCTTCAACGAAAGGGATGATGAGAACTTTCTTTACGTTGATGGGGAGGCATGAAAGTAAATTTAAACCTAAAGCAAAATTTTTGAAGGAGAGTTCTGTCAAAAAATTGTTATAAATAAGGATAATTTTATCCCAACATTTTTCAATCAAAGCGCTACTTCATCAATATCAAGAGTGGGTGATTTTCTAACAATTTTATTTTGGTGGTACTCGTAATCCCAAGTCATCATTAATTTCTCATATCAAATATTGGAAAATGGGCGGTGCCAAAAATATGCTTTAACCAATAAAATAATATCAAAAGATTCAATAATGGGAGATCTGTCTTATGTGATCTGATGGATTTATTTTGGGTGTGAAATTGGTCAAAAAAGAAGCAACTATCTTCTAAGCCATGGGAATAAGTTGCCACCACAAAGTCTTGGATTTGTCTAGTTTAATCAACATGACTCGAGCGTTGAATTTTCAGTGCTATTGACATATTATCACATTTATATGTCGAGTTAAGTTAATTATATATTTATATTATCTTAGAATATAACCAACTTGGTGATATAAATTTATTATCCGTTTGGTTTACCAAATTAGAGATAATGTAATAGAATATAATGTAATATAAAAAAATGTAATATAATGATGATTATATAATTTGTTTGGTTCATCATTAAAGAAAAAATATATATATTCATAAAAATATTTTGTTGGATTATATCAAATATGAAAATAATATAACAAAAAAAAATTATCCTTATCTATATATATAATAATGTATACGTTGAATTCATGATATTTTTTAATATTTAACGGTGAAAATATTATAGGTTCATGTTAATTTTAATATTTGATGATAGAATTATTATTTAATAAAATATTTTAATATTTTTTTAACGACATAATATAATTTTTTTTAAAATTTTTAATGGTGGAATATTTCTTAAATTTTCATGTTATTAATTAATATTTCAATACATAATGGTGGTAATTCAAATTATTTAATATTTAACAACATTTATAGGTTTACACTTTAGTCACTTTAAAAATATTATAATGGCAATAATATCATTTTTATCTGACTATAAGATGTCTGCATCCTCATTCATCAGTCCTAATAGTGTAATTCTGATTACATCAAATGATGTAATCAATATTATAAAATGTAATCATCTTTATATTATATGAGCTTAACCAAACGATATAATCGATCTATTAGATTATGATTACATATAATACTCCTTTGTGGAATCGAACCAAACGAGTTATTAATATATTGGTAACATTGAATTAGTTGAAACCATGATTGTGGTTCATTAGTTAAGTCTCTGACGATGGCATAAAAAAAGTGATATATTTTAATTGTATGCTCGTTATTTCAAACAAATAAGTAAAATTAATTAAAACTATACAATTATTAAATATAAAAAATTAAAAACTTTATCCGTCTCGATGAAGTTATTGTTATTGATTTTCTTACAATGTGAAGTAGCCTTATTTTATGGTGAGGGGCTGTTTGGGTTCACTTCCCCCAAAAAAAAATCTATTCTACACTCTACCATATAAAACTACATTTATGCATTTACTTTTAATTTAAATGGGTACAAAATATCATTCTTAATCAGATAAAATATTATTACTTCTTATGTTAATGTAATAACATTTAATTTGTAATACAAATTATACTGCAAACTATATGTTTATATTAATAGGAAATAACATATGATCCAAAATCCACATTAGTCTTAAATAAATATATTTATTCTTTAAAGTTTAGACTTTAGCCAATATAGCATGTCATATCGGACAGTGCTGAGATTGGACAGCGGTTGTACAATCTTTAGCATTAGGTTTGTTTGATTGAATTTATATTTATGTATATGTCCGATTTATATAAATCAAGATAAAATATATATTTTGTAGATTATAAAAACTATCTCGTAAATCATAAAAATTATTTAGTATTCTATAAATCACGATTGAAAAGTATCTATAGAGGTTATCCAAACATACCAATTCTTAAGGAGGCGATTGTGATTTATTGAGCTAAAGGAAATCAAGATTGTATATGAATTTCGACCATTTAAAATTTAAGCATTCGTATTTTATGAAATATATAATTTTTATATTTTAAAATATACAGATTAATATATAAAAAGGGAAAAAATAAAAAAAAATATCACTTCAAAATATTAAATAAATATATTCGTATAAACAATAAGACTGCTATAAGATTTTGAAGTTCAAGTAGTATATATATATATTTTTTTTTGATATAAAATAAACTACAATTGAGTCAAAACTTAAAGGATAAGAAATTACTTTTTTCTACATTTATAAGTGCTTAAATTTAAGAAAATTTATTAACAAGCTGTTGGTTGAGGTAGTAAATAATCTCACTCTTGTAAGAAGGGGAATACAAATTTAAATTATGGGAAGC
This sequence comes from Albizia julibrissin, assembly GCA_037074505.1. Classification (NCBI taxonomy): domain Eukaryota; kingdom Viridiplantae; phylum Streptophyta; class Magnoliopsida; order Fabales; family Fabaceae; genus Albizia; species Albizia julibrissin. The sequence continues at coordinate 10,121,459 of CM073482.1, forward strand.
GTATTTATTAGAAGATATGAGACCCCTTCACCCTCTTAGCTCCGAGGAAAAAACGTTTGATCTAATAAAAAAATTTGTGAATATTTGTTTATTTTGATAAGGCTTGGTAATATTTAAATTTAACTTAATAATATTAATCAGCATGTGGTTTTATAAAAACAAGACATACGACCCGTACATTCTACGGAGGCGTGAAGCTTAAAGGAATAGGATTTAAAGCGTTGTTGTTTGAGGAAACATTAGTTGGACAATATAAATGATTGATAACTTATGCAACAAACTATCTAAAGTTAGAACAACAATCTATTAATTAAGTATGTCAGGTATTCACTCTTGCCAACAATGAACAACTTATCAATGCATATGCTTAATTATTTATGACATACCAAACAGGTTCTAAAGCATGCAATTCCAAACCACATTGCATATAATATATAATCTAGACTTATGATAAAATTAATGCGATAAAATATCCGTGTGTTGCACGGAAACGTTGAATTTAAATTGTTAGACTCATTCTTACTTCTTCTTTTGATCATTAATACGAAAAATTACATCCCAACATTGAAAATACTAAGTCCTACTTGATGCAATAAACTAGGTTTTTTTTTTTTTGGTGAAAATAATAAACTAGGTTTTGATATTGGAAAGACTCGTTGTTTCTCATTTCATAATAGGTTGCATCCCCCAAGGTACCACTGCAGAATATAAGAGATTCTTTCACTTCTATTAATAAAAAACATAAAAATATCTGTATACACATATAATACTGATATTTTATAAATTTTGTATTTACAGAGTATTACTACTCCAATTGAAATCATACCTGTCAATAAACTTCTTAACACGTGGCTTTTCCTCATTTCTCCCCTCCTCAATTATCATTATTTTATTTTTTATCAATCCAATTATCATTATAATTATAGCTAATAAACCAAAAGGACCAATAATTGATGCCAAAAAAAAAAGGAACAATAATTCAATACTATAAAGACATTTTATGAGCACCCTTTCATTTTGACTTAACCAACGTTTTTATTTTAAATTTAAAAGTACCGTATTTCGTTCAAACTTGTTATAGTGCGAGTTTATTAAATCCAAAACGGTTTAAAAGTGCATGTTTGAATTAATAGTAGAAAAATAATTTTTTTTTAATATAAATTTTGTAAAAGTCAAATTGAAAACAAGTCATATTGTAAATATGATTTGTGTTTAGATTGGCGATGAGAAAAATTGCTTTCTTTTTTTTCTAAACCCAGTAAAAAAAAGTCATAAGCCACTTCAATGAGTTTAAAAAAAAACATCTTTTTCTAAAAGCCCAGTAAGAGCTAATGTGTTCACAAACGTGTTTGCATATGTCAAATGAGTTTTTACCCTCTAAATAAACTTTTTTGCCTTCTCAATAAATTTTCAAACATGCCCTAAAACACTGAGTCAAATGTTAGTGAATCTTTTCAGAGTCAACCTAATAAAATAATTATATACTTATACATCATTTTTTACAATTTCTTTAACATATTGAAATAATAGTATCAATCCACCGTCCAATAACATCAGAATTAGTTGTTACCAAATATTCTTTTTAACAAAACATCAAAATAGATAAATGATAATAAAATATTCTTACCTACAATTCTTTAATCATTAAACTAATAGTCATTAACATCATGACGTGGGTCGCCAGGTTTTAGGTTGACCTGGTCCAAATTTGATAACCTTATATACTCTTTTTTGTGGTTAATATAATGCATAGTTTACATTACAAATTAATTTTTAGGGTTAAGGTCATTTTTATTTTGGAAGTATTGGTTTAGGGGCAATTTTGCCTTAGAATTTTCATCTGAGGTAATTTTGCCCCGAAAGTTTCAAATATGGGGCAATTTTGTCCTTACTATTATCGTAGTTAAATTGATTGTTATTTGATCAAATTTAGGGGCAAATTTGATCCAAAATGAAAACTTTCAAAACAAATTTACCCTTAAGATAACGATAAAATTGACTTAGAAGTTTCAACGATGAGCAAATTTTCCCTGAAAGTTTTTACTTACGAGCGAATTTGCTTCGAAATTTGGTTAACTAACGTTCAAACTTAATTAGGATAACACTCAGGGTAAAATTGCCCCCACATTTGAAACTTCAAAGGTAAAGTTACCCCAAATGAAACTTTTAGGGCAAAATTACCCTTAAACCAATACTTTTGGGATAAAAATAACCTTTAACCCTAAATTTTTTATTAAGAAAGAAAAATTGCACTTAATCTCAAGCAAGATAAAATACGACTAGAAAATCTCTTAAAATTTTCAATTTACAAGTCCTTTGATATTTAAATAATATATTTTAATTATGAAAAGATAAAAATACCCTCAACGAATCAAAGAAAATTTTTGGGCTGAGAGAGATTTGGGCTGTATCCTGAAGAAATATGAGGGTTTAGATTTTGAAGAAATCAACCACACTGCCAAAGATTCCGTCACCATTTCCTCCGCCACACTATGGCCGTACATTCTGTCTTTGATGATTACTCCACCGTCAAGACTACTCTCCTGTGCAACCGGTGGCGCCACCGTCGCCTCCTAAACTCCATCAAACTTAAAACTTCACTCTGGTCTGAGCTCTCCGATGCTGTCGGCGATCTTAGCACTTACATCCCAATCATTCTAGCTCTCGCTTTGGTCAACAACCTTGACCTGACCAACACTCTCATCTGTACCGGTTTTCTCTTTGGGCTTCCCATGGTGGTTCAGCCATAAAAATTAAAATACATTCGCTACTATCAAGACATTTCCACCTCTAAATCCGGTCCCGCCCGTTCCTAGCTAGGCTTCGATGGCCTCATCGTTACACTCTGCCATTCTGTTTCTCATCCTAACCACCGGCGCCGGCGTTGATGATCACAGCGGAACAATGAATCTCAGTCTGTAAGAAGAAGAAAACGAAACTCAACCCGACCCGAAACTCAATATTCGAAGGAGATTGCTGGTTTTATCAGCAATTCCAGTCATTGTCATAGTGTTTTTATTCGTCTTGATCCTCTGTTTATCTGTGAGCCTTGTATAATCAGAGATCTGAGATACGATCCATCGAAAATTTCTCTAATACACATCATTTGGGAGGATTGGAAAATAGGGTTTCTCTGGGCAGCGATTCCGCAGATCTCAGTGATAGCAGTGTGATGATGTATCTGCTTCCAAAATAGGGAATTTGATTGGTCTTCTTGCAATTCAAACAAGTCCAAATCTTCTAGGGAAGAAGGAAGCAGCTCAATTGCTTGAGACAGTATTTAGTGCTGGAACCACGGGGGGCCTAGTTGAGGAGATCATCAACCTTGTAGATCACATTTTCAGCAGCTTAGGAGAGATCGGGAGGGGAGGAACCGTGACCGTGGCGGCGATGATTGGGGTTTCAATTTGGCTGCCCTTTTCTAAAATTTCCTAAAGATAATTCGGTCTTTTCACACGATTAAATTATATTATCCAAATATCTTAGAACTTCCCTGTTAATTAAAGATTTCAAAAGACATCTCAATAATTAAAGATTTCAATAGACATTTCAATCGAATTTTATCTTCCTTAAAACTTTATCCATTGTGTGTTTGGAATTAGGTTTTAAGAATAGTTTTTATGATTTACAAGATAAGTATGTGAGATGAGTTTTATTTCAATTTACGCAAATCATAGTTTGAAACCATGATTTTGTGTGTTTCCAAACATATCATAAGAACTCGGTATAAGAGGCTGTTTGAAATGACTTATAGATTGTATAAACCTGATTTACATAAATTGAGATAAAATTTATCCACATATTTATCTCGTAGACTGTAAAAGTTATCTCGTAAATCATAAAAACTACATCATATTCTGTAAATTATAATTAAAAAATACTTATATAACTTTCGATTACTATTCCAAATATCTCTAACAATGTTAATTTTCCTTTTGACGGTTGATGTTTCTGCGCTATTATTGTACATAAATTAAAAATATCAGCCTGAGTTGTCAGGGTCGTAAAGCTATCTTTGAAAGAGAAATAGTACTACTGACCCATATGCTATTATTTAAAAACAAATAATAATAATAAAACGATTGGATCCTCCACATTCCACTTTTGAATGATTAATTAACTATTAACACGAAGCCTTATTTCACATCTGAAATTATTGCGGCAGATGCTTTCCTTGAAAATTAATTGATGATAGATAGATGTTTGATTAACCTATAGTTGTTGCAATAATTCTTAAAGAGTTAATATTACTTTCAATTCAACACCATAAAGTCTTTCCAGAGTTGGTGTGATCAATTAGATAACAATGTCTTAAAAAATGTATTCTTTTTTATACCCATCATAAGCTATAATTGAACTTGTGACTATTTCATATACTATAGAAAGAGAATATATGCAATTTTTTGTACAACTATATGATGCTTAATATTATTCGGTCAAATTTAAATATTACTAAGCCTCATCAAAGTTAAATATATTCAATTTTAAGCATATAATTGCAGAAAACATGTCTGTTCCCATTGGATCTAACAAGGCTTAGAGTGTGTTTGGAAACCCAAAAAAAAAGCACTTTTCTTACTAAACCATGGTTTCACTAAAAATTTGCCAAACACTCACATTTTTTAGATAATCTATTTTCACTCCCAAACCATGGTTTCACTCCCTAAAACCATGGTTTGCAACAATCCACATTTTTTAGCTTTTCCCTCTTTCTCTCTCTTTTTTTGTGGGTCCCACACTTGATTAGTGACACTTGATTAGATAATTTTTTTTTCAAGAGATTTGAAAAAATAATTAAATTATTTTAGAATATTTATATTTTAATTTTTATATTTCAGAATATTTATATTTTAAGGATACACAATATATGATATGATTAAAAAAATTATTTTAGCTTCTTTAATCTTTTAAAAAAAATTAACTCTATCTTATATTTAAGATAGAAGGAGTACTTATTTAAATATAAAATATAGTATTATTTTAATTATATAATATATATATATATATATATATATATATATATATATATATATATATATATATATGATCTTATTTTTATTGTTAGATAATTGATTAATTTTATAATTTTTAATTTTTCAGAATTTTATGTCATTTTTTACAGTTATTATGAAATTTATTATTAAATAATATATAAAATATAATCTTATCATTTATATGTAATTATCACAAAAGTTAATGTCCTTTTCAGTAATTTGACCATGAAAAAAGCTATTCTGATCATAATATCCAAACACTCTCATTTTATCAAAATCATTTTTTTCTCATAATCTATTCTCCATAATCTATTCTCAAAAATCACTTTTTTTCACTTTTTCTTCATAAGCTATTCTCAGAAGCTGTTTCCAAACACACCCTTAATTTGACTCAGCAATATTCAATATTGTGTAGAGGAAACAGAGATAACTTTGTTTAACATAAAACTGGGAATTATTTATAACTTGTGAAACATGAAGATAATTATTTTTATTTAAAAATAATATACAATCATTAAATGCTTGGATGGGTCATTCTAACCTTTGATTTCAAACGTGAGTTAATTTTTCAAGTTTATTAATTTTATATTTGTAACTTATAAAATCATATCGAGTTGCTATTGAATTTTTTAATTTATACATTGAGTTGACCATTTTATTTTTTAAAATTATAAAATCGTATTAACTTCTTTGTAAACTCTTACTAACGATTTTAATTTTATAAGAATTTTTTTGTTAAATATGATGAATTATGAGTGTTAATATATTTAATTTCAAGTATCTAAATTTAAAATATATTTAAATCAAATTTTTGAAATTTTATTTAATGATAAGAACAAACTCTTACGAGTTTACAATCCAAGTTTATGATACGAATTTACGTTCTCTTTAACAACTTTCCAATTTAACAAGTTATCCTGTATTTGAATCCAGGCATCCAACTGCAATAATTATTTAGAAGTAGATCTGTTCCATTGTGAGCTTATGGTATGTTTGGAATAACGATTGAAATTTCCAATCATACTTTTCAATTGTGATTTACGGTATATGAAATAGTTTTTATGATCTATAAAATAATTTTTATGGTCTACGAAATAAATATATAGAAGAGTTTTATCTCAACTTATATAAATCAGGCTTACACATAAACATAAACTAAAACAAACATAACATATCCAATTACTTTGGTTTCTAGTTGTGTCTGATACAATTGTATTAATAAAAAAAATTAATATATAGGATTTGATATCTAAGTGATATTATAAGTACTGTATAGTGATGTGGGTCAGAGTGCATGAAGGAAATGTGGGGTGATGCAGGGGCCAGGTGTCGCCAGTGGAAATGGGGAGAAGTGATGCTTCCGATCTGATCTCATAAATAAGTAATCACATAAACTAACTTTGATTAGATTGCAAAACATCTTCCCTCCACTGTGTTTGTTTCTATCCAATTCATTCTCACACATTCATCTTTTTTTAAAAAAAAAAATCCCATTTTTCTCAAATTACATCACTTTCATTGCACCATCAACATATTCTATATAAAATATAAAATCTCTAATATCTCATACTACTATTTATGACTCGTGTTATTCATCTTTCAAATTTTATAGATACGTAAACCCACTAGTTTTTTTTTAAATAAAATAAAATCTTTAAAGGTTAAGGTGCAAATTTAACAACTAAATTTTTCCTAAAGGTGTCTGGGTTTTAGAAAGAATAAAAATAACAATGAACAATTAAAAATAGTATAAATTTAACAAAACCGTTAAACTTAACCTAACGATGTTAAATTATAAGAGAAGAAAATTTTTAATGGCATTAGATCAAATTTAACGGTTTTGTTAAATTTACTTTATTTTTAATTGTTCGTTATTATTTTTATCAATTCCAAAACTTATTTGTGTTAGACACCCCTCAAACAAAACTCCATTATTAAAATTACAACTTAACACAATTCCTACTATCAAAAAGGGACAATCAATCTTTTATCTATGTAATTTTATCTCGATTGAAATTTAATCCCTTGACCTTAGTTTATTGGAGCTCAATTCTCAAAGTTTTAACTATTTAAAATTTTAGTCCTTAAATTTATAAAATATAATGTATAATTCTTTTAAGATATATGGACTAAGCTTTTAAATAGTTAAAAATATAGAAACTGAATTATAATTGAGTTAAAATTATAAAGATATTATACCAAATTATAAAATTTTGAACTAAATTACAAACAATTAAAAATGAAAAAAAAATATTTTCCTATTCAAAAACTAGATTAGTTTTTAACTAACCGGTGTCGAGCCTATAGGAACCTAATTAAAGAAGAGGTTCTCCCCATAAATTTTTATTTTGTGATTTTTTCTTGAATTAATATATTTGTATCTGTATACAAAGGAGCTGCACCAATATTTTTCACATTTAAATGCTTAATCTCTATATATGCTTAGAAAAGGATAAAAAAAATACCACATAAATTTTAAAGATCCCAATTTAATTTTATTATTTATAAAAATATAGATATTAATTAAAAAATATGAATATTAACTATTAAAATATAACAATTGATCACTCTTTTTACATCTACTCACTTATTTGAGATGTCGAACTTCATATAGTATTTTCTTGTCAATGTTTCTTACGTATTTTATCTTATAGTCTTCTCATTTTAAATTTAATTGGCCACTGGGACCCACTCGAGTTATTATTTATTCATTATAAAATACTGCTAAATAAATATTCCATTAAACTCCGCACCCTCACCCACATATACAAGCCTTCGAGCGTGACTGTCAAATCTCCATATTCTCTCTCTCTCACTCAGTCTCTCTCTCTCTCTCTCTCTCTCTCTTCCTCCATTCTCAAAATTCCGCAGACCTCTCTCTGTGTTGTTCGGAGATTCCATTCAATCCCCGATCTCTATCACTCCTCCTCGGGAATCCCTCGCCTTCCTCCTCCATAATACTATCATGTTCCAGATTTCAAGGTACGATTTCTCCTTCTTTATATGCTCACTCTGATCCACTCTCTATTATTAAAATTTAATTTAGCCAATTAATTTCCCCATATTCAATCATGAAAATTAAACTCCCACTTTTCTTACTCTTCTCTCCTCCTTTTCTTCTTTTTCCTCTTCAGAGGGATCTTTACCGCTTTGCCGGGTTGAGGTTTTTCCTATTTTCTCGTCCCTCGGCTTCGTCAAATCTTTTTTGGTTTTTATCTCCAGCTATTTTTTTTTACTCGCTACTTTAAGGAATTTCTGCCTCTGCAAGTGCGAGATTTGGTGTACGGTTTCAATGTTCGATATTCATGACGCAGTCCTTTTTTCTTTCCTTTGGGCAATTTCTCAAGGGTTTTTTGAGTAAATTGCCAATTTCAGATCATTAAACGGCTTTTTGGTTCTATTCAATGTGTGCTCTCTCAGAATTTGGGCAATGCTATTTAATTTTGGGGGTCTGGGACAGTTATTATTATATTTCCGTAATTTTGGTAGAAAAGGGTTAATAATGCTGTCTCTGAACCTTATGCAGTACAACTTCGTGCCTCTCTATCTTCTCTGCATCATTCTTTTTTTTTTCCTGGGGTCTATGAGAGATTCTTCATTAGAACTCTGTTTTTATTAGTTTAGGTAGGTATTTCCTAAGTAAATTAAAAAAAGTTCCCTTTATGGAAATGGGATCTGCTTTTTCCCATCTGATCATAAATTATAATATGATGAATAACTGCAACAACAACAATAATAATAGCAGCAACAACAGTAATACTTGCCTATTAATAACTCAATAATAGTAAAGCTGAGGGGGAGAGAAAAAGTAGAATTTATAATATGCTTCTTATGTATATTTGTAATCTGATCCCTCTCTGGAAAAGCAAACTCATATATGGAAGTCATGATTTCTTCTACATACCTTGTCTCATCTGCCCCAAAATGCCTTAAACAATTCAAATACTGCTCATGTTTTGTCTTTCTGTTTTGGTTACTGCAGGCATGTACAGATAAGAGGATATGATTATGGCCGAATTAAAAATTCATAAAAGCTTCTAAAGTATGTCGATTTCTTTCTAACACACATTGTTTCTTATCCTTTGTTCCTTGTTTCTTTGTTACCTTCTTTCTTTTTCTCATCATCTCCTTCTTATGCAGGACTGTTTCTGACTCTATCGATTGAGCTTTTGACTCAGGAAAAAAAAAGAGAGAATGGAGGGTGACACATTCTCTGGTCTCAATAATGGTACAACACAAGTTGATGGCAAGATCTTGCAGACATTCAAAAAGAGCTTTGTTCAAGTTCAGAACATCTTGGATCAGAACAGGCTTCTAATCAACGAGATAAACCAGAATCATGAGTCCAAGATCCCTGACAACCTAAGCAGAAACGTGGGTCTCATTAGAGAGCTCAATAACAACATAAGGAGAGTGGTTGATCTTTATGCTGATCTTTCAAGCTCCTTCACCAAGTCCATGGATGTTTCATCCGAGGGAGATTCTAGTGGTGCTCTAAAATCTGATGGAAAAGCAGGACACAAGCGACACAGGCCTGGCGCTTAGAGTTTGCTTCTTTTCTTTCTTTCTTTTTTTTTTTTCTCTTGATTCTTTTGCTTGGTGACTGAAGAAGATGCAGAACAAGAAAAGCAACAACACAAATTGCTTTGAGTTGAGGGTAGAACTAAGATTATAGATTCTGTAGTTGATGCTATCTGATCTCTGGTTGTCAGATTAAAAAAAACGAAAAAGAAATGGTGATTTCCCAGAATCCCGCTCGCTCTCTCATTGTAACCTTGTAACTGTGGATCTAATGGAAAATTCCAGCAATGTTTGTGGTACATCTAATTTAGTTATGCTTTCTATTGACCCAGAAGGAAAATAAGAATGTCTTTTCTCCTCCATTTTAAGGTTCTTCACCATCATGTGATGGAATATAATGTTACTGTTGTGCTTTTTTTCATTTGTCTATCTATCTCTTCTTTGCACACAAACACAACTTGATAGCAGGAGATAAGGCTTTTTAAGCTTCCATAAACTTTTTAGTTTTTCCCTTGGCGTCAAAAGGGGAATCATAAGCTTTTGATGATGGCAACTACTCTTCATCATCAACAAAAAAGCCTTTTATTCCCTCCTTTTCAGCTTAAGCTCTTGAGTTTTTGTTGTTACTCCTTAGATCTTACTTTAACTGAGAACTGAAAATGAGAGAGAGAGGGTAAGGAATTGCATCACATACTGCTTTGTTTTAGTCTCCTTTCTCAAGTAAACAGTGCCTCTGTTCTTTTTCTTTTTTAACCAGGAAGAACAGTTCCTGAATGTGTCCTTGTGGGGAAGAGAAGTAAAGCATTGCATTAGTTTCTGTCTCACATAATAATGTGTGTGAGAGAGAAGATGCTCTGAAACAATTGGAAGGAAAGCAGCTTTAGATAAATCTTTTTGGTTTGCCAATCACACACCTCCACAGAAACAGAATCTGAGATAAGGGGATGATGACCTTTTTGACTAAATTATGCAATAAAAATTGTATTGTAAAACACTAAATGGCAAATGACAAGCTTTGGATGGTATTGGGCAAGAAGGGAAAATAAAAAAGCAATGAATGATGATAACGGGGTTAGAACAAAACACTAAAGGGTGAGTGTCATAGAGACAGGTATGAGAGAACAGTGAGTCCTAGCAACATGACAAGGGTCCCATAGGGTCTTTTTCTGGGGAGGAATTCAACTTCTCCATGCTTATCCCCTTTCTTTTTTACTCTTAACTTCTTCTCTTTTTTAACTTTTCAATGTTGGTTTTTTTTTATAACTATTTTTTTAATATTTTAGTGCAACGAATTGAATGTCCTTTATGACTACCTTGATGATTCTCATGTTTCAAGTCTCTCTCTCTCTCTCTCTCTCTATCTATGTGAGTGTGTGATTGTGGAGATGTCATTGTTGGTGGAGCCAGGTGTATAATATGGCAGCCAAATTTCCTGATCTCAGGAGAGAAAAGGCCCACATAAGTGATTGCTGAAAATGAACACTTTCTGCTTCCGATTTTTTCTTTGGGGGAGAAATTACCTTTTTTTTAAATACAAATAAAATTGGTGCTGCTAATTTTTGAAATCCTAAATCAGATTGTCATTAAGAATTTGAGATTGAAATTTGTAATCAAAAGACAAAAATGTCCCAAGTCAAGTGGCAATACATGCAGGATATTTTGAACAATATAGGTAGAATCAAAAAATAAAAATGCCTTGATTTTGCCATGGTATTAATAAGTTTTTTTTTTTAGGGGATGGACAGATAACAACTCTTGTCTCTATATTAAAAAATTATATTTTATATTAACGACTTAAATTTCTTATTTTATAACTTCTTATTTGACAATCCAACATATGCCCAAGGAAAAATGTGAAATTAACAAGTTAGAGGCCAATAACAATATCAATCTCTATATTAACAATACCATATTTTACATAAATGATTTGACTTTCTTGTTTCACAACTTATTATCTGAAAATCCAACCTATGTCCAAAAAAAAGTGTGAAATTAATAAGTTTGGAGGCCAATAACAACACATGTCTCTATATCAACAACACTATAAACGACTTGACTTTCTTGTTTCACAACTTCCTATCTAACAATCCAACTCATACCTAGGAAAAAGTGTGAAATTAGCAAGTTTTATGGCCAATAACAACATATATCTCTATATCAATAATATTATACTTTACATTAACAACTTGACTTTCTTATTTCACAACTTCTTATCTGAAAATCCAACATATACCCAATGAAAAATGTGAAATTAACAAGTTTAGGAGCCAATAACAACACTAATCTCTACATCAACAACACCATATTTTTCATTAATGATTTGACTTTCTTGTTTCATAACTTTCTATTTGACTATCCAACACACGTCCAAGGAAAAGTGTGAAATTAATAAGTTAGGGGGCCAATAACAATCCATGTTTCTATATTAACAACACCATATTTTATATTAACAACTTGACATGCCTAGGGAAAAGTGTGAAATTAATAAGTTTGGGGCCTAATAATAATAAGCGTCTCTATATTAATAACGTCATATTTTACATTAACGATTTGACTTTCTTGTTTCACAACTTTCTATTTGACAATGCAACAAATGTTCAGGGAAAATGTGAAATTAGCAAGTTGGAGGGCTAATAACAACACATGTTTCTATATTAACAATATTATATTTTATATTAATGACTTGACATGCCCAGGGAAAAGTGTGAAATTAATAAGTTGGGGGGGCCAATAACAACACCATATTTTACTTTAACGACTTGACTTTCTTGTTTCACAATTTCCTATATGACAATCCATCACATACCCAGGGAAAAGTGTGAAATTAACAAGTTGGACCCCAATAATAACACTTGTCTCTATATTAACAACACCATATTTTATATTAATGATAGAGCAGAGCAATGGGCGGGTTGGGTAGCCCATGCCCAAACCCATAGCCCGCCCATTTAATTTTTAATGGGTATGGGCTAGCCCATACCCGTACCTCAACCCATTTAAACCCGTATAAACGGGCTAGTATATAAATGGGCGGGCTGACCGGGTTTTGGGTAACCCATCTATGTTTGACCTGTTTATTTTCTTTGTAAAAAAACATACATAAGCAATAAGCATTAAGCATCCATCCAAATTCTTCATCCTAAATTTTGAAATATGAACCTTCAAAGTTTAATAAGCACAATTCACACATAATATGGAGTGTGGTACAGTTAGCCTAATACATATATTAATTTTTTTAAAAAAATATATACTAAATGGGCGGGTACGGGTAGCCCAAAGGTCTGCCCATAGCCCGCCCATTTAAGTTTTAATTGGGCGGGCTGAAACCCAACCCATCACGGGTTTATTTTGGGCGGGCTAACAGTAGCCCAATTACATTGGGTAATGGGCGGGTTCATGGGTATTGGGCTATTTGCTCTCCCCTAATTAATGATTTGATTTTCTTGTTTCACAACTTCCGATCTGACAATCTTCCAACTCAACATAACGTCGCCGAAACTTAGTGAAGAAACCATCATTCACTTCCTCTTCTTCGCTAGGGTAGCAACTACCCACCACCGCTAACCACCTTTCAACTCCAAACACTGCCAGAGCCCCTCTTCTTTGTTGAGCCAAGAAATTGTCAACCACCTTCCCACTTGTATTGTTCAAAATATCCCGTCTGTATTGCCACTTAATTCAAGGCATTTTTGTCTTTTGATCACAGATTTCAATCCCAGATTCCTACTGACACTCTAATTTAAAATTTCAAAAATTAGCAGCATTATTTTGTCATTTCCCAATTTTATTTGCATTTTTCTGAAATTTTCCCTTTTTTATTCCATCCGATCATTTTATTTGTTCTTTGTGAATCATTCAATTTTTTTACATGTTATTTAATTTAATTGCATCTGCTTTTTGTGTTAAAAAGAAAAAAAAAATACTCTCACCGTCAACTGTTAATTTTAGTAAAAAGAGTTTTGACCGCTTAAATATGAGATTTTGAATTCAAATATGTGTGAAATTAGAAAATAGTAATCATCAATTGGGTTCGGCCAATGTTTAAATATGACTCAATCAGGAAAAGAAATAATCTCATTTATGATTTATAAATAGTAAGGTTAATTGTATATTCTCACACACAAGCGTGTGTGGATGGGTCAAAATTTAAAGCGCAAGCAATTCTATCTATCTTTTTATAAGTGTGATTTGCTATAGATTTTATTAAATTTATACCTATTGGATATTGATATATTAGTGTATATTTAATCTAGCTTAATCATTATTCCTTACGTTATTTAATTAATCATGTTTTTATTGGCTCTTTTTCATGTTTTTTTCTTTTTACAATCTAACCTTCAGTTTTTAGTAATCTCCCCAGTTGAAGAACAATATAAAATTGGGAATGTGAGGTGGCAGTGTTTTATTAATAAAACTTTGGTTTCTCAGAATGCGTGCCTTTTCTGTTCATTGTGGCATTCTCGTGCAGCCTGCCCCGGGGTAAAATCTAAAGTAGTAGTAAACTATTTATAACCCAATAAGGAAGATTAAAAAAAGCATAATCAGCGGAAGCATCCCACTCTTTTTTTATTGTACTGTAAATGATTTAGTAATAATTTTTTTTAAAAAAAAAACTGAATCTGATATTATAACACATATTGAAGCTTATCATCCAGGAAAAAGACAAGTCATAGAATCAAAATTTAAAATAAGGTTGGATGTGAAATTAATGGCTTAAAATTAAAAGTCTTCTGTGTGTGTGTGTCTATATATATATATACAGAGAGAGAACCAAAAAAAGTTCAGGTCATTTTCAAACAAAGACACATGAAAGACGAGAGAAGCTGTTCGTTCGAAGTGGCAAACGATTTTATTTATCAGTATGTTTGATTGTGCGGTTGAAATGTTTTTAAGTATTTATATATGTAAGTTGAGATAATACTCATCTCACATATTTATTTTTTATACTATAAATTACAATTGAAAAACTGTTTTTAAAGACTCTAATCATTATTCCAAACAAATATATTATATTAAGTTAAAAGCTTGTTTGGAACTGTCATCATAAGTATATTTATTTCAGATAAAATTTATCACAGATTTACACATTACAAATCATGATGTAATCATAAAAAAAATTACAAATCATGAACGAAAAGATGCTTGTAAATGGTTTTAATTACCATTTCAAACAGGGCCTAACACTATTGTTCGCTTCAGTACAAAAAATGTGATGCTAAATTAACCTATTTTATGGCTTAAATCATATGAGATTGATTTAATGTAAAATTAATCTTTTAATCCATATAATTTTGATTTAGTGGTAACTTAATCTCTAACTGTTGACTAAATAAAACCTAATCTCTAAATTTTAACTTATTACAATTTAATCCTTATAATTTTAATTATTTTAAACTCTAGTCCATCAACTTCATGAAACACATAATTTAATTTTCTAAAACATGAGGACTTATATTTTATATAATTAAAATTATAGAGACTGAATTACGTTAAGTTAAATGTTAAATATTGAATTATAATGAAGTTAAAATTATAAGAATTAAAAGATCAATTTTTATTTTTTGATTAGATAGTGTTGCATGAATGAACCTTATCTTCCTGAGCCGCCAAGAAGGCTATGGCATGAATAATGAATATATAAGGCTATGGACATATATAGAGATATAAAGGGAACACTAGTTTGAAATGCTAAAGCATGCTTTGTTTGGGACAATCATAAAGGGGTTGGAAAATGAATGAACATATTTTTGTTTGTGTGAATATTAAAAGAAAAATAGGGTTTGGTCGATTGGTCCAAGCCAAGACAAATTGAACATTGGTATGCAACACAACATGTGGCTGACAGAATCTGCTTTACCCCTTTCTTTCACTTTGTTTCCTTAAATTTCCAGCAACCATATATTTTTCAAACTTAACTTAGCCCCAATTCTAAAGTTTGCTTCTTCTTCTTCTTCTTCTTCTTCTTCTTCTTTTTTTTTAAAAAAAAAACTTTTTAAAATATTAGGAGTATCCTACATGGGTAATTAAAACTTACATGTGATAAACTCTCCGTCAACAAAATCTGCTGCATGATACAAACTCGTTACTTTTATCTTTTTCTAACCACTCTTTTGTATAAAACTAATGTACCATTAACTCCTCGCTTCCTAAACCCTACTCTTTTAACTTTAACTATATAATCTCTTTTGCTCATATATAATTGATCATGTTATAAAAAAAAAATGTGCTCCATACACAAATGTTGGAAATTGAATCCCCAACAATTTGATTAAGGAACCAGAGCATCTTCTACTCACGTTAATCTACTATTTCCTCCAGTAATAAATGTAAGAGGCCGAGGGATTTGCTTTAGTATTAAATGTAAAATCTTAATATACTTTATCCCTCAAATTTTTTATGTTTTTCTTGAGGGCCCTTTATTAATTACACATATTATTAAAGGAGTTTTAAATCAAAAGAGTAGTTTACAATGTAAATTATTAAAAGAGGTATTTTAAGGAAACCAACATATATTTTATTTACAAATAAGCAATTTAGATAATCTTTTTAATTTCTGTAAACTAGTTATATAACTCATATAATTAAGAAGGGGAGTATTATTTTTTTGGAAACCCAACTGTTAACATTTTTTTTACAAATTTATTATTTGTATGAACTTTATTCATCCTATTTTGAGCAAATTTGACGTCATAAATATAATTATACAGTATACTTTTTTGGGGAAAATGAGGATAAAGTCCCCATTAAAAGATTTATTGGTGGAAATGACATGACAAATTTTTACACGTGAAAATATGATTAAAAAACTAGGTAGGTTAAATTATATTCAACGCTTAAAAATATTTTTTCAATAACATTTGATATTTTTAAATAATTTGTTATCCACCCAACTGTTTAAACTAATTTTCCAACAACACTTATTCTAAAACAACTTTTGGTACATTCAATATCATAAAGTATTTTTTTAGTAGCATTTAACATAAGTTTATAGTGCTCATTACCACGAAGAAAATATATTTTAATAGCAAAATTATACAAATAAACTATTTTAACACATTGAATGTTTCTGTAAAAATACTTTAAATGAAGGAGGTAACTCAACGGATCAAACGTTGATTGATATGTAGGATGTAATTTCTTTTTAAACTATAAAAACCAATGGTTGTAAAAAGTGGGGCGTGAACGAATGGTGAGAGATAATTAATGTTAGGAGATGTGTTAACGTTGGAGGGGGTTGTGATTCGTTATTTTCGTTGTGTGGTTTGGTACCAAGGACAAGTCTCTTGATGTTTCACCCCCCTACTCCTCCTTTATTATTATTATTATTATTTTATAACAACCTTCTTTCTTCTTTTTAATACCAAAGCCATTGGTGACATCAATCTCACGAACTCACAACTAATATAAAATATATAATCACCTTAAGAAGGCTAAATAATGATTTGGTGATAGAAAGATTTGAAGAATATCATTTACATTACTAAGCAGTTCTTTAATAGGTGGAAATGGAAAAATGTATTGGTAACATCACACTCAAAAAAAGATGACTACTAAACTAAGTAGTAACTAAAAACGTCATCATCCACGAGAAATAAGATTGAAATTAGAGGTGACTGCCGGGGATTGTTGGTAGAAGTGGACTATAACCAACCTACTTCCTTACATGTTTGAAGTCTCTCAACCCAATCCGTTATAGGGGTTGGTGGGCGATTTAAGGGATGATTGGATCATGATCAGCAGTCAATTATTTTCTAAATGTTTTTTTATTTAAGTTGAGATAAAACTTCTCTCATATACTTACTTCGTATGCCATAAATCTTGATTTAAAAACATTTTTAAATGTTTCAATCGTTATTCCAAACACCCACTTTATTTTCTAAAAACGTTTGTACATATTTTTTTGATCTTCAAATTGAGTTACAAACTTTTATTCATCAAATTTAAGTTAGTTAAGTATATGATTAAATTAATCCTAAAACTTGCAAATATAAACCTATAATCTATCTACAGAATCATTATTCCCTTCGATCCTTAAAATAAGACATATTTACTTAATTCGATTAAATTAAAGAAGTTTGTTAAGTTAGTTAATATGACATATATTTTTTAAAACACCATTATCATCTTTCTTGATTCCTCCTTCCTTCTCCTCCGTAATTATGGTTGAGAGATCATTAATAGAGGTGGATTAAGAAAAATTGACAAATATGAAAACTATATTTAGAATCGAGATCAATTCCCTAAATATATCTTATGTTACAGAGGAGTATACCAATATAAACATAATGAATCAAGAAAAAAAATGAAAAATCAATTATGGAACCAAATTGCTAACATGAAACAAAAACTATGCTTAAAGTAATGCAGGATGTGGACTTTATATCCATTAAAGTTTTTTTTTTGTGCATAAAAGTTTTGATGAGCTGGGTCCTGATAACTCATCAAGGTCGGGTATGTTTTCGGGTTCAAAAGAGTATTTACAGAGGTACTTACAGATCTAATAAGGTTCTCACATCGGTAAGATTTGAACTTATAACCTTATGATTATAAACAACCTTTTCATTTCTCAATGTCATTCAAACTGTGATCATAGTGAGAAAATATGATGCTCTTAACCAATCAACATGCCACTTGAACTTGAATATAGATATGAATCAATCTTTTTACTAGTTAGACCAACTTTGTTGGCTTCTATCCATTAAATACTTGAAAGTTAAAATTGCTAACATGAACGAAATTGCATGGACTAATCCTTGTTATTCAAATTAAGCAGGACTAGGGAATGGGTTCTATATCTTATGCAGAATGGGCTTAGTTCCTTGGGCCTTTCAAAATTAATGGATAGCCTATTATCTTCCTCCTTCAGAAGGAGACGCTTCATATCTTTTGGGCTTACGGGGTTACACTCCATGAAGTGGATATGTCAGATTCAGTTATCCCAAAAAAAAAAAAAACAAAAAAAAAACTGGATTTTATTTGATGGGAGCATTAAGAGCTTAAAAATTGAAGTACAAATTCTACTTAAATACTATTTGAATTTACAAAACTTCAAAAGGTTTGATAAGAAATGGAAAGGATGAATTGGTGATTGGGGAGAAATTTGGGTATTTTATGTTTGATGGAAAAGACCAAAATGCCCCTGAGTTAATTTATTTCTCTCTCCAACTTTCTCCCTCCTCTGACTTTTTCCCCATGAACTTCTTTCACCTCCAATCTCCTCTTCCTCACAGAGTCCACACCGCATCTTACATTCTATAAATTGTGCTACGATGGGAAGGAATATTGTTGTATACAAGGTTTAGGAGCAAGCAGTGATAGTTTGGGGCAAAGCTCTCTTTCTACTGTCAAGTCCTTACATTCCTTGTCTTTCAGCTCTTCCCCTCCATCTATAAATTCTAGTCTTTTCACATGGGAAACAGATAATAACTTGTGTGATAACTCTGCAGAAAGACCCATTGATACTATTTTTAAACTTCACTGAGCTATTCGCAAAGATTTGGAGTATTTAGATATTGAATATGGAAAGCTTAGTCACGGTGATGAGACAATTCTTCGGCTGTTTACTAAGAAGATTTAGTCTTTTGTGGAGTCTATATAGAGCTCACAGTAGTATTCTCTTATGGGAATGATAAGAAAATATTAGGCATAGGTGGAATCTTAATGTTCCCTTGTTATTTGATTAAATGAATTGTAGTTGTTGTAATGAAGAATATGGTTTTTTTTTTGTAAATGTCTCTATTGAACTTGTCATTGTCATTACAAGTGTTGTTAATGGTAACATTTTATTATAAATAATGTATATGGAAATGAACATGTTTTCTGGTATAAATGACAAGAAAATATTATATATAGGTGGAATTTTAATGTTCACTTGTCATTTGACTATATTTATTGTAGTTGTTGTCATAGAAAACCTGATTTTTTTGTAAATGCCTTTACTAAACTTATCATTACCATTATAAGTGTTGTTAATGGTGACATTTTATTGTAGGTAATGTATATGTAAGGGAGCATGTTCTCTGATAGGAATAATAAGAAAACATTAGGTGTAGATGAAATCTTAATGTTCACTTGTCATTTGACTATATGTATTGTAGTCACTATTATGAAGAATCTGGTTTTTTGTCAGTGCCTTTATTAAACTTAATATTTGTATTACACGTTTCGTCAACAGTGAAACTTTAGCTCCTCAAATGTTAGGCATATGTAACTTTGTAGGTTTAGTAATTACCATTACTCATTTAGTCATTATATTTACTGATTTAGTCAATACACATTTACACTTATAATCAATGGCTTCATTTAGTCTAAACCATTACTCATTAAGTAAAAATCATTACTCTTTTAGTTAATAAATTTACTCATTTGGTTAAATACATTTATTCATTTAGTCAAAAGGATTGATTCTTATATGTTGAAAGTAGCCTTGATTCTTATTGTATAAAAGGATTGAGTAAGAGTTTTTTATTGAGATCAATTGAGTAATGAGATTGACTAAAAGAGTAATATTTTTGACAAAATTTGTAAGTACTGACAAATATGTAAAAACATTGATAAAGAGTTTTGAGTCGTGGCTAATTGAGTAATGTGATTGACAAAATGAATAGTGGTGTTGATGAAATCTGTAATGGTTTTGAAAAAATCAATAAGTATTAATAAAATAAAAAATGAATGACAAAGAGTTTTGGATTGGGACTAATTAAGTAATGAGAGATTAACTAAAACAATAATGATTTTGACAAAATCAATAAATACTAACGATATGTGTAAAGAATTAAGTAATGTGGGGCTTTTTGGTCTTTTCTCTCAAACATAAAAAACCTAGATTCACACCCTATCCCCTCTCTGTTTTTGGTATGTGCTCAGGAATTTTCCTGAGATTTAAAAGTTAAAATAATATTTATATGTCTTTTCACAGAATTGAAGGGTCTGTTCGGGGGGCAAAAAAGCCCAGTTGGAGGGCACAAACACGCAAAAGCCCATTTAGCAAGTTGAGTAATCATTTGGTACCACGGTAGAGAGCACTAAATTTTTTTTAAAAAAGGAGCTTTTAATAGAAGCTCATTTTCTTAGCTTCTGGCGACGGGTATGCAATTGGTGAAGCAGCTTCAAACCATTGGAAGCATTTATTAACATCCAAACCTCACCAAACCTCTCAGCTCTCTCCTTCCTCGTAAAACCGTTAATGTCCTCAGCTACCACACAGAGCCGGAGAGCATTCGTTCCTCATCGTTAGATTTTCAACATAGGTTGGCGCCGTTGAGTGGAAGGGGTCGTCGGAGGTGGCAAATGAAGGTTGCTGTCGGTAGGTTGGTCCAAACTTGAGAGCGTCGTTGTTCTCTTTAGCTGTCCCTTGTTCATCATTGCATGCAAGGATGGCGTGAGTGGCGTTGAGTCTTAGCTCCGTCGGAGGTAGGAAGAAGACGATGGCGGTCGGTGGGTCCCCCTTGAGAGGTCATTGTTGAGTGTCACCTGAGCAACAGAGCCTCCATTGCAGATCATTCTGACCGTTGGGAGCAATTATTGCGCTATTTTGCTAGTTTAGTTTCTATTCAAAGGAAGAAGAAGAAGTTTTGGTCAAATTAGGATTTGATTAGGGATTCAATTGCAAAATTCAAAAGTTCTCAATTAGGGATTACAGTGCAAATTTTTGAAATACTTTTGAGGCATGACTGAAATTTTCAAAACATCTGGGTCTTTTTCTATTACCTCGGTCCCTTTTCTCCATTCACTTGTAATTTTTATAAATTATAGGGACATTTTCTGTAATTTTCTCTAGTCCTCAAAATATTAATTATAACCCTCTAAAATCTCAAATTTCTTACTAAACACTTACAATGCAAGATTAAACACAATGTATCATTAAAAGTTCAAGAAATCATTTATATAAATAATTAACAAATTTTAATAATAATTGATCTTTTTGTATTTTATCAAATTTTAATTTTTCACTTCAATCATCACAATATATATTCATTTCAATCATCACAATATATATATATATATATATATATATATATATATATATAATATTCAATAAAATTCATGTCATTTTCAGTCATTTTTCATCTAAATGAGCTTTTCAAACGCTAATCCAAACAAATTCAAAGTTAGAAAAAAAAAACTACTTCTGCCACCACCAATCTAAACACAAATCACATTTACAATTTGATTTTTGTAAAAATCAGATTGAAAAAAAACTACTTCTCTATCGCTAATACAAACAGACACAAAAATGAAACCAAACCCAACCTTGGTCGTAGTTGGTTGTGATGGCTTCATATCACATTGAATTGGTTTAATTTTGTATGATTGGTATAATCACTTTAGTTTAGACTTGCAATTATTGGAGAATGAAGTGGAATGACAATTTATTTGTATTTTTATTCTATTTTTCATTTTTATATTCTTAAAATAATTATATTGAGTGTGACATCCTAAAAAAAAAATTAAAAATTAAAAATAATAATATTATATATATAATATTTATTTTTTATTTTTATTTTTTAGGATGTCACATTGAGTATTTTTTTAAACCAAATTTGAGGGGGAAAAAATTAAAACTGTTATTATTTTGGAAAACATATTTAAAATGGTGAAGTGGAGGGTGAAAGAATGATCTTTCATATGTCAGCAAAAATTGATCCGATTAATAAAAAGTTGATTTATAATCTATGAGTTAAAATATTGTTATTAATATAAAAATATTGTTAATTAATTATATTTAAGTCTTGAGATATGCTCTATTATGATGCTGTGACCTAACTTTAACAAAATATCAAAAGATATTTTGATATTTTTTCCTAAAACAACTTTTAAATTTCTTTTGTCTGGCATAACACTGACCAAATAATTACCAAGTTTTTTGGATTTCAGAACAAAACATTATTACGAAAACATGAAATCAAACAGGTCCTGCTTAGATCATGTATAAGTAAAACACTCTTCTTAGTTAGGACTTAGGAGGATTAATATAATGATTAATCAGACATCATAATGTTTATAATTTATTTTTAATTAATGTAAACATAAAAATTATAAAATTAAATTAAAAATTGAATCGATCATAAGGATAACTAAAGTATAATTTTTAAATAATAATAATTTATTATAAATCTTAGAATTGGTTTAATCTGTTAGACGCCAAACCCTAATTGCGCAGCTGCCGTTGGATTGATCAACTCCTATAAAATATAAGCCCTTCTCCCTCCAAAGCCCTCTCGGAGATTAGGGTTTGTTGAGCCACGGCTATTTCAGCGGCAACTCTAGATCCCTCACCTCTGCAATTCGTTTAACTTGCGACAATGGCGACCCAGATGAGCAAGAAAAGAAAGGTTAGAACTTCATCGCCTTCTTGCTTAGTGATAACCACCAGTGGATCCGGTTCCTCCAATTTCTCATTTCATGTTTAATTTCAGTCTTAAGCTTGTTCTTCTGATTTTCATTTCATTTCCTTACTCTTGATTAATTATTGTACGTATGCAGTTCGTTGCCGACGGGGTTTTCTTCGCCGAGCTGAATGAGGTTCTGACTAGAGAGCTAGCTGAAGATGGATACTCCGGTGTGGAGGTTAGAGTTACCCCAATGCGCACTGAGATCATTATCAGAGCCACTCGAACTCAGAACGTCCTTGGTACGAGTTTTACTCTATTCACATCAAAGTCATCTGTCATTTCCATAAACCTTTTGTTTTTGTCGATTCTTTCGAGGTTATCGTAATTTTATCTATCTCGAATATAGGCGAGAAGGGAAGGAGAATTAGGGAGCTCACTTCTGTTGTACAGAAGAGATTTAAGTTTCCCGAGAATAGTGTGGAACTATATGCCGAGAAGGTCAACAACAGAGGTCTCTGCGCTATTGCCCAGGCCGAGTCTCTTCGCTACAAGCTTCTTGGTGGTCTCGCTGTACGGAGGTATGAGATTCAAAATTTGGAACCAGCAAATTGTGGTTCAGTAATCTGTGGCTTGTGTGTGTATTTGATCTGTCTTTTTGTAGATGCTATAACAGTGTTGGATTGTTTGCAAGATGTTTGTCAAATGCTAATCTGTATTATCGCTCTTCAGTAATCATTTTCATATATGCTTTATCATCCCATTGATACGTTATATTGTGTTCGTTATCTAGATTTAATGGCCAATTCGAATCCCTTCCGTGTTCATCTATAAAGCAGATTGGCGTTTCTGTACCAAGTTTGTGTCGGAAGATGACTATATTATTTCTTGTCCTCCATGCGATCAAAACTCTTGAAACTTTGTTCTGTTCATGCAGTAACGTTGGGGGATACATGTTGTAATTTGGTTATATACTTCCTTTTACTGAATTGAGTTCCTTGAACATCATTCTCTTCATACAATGTTATGCTTGAGGTCTTTTTGTCTTTTGAGCTACACAACATGCGCCTTTTTTCCTACACTTAAATCATTAGTAGTCTTGAACAGAGAGATTAGCTGTTAATGATTACCAGTGTTAGACTTGGATACTTGGTTGATTGGACATTTTGCATGCCTTCACTTGGTTAACGATGTCTTTAGGTTTCGTTATGCTACTTGATTCTTCTCCATATTTTAAACTACAGAACTCAAAAACTGTTTGTTTTCAGGGCTTGCTATGGTGTTCTGAGATTTGTTATGGAAAGTGGTGCCAAGGGATGTGAGGTTTGTTCTGGAGTACCTATCTTTGAACTGCCTTGTAGCTTTGTTGCTTTAGATAGATGGTAATTACTGTTTAATTTGTGAGTAGGTTATTGTTAGTGGAAAATTGAGGGCTCAGAGAGCTAAGTCCATGAAGTTCAAGGATGGATACATGATTTCTTCGGGGCAGCCAGTCAGGGACTACATTGACTCTGCTGTAAGACATGTACTTTTAAGACAGGTCAGGACTTCTCCAGTTCCCGAATATGTTTTCAACTATACTTCTAAGTTTTGTGTTGGCTTATTCTAGTTGCATTCCAAGGCATTATGGACTGATTATGTTTCTTCTTGTTTTTTTTTGTTTTAGGGTGTTCTCGGTATAAAGGTCAGAATCATGCTCGATTGGGATCCTAAAGGAAAGCAGGGTCCCAAAACTCCTCTCCCTGATGTTGTCACAATCCATCCTCCAAAGGAGGAAGAAGAATACGGCCGGCCTGTTGCTATTGTGCCAACTGATATTGAGATTCCTGTTGTTGCCTGAAGCATTTTGACTGGACCTGTACTAAGCGGCTTGTGCCCAATTTTGGCCTCTTGAGTGATTAGCTTATCTTGTGAGCGATGTTGGTTATCAAAGGTACATGAGTTCTAAAGTTTTATAATCTTTTCCCAACTGTTATGGAAATTTTGATGTACTCTAATCACAAGCTTTCATGATTTATTTTTTCTGTTTCACAAATTTTCTTGTGGCTCCAGTGATAAGGTTTAATCTTCTTGAATGATCCAATCCCCTGTTTCTTTAGCGACTTGCATTTAAGCCATTCTTCTGGCACAAATTCCCTGTTTCTTTAACACAGTTGGTGTGGTGTAAGGCTCCGCCAGATCCATATGGGTTTGAAGTTTGAATCGCAGATGAGACACTTGTGTTGGGAAGAACAGCCACGAACCCCAAACTGTTGTGTTGGGTATTAGATGATAATATAAAAAAAAGAATGGCTCCTTATTGGGAAGAATGTGAGACCAGTAAGTACACATGGTAACACAACCATTCTCAGGTTTTAAGAACTTTGGGCTATTATTGTTACTATTTGCCCCAGCATTATTACTAGTTGAACCACAGTGAAAGGGAAACTATATTGGAATTCCGCCAACACATGTATGGATCCCATTGAAAGAGGTGTAATAACTCGATAATTTTCTTAAAGTTTTCAATAATGAAGAGAATGTTCTTGGGAAAATTATTCTAATTTCCAAGGACCAAAATCATAAGTTAACCGTAAGGAGTCCCAATGATTTATAGTGATAAATGTCATTGGATTTGTGGATTTGTGGATTTGTGGTATTTTAGTAATAAATGTTAGTAATTCAACCGATCAATTTATATTATGGAGTGATAAATTTAAGAATCTTAAACTTATCATGGAGAATAATATTATCATATTCTTAATTGTAACGTTTGTTTTTGCTACGACTCCGGAGTTTAAGTTGGCATTTTCCTGTCTATGGTTAAGAAGTTTGGATATTTGAGTAAAGCTAAACTAGTTATTAAAACGTTCGAAATGTATTTTTGGATTGCCAATAAAGTCGCGAGCACCTTAAATTTACTCGAAATTTTGTTTGTCTTGGCTATAAAATTGTCCATTCATAAATGTTGGTAGCGTTGTACGCAAAACGTGATATTTGATGGCACCATCTGTATGGCTCTAAATGAAATTTAGGAGATTTCAATCTAATTATTTCATTAATATATACTCCTTTTGTACTAAATATAAGATGTTACTGAATTCACTATCTATGAGGATTTTTAGTTGGGTTTATGCATCATGTACATCGAGATAAAACTCCTCCACATATTTATCTCGTAAACTGTAAAAGCTACTTCGTAGATTTTAAAAGTTACCTCGTATACCGTAAATTACAATTAAAAAATACGATTGGAAGTTTCAATCGCTATTCCAAACACACATGTCTTGTAAATGGTATATTTGTATTTGATATGGTACACGTTTGTTAGGAGTCAGGACTTTATATTCACCTGATTTATTAAAGTGATCATATGTCAATTGAATTATACGACTACTTAAGAAAAAAAAATCATAATATGTCTAATTGTCAACATAAGTTTTTAATGGAGTACCATATGTCACAAATGATCTGAAAATATCCCGCTTTTTGAGAGGGTCAACAATTTTATTTTTTATTTTTTAATTTGCTCATCTTTTTTCTATCAAGCCCAAAACCAATATGGTTTTTCAAAAAACATTTTAATTTCTTATCTAATTTCGAGTTGCAACTCAACTATAAAATGATTTTCTACTCCGAATCGAGCCATTAGCAAGTTGGATCGAACGGATTTCAGTTCTTTAGCTATTGCCATTTGTGTGTACTAATTAATTATAAATTAAACATAGCATCAAGAAATAATCAATAATCAATAAATATATATTGAAAGTTGGAGAAATGTTGGAACTTCCACGGAAGCCACCAATCAAGATATAAAATATTATTCTGGCATGACATAGATGCTGTTTGGAATAGCGATTGTAAGGTCTATAAGTGTTTTTCAATCGTGATTCACAGAATACGATGTAGTTTTTACGATTTATGAGGTAACTTTTACTGTCTATGAGGTAAATATGTGGAAGAGTTTTATCTCAATTTACATGAATCGGGCTTATAAAATCTATAAGCCATTCCAAACAGCCTCATAGACATGAGCTCCACACTACTTTGTTTATTGTTTACCGTCATAGTGGGTAAAATAAATTAAAATGGAAAAAGTCAAAAAAAGAATTTTAAAAATGTAAAATTTGAAATAAAATATTTGATAAAAATGAGTTGTGAATTATTTATCAAGTTTTATAATTCCTTTATTAACTTTTGACAATAAACCTGATTTAAGATTTTATAATTTTAAAATTTTTTTTAATCTTTTTTCCTAAATTAAATCTCAGTAAAAAAGAAAAAGCAATACCAAAGCAAAAACATTGCTAAAATCTAAACGCATTCTTAAAAGTGTAAAGATTGTAATGAAACGGCTTGTACACAAAGTTTTCCTTCAGAATTGGGTAAAGAAATAAAACATTTTATTGAGAGAAATATAAAATGATTTTGCGTTGCTGTGACAATCTCATTATGATTATGATTAAGAAACGAAGACCACTTTTTCTCCTTTCCAGCTGTCTATATAATTGTCAATTCATATGTATAGTATTTGTAAGAACTTAAAAATTCACAAAAAAAGGTCTTTGTGAATTAAAAAAAATACTTAAAAAACAGACATTAGATAAAGAGAAAAAAAATGTAGTATAATATTTCAGATGTTTTTCCCCCTTTTTAATTTAGGTTAAACCTCTTATACTTGACACAGTTATTTCAAATTTTCGATAGATATCCTTATCCAAAAGTGGAGTGTGGAAACATGCTATATTCTCGTGGCCCCACTTAATTTTATTTATTTATTTAATTTGGTTTTATTTGACAATTGGATTGTCCTACATTTAATTAATATTTCTA
Organism: Albizia julibrissin; assembly: GCA_037074505.1. Taxonomy (NCBI): domain Eukaryota; kingdom Viridiplantae; phylum Streptophyta; class Magnoliopsida; order Fabales; family Fabaceae; genus Albizia; species Albizia julibrissin. The sequence continues at coordinate 10,149,117 of CM073482.1, forward strand.
AAAACTTGTTCAGGAAAAAATAAAACGTGCGAAAAAAAATAAATAAATAAAAATAAAACTTCAATGGAGTGCCACCCTTACCATTTGTCGTCGTATATTGAATAATCTTCCGTTTTAAGATTAAAATTTTCTACAATCCAATCATAATGAACTACTTGCTATTGCGGAAACGGGATATATAGAGCGTAACTGATTATACTAAAACATCACAATACTAGAAAACAAAGTTTCTAGAAGTAATTTAATAATATAATAAATCACAACTACTATATCTAATAGCCGCTAATAAACAATAAATAAGACAACAATAAGGAAAATACCAGAATCTAATTTCACTCTAAACAGTTTATAAGTGAAATACTATAAGATAGGAGGAGATACAAAATACCTTATAGAAGGAAGAAGACAAGTTGAGGGGTGAGGTATAAAGGAGGGAGGGGGCTCTTTTTTATATCACAAAAGCCCCCCTCCACTCCAACATATTAACGATGTGGGACTTATGTTCCCACATCCAACAAATCTCCACCTTGGGAAAATTTCAACTACAAATTTATGATAACAATTCAATAATCAATGTTTAACAATATTGATCAGATCCAAACAATGTTGAAATTTGATAAGTCACCACCTTTGTCAGCATATCAGCAGGATTCTCTGTTGTCCGTATCTTTTGTATCATGACTCCACCTTCTTCTAAAATTTCCCGTATGAAGTGATATCGAACATCAATGTGCTTCGTCCTTACATGGTAAACTTGTTTTTTTGCTAATTGAATAGCACTTTGACTGTCACAACAAACTACGATGCTTTCTTGACCAATGCCAAGTTCTCCAAGCAATCCTTGAAGCCAGATTGCCTCTTTCACAGCCTCTGTAATTGCCATATACTCTGCCTCTGTGGTAGACAAAGCAACTGTTGACTGCAAAGTTGACTTCCAACTAACTGGTGCTCTTGCAAAAGTAAACACATAACCAGTAGTTGATCTTCGTTTGTCCAAATCACCCGCAAAATCTGAGTCACAATACCCAACTAAAGATCGATCACCTTTCTGCTCAAAAACCAAAACAACATCTACAGTATTACAAATATACCGTAGAATCCATTTCACAGCTTGCCAATGCTCCTTCCCTGGATCATGCATATACCTACTCACAACTCCAACAGCTTGTGAAATGTCAGGTCTTGTACAAACCATTGCATACATCAAGCTACCAACGTCATTTGCATATGGTACCCTTGACATATACTCTCGTTCATCTTCATCCTTTGGCGATATATCAGCACTGAGCTTAAAATGAGGGACGAGTGGAGTGCTAACCGACTTCGTTCTCTCATTCATACCAAAACGATTTAGCACCCTCTTCAAATACTCCTTTTGAGATAAAAAGAGTTTCTTTGATTCTCTATCTCTTGTTATCTCCATATCGAGAATTTTCCTTGCCTCGCCTAGATCCTTCATCTCAAATTCCCCTTTTAGTTGAACCTTCAGCTTCTCAATTTCTGCCTGATTTTTTGAAGCAATCAACATATCATCGACATATAAAAAGAGATATATAAAGGATCCATCTTCAAGCTTCTGCAAATAGACACAATGATCATATCTACTTCTTCTGTACTTATGTCGCAACATAAACTTGTCAAATCGTTTATACCATTGCCTCGAAGATTGTTTTAATCTGTATAACGATTTTTCAAGTTTACACACTATATTCTCCTTTCCAGCAACTCTGAATCCTTCCGGCTGAGTCATATAGATTTCCTCCTCCAAGTCTCCATTTAAAAATGCAGTTTTTACATCCATATGAACTAGTTCCAAATCTAACTGTGCTACCAAAGCCAACAAAATTCTAATAGAGTAATGTTTCACAACCGGAGAAAATACCTCATTGCAATCAATTCCCTCCTTATGAGCATAGCCTTTACCTACCAATCTTGCTTTGTGGCGCACATCACCTTGGTTAGGAAATCCTTCTTTCTTTGCATATACCCATTTGCAACCAATTGTCTTCTTACCCTTGGGGAGTTTGACCAATTTCCACGTACTATTCTGATGAAGGGACTGCATTTCTTCATTCATGGCATTCCTCCACTTTTCCTTTTCTGAGATCTGGATAGCCCATTTATAAGTTGAAGGAATGTCATCAGCTGCAATTGAGGTTGCACAAGCCACCATGTCTTCAAAACGAGTAGGCTTTCTTATTGTTCGTTTTGGCTTGCTGGTTGCTATTGATTCACGTTGCTGTTGAGGTCCATGAGTCGAAACCTCCCTATCAACTGGCTCTTCTTCTACCTCAGGAAAGTCTTGTCTTATTTCCCCGTCTGCTTCTTGTACTGGAAAAATCATCTTTCCTTCAAACTCCACCTGCTTTGAAACACTATCATCTTGCTGGGTATCTTCAGCTGTTACCTTTCTTACCATGGAAGATTCATCAAAGGTAACATCCCTACTGAATACAATCTTCTTTGTTTCTGGACACCATAAACGATATCCTTTGACTCCAGAAGTGATCCCCAAGAAAATAGCTTTCTTTGCTCTCAGATCCAATTTTGATTCTTTCACATGATAGTATGCAATTGAGCCAAATACATGCAAAGAATCATAATCTGTAGCAGATTTACCATACCATTGTTCCAATGGTGTTTTACCACCAATAGCAGTAGATGGTAGACGATTAATGAGGTGGCTCGCATATGTAATTGCCTCAGACCAAAATTCTTTGCCCAAGCCAGCATTGGACAACATACACGAACCTTCTCCAGCAAAGTCCGGTTCATGCGTTCTGCCACTCCATTTTGCTGTGGTGTATTTCTGACGGTGAAGTATCTGACGATGCCATCATCCTCACAAATCTTCTGGAAAGGATCATTCTTGTATTCTCCTCCGTTATCTGTACGAAGACATTTGATCCTCCTGCCTGTTTGTGTTTCTATCATCGTCTTCCATTTGAGAAAAATTCTCAATACTTCATCCTTAGTCTTCATCGTATACACCCAAATTCTTCGGAAAAAATCATCAACAAAGGTTACAAAATAATGTTTTCCTCCCAATGATGGTGTTTTGGAAGGACCTCAAACATTAGAGTGAACATAATCCAAAATACCTTTTGTATTATGGATAACTGTTCCGAACTTAACCCTTGTCTGCTTCCCCTTCACACAGTGCTCACAAAACTCCAAACTGTAATGCTTTAATCCTTTTAACAACCCTTAATATGAAAGAGTTTTTAATGATTTTCCTCCAGCATGTCCCAAGCGCATATGCCACAACCTTGTTGCTTCTACCTCCTTCTCATCACTGGATGTTACTGCTGCTATTCCAATAACCGTACTACCTTGATAGTGATACGTATTATTGCTCTTCCGAATACCCTTCATTACCACCAGTGCACCAGAAAGTATCTTCATCACTCCACTTTCTGCGGTAATCTTGAACCCCTTTGAATCTAGAGTTCCCACAGAAATGAGATTTTTCTTCAAATCTGGTACATATTGAACATCTGTCAATGTTCTGATCAACCCGTCATGGTTCCTCAATCGAACTGAACCAATGCCATATGCGGTAAGTGAAGTGCTATCTGCTGTGTGGACAACTCCACATCCTCCTTCTTGAAAATTAGTGAACCAGTCTCGGTTGGGACACATATGATGACTGCAAGCTGAATCCAACAACCATACGCCTGACGCTTTTGACGACGTCGTTGTAGATAATGAAAAATCTGAATTTTCATCATCACAATCAGCTACATTTGAATCCATAGCAGCCTTCCCATTGTTCTGTTTGGCTTTGTTCTTCAACTTTGGACAATCCTTCTTCCAGTGTCTCTTTTCTCGACAAAAGGCACATTCATCCTTACTAGGTTTGGACCTCGATTTGGATCTCCCTTTTCTTGATCTCGATTGATTTTCAGCACGCCCTCTTGTGACTAGTGCTTCTGCTTCTCCGCCTCTTTGTTTATCCCTCTTTCTTTGTTCATAGCTGTATAGCGTAGAACAAACATATCTGAGAGATACTTCCTCTTTGCCGTGAAGTAGAGTAGTCTCCAGGTGCTCGTACTCATCAGGAAGTGATCCCAACAACATCAAGGCCAGATCTTCATCTTCAAAAGTCACGTCCAAATTCTGCAAATCTGTTACCAACTTGTTGAAGCTGGTGATATGATCATTCATTGTGGTACCAGGAACATAAGTGAAGCGAAACGATCTTTTCTTCATGTGAAGCTTATTTTGAATGCTTTTCTTCAGGAATTTATCCTCTAATGCCTTCCACAATCTACAAGCAGAAGTTTCCTTTGTGTATGGATACTTTTGTTCTCTGGAAAGAAACGATCGAATAGTACCACAAGCAACACGATTGATGATCATCCAATCTTCCTCCCCCATTTTATCTGGTTTCCTTTCTTCAAGAGCAAAATTTAATTGTTGTGTGAAAAGGACATCAAGAACCTCGCTCTGCCACATCCCAAAATGTCCCGATCCGTCAAAAATTTCAACTGCAAACTTCACATTGGGCATAATTCTCGTCAGAAGCGAAGATGCTGACGACGAATTGTTGACACTTGATGTGGATTCTTCAATCTTTTTGTTCGCCATTTCTGCTCCAAATATTATTTAATAGCTGCAAATGCAAAACCTCAAGGTAATTCTTTTCTGATGTGGAAGTTCAGATTATACTGCAACCACAGAGCATACTCAGACAGAACCTTGGCTCTGATACCAATTGTTGCGAAAGCGGGATATATAGAGCGTAGCCGATTATACTAAAAAATCACAATACTAGAAAATAAAGTTTATAGAAGTAATTTAATAATATAATAAATCACAACTACTATATCTAATAGCCGCTAATAAACAATAAATAAGACAACAATAAGGAAAATACCAGAATCTAATTTCACTCTAAACAATTTATAAGTGAAATACTATAAGAGAGGAGGAGATACAAAATGCCTTATAGAAAGCAGAAGACAAGTTGAGGGGTGAAGTATAAAGGAGGGAGGGGGCTCCTTTTTATATCACAAAAGCCCCCCTCCACTCCAACATATTAACCATGTGGGACTTATTTTCCCACATCCAACAATTGCCAATTCATCTTTATAAACAAAATAATGTCAAGAATAATAATAATAATAGAAAAAAAAGTGTAGTAGTACAGGTATTATGCATATAACTATATATAACTGAACGGCACGTATCTTGGAATGAGACATTATGATGATAAAAAAAATATTTAATGATGGCACGTTTACCTGTGAATAAAAAAAAAACAGGGGTTGTTTGATTTTATTTTAAAAACTGTTTTTTTAATAATAATAAAACAATAAAATTTGTTTGGTAAACTGTTTTTAAAATATTATTTTTAAAAATAAAAAATAAAAATTTATTTTTAAAAACTAAAACACAAAAATAATTTTTAATTATTTTCTTGTTTTTGTTTTCATAATTTTTTATTTTTTTAAATCCGTCACTTATCCACTATCAACACTACACTATTAATGTCGATTACCATCACGTCTTCCGGGATAACGGCACCACCACGTCACTTCAAAAATAGGTTTTTTAAAACAATATATTCAAACAGGTTTTTTTATTTTTAAAACTTATTTCTAAAAATTGTTTTATAAAACTATTTTTAAGGAGAAAAAACAGAAAATAGAATCAAATAAGCCCCAATTCTTCCTAACACAAAAAAAAAGGTATAAATTAGTGAGGATTACCAAATCCACAAGCAAAGAATTTACAACACACACACAACAGTTATCCTCAATTATTGTCTCTTCCACCTTTCTTCATTAATTATTTTTATATTTTGTCCCTTTGATATTATGTTTGGTATGCATGAAAGAAGCTTTTTTCCCCCCTTGGATTAAAATAAAAGAAGTAGCATGTACAATAAAATTCACGATCTTTGTCTACTAATAACCAATAAAAACATGTACCACGTATGCCACAAGTTATAAAGTTATTGATGTGAAATAAACATTTTAGAAGGGAGAAGATACCTTAAACACATGTTGCCTTTACATTTCACACTAATATGCTAGTTGCATGGACCCCTACAACATTGTTGTTGATGGCTACAACACAAGGAGGACCCCTCCGTGTTGTAGTATAAAAAATAAAAATAAATATATGAAAAGAATTTTATTTTGTAAAACTTAGAAGTATGTTTTTTTTTAAATTGATTATAGTATTCTACCGTTTGCCAAACATGTATTGTTTAGTTTTATGTTATAAACAATAAAAATTATAATTTTATAACATAAAACTGATTAACATACGCGATTCTTTAATTTTTTTAAGCTGAACGTATATTTTTCTTTTTCACTTGTAAGAATGCTACTATAATAAAATACTGAGAAAAATTGTGTAATTGCATCATGTTATCTTTCTTTCTTTTACTTCCTTACTTTGAGACAGAATGAAATAAGCCTTTTTATTGTCTCTTCTCTCTCGTCTTTCCTCTTCCATTTCCTTTTTAACCGACTTATTATTCCTATTACACATTTAGTCTTATTATAATTCACTATTATCATTATTCTATAGTTTTCTTATTTTCAAACATGAAAATGAATTGAATTTTTTTTTGTTTGAAAAAAAGGTTATCCAAATGACCTCATCTTGATCTCCCAAAATAGATTAAGAGTCTCATTCCAAAGACCTTTTGTTTTAAATAAAAATAACCTTTAAGTTAAGTTCATTATTAACAAAATAGTTTATGACACTGATGATATGTCTCAATAATAGATGGGTGATATGATTATTAACTATTTGTTTACATGGAAATCAAAATTTCATAAGAATATAAAAATTCAATCCTTATCACTAAGTCCAAATTTTTTAATCCAAATGTCAGTTTCAAGTATGACTGGATCTCCTCTCTTATTTTTTCTATTGGACAATTTATTAAGAACATAACTTGTTACATAAAAAGCCCTAGATCCACTGAATTTTTCTTTTATATTTATATCAACAGATTCCTCTATATTGCTATGTGTTTGATTTTCAATGAAACAATTGTTAGTGAGATGGTTAGCGAATAAGTGATAAAATTATAAACTTTGACTAAATATATAATAACAACTAACAACTAGCTCCGTTTCATTTTATTAGGTGAGTTGGACTAAATAAATCATATGACTACATTATAATCTATCTGTTAAAATGTTAATTAAGAAATTCTTCTCAATAATCTCAGTTAGTGTTCTTTTCAGTTTTTCTCTATCTCTCTTTATAGGACTTCATACTATTTAATCTATATATTTATAGGCATATCAAATAGACTTTTTAGCGTAGACCAAATATATTGAAAGATAAAACATGAATATAATATATACAATCAGACTCAACAATACTCAAAAATCAAAATCTAAACTTAAATTACCAAATATCAAATAAATGTGTAATAATAAATAGCAAGTGTCAACTCATCAAAAAAATTGTCAAACTCAAATATTATTTTCAAAGATCTGTCATATAACACAAATGTCCTGATGAAAACACAAGCATTTATTGACTACACTACATATTTGCAAGTCACTTGTTTTCTTAATTATATTAATAATGATATTGATATTAATTTGGGAGAGTAATTAACGAACGAAAGGCAAGGTATATTTTGAAAGGAAAAGGGACAAAACTCAAATCCAATTTAAAAAAGCTATATTATTTCATCCAGCCAGGGACTGCATAACTACCACGGCTTTTAGATTAACAACTGAACCTAAAATATTATATATATAGATATAATGAATAATAAAAACTAATAATAAATAATATTGTTATTAATTTCTACAAGTCTATGCCAGGATTTACTTTCACGTCTACCTACAATATATTCTGCATCATCTTCCTCTAATTAAAACCCTCTTTCCAGCCTCACCAACAATGGCTGACGTCCAAAGCCCCTTTACACTCTCATCATCACCACCTCCTCCGCTGCCGTCTTCTTCCCCGAAATCCGGCATGACCATGCTGTACTACGGCCTGGCGGTGGTCGGCACGGCGGCCATATTGTTAGCCATGTACAACCTCATCATCATCAGGCGGTGCAGCCGCAGCCGCCGGCATGGGCAAGGGGCAGGGGACGACCGGGAAGTGGAGGTGGTGATCGGGGCGGCCGGAAGTAGTAGCCGGAGCTTTGAATGCTCAAATAGGAACCTGCTTTCAAGCTTCAGGTATAAGAAAGAAGTAGAAGAGAAAGAGGAATATGAATGCCCAGTTTGCTTATCAGTGTTTGAAGATGGTGAAGAAGTGAGGAAGCTACCTGGCTGTAATCATTCGTTTCATGTGATTTGTATAGACATGTGGCTTTATTCTCACTTGGATTGCCCTGTCTGTCGAACACCTGTTGGGTTAACAGAGTGAGATTGAAGAAGAAGAAGAAGAAAAGTAGGTATATGAAATTAACTTGTGTGATTATGTCTTTGTGAAAGAATTCAGAGGATGACAAGGGGGAGATTGATTGAGAGCGGGGATAAGTTTAACATTTTTAGATTTTTTTTTTTTTAGGGATACTCAATTATTTGGTTGAAATTGAATATACGCCGTTCACTTTTGGTTTATTCCATGTGTGATATGTCTGCAACTTCCTTTCCCTTTTTTTTTTTTTTGGTTGCTTTATGCTTTTTGAAGCTTTTCCCAGAAAAGGAAGCAGAAGAGTCAATAGTGGAAACTTCAATCATTATTGATGGTCTAGCTGGAAGAGACGAAGGGGGAAAGGAATAGCTAGAAGCTGGTGAAAGGCCAAAAAAAAGGGAGTTTTTTTGCATATTATTTCAGTGGGGAAGCTTTTGTAGTACAGTGATAGACTTAATTAATTTAAACGAAAGAAATTAATTATTGCTTTTAAAAACTGAAAAGAAAAGAAAAGAAAGAAAGTATGCATTTGTTTGGTTCTGTGCAAACATACAGAAGAAGAGACATGGTGTGCCACCTTTAGCTCATTGCTTGTTTGGTGTAAAGAATATGTACTTATACTTCATGTTGCTCGCTGATAGTTCATGTTCCGACAATAATAAATCGACCAACAAAATTGCCTGTTATTGGAAGGCTTAGGTTTTATTTGGAAGTTTTGAAGACAATAATATAAGATGAAAACGGAATAACTAAAAGAATTGTCTTTTCACGCGAGAGACTAATTAAAGGAATGGCAAAAGAAAGGGAAATTTTGGTCAAAATTCTAATACAATCCTTGTAACCGTTTTACCTTAATTCAATTTAGCTGTCTAATTAATTACAATATTCTAAAATTAACATAGAGGAGCCCTCCTTTTTTTGCAATTTGGTGGACAGGAACCGATGAAATTTCGTTCGTAGTGCAGTTTTATTCATCACATGAACAATTGAAACACAAGGTCAAATTCAACATCCTTCTAAAAACTATCATCCCTGGAATTTGTGCGCGTCTCTTTTTCTAAACCACAAGTCTCAACTTTTATGGATTCATCACTATAACTTATAGTAATATTTATAGATCTGAACACACATGGAGTCGCCAGCACAATATCACATTTGTAATATCATTCAAGCATTTCAAACCCATTACAGCTTGAAATGTAATACTCCACAGAATCAAGGCAAAATAAACCGCCATCAAATATAAATTTGATAAATCAAGACTGGTGAGGAAATTTTATCAAGAAAAATATCCATTTTGTTATAATCTTGAGTTCATCAGAGTCTGGCACAGCTTATCAATTATATAACATGGTTACCAATATGCTCCACTTCTCCAAGTAAAGGTGGAGTGTTAATGACACAGGATAATATTACATTTTTCTTAAATTATCCAACCTTGCTTGTAAATCACTATCAATCCCGCCATCATCATTTCCAGTAGTTTCGACTTGAGGCACCTTTGCCTTTGCCGCTGGGGCAGCAACGGCTTGTGATGGTGCATTTACAAGCTGTGCATGACATCAAAGTTGTTAGGCATTGTTATAAAATTATCCAGTTCATTTAAGCTAAAGAAAGAAGTTGAATAGTCAGCAAGTGTTTGATATACCTCTTGGTTTACATCAATTCCAATCTCGTCAAGAACCTGGTTCACCAGTTCTTCTGTTTCTTCCTCTTCCTCGTCTCCTTCCAAAGCATCATCTATTGCATCTCCCATTACCTCAGTAGTCAGTTCCATCCTCTCATTCTGTCTCTCAAATTCTTGCATGATTTTCTGTAGAGATGGCAAGTTCATCTGCCTATTCATCTGTCCCATTGCTTTTGTCACACCTTTCATGGCCTCCCCCATTGCTTGTGTTGATTTCAAAGTCTGAAAATTTGTATCATAGTATGCTTCAACTTTTAGCACCCGAATATAGGCTAAAGCACAGATTTTGATCATCAGTGCAGGGCTTATAAACACATATCCATGGAAACAGCCAGCCCACTAGTTAATCTTTTTCCAAGAATAATGCCATGAGCCTTAAAACAAAAATTCATCCTTTGAAAAATATCTATAGAAGTACAAACCAACACTTACAATGATATCAACAACAGCATACCTGAATTCTGAGTGATACACCCTGGAGCTGTGATTTAAGCTTATAAAACTTTTCAATCTGATGCCTTGTTCTAACAAGGTCTTTTGCCATCACTCTAACAGCTCCCTGAAAAGTAAAAAGCATTTATATGAATCAAGATTGACAATGGCAAGACATAGGCCACGTCCTGCAAAGACAAATCATGTGTGAACCATAATATATCGACAAAATTCAGTGTTACAGACAGTCAGATTTGGGCAGTTGATTCACATACTGAAACTAAATAGAATATGCAGGGAAACAGACTACTTTTTTGGTAGGATGGGACTTGTAAGTTCATTAACTCTGCAATGGCTATTTGCCTGACCACGTGGAAACATTTAAACCTGCAACAATACTAGGAATCTCCAATTTATGTCATGGGCGACTGACAATTACAAAGAATGTGAAACTAATACGAACAAAATGGTCAAAACTGATAAAGCAACAACTGCTTATCCCATGTCGCGAACTAAAAAAGTGAATGCAGAAATAACTAGATGTGCCACAACCAGTTAAACCAGCATATTCAACATGCTACAACAGAAAACCAAAGAAAGGAAAATGTCATACCATCTGGCCTTGTTTGGCGCTCTTCTTTATCTCTAAAATCAGTTTCTTTTCTTGTGATTGCAAGCCTTGTCTCTCCCGCTCTATTTCTCTGATCGATTTGTCCAACATTCTCTTATTTTCCCGCAGAAGCTCTGAAGATCACATTTTACATCCACGTATTATATAATCAACGTATAGGGATGCCATTTGTAAGTTCAAAGAAAATCACATTACAGGCATATCAACCAATAAATATACATACTAACGTACAGTATGCATGCACAAAACTATCAAAAAATTTCACTCGAGTATCGATTTGCATCCAGTGAACAAAGTTTATGCGCTAGTAAGTATTCCTTTATAATTATTATTAAAATGAATTTAATAGTAATACTGCAAAATCAACACCATTTTTAATAGTGATACTGCAAAATCAACACCATTCGACACTGCTGTCGAAAATAGATGACAATAAATTATAATGGAAGCTGGCGAACAAAAAAATTACAGCCATTCTGACATATTCTCGGAACAAAGTAGATCAGACTCAAAAGATACGTTGTTTATAATTAAGGTACTGTCCGAAACACCGACCAAAAAGAAACAGGGGCGATTACAACGAATTATTTGAATCACAAGATAAAATCACAAGATAAAATCAACAATCGGGATTGAGCATCCAAACCCCCAATTTAAATCCTCAATACTACCATCCAATACAAACCGCGACGAATTAGATTTTCCCTCCAAGCTATATAAACGACAGATACTTCAATCCCATTCAGTACTCCCTATTTGAGAAAATAATATATAAATTGAAAGAAGAAATCTGATGCAAAGCACATGAACAAACCTGCGGGAGTTTTTCTCTTTCCGAAGAGAAAACTCATGGCGATTGAATCAGTAACCACAACTAGAAACCGAAACCCAGAAACTCAATCAAATTTTTACAATTAAAAAATCAAAGCCAGTCAGCTGTAACCCGATTGGATGATGATGAGGATGGATTTAGGGGTCGAAGATCAAGTAGGTTGCTTACGCGGTAAGCGTTAAAGGAAGGAATCATCAACGAACGGTTCGTCCCATCTTTTTCCCCCCGCAACGCACCTGCTCTGGAGGACCCCACTTCTCTACTTTACTTCGTCGATTTAATAAAACGGCAACTCCTGATTGTGTCGTCTTTATTTGGGCCGTTGGGTCCATATATTGGGCTTCAGAAGTAGCAGACTCACTCAAATCCACAGAAAAAAATAGGCCCACATTTTGATCCATGGAGATTGGCGCGCCATTTTTACTCATTCATTTTCAATTTAATGCAAAAATATGTTTTTCTTTAAGAACCTAACAAAATTTTAAAATAATACTTGTACCAAAAAAAAATTAAAATAATATGAAATATGTTATAGGCCATAAGCCTGTAACCAAACAACAAAGCACATTTTGATATGCATCCTACAAAATTTGAGTCACATTTTTCATATTTTTTATAATGAATAGTTTGTCCAAGTGCTTTACAAATTATACACATGTGTGTGTGTGTTTTGATATATTAATATGAGAAATTTTACTTGTTTAATAAAAGGGGATGCATGAGAAAGTGTTTTTCATCCTCGTAATAGTTCATCCTTGGTTTTACCGTTTTAGACATCATAATATTTATTTCTTATATTATAGATTGGAGCAAAAAAAAAGTATGTTTTTTTTATATAAACACATGTATCATTCTATTGAAGGTTATATTTGAAGCCGTTGAGCATGAAATATAAAGTAGCAGGGATTTAAATTTTGGTTCTTTAAATAATGGAGACTAATCCTTCCATTAGATTTAAACTGTGAGCCCTATCCTAATTATAATAAGCTCTTAGAAAGGCCTTGTGTGAAATAATTTTTGTTTATTTTATAAGTATGATTTACGTAAGTCGAGATAAAATTCATCTCACATACTTATTTTGTACACCGTAAATTATGATTTAAAAATATTTTTAGGGGTTCCAATTACTATTTTAAATACCCACAACCAACTTTATAATATATATTATGGGGAAAGTTTAACAATCATCAAAGTAATGATTTTTTATCATTGTATGTTGAACTTTTCGTTTGTTTATTTGTAAAAGGGTCGTGGATTCGAATTTTTTGAAACTAGGAACATGTGAGTGCATTTAAAATAAGAGAGAAATTGGAAAGAAAGAGTGAATATGATACACACTCTTGTTCCATGAATATAAGTAAAAAAATACAGCAGAAAAATAAAATCCAATAGTTCATAAAATGAATTTTTGCGGCAAAATATCGAGAGAGATCGGACATGTGGGATATGGCCAACTACATGCGCTTATATTATTTGTTCACATGTATATATATATTATTATCTAAATTGTGAATTGACTTTTTGAATTTATTATTTTTATGTTTTTAATTTAAAAAATAGTGTCAAGTCACTAGTAAAATGTATTAATTGTAAAAAAAAATTTATCAATACATGGAACTTTTCGTTTGTTTATTTGTAAAAAGGTCGTGGATACGAATTTTTTTGAGACTAGTAACAAGTGAATGCATTTAAAATAAGGAAAATTTTAGATATGGACCACTATAATAAATTAATTCCATTAGAGACTAAAAAAATCTTAAATTTTGCTACAGTTTGGTGGGTCTGTAGTGGAATTGATTTGTAACATGAAAAAACAAAAATAACACTTAAAAAATCAAATAAGAAACAACCTAATTTGTAAGTTGCGAATACATTATAAATTAGTGGAATAGTTCTATAAATAAGTGAAATTAATTCTTTAACAAGAATATATTGGAGCATGATCAAGTTAAAGTCCATTTACAAATAGTGAACATATCATGAGCATGTGAAATATTCCCATGCACAAGTGGAATTCCACTTTTTCACCAAGCATTGTCTTAAAAGTGTTCATAGAAATATTTCATTTATTCATAATGTGTTCGCTGCTAACAAATGGAATTTAACTTTATTATACTCCAATCTATTCTTGTTAAAAAATTAATTTCATTTGTTTATAGGACTATTGCACTTATTTATAATGCATTCACAACTTACAGATCAGATTTTTTCTCCTTTGATTTTAAAAAGGTTTATTTTTGTCATTTTCCTTCACAAATTAATTTCACTCATTCCCATAGGAATGCAGTGAAATTTCAGATTTCTTTGGAAGATAATGGATATTAGTGTCTTTTTGTTTTAACTTTTTAGAAGTGATTTTATAATGTTTGAGATAAATATGTGAGAGAAACTTTGTTTCGACTTATGAAAATGTGCTTTAAAAAACTTTTTTTTTATAACTTTCCAAACCAGCACTTAATTTACTACAATGGTCCTTATTTAAAATTTTCCTTTAAAATAAGATAGAAATTGAAAAGAAAAAGTGAATATGATACAAACTCTTGTTCCATTAGAAGAAAAATAAAATCCAATAGTTCATAAAATGAAAGGAAAATTTCAGAAAAATGCAGCCAAAAATGGGAAAAAACAAATAAGTACAACGAAATTGCGAACTCCCAAATCATTCAAGTGTCAGTACGATCAAGAAATCTAGGATTTTGAAATTTCGGCGGAAATATGCTTTTGCCCTTAAGTTCTCCCTCCCTCTCAGCTCGGAATAACAACACCGGGCTCTTCATTAACAACACCGCAATCTAAAATACGGTATTGTTAATATAGAGACCGGTGTTGTTATTGACCCCTGAAACTTGTGAATTTCAAATTTATCCCTGGAGTTGTTAATGGAGAATACGATATTGTTAATCAAGAGTCTGTTGTTGTTATTTCTAGTTGAGAGAGAGGGAGAGCTGAAGGGCAAAATTGTCTTTTCGCCAAAATTTCAAAATCCCAAATTCCTTGATCGTACTGATACCTGGCAATTTCATTGTATTGATTTGTCTTTTCCCATTTTTTGTTGCATTTTTTTAGAATTTTCCCTAAAATAAATTTGGAGATCTAGTCCTGCAGCAAAATACCAAGGGAGATCGTACATGTGGATATGGCCAACTACATACGCTTGTATGTATGTATGTATGTATGTATGTATGTATGTATGTAGTATGTATGTATGTATGTATGCATGCAAACACACACATCTGATAACATCTATCTATCTACACTTTTGGACTTTGGGTTCAAGTCCTCCCTTTATGAGCTGGACTATTTGATTATGATACTTATATATATGTGTGTATGTAGACACACACATCTGATAACATCTATCTACCTACACTGTTGGACTTTGGGTCTAAGTTCACCCTTAATGAGCTGTACTATTTGATTAGGATACAAGTAGCCTAATCAGATAAGAAATAAAATCAACATTAATTATGGATTTGAAAATAAGTTAGTATTAATTATAAGATTACTAATTGAGAATCAAGTCATCGTAATTTTGGATATTAATTGAGAATTAATTCTCCTGATTACTAAATTAAAAAGCAAGAAAGAATGCACATTACTTTTGAATTAGTGGCCACATTAAACCAATATAAATAGGAGGTGCCTCCTTCAGTCATAATTTATCCCTGCCATTGAGTTATTTGGCAATTTCTCTTCTCTCCTACTATCTTTCTTGTTCTGGTGATCTGTTGTGCCAATCCTAATTAAACTCTAGTAGTCTAATAATTGCATGAGTATTATTATGTTCAATTAATGGAGCATTGGAGCTTTGACCCGGATCCGAACGTGGATTTGTCTTGGTATACTAGTCTTTTCTCTCTCCTTATTATTTCTTACATTGGTACCAAAGCTTGTTGATCATTGAGGCTGTGATTATTCTTTGTGAATAAGCATGTGATATAATTTATTTATATCTCCATTATATTTTTATTATTTCCGTTGTGCTAATTAAATATGCTTTTTAGCATAATTTTTATTTTATTTTCAATAGATGAATGTTTCATTACTCAATAAATATATGTCTTATGTTGTTTATATGTGAGAGAAGCATATTTTAAGGTTGATATAATTTTCCCCTTCTCATGTGAACCCGTGAGGATGCTTTTTTTTTTAAATTCATATCAAAGTTATTCTGCTTCTTCACAAGCTTTCATGCCTCTGCTGCATTCCCTTTATGCATGATTCTTTCTCTCTCATATATGCATGACCATATATAAATTCTTCTCTTCCATGCAATAATGATGATATGCATTTCCCCCCTTCTCTCTCATATACATGCATATGTAGATGTTTAATTATACATGTTGATTTTATTGAAAAAAATTGATGAAGCTTTAATGCTTTTGGGCTTCATGTATGCATGCGTTGCAATATTTACATATGCGTTGTTTTAATATGTGCAAAGCTTTATTCTTCTTCTTCTCCTTACTTCTTCAATCTCTTTAAATTTGAGTTTTAGGAACCTATGTGGAATAAAAAGCAAGAGACTTTAACCCTCAAACGTTTAAGAGCTCTTAAAACATAGAAAACACACATCCAAGTCACGTTACGGAGTACTGTCGACGTCGGCAAAAAAACTTAAGGTTCTAAAACTGAGTTTTTTTGCCCAAAGTGAGACCATGGGTATGTAGAGCTCGAAGAGAGGATTCCAACAACACTTAGAACACGTCAAATAGAGTTCGAATGTGGGAGAAACAAAGGAAAGAAGTTGGCAGGTCAGCTTGTCACTGCCGCCACTTAACTCATGATTTGATCATTGAAAAAGGTATTTTTAGATCAAATAAAATCCATGTATTTGTAGTTCATTCAATGACAATTCCAATGACACCAAGAACAAGAAAAACAAAGCTAAAAAGAGGAAGATATAACTTTCCAAAGTTTGCGGGTCACGATGACCTCCGGAACTCCAACCGGGTCAAGTTGACCCGGCTGGAGGTTGAAGATGATGATGTGGCAGTCAATTTGCCACGTAATTAGTTAACCAATCTGTGTGGACCAATAAGAATGCGCCATGTCAGTGTTCAATGACGTGTCATCGAAGATACGTCATCAGACAACGCCACGTCATCTGTTGACCAGCTACGTAGATCAAGATACGTCAGCACTACGTAGATCCATAATTGACTTTAACCAGTCAACGATCAACCATTGACCTTTTAAAAAAAATCAAAAAAATGACAAATAGCGCGTGGGGCCCACTGGGGATACTATTTGACATGTGGCAGGCACTGTCAGAGAAAAGATGGCGCATGTCACCGGCCGGTGATCGTAGGGCGGCGCATGGTGTACACGCGCCACCGCTGAGATTGGACTTTTTTGGAATTTTCCAATTTTTCAGGATTTTTGATCTAGACACCTTTTAGGGGCGCATGTAGGCGCATGAGATATCTAATTGAGACGCTATTTGTTCCTAAAAATCTCTAAATTTGAAAGCTTCAATTTGATATATAATTAGCATATATTTAGAGCATGTTTGGATTTGTTTTGAGTCAAAAATGTATTTATGTGTTCTTAGAGATTTTCAAAAACATTGAAATTGAGTCTACATTGATTCTATTATTTTTGAGATAAGTTTGTTTACTTATTAAGAGTATTTCAGCTACAATATGAGGTTAAGATTGAAAGATTCTTTAAAATGAGAAATTATTCAAATGAATTTTGAATATAAGACCTTACCCAACCTTGACTCAAATTCTTAGAGATAAAACCTGAAACTTGCAGCAACTTGGAATTATTAAATAATAATAAGTCTTCCTATGTTTCTAACCACATTGAATTAGTTAGGATTGAAGCAGTGACTTTTAAGTCAGCCTTTTATCACAAATATTATGACAAAAGACAAGAGAGATAGAGATGTAGGAATCATTTCATCAAGTGGGAGGTATGTTGTAAAAACATCCATGAAAGTGGATGTAAACATGGCTAAGAGGAGTTTGATATTGTAGCAAGATGCTAAATGAGTTTATATGGTCATAAGGGCTTATGAGAGGGAGAACCTAGTCATGAGACATCAACATGAGGAAAATTTTTATATGTTTTGAATGTTCTTTCTTCATTGGATTTATGACTATATATTCCTTGATTTTTTAGAATTGAATTGAGCATATTCTCTTCTTTCCATAAACATTCATGTTGTTATTATGTTACTGTCTTACTATAATAACTATTTTGATTGAGTGAAAGCTTCTGGTATCCAGAAATCCAAAGGGGAATGTGTTCAATAAAGGTCATGGTTAAAAGGGTGATGAACTAACAAGTATGAGTGAGATGAGAGTCAACATAGTTGTCTCATGAACATGAAACTAGTGAACTTATTATCTAATTATCTTATGTCTTATTTAAACAAAAAAAATATGATTTGTATACTATAATCATCTCAGTGATCAAATTATGACCAAGTCTATTTAACTGAGCTTATAAAGGCAAGCTCAATAGAGATATCAATAGAGTTAAAACTCTTAAACTCTTGCATTCAAGAAGAATGAGATGTCAAGGACATCATACCAACTATTATTCAGCATCTAGAGGCTGAAGTACCCCGAAGGAAATAGAAAGCTTATGCTATCAAGCATAAAAAGAACAAGATTACTTACATTTGTACCAATGTGAGTAATATAACTCTACCTAGATTGTGTAGAGAGTTGGAAGATCTTCTTCCATAAAATTAAAATTAAGTTAAGTTTTAACACGGTGCATCAAGTCCTAACATTTCGTTTAGGCAACACTTGAGGCAAATGTCAAATTAAGATATCGACACAAACAAACCAAATTCTTTCTAACAAACAACAAGTGTATGTTGTAATAAGACGTCTCCTATTGAGTGGGAGTAAGCTTCGTCTTCTAGTAAGTGGGAGTATACGAAAGCGAGTACTACCCATGATATGCACATTGTGACCTTCGGCAATGTGGTTTACCATATTGGACTTGAACATGAAAGACTGAGGGATATAAGATCCATCAGTCAAACGAACTTAGCTAAAGAGTGGGAGGATTCATCCTCTAAGCCTAAGGGCAAGAAACCTATGAGGTAAACTTGATCTAGAAGAGGTCAAGAATGTTTTCTACAAAGATGAAATGCTACATTGATAATACTTTAAGGGTTGTAGAAGAAACAATCCACATGAGTATGGGATATTTCATAGAAGCATATAGCTTCATGTCGGATACAAAGTAAAAAAGAGAAAGAATTAAAGGATTGGAACTTGCTGTTAGATTTCATGTTTTGATGATAACAAATCATGTTTTGGAAGCTCATGGATTAATTACCAGCAAAGCAATCAATTCTGGTGATCTGTGCAAGATCACTCGAGTGATTTTATTAATCACTCGAGTGATATTCAAGATCACTCGAGTGATCGCTGAAATCACTCGAGTGATTGCGAAAAATAACAGATCACTCGAGTGATATGGGAAATCACTCGAGTGATATGGGAAATCACTCGAGTGATCCGCAATTTCACTTCCAGTGATCGCGAAATCACTGCAAGAAAATTTTACTGTTTTGAAAATCACTTCCAGTGATTCTAAATCACTCGAGTGATGCGCCAAATCACTTCCAGTGATTGTGAATCACTCGAGTGATACGGCTAATCACTTCCAGTGATTGTGATTTCACTTCAAGAAAATTCCACGGTTTTGCAAATCACCTCCAGTGATTCTGAATCACTCGAGTGATGCGCCAAATCACTTCCAGTGATTGTGAATCACTCGAGTGATACGGCCAATCACTTGCAGTGATCTAGAATTCACTTCAAGAAAATTTCACTGTTTTTCAAATCACTTCCAGTGATTGTCAATCACTCGAGTGATGTTGTATTTTCGCTGAATCACTTCCAGTGAATTGGAAATCACTGCAAGAATATTTCACTGTTCAC
This sequence comes from Albizia julibrissin, assembly GCA_037074505.1. Taxonomy (NCBI): domain Eukaryota; kingdom Viridiplantae; phylum Streptophyta; class Magnoliopsida; order Fabales; family Fabaceae; genus Albizia; species Albizia julibrissin. The sequence goes on from CM073482.1 coordinate 10,168,967, forward strand.
CAAACCACTTCCAGTGATCTTGAATCACTCGAGTGAAGTTTGAAAAGTTGCAAATCACTTCCAGTGAATTGGAAATCACTCCAAGAAGAAATCACTATTTACAAAATCACTTCCAGTGATTCCAAATTCACTCGAGTGAAATATGCAATTTCCAATATCCCTTCCAGTGAATCAGCAATCACTGACAGAAGCTTTCAAAGTTTTCAAAATCACTCCCAATGACATTATATTCACTTCCAGTGATATTGCTCTTGCTCATATAATGATCTATTGTTTCCATGTGATTTTACCTCAACTGATTTTTCTAGTGAAATTCTATTATTACTGATTTCTCCAAATAGCTATCAAAATCATATGATATATCATTTCAATACTTAGTTGCGAAAATAGGATCACTCTCTATGGTTTTATTCTGTCACTTTTTATAAAACACATCCAGTGATCCATATTAATTTGTTGAGATACAAATATTGCTTAACGGTTATATTCATAAGTGTGTTACAGCTGTACTCCACCATCACGCACTTGACTTGTAACTGAACACTCCACTCAAACGACAACTATTCATGGTAGCAGCAGAAATTCAAAAGTAACGGAAGACAAATGCTGTTACATTTGTCAGAAGCATCTTTGAATCAACGGGCAAATTTACAACGGTCTTCAAGTGGTTCTATTATATATGTCCAGCCATTTGAAAAATACAACAACGGAGAAAAACGCCTGAATACTCCAAAAAGCTATATCCTCACAAAAGCTTCAGTTCATCATTTGTGCTTCAGTTCTTATCTTCATACTCTGTGAGAGAGATTTGTCATTCATACTTAATCATTTTCAATAGAGTTAACTTAAGGTTGAGGAACCTTAAGTAGAGATTTGTGATTACCTTGTGTAAGGGGGAGCGAGTGTCTAGAGGAACTTGATAGTTGTACTGTGGTGCCAAGAACCCACTGAATCTTGGAAGATATAGTGAAAAGCTCAGAAGGATTTCTGAGGACTGGACGTAGGTCAAGTGGTTGAGACCGAACCAGTATAAATCTTTGTGTGAATCTCGGTGATATCTCTTCCTTTCATTAACTGTGCTTTAAGTTTTATAAATTGAATTTAAGCTTTCGATTATTTTGTAATCACCCAATTCACCCCCCTTCTTGGGTGAAAAGCTTGCTCTAACATTTGGTATCAAAGCACAGGTCTTCTAATTGAGGCTTAACAACCTTAGAAGGATCCGATGGCAAGCATGGGTGAAGCAATCCTTCCTGACGGAGCTTCTATCACTAGACCACCTGGTTTCAGTGGTGAACATTTTTCCTTCTGGAAAGCCAAGTTCCGTGTATTCGTAATGGCTACAGAATACGGACTATGGGATGTGATTGAAACTGGAAACTATGTGCCTACAAAGACTGAAGAATCTCGAAAAGTTCCTAAATCACCAGCAGAATTTGACGACCATGACAAAAGGCTAGTGACTCTCAACAGCAAAGCAATTCTAATGATTCAGAGTGCACTAAGTCAAAAAGAATACTTCAGAATCTGTACTCTTCAGACTGCTAAAGAAATGTGGCAAGCGCTTGAAGTAGCCCATGAAGGAACATCTGGAATAAAAGAAAAGCGAGTCAATACTCTAACTATAGAGTTTTATCTGCTTCGTATGAAGGAAGGTGAGTCAATAGCTGAATTTGAACTTAGATATACTCACATTGTTAATCAACTTGCAGCACTTGGAAAATTCTATGATCAGAATGTCCAAGTAAGAAAAATACTAAATATTATCTCCAAAGAATGGGAAGCGAAAGTCACAGCAATAGAGGAAGCCAAAGGAGAATCAATGCAGTCTGTAGCTTCTCTGTTTGGAAGCCTTTCAGAATATGAAAGCAAACTAAAATTCAAACGAGAATTAGAAGAAGTTGGCGACAGGAGGAAGAAAAGTCTTGCACTGAGTGTAACAAAAACAAAGGCAGAAAACCAGGAAGAAGAAGAGGAGATCGATGATGATGAAATGGGCCTGATGATCAGAAGATTCAAAAAATTCTACAGAGGCCAAGGATTCAGAAATTTTCAAAGAGGTGGAACAAGTGGCAAAAAAGACGCCAAGGAAATCATCTGTTATGAATGTGGTAAACCGGGACATATCAAATCAGAATGTCCGGAGCTATTGCAGAAAAATAAAGAAAAGAGAAACTTCAAATCCTTCAACAGAAAGAAGGCATTTGTTTCTACAATATGGGGAGATAGCTCCTCAGAAGAAGAAAAAAGCGATAATGAAGAGACAGCCAATATATGTCTGGTTGCTCAAAAAGAAATAGACGAGGAGGTAATGAATTCTGACCCTACATATGATGAGTTACAAAATGAATATGATGCTTTACATTCTGAATTTATCAAAATTGTTAATACTTTGATTACCTGTAAAAAGAGAAACAAATTTCTTGAAGAAAGAATTAAAAACCCTTTGGAAAGAGATTGCGAAAGGTGTTTGTCTTTTGAAAAGAAAAATATTGATCTTACTAAAACTCTTGAAAAATTTACGAAAGGAGGTGAAATGTTAAATGTTATTTTAAAAGCACAACGTCATGTGAATGATAAGTCTGGTATAGGATAAGATCCGAACCTAGACAAAAGAAAAGGTAAGAAGAAAATAGGAAGTAAATCCTATCTAAGTTATTTCACACGTTCTGTGCACACATCTAATCCTTTTGCCTATTGTAATTATTGCAATAGAAAAGGGCATTATACTTCTTCGTGTTTTCATAAAAAGAAAGGAATTATAGGAACCTATAAATGGATACCTAAGAAGATTCATGAACAAGAAGTTATTTGTACTAACCCAAAAGGACCCAAAAAGATATGGGTACCTAAAACTTAATTATCCTTAACTGCAGGTTTGTCTCAGAACATCCAAATCAACCAAATGGTATATAGATAGTGGATGTTCAAGACATATGACTGGTGATCCTGAGAACTTCACCACATTAGTACCTAAGGAAGGTGGCAAGGTGAAATTTGGAGGAAATCAAACTGGAAGGATAGCAGGACTTGGGGAAGTCAAAGATAAAATCAAAGACGTATATTACGTTGAAGGTTTATGTCACAATCTATTAAGTGTAAGTCAAAGCACGGATAAAGACAACTGGGTAATATTTGATTCAGAAGAATGTCTGATAGTCAGCAAGAAGGATCTGCAAATTGAAAAGAAAAAGTTGAAGACCAAACTCAAGGCAAAAAAGGAAGGTAACTGCTATTGATATGAATGAAAATATTTCCGAAAATTGCCTTCTGAGTAACACTGACGAGAGTTGGCTTTGGCATAAGCGACTTGCTCATGTTAATATGCATCAATTACAAAAGCTACTCAAAAAGGATTTGGTAATTGGACTACCTAATGTTAATTTCAAGAATGATTTAGTCTGTGATGCTTGTCAAAGAGGTAAACAAACTAAATCTTCCTTTAAAACAAAAACTGAAATTACCACTAACAGACCACTTCAACTATTGCATATGGATCTGATTGGTCCAGCAAGAGTTAAGAGTCTCGGTGGAAACTTGTACACATTTGTTATTGTTGATGATTTCTCTAGATTTACCTGGAATATATTTCTATCATCCAAAGATGAAACTTTTTATAAATTTATTACCTTTGCCAAGAAAGTGCAAAATGAGAAAGGTATGTCAATTGCAGGAATCAGGACAGATCATGGTGGAGAATTTGATAATCAAGCGTTTGCAGAATACTGTGATACAAATGGCATCGATCACAATTTTTCAGCACCAAGAACTCCACAACAGAATGGTGTAGTGGAAAGAAAGAATAGAGTTCTTACAGACATGACTAGAGCAATGCTCAACGAAAAGAATGTCTCTCAAGTCTTCTGGGCAGATGCAATGAGCACTGCATGCTACATCTCAAATAGAGCATATGTCAGAACCAAACTTGGAAAAACACCATATGAACTTTACAAGGGACGAAAACCAAACCTTGCTCATCTACACATATTTGGCTGTAAGTGCTTTATTCATAACAACGGTAAAGATAATCTTGGAAAATTTGATTCTAAGGCTGATGAGGGACTTTTCCTAGGATATTCAAATTATAGTAAAGCATTTAGAGTTTTTAATAAACGAACATGTGTTGTAGAAGAATCAATTCATGTTGTATTCGATGAATATGTATCCTCTAGTAAAAACTTTGATGATGAGATAACTAGAAACCAACCATCTATTAACTCTTCAAATCTTGAAGATGACGATTGTGAAAAAGAAGTTGAACTGAGTAATTCAGATCAACCTCGTGCCTGAAAATACATCAAGAGTCATCCTCTAGATCAAGTAATAGGTGGAGTTAATGAAGGTGTCAAAACTAGAAACAAGGTTTTAAACGAAGTAAGTTTTTCTGCATTCATTTCTCAATTAGAACCTTCTAACATTGAAGAAGCCCTATCAGATAATGATTGGGTGTTAGTAATGCAAGAAGAGTTAAATCAATTTGACAAAAATCAAGTTTGGGATTTGGTGCCCCGGCCTAAAGACCACTCGGTTATTGGCACTAAATGGGTATTCAAGAACAAACTTGATGAATCCGCAGCTATTATCAGAAACAAGGCAAGATTGGTTGCCAAAGGCTACAATCAGGAAGAAGGAATTGATTATGAGGAAACATATGCTCCAGTAGCAAGATTGGAAGCTATACGAGTACTCTTAGCCTTTGCATGCATCAAAGGATTCAAATTATATCAAATGGATGTGAAAAGTGCTTTCTTAAATGGGTACATCAAGGAGGAAGTTTATATAGAACAACATCCTGGCTTTGAAGACGTATCCAAACCAGATCATGTTTTCAAACTCAAGAAAGCCTTATATGGTTTGAAACAAGCTCCTAGAGCCTGGTACGAAAGGTTGAGCAAATTTCTCATCGAATTTGGCTTTACTCGAGGAAAAGTCGATACAACTTTATTTATAAAACGAAAACTAAGTGATATTTTGGTAGTTTAGATTTATGTTGATGATATTATATTCGGATCTACTAATGACTCCTTGTGTAAAGAATTTTCTGAGATAATGCAGGGAGAATTTGAAATGTCATTAATGGGAGAATTGACCTTCTTTCTTGGTTTACAAATTAAACAAAGGAAGAATTGAATATTCATATCACAGACCAAATATCTTCAAGAATTGCTCAAGAAGTTTGGATTGGATGACGCTAATGGTACAGATACACCTATGAGCTCAACCGTACTGATGGATGCTGATGAAAAAGGAGTTGACTTCAACATAACTCAATATCGAGGAATGATTGGATCATTACTCTATCTCACAGCCAGCAGACCTGATATCCAGTTCAGTGTTGGTCTATGTGCAAGATTTCAGTCATGTCCTAAAGTATCACATGCTGAATTAGTGAAACGAATTTTCAGATATCTCGCAGGCACAAAAGAGTTGGGTATATGGTATCCCAAAAAGGGTAATGAATATTTAGTAGCCTATTCTGGCTCTGATCATGGTGGCTATAAAACATATAGGAAGAGCACAAGTGGGCAATGTCAATTCCTTGGAGGCGCAGTTGTTTCTTGGTTCAGTAAGAAACAAACTACAGTATCATTATCTTCAACGGAAGCAGAATACATAGCAGCCTCAAGCTGTTGTGCACAAGTACTGTGGCTAAAATAGCAACTTCAGGATCTTGGCATATATCTTAAAGAAATTCCTATTTACTGTGACAACACCAGTATAATAAGTTTGGCGAAAAATCCTGTACAGCATTCAAGGACCAAGCATATTGATGTGAGACATCACTTCATTAGAGATCACATTCAGAAAAGAGATGTCAAGGTGTTATTCATACCCACACACTTGCAATTAGCTGATATCTTCACCAAACCTCTTGCCCGAGAACAATTCATGCACATACGAAGGGAATTGAGAATGGTAAATCCCAATGAATTGTAAGTTGTTTAATCTTTATAAATGTTGATTTCATATTGTTTTGATGATCCCATTACTAACTTAAGTATCGGAGTATCTACAAAGTTGTTTTGCAGGATGCTCTGTAATATCATTAAGTAACAGGGACAAACAGAGAGGAAGACAGTGGAGTAAGTGAAAAGTGAAACACTGCAATCACAGGTAAATTAGATAATTAAATTAATAAATTTGTCACTGGTAAGTCACATGAGTATTTTAATTATTAATTTTGGAATTACAGCATGGTTTGAGATTCTGTGAAGTGTTTTTGTACTTCACTCGAGTGATTTTTATATTTCACTCGAGTGAAAACCAAAATCACTCGAGTGAATGTTAAAAATCACTCGAGTGAATGTTAAAAACTCTGTTATATCAGTTTTTCTCTCTCGCGACTGTTCACTTTCTTCAAACCGTCACCTCCACTCGCTGAAATCCTCTCATTTTCCTTGAAACCTCTTGAACCCAGTAACGGAAACCTTCTTTACTACTCTTAACCGACAAATCCCCTCAAAAGCCAGCCCATTTTAGTTTAAAATCTTCCTTCCTTTTCCGTCAGTTTCGCCCTTCATTCCTGACAGTCTCCTTTTCGCTTTTCTCTCGCCATTTGCTTCCGACAGTCTACCAAGCGTCAAAATTTCAGTCTACCCAGCGTCAAAACCTTCGCCTCCACCAAGTGTCAGTACCCATGGCAAGAACAAAAAGGCCCGGGCAATCTCCTCCACCTCCACCTCCGTCTAAGAGGGCGAAAGCCCCCGCTGAACCAGAACCCAATCCACCCAGACCAAGACCCAAGGGGATTCAGATTGAGGAACCAACGGGAATGGCTACCCGTTCGCATACCAGCATAAAAGGGAAAGGGAAAGAAAAACAGCGAGAAGCAGATGTCCAAGAGTCTACCTTGCAAAGAAAAATCTCACGGGCAGTGAATATCTTGGCAGCCTCAGTTCCTCAGAAGTCACGGTATGCAAGTCAAGCCACTGGTAGTCATCAATCTGGATCTTTGGCTGAAGAAACCACAGAACTCCTTGAACCTCCTTCTGGATTTAACACTGGTAATCTCAGTATCTTGAACTCCATTGTGTTTGCCTCACACTTTGCCAAAAGAACCTTCTGTCCTGTTGTGTGGGTTGACTTGGAGGAACTAAAACAAAAATTTCATATTGATCTAACCCCATATTTGAAACAATATGAACCTTGGCTGAGATTAAGAATGTCATACAATCCTTTGGTTGTCAAATATTTTTACTGTAACATGAAGACTACTGATGTAAAGGATGACCAAGGAAACATCATTGCTGAGAGAATTGAAACAAGTATTAGAGATCAGAAAATTCTTCTGTCTGGGGATCTTATCAACACCTATCTAGGCATAGAGGATGCTCCCATGAGGCCTCCACGTGTCTTTAATATTCATGAACTAGTTGATATCTTTAGACCAGGACAGCCTGGTGTGCCTTTACCCAATTCCCCAGCCTCTCTTACCAACAACCAGAGAGCCTTATTCTACATTTACTCCCGTAGCATGGTTAACAAAGCAAAAAATTTCACTCATATCACGGGGAAGGATCTTCAGATGATGGCTTCTCTTATGACAAGGGAAAGAAGAAACGTGGGGGAACTCATTTTTCAAGAGATGAAGAGGTTCAGATTTCACTCTTCCAAGTCTACTACTATTCCCTATCCTCAGGTTGTGTCCTACATTCTTTCCATACACAACATTTGGCATTTGACACCTGAGGGAGATATTGTGAGGATTCCTAAGTTTGGGAAAATCCACCTCACTCGGATGGGAATTACCATTCCTGCTGGAGCATCTTCACAACAGAGACACCATTCACCTTCTCCTGAGGCCAGCCAGAGAGAACCTCAGAGGATGGACCCTTCACCCTCCAAGATGGATGAGGCACAGTCTTCTAGAGCAGTCTCCCATGGTCCTTCTTTTACTCAGGCTGCTATTCAGACGTATATCCAGGAGGCCATTCAGTCTGCAGTCACTCAGTTGAAGAACTCTAATGCTCAACTGATTGATCAAGTCAATAATCAAGTGACAATCTTAGTGGCAGCAGTGGATCATAACTCCAATCTCCTCTTTGAGCGCCTGACTGAGCAGTCACAAAGAATTCAGAGGATTGAGGATGCTCTCAGGACTCACCTTCATATCCCCTTCCCTGACTTACCACCTGCCTCCTCACAACCTCCTCCATCAGATTCTTCAGTTCCAGAGATTTCACTTTCTGATCCTCCCATCATTCCTCCCATTATTCCTTCAGACACTCCTCCAGCACCTCCCACAATCTTTATCTCTGATCCTATTTCTGCTGGTGATATTCCACACACTGACCCCATTCTCCAGACTCCATCATCTTCTTCACATAATACTACTTCTAGTTCTCATACTGAGGAAATTATAGCTGAGGAAGCCACTACAGAGGTCATAGGACCTACTCACTCCACTTCCACCACTCCTCTTGAGCCATCTCCTACCACATTTTCCTTCCAATCTCCTCCACAACTTTCCATTATTCCATATGTTCCACCTACATCCTTCTTTGCTTCTGCATTCACTCAAGCCTTTACACCGTCTACCTCTCCTTTAGATGATGCCAAAAAAGGGGAAAAGAGCTGATATGATATGATATATTTTCTTTTGATGCATATGTGTTCTAGTTTGTAATTCCAAGTTATGTATTTTACTTTTCCAAGAACTTGTCATTGTGTAGCTTGTGTAATCTGAACTGACTCTAATCTAATGGAAATATGAGTTTATGATATGATCTCATGAAATTTTTAATGCATCTGTGTTTATGACTGCAGTAGCCAACATGATCTCATGGAAATCCTAGTGTATTGCAGCCGCCAAAATGATTTCAAAAAAATTCACTTCTTATGTGCATTTTCTGTTTACAATGGTTTTTGAACTTTGAACTTACATCTTTTACTTTCCAAAGGTCAAAAACTCTTAATCTTTTAAACAAACTCATCTTAGCAATTGCAAATCAAAATTAGTACAAAAGTTTTCAAAAAGATCAAGTAAAGTGTATTAGAAAATCAAAATCTTTAACTTGATCATATGATATGTTTTGTCATCATCAAAAAGGGGGAGAATGTTAGATTTCATGTTTTGATGATAACAAATCATGTTTTGGAAGCTCATGGATTAATTACCAGTAAAGCAATCAATTCTGGTGATCTGTGCAAGATCACTCGAGTGATCGCTGAAATCACTCGAGTGATTGCGAAAAATAACAGATCACTCGAGTGATATGGGAAATCACTCGAGTGATCCGCAATTTCACTTCCAGTGATCGCGAAATCACTGCAAGAAAATTTTACTGTTTTGAAAATCACTTCCAGTGATTCTGAATCACTCGAGTGATGCGCCAAATCACTTCCAGTGATTGTGAATCACTCGAGTGATACGGCTAATCACTTCCAGTGATTGTGATTTCACTTCAAGAAAATTCCACGGTTTTGCAAATCACCTCCAGTGATTCTGAATCACTCGAGTGATGCGCCAAATCACTTCCAGTGATTGTGAATCACTCGAGTGATACGGCCAATCACTTGCAGTGATCTAGAATTCACTTCAAGAAAATTTCACTGTTTTTCAAATCACTTCCAGTGATTGTCAATCACTCGAGTGATGTTGTATTTTCGCTGAATCACTTCCAGTGAATTGGAAATCACTGCAAGAATATTTCACTGTTCACCAAATCACTTCCAGTGATCTTGAATCACTCGAGTGAAGTTTGAAAAGTTGCAAATCACTTCCAGTGAATTGGAAATCACTCCAAGAAGAAATCACTATTTACAAAATCACTTCCAGTGATTCCAAATTCATTCGAGTGAAATATGCAATTTCCAATATCCCTTCCAGTGAACCAGCAATCACTGACAGAAGCTTTCAAAGTTTTCAAAATCACTCCCAATGACATTATATTCACTTCCAGTGATATTGCTCTTGCTCATATAATGATCTATTATTTCCATGTGATTTTACCTCAACTGATTTTTCTAGTGAAATTCTATTATTACTGATTTCTCCAAATAGCTATCAAAATCATATGATATATCATTTCAATACTTAGTTGCGAAAATAGGATCACTCTCTATGGTTTTATTCTGTCACTTTTTATAAAACACATCCAGTGATCCATATTAATTTGTTGAGATACAAATATTGCTTAACGGTTATATTCATAAGTGTGTTACAGCTGTACTCCACCATCACGCACTTGACTTGTAACTGAACACTCCACTCAAACGACAACTATTCATGGTAGCAGCAGAAATTCAAAAGTAACGGAAGACAAATGCTGTTACATTTGTCAGAAGCATCTTTGAATCAACGGGCAAATTTACAACGGTCTTCAAGTGGTTCTATTATATATGTCCAGCCATTTGAAAAATACAACAACGGAGAAAAACGCCTGAATACTCCAAAAAGCTATATCCTCACAAAAGCTTCAGTTCATCATTTGTGCTTCAGTTCTTATCTTCATACTCTGTGAGAGAGATTTGTCATTCATACTTAATCATTTTCAATAGAGTTAACTTAAGGTTGAGGAACCTTAAGTAGGGATTTGTGATTACCTTGTGTAAGGGGGAGCGAGTGTCTAGAGGAACTTGCTAGTTGTACTGTGGTGCCAAGAACCCACTGAATCTTGGAAGATATAGTGAAAAGCTCAGAAGGATTTCTGAGGACTGGACGTAGGTCAAGTGGTTGAGACCGAACCAGTATAAATCTCTGTGTGAATCTCGATGATATCTCTTCCTTTCATTAACTGTGCTTTAAGTTTTATAAATTGAATTTAAGCTTTCGATTATTTTGTAATCACCCAATTCACCCCCCCTCTTGGGTGAAAAGCTTGCTCTAACACTTGCATATTAACTTTGTATAGATAAACCATCCTGATTCACTACATGCAATATGCTAGCGACAAAATCACATCTTTGTTATCTCTTTAGTTAAAGATAGATGGGACTTTGACTCTCAAATCCTTTGTTGGATTTGATGTTTCCTTTTGGGGATAACAATTCTATTTCTTACCACATGCACACACTAATAAAAAAGAATGATCAAACTAGCAAAAGATAATTTGCTAAGTAATATGTGCTAAAGGATGAATATCCTTGTAAGCAGCTGACAACTTTGTCTAACTGACAAGAAAGATAAGGAAACATTTTTTAGAATACATCCTTTATAATTAGCAAACTATGATATTTGTGAATCAATAAAGTGAGGGCAGTACACAAAGCCTAGTTGTTTCATTAACGTTTACTCAAAATGCAGTTATGTTAAAAGGATAAGACCGTTTAAACTAACAAGGGTTAAGAACATCCATTCGATTAGTTCAAGATATTATGTGTACAAGAAAAGAATTGTTAGGAAACTATCAATATCTAGAACCCTTCAATATAATAGAATTGTTGAAATAGAGAAATAGACTTCTCATTCACATAGTTGAGTTAACAATAGCATAAATGAAACTATCAGCCATATGTTGGCACATAAACTCATAACTATTGTCTTTACACTTAACCAAATGCCCTCCAAGTCAGTCACAACCAAGCCTTGTGAGTTTTGGATAGACTTCAAATCAGGCCTAAATACGTTAAGACTATAAGGGTCAGCAACTTAAAATCTATAATTCTTCCTATGAGTATGAAAGATTAGGGCCAAGGCACGAAAGGTATGTCTTCATGAGATGACCTGAAAATTTCAAATAATACATCTTCATAAGTGAAAATGATGACGGCTCAGTGACTAAGAGAACCAAGGATAGCAACGTTCATATAACATAAATTTCTTAGTAGGAAACGAGCATTGATCATACAAAAATATCTATAAAAGGTTAACAGTGACAAGGAATAATCAAGTGTTCCTAAGTTCACTGATTCGAGTGGGAGGGTTGAAATCATTTTCACAACGAAAGAGGTAAGAAGTAAGTTACAAGAAGAAAACCTCACCTATACATAGGAAAGAGAATCCTATAAAATCCACCTAGAAGTAAAATGTCATTCAGCAAATGATGATAAGGGGTAGATTCCCTAATAAATTAAATATTTTCTTCATCATTTAGAAGGTGATGATGACTACCAATAAGTGTTCGAAAGACACTAGAAGAACCTACTAAGAAGAATTGCAAAGTGTCATGAGGATGTGGATTCTTTTTGAAATTAGTCAAGTAAATGTTTTGAGCGATTTGTCACCTAGTCAAAAGGCGATTGAGAACAAATAGGTTCTCAAATCCATAAAAAGGCATATAAACCCTAAAACATTTAGTGGTTAAGGGGTACTACAATGGGAAGATTTTCTATTGTGCATTTTAACTCTAAACAACCAATTTTGGCTATGACAACAAGCTTAGTCTTGAAATTACAATGGAAATTTGGAAATTGGATGAACTCTAAATGAAGCAGCTTGAGGGCTTTGTAGAAAGAATCATCCAGACAGTAATATTTGAGGTTTCATAAGGTGAAAGCCTTGCCAACTTCGAAATAATCGAAGAACACTGCATGAGTGCCAAACGATCTTAAAATGACTCTTTGTGAAGTCATCCTTTGTCCAATGGCATATGTTTAGCTAAAACAGGTATAAAGGAAGTTAAAGGAATAAAGGATCAGAGTTATCCTTAAATTCTGAGTTGAAAGATCATGGGTTGAATAGAACATATCTTGAATGACAGGATAAATGGAGATTACATAAGGAATGTACAGTCTTTGTCGCCTAAGACAAGTACAAGTGTGATCCTTAGGCATCTCAGTATGCTAAATTGCAAACCCATAGACACCCCTAAAGTTAAGTGCACAAACCTAGAGAGGTTACATGTCCTACAAGGAATCCAACACAGAAAAAGTGGATAGAGTCACATAGTAAGAATATGGTTAGTAACATGAATGTATACATTGGTGTATATAAGATCAAACATTTTTTTATCAAACTTTAAAGCTATTTTTGGTCCAGCTGTAAAAAAGATTATAACAATAACCATAAATTGAGTTGTCAAGGAAATAACTTACCTTTGAAAGGATACTCCAATACAAAACCTGAGAAAATGATAATGAAGTAAAGAAATAGATAATGAATTTCTGTTATCCATGAAATTAGAACATAAAGCATGTTTTGCTATCATTTAAGGAGCCATATGGCTATAGAATTTCCCATAAGTAACTGGGAATGAATGGTGGACAGAAGGATCCAAACAACTACATTTTATGATGTGGATCCTAAGTATCATAACAAAGTGAAACATATATTTGATAGTCTCTATGAGAGATATGTTTTTCAAAAAAGAAAAGCAACAGTTCAACGTCCTTCTACTAACAGAATGTTGGTAGATCATCTTACTAAGCCCATAGTTTGATATTCATTGAGTTAGTAAAGATCTTGGGGCACAAAATAAAATAAAATGTCTTAAACTTCTTTTATATGAAGATAAAAGAAATAATATATATGTTATCAGTAAATACATGTAGGGTATACAATTTTGTATGTCGTACAGGTCAGAAAAGGTTGGTTAACTCATATGAACATCCATCTTCCCACGTTTTGCAAGGTACATGGGAGGGTAAGATAAGCAAATAATCACCATAAGATGGTTCAGAAGAATCTTTATGTTTGAGTCGTCTCAGTTAAAATGAGATGAGATCCATATATATATATATATATATATATATATATATATATATATAGAAAATGGATTGAAGCATGAATACAGACTGTAACCAGGCAAATAACCTTTTTTTTCACAAATAAGATTGCAAAAGAGATATTGTGAAAAAGAAAGTTCTAGTTCAAATATTGAGTACATTTTAGAACTGATGTCTGTACGGTGAAAGAGAAAGAAAATGATGTACACCACAAACTGTTTATCGTAGCATGCAATTCATATTGCATGTGCTTGAGAGTTAAGACTACAACATGGGACGTAGGTGAAAGATCCCTAGTTCACTATGGTGTGAGTCCTAGGAAGGAAAAATCCTTCTAACGATGCCCTTAAGACTTAGGCGGCATTATGAAAGCTTGATTTGGTGACAGGTACTTTAGCTGAAGCTCTATGATCACACATGATTCAGCAAGACAAGTGAAAACTAAGAAAGTGACCAAGTCAAGATAGATTGATGTTTAGTCAAAAATGAAGATTTACTCCTAGATACACGAGATGTGCTAGTGTCTATGGTCGACCCCTTATTAGTTCTATGTGTAACTTGTAAATGCAGATACTATGTGCATGAAAGGCAATATGAGTTGATCAACATATTAACTCGAAAGGGATTAGATGTGCCATGAGAAATGTGTATGGGAGAATCTGGGGCATTTGAGGTAACAAATAGATAGCTTAAGAATTTATAAAGGGTGTCTTAGGATGTTGATCCGATATAAGGGATTTCTAATATCACAAGCACCAAATTTTGAAGGCGTTTTGCCCACGCGATCATGGCAGACGCCAAGTATGAAATATGAAAGAGTAATGGACACACGATGTGAGTCCCATCAAGTACAAGTGGGAGATGTTGGATTTTAGGTCCAAGTTCGCCCTTAATGGGCTAGACTATTTGATTAGGATACAAGTAGCCTAATCAAATAAGAAACAAATCAGCATTAATTATATATTTGGAAATAAGTTAGTATTAATTATGAGATTGTTAATTGAAAATCAAGTCATTATAATTCAGTAAATTAATTAAGAATTAATTCTCATGATTACTAATTTGGAAGGCAAAAAGGAGTGGACATTACTTCCTTATTAGTGGCCATATTAAACCATTATAAATATGAGGTGCCTCTTTCAGTCATAATCCATCCCTATCATTGAATTATCTGACAATCTCTCTTCTCTTCTACCATCTTTCTTATTTTGGTGATCTACTATGCTAATCATAATTAGGCTTTAATAGTTTAATAATTGCGTGAGCATTATTATGTTCAATTAACGGAGCATTGGAGCTTTGACCCGGATTTGAACGTGAATTTACCCTGGCACGGTAGTCTCTTCTCTCTCTTTATTATTTGCTACATACACGTAACTCTCAAATAATTTGGTGGATATATATAAGAGGAAATTACATGCAGGTCGTAAAGAAGAGAAAACAAATCACATACAGATCCCTTAAAATTATCAAATTACATTAAAGTTTCATGAAACGTAGGATAGATTAATTAGAACTGTAAGACCACTTTACCTTTATTAATCTGAGTAACTAATTACAAGTCATTGAGTCATTACTAGCACTCTGATTTATCATTGGTTAGTTAATAACTTGTCATTAAACATTAATTGCTCAAATTAACAAAGATAAAATAATTTTTTTTATTTAAATTAATCTAATCTAGATCTTATGGGACTTCAATACAATTAGAAGATTTCAAGCTACTTATGGATTTTTCTCTTAGTTAAAGCTTGTATGCAATCAATTAGTTCGCCAAAACAATAATGAGTTAGATTGATTAATATATACTATAGGTACAGCGGTTAATAATTAAGGAGATATGGGTTACGTTGCATTGAAGTGACGGGGGCACGTGTATTTATAGTAAGTGTCACAGTTTCTGCATGGTTGGTAAGTAACATGCCCCACTCTTACACACTGGCATCACAATTCATGTTAGTTGGCTTATTGCCTTCTTTCAATTAATCTTCAAAACTTGATCACTCATTATATCATTTTTATTAATATTGTCTTGTTCTTCTCTCAAACTTTTTTTCTCTCTTATGTGTCTAATCTCTGTCTCTTAATAATATTCCTGCTTAACATTCATTTCCTAGGTCCACACTTGTTTTACAATAAGATTTGTTCTGCTCTTATTTTTTTAAAAAAATAAATTTTCAGAACTTGACAATTTTATTTATTATCTCTCATAGCTATACATCCTCAGATATTTATTGTCTTTTTTTCCTTTTTTATCAAGCTTGAAAGTAATTTTATACTAGCCAAAGTTTATTATGGCTCCATGGAGTTTAATATTTGAGTGAAATTGTGAAGTATTAACCAACTAATTATATTTATCTCATGATTTAACGGTCCCAAGGTTGATTGGGTGACATGAAGATTTCAATCACCTAAAAAGTTGAGCTATTTTTATTATGAGACATGATTTGAAATTGTAGCCCTTTTCTTTTATTTAATAAAGCTAACATATGCTATTAGAACATCTAATAATGCAAAAAAAAAAAAGGGGGGGGGTTAAACCAAGTTATCCGTACAGATTCACCATTGATCTAATTATTTTGTATTCATTATATCTAATCTCTCACTTTGACAATAATTAGGCCTCATTTTATGTTAGCTCTTTTTTTTTTTTAATATAAGAGTTAGTTTAGAAGTGATTTTTTGTCTTAATTAAACATAAGATATTTTTTTCATTTTATCTCTTCTAATTATCATTTTTCTTTAAACTAACTTGTTTGATTTATAAATTAACATATAAAATAATGATATATATAAGTATTTTAGAGAAATCATATAATATATATTATAATTAAATAATTTATTTAGATTTCTTAATATCTCTAAATTAGTTAATTAATTCTTATATTAAAGATCAGAGATAGTATATCTCAAAGTTATTACTCTCTTTAATCCATAATATAAGTCATTTTAACTATTTTATCGAAATCAAGAAATGGAAGTTAACTTTTTAAATTTGTCTTAAATTAAACAAATTTTCAATTTTAACCATATTAAATAAGGGCTTGAAGGAGATAGAAAAATATAAAAAACCATATTTAGTCATTAATTACAAAGGCAAGATTGACAAATAAATATTAATTGTTCTCAAAATGACTTATATTTGATTGTGGACTAAGTCATGATTCTAAAAGTGACTTATATTTTGAACCGAATGGAGTATGAATTTAGAGAAGATGGAGTGATTTTTTAAAAAATTGTATACGTGGGAAAAGTGATAACATGAGGTTTTAATACAATTTTTAGGGCAAAATTGATTTTATCATTAAAATTTAAAAGCACGTAAAGTTACTGTGCATCAAATGATCTATATAAAAGTTGACAATACCCTGGTTGAGTAATTGGATGATTTAAGGAAAACGGATAGTTTAGCTTTCTAATAATTATTTCGAATCATTATGATATGAGAGAATAACAGTTATGTTCCAAATGTTTAAAAAAAAAAAAAGTTACGACAACCAGGTCTCCAACAATTTTTTTAAGAAATTAGCTGTGAATGTTGATTCAAAAAAGCTATAAATCTAAGATTTCCAATTTAAAATGAATTATTTAATTTTTCAAATGTAACCTGAAGTTCGTAACTGAATTTCATGTTTGCAAATGTTTGAATCGATATCTGTAATTTATTTCTCAGAATTTTCTTTCAATAACTTAATTACCATTTCTTATACAACAAAAATAGAACTTAATTGTCATCAATTCAACTTTTTTGAACTTAAATATCATTCTCATGTGATATTCATTACTATGGGGTTAAATTCGAGCCTCATTGAAAGTAATTATTCAAAAAATGTTTTCAACATTATTCACACGATCGAGCTTAAACTCACGATCTTATGTTTATGCAACTAGAGCTCTTTCCATTATAATCATTACTTATTGGTATTCTTTTATTTTCACTTTACCAAACATTATTTAGTTAAAAAATTTGTTTCTATTCTTACGTGTGACAAACAAACTTTAATACATATGTTCAATATTTAATTAAAATTCTTCTCTTCCAACTAAGCAACATCTTGATAAACTATTGCTATGGCAAGATTTTTATTTTCTCTATAATTGTCTAACACTTAATATTGCTAACGACATTCATCAGTACAAGAAACTTGATTTCCATAGCAACATTTTTAGTTTTTTCCAGTTGTTTATAGGTAGACGGGGTTAAAACATTTTATCAGTGTCATTTTTGTAAATAAAAAAAAATAAACGTGTTGCCTTTCTACACTGGTTATAAGACTTCTACATCAGTGCATAAAGTGCAAGACTTTGTACACTAGTTCCTTTTATACTTGTTCTAGTATTATTGCAAAAGGCCTATTTCTTCTTCTTTCTTTTGAACCCTTGTATCTGAAGTCTACTTGAGAACTTAATGAATCTCAAACTAGTTCAAATCGAGTTGAGGAATCTTTTGGGTGAAAGCTCTACCACCTTATGTTGGTGTATTCTTAGGTTTAAACCCAAAACTTCTGATTAATCAGATCAATTATCTTATCTGTTAATCTGAAAGTTTGGTTATTGTAAAAAGCTTTTCTTAACCGCTATAAAAAAAATTTATTAGTGATTAGATTTGAGTATTATATCTCTAAGAATAATTTCAAACTGTAAGGCTTAAAATCTTAAGCACGTTCCACATAATGTAATTGCAATTAGTTGATAAGTCATGTTATGATTCCTTCAATTTTAATCTTTGAGCATTAGCAATGTTCACGGGGGCCTGGCAATTAGGTCAACCTATTAGCACTAGTTTGTCTCACTGTCAAGTTTGGAAAATAGAGTTTGATACTTTGATCCTATCTTTCAATCAACCCTCATTTAATCTAAATATTTGGGCAAAAAAAAATCTAAAAAACTTAAAAAAAAAAGACAAAAAAACAAATCAAAAAGTGGCTTTGGATTTGAGGCATTATGTCATTTTTCTGAAGTTGACCTCTTCATTGCCCTACTAAAATGGCCCTACTTTGTCTGCTATATATGCCCCTATTAGTCTTACGCTTTTGTATGTTAGTACATCTTATGATTTTATCTTCGAATCCATATTAGACTTGAACACCTGTAGATGGATTTTTGTGAGGTGATGAAATCCAAATTTAAAAGGGAGAATTTCAATTAACTAGAAGGATGTGATATAATTTTATTTAATTCTTAAATTTTTTTAAATTTTTTGGATCAAAATAAAATTAAATTTTAGGAGTGAGAATACAATAATATGGTTATTTTATTTATCTTGTAAATTATCTTAGTTGTTTTGTCAATGTCCATATTTATGTTGTGAATGTTTATATTTGTCTTGTAAATAGCTAAAATGTTTTTAATTCTTTGGATTCATTTGAATTCATCTTGTAAATATCTTTATTTATTTTATAAATTCCTATATTTATTTTGTAAATGGCCAAAATATTTTTAATTCCCTAGGTTCTTTTAATCCATTTATTTATCTTATAAATATTTTTATTTATCTTATAAAAACTCTTTTGAAAAAATTAAAAGAAGGGCATTATTATTTTTTCATCCACAAAACTTAATTTTATTTTGGTCTTTGAGGGTGCAATGAAGTTTTAAAAAATTTCAGGAATTTACTGAAATTATGTCACAGCTCAATGAAATTTTCCCAATTTAAATTTTCTTTTTTTTAACTTTTGCAATAAAATGTTATTTTAACCATACCCCATTATGGAACAAAGGTCATTTCAGTCAGTCTCATATGCTCACTGTCACAAATTTAATTTAATTTTTTTTTTTGAATAATGATATTGTGCTGTGTTTGATTAAGATAAAATGCTGTCATCAATAATGAGCTTCAATTATGGCTTTAGTTACAACCAAAACAAAATGAGATCAAATTTCACACTGTACTTGGCGACTTTTTTTGAGGGGACAAAAAGTAGTATGTTGTAATCATTAAATAAATCTTCAAGGTGGGAAACAATTTTTTTTTTCTTAATTTTAATTTTAGTTTTTAATTTTTGGGGTAAAGTGAGAGACATTTTACTATCCTCCTCCTGATGCCATCCATGTGCAAAAGCTTCCTCCTTTTTCTTACTTAAACTTTTTCTTGGTAGAATCTCTGCTCTTTACCCTTTATTTTTCTTCTCTCTCTGTTATTCTTCTTTGACAAATTCTGCAGATTGCATCTTATCTCACCCCCACCCAACTATAAATTAAATCTTATTCCAAGATTTTTATATCTCAAGTGCCGTATAAAAATCCCCATCATTATACAACTCATGTGCATTGAAAACATTAATATTTTTTTTTGAAAGTTAAGGTATAAATTTGTTCCAAAAATTTCACTGAAAAGTAATATTACTTTAAAAGTTTTTTAGATTCAATGTTATCCCAAAAATATTAAAACGAAGCAATGTTACTATTTATCGTTAAAAAAGTTAACGGTCAACGTCAATTTTTTAACAATCAATATTAATTTTTTAATGATATCGGGCAACATTGCTACGTTTTGAAACTTCTGATGTGATATTAAATCTGAAAAAAATTTTAGGACAACATTACTTTGAGAAAAAAATTTTAAAGCAAATTTACATCTTAACCCTTTTTTTAACAATGAATCCACTCATATCTAATCATTATACTAGAATTTGATTAATTCAGCCCAAATCGACTGAGGTCACTTAAAGAGGGTAGGGGTCTCTTAGTGAGGGTTTTTTTTTTTCCATGCTTAGAATCGAGCATGATACCTCTAGTTAAGGAGTTAAGGTACATGCCAACTTGAATATAAGCAGGTTACTAAATTAATTTTTTTTCATGTCAACTTAATGCATTTAAAATTGATCTTATTCTAATTTTGAGTTGAGAGGAATCAAATTTAGGTTATTCAAAAAATAATTCCTAGCATGCTTAGAACCTAGGAGCATCATCTATGTAAAGAAACAAAATAGTACTGAATTTAAAAAAGAAAGTAGTTTCTACTAAATGTACTTTTGATGAAGAGAATTCCACAATGCATTACATTAATTAATTACAATGAATCACAAGCGCAAGCCATTAGCAATGGCTTTGTTTGTTTGCAGATTAGTAGTTTCATAAACTGGAAGCTCTTCCTGGTACCTCCTTCCACCTCCAATCAAATGATCCAACTCAAAAAGATCCGAACTTGAACAGCTCAAAGCATCATCATCTTCTTCTTCTTCATCCTCACCATTATGATTGTACAACACTCTGAAATCAAACTCACTCTTTCTTAAATCATTTTCTCTGTCCATAACAGAGTTCTTCTTCGTCTTCATCTTCTTCTTCTTCTTTTTTTCCTCCTCCTCCTCCTTCGCTGAAGAGCTTCTTGTGATTTTTCCCACACCACTAGGCAATGGCATTATGTCTGGATCATTCTCATACACAAATTTGTGGTGAGAATCCTCGCCCAGAATTATACTTACAGGGTAAAATCTCACGCACCTCTTGACGCCATTGTTCTTTTTAGCTGAAGAAGGCGTTTTGCTCATGCAGGACCTTCTTGAATATGAAGAAGCAGAGGAAGAAACACATGGAGACTGAGATTTCTGCTCGAAATTAACATCTTCCCCCGCCCCAACGTAGCACATTTTCGCCTTCTTCACGCTTCCATAGTTGAAGATTGAGCTCAAAAAGCTAGCTATTCGACTTCCCGGTGACATCGGCTGCTTCACTCTCTGTTTCTTTTGCTTCTCTATTTTCATCATACTCTTGTCGGATTTAGACCTCGATCTCTGTTTGCAGCTCGTCTCAGTCTCCGAAGACGAAAAGAATCCTCCTGAACTGCACTCTGAAGAGCTGTGAGAACTCTGCTTCTCCATCCAATCTTCAACCATAACTGTCCGGCGAAGACGATTCGTGTCCCTGACTCTGCCGTATTCATTTGCCGGAGAAAATCCACCGTTGATGCTGACATTGCTCTGTTTCTTGTAGCGAACTTCCTTGCAGAGACCCAGTTTTGAATCTTGGTCAAGATCTGGTTTTGATTGGTCGGTGGAACGGTAAATGGCGTCAAGAAGAGAGGAAGAGAAAGATGGGGTCCTTCTGCTTCGTGGGTATGAGTCATCTTGCATCGATCTCTCCCTTCTGTTCATGTTTGAGGCATGCAGATTACAGAGAGAAAAATGAAAGAAATATGCAGAGGAGAATTTAGTGCAAGGAAGGAAAAAAAAAAGAAAGAGAGCAATAAAGTCAGTCAGTGAGGAGGCAGGGAATGTCAAAATCTGAGAGAGACATTACTATATATGTGTGTGTGTGTATTCTTACATGGAAAGCAAAGTTAGAGATATTAGAACGAACGTGTGAAAAAGGAGAAGGGCAACACAGAGGGACATTGCGTGCGAGGTTGGAAAGAGAGTATAGGTTTTCTTTTTGTTTTTTTTTTGGTTGAACGTGTGAGGAATGAGATAGCGATATTTAGAAAAGCAAGCATGTTTGGGTGTTGCAGTAGTAGTGTGTACTGTACAGCTTTAGGTGAACATAAATGGGAAATGGCATACCACACACTTTTGTGACTGAGCACTGAGTAGACAGAGAGGGACGATAGGAAAAAAGAAAAGAGTTGAAACTGATTAAAAAGCGAGCACCGCGCGTGCGGGCAATCTTTTTTTGAGGAGACCATGCCCACTCAACTTGGAGATTCATTATCATTTGTTTGTGTGTGTGTGTGTTTTTTTTTTTTACCAATTTAAAAATTGATGAGTTAAATTCGGTTGTATAATTTGATCATCACTTGGCTGTTTTGCTTGCTTGGTTGTTTGTTTGTTTGTTTGTTTCTTTTCAAGTTTTGGCATTCATTTACTTAAATCCTTTGGTGAAGATAACACACAACATAGGATTCTATCAGATCCAATGTCACAAGCCAGCCTTGTTGCAGATTGCAGTCACTGATCCAAGCCAAATCAGAGTGTTTTGTTTTATCTTTTCTACCCTTTTTTTTCCAACTAAAGACTTGTATGCTTTGCGGGTTCTTTTTTCTTTTCTTTTCTTTTTTTGTTGTTGTTGTTTTTGGCCCAGATTCAATTAATTACTCATAAAGACGTAACGTTCCCTGCAAGTATTGATTTTTCGAAGAGGATCGTCATGGCTATACAAGCTACAATTTCTTCACTAAGAAAACATATGGGTACATGGGTATAGTTGGAAGCTCGTTGCTGTCCTTCTAGCTGTTGCTTTTACTATGAGATATTTTTTCCCCACTGAGATTGTATAGAAGTTATAAATTTATGGTGTATTTGGGATCACGTTTGGAGGCTCAACCGTGTATTCCAACAGCTAAAAGTTATTTTTTTGACTTTTTGTAAGGTTTGGATTTTTTTTTCCTTCTAATTTAGCTTTTAAAGAAAAAGTTACTTTAAGCCATAAGCCATAAGCCAAGATTTCATGATTTTGGTTTTTCCATTGTCGAGAGAGAAATAGTTTGTATCATGAGCATATAAGAATTTAATTGGCTCATAAAGAAAAGATACTAGTCTCATCTTTTTTTTTTTAAAGTCAATCTAAACATAGATCACATTACACAATTTAACTTTTACCAGATCTTACCTTTACAAAAGTCAGATTGAAAAAAAAAAATCAATTTCTGCTACCATTAATTTAAAGATACACTTACTTTTGAAGGGATGTGATGATGACAACTGCCTTTTTACAGATGTGCTTGGAGAAGATCTTAACTTTGCTGACTATTTAGCTGAGCTCTTATATGATAACGAACGTAGTTTTTGTATCATTAATCAACCACCACACTTATTAGGTAAGAAGTAGTGTTTGACGAAAGAAACTATACTTCATCTGTTTTTGTTTTATTCCATGTGAATTAATGGAATTCAGTATTTACTAAAAAAAAGTTACAAGATTTGGTGGATTCTATTTCTCACTTCTTCACATGGCAGTAGTTAGGAATATGTTGATTGAGCTATCGCTTTTGACCATATCTTAATAAAGTCAAATCACACATTAACTCAATATGCTCATCATATAGATGTAGTTTCAGACAATGCCCCTTTGAAACAATGCAGGCATTTCCTCCTGGTTGTATGAATCCATTATTGGCTGACATGTGTAATGGACATATCCCCTTTTATTAAAAAAAAAATGATTGTTACATGTTAGGATATTTTATTTATACAACACAAAATGATATTAATAATAATTAAAATAGTTTATATGGTAGCGATAGAAGAAGGACAGGGATAATTACTTAAGATTATAAAACAGGGAGAGGGAAGCTATATAAAAAGAGAAGCAGAGGAGAAAGTCTTGAACATAAGTGTCAAGTCCACGAAGGGACATAGATAAAAAGGAGCTAAGCAAAGTTGTTATTCTTTTCTAGCAAAAATGCCATCTTCCTTTAATGTGTTACCAATGAGAAAAATGCAGATCAAGAAGATTACCACCAATGAAAGAAGATGGTAGGGAAATCGATCAAAGGAACTTTTGAACAGAATCTAATTGCCTCATGTTTAGAATCAAATTATGCAGACATAACAGAAAGAAATGTCCCTTGTAGTAAAAAAAACACGTAGAATTACCTTTACAGATTAAAGAGTCAACTCCTTCTAGAAAGGATAAAAGAGAGCTGAGAATCTTATCAGCAAGAACAAGAGTGTAAAGTTCAAGGACAGACTGAGTTCCATTTAATTGGGCACCAAAGAGAGGGAATATGTTGTATGAGGGCAGCTACATTATGTAAAGGATGTGATGAAGCATGAACTATTTGCATGAAAAAAAAAGGAGATTTTAGCAATGTATTTAAAGTTGAAGAAGAATGTGTGATGATTGTGTTGTCATAGCAAGCAGCACTGGTTGTACAAGGAACCAGGATCTTATGCTCTCCCCTTGAGACATATTTTGACTAAGGTTTTGAAATCCGAACCATTGAACCAGTCGGAGTATTGGGTTAAGAGTCAGTGAGTCAGATTAGAATCAAGCTGGAGCTATATCGGAGCCATACCAGTGAAAAATTGAATATTTTAAGTTTATTAATATGAAATTCTAAAAAAAATTTAAAAAAAATTGAGTTTTTTTTTAATTTTTGAATTGGCCCAGTTTACCGACCAGTCCGGTCCAGATTCCGGTTTTGACATTACTTGGATGTTTTTCCTTGTTTCAGAAGAAAAAAAAGGGTAATTGTTAATGCCTTGATTGGTTTTCCTCGGCCCTGGCTGGCTAATGGGTCTTGTCCCACGTCTTTAACATCCGTTGTCACAGATCTGTTTGTGGAACACCGGGCTTTAAAAATTTCAACACAACCATAATTATCCAATTCAATCTCTTTTAGGCTTCATCGAATGATGCTTAATTTGTGCATGGATTGCATCCAAAAAAAAAATTGTGCATGGACACCAAATAAGTTGTGATAAGTAGTTTATTTTTTTTTACGTGTTTTAATCAAGGAGAAATGACACTTTTGGTCCAAAATTTTAATTTAATTTCAGTTTGAGATTAAAATTTTTTTTTAGTACTAATGATTATTTTCAGGATTGATTATACTAATGATTATTTTCCTTTTCATGTATTGGTGATATTATATGTTGCTCCCACTTTCAAGCTCTTCAGAAAACATAATTTTCCTCTGTGATTGTCTGATTGATATGTTGAATTGCTGACAATGTTCTTAATAAATCTTTAGTGAAAATCTTCCGCTTTCTTTATTTGGAAGTCATATACAACTCTTCAGTGGCTTCATCAGGGAAGTTTCTTATATCCAATTTGCCTTAGCAATAGTAATCAACTCTCTTTGACCAATGCACATTTAACATAATTGCTATGTGGATTATTTCTATGCTCTTCAATCACATAATTGCTATGTGGATTATTTCTATGCTCTTCAATCACATGCAAAAGTTCTACCATTGAATATGTATTACTCCCTCCAGTTCATAATATAAGAAGTCTTCTAAAAGAAAATTTTAGTTTAAAATATAAGAGAATGACAAGGTGATTAATAATTGTTTTTCATTTTTACCGCTTGTAGGAAAGAGAGACGTGACATATAATTCTTCTATGATAAATTGAAAACATAAGTTGTGTGTTGACAAGAATAAGAAAGACACCTAGGACGTACATACGTGGGATAAAAAGGAGCGCATAAAAGAGAGAAGATAAAATCTCAAATGTTGACGAAAAAAGAACATGACCCAAAAAGCAAGACAGAACTTAAGATGTGTAGAGGGTGTTTGGTTAGGCTTATATTTATGCATAATCCTAATTCACGTAAATCGAGATAAAACTCCTCCACATATTTACCTCGTAGACTTTAAAAACTACTTCGTAGACCGTAAAAGCTACCTCGTAGACCATAAATCACAATTGAAAAGCACGACTGGGAGTTCCAACCGCTATTCCAAACAGCCTCGTATTTAAAAAGGCTGTATGCAGTAAAAGATGGGGAAAAGTACTTGAGATTGCCATGAATTATCATAATTGACTAAGCCAAAGGGGAAAATAAACAAGAAGAGAGGATTATCATAATTGAAAGAGTACGGATATGCTTATATTCTCGCATGGACCAGGTGAAGTATGCAGATGGTAATTGGTTACTTGATGAAAACCAAGAAGAATGACGCAACAAGATGTGTATACCAGAGGAGACAAAAGATAATGACAGTAGATTCATTCTTTGAATCCCAATTTGAATAGCTATAGAATTTACACCCACCACACTTCTTACAGTATGCTCTTTTGATCCGCCGATATCTTAAAGAAGTAACTAATACAAGTTAACTGACTTCCCACCCGCATCCAAGAGAATAACCTGACCCATCACACAATTGAAAGTGTGATCCCCAGAGAGAGAGAGCCCAAAACAGAGAGGTGCCAGTGACACCTCTTTCTGATATGTGATTGATTACCTATAGTGAGGCTTAGTAGAATAGCAAAACAGATATGAAACAATTTAATATGCAGTACCACCTCCACGATCTGGACAGCATCAGCAGCCACCAACTTTGTTCAATCTCACAAGTATTGTTCATGTATTCTGGCGCGGTTCTCTTCCCACCATACCCTAGCATGCATCTCCCCAAATTTTTCTCGGCTGCACATCACATGGAAAAACAACCAGCATTATCAATTTCGATTCAGTTCCATGTCAAAATGTAACCACAACAATGAGCACAAATGTACATCTCCAATGTGCCTCCATTTAAGTGCATGCATACACATTTTAATTGTAACCAAGGAAAAAACATACAAACCATAAGACTGGAATTATTGGGGAAAGCACACCATTACTGAATAATGATAGTGATAGTTAAAATTGGTGAATTATGCTAAGTGGTATTCAGGCCCCGGTCATTGGACTGCCCAGGTGTGCATCTGAGATGGTTATATTTGAAAACCTCACAATCAGGAAATCCTGAGGGATAATTAATGACTAGGGTGATCTCCCTCCGCGGCTCTCTCTTGCACAGCTAAGAATGCTAGGATTTCAATCCGATTGAGGATACAGATAGTTAAAAACCTCAATGTTGGTTTAAAACTTTGAGAATAGTTATAGGTTTGTCATGTGAAACCATCAAATCCGCGAAGCATTCGTATTTCAAAAACAGGACCTCATTGTGTCTAATGAATATCCAGCTCATCAAATATGAAAAAAGATAATTCAAGATACATTTGAAAATTATATCATGTGGTTTCTTGATATTTGTATCATACCATGTTCTTGTTCTGTATCTTGTAAGTGCTTCTTATAGTATCAAACTCAAACAATTGCAAGTGCAGTTGCTGCTAGAAAGGATGTAATTATTGCCATATGACCTATCAAGAAGCAACTGTTTATCTGAGCGTAAACGTACCTGAACCTGACTCTTCTGAGCTCCCTCTTGCCACCAGGTAATGCTCTAATGGTAATATAAACCCCAGGTTCATCCTGCTCAATCCATTCAGTCTCCAGATCGCTGGCATTGCTGATTGAAAGATCCCCGGAGCGATCAGCTTCTCTGGATGAGCTACTTCTCATGGAGGCGTCCATTGATGATATTTCTGTCTTGGCTGCGCTAATGGTGGAAACTTTCGGAGTTGAGTTCATACCATTAGAGTCATAGGGATGCCGGGATTGCATTGATTGATGATCAAATGAATCAGAGGATGAGTATCCCATTCCAATTCCAGTAGGACGGTACAAATTACGAGGTGAGCGTTCCCTTGTTAACGGAGGGGTCACTGGGCTGTCTTCCGCTGATTCAATCTTTGAGCTCTGTTTTTAACCCAGGGAAAAAGACCATATAAAAAAAAAGGAACATTGAGGATAGATAAATCTTTTAACTCCTCCTCTCTATTATTTATTTATTTTTTTGCTTGAATACCTCCTTCTCTCTTGAAGATCAGGTAATGTTTAATACTCACACAATAAATGACACAATGACAGTGGCAAACTATTGACTGTTTAAAGATGATGACTAAAATTAGCATCCGAATCTCCAGACAAGTCAGCTAACTCAAAAGTGTCTGTTTGGTTTATAAAATCAGAGGTTATATAATGCAATGTTCATTACATAAATTTGTTTGGTTCACTGTTAAAAAAAAATGAAGTATATACTAAAAAACGTTTGGCTAAATTACATAAAAAATTGAGAATATAAGGGAGTAATATAAAAAGAAACAAAACTATTCATATCTACACATATATTTATATTGTACACATTGGGTTTAAAGTATTTTTTTTTTAATTTGTGTAGTATATACATTGGATTCATAATAATTTTTCTGTATTTAATGGTGGAAATATTATGAAAGACGTTCATGGTAATTTTTTAATATTTAATGGTGAGAATATTATTTAATGTGATATTTTAATATTTTTAATGACAATATTTTTTTTAATTTTTTAGTGTGGCATATTTTTTGTTAATTAATTTTTTTAAATATTTAATGGTGATAATTATTTAATATTTAAAAGCATTATGAGTGGGCACTTTGGTTAAAAAATTATAATGACAATAGTGTTTTTTTCATTTGATTACAGGATACCTGCATCCTTATTCATCGTCCTAGCAGTGTAATATTAATTACATCATTTGATGTAATCAAAATTACAAAATGTAATCCTCTTTACATTACATAAGACCAACCAAAAGTTGTAATTAGCTTATTACATTAGGATTACATGTAATCATTTCTAATGGAATCAAACCAAACAAGCTATAATTAAAAATAAATATAAAGAATTTATGTTACTGATTTCTAAGTCAATTTTTTCATTTCTCAAATAATTTTTTATTAAACATAATATTTTGCGAAGAAAAGAATAACAAAAACCAATGGAATAATATTTTTAGAATATAAATTTGATGTGCCAATATTTCACTTTTTAATATTTTAATTAAATTATTTTATTTCATTATTTGATACTAGTAATATTTTCTAGAATGCGAATTTACAATCATATCTGTACATATATTATGGAACCGTTAATCATTTTTATATAATCATGAAACTTTCCGTTTTCTTGTCCACTAAGTTACTCTGCTTTCTTTTGTCGGGATGCAAAAAACTGAGTACTTTGCTTTCAATCTCCCATACATGCATGCACATTATTATTACTTAGTTGTCCATGATAATGCCCAAGAGGTATTGAAATTCATAGCTTACCTCATCTTCGGATCTTGGTGGCGTTGGAAGAGGGAAAGCTTGGCGGTTAAACCTTCGAACGTTATAAAGTTCCATAACTTTGTCGTAGTTCTCTGCCCACCATCTTTGAGCTTGCCATTTGTTAAACATCTCGCGACTATACATCGAAAATAAAGCAAAATTCAGTCCCAGTTCCTTAGTCCTGACGACTGTATAAAATCATACATGAGAATACTTCACCGATGCGCATAACAACTGTGGGACCATAATATATAAAACGGTGATGAATTTCATCATGAGTAGAACTGCATGTTTAATTATTAATAATTTTTTAAGGATTGAAACCAAAATTGAACAAAACTTCATGCAAAATAAATCCAAATTTAGATCTTTAGACGAAATGAGGGGATAAGGAATCATACAATAATGGACCCACTTGTAACATGAGGATCCCATAAAAAATTTACTTACTTTAAAAAAAAACTAGGATTTTTCCACAACCAAATCAAATAAATTCTGAAATAGGCAATCGAGTGTGTTTGAGAATTGAGTGGTTTCCTGCTCGTCCTTCCCATCCCTATTTCTCTATGTTGTAAGGGATGTTGGGTAGGGCGGTGGAACAATAATGGTTTCATGTTAAAGTTAATCAAGCATTCTAGCGTGACTAAAGCTTGAAACCTTCTAGCCAATTCCACTATTATTATTAATATCATTGTCATGTTTTTTATTAGGCTTGACCAAACAGTTAATTTCTAGTGGTTTGTGACACTGTTGTCAATCATGCAAAGGCACTCTATCGGATACTTTTTGACAAAGAATACTTGAAATGAATAATTAAAGGCATAGCCAGTCATTCGGTGGACGGAATAAAGTAGATCCAAGGCCAACATTGACCTTACATTGGGGTTTGTCTCCGCAATTGAAAGCAAGTGGGTCCAAGTTTAATGTGTCAACTACATCACTAAAACACACCTAAACATGAAATGATATGGCTGGTTGAAGTAGTTCTGGTTTTATCCTTATTATAAATCATTCCACACCTTAAATTTCCGAACTAAATTCATCGGGAAAATTAAAAGAATACAAATGCAATGACTCCACTAACCCCATGTATGCGTTGTGATTGCATCACAAGTCACTAAGTAGGGCCAGCACAACATGATGCACACAATTCCTTTGTGCTTTTAATATTCTATACGATAACAAACGAAAATTAGGAATGGGCCAAAACTCTATAGACTATGTTATCTCTTTCTTTTGTGGCTGGCCGTCTTGTGGAGTTTCATATTTTGTCCTGTATAAAGATTTTTTGGAGAAAATGGGGGCATTCGGCAGCATATTGCAGATTAAAAGACAAAATTGGGATCAGACGAAGACAAAATCACCAAGAATCTGGCACTAAAATTTTTTAAAAAAAGAGAGTGGTTTCATCCGACCAAAAGACATGCTCGGGTTAAAAGTTTGCCAACGCAATCAACACTAGACCCGCCTCCACTAACAAAGCCTCAATAAGTTCTCCTTTTGGGGCCTCTTTTGGATTGCTTTTGGCAATGGCGTGAAAATACTGGGGAGTGTGGTCCCCACAGCCCAAACTCTTTCAATTTCATATTTCCGGAGGAGTCATATGATATCATATCAATGAGCATCACTGTCGTGGTTAGATAATATAAATGAGCAAGCTCAAATAAACACCCAAAAAGAAAAAAAGAAAAAATAACTGCATTAAGTTCTGCACTTGGTGCAAAGCTGTAGCATCAAGATTGTCCCCTAGTAGTGGGGTGTAGTGGGTTTGTCCCACAGGGCCTTTTGAGACCCTTCCAAATAATAATATTAACAATAGAAAAGAACTCAAATTCTGAGGATTTTGAATATATTATTTAAACAAGAATTCTGAGATTTATTTGGTGGATTATCATTACTTGTATTCAACAGATCACAAAGACATGCTTTAATAGCAAATGGTTAATTTGCAATAACTGTTGAGTTCCGAAAATTCCTCTTCTAACATTAAAAGATTATGCTATTTATAATTAAAAACATGAATTGCAAAAAAAAAAACATAACTATTATGTCGAATTTTGTCAAGTCTATATTATGGCCATACAACGCTTTTTCTTCAAACTAAATTTAAATATAATTTTACTGATATATTTTTGCCCAAAAAAACAGAGACAGTTTAATTTTCTGAACCATTTTCTTGTAGGAAAACCTAGGTCTCCACAAAGAACTTTTTTTTTTTTTTTGGCCAACACTCCACAAAGAATATTAGATATGTTAATAAATGAGTACTATTCATGAATAAAGGAGCATTATCACTATAAAAGTTTTTTTAACATATATAAATAATATTTATGATTTATATATAGTACGACTTATTAATGATTTAATGAGTTAATGTGACATGTATGTATAGAGCAAAGTTAATTCAAAAATTCTTGTAGTTTCATTTTTTTGTTTTAATCAGATTCCTAGACTTTTTATTCGATCCTTTAGATTTCCACTGTTAAATATGTTAGTCTCTTATTTTTAAAACTGTTAAATAAGGAGCAACAGTGTTAAGAATTTCATTGGAGTTTAGAGGCCACTGACACCTAGGTTTTGTTTGGATTGAAGTTTTGTTAGATTAGGTGAGGTTAGGGAGGGATTGGAGATTAAGTGCATGTTTAGATTAGCGTGTAAAATTGAATTTTTTTTTAATGTGACTTTTGTAGAAGTCAAATTGAAAAAAAATCATATTGTAAACAAGGAACAAAAAACCGGACCGAGCAATGAACTGGTCACAGTACTGGTTCAAGGGTCAATGGTTCAACCGAGGTCGGACCGGTGGTCGGACCTGTCATATTAAAATATTATAATTTATTAGTGTCAATATATATATTAATATATTTTTAAATTTCCATAGATAAAAATAAAGATCTTTAGACAAAAAATACTTAAAATCTATTAGTATTAGTTATGGTGCCTATATTTATGTAATAACATCTCCTTTCCTATAATTAATTAATTATTATATCCTCTCAAAATCTTTTTTTTTTAGATTTGTTCTTTCTTTACCTACTTTTCTCTTCATCTTGGTCTTCAAACTTTCATTTTTCCCTAAAAAATAATGCAAAATAGTAGTTAAAGGAATAAAAAAATATTTTTTAAAAAAAAAAGGGCAAACCGGGTGAACCATTCGAACCACCAGTTTTGACCGGTTCAAACCAGTTCGACCGGTTTTTTTCACCACCCGGACCGGATCACCGGTTGAATCGGCCGGTCCGGTCCAGTTTTTTTTCCATTGATTGTAAATATGATTTGTGTTTGGATTGACGGTGGAGAAGTGACTTTTTTTTTCTAAACCCAGTAAAAAAAACCACAAGCCACTTCAATGAGCTTCTAAAAAAAACAATTTTTTTAAAAAGCCCAGTGAAAGCTAACATGTTCACAAACGTGTCTACAGATGTCAAATAAGTTTTTGCTCTCCAAATGAGCTTTTTTGCCCTCTCAATTAGTTTCCAAACATGCCCTAAAAATGAGTGTTTGGTTGGAAGTATGAGAGGTGAGGGGAGGGGGGATTTTTTGTCTTTTAGTGATTACCTCCACTCTCTTACAAAACTTTCAGATTTGAGATTTTTTTTAGGGAAGATAATATATATGTTCTAATTAAATTGCCTATGGCAATTTTTTAAAATTCCAAGACTACCCTCACACCTATGAAATCCCTTTTTCCTTCACCATTCCGTTTTCCAGCGGCATTCTAATGGCGGGTGTGATTGATAATTTGTGTTACTCTCTTTTGTCATAGTGATAAAGGTTGTGTGTGGGAATAGGATACCTAAAGAAAAAGTTAAGACAATATTTTAATTTTTTACTCACCAACAAGGAGGGAGAAGGAAAAACAATGTTTTATAAATCAATGCTTAAAAACATTTGGAATTAATATTTAATATATTAATACAAATTTATAGAAAGTGCATTTATAATTTATTAGTAGTACAATTTATTTTTTAAGTATTGTACGTGTTGCTCACCATGGATTGGGGGAGTATGTTGTTTTCTGTAGCGTTTGAGTCCGGTTTCTAAAAAAGAAGATGGAAAATACGTAGAAATGTATTTTTATCTACTTATAATTAATTTTTCTCACCTCTCCTCTCGAACCAAACAAAAAACCAAACCACCTCTCCCCTTTTCTTGAACTAAATAAAATTATAACCTCTTCTAATCTAACTTAAATAAAAACACACCCCTTTTATCTTGTCAACATGACTATCACTCATATTAAAAATGCCACGTAGACAAAAATTAAATTTAGAAGAAAAAAAAAGGAGCTGAAAACCGGATTGTAAAACCCCTCGCTCTGCCATCACCCACCGCAACTACTGGCATTTTCATCTTCTCCATCTACATACAACTCATGGATTCCACAAATCACACCCTCTCTTGTGGCTCCTTAATCTCACTCTTTTGGCGCCTCTCTTTCTCTGCCACTCCTTGAAACCCCTCTTCATCCTCCTCCTCATCTTCATATTTCAACTCCTTATATGGAGGGCAATGCAGAATGTAATGGGAGGCAACAACTATGAAAACTTTCTAATTCATAGCCATTTAGGTTGAGTAAGAAAACAACATGAAAGAAAATTTGCCACTGACCCTTTCATTTCATACTTGCAACTCGTCACTCGTTGCAACCAGGGTGGTATCTGACGATGTTCACTAACCTTCTCCATGTTTACATGAGCAGAACACTCCACTTATTTCATTTTATTTTTGTCTATGTGGCACTTTTAATCTGACTTGAGACTTGAGAGTGCAAGTTTGGCAAAATAGTACGGGTGTCTGCTATACATTAATACCCTATAATGAAATTTCTAAGACGTTTGTCTTTATTTAATGGTTTTAAAATTGACAGACAAGCTAATGTAATGACAGAAATTTTAAAACTCAATAAAAATAAAAAAAGAAAGCCTAATGAAACTTCCAAATTAATTTTTCTCACACACAAAGTGTGATAAAAAAAGAATATTTAAATAAAAAATTTATGAAGTATCTCTTATGACATACTTCTTTTAAAAATTATATAGGCATTTTTTATTCATTTAAAAATGTACATTCCATTTTCATTAATTCCAATATATAAAATAAAAACCAATAATGAAAAATAATTTAAGAACCTAGACACTAAGCAAGTGCCCGATAAATGACGGGGGGACAAACTGACAGTCCACCATAGCAAAAGGCACTCAGTGTTATGATCACGATCTGAGATGCTTTAGGGTCCCATCTTGACCAACATTACTGTAAACGCAGGGCACAGTCGCCGTCTGATCAGACCACAGCGACATCGAAATGAACCACCACACACGTCGGTTCATGCCTGCCCGATTCCAAACAGCAACAGAGAAAACAAGAATTGGAGGAGGCGTAACGTACCTGAACCGTATTCGCTTCAGATCATTCCCGCCACGCGGAAGTGAAACAAATGTGATCAGAACGC
Organism: Albizia julibrissin; assembly: GCA_037074505.1. Taxonomy (NCBI): domain Eukaryota; kingdom Viridiplantae; phylum Streptophyta; class Magnoliopsida; order Fabales; family Fabaceae; genus Albizia; species Albizia julibrissin. The sequence goes on from CM073482.1 coordinate 10,203,621, forward strand.
CGGGCTCCACCTGCGCCACCCACTCCTTGGGTTCGTTCTCTTCCACGAACAACACGACCGGGTCCACTCGCCGTCCACTCGACGAATTCGGCGTCCCTTCTCCACTCGAAATCCCCTTCAGCCTCGCTTCCATCTCCTTCCCCCATGTCCTTGTCGTCGTCGAGCTTGAGCTCCCCGTTCTCCGGTAAGACCACCGGAAACGATCCGAATCCGAGTCCGACTCGATATTGCTCCGGATTCGAGTCTGCGTGGGCGGCCCCGTGCAGGGGCTACAATGCTTGTACGCTCCCGATGCTTTCAACGCCATATCCTTAAGCTACAAAACGTCCATTCAAGAACAGTTAAATTGAAACAGATATTTAACGAATAAGACAAATAGATTTGGACTTTAGCTTTCGCATCCAGTTTTGACTACGGGTACGTACCTGAGAAGTAAGGGATTTGATGGCTTGGTTTTTGGAATCGGAATCATCGGGTTGACTCAGCGAGTCACTCCCGGGTTTCTTCGGACGAGCTATGCACGTAAGCATCTTCCGGTTCTGTACACCTTAGCCAATTCGCGAATCTTTGCAGAATTAACTACCAAGAGGAAGAATAACTGAAAATCAATTCGCATTCGATTCTGTAACTAGGACTTAAAAGAATCGATCGACATTGCGGAATTAGAGAGAACTAGTACCTGGATTTGTGAAACCTGAGGGAGATTGAAAGGTAGATGAAAGAGAACAAGAAGGTGAAGGTGCTTCGTTGTTAAAGCGCGAGAATCAAGGAACTAACTAGACGTGATTGTGTGAATTAGGTAGGTGTGAGCGTGCTCTGCTTTGCTTGGCAGTGGCTATAATGGAATGGGGGAGGGATGAGTGACATTTTCATTTCAGTGTCTGCGATTGTACTTCATGCTTTATTCTCTTACCTGTTACCGGATGTTAACCGGGCTCGCAGCTAAATATGTTTCTTCACGCTTTTTTTTTTTTTTTACCTGATTTGTTTCTTCAAGCTTCACATACTTGTTTTCGAAGGTCCGGTCGTCATGAACAATGATAATCTAGCTAAAGTTAGCCGGGCTATTCCGGCCTGATATTAAGCAGGCCGGGCCTGCCCAATTCTTACATTGATATTATTCTGGGCCTACCAATTATGGCCTTTAAATTTGATCCCAAAAACATCTCTTCAAAACCAGTGCATCACATTTTGGATTCTTTTTACCCTTATATATAACTGAAATAATGAGTTCTAGGCCATAAAAGTTAGTCCAATTGTTAGAAGTTAACTCATAATTCTAAGGATCTGTTTGATACGAGGGGAGGAAAATGGGAGGATTTTGCTCCCCTCCATTTATTTGGATTGTTAAAATTTTTAGGAGGCGAGTGAAAATTTTTCCCTCCCCTCCCCTCCAAAATTAGGGGAATTTGGAGGGAAATGTTAATATTTAGATATACATTGACTAATATATCCTTACTATGTTATAATATTCTCACAGTGCCCTTTCCATTCTTTACCAAAACTGTCACACATTTTATAAGTATATTTTTTTTTATTTTTATAATTATAAAATTATAACTTTATGTATTGAATACTATTATAATTATATTTTATTAAATATGTTATAAAGTTATAAAATGAAAATTAAATAAAAGAAGGGTAAAGTTGTCCATATAAAAATGTTTCCCCTCCCTTCCCCTCCTATACCAAACAAGGTAATGTTAAAATCCCTTGCTTCCCTTCTCTTTTTGACAATCCAAACAAGGTAAAAGAAAATCCCTCGCAAACCCTCCCCTCCATTAAACCAAATATAACCTAAAGTTATAAGTTCAAATATAAAAATTACTTTTATCCCAAATCACTTTGATAGAAACATGTTAGAAGTATATATTGAAAAGCCAATTTCAAGAGTTTTAAATATCAACATCAAAGAATTAGCTTTAACTTTAACTTGGCTTTTGACAGAAAAGTTATTCATCCAAAAACACATATAAAACATGTTTAGGTTTCAATTAGCTTTTTGGTTTAACAATTCATTTTTATTACTTAAAAGGCATATCAAACAAAGTCTTGGATGATTAATAAAAATAAAATGAATTTTAAGCTAAAATTTATCCATTAACTATCTCCCACACTAGACAAAATAAGATGCAACATAAAACTTGGGTTTATCAGCCCATATCACTCCAATTTTGTAATAAATAAGTAACATTCGCTGAACTATCCAAAGCTATAACACAAACTAGAGAGAGAAGGTGCAGGTGATAACATCCAATAATCCAATTCGAAGGGCACATCTCTTCTACTTTATATAACACACACACACACCTTGCTACTCAAAGGTCAGCTTCATTGCGATTAAAGCTAGAGACGAGGAGGCTTGACTTTTAGGGGGTGTTTGGTACCAAGGATTTAGAGGAGATAGGAGGGGAAGGAAATTTTTATGATTTAGATTTAAAAAATTGAAGAAGTGGAGTTAAAAATTTTTAGTTAATTTTTCTTACTCTTTTATTTTATATCTTATTTTTATTAAAATTTTATAACCCCACTTCTCCAATTTTTTTAAAATCTAGCTTATAAAAAAATTTTCTCCCCTCATTTCCCTTCCTTTTCCTTCCTACCAAACAGACCCAAAAAGAAAGGTCCAAGAGAACATAGTTTAAAGCTTTGTTTGGTTGGAGGTTTTGGGAGGGGAGGTTAGGTGAGGAAAGGGTTAGGGGTGGGAAAAATGTGTTTGGTTGGAGGGAGGGGAGGTTAAAAATTTTGTCTTCTTTTGCTCCCCTTCCCTCCCCTCTCTTCCCTCCAAAATTGAAGGTTTTTGGAGGGGAGAGAAAAATTTGTCTCACTTTGACCAAAATGTCCATCCTTATTTTTTAATATTTCAAGTTTACCCCTCTTGTTTAAAATTAATGAGATAATATGTAAAAATCAATAAAATATCCCTTAAAATGTATACAATTTTTTTTTATCATATATACTTGATGTAATAGGTTTTTTAATATTTACAGATTAAAAAATAAAAGAAGAAGAAAAATATATAAATAAAGAAAAAATGGTATATTTGTCAATTTATAATTAACTCACCTCACATACCCTTTTGAACCAAACAAGAAATCAAACCTCCCCTCCCCTCCCCCCTTCTTGAACCAAACAAAACTTATAACCTCCCCTAACCTAACTTAAATTAACCTCACCTAACCTAACCTTCATTGAACCAAACACACCCTAAGGAAAGTCTTAGACGTAAGTTGTGTTGGTATTAACAATTTTGTGGATATAGATAAAGAAATTTAGCTAAAATTAGTTAAGACTTTTAGAAATTTAAGAATATCCTCAATGAAGTTCATTAAATAGATGAGGTTGATAAGCTGGTTAAGAAATATAAAAAACAAAGGATATTTAGAGGGAAAAAATGAATGTTTAAATAAAATATCTTATATTGAGGACAATGGGAAATGTCTTTAGAATGAGGACTAGAAGAAGTATTTTTTTTTTTCATTAAGATTTAGACTTCAAAATGAATTAATGATTAATAAAGAGTTTATAAACTAGTTCATATGATTCGTGTTGTGTTGGGTTGTATCAAAATCATATTTTGACGGTTTTCAACACGCTAAATTAAACAAGCATTTTACTTATAAAAGATGTTGAGTTTGTGTTGCGTCTTATATAGTAGTTATATGGATTAACTAATAGATGGGTTATTTTATTAACATTACGCAAGAAAAGATTCCTAATCTTTGTTTAAATACATGCGTGCGTATTGCTGTGGATTGAAATAACACACTGTATTATGTTAACCCGTTCTATTCTTAAGTCATGTGTTGCCACTACTACCCTGGTCATATTAATATAAATCACTTCATTAAATTTATTATATAAATGTACAGTTTCACCCCATAATTTATTATTTTGTAAATGGTTATATTATTACACTTTTCAATTATTAAATATGAATAAAATTGTAAGGTTATTAAATTTTAAGAAAAGATTAATGAAATTTAAGGATTTTCTTAATTAAGATAAAACATGAGTATAAAATAAGGTCCAGTTTCTCACATTATCTTTTCTCTCCTGATACCTCAGAATCTTTTAATTCTATATATCCACCCAATCAATCTAAAAGCTCACAATACACGATGTGATCAAGCTATTCTCACCTTCCTTTTCTCTCTCATCTTCCAACTCGCCCCACCTTGGTTTCAGAGACCTGTGTTGTATGAGCAATATTTTTTCTTGCATTTGGACCATTAACAACCATCGCAACAATATTCTTCTTCACCATCTGAATAGTCTTCGTGTCTGTTTGGAACCGGTGAAAAAGTAATTTTTTTTTTAATGGGGTTTTTGTAAAAGCCATTTTAAAAAAAAGTCATATTGTAAATATGATTTGTGTTTGGATTGACGGTGGAGAAGTGACTTTTTTCTTAAAGTAGAACCTGTTTGGATTAGCTTTTGAAAAGCCCGTTTGGATGAAAAATGACTGAAAATGGCATAAACATTGTTGAATACTACATATATATTATTTGTGTACATATTGTTATAATTGATGTTAAAAAATGTAAATAAAATTTTAAAATTGAAAAAAGTTTAATAATTATTGAAAAACAAGAAAAATACACTAAATCACTTAATTTAAAAAATGATAAATATATATTTCAATCAGAATGTCATACATGAATTAGATCATAATTGGATCATCTACCCCTACTCCTAACAAGTTCATCTCTGATCATGTCACGAATATGATTCATGTGTGTTGAAGATAATCTACGAATAGTTGATGTAGATGCTGCATCAACCGGATCGTTATTACCTTCAATACTTACATTTTCTCTTTTAGCTTGTTGAAAATCCCTATCTGTTTGCGAATTTCTACGGATAAAATGCATTTAATGATGCAACGGTCAGATTTGATGAGGGGAAAAGAGCTTCTACAGGCACAAAAGCAAGGTGTGGGAGCTTCTGAATACTTTTACATAAGAAGCCCATTACTTTTAAATGAGATTCCAAACACTTGTTTTCAATGTAAATGGGCTTTTACATTTCCAATTGGCTTTTTTAAGGTAGAAATGTGATTCCAAACAGGTCCTTCGACTATTATCATCTGGAAGGTTGCGAGTCATCTTACCGGAATGTTCGACACATGGATTGAATCTAAGAAACGAGCATGCCATGTGCAGCCAAATAGAACCATCAACCTTGAATGAGCATGAAGTAAATGGAAGAGGTTGTGAACTTGTTAAATATATAAAAATAAGAGGATATGCTTGCTGTAGGAGAAGAAATGATGCTTTCGGTGGGGCTGTTTGTCGGTTGCTTAAGTGGATGTTGCGATCTCTCTTTTCTTACAAGTTACATCTAAAGCAATGCTAGTTAGGACATCTTATGATCAATAGCATAGACAAAAAGAATATGTTACTGAGTGTTCACTATGTATGGTATTATGCAGATCTTGTTTACAGCATATTGTGGGCGCCATGGGTACGTTTTCCACGAACACTTCAATATTTGCCTATATGCCACTGAAAGAATCTTCCAAAAAAGTTGTAAACTTTGCAGGTTCCTCATGCCATAGCAGTGTGCTCTGTTTTTGTTCGCCCAAGTGTAGGTTTTTTTTTTTAACTTGAATGAATTTGGCCACACCCATTGGAAAATACTGTGTTTTTGGAGTCAGCGACAGTCCAATCCTGAACTCAGAATAGGGCTTCGCTTATGGTGGCTCTGTGAAGAGGAGGAGGAGGATGTTAGTCGGTAAGACTTGTGGTTTGTTAACCCACGCTTGGGAGTCAGAACTCAGAAGAGGAGAGAGAAGTCGAAGGAGAAATTTGAGTTAGAACTCATAAGAGGAGAGAGAGATGAAGGAGCGAATTGCTGATTATGTGGTGCATTTTCAGCTTTTCAGATTAATTGTATGGTCATGATTAAAAGATTAGGGGGAGAAAAGATACTAAGGGTGTGTTTGGAATCAGCTTTTGAGAATAGCTTCTGGAAAAAAAAGTGAAAAAAATTGATTTTTGAGAATAGATTATGGCAAAATAGATTATGTGAAAAAAGTGATTTTGATAAATGAGAGTGTTTGGATATTTTGATCAGAATAACTTTTTTCATTGTCAAATTACTGAAAAGGACATTAGCTTTTGTGATAATTACATATAAAGGATAAGATTATATTTTATGTATTATTTAATAGAAAAATTCATAATAAATACAAAAAATGTCATAAATTTATCTGAAAAATTAAAAATTATAACATTAATCAATTATCTAACATAAAAAAACCAAACAAACACACACACACATATATATTATAGGAAAAAATGATATTGGGTTAAGAATCACTTTTTTAATGATCAAATTACCTAAAAGAACATTAGCTTTTGTGATAATTACATATAAAAAGATAATATTTTATTTTAAATATTTTCAACATTAAATTTCATAACAATACCTAAAATTAAATAAATTTTTCTAAAAAATTAAAATTATAACATTGGGCAATTATATAACATCATAAAAAATAGCTCAAACATATATGCATTAATAAATTATATTAAAAAAATTATATATAGTAATTATTCAAAATAATACTATATTTTAGATTGAAATAAATAATCTCCAAAAGAAGAAAATGGAGAAAGAGAGAGAAAAGAGAAAAAGCTACAAATTCTAGCTTTTTCTCAAACCATGGTTTTGGATCCAAAACCATGGTTTGAAAAAAAAGTGTTTTTCTCATAAAATGGGGTGTTTGACATTTTTTACTTGAAACCATGGTTTTGAGCAAAACCATGGCTTCAAATTGCTTGCCAAACACACTATAAGAATATCTGCTTCCTATATAAATATTGGGTGTGATGTGAGGGCACTACAATTTTTTTTTGGGGTTAGGCATGAGTATCAAACCATTAGAGGAAATCACATTCATGGCGGTTAAAAGGAAGGGATGGGAGGGGAGGGGAGATAATAACTAATTTATTATTTTACCCTTATATGTTAACTTACATTTTTTATACTTATATAAATAATTTAAATTAATTTTTTAAATGAAATTTATTTAAATTAGTTTACACCTCAATATAAATCAAATAAGTTATCAAAATTCAAAATTTTTTTATCAAGCGGACACAAAATTATTTTAATTCGCATTATTGGAATTACTAAAATAATTATTGATAAAAAAATGAGATTATAATTTTGTGCAAAAGAAGCATAACAGAAGTAGTGAGAAACGAGGTCATAACTCTGTGAGTTGCGTGTTTATATTTTTTACTCAAGGGTATCACAGGAAATATGAAAAAGTCTTGGAGGTAAAATAGTCAAATTTTTGCTTCCCTTCAAATCCCTCCAATTTAGAGGGAACAAAATGGAGGGGAGGGGAGGGATTTGGAGCCCATCATGTGGCTCCCCTCCCCTCCAAATTTTCATACCAAACAAGGGGAGGAGCTCATTTTTCATCCCCTCCCATTTCCTCCAATCAAACAGACCCTCAAGATACTATTGGACATTAAGGCTATGTTTGGCTCGATGGAAGGGAGGGAAGGGGAGGGATTTTAATGGAGGGGAGGGGAGGGTTTAAGAGGGATTTTATTTTACCTTGTTTGGGTTGACAAAAAGATAGGGGAAGGGAGGGATTTTAATAGTATCATGTTTGGTATAGGAGGGGAGGGGAGGAGAAATATTTTTATATGGACAACTTTGCTTTTATTTCATTTAATTTATAATTAATAACTTTCTAACATATTTAATAAAATATAATTATATAAGGAATTTAATACATAAAATTATAATTTTATAATTATAAAAATTAAATAATTATAATTATAAATGACATTTACTATATAAAATTATAATTTTGTAATTAAATAATGAGAAATGTATTGTGAGAATATTTTAAAATGGCATGGACATATTAGTCAATTTGAGCTCAAACATTAACCTTTCCCTCCAAATTCCCCCACTTTTGGAGGGGAGGGTTAGGAGGGGAGGGGAGGGAGAATTTTAGAAAATTTTCCCTCCCCTCCTAAAATTTTTAGTTATCCAAACAATGGGAGGAGAGTAAAATCCCTCCCTTCCCCTCCCCTCCCTCCCCCTCATACCAAACAGACCCTAAGTATAAACATATCTTTCAATAAGAAATCAAATATTATTTTACCACATTGTGAGGGGCTATTCCAACTAAATCCAATTCCCGTTGGTAATTTCATTCCTTCAACATGTCTTCATTATTGAGCTATTTTTTTTCTTGCAACAGTCTTCATTCATGAACTGCCACTAGTTTCCAAGCTCTGAGGGTAATTTTGCAGAGGACATCAGCCATAAGTAGAGCTGGTAATATGGGCTTAACTCACAGGTTGGGATAAGGTTATCCCAACCCGCAAAAATGCCGGCAGCACATGCCCTCACCGTACGGCCTGTGGATTGATGCGGGTTAGCCCGTGGGTTGACGGGTTGGCTCGCAATTTTTTTGCGTGTGTATATAATAATCTTACAAAATTTATAAGTTGTTCACTTCCATCCTAGTACCTCACAATCCAGATAGAAAGAATCTTAGCATCTTCCTTTTTTTTTTAACAAAATTATTATATCTTGGTTGTTTGAGGATGATTTTATATTTTTTATTTATAAACTTTGACAGATTTGATAACTTTATTTCTTAAATTGTGGATGATATTTTTAAACTTTTATAAAAGGAATGATTGATGTTAGAAAGATAAATTTAATAATTTATATATATGTATATCATATTTTCGACACTCTTAAAAAATAAAAAATTATTTTTTTTAAAAAAATACAAACCTGCAGATTGGTTTGTAACCCACACACTACATATTAGAGTTGATATTTTGCCAGTCCGTAAAAATATTGACCTTACAGACCCGCACACCGTATAAGCCACGGATTTATTATAGGCTAGCATGTATTATTGACTCTAACCATAAGTGTAGGTAGCTCGAAACCACCAACATGATGGGTTCGGTGCTGGCTATCTTCCCGTCCAACACACCATCAAATTCAAAGATGAAACAACCACTTCATCATCAATTTGTAAGCCACTTTCCCTTTCCCTTTATCCATACTCCGCCCAATTGTCACTCCTCCATGCCTTTTTATTGTGAGTGGCTGCTTTATCCTATCCTTGTTAATTATTAATAACCTTAATATTTAGTGGTTCATACGTATGACGTATCTATGTGCTTTTTCTACGATTTCAACAACTCTTGCGGCGAATGACCTTTTTTTTTTTTTTTTTTGACCTGGGCGGCGAATGGCCTTCAAACTTGTCTTTTTAGCGCACACAGTTGGAGAGGACGTAATAAAATGTAATGGTACGGACTATAATATAATAAAGAATTATGATATAATTTTAACACTAAAGTTTTATGTCATAAGAATATGGTATAATTAAATTTTAAAAAAATATAAAAGTAGACATAATTTTTTAAAATAATATAATTTTAACAATTTCATTAAATTGATTTAAACGTTTGATATAAAATTGGAGGGAGAATAAGTGGGTTCCACATAAAAAAATAAAGACGGATATTTGAACCAATTTAGCAGAATTGTTAAAATTATTCTATTTTTAAAATATTGTGTCTACTTTTATATCCTTATCTTTAAATTTAATTGTATTAGACGTTCATGACAAAAAATTTTATCACAAAAATTACATCTTAACCTATAATAAAATAATAATTACATAGTATTTGCTTTGTATGCTATAAAAGAACCATGAAATGAAATTTATATTTTATGTATAAAAACTAAACACAAATTCTCGTAACCTTGAATCCCCATTATATAACTAACACTTTATAATAAGAATGACCTAATTTGTTGGATTTTCATTGGAAACATATTTATATTAAATTACTTTGCTATACCAACCAAATGCTGAATGAGTAGAATGCATCATCATGCATGGAAGTAACCCGATTGTGCTTTTTGTGACATGAAGATTCCTTGCATTCTAAATACAGTGACACATCAAATTTACGTCTCTGTCGTGGTGTGTGTGGGTGTTTTTTTTATTTTATTATTATTTATCTTTAATATTATTATTAAAATTTGTAAAAAAGAATATTTTAAGAAAAGCGACATACGCTGTCCTCGACGGAAATGCCAAAATCCCGAGACTCGTCGACCGTTGCAGGCGAAAAACAAAACAAATTCCAAGACACACGCCTTCATAGATGGCGGGCCTATCGATTGTGAAAAATTACTCATGATGATTTATAAGAGAAGTATCTAGTATTATGAAAAAAAATTTTGGTTCAAAAGTGCCTATGTATATTATAAAATGATTTAAAAATACAACTACCGTTAAATCCTCTAACGCCGTTAATTAATTTTCATAGCTAATGGAGCAAAAATACTCATAATCATATGCAAAAGGAGTAACAGGCACCATAATTTTTTTTTTGGTTTAAAAATACCTATTTATATTACTGTCCATCCGGCTTGAGATACTGATATATCCTAAAATTCCAAATTGATGATTCCATTGAGTTATTGCTCATTCAAAATTTGTTCTAAACCCATCTTATTAGTTATCTCAATTTAAAATTGCTAATTGACCAAAATGCACTTGAGGATCCAGTCTAAGCCCCTTTGTACCTGGTCTAATTGTGCTTTACCAAAAATTGTGACCTGGGCTAATTATATACAATTTCGCATGTAGAATCCAATTTTAACATCAGATTTGTCAAAATCATGCTCAAATTATAAAAATACCCCTAGTAGCCATTATATTAAGGTTTTAGGGGTAAAATTGTTATTTCATTCCTTAAAGCCTTCACACTTCATAATTCACATATTCTCTTCACAATTTTCCATTCTCAACTCAATGGAATCATGAAAAACACCAAAATCAAGTCCAATTTTATTCCTAAAACCCTAACATAGTGACTGTCAGGGGTATTTTTGTAACTTGAGGATGATTTTGACAAATCTGAGGTTAAAATTGGATTATACATATGAAATTGTGTAGTATGAGCTCAGGTCACAATTTTTGGTAAAATATAGATAAACCGGGTACAAAGGGGCTTATATCGAGTCCTCGGGGGCATTTTGGTCAATTAGCAATTTTAAATTGAGATAACTAATAAGATGGGTTTATAACAAATTTTGAATGAGCAATAACTCAATGGAATCATCAATTTAGAATTTTAGGATATATCATTATCCCAAACCGGATTGACAGTAATGTACATATGTATTTTTAAACAAAAAAAATTTTCATGATGCTTGTTGCTCCTTTTGCAAATGATCATGAGTATTTTTGCTCCATTGCCTATGAAAAATAATTAACGGCGTTAGAGTATTTAACGGTGGTGGTATTTTTGAACTATTTTGTAATGTACATAGACATTTTTGAACCCTTTTATAATATACATAGGCATTTTTGAATCAAAATTTTTTTCATGATGTTGGATGCTCCTTTTACAAATCATCATTAATATTTTTCCTCCTTCACCCTTTTATATATCATAAATCATATTTAAAAAAATGACTTCATCTAGACACAACGTCCATCACCATTTGCCTTTTCCACCGCCAAATTGCCCTCCTTTCAACGTCAACTTCGCCTTTCGTCCCTTCCACCATTAATGTCCACAAACTACTTCTGCAGTGCTCAGTCTCCCGGAAGCCCATATTCCTTTTGCCTCTTTATTTCTCATTTCATCCCCACTACTACAATCCTGTGTTTTTTAATTTGATTACATTAAAAAAATTTATTAATATATATATATAATTATATAATTATATAACATATATTTTTTAAAACACTATAGTGATTTGACTAATTTCTTTTTTTTTCGTCTTTGATTATTATTAAGGAAATAGTCAATAAGAATAAATTAGAAAAAAATTAATAAATATATAAACTGTGTCTTATATTTAAAATCAAGATCAACTTTTCAAATACTTTATTTTATTCTTAATGTACAACATAATTTTCATATTTATTAATTTTTTCTTTACTTCTATCGGTGCTTCCTCGATAATAATCAAAAAATAAAAAAAATAAAAAATTAAAGAAATATATTAATTAATTTTTTAAATCTAATTAAATTAAATAAATATATTTTATATTAAACACCCAACCATCTATTTTATATTAACCAACGAGGGAGTAGTTTAGATTTATTTTTCATATTTAATTAAAGATGAAATGCATGACGTCTCATGAATCCTAAAACTAATATTACTTGTATCTTCTACTTGGACATAATACTTTACCTATATTTTTCTCAAACAGCTCGCTGATTCTAAATTCCAGGTGTCATCTGGGAACAAAGTAGAAAGCCTGCAAATTCTGCCACGTATCCAAATTAAAGTTCCCCTTGCCTCTCTGTGGGACCCGCTGTGGAATCTCTGTCCCTCGGAGCCTCCACAAATAGCACCTCCTAGGCTTTTCCGCATGCTTACCTGGCTGCTGCTGCCGCCTCTCCTCGCCGGCGAATGATCCTCTCCGGTCACTTTCACAGTTATTATTCCGACGAGGAGTGAGTGGTTCACGCCTGTGAGCTAAGGCTTCATATATCATATTATATATATTTAGTTACCCCAACAGCTCAAAGCCTAAGGCTCCAAAAACGGCCAATATTTCCAACTACCAGGGATATATGCCAGGGCATTTCCAGCTTACTCTCACTCATTCCACCCTTAACTGTTTGTTTATTTTCTGGTTTTTAAGTTAGATCTTCATCGATGAGCAATATAAACTAGCAGAACGTTTCAGGCTTCTTTCTTTAGATTCACATTTTGTTCTCCTTTTGGGGGGGAATCATCTTCTGGTTACTTCCAGGGTATTTTGGAATGTCATTCTTAAGACGCAGGAAAGCCCCCGAAGCTGACGCGCCTACTGATTCAGAGAACAAATTTGACAAAATTGATGGTAAGGTGAAGGAGGAGAAGGAGATAGAGAAGATAGTGAAGGGGAAGCGAAAAGACGAGAAGAAAAGAAATTGGTCGTGTGTGGATAGCTGTTGTTGGGTAATTGGGTGTATATGTTCAACGTGGTGGTTTTTGCTGTTTTTGTACCATACGACGTCGTTTCCTCAGTACGTGGCGGAGGCGTTTGGAGGGCCGGTGCCGGACCCGCCAGGTGTGAAATTGAGGAACGAGGGGTTGACGGCGAAGCACCCGGTGGTGTTTGTGCCGGGCATTGTGACCGGTGGGCTCGAACTCTGGGAGGGTCGTCCGTGTGCGGAAGAATTGTTCAGGAAGAGGATGTGGGGCGGCGCTTTTGGAGGACTGTACAAGAGGTAATTCCCTTTTCTGCTTCAGAATGAGAATTGCATTTATTAAAAGTAAGCTTCTAGTGCATTTATTAAATGACGCTATCAGATTTTATCAGTTAACAAAGTTTTCTCTATGTGAGAAACAGAAGTTACCCTTTAACCATCATTCTGTGGAGTAGCCAAAAAGACTCAACGTTGTAATAGGTTGAAGCACTCCATCCATGAAATAATTGAATAATGAAGCTTGCTTTAATTTTTTTTTGGATGGCATGTTGCTTCAATCTGCCAATGCTTTTGGTAATAAATGTTTGTAAGCTGTCCCGTCAGTAAGCAAATAAGAGATTGTAGGAAGTAGTTACTATTTTTTTTGGGGTGAAATGCTGAGCTCTGAGCTTCCTTTTCAGTGGTTCCAAATTTTTCAAACACATTTATTTGGAATAAGTACAGCCCACTCGACAAATTTTGGACCTAATGGCTTGAAAGCACTTTCAAGAGCAAATTCCCTCTTTTCTTTTCCTTCCTGAAAGTATTTACTGTCACCTTACCTCTCAGTCATTTTTTGAATTACATTACAAGGCCTTTCCTTGACTATACATGTTAGGAATATAAAGTTATACCAATGTCCTTTCTTTTAGTAGTACTGAAGTTGTCATCTTAGCATCTGACTTCCAATTTCAGTTAGAGCCAAAACCACTAAAAAGAACTTCTAACCGATCGAGAAGCCAATTTATTTCTTAAGAAATCTGTTGTCTGAAACCCTTGGGAGTATATTTGAATTTAAATGTGCTGTATTACTGTAATGAATAGAATTTCCACCCGTTTCCTCTGTGTCATCATTGTTTAATGACACTCATGAAACTTACCAACAATGCTATAATTTCTTTTAACTTTTTGCTTTATTGGCAGACCATTATGCTGGGTGGAGCATATGTCATTAGATAATGAAACAGGACTTGACCGTTCTGGCATAAGAGTGAGGCCTGTATCTGGTCTAGTAGCAGCTGATTATTTTGCACCTGGTTATTTTGTCTGGGCTGTTCTGATTGCCAATTTAGCCCACCTTGGTTACGAGGAGAAAAACATGTATATGGCCTCGTATGATTGGAGAATCTCATTTCAAAATACAGAGGTAACTTTTCAGTTAAACCGCTTTGAGATCTTCTTCTCCATCTAGTTTTCTTGTTGCATAAATGTGAAGCAATCCCTCAGATGAGATTTATGATTCCCTGCTTGATTTGAATAGGTAAGAGACCAAACTTTGAGCAGGATGAAAAGTAATATAGAACTCATGGTGGCTACAAATGGTGGTAAAAAGGTGGTTGTTATTCCACACTCAATGGGGGTTCTGTTTTTTCTTCATTTTATGAAATGGGTTGAAGCACCAGCACCAATGGGCAGTGGGGGCGGTTCAGATTGGTGTGCAAAGCATATAAAAGCAGTCATGAACATTGGGGGACCCTTTCTTGGTGTTCCAAAATCAGTTGCCGGACTTTTCTCTATAGAAGCCAGAGATATTGCTGCAGTCAGGTTCTTGTCTTGGCTTTTGCAACTACATTTCTATATCGTTTATTTGAATTTAATTGATTGGATTCCTTATATTGCAAATCAAAAGTAGAATGGCGTTTTAACTAATATTTGTAGTCAGGTTCATGTCAATTGATTCATTTGCCAGAATGCCTATAATAGATTCCTCTGTACTAAAATTCTGAAACAAGCCTTGCCATTTTCCATCATGTTTTGCACAATTAATGAGCTGCTATTCTATGTACAGGTCAATTGCACCTGGTATTTTAGACAAGGATGTTTTTGGTCTTCAAACTTTCCAACATATAATGCAGATGACTCGGACATGGGATTCGACCATGTCCATGATACCAAAAGGTGGAGACGCCATATGGGGGAGCCTTGATTGGTCACCTGAAGGACAATATAACTGCGATGCAAAGAAGGAGAAGAATAATGATACTCATCATGCATTCCAAAATGGGAAAGAGAGTTTTAAGCTCATGAAAAATGCAAATTATGGGAGACTTGTATCGTTTGGGAAAGATGAAGCTGAGTTACATTCCTCCAGGCTTGAGAGGTTGGATTTTAGGGTAATATTCCAAATTCCAAATATATAAGCTCATGTTTTCTACTTGTTTTTTTTTATTGTCAGATTGACTTCTTTTTGGTAAGGAATTCTGATAGACGTTTTTGTACTAACTGCAAAGTGATCCCGGGGGACGACGTGACAACACAACATAGGATTTTAGTCCTTGATGTGAATATTAAGTATGTAAAACAAAAGCGCCGGCAAGTTTTAAACCCAAGGGTCAGGTGGTGGCAATTGAATGGAGAGAAAAGAGAGATTTTTAAAAGAACTCTCCTGGAGGAAGGAGAGTGGGAGTTTCAGAATAATGCTAATGTTATGTGGGAAAATATGTCTAAAAAAGTCCAACAGGTTGCTAAAACAACTTTGGGAGAATTAAAAGGTCTTGGTCGATAAGACAAAGAGACTTGGTGGTGGGATGAAAGTGTTCAAGAGAAAACCAAATATAAGAAAGATTGTTTTAAAGCCATACACTTATGTAATAATGCTGAAAATTGGGAAAGGTATCGCATTGCTAAAAAGGAGACTAAAAAGGCCGTGAGTGAGGCGCGTAATAAAGCATATGAGGAGTTTTATAAGGAGTTAGGAACAAAGGCGGGAGAGCGCAAGATTTACAAGATCACAAATAACAAGGAGAGAAAATCGAGAGACTTGGACCAAGTGAGGTGTATAAAGGACGAAGAAGGAAAAGTTTTGGTTACTGATGGAGATATTAAGGATAGGTGAGAAGCCTACTTTTATAAGATGTTTAATGATGGTGGGGAAGGGTTGCATTGTGACACGGAAGATTTGACGACTCGAGAAAATGATCTCAATTTGTCATTTTACCGCAGGATTCGAATTGGCGAGGTTAAAGAAGCTCTTAAAAAATGGAAAGTAGTAAAGCTGTCGGACCTGATGATATTCTTATTGAAGTTTGGAAATGTTTGGGCGAAGAGGGTGTGTTATGGCTCACAAAATTATTTAATGAAATCTTACGAACCAAGAAAATGCCGGATGAGTGGAGAAAAAGTACTTTGGTTCCTATTTATAAGAATAAAGGGGATATCCAGAATTGTGCAAACTATAGAGGAATTAAGTTAATCAGTCATACAATGAAATTGTGGGAAAAAGTGATTGAACACATATTAAGGTTGGAGACGGATATCACTGAAAATCAATTTGGATTCATGCCACAACAGAAGCGATTTATTTATTAAGGGGGCTAATGGAAAAGTATAGGAGCAAAGGAAGAGATTTGCATATGGTTTTCATTGATTTGGAAAAAGCGTATGACCGGGTGTCAAGAGATGTACGTTGGAAAGCCTTGGAAAAGAAGGAGGTGATGGTTACATATATCAAAGCCATTCAGGACATGTATGAGGGGGTTGAGTCCTTATTTGTTCAACCTAGTGATAGATGTTCTAACTAAGCCTATAAAAGAGGAGATCCCTACATGCATGTTTTTTGCGGATGATATAGTTCTGTTGGTTGAATCCAGAGAAGATATTAATTCTAAACTTGAGATATGGAGACGGGCTTTGGAATTAAGGGGCTTTCGTCTTAGTAGAAACAAAACTGAATATATGCATTGCAAGTTTGATAAAGGACAAAGCCAAAGGGAAGTGGAAGTTAAATTGGGAAGGCAAGTCATCCCACAAGTGACAAAATTTAGATATTTGAGATCAATTATACAACAAGATGGTGAAATTGATGGAGATGTCGATCACAGAATTAATGCCGGATGGTATAAATGGAGAAAAGCTACTGGAGTTATTTGTGATCGTAAAGTACCTAATAAGGTAAAAGGAAAGTTCTATCGCACTGCTATAAGACCAGTAATGCTATATGGTAGTGAATGTTGGGCTTTAAAGGGACAACATGAGCATAAAATGGGAGTCGCTGAGATGAAGATGTTGAAATGGATGAGTGACCATACAATAAATGACAAGATTCGTAATACTTATATACGTGAACGAGTGAGAGTGGCCCCTATTAAAGAAAAAATGGTAGAAAATCGTTTGAGGTGGTTTGGACATGTTCAGCATAGGCCTTTAAATGCTCCGGTGAGAAGGATGGATCAAGCAGGATGGAGTCCTATTAGACGAGGTCGAGGAAGGCCGAAACGAACACTCAATGAGGTCATAGAGAGAGACCTTCTAATTAATAATATATCGAAATCTATGGTTTTTGACAGAGTACAATGGCGTCGTACGATCCATGTAGCCGACCCCACCTAGTGGGATAAAGGCTTTGTTGTTGTTGTTGTTGTTTTTAACTGCACATTGTTTTTATTATTTGAATGATATAGTATTCAAAGTCAGTTTTTGTTGGAAATATTGTGTGTGAGTGTGTCAAAGAAAGAAGTCTCATACAACTCAAGATTGGAAATGCCCTAGTATACAATTAATTATGAGCTTAAGTTAGTAAAAAGACTGATAAGAGGAGTATGTGAACTGACCGTTGGAGATGACCGTTAGATTTTTAATTAAATGGTTTTAATGACAATTAAAACAACAGTTACAAAACCAGTATTTATGACAATTTAATGTAATAAAACCTTTTAAATGTCATTAAAACCATTTAATTAAAAATCTAACGGTCATCTCCAACGGTCAGTTCACATACTCCTCTTATCAGTCTTTTTACTAACTTAAGCTCATAATTAATTGTATACTAGGGCATTCCCAATCTTGAGTTGTATGAGACTTCTTTCTTTGACACACTCACACACAATATTTCCAACAATTTTTTTTTTATAATTAATTAATTATATAGTGAAATTCTAATTAAATTAGAATTATTATCATGTGTGAAAATATTTTCATATATAAATTGTTGGAAATATTGTGTGTGAGTGTGTCAAAGAAAGAAGTCTCATACAACTCAAGATTGGGAATGCCCTAGTATACAATTAATTATGAGCTTAAGTTAGTAAAAAGACTGATAAGAGGAGTATGTGAACTGACCGTTGGAGATGACCGTTAGATTTTTAATTAAATGGTTTTAATGACAATTAAAACAACAGTTACAAAACCAGTATTTATGACAATTTAATGTAATAAAACCTTTTAAATGTCTTTAAAACCATTTAATTAAAAATCTAACGGTCATCTCCAACGGTCAGTTCACATACTCCTCTTATCAGTCTTTTTACTAACTTAAGCTCATAATTAATTGTATACTAGGGCATTCTCAATCTTGAGTTGTATGAGACTTCTTTCTTTGACACACTCACACACAATATTTCCAACAGTTTTCACATAGACTAATAACTTCAATGGAACCCATTTTCACAATGGCAGTTATTATATGGCTTCAGATTATTAAACATGCTCAGATGGTGTTATAAGGGTCTGTTTCATGGTGATCGCCATCATGTCGTTATTTGCTAATGCTTTTCATAACTTATGCCTTTCTTACATTTGAGTGAAACAATAGAGCTTTCTGTTTGTCTATCGGAATTCAAGCATATAATGAATGTAAGGGCAAAACCTATCAAGGACTTGGCATTAATCACTTTAAAAAAAAATGATAATAACATTTTTTAATCCTTGGCTGCAATTGACAGGTTAAACCTAAGGGTAGGAAGCCTGAAAATAAATCCAAGTGCGCTATCTGGTCAGAATACCAGGAAATGGGAGTGGAGGGGATCAATGCCGTGGCCGATTACAAAGCTTACACAGCTAGCTCAATTTTAGATCTTCTTCATTATGTTGCTCCCAAGATGATGAAGCGTGGAGATGCTCATTTTTCACATGGGATTGCTGACAACTTGGATGATCCTAAATACAAACATTACAAATATTGGTCTAATCCCTTTGAAACAACGTGAGCTTCTCTACAGCCATCTCTGAAAATTCATTATTTCAATTATTTCTGTTAGTGATGAACATTCTTAATCTTTCTTCTTTGCTGCTACAGATTACCAAATGCTCCAGATATGGAAATCTACTCGATATACGGTGTGGGGATACCTACAGAGAGAGCATATGTCTACAAGTTATCCGCTCCATCATCTGAGTGCTACATTCCTTTTCAGATTGATTCATCAGCAAATGATGAGGACTCTTGTCTTAAGGGTGGGGTTTATTCAGTTGATGGTGATGAAACTGTTCCAGTTTTAAGCGCCGGCTTCATGTGCGCAAAAGGTTGGCGAGGAAGAACACGTTTCAATCCTTCGGGAAGCCCCACTTACATAAGGGAGTATAAGCATGCCCCTCCAGCCAATCTCTTAGAGGGTAGGGGAACCCAGAGTGGTGCACATGTTGATATTTTAGGGAATTTTGCAGTGATTGAAGATATTATTAGAGTAGCAGCAGGAGCCACTGGCAAGGACTTAAATGGGGATAGAGTGTATTCTGATATTTTCAAATGGTCCGAAAAGATAAACTTGAAGCTCTAGCTCACATCACATGGTTAGTCTTCCTCCTCCTTATATCAGAAGTCAGAAACTTCTTTATGGCTACTTTAAATCAAACAAGCCTTCATTTATAAGTCCTTGTAGTTATATAAAAGGACATTTAATAAGCTTCTGGGTTTATATGAAATTGTTGAATATATTTCATCTACTTTCTACTCTGTCTATGACTAAATTACTGTCTTATGCTTAATTTCAGGATCAGCTTGAATCCTGCTTTGTTCTACTATGTTGCCGAGAGTTGAAGATTTTGGGGCTGTATGCGTCGGAGGGGTAAGGATGATGGTGATTTTTTTTTTTTCGATACACAGGATGATGCTGATTATAGAATGTAGCCTTCTTAGCCTCTAGGAAGCGCATCTGCTGAATCTGTAAAATGAAATCATTTGTTTCTAGTCAAACGTTATAGACCTTGTAAGTTTGTGTTTTTTTGGTGATGTGGGTAATAGTTATTTAAGATGAAATGTATAGTGATTTGTTTCCATTACTAATCATGATGACTTGTGTGTGTGTATCAATTCAACCGAAGTTTTTAAATTTTTTTGCATGAGCCTCTTGTTGGAATAAATGAACAAGTTTTTCCATATATTAAATGGATGGAGTTTATTCACCAAAAAAAAAAAAATAATAATAATAAAAATAATAATAATAATAAACGGATCGGGTTTGATGAATGACTGTATACTATTTATTGGTAAGTGTGGCTTGTGACACCCACAAATACGAGAATTAAATCAAAATGGGAGTGTACTAGGATGGAAATTGAGAGGAGAAAAGTAACTAATGGGGAGAAGAGAGAAATTAAACCTAATTAAATTTCAGCATTGTCAAAAACCAAAGAAAATTAGTAGCTTTTTTTTTGGGGGGGGGGGGACATGAGAATATAATTAGTAGTTTAAACTCTAAAAAGCCCTCTTTTTTATTTGCAAAGCTTGACCTACACTCAATCAAATCAACTTATGATTATCAAACAAGAATCATTGCAAATTTAAACTAAACAGTTTTGAAAATTGTAGTGAAAAAAAAATCCAAACAAACCATACCGTCTGCACAAATAGGTTAATCTCCAAGAGTCATGTTATATGCCCACTTGGTTAACGTATGGTCTAGTTTGTGGATATAATATATATTTTTTTATTTTATCTCTAAGATTTTTCATTTTTCTCCCCAAATTAAATGAATAGATCCTTCATTTAAGAAGGTAAGACCTTTTTGCATTTTATCACTTATAGCTAATTTTCTCTACCCATAAGACTTTAACTTAGCAAACTCTGAATTCATTAATTTTGTTTTTAAGTACAAAAGTTTTTTTACCTCTTCCAACAAATATACTTCCAAGTAATTGAATTTGTTTTACCTCTTTAGCTAGGGTGAGACAACTTATTATTAGTTATTACCTTTATCAACAGTTGGAGACTACTACTTGAGTCAATTGATACTACCTGTGGGGTCAGTCCTAAATCCGGACGGGGTCAAGTGAATCGGGCCCGCCTGTTCTCAAGTTGGGCTGTTGTTGGTCTTACGTTTCACTTTTTGACTAATTTCATGGGCTGGGTCTGGGTGATATTTTAATTCGGCCTACTTAAGCTGAGCATTAACTGCTACCACCTGTATCTGTTTGCCTTCAATTTGCATCTCCAGAATGTTGAATATTCCAAAGTTAGTTTCTTTTTTAAAAACAAAAAAAAAACAAAAATTCATTTCACCAACCCCATGAAATTGTTCAGGAATAACAAGTAAATTAGTTATTTTTTTTAACATTCATCTAATTATTTGTATTAAATTATTATATACTTGTATATTACATCAGACGCTTTTATCTAAACAAATTTTCATGAAAAAATCATTAAGAAAATCAGACAAAAAATCGGGTAAATGGGCGAGAAGTCTGAAAAGTCAAGACATGTTTCCATCTCCAAAAGCTTTGTTGATCGTCAAGCGTGACTGCTCTTCACCATCCAATCACATTTCAAACTCACAATGCAACCCCTAAATATTAAATAATACTATTTTTGATTCAAACAAGAATGATTTTCTTTTGTTTTGCCTTTTTTTTTTTGAAAAAAAAAACCCATCTTCTGGTCAAGATATTATTAATAGAATATTATTTCGATATATAAATTCACTTTCTTTCTCCTCCTGAAACACTCTGACTCCCTACAATTACTGGAACACCTAACTCGTTCCATCAGAAATCCAAAATCATGAAGAAAGGAAACTTCGGCCTCAACCTCAAGCTCAATGTTCCTGCTTCTGATCAGGTTTCCTTCGCCAAGTTTCTGTAAGTCTCCTCCTTCGCAATTCATCTTTCATGAGTGAATGCGGTTGTTTCTGATTTTGGCTTTCGCTCATTCAAATCTGGGCTTCTGAATATATTCTAGGACTGAAAGCGGGACGTTTAAGGATGGAGATCTGCTTGTCAATAGGGATGGAGTTCGAATTGTGACCGAGACTGAAGTCGAAGCGGTAACTATATATCTTTCAATTCTGTTCTTTTTTCCTTTCATTTTTCTTAGTGCATATCCAATCAAATGGCTCCATGTTTTTTATCATTGGATCTGATGAAATGTTCTGTGTCATAGAAACGGATTTCTTAATTTTGATCCCTCCCAAACCCAAGTGGAAATTTTTTTGTTGAAAAACAAACATCAAAGCCTATCTTGTAATTAACTATTTTTGCTTTTTACTTGCATTATCTTTGATTACAAAATCTGAATGAGGCTGGGAAGCTATTGAGCTTTGCCTCCCCAGCTGCTGCAACCGTTTGGAACAGAAATGTCAAGGGAACTAATGCTTTATTGTATATCTTCTCTTATCTTTGTTTTCTCTTAAATCAACTGGAGGATAAGCTGCAAGATGCAAGCTTATGGCGCAAAGACTTCCCGGCAATCTAGTTTTTAACTTTCATGTCAGTGCCATGTAAGAAAATGAACATTTTGAGTTTTAGTGTGGCATTTGGTGCATAAAATCTCTTGTCTCTGTTCTTTTACGTCGACTTCATCTAAGGAAACGACAATTTTGGGATAATTTTAGATGTGACTTTTTGGTGAATAAAAGTGTCTGGGTCTGTTTCATTGCTATTCCTGTACTCGGGCCATAGAAATGATGGACTTTTACATGGGACACAATATTGGCATAAACACAGACATCTTAATTATCAATATGTAATTTAAATTTCTACCAAAAACATATAATTTAGTGTGTCGAGTCATGTTTAAAATGAGTATTCAACATCACCATTTGTAAGACATGGACGCTATTTCTTTAAGTGTCCATGTTTCATAGCTTTCAGACCCCTTCTTCCCTTCCCTTCCCTTCCCTTCTGTATTTCTCTGCTAAGAATGGCAGAGTGCAATTCTTGGGCCTTGCTTTTCTTCCACAACTCTTGCATGAATGGTTTGAACTAATATAATACAAAATACTATCTTTCTTTTGACCATTTAAATTAGTTCCTGATAAATTATTCTTTCCATGGTGGAAAAATTGAAAAAATAAAAATAAAAATCACCGATTTAATCTCTTAACCTAAAAATTTTCCTATATTTACTTTTATTTAGTAAAAAATTAAGAAACAAATATATGTGCTGGCTGATCTCTGACAATTTGTTAATTATGGGTTTAATATCTATCAGGCACCCCCCATCACACCACTAGACAACCAGTTAAGTTTGTCAGACATAGACATAATCAAAGTGGTTGGCAAGGGAAATGGCGGTGTAGTGCAACTGGTGCAACACAAATGGACTAATCAGTTTTTTGCGCTAAAGGTATGCATACTTCCTGCATATTGCCTACCTTGCTTCAAATTTGGACCTTCTGCTCTTTGTTTTCTATTTATTTGTTTAACTTTTTCATACTTGAGTCGTCTTCCTGGATTTCATAATTTCAAAGGTTAATGCCTTTCTCTCTTCCATGAAATTGTTGCAACGAGCACGGATATATTTCATGAAAATGATATGGTCTCATCATTATCCTTTTTGTATAAAAAATAATTTTCAGATTTCAGTCTTTCAGAGTTTGTTTGGAAGGTGAAGCATTGTGTTAGATCTTAGAAAGGAGAAAGTGAGGAAGAGAGAATAGGAATAGAGGAGGCAAATCTAGCACCGGTGTCTGCAATTCTAGATAGAAGGAGAAGGGGAAGTTTATCTGAATAATTCTTGTCATAGATAACATTCAGTCTTACAACAGAATTAAACAGTGTCATACAATGACTAACAACACAGCTGATAATAACCACATAATAACCCACAACAACAACATAAGAAATAACTTCAGATAAGATAACGATACTAAACCAAGACAATTTTACCCTTGAACCATGCGTTTTTCTTCCTAGAATAGACAAGAAGAGGATGCTGGACCCTAACACAGTGTTTTGTTGAATATTTGTGATGTTAGTGTGTTCCAAGGGAGGACATTGGACCTCTTGATATCACTGAAGACATTGACTAAGATGCGACTTCATACCTGGGAATTTTATACTTTAATCTATCATTTGACAGGATAATTTAGATTATGTTCAGGGGACATTTGCTGAGATGCTTGAATATTTTAGTTTTTTCACAAGAAATTGGAAGTCCTTTGTTTGTTTATTCTTTTATTTTTCTCATCTCATTATTTATTGCGTGATTTAACTTGATGTTGGATGCTAAGCATTGATGGAGTATTCAGTATCTAATAGAGATTTAGGTAGTATGGAGTGCCTAAATTCCATATTCAGTAGTTTGAGATGCTTAATGAGGTATTTAGTTGTTTAGTTTTCTCATCTCAATAGGTAGCTTTTGGGGGAGGGTTCCTCATCCTGCTTAAATAATATCCATCTTTATCATATTTGTTCTTCCTCCTGATTTTACGTCTTTTTTTAAATTTTTGTTGTACTGTTATGTGCTTGTATAGTCTGACAATGTAATTTATTAATTTGAAAGTTGCTTCCATATCATTATACTAGTGAAAGTGTTTAAACTTGTGAAGTGCTTTCCTATCATAATACTTTTATGATGGGATCGCCAACTGTGAAAAATGGGTTGCACTGGGTAACTGCTTAGGAAATATTCAGGTGTTAAAGGGACACGTGGAGGCTTTTTAGGGGAGATTTGAGGAGTTTGTTTAAAGAATAGGAATAAAAATCGGCTGAAAGAGTAGGCAGAATTTGGGGTGAAGTTTTGGGAGGTTCTAGTCAATTGAAGAACTAGGGTTTATTTATTTTGCCCCATCCATACTGTGAATTCATATATTGAAGTCTATTTCCATCTGTTTACAATCTAAATATATTTTTACACATCCCATTACTTATGGTACATTTTTCACAATAATTTAGGTTATCCAAATGAATATTGAGGAGTCCATGCGAAAGCAGATAGCACAAGAGCTTATAATCAATCAGTCAGCTCAATGTCCATATGTTGTTATTTGCTATCAGTCATTCTATGATAATGGTGCCATATCAATCATCTTAGAGTACATGGATGGAGGTTCTTTAGCAGATCTTCTGAAGAAAGTTAAAAAAATTCCAGAAAAATATCTTGCTGCTATCTGTAAGCAGGTGAGGAGTAAGAAGTCAGTTACCTTTCAATATTTCAGTCTTAGGTTCTGGCTGGATTTTACTCTTCTGAATAATACATTTGAGGAGCTGATGTCATCAGTACACCTGATTCCTTTTATTTGTTTCGCAATGCAGGTGCTTAGGGGTTTGATATATCTTCACCGTGAAAAACATATTATCCACAGGGACTTGAAACCTTCTAATCTGTTGATAAACCATCGAGGGGAGGTAAAGATTACTGACTTTGGTGTGAGTATAATAATGCAAACTACATCTGGCCAAGCAAATACTTTCATCGGCACATACAACTATATGTCTGTGAGTACGTTGTGTACCTATGTATATCAAACTATCATGTTCCTGGGAACACCTTTATCACATGTTCTGTGAGATAACTTGTCCATTTTGTCTGAATTACAGCCAGAGAGAATCAATGGAAGCCAGAATGGCTACAACTACAAAAGTGATATATGGAGTTTGGGACTGATATTGCTTGAGTGTGCTACTGGGCGGTTTCCATATACACCTCCAGATCAGGGGGAAAGATGGGAAAGTATTTTTGAGCTAATTGAAACAGTTGTTGATAAACCTCCTCCCTTTGCTCCATCTGATCAATTTTCTCCGGAATTTTGCTCGTTTATCTCTGTATGGTAAGTATATTTAGTTACTGTATTGTGTGAGGTCTTGAGAACCTTTGCCCACCACAAACAGAAAAACAGAGGAAAAAGGAAAAGACGAGAAGAATCTTCTTAAGTGCCTGCCATTTTCTTAGAATAAGTTTGTAAATAAATAGAACCATATTATTAAAGGTTGAAAACTGTTCCATAGCTTGGAGTTGTATCTTCATATTACACAGAACAACTGTTTTAAAATAATATTAAAGGCTGGCAACTTTCACCTTTTCCGCCTTCATATCAACCAGCTGTCCTGTCTTGAATTTTGTGTGACTTCTTCTCATGAGATTTTTTATCCTCCTTTGTCAATCTTCTCTTTGTTTAGTTTACAGAAAGACCCAAAAGACAGACCGTCAGCTCAGGATCTTATGGTGAGTGACTATGTGTAAAACTTGTCTATATGAGCGCACCTTGTACAATATCTTCTCTGATGTGATGGTACATATATCTGGTGCGAAATTCAGGGACATCCTTTTATCAACATGTATGGGGACTCGGATGTAGATCTTTCGGAATATTTCAAGAATGCAGGATCCCCTCTTGCGACTGTGCCGACTTCTACTTGGTATGTTCCAACCTTGCCCCTTTTTCAAACTGGAAACTGAACCATCTTTCCTTTTGTTCTATGCTTCATTACCCGCATATCGTTAAAGATCAATATATGTGTGTGTATTAATTAATTAATTAATTAATTAAAGGATCTACTAATCAATACCAGGACTTTTGCTTCAATATTGAGGAAGTTGTTTGTTAGTGTAAACTATTGAGCAATTAGGGAGGGGAAAAATTTTTGTTCCGTAATTGATATATAAATATATCAAGTTTTGAAGTGTGAAAGTAAAAGAGAACTCCTATTTGAAGACAAGAGGCAATGGTGGAGAAAATAACTGAAGAATATTGCTTTGGATTTACCTATTTATCAAGAACAATTGACATTAAACTGGAAACTTGCTCTTGGAGTAGGAAATTCTAGATATATTTTACTTACTAGGAAGTAATTTAGGTTTTATGTTGTCAGTATAGGTACTAACTACATGAACTTCTGATGACAAAAAACATAGCAGTAACCTTCAAGCTTCCAATTCATTTTGCTAATATATCTGGATCATCTGAGCTTCATCTTTGGAACAATTTAATAATATTTAACTCTGGCAGCACCTGATATGTAACTGCAGTTTTTTATTCTTCTCCATGCAGATCATATAAATTATGAAGGACTTTTTTTTTCCCGGTTATCAAGTGAATTCATCAATAGGCTTCTTTTTTATGAGACTTGCGAGTGCCATGATCCATGAGACTGCAATGATCAAGAGTTCATGAAGAATTTTAGTGGTGAAGATGATCAACGGAAAAGTTTGAATTTTTATAATGGCAACTAAAGATACATCACTAGTGTTATTTGCCCCATATGCAGATTACATGGTTTATTGTACAAATTAATGAGATTAAAGCTTGTCTGGATGTTGGAAAGGCACGTATACATTTATGCCAAAAGATTTTGAGTTCATTATATCGAAGTCGTTTGCATGTTCCCTTCTACCTTATTGCTGTTTCGTGATCTTTTGCTATTGCTGGTTAAATTGCCTGATTCATCTTGGGGATTCGATTATCTCCATTAATGAAAAATAGTGCATCAAGCCCGATCTAGTTGGAACAAATGCCACTGGGTTGATTTTTTTTCTTCCCGCAGTATTTCAGTTTAGTCAAACCATACTAGTTTGTCAAGCAAATATTTGTCTTTTGTATAAAAATTCAACCCCCAACAAATTTTTTATATAATACTTGTAAAGTCATATTGATCGTTTAAAAATTGCAAGTTCAAGGGAAAATTAATTAATTCATCATTGTAGTACGACCGCGTTACCAACTCAATCCTTATATTTTAAGAGTTATAACTCGGTCGTGTGAAAGATAAGGATCTCGGTCCTCAACTCAGCCCTGTTGACACTCTGCTTCTGCTCTTTTCCTCCCAGACCTTCCGATCTCCACTAATGAGGAAGACAGCTGAATAGCATTCCTTACGGCTTTTGACTCTCTCTAACGGGCAAACATAATACCATAACAAAGCCAACCAATCTATCTTCTTTCCCTCCAATCCAACATTCATCCTCTGTTTTTTCAACTTTTAGAGATTCCAATCAACCATTAATCAACTTCAAGGCTTCTCTCCCATACCAATTTATGCTTGAAGAAGGGCTTCCAAACCAAAACCCATGTTCTTTCACTGGGTTTTCCTACAAGCAATATGGGCTTTATTCCATAGACCCCAACTTCATCTCCTTGAGGACAAACTTCATTGTTGTCTCTACCTATCTTTTCTCACTTGACCTTCTGGGAGCTTTTAACCTCAAGCTCTCCAATCTCACCAGTTGCATATTTGTGCTCCCACATGCGCTTGACTGTGGTAATTATTTTGTCGGATGAATTTGTCCGGTTGAGATTGGAGAGAAAGAAGATACATTGGGTGGCTTCGTTATGGTATGATGTTTGTCGTTAGAGAGAGAGTGTGTGTGAACAGCCGTAAGAAGGAGATGCTGTTTAGTTGTCTTCCTCCTCAGTGGAGATCCGAGGGTCTGGGAGGAGAAGAGCAGAACCAGACTGTTGTCTGGCAGCTGAGTTGAGGACCAAGTTCCTTGTCTCTTAAACTATAAGGACCAAGTTATAACTTTTTAAAATATAAGAACTGAATTAAAGTATAAGAACCGAGTTAGTAACTCCGTTAAACCATAAGGATGAATCAATTAATTTTCCCCAAGTTCAATACAAGTCAATATACAATTATTCTCTTGAATAAAACTTAAGTTCCTTATGAATCATCGTAAAATAATCGTACACATGACCACTGGGCATGGGACTAAATTCAATATTATGGTAGGGCACTTGGGCTAGGTCACCTCAATGGATTTGTCAATAATGTGACACAACCACACGATACAACCAGACGTGACTCAATTCAAGCCATCAAGTTGGGCAGGCCGAACACACAAAAAATAGGCTAATTGGACGAATAAAGACTTGCTCTCTAGAATTAAGTTAGCTTTCTAATTTGGAAAGCTATCACAGTGATCACAAAAACCAAACGAACCTAACCTTATCCCCTGCAAATTCTGCTATATACTTCAAATAGGATACGGTGACTAAGCCCTGACCTGATAGAAAAAACTGACGGGCTACATAACTGGTAAAAACTAAAAACAAAATATTTGCAAATTACTCCAATATCTATGAAATAAAATTCCAGGTGCTTGATTATGTCATGCCTTGGTCTTAAATTTTCTTTTACCCTTCAAGTCTATCACTATAACAGAAATGTTATCTTTACTTCCCCTTTGGAGAGCAACTCTGGATAAGTAATCTGCAGCGGACTGTGCCGCAGGATCAACTCCCTTGCGCGGCCCTGTACCTGTCGTCAATCCACCATCACCATGCTTT
The DNA here is from genome assembly GCA_037074505.1 of Albizia julibrissin. NCBI lineage: Eukaryota > Viridiplantae > Streptophyta > Magnoliopsida > Fabales > Fabaceae > Albizia > Albizia julibrissin. The sequence goes on from CM073482.1 coordinate 10,232,989, forward strand.
TTGTGCCAAAGAAGGATTCGTTTTCGTGCAATCTCGCAGGCTTCTTCATTTGTCATGACATCCCATAAACCATCACTTGCCAGAATTAGGCACTCATCTTTTTTCTCCCTATGGACGAACTTGACTTCTGGAGTAGGAATTATCCATGGCTTTAAGTACCTATCACCTGGTGGACAAGAAGCAAAATTAGATCACAAAAAAGAAAAAAAACAGTAATAGAATTAAAAAAATTAAAAAGTATAATAAATATCTGAATGACACCATGCATTCTTCCGTAAAATTGAATATTACGGTATTTTATATGCCCACATGGTGAGAAATCTCAATTCTTTACTTGAACCAAATGTTCAATTACGAAGGGGGAAAATAGACAGTTGTATTATCATACTATTGTATTATTGTTGCTAAGCTTGTTATTTTCCCATTAATAGTTTTCATGAGACAATCATCCAGTTCTTATATCACAGGGAAAGTTTATGAAGGTTCTTTCCTGTCCCAAAATCTTGGGTTCTAGGCACGGTTATTGGAATCTACAAGCTAAAAGAACACAATGCATCAATGACAGTGCAGAACTTCATGAACAGGACACTAACACTAATAATATAGAAGGGAATCTATGCAAAACAAAGCGCACAGTACTATGCAACTATAATGTACAGATAAATAGCATGTCGTAAAGATACCAAAGGCACACAAGGTCATGCTTGATGATAGTAAAAAAGCAAAACATTTAAAAAAAGTCCTGAACACATACCTATGGACCTTGACACTGCCAAGACGCCAAGCACCCGGTACCCATTCCATTGTATGATCCTTCCTCCTGCAGCTTCTATCCTGGCCAATTCATCCTCTCTATTTGGCTGCATACGATATGAAGTGAAATAAAATACAATGAATCATAAAATTTCAGCTTCAAGTGAATGGTGGAAACAAATTGTAATATGAATAAGATATCTTACTTTGTGATCAGAAGATAATGGCAGCGCTTCTTTTCCACGACACAAGACTGCTCTTGAATCCCCACAATTTGCAACTATTAAGTGGTTTTGGCATAAAATGACAACCACTGCAGTAGAACCATCAGTTTCAGGAGTAAGTGGTTTGATACTAGATCCTGATCCATCATTATTGTTTTCATTGTTCTCAGCACGAATTCCTGCTACTTCGTCATCAACTTTCTGAAAACAATTGGAGAATGCTTTCTCCCAATGGTCCATCCAACTACTTCCATCCAAACTTGAGTCTGCATCATGTATTTCCTCAACAAGCACTGAATGAAGACACTCCCGGCAATAATTAGCAACCTGCAAAAACAAGTCCTCAGTGAAATGAGTCAACTTCAACAATACTACAACTTGTCATCAAAATGTTTTATTGAAACTTGAAAGCATACCTGACAGCCTCCATGTCCATCATAGACAGCAAAAAAGTGGGCAACTGAGTTTTCAGTGTCTTCATTCCCAGTATTATCCATTAGCATATGCGAAGGAACTTGCAAAAGATGAGGATTTGCAGCAACAGCATCCTCCATCTCCTGTCTCCTTCCACAAACAGATGAAAAGCCCCAAAGAGGTCTACTATTCAAATCCAAAGCCTTCTGGAAGCTTGCTCCGCACATTGTTTTCTCCATTGGCATCTCAAGAGGTGAAGCAACTAGTTTTGGATCAGACCCATCCGACCCATTGCCATCTTCACTCTCAGGATCTGTTGGAACAGAAATAATGTCCTGCACAGTACATGAATCGTCCAAACTGTACATACCATGGACATTATTTTCAACCTCCATGGCATTAGGTAAATGGATCTCTGAAGTTGAAGATTCCTCCCCAAGGATACCGCAGTTGTCACAGGCCACAGATAGAGACCTAGAATCATGCAGATATTGTAAATCAACCCCTGACCTGTGTTCATCTTCCCTCCCTCCCTGATTATGGGTTTCATCTGAGGTCCAATTACGGCTACATTTAATGAACATTTCTGGCACATCCGAAGCACCTACTTGATTCTCTTTTTCCCCTGCAGATACTTTACTCTGATCTTGTGGATTAGCATCTGCATGATTTTCATCACTTCCAACAGATTCACAGCTCTCCATAGCAGTATTTAATATCAGTGTTGCTGTACTTGCCATAAATTTTAATCCAGCAATATCCATGTGTGTTGTCACTGATGAGTCCTTAGGGATCAAATTCCCAAGAGTAAATGGCACTGCAACCGCCGAAGATATTTCCTCCATATATTTACTTTGCCTTGTAGCAAAGCCTTATCCCACTAGAATATGGAAAACTTCCAACCAATTATATACCCTATTCCCTTAGGGCCTCTGTTCCACAAGCGTTCAATCTAACATAAAACACCAAGACGCCTATGCCAAGAAATTAAAGGAGCTTGGAACCCACTTTCCTAAGAAACAGTGGTTTACACTATTAATTTAGGCGTCAAAGTTCAACAGGTTATATTGAAGCTGTGGTGCTGGATGCTAGAGTAGCTCTCTAGGTTCTTTCTGAATTCTACCTGATTTTGGACCTGCTTGTTCAATCAAAACCAAAGGGGTGTACAATCTGATGTACTAAAATCTCTTAGTTCTACCTTCTCACCAAGCCCTTCGGTCCCCTGGAAAAGCAGGCAATCGATGATTCAAGAACCGTATCAAAAATAATGAACAAAGTCAGTGCCTTGTCTCTCTCTAGCAAGCATAAAGACGAGGGAATGGGGTCGTTGAACAAGCAAATAACAACAACAACAACAACAACAACAAGATAACAATAATAATAACAATAAGCGAACAGTGAAAAAAACCGCCCAATCAGTACAAAAATGGGAACAGAAGTTCCCTAGATCTGAGGCAACCCACACCATCCATTGAAATTTCATTGGGTTTTCCTCTCTTGTGTTATTTTCATATGTCAACCCACACCAAGTATCTCCATTCTCAATAATACAGAACAAGATGTCCATATCGATCATTACAACTTCCACCCACTTCAACAAATTAGAGTGCACAGAGAGATTAATCACTGAAGACGGTGAAAGCAAAGATAATTTCGTGATCCAGAGATGCTTACCTATCTCAAAACGAAAATTCTGCGCGTCAAGGGACAGGGAAGGGTATGGCGAGGGGAAGAAACCTACGCTGGGATATCCTGTTATTTATTGGTTACATATCGCAGAGTTCAGACGACGACAAAAGATCCCTGGTTTTTTTTCAGCATGAAAAAAACGAAAGTTTGTTTGTTTCCTAATTTTATTCTTATTTTAATCCTATCATCTCGTTTAATTTTTTTTGGGAGAATTGCTAAAAAAAACCTTGCAAGCAAATTAATTGCTCATTGTTACCATTGCACACGGTGGGTGGTATGTTGCACACGTGCGGATGATATGTTCCACACAAGGGATGGTGTTTGCACTTTCGTAGGGATGCTTTTTGCACATATGGATGCTGATTGCACATGATGGATGCTTGCTTGCACATTGGTATCATTTAGCAATTAATTTGGTTAAATGGTATTTTTTAACCATTTTCCCTTTTTTTTTTTCCATACACATCTCGCTTAACTTTGTGTTAGAATGTTGTAGAGTAGTCCATTCTCCTGTATTTTTAGTAAGAGTTTAAAATTTAAATTATTTTAGTCATTTTTATAAAAATTCAATAAAAATTGTATAAATATTTAATAATTTTTTTATATTTTTAATCCGTCATTAATTATATATATTATATTAATTAAAAGGTAAGTGATATACTCATATTTACTTTTTTTTTCTACTAGCCTGTCATAAATAAATGTATACTAAAAAAATAAAGTTTATTTCAAACATAATTATTATTTTTAATCAATTTTAATTATCTAACTCGATTATTAAACTTTTATAAATAGGACTGGAGGGAGGATTGTTTTTCTTTTCATCATTTAGCTTATTTTTCACTAATATTTTTTTAAAATCCAAATTTTTATCCAAATATCGTTAAATGAGAATGATTTGACAAAAAAATTAGTTGAATTAGATTTAACTAGAGGGGTTAATCCCTCACAATGTAACAAATCAATATCTAAATTCACATTAAGAAATGTAGTTATATTTAATACCTATTCGCAAAAATGATAAACAAAAAAACTTGTATAGCGTGTTAGCAAAATAAAATAAAAAAGAATTATTAATTAATATATGAAAACAAACTTTAAAGTATAATTAATATACTTTTAAAAAAAGATATTAAATAATAATTAAAACTAATTAAGAGAAGCAACTAATGATAAAAAATAAAATTATGGTTTGATCATTTAATTTTTTGAGGAAGACTAACTTCACCCCAATTTAAATTTAAAATCTCTCCAAAAAACTGGAAGAAGTCATTCCATGAAGCCTTCCACCTGTCCCTTATGTTTGTACAATATTGACTTTGTTTTTGGTTAATTACGATAATAATTAATCCCAGATTTAGATGTCAAAGTCTTTGTAGGTTGCGGTACCAATCTCCCTCTCTCTCATCCATTATGGACTTTATTACTGCTCCGCTTCTATTTATAAATAAATTTTTTATGGGTTAGTCTTTTTTATAAATAATTTTCATTTTATATTTAAAAATGTAAGTTCATTTTTTTCTATTTTATTTTTACTAAATATATATTATTTATAATTAATTAGCACACACATCAAGAGTTATATTCAGGAGAGAGAAATAAAGAAATAATTCTCTAAGTGAATGAAATCAACAAAATATAGGGAAAATATATTTTACTATCTCTTATACTTTCTATACATTCTCTCTCTGATTTCATAAATATAGGTATATATGGAAAAAAATATAACATTTTTGACACACTTATTACTTTTAACTACTAGTTCGTTTTATACAATTAAGGAGAAAGTTGCTTATAAATAGAACCGGATGGAGTAGTTTTTAACAATCGGACTCTTATATTAATGTAATAATTTAATTCTTTAATTTGTTTAAAATATCAGCCAACATGTGAAGACCATCTAAGTTAGGCAAAAACTAAATCAAGAAAAGACATTTACCAAAAATCGCATCTAGAGACCCTAATATTAGAATGAATTTAAATCAGTCAATTAATAATAAACTTTTATGAAGTTTTACATTTTTAGAGGTAATTAACTTTATTTTCATTGGTTTTTTTTTTTTTTGCCACCTTTCTTGTTAGTTTTCTATTTAATTAATAAAGGGTATATTTAATAATACTACCTCATTTCCTTAATAAAAGGTCAATTTAATTTGAACTATAAAAATAGTTTTATATTAAGGACAGAAGGTAGTAATGTTTTAGGTTGTACAGAAAAATTCAATAGTTTTTACATGTAATCTTGATCTTGATATTGAATATTATGAATGGAAATAATTTCATGCTTAGAGCACTATTTTTTATTTGTTAGTCACCAAAACAAAGTGCTACACACACTAATCCCAGCATACAAACTATTTTTTTTTCATCTTTCAATCAACAAAAGCAACTCACACTTATAATACTTACAAAAAAAATATGGAATTCACAAGAAGAAAATGGAACTTGCAACTTTTTGTTTGAGACAAATGTTTACTCTCCGTATTATATAGGATGAATATAATCTATTGATTGATTATAAAATTAGAAAAATATTTTGTAACACTTCCCCCCAGCTTACAGAAAAACCATATAAAGAATGTAATGTAGTCAAAAGTAGAAATAAATTATATCTCCTAAAATTGAGGAATATGATATTGAAAGGAAATATAATTACTTAAAAGTTAAATCGGTGAATTATGAAGAAATATAGAAAAAGAAAAATTTGAAAATAATCAATAATAAATTATATTTATTGATTAATAAACTTAGATCAACATGTTTTCCTATGTATGGGTATTACAAGTTTTTAAGAATAAAGTTGGTGATTGAGGATTGATTAAATTTTAGAAAGTGCTTAATTATGTCAGTTGAGCTAAACAGTTTAAAGTTTAAACCATATAAAATTTTTCCCCAGGTAAACTATATAAAATTACAACGTATTATTCTCTCTATTTTTTGTTATAAGTAACTTTATCTTTTTTGGGATGGTTCTTATTATGAGCAATTTTTTTCTAGTATCTCAAAATTTAAACTATTTTTTTCATTTTCTAACATCATTAAATACATACCTTTATAGTACTTCCTTTTATCGTTATTATAAGGCATCAATTAACAAGTGTATTTGGTCCTTTTTATAAGGAACTTTCTTGTTTCCAAAGAGTATTAAATATTTTTTTTCATGTACGCCCATAATTAATAAGGATAGTGGATGAGAATAATAATTAGTATGATATTAGAATTTAGTGCAACGAGTAGGGATAATATTGAAAATTATTTAAATTTTAGGACAAATTTAATGAATTTAACTGTTTTTATTGGTTTGTGAAAATTGTTAGTTTGTGCCTTATAATAAGGATCAGATGGAGTATTAATTATTTCACACTCACTATTAATTCCTTTTATTTCATCATTTATTACATATTCTCTCTTATATTTTTTTTACTAACTCTCTCTCTCTTATGCCTTTTTTTTAATTAATATAGGGTATATTTAAAAGAAACATAATATTTTTGATATATTTATTATTTTTAATTAATCTTAATTATCAATTTATTTTATGTAATAAAAAATTGCTTATAAAAATAATAAAAAAGAGTAGTACAAAGTTCTGAAATTCCACAGAGTTTATGTACAAAAGTTGAAAAGTGATCACAAGATTCGTGTTGAGATTAAAGATTGAACAAAGAGGATGCATGGACTGAGAGAGATGAAATGGAAGCGGGTAAGAGGGAACAAATCCCAAGGAGCAAGGGGAGATGTACCAAATAATAACCCAAATTTGGAAGGAAAGAGGGGGATGAACTATGAAGAAACAATTATTATTAAAAAAAAAGTGGTTTATGGAAAAAGGGAAAGGCACGGAACCGAAGAATAATGAGGATAATTATTATTCATATTATTTTAATCATAAAAATAAAAGCGAAGGGGGACACGTATGTGTATAAAGATCAGATGTTGTGAGTTGGAGATTGTGTTAGGTGGTGTGTATCCTGTGTTTGTTTCTGTTCCGAATGCTTTATCGACACGTCATCTTCAATCCTTCTACCCTCTTCGTTCGGTGCCACGTGTTCTCTTTCCCTTGGTTTCTGCCACCCACCAATCATATCGCCGCTCACATTCAATTCACATCCTCAATCTGTGTCTCCATTCCCCTTCTCTTTATTTGGCCCTTTCCTAAATTTCATGGAGTAAATGCAAGATGCTTTCTTTTATATAATTAAAAAAAAAAAAAAAAAAACACACACACACACACGACTCTGTTCCTGTTGGACTTATGTTTTTGAAAATAATAGAATAAAATACATGACACAGTAAAAATAATATTTATTATAAAAGATAATAAAAAATATAATTACTTAAAAAGATCAAATATCATAATATAAATTTAAAATTATTAAATTGCCCCTAACCAATCCTCCTATATTATCGCTTATATTCATACTTAAAAAATAACTAGAATTAAAACTAAAATCACGCATTATGATATGATCATATTTTTTCTATATAAAAAGAATATATGATCATATCCTTTTTTAATTTTTAATATATTATTTAATTAAAAATAGTTGAAATCATTTTTTTTATATTTTTTATTTTTTACCCGTCAATATTATCGAGTTATCTGATTTATATTATTAATGTTGATATCAATTAAACTCTTTTCTCAAGCTAAAAAAAAAAGATTTTTCATAAAAATAAACATTAAATTCATTTCAAGTTTTTCAGAATATAATATATTACTTACTTTTTTTCTTAATTTTATTAACATTTAATAAATTTTTTAGCCCACATAAATTTATTCTAAAACAAAAAAAAAATCATATAAGCTTTCGTGGTTTAACATATATGATAAATTAAAAAAGATCTTGAGTTTTATTAAATGATATAATTCTATTTTTAATTAAAATTTCTGTTGATTTTAAGAAAAATTATGAATTTTTCATAATTGAAGAATGTGTAATTTTTTTACAATAGATATATGTGTATGTTGTGAAAAATAAAAATTAAGAAAACTATTGTTTGATTTAGTGAAACTTAGAATTTTATATTAGTTTTAAAAATAGGATGTGGGAGAAAGTAAGAGGGAATGTACAAGATTCTGTTAAGGGTATTTTAGTATTTTTAATTTTATATTTTTACATCTGGTCCTTTTAAATAATTACAATTTTTATGATCTTTTTTAATAAATACATTTTCTTCCATATTCTTCACTTTAATTTTTCCAATAAAAAAATTTTGTTTGGGCAAGTATTTTATATTTAAATTTAAATTATTTCATTATTTCTCTTATTTTTTAAACATAAAAAATAAGACATATTTACCCTATTTTCTAATGTTTCCTTTATTTGTTGAGTTAATGGTCATTTTTATCATGAAAGATTTTCTAAATGAGTCAAGGGTATCCAAGCTTTTTATTATTCAATATCGTTTTGAAAATAGAATTAAAAAATGAGTAATATTGACGTCACCATTAATTTTGTTAACGGTTAAGGTCACATTACATTTTCAATGTGTTATTACAAAAAAAAAAATAAAAGACTTACTGATATTCATAACTTCTTTACAAATACTTCCAAAATAAAATTAATTATTCACTATTGTTTTTTAAACATAATATATTTAGTTATTGGAAATTAAACCATAATTAAACCACTTCCAAGGGTTGTAATTTAAACCACACATTGATGAAACTAGATTAGCTTAACCCCCAAGTCTCACCTCCTACCAACATCAACCTCTATGGCCAACCACTATTAACAGTCGTTGCCAATCGCCATTGGCTGTTGCCGTCATCACCTTCGATTGCTGCCACCAACTAATTACTATTCATTATTGACGCCCCAAGCAGAGACCATGGTGAAAAGAAAAATATTTATAAAGTCATTAAAAGAAAAAACTAAAGTAAAACTTAATATAGAGAGAGAGTATATAATCGTAACATAACATAATGTTCTTATGGATTATAGATGACGGGTAGTCACAGATTGCTTCAAAATGCATTTCAGATTTCTTCATCACCAAAATTTATATGAACATAATCATCCAAAAAACAACAAAACTTCCTCTGTGTCGTTCCAATTTTATCGTTAATGGTAAAAATAATTCAAAAAATTAGGGAAACTAAATATGATTAGAATCAATCAATTGGAATAATGGAGAATGAGCAAGCTAAATAGAATCGTTGGACATGCCAATCAATAAGAACTAAGGTTATTAAATCCGAATGGACACTGAATCAGTTGGAGTATTGGGTTAAGGGTTAATATGTCATATGAGAGTCAAACCGGAGCTAACCCAAGACCAAACCGGTAAGGAAGTGAAGAATCAAAAGCTATTAATATAAAATTATAAAGAAAATAAAAAATAAATTAATTTATTTTTTTATAAAAAATTGTGAACCAGCTAAACCGGTTATGTGGCCAGACCGGCCCGAATATGTGACCAATTCACCAGTTTCTGGCTTGGATATGTTGGTCCATTCCGGTTTTAATAACACTGATAAGTACACATTTCATGCTTATAAATAAAAGATGGGCATGGAGTGACCATTTTAATCTAAACCATTCATGTTGATTATGGATGATCCATATTCAATTTAATCTTTAGGTCAATGTGCAAATTTAGCAATCAATTGTTTTTCTATGGGTATCCAACACAACTAATTATTTTTGGTACAAAAGTAGATATAATCAATTTATTCAGGAGCAGATATAGCAACGCTGTTAACCCAAGTTAACATCCGTTACATTTTACACTGTGGGTCCCATCTGTAACGACCCTTTCTCACAAACAACAATTATCCACATTTATACAAAATCAGTGATAATTTTTTTTTTTTTTACATATCAAAGTTCAATCCAATACATATCGGAGTTTAGGGCACAAACTCGCCCACAAGCTCACTGCAGATAAATTTATTATTCTGATATCACATCACAATTAACCCATGGGTCACAAAAAGATTTCCAACACAATTATCCAAATAGTAAATGTGGCATTTTAAAAACATGTGGGTCCTATAATTGCAATATAGAAATTAAAACAACACCAATACCAAAAGAGGCCTACAAGATTCTCAAGGTCTATGCCTCTGGTTGCTTCCCTTGGCCTCTATCCAGATTAGAGGTATCGCCTGAAAAATTATTTATAATGACGGGGTGAGACATAAAGTCTCAGTAACCAAAGTAAATTTATAAAATATGCAGGAAAAGATTGTAAGTCAGAGAAGCAGGTTTAACTGACATAATAATAGTAATAATAATATTCTCATAATTTAACATTTAACATGATATAATCAATAAATAAAACCATCCCCACTCATCCATCCTGCTCCTCCTTATCTCCTCTGGACTGGTACAGCCTATCAATGCTAGTATACCCGGCCAAAGGTTAGCTAGTCACATCAAGAATACTGCCCCCTCCCATGCCACCACCGATATACCGTAACAGGGAGGTGTCCGCCCAAACACTCAGCTCCAAAATCTGGGCCAGGATTGAGAGAGCCGATGGGCACACAATTCACCATATCTCTTCCACACAACCCAACATATCCCGTAATATAAAAATAATAAATTAATACAGCTTTCGAAAACAATTACGAGAATTCTAAATTCTTATACAACATTCCATCTCAAACAACATATCCACCATAATAGTAACAATTTAATAATAATTTCCACTTATATATGTAAATTAGAAAATACACTGCTTCACTGAAATAAATTCATATTCAAACATAAATATAATCTTGCAAAGCACATACAAGTAATATAGATAAAAGTAAGGTTTATAAAATACCTTACAGTCCAAAACAAGCATATAAAATAAATTAACCCCAGTTACCTCGATTCCAAGCTTAATCTTAATTTGGATAGTAAAACCCGTGCAATCACCGATCACAAGAAAAATCTACATTATCAATGTAGATACCAATTAACCAAAAATAACAATAAAATAATTAATTTACATAATTTAACTCCTACAACCCAATTTTCTCTACAACTATTATCCTCATTTATTCCAATTTCCTTAAAAGAAATCCTTAAATAACCTTTAATATACCCATAATTACAAATCTCCAATACCAACTTCCTAAATAATTAAATCTCTCTTTCATAATTTATATGGATATAATATAATTATTAAACAATTCCTCAAATATCCACATAATTAAAATCATACCAAATTATAATTCAAATATTAAGTCCTAATTTATATTTTTCACATAGCTCAGATCTAACAAAAATAAACCGATTAAAACCTCAATAATACCTCCAATAATCCAAATAAAATATTTAAACTAATTTTTATCGGTAAAAACACCCTATAGGGATTAATTTAAACCCTATTTATAAAATAAATTAATTATAAAATCACATGACCACTAAATAATAAATCTAAACCGATTAAAATAAACTGTTAATTATTCTCTACATTTCTATAGTCTTATGTTGATAAAACTCAAAACTTGCCTAAAATCATATCCCCAAAATATTCTCTAACTAGCATAAAATTACTATCATATGAAAGAGAAAATTATTTAGAACATTTTTCATAAAAGAAACTTTATGATTAGAAGAGAGTTTGTGTACCTTATTAATCTCCGAAGAACCAAAAATACCCCAATCAGAACCTCACTCTCTTCTCTCTCCACAAAACACTTCACTTACGTGAAGTGTTTATGAGATGGGGTATTTATAATACCCCCTCACCTCTGCTCTCGTTTCAATCTCGTTTCAATCATCATCCTTCATCAATCATTCATTTTTTTTTAAACAAAGGGGACATACCCCCTTTGTTTGTGGTAGGCGCCGAATGCGCCTACCATACTTATATATATATATAATATATATATATTATTATATAATATAATATAATATTATTATATTATATTATATTACTATTTTAATAAATTATTATTTTATTAATTACAGGTTTTTTTTTTGAATGTCACACCATCAGTCTTATTATTATCTATTATTTTAATATATTTTTAGAAGGGTTAAGGTGCAAATCTAGCAATGAACTATTTTTCTATAAGCACTCAACACAATTATTTTTTATAAGAGTATTTACAAGATAAATATGAGCATTTACATTAATGCCCTTACTTTATTTTTCCATAAGAGCATTTATAAGATAAATAAAAGGATTTAAACAAATCCAGGAAGTTAACAAATTTTGGCCATTCACATATTTGTCTTGTAAATGCCCATATTTATTTTTTCATTGATAAAACTTAATTTTTATTTGACCTAGTGAAGTGTAGTAAAAAAATTTTAACTCATTGTATTATTTTAAATCTCTTTATTTGCTTTGTAAATACTTTTATGTAAATGCCCATATTTTTCTTGTAAATGCTCTTATGAAAAATAATATGTTGGGTGCCCATAGAGAAATAGTTTATTGCTAAATTTGCACATTAACCCTTTTAAAAATATATTAAAATAATAGAAAGTGAGAAGACCGATGGGACCCACATTGCAAAAAATAATGGAAATTAAGTCTCATTAACGACGTTGTTATACCTGCTCCTATGTAAATTGTTTATTTCTATTTTTACACCCGAAAATAGTTAATTGTGTTGGGTACCCATAGGAAAATAGTTGGTAGCTAAATTTGAGATTTCATCCTTAATCTTTTAAACAATTCTTTATTTTAATATATATACAGAATTTAAAATAAATATAATATCATAATTGCTACTTTTTTTAAAAAAATAAATTTATTATTGAAAAAAGTACATATTAAAACTTTTAAATCCAAACCATTCAAATCAAATTTTGGTTGATCTTCACTGTAATCTAAAGGTGAAGCCGCCAATCAATTGGATTAAGGGATTCGAGAACTAAATTGTTGGTGCGATAGAGAGTGTTGAAATATGTTTAGTTAGTTGGTTTGTAAGGGCATTTGCGTAAATTTGTATGTATTTGTTAATTGTTGTGATAAGTCTCCTTGTCACATTAGGTATAGACTATAGGTTATAAATATAACGTCTGTATTGAATAATGGTGGTTGGTTATTTCATTAATGCAAAAGTCTATTTTGCTCTTGCAAGTATAGTTGCTAAGGGCTGTAGATCTTGACATGGCATTAGAGCCAATGGTGTGATCGTGATCCACGTGCCTTCAGCCTTGTGAGCCTTCTATTTTCTTCTTTCCCTGTGAGTCTCTTTTATACTATTCTCCTTTTTCGATTTTCTGGACTTTCCCTTTCTTGCATTTCTTGATTCCTCGATGGGCGACGGAGGGGACTCTGGTTCGAAGGCTGGTGGTGGATCTGGTGCTGGTGCTAGTTCTGATCCGGCGACTCTCCCTTTTACCGATCCCCTCTATCTCCACCCTTTCAAGACCCAAGGTTCAGCGATTGTTTCCCACACCCTCACCGGCACTGAAAATTACATAGTTTGGAGCCACTCCATGGGTATCGCTCTTAAAGGGAAACATAAGCTCGGTTTCGTCGACGGTTCTTGCAAGAAAGATGACCAACCATCAGAGTTGCAAGATCAGTGGGAGCGATACAACGCTATCGTGCTTTCTTGGCTCCTGAATTTGATCTCGAAGGATTTGGCCAACAGTGTGGTTTTCTATGAAGATGCACACAAGGTTTGGTTCGATTTGAATGAATTATTCGATAAGAAGACTGGTTCACGGATTTTTTCCATTCACCGTGAAATCTCTAATCTTCGTCAAGGTTCGTCTTCTATTTCCCTTTGGGAGGAGCAATCCGTTCTTGTGCATCTCCCCACTTGTACCTGTGCCGCCCCTACGGCTTCTGTTGAGTTGCTTCAGCAACAACGGCTTTTGCAGTTCCTTTTAGGGCTTAATGACTCCTATGCTCAAGCCCATAGTCAATTCCTCCTTATGGTGCCCCTTCCTTCGGCTAATCAAGCTTATGGGATGATTCTTGAATATGAAGCCCATCGTTCCCTTACCTCTCTTGATCAATCTTCTTCCCTTGATGGTATTGCCATGGTGGCCAAGGGATGGGGACAGGGCAGGGCAGGGGGTCGTGGTGACCCTAGCTTGGAGTGTTCCTATTGCCATAAACCAGGCCATCTTAAGGAGAGCTGCTTTCAATTACATGGGTACCCTGCTAATTTCTATGCACACAAAGGTAAACCATTGCGTGATTCTGCAGCTAATCAGGCATCTTCCTCTTCTTCTTCCAACGATGAAGAGGCCCTCACCAATACTACCAGCACGATTACACCATCCCTCACCCACGAGCAATATGAGCATCTTCTAACTCTGCTCAAACGAGACTCTAAGGACTCAGAACCAATGATGCATGCCTTAGCTAGTACAGGTTTGGTTGTTCCCTCCTCTTATTCCAATACACATGACTGTTGGGTTATAGACTATGGGGCTACCACTCATATGGTTAGCAATTTAAAACTTTTCTCTGACTATAGACTGTATGATGGGCCTATTAAATCAATTAAACTGCTTGATGGGAAACGTGTTCCTGTCTCTCACATTGGTTGTGCTAAGATTGCTCGGAATCTCACTATTTCTAATATTCTATATGCTCCGTCACTAGAATTTAACTTGCTCTCTGTATCTCGGCACACTAAGGAATAGAGGTTCCGTGTTATTTTTTCTCCTGATTCATGTCTTCTGCAGGACTTATAGGGTGGCAAGACGAGGGCGATTGGTAGATTGGTTGAAAGCCTTTATGTTTTACATACTACTAAATCATGTGCTATTGATGAAACCATTGATACTAGTTCTAGGACTCTTAGTGTTTCTAATATGTACATGTGGCAAAATTGTTTGGGGCATGCCCCCTATTTTGTAATGAAACATCTAGGTTTTGTATCTCAAACTGATCCTATGGTTAATGAAAAATGTGAAATATGTGTTCAGTCTAAACAAACTAAATTCCCTTTTACTTCCAGTTATATTAAAGCTCATCAATGTTTTGAATTGCTTCACCTTGATGTACAGGGGCCCTATCGAACTCCCACACACCAAGGATATCTTTATTTTTTAACTATCGTGGATGATTTTTCCAGAGCTACTTGGACATTTCTGTTAAGGTCTAAATCTGAGGTAACTAGTCATATTAAGAGCTTTGTTGCATATGCTGCTACACATTTTTCCTTACCTGTTAAGACCATCAGGAGTGATAATGGCTTAGAGTTTGTTAACTCTAAACTCTCCCAATTCCTTAAAGGAAAAGGGATTATCCATCAAACCACATGTCCATACACACCTGAACAAAATGGTGTTTTCAAGAGGAAACATAGGACCATAGTTCAAATAGCAAGGGGACTCATTCTGCAGTTAGGTATTCCTATCCACTATTGGGGGGAGTGTATCAAAATGGCTACTTATTTAGTTAACAGAATTCCCTCCAGGATCTTAGCCTATAAAACCCCTTATGAAATTGTATATGGCAACAGTCCAGATTTGAATCACCTAAGAGTGTTTGGGTCCCTAGCCTATGCCACCAACTTGCATAATCGTGATAAGTTTCAGGGCAAATCCATTCCCTGTGTTTTCCTTGGATTTCCTGACAATCAAAAGGGTTTTCAACTTCTTGATATAGAAAACACATGTCTATTCTCAAGTAGACATGTAAGTTTTGTTGAAAATAAATTTCCATTTAAAGATGTTGCTTCTAATGATACTGGTGGAGTGTGCAGGGACATGTGCAGCATGTTTTGGCTTGATTTAGATGAGCCTCAGCAATCTAATCCATCCAACACTGTCACCATAACTGGTGAGCCTCTACATATGGATTCCACACCCACCAATCAGGGTCATAACACTCAGATCAGCATCCCTTCGCGTGCTGAGATTAAATCAAGATCAGACAGAGCAAGACAACCTCCTATTTTGGTCTAAGGACTATGTATGCTCACTTATACAAATAGAAAGGAATGACAGGTACCTTTATAGCATTCATAATTACATCTCTTATGCCAATATTTCTTATGATCACATGTGTTTTGTCACATCTATTGATTTGGTACATGAACTTGAATTTTATAAAGATGCCATAAAGGATATACGGTGGATTGAGGCAATGAATAGTGAGATTCGGGCTTTAGAGGATAATAAAACTTAGAGTATTGTACCTCTGCCTAAAGGGAAGAGAGCTATTGGTTGTAAATGGGTATATAAAGTTAAATATAATTCGAATGGAAGTATAGACAAGTTTAAAGATAGGTTAGTGGCTAAGGAATATAGTCAGAAGGAAGGAATAGATTATTATGAAACTTTTTCACCAGTTGTTAAGATGTTAATAGTGAGGTTAGTCCTGAAATTAGTTGCTATGTATGATTGAGACTTGCACCAGATGGATGTATACAATGCCTTCTTGCGGGGGGATCTTGATGAAGAGATATATATGGAGATACCTCAAGGCTTTCCCATTAAGGGGGAGAACTTAGTGTGTAGATTAAATAAATCATTGTAAGGGCTTAAACAAGCCTCAAGGCAATGGAATTCTAAGCTTTGTGAGGCATTGTCTTCTGCTGGGTTCAAGCAAAGTGAGTATGATCACTCCTTATTTATTCAGAATAGAAGTGATGGCACTATGTTAATACTTGTATATGTTGATGACTTGCTTATCACGGGCAGTGGTAAGATAGGTATACTTGAGATTAAAACGTTTCTGCACAATACCTTTAAGATAAAAGATCTTGGCCTAATGAAATATTTCTTGGGAATTGAGTTGGCTAGGTCAAGTAATTGGATAATTTTGTGTCAATGAAAGTATGTTCTAGATGTTTTGGCTGAAACAGGACTGAGTGCTTACCGACCCCTCAAAGTACCTTTGGCGCAAAACCAGAAACTTTTGGTGTTTGAGGAAGGAATAAACAAAAGGGATGAGCTGCTTTAAGATCCAGAACGTTTCAGGAAATTGGTAGGTAAATTGATTTATTGGACCTTAACCCGCCCTGACATCTCATTTTGTGTGCAGACGTTGAGTCAATTCATGCAATTGCCCACTAAAGAGCATATGGCAGTAGCCTTGAACGTGGTCAGATATCTCAAAGGAAGTCCTAGCACGGGAGTGTTGCTGAGTTCCAAACAGAGCTTGGAGCTGGACTGTTTCTGTGATGCAGACTGGGGTTCCTGCAAGACTACAAGAAGGTATGTGACTGGGTACTTATTTAAGTTTGGAGGGTCCCTAGTGATGTGGAAGACAAAGAAACAAGCTACTGTTTCTAAGTCTTCAGCTGAGGTTGAGTACCGGGCCTTGAGTATAGCAGTTTCAGAGGTAGTTTGGACAGTTGGTATGATCAAGGAGCTCAAGGTAAGCTACTGCAATCCTGTTAAAGTCAATTGTGACAACCAAGCGGCCATTCACATTGCCAATAATATTGTCTTTCACGAGCGGACTAAGCATATTGAGGTATATTGTCATCTTGTTCGAGAAAAGCTGAAGAAAAAGATCATTAGACTGCAGCATGTTAAATTAGAGGATCAGCAGGCTGATTTGCTTACTAAGGCTGTGGGTATAGAAGTTCAACGCAGGCTACTGTGCAAATTAGATGTTGTAGACATGTTTCAATCTCCAATTTGAGGGGGAGTATTGGAATATGTTTAGTTGGTTGGTTTGTAAGGGCATTTGTGTAAATTTGTATGTATTTATTAATTGTTGTGATAAGTCTCCTTGTCACATTAGGTATAGACCATAGGTTATAAATATAACGTCTGTATTGAATAATGGTGATTGGTTATTTCATTAATGCAAAAGTTCATTTTGCTCTCGCAAGTATAGTTGCTCAGGGCTGTAGATCTTGACAGAGAGGAAAATAAATTATAATCCCACAAATGTTGGCTGATTGGCGCATGAAGTTAGTTAGCTGATAAATTAGGAAAGTCAAGTGATGATCAGGCTGGTCGATTAATTAAGGTTGAGGTGAAATAAGGTTAGTTGAGCATGACGATGTTAATCAGCCGTCTTTAATCCAAGATTGGCTAATTAGTCAAACTTGATAGTCAGTTGATCCTTGCAAGCAATTGACTTGTCCGCTAACAATGCTCAGAATGCTCAATTAAAACGACCAGATATTTGCGGTCTCTTGTGACATTAATTTATTTTTGTTAGAACATATAAATCATTTTATTTTTGTTTATAAATAAAAACAATTGAAATGATGTGGACGAAAAGATTTTTGCTGACATTAGCACTTAGCAGGCCATGGAGGACGGAGCTGGGTCGCAATGACTGGACAAGGACTGTTTTTTAGGCAAACACAAGTATAAATAATTCTTATGATAAAGGGTATTTCGGTAGAAACAAAAATAAGAATGTGATAGTCTACTTTTAAATATAGAAGGAAAATTTGTGTGACTTGCCTTTTAATTTTAGGGGAAGTCCATATACACCATCTAATCTGAATTATGTACTAGTTTCACGCTTCTTAAAGAGTGATAATTGATATTTTTAAATTGGTAAAAAAAATGACTTTTCAATTTTTCCTTTCATTAGAATTTCATATGAAACTCACTCTAATAAAAAAATTGAACTATAAAATAAATCTTATATTAAGAATCAAAAATAGTTGTGTAAGAACTAAAAATATCTCGACTTGTTGCACTTATGGAGGGGCAAGATTTAAAAAGAAAAATTAGCTACCATATTTTGTGCCCTATATTTATGACCTAGGGCTTTAAAACTTTACCTAGAGTTAGGATTGAAGGAACTAGGAAGTATATTTTTAAAATAAACAGAAAGTATGTTTAATCAGGCAAACTGAGAAGATTGTTTGAGCATTTTATTCTTATTGTAATTTCACATAAAGTTACTTGTGATTATGCCATGATCCTCTTCTGCAAAAGACAGATTAGCATCTTATTAAAAATTGAATATTTTCTGTATATCCAGAAATCTTCCATACTCTAGAGTCTAGAGATTTAAATGTATAAATCCCAAATTTCTACCCAAATGAAATTCATTTTAACATCAGTTTATTTCCCTACTGATTTTCTTGGACTAATGGTACTAACCTCTCCATACTCTGTAAGGAACCATTGAGAGGATTCAATCACCAAAATGGTTGCAACAGAAAGTACCAATTGGATACATATGCTGCTCAATACAGAAAGTATGTTGAACTTAAACATTATAGACATATCTACACAAGTGCCTACTGATGTCTAATGGAGTTCCTGGTGGAAATCTAATCTCCAGATTAAGGGGAGCTAATGAAAGAGAAGGAGGAAAAGGGAGATATATAGATCCTATAAGGTTAAGTAGGTCCTTATCATGGTTGCCCCAGTGGGATCTGAAAGTAGGTGTCTGACAAGTAACATTCTCAAGTTATTTGGTGCTATAATGAACATGTAGAATGCAAACAATACTAGATCTGCTGAAGACAGAGTTGAACCCAGAAATCCTTTCCACATCCTGTAAAAGAAAAACACACACATTTACCAGTTATTCATCTTTCTACTGCAACAATAGCACAGAAGGGGATCAAGGAAGTTACAAAAGATCACATTTAATATCAGATGCATATACAAGCCTTTTCTCTCTCTCTGTTTTCTTTGAACCGGAATCAAAGTAACTGAAAAGGCTATTTCCACGGGAATGGTAACAAACTAACAGTTTTGATCAAAGGAATCAAATACATCCGAGGGAAGATGTGGCTTTTTGGACAATTTTATGCACCCAAGTCACCAGTGAAAGATGACCAGACAATTTTTAAGGCCTATGCCTAAACTATTTCAGAACATTATAGTCATTGAAACAAATTATCATCTCCAGCAAGGGAATTTGCATGATAGTTCTGACCTAACCGCTGGGGGCTTGAAGGACAATTTTAACAGACATGGATTCAGATACAGTGACAAGGCAGAATCTGAAGCTTTGTACTGTGCAGTTATTTTAAACATCCATCCTTCAGTTTGTCATATTCATCTTGGGAGCTGCCCAGAATTACAAATAACGAAGATTTGTGGAATTTGACGTGGCTTTCTTTCATCTTTCATGTACTGAATAAGTCAAGACAACTCTTGATGATTTTATGGGATAAGACCTAATTTGTATAGCTAAAACTACAGATACAGTAAAGGCTTTTGCTAAGCCCTTCGCATGTGTTTAATTTTCTATCCAAGCCACATCATACACAGGGAAAACATCACAAGTCAAATTATAAGATATCAATCACAAATGAGAGAAAATAGATCATACCAATCAGGTAAGCGAAAGAAAGTGTGAAAGAATGTTCTAATGCCCTCAATGTCCAGCTCCAGAATTAGTGCCAATCCGAAGAGGAAGAAAGACCTCTGCCGTTTCCTTTCTAGTGGCCAAAGTGCATCCCAAGCTGAAAATAATACGAGACCATAAATGCATATATAAGTGGAAAATCCCACTTTCACGCTCAAACTGACCAAGTATGCTCTCACATATTGGAATATACCCTATATCAAATTAAGAGAAAAATACTTGATTACCTTGTGAGGATAGATTCTTGTTATTTCTTTCATGGGTAAGAATGCTCCATGAATGACCCCCTCTCAAGATATTAGCAATTACTGAAGCATATTTTGGAGCCTCTGACAAAGATCTGACTACTGAGTATCCTGTTGAATAAAATGAAGAGCATAAGATCGATGAAACATAATCGTGAGACGAATATATGACCATGACATGCCTGTAGCCGGATGAACCATGCTGGCAGCAGCACCAAATGCAAGGTTCTTTTGCTCTGTATTTGGCAAAGATCCACCAACTGGAATATATGACCACTCCTGCGTAGAAATATATATATATATATATATATATAGAGAGAGAGAGAGAGAGTAATTTTTGGGTACTCAAAATTAAGATTCGGATACAACTAGAGTTCATTTATAAACTTCTAATAAACAAAAAATACTGGAGAAACAAAATTAAATTAGATCGAGATATATCAATAAAACTTTTAGGTGGCACAAATACCACCAATAAAATGCTAATAGGAGCAAGGAATGCAAGATGCATAATTTGAATAGTGAAATAATGATATAATGTGCACATCAGTAATCTATTATATGGAATAAGGCACAAAGCCCTTATTTGACATCCAGTACATAAAAACGAATTGACACTAACTATCAATCTTAATATTGCTAATGCCATTACCTCTTCATAAATTTTTGTGATTCTGATCCCCATGGTATTTAATCTCAAAAAGAGCTTTTTCTTCAACAACTCAAAAGGCATGGCTTCTTTGGAGGCCAAGCAGGTTTCCTGTGTTTGACATTTTTACATAAATTGACATAGAATTGTAACAGTCAAGCCAAAGGTAAACCACCATGCTGAAGAAGATTGAGCAGACCTCAAAGAACAGTTTTGTAGGAGACACAGGCATCACGTAAAGAAATGTTGGATAGTTTTCTTCTAGACATGGGACATTTTGCTTCATATAATCTCTGTAATCCATGAAAACCATCAAGTTTGGATCATAAGGATTGTTTTCCACCTAAAAGCATAGCCAAGAAATTGTCATCACCATTAGTTATCAGATTTTTTACTTCATGATTTTGGAACAGGTCACTTCAAAAGAAAAAAAGGAAAACCATTCACCAAAACCAACAAATTGTTATATCCTATTTTATGGCCAACTGCAAAGCAGCACAAAGAACTAGTAGGTTTTGAATACTTAGAACTCTATTGTTTTTAAAAATGTAATGTATAAACAGTAACAAAATTGGTAGCTCTTACCAGTCTGCTACCATTATACAATACAATGACTCAATTTTAGAGTCAATCATACAAGTAATCTAATACAAAAGAAAGAGGACAGGAGGGGAAAAAGAGCTTAGAGAAATTAGAGGAAGGCCACACTTGAATTAATTTCAAAATGAGAGAACTTTTTTATTGATAAAGTCATCAACCAAATTAGAAAGTCTTGAACCATAGACCTAGACTCCTACCTCAACCTCCACACCGTAAGCTGTTTGGACAGACACTTTTGGACCCCCAACCTCATACTGCAACAATTTCCCTGAAGCTGCTCCCGATGCAACAGTAACAAGCCTATAATAACATGTCAGAAGCTTCAATATATAATAAGTAATGGGCAAATTTCATCACTGAATGGATACAAAATTTATAAGAAAAAAATGTATCATACCTGCAAGGCACTGTAATATCATCTTCACAGACAACATTACTACAGCCATTGCTAGCTTCAACAATCCTTTCTACTCTTGAGCTAAGATACGAGACACCTGACTCGACACACCTAGGAAAAATTAATATGAATCATAATCTTAAATATAATAAAACTAAATTAAAGAATTGCTTGTAGAAAGTTATATTATTATATAAAATGAAAGTAATGTATTTTTTTTGAGTGGGAAGGTAATGTATTTTAAACAGTCTCACTCTTACCTTTCCAATAACTCTTCATGAAGCAGATGTCGACTGACACGTCCATAAGCACGTCCAATCAAAATGGGATCCTTATCATCAAGATATACAATGGTATCCCGCCAAACATGCTCGATACAACCTTCAAGCCCAAGACCTAAAATCATAACAAAGCATGTTCATCTATACGGGAGTGGAAGTGAATTCACTCTCTTGTCAAAGAGATGTGCATATATATTATTTTTCAGGGCATCATGCCCAAATAGAAAATTATCAAGAAAACTTAGAATTCACTGGTTCATCAGAAAACAGCATACAGAAATGCATCTGAATAAACTTTGATAGGCACATGATATATCAATTCAATGAAAACAAAAAATTTCAGAATCACAATCTGCTTTCTAAAAACGGGAAGGTAACAAACATCGTGACAAGAGTATGTGAACACATAAACATCCATCACATTCTTTTGGTTGATTTATAACTTTGTGACCCAATGCTCAGAAGATATTAAAACCCGACAAAAATGCAAAAGATA
Source organism: Albizia julibrissin (assembly GCA_037074505.1). Classification (NCBI taxonomy): domain Eukaryota; kingdom Viridiplantae; phylum Streptophyta; class Magnoliopsida; order Fabales; family Fabaceae; genus Albizia; species Albizia julibrissin. Next base: position 10,255,909 of record CM073482.1, read on the forward strand.
CAAAAACAATATCAGCAGAATGAAGGAGCAAGAATAATACCTTTAAATTCATCCTCCCACACGCCATAATTATTTGTAAAAGGAAGATCTGGACCAATAAGTCCAACTTTTATGCCTAACTTAGCAGACTCTGCAGCCAAAGCAAGACCAGCCGGACCACAACCAATAACTACCAGATCCAGTATATCATCTCCAATATAGATTGGTTTTAACTGCAAAACACGGTATTTCAGAAAGTAATCAAAAAACAATTATGTTTGTAAACCAGTGTCCGAACCCAAAATAAATGGAGTAGGAAAGCTACCTCTGCCTTCAAAATAACCCCCGTTATCAGCCAAAAAAGAAAAATAATAACAATAACATGGTCGTGCTCGGCAACATTTAAAATCAAGCCAAAAGAAGTCTCACGACATTTTTTCTATTTATAGGAAGCGAGGGCCTCCGAGTCATAAAACCAAACGGAAATGAAGACTACTCACAATACCAAGATATCCGAAAAATAATAGTAAACCCTTCTGAAACAGAACAAAAATAGTGGAATCGCACTATCAGAGATGTCACTGAAGAGCAAAAGATAACGATGGTGCAATCTAGTTGAAAACCTGAAACTACGAATCCCACAAAAGAAAGCCATATAGTTGCAAGGAGCGTCTATAGATGTCAGAGCAAACAACATAGAGCAAAATCCTTTGTCAAAAACTTCATGATGACTATCTACTGTTACAGTCTCATCCTCTCATAGTTGACATTAATAGAGCCCAAATGCAGAAAACAGGAAAATCCTATCCAACGTACAAGATTAAACACTCCTATCAAATAATGATCAAAATCCATGAAACAGAGCTTTAAAAGGTCAGTCAAACCTTATCCACAAGCTTGGACTGTTTATCCATAGATTTGTCCTGCTGCATTTGGACGAAAACAAGTTCAGAACCACCAGCCTTGATATAATCTTCCTCATCGGCGAAATTCTCATCAACGGCCACCAAACTCTCACTCCCGGCCGCACGGGCTTCCACGCGCAGGCAACGTGAACGGTACCAATAGCCATCCCAAGAGAACGAGGTTGGTCTTCTCAAAAGCTCCTTCCTCCTCTCCCTTGAATATGAGGCAAAAGAAACCGTCATTGCCGCGAAGTTCCGAGCAGCAGTACACTCCATTGTACCGAAAAAAGGAAATTCTCTTGGGGTTTAAGGCACTAACAGTGGTTATCACTCTTGGCTCCACCTGAGCAAGGCATTGAAGTGACCATTACTACGTACGCTATTGACGAAATTGAAAGGGACGACGCAGATAGGAATAGGAACTTTGAAGTTGCGTGTGGGAGACTGGGAGCGCAGCGAGGAAATGCGTGAGGTTTGGGGATAGACCAGTGGAAGGAAGGAGGGAGTGCTATGGTTAGGACCGGCATCAGATGGTGCCACGTGGAGAGTGTGGATTGGTTGGGGCTATTGAAAAAGCTACCCTTATCAGAAACGAATCGCTGTTAATTGTGAGAGACGATAGAGGGAAGATGCATGAGAAATAGAAGAGAAATATCAACCGTCGGATCTGAAGGCCCAATACTTAACGGTTTGCATTTGGAATACACGTCGGAAATTATTGTCCGCCACCTGTTTGTTCCCATACTGATAAATATTAAACTTATTGTACCATAGGCCTAACGGCCATGGAAAAAATTCGGTGGTTTAGTTTAGTCTGATCCAACTCGAAATGGTATCACCTAGTCTAAAATTGGATTAGACTAGATTGATTGATCGAGCGGAACGGGTTTTGGACGAGTTGATCAGACTATTTGGTCTGGTCCGTATGAATATTTTTTAATATTTTGTAATTTAGAAGTTGATTTTTATTTTTTTATTTTTGTTGGATTTTTTTTAAAGGATGTATGATTAAGTTTTATTATTTTTTAGATGATTTTTATATGATGGTAGGTATTTTACTATTTTTATTATCTTAATTGTGTTTATCAAGTTTAATTTTTGGCTTCCTATAGAGAAAAATGATTAAAAAAAATTAGGGAATTTGAGGTCCTAAACTGCGTATCTGGATTAATCTATCAATCTGGTGGATCAAGTCTAATCCAACCTGACTTTGGGTTTTCATTGGACTAAACTGGATCATGGATTGTCAAATTCAGTCTGTCCGTAAAGACAAACCAAAATTCGGGTTAGACTCTGGCTTGGTCTAGTCTATCCGTTGTGCAACTTATAATTTGTTTGGAATAGCGATTGAAACTTTCAATTGCGCTTTTCAATCATGATTTACGGTATACAAGGTAGCTTTTACGGTCTACGAGGTAAATATATGGAGGAGTTTTGTCTCGACTTACGTAAATCAGGCTTATACATAAATATAAACTAAAACAAACAAGTTATAAGGTGTAAGAGTGGTGGCAAACCCTCTATCCATATTAATTAGTTGTTCAATTGTTTGATAATAGAATTCCTGAAAAGAGTTGCCAATGGCCAAAAAGTTATAAAAAAGAGACTAATAGTAAGAGTTAGTTTAAAGACATAATTTAATTCATTAACAGCTCAATTTATTATATCTTTAAAATTTATAATTTTTACCAAAACGATAATATCTATTATTGCACATATTTTTATTTTATTTTTAAAGTGAAGCCCCATAGGTAATGAGAGGGATTGTTTGGCAAGGAGATTCTAAGGTTTATAATTCTCCTCTCGTCGACTGAAACCAATCTCGTTGAAACATATTATTGGATCTCCTCAAAATCAAATCCCAATATGTGTGTGACTGTGTATCATTAGTGCAGTCTTTAATCAGTTTAATTGCTTCCACGCAATCACTTCACAAATGCGCAAGTCAGAGTGTTCTATCCGTTGCCGTCAAAGTTTATATTTTGAACTGATGGAGTATAATTTAATTACACAACATAAGTGTTTCAAAAAGATTGTGTCATATATGTTGTAATTAAATTATTTATTTTATTTTTTAATCTTCCTAAATTAACTAACTATGTCTTATATTAAAGACTGAATACAGTATTTTAATTGAGGCCTCTCTTCACTCCCATGACAATAATGCAGCTTCACAATTGTGTCTCTTAAGACTTGTTATATTTGGAATGACATCTAGAGTTTTGAAAAATATTTTTTTAAAAAAGTGATATACGATATACGAAGTAAATATATTACATGAATTGTATCAGTTTACGTAAATATGCTTATAAATCATGACTCTAAACAAAAACTACCTTTAATATAAGAGCTAGTTGACTAATTTAGATAATTAAAGAAATTAATTATTCTAATTATTTGTAACAAATATATATTAATTTTTTTAAAATATAATCTTTCATCATGACTATACTTGGATGAAACTCCTCAATATATGCAATCAACAGAGTTACTTTACAACTTGTTTGGTATAAGGGGAGGGGAGGGAAAGTAGACGTCGAGAAAATTTTTTTGAATTGAATTTTAAAAAATGAGAAAAGTGGGGTTAAGAGTTTTAAATTTATTTTTCTTACTCTTTTATCTTACATCATCCCTATATTAAAATTTTGTAACCTTGTTTCTCTAATTTTCTTAAATCTTACTTATAAAATTTCTTCATCTTCCCCTTTAGATCCCTCATACCAAACATACCCTTAAAAAAAAGTTATAAATTTAAAAAATAAATTGAATTAAAATATTATATTTAGAACTCGATCAAATTCCAACTAACTCTTATAAAATAAGATGGAGTAATAAAAGTTTCTCTCTTAAAATTCATGTATCAACAGCTTTTTGTGTTTTTCTTTCCCAAGTTAGCTTGTTCCTCCATGATTTCAGAAAATTGTAGAATATTGTCTGCATTCAATATGACCGATAAAAAAAATCAGATTGTTAGACAATTAATATAATCTTAATCCCCCCCCCCCCCAAAAAAAAAAACCCCCACCAATTTAGGTTGGTTTGTTATTACTCTCTATACTCCCTCCCATCCATATAATATAAGGCCCTTTTGAAAAAAGTCATGATATAAAATATAAGTTATTTATAAAAAGATTAAAATGTAAATTTTTCGTGAAAGTTTTAACTGAATTAGAAGTTTTTTTCATACTTAATGTTATCCCAAAAGTTTTAAAACATAATAATGTTGCCCTATACTGTTAAAAAAAAGTTAACATTGACTGTTGAAAAATTGATGTTGACTATTAACTTTTTAACAGAAAATGACAATATTACTCTATTTTAACACTTTCGAGATAGTATTGACAAAAAAAAAACTTTTTTAATAAAATTACTCTTTATTAAAATAAATTTACATATTAACCCTTTACAAAATAATTAATACTCATTTTTCGACCTTATCCCTACAGTTAGCACTCATTTTCCAATTTGCCCACTTATTATATCCTCTTTATCTTCAAAATAACAACATTCTCCAATAAGGGTAAAAGACTAAAAGTGAAAAAATGTTTCAATTTATGACATATAAAATAAGTTAACGATTTTTTTTATTTCCGTAAATTATTTAAAATGTGCTATATTATAGATAAGGGGAGTAGCTAGTTTCTAATGATTTTGAATTTTCAATGGTTGTTTTTTAACCATGATAATATCTAATTATAATGAACCATACATTTTGAGAAGGGAATATTTTTCCAAGAAAAATTATATTCAAAATTTTTACCAACCATATTTCAAATGTCGAGACCAAAAAAAATAATATTTACAGAAATTTCTATATATTTGATGAACTTTATATCAATTATTACTATTGAATTCGGAGAGTTAAATTTGTTTTTTTTTTTTGGTCAATGAACTCGATGGTCATTTAAAATTTTAAAATTTTAAAAAAGAATAAATAAAAGGGCAGCAGAAACAGAATGGGACAAATACGGAGAATCATCCAGGTAAGCAACAACATGCAGGTTGGCAAAATGATGAAGGCCTTGCCTTTCTCTCTCTATCTCTCTCCCTCACAGGGCATAGAGAGAGAGAGTGTGACGGAGGGAGATGACAGTCTGGCAATATTGGGAGGCCAAGCAAAGAGGCGCTTCGGTTCCATGTCTCTGTCTTACGTCTATATATATATATATGTAACATTCATTTCTTTTCTCCGAATTTTGGCTTTTGTTTTGGGTCTTTCCATCTTCCAGAGAGACAGAGACTTGGGATTTGGGTGCCATGAGTCTCTTCGGTCTGGGAAGCAGGTAAGCCTTCTTCAATTACTTTTTTCTGTTTAACGACAATGGTCAATTTTCTCGAAGATGATCTGGGATTTTGATTGTGTAACTGTTATCGATCTCTCGATGTTCATCATCGTTTTGATTCACCTAGTGTTCTCTTTTTGCTCCGCTGCATTCAATTAAATTCTCTTCTCTGAAACAGAATGATTTGATATTGGCGGTTAAATTTCTCGCTTCAGTTTGATGAGTCTTTTTTGAAAGGGCAATGTGAATCTGTCTCCCTGGGAGACGGCTATTCGAAATTCATTGGAGCAGACGATCAATTTTGAAATTTCACATATGTTAGTATTTCTAATCGGGTGTTTGCTGATATTGAGAGATGAAATTTCTGAGGTTATTTTTAGAAGGGGTGTGCGTGGCCCACCAGTCCGTTCAAGCCCAACCCATGAAATTATGATTTCCACCTATTTGTTGTAAAGCCTAGTTTGTTCAATTTGATTAGGCTTATATAATCACATGGCAAAATACATTAAAAAATCATCATTAATTTTTCATATAACTTTTCTCTGGATGAATGGAATATAAAGTTCTTTTTGGGTTTAGTTTCCACATTATATGGAATCATGATTTATCTTCCTCTTCAATTGTGTTAATTGTATATTAAACTCATTATTGTTGTATTGATTCACTACACCATGAAATTATGATTTCTAGACATTATGATTATTGTCTTTATTATAAAATGTTAACATGATTTATCGCTTGAATTATGCAGAAGTTAAAAAAAAAAAATTCAGAGTATACTTGAAAAAGTGCTTGTAATATTGGTATTGAATTTAGGTATTTTGATCTAACTTGTCCCAAGCTGATTGGCGTTGAGTACTTTTTCAAATTGAGTTCTGTGTCAAAGCCAATTCTCTCTCCTACCTTTTAGCCATGCTTTTAATTTTATGTTTTTGTTACAAACTGTTGGCGGGTGGTGTTGTGATGACAAAAATTCAGCGTTTCATTGCTGATTATTCTGGGTATGTTATGATATTTTTGATGATTTTAGCTGCTTCTTGTGGGTGCGCTGACTTTCCACCCCCAGGTTCAAGGTTTGAGCCTTGAAAACAGCCTCTTGGCAATAATGCTAGGGTAAGGCTGCGTACATATAAGGTCTCCTTCCCCTGAACCCGCATTGTGCGGGAGCCGTTTGGCACTGGGGTCCGCCTTTTTTAGCTACTTTTGCAAGTTCTTCTTTTTTCATTGGTTGTCCACGTTAAATTATCGACATGAAAAGTATAAGAAGGAGGATTCTGTCAAACCACCTGTAGTTTACATTAGGGAAAATATGTCAATGGATGGCTATTGGCTATGCATGTCTTCATATATAGTATAGGGGAATGCAAACATAACAGGCGTTTTGCATGTATGCTGAATGTGGGTGTGATAGATGATTAAAGTGTAGGGGTTTTACTGTAATTAGCTTAAAATATATCAGTAATGTCTATCTTACAGGTTTATGTAACAATCTTGGTCCCCAGTTTTGTTTTCACTGTTAATGACTGCTATTACTTTGATCTATGCAGGAATTCAAAAACTTTTCGTCCAAAAAAGAGTGCTCCATCTGGAAGCAAGGTCAGTTTTCCTTAATTTTCATTTTTTTCCGTGTGATTGCTGGATTCTTTTCTGCTACTGTTTTACGTTATACACATTCAATTTGTTCGTCGCTTAGTCTCATGCATTTTGTTTCTTGAAGTGCAGGGTGCTCAACTACAAAAGCATATTGATGCCACATTGGGTAGTGGAAACTTGAGGGAAGCTGTAAAACTGCCTCCTGGTGAAGATATTAATGAGTGGTTAGCTGTAAACAGTAAGAACCTTTAGTTGATTGAGTTTCGGGCAAATCATGCTGGAAGTTTTAAAATTTAAATTATCCATAAATTGCTTGTAAAATTTTTCACTTTGATGTCCCTTCTCTATGCAGCTGTGGATTTCTTTAATCAGGTGAATATCCTTTACGGCACTCTTACGGAATTCTGCACACCAAGCAACTGTCCAACAATGACTGCAGGACCAAAGTATTTGTCCCGTCAGCCAAATTCTCCTTATTTTTCTTGCATCAACTTGATCTAAGTGGCTATTCTATTTGCATCTCCCCTCTCTTCTGTCTACTATTTTTGACATGTTGGCAAGATATTAACAGCAATCACTCTAGGTATATGTAAACTTTTATAATAGGTAATACTAATACATGGTTTTAGTATATGCACCACAAAGATCAATGAAGCTTGCCTAAACATAGGATTTTACTAGTGGCTTCAACCATTTTGATGAGGGCTGAAGAGATTGCCATATTAGAGTTGGGGCTGTTTTGTCAGTAAGTATCATTTCATAGTGCTTGTGCTTGAGAGTACATGGTGACTAAAGTACTGCACCGAAATATTTGGCGGACGTATATATAAATTTAAATCTTCCTTTTACCTTTTCCAAGTGATGGAGGATTGGGTTCTGTGAGAAATCTCACCCTTCTCAACATGAAGCGGAATGGGTGTTGAATTATGTTGGAGACTGTTGGTAGCGAACGTTAAATTGTACTCTCCTAATCACATGTTACAGATATTTTCGTGATTAACCTAAGCATAGGGATTTGACAAGAGGAAGAACTCTTCCAAATTCCTTTAGTTACGACCACCCTGTTTCGCTTGTTCTATGTCAATTTTTCTTTGTTCTGTGGTCTTTGTTTGGTTATCTTCCTAACTTTCCTTGACTTAAATGGACAAGTTGAATCATTAGTTCATCCAGGATGCAAGTATTTGATCTAATTTAAATTCTACAGATATGAGTACAGATGGGCTGATGGCGTCACTATTAAGAAACCAATAGAGGTATCTGCTCCGAAGTATGTTGAGTATCTGATGGATTGGATTGAATCTCAACTAGATGATGAAACAATTTTTCCTCAAAAAATAGGTACACGTGCTCATCAAAGAAGCCGAAGAAACTTGACTGATTTTTCTGTCTGTTGTTATTATTAATAATTTATGTGCTGCTGCATTGCTCCAGGGGCTCCCTTTCCTAACAATTTTGGAGATGTTGTTAAGACAATTTTCAAGCGATTATTCCGAGTATATGCTCACATATATCACTCACATTTTCAAAAGATAGTGAGTTTGAAAGAAGAAGCTCATCTCAATACTTGCTTCAAGCATTTTGTTTTGTTTACATGGGTAAGTGAAAGGCCATAAATTTCAAATATACGCCGAGTTTATGTCTCTTTCGGCTCTCATTTCTTAATCTGACTCCTGTAGGAATTCCGATTGATCGATAAAGCAGAGCTCGCCCCTCTCCAGGACCTTGTTGAATCTATTATACAATTATAACGATTTTTTTTGTGTGCATCCCTTCTGCATTATTGGGAGGTTAAACTTTGAAATGGTGGGTGCAGATCTGTTTTTTGGCGTTTATCATGCCCGTGTAAAATACTTGCTCAATGAAAGGTTTCTATTTGTTCAGTGGTGATCCAAAATTTCAGCGAATTTCGCAACGCCTCTTTGTGCATCAAATAATATGGCACCTGGGTGGCCGCTTCACAGTTTTTAGTAGCTGATACAAATGTTTGCCTTTTTTAGTGACACTAATGTTGATGAAGAGGAACCACATAATAAAGACTACACTGAATGTTTCTTGTGATTAGAGGCAAATGGAAAATTTATGGGGAAATTACCTATAAATCCCTATTTAAAAATTTATTTGTTAATTGGGACCTAGAATCTTGTACAGATGTGGGGTCCTTGAGTGTAAATAATTGTAATAGGAAAAAGATAAAATTATTCTTAAAGAAAACATTCCCTTTATGCAATATATCTTTTCTTTATGTGCAATCTATCTTCCTTTGTGTGCAATTCATCTTTCTCATATACAATCAATCTTCCATTATGTTGCAAAATTAGTCTTATATGTAAATTACGTTATGTGCAAACAATCTTCCTTTAATACAAATGATCTTCCCTTATATGTAAATGATATTTCCTTATGTACTTCGCTCTTCCTTTTATGGAATCCTTCTTCCTAAGTGTAAACTATCCTCTCTTATGTGGAATCCATTTTCCATATATGCAAAATTAGTCTCTGATATGCAATTGCACTTTGTGCAAACCATCTTTCCTTATATAACGATCTTCCTATGTGCAAATCATCTTTCTTTGTGTAATCTATCTTTCCTTATATGCAATACATCTTCCTTTTGTGCAATCTATCTTCCCTTATGTGTAATTCATCTTCCCTTAAAAATTCAAGATTTTTAATTTATTGACCCACAATTCATTTTTGCCCCTCCGCGTCTTCAAGCTTGTGGTCCTTCTATTTTCATAACCAACAATAGATGCATAACCACCATCAACCTTCTCACTCATCGATGCCATTGCCCCCATTGACATCCCTAATCATTAGCGTCGGTGGCACCACCATTGACGACCACCTCTAGCTACTTCACTTAGCAACCTTCGCCTCTTCCATCTTCTCCACCTCTATCTCCACCTCGAGATCAGGCTCCTTGTTGACATATGCACTTCCACCTAGACCTGGATCCTCTTCGAGCTTCTTCATCTTCTCCCCACTCCTCATCACCTTTTATATGGTAGAAGCAAAGATGATGGCTTTGCGTGATGTGTCTTATTAATAGGTCCTTTAACTTGACGGCGGATTCTGTTATTGTGGGTCTTCGATAGATTAACGATATTATTTTTTGTTTTTAGTTTCATTGGTTATATAGGTTGGATATTATTGATACTGATTATTTCTATATTGAATTATATTGGGCTTGAAGATGATGATTTACTTCCATGGTTCTTCAAGCAAAACCTTATTGAGGGCTCTGATGGAATTAGCACTGATGGAGGAGAATTGTTTTTTGATGAATGTTTAGTTCATGGGAAGAGATTGCATGAAGGGAATGTTTTTCTTAAAGGCAATTTTGTCATTTTTCCTATCACAATTATTCACACTCAAAGGCTTTATTACTTTACATGGTTTTAGGTCCCATTTCACGAATAAACTTTCAAACAAAGACTTATAAGCAATTTTCGCAAAATTCATTTGGTTTCACAATATCTAATAAATATAAGTTCTCTCCCCCTCTCCCTCTAAAATAAAAAAAAAAATGTAAATGGTAGAAAGCCAATGAAGGCTAAACCTGAAAATTATTAGAGGCCTGAATAACAAGTATTTTTTCCTGATCATAGCTACTCAACTAGTCCTTAGATAGCTTCATAGAAATTCAAATTCAAATTCATATCTTTAAATTAGCCAAGAGTTCACCACTAAATCCTTAATTATTTGAGCCAATTCACATTAGTGTTAATCTTTTATTAGCTCTAATTTGCATCATATGCTTTGTTTATTTTTTAAACTCCGCATTTGCAAAAAGTGTTATGCAAGAAGTAGAATGCTTCCTAATTTTAGGTGTGTTTGAAAAACCACCAAACCGTGGTACAAACCACGGTTTGCGTAAATCGAGATAAAACTCTTCTCACATACTTACCTCATAAATCGTAAAAGCTATTTTCAAAAGTTAATCCAAACACACACTTAAACGTGAATAAAACGGGTGTTAAATTTTTTCACTCAGTCCAAGCATCATCACAAGATGAAGCTAAATAATGAGCAAGGCATCAAAAGGAAACCTGCTTGTCTTCAGAAGCTAAATAAAAGCCGGACCCCAATGCCAAGCGGTTCCCGCACAATGCGGGCTCAGGGAAAGGAGACCCTATATGTACGCAGTCTTACCCTGACATATTACCAAGAGGCTGTTTTCAGGGCTCGAACCAATAAATCATAATATTTTCTTATTGATATTTTATACTACAACATATCCATCTTAACATCAATTGCTATCTTATAAAATATAATTGGAAAAAATAATCTAAAAGGCAAAATAAAACCTTGATTCAAGCATGGTTAGAAAAATGTTTGATTCAGTGTGTGTGTGTGTGTTATATAAGAACAGTGGTATACTTTGTCTGTCAAGCCACTAGTCTTACCTCCCTTGGCCCCTTGTATTGTCCATAGCACCTTACAATATAACTCCCAGCTTTTGGACCTTCATGTTTGCCATCAGATTCATCAGGTTGTCAATGGGATCGTCTTATCTGGTTCGTTTTGGATAGCCATGATCGTTGTTCTAGTCTTTCCACACCTATGTTGTTTCACAAATACAATCTGGCAGGGGATTTGCATAAAAACTTTCCTCCAGCTTCGGAAATTCTCCAGGCTCTCTAAGATATGGAGCCCCAATTCGGTCTTCATGAAGCTTTTTCACCTTGGAGCTGAACTTCTTCCAAGAAATTTTCCCTTCATCAAGCTCATCAACAAGTTTAACCAAATTCATCCTGCAATAGCCATGAGAATATCAGCTATAATGCAAATAGTAGTGCCAGTTTCACATAACTGGATAGAATACTGCCAATCAGTTATGCTAAAAGTTATATAGATATTGGAGTCACAATTTATTACTTGTCAGGATTGATGGTCTTCTTGAAATTTTCAAAGCGCCTATGACCTTGGACCGCCTTCGCCATATTTCCATCATAAGTATAAAGAAACACATCACTCTGAAGGGCAACAACATAGTCTATGCCAGCCAACATGTTTTGATGATTCTTGAAAGATTCCAACTCTTGCTCAGTAGAGAGAGATGAATGTGAGAAAATGTGGGGGAAATCATCCTCAAGATATTTCATACTTCCTCTTCCATATGCTTCACCGGCCACAAGATAAATCCTAGTGCTGGATGGAAAACCCAGTGCTTTAAGCAACAGGGAAGTTTCCCTTGGGGTTAATGGACATCCTCCAAGCAATCGCCTCTCGGTCCCATTAATCTCTTTTTCCTTCCAGTGACTGACTTCATATCGCATCTGCTTCAGTTCTTCATCTTCTTCTGCAGTCAAATTATGACTGCAGCCCGTAAATGCAAGCATATCCTTCTCGTATCTAGAACAGGAAAAAGATAACGTCATTCTTCAAATTCTTGGCAGTAACATAAATATTGGTTTCATGAAACCTACGTATTAATTGGCACCCTTAATTCTATCAATGAATTATTTTAATGGAACACAACAATTAGCAACAGAATTCATGAAAATACTAAGGAATGCTTTCTTTTGCTCTTGTAGATTCATCTCAGAAGATGCAGAAAAGAGAAAATCAGAACACAAAATGCAAGGAAACTAGTACCCCGCAAGAGAGGAGTTAGAAATTCACAGTGATCTCAAACAGAAATTCAAGATCACAAAAGCACTTCCATCCATACTATGGCAGGCCCTCAAAATAAGGCTTTTAATCAAAAAGTACAGAACTATAGATGGACAAAGAGACTTCTACAAGCACATGAATCAGTGACTTCATTGACCGGCTAAAAGCAGGATTATGGGAGCAGTTCAACATCATTTTACTTTTTCAAAAGTAATTTATTATTCAAGTAGGCCAACAGTTCAAGCCATGAGCACGAACTGTTACCACTCCATATCATAAGTCAAAATCTAGCTTTCCCGAGAATCAAATAATCTCCACTCAATATAATTTGTTTTTATCAGGATAATAATACTCATAGGTTGAAGCCTTCAAAATTAGATGGGATTCAGATTTTGTAATAATAGATGGTAAAACATAATTCCCAGAATATAGGTGCACTCAGGCTCATCCACATGCATGGAAATTGCAAGAGAACAATAAAGGAAAGCTGAGGGGAGAAAAAAGGTAGAGTAAATGAAGAAAGAAAGAGATCCAATGTCAACAATCACGTGAATTGTGAGGTATTAGATTCTCTACTTGCCTCAAATGAAGTGCAAGATAATGATTTCCGTCCTGTCGCATTCTAGATACCAATTTGTTACCATGTTCTTCAATTGGTGCTGAATATCTCAATGCTCTGTAATTGGCTCGGCATCTTAATTTTTGTATGGACTTTGAAATACCATTGTTAGCAAGCCTGGAATCAGTATGAGTAAAATAGACCAATTTGTGCTGCTTTAGGAGGGGAAGAACTTCACTTCTGTAATATGGTACCTGTGGATGAGCAAGCAAATTCATCAACTGTGTTAACATTATAGAAAAGGAAAGCAATAATAACAATTTTAATAAGTATAACATTGATTGAATCAAAATATATGACACACAACTCTATCATATTATAATTTCTTTTTTCCGCAAACTTCTAATGGATACATGACCAGACTGTTAGCTGACTTCAACATTAAGATAATAGATTAAAGTAATCAAACATATCTAGCCAGACTAAAAAAAAAAGGTAACTGGAGATGGACAATTTATCTTGACCTTAGACCAAGATATTGGAGTTTTTACAAAAGGCTCAATTCCAGCATAGTCTGCTGGTAATCTCTCAACTATGTGAATATCATCCTTCAGCGTCTCAATAAAATATCTCCAGTCAAATAAATCCTTGAAGCCACTGCAAATAAATTGAAACAAAGTAGCTTAGAGACCACCAAGAGATATGTTGAGCGTATTAGTAGCTGTGACATTTTGCATGCAAGATGATTATCAATCAGTGAAAATTGTCAAATCAAAGAAGGCAATGGTCGGACTACAAACAATGATATGATTAAAAAAAGGCAGCATAAGCCGCCAAAAGGCAAAGTTGTTATCCCTAAATTTCTTGCACCAATTGAATGATCTCTAGTTCTGAGAAATGTCTTGATTAGGACAAGTAGTCTAACACTGTCATGATTTCTAATCAATTCAGATAGGTGGTAAGAGTCCATTTAAATCTGAATGAAGTAGCTTGCAAGAAACAAGGGTATTATGCATAAGCAATTGGCCTTTATTTTCTAATGCAGCTGTGGGAAGAATTAAACCAACCTCTCATCAGCCCAGTAGGAAGTATGATCAAGGGAGGGAAGGACTAGTGTTGCCTTCAAAATCTTAGCAACAGCAACCATATCGCATATCTACATTCCAGAAGTTTTGAGGCATTAATTATGCTTGCTAGATAACTTCCTATGATAAACCATCATAAGCAACCAAGATAGCCATACCCCAAACCTCATCTGATTCAGGCCGCCGTTAGCATTTATAAGAATGTAACCGTTTGTCTTTGCATCCAGCTCTGTTAAAAGACGTAGAAAGTCAGAGAGAAGAAAAATAAACATAACAGCATAATACACTAAGTGGGAAGGTAAAAGAAGTATACATGATAACAAACGTTCATACTTTTATGATTTCTTGTCAGGTCAATGCATTGAGTGTAATTCTCATAGTTGCGTATAGACCAGATGCCCGCTTCCTGAATATAAAGCAAAATTTTGATGCAAGCAAAAGCAAATAAATCTTTCAGTAGACCTTAAATAAAAAATTTCTTTTCATTCATTTAAGTTGTTTTATTTCAGAAGCAAACAACTAAGTGAATATTAGTAATACACCTGAGAACTTAGAGCATGACTTAGAGCAAGACTTACTTCAGCCATGGCAGTCTGGCTGCCAGTTACTCCTGTATTTAACATCTTTAGAGTTCGTTCAGCATCAACTCCTTCCTCCCGATATCCATGATCATTGGTCCTTTGTTGCATCAGATTTAGATTAGTGATGGAATCAGATAGATCCTGATAAAATGCAGAAATGACTTGCGAATTCAGTAAGATATATGAATTGAAAATGCAAACAACTGTCTCCTCTTCAAATGAAAAGGTGACACAATATGACATGCAATATAATCATCAATCAAGCCATGACCTACATCTATTTCTTAATTTACTCCGTCACCTAACAAATACTGAGCTGTTTTTTTTTTTTTTTTGGTGAATAAATACTGAGCTGTTTACAAACGAGTAAAAAGCACTAGATCAAAGTGAAAAAGAAATAAAAATCTCGATCACAATTCATGAGTTCTCAATTTGAAGTCTCGTTTCAAAGCATGGTTTACTTAAAACCAAAACAAAAATTACAAGACCACATTAATAGATTTCCACTTCTATTAACAAAATATGACCATGATCACTTCCAAGTTAAAAACTGAATAAGATGCCCATGACTTTAATTAACTGATATTTAGTGCGATAGCAACAGTCCAAGCTATCGTAACAATGAACAAATCGTCTCCCCTCTGCCCTCCGCCATCGGAGATAGAAAGCGAGGAGCAGAGAGGAAGCAACAGCAACAAGACCAACAAAAGATGAAGAACCGAATCTGGATGTCTAGATCAGAAGAAACCAAATGAAAAATAAAAAATTGATTATTTGTTGAAATATTCTATGATTAAAAAACCCATTAAGCCCAGCGCCGCCTCCTAGAATTGAAACTTTTGCATTTGTCTTTACAGAAAACGCCGTTAAGCACCACATCCAGAAAGGATAATGTATGCCAAAGTTTTCAGGGCGATTGAATTAGAACAATTTCCGTTGGCATTAAGCAGCAAAATTAACCGAAACACCAAATAAGCTAGCATCGCTGATGGCACATGTATGCTCAAGGAAAACAGAAACTGGCGCGAGTTTTATGCTAACCTGACTCGACTCAGCTCTTTCTATGGCAGATCCGAGCCACCCAGTAGC
The DNA here is from genome assembly GCA_037074505.1 of Albizia julibrissin. Classification (NCBI taxonomy): domain Eukaryota; kingdom Viridiplantae; phylum Streptophyta; class Magnoliopsida; order Fabales; family Fabaceae; genus Albizia; species Albizia julibrissin. Next base: position 10,271,599 of record CM073482.1, read on the forward strand.
ACATATCTTCAAAACACCCAGAAACAAGCACACCCCACAGAACACAATAAACATCCAGTGTCCAATCTTTTTCTTCTCCCTCAAGCCCAAATCTACGACCAAGGATTCAATCGGTTTGTTCAGAAAGCTCTTCACGGCCCTCCCATGAATCCTCTGGGTCACATGATGGGCGTGTTTCCTTTCCAAAACAGGCTCCAACACTTCAGCTGCAATAAAGCTTGTAACAATCTCCGATCTGGGCGAGTTCGCTGGCAGCTCAATCTCACAGTGGGGACTAAGACTCGTGCTAGCATTATTGGCGATGGAGGTGCGGGAGTTTCCATTGTTGTTGCTGTTGCTGTTGTTATTGCGCTTGAATGAGTGAGCTCGACGAGTCATTGAGCCAGAGAAGCGTGGACTGTTGACTCGCTGAGAGTGCGAGACGCCATCGCTAGTATTGAGATGGTGATCGTGAGCCATGTGCTGCGTGTATGTGTGTGTGAGTAAGCGTGGTTTTTATAGCAAGTGATTGGATTCAGAAGAGATCGCCATTAAACAAGGAAAGCTTGTAGCTCATTGTCTCTCTTCCCCTTTTGCGCGTCTTGGAAGTGGAAGGAGATCCCAGAGATAGATGCAAATGTAATGCGTCGTAATCCGATTACAGTTATCTTTAAACCCAAAAAAGGGAAGTTAAATAAAATAATTATAGTGTATACAACCATCTAACTAGAATTATTTCTATTTTAATCTTCAATGCTCAATTATTATTATTTTTTAAGGTCTCTCTCAGTAAATAATTCTCATATCTTTTAATAAATATATTTTTTAATATTTAAATTTATGTTCTCTTTTTTATAAGGACGAGACCCTTTTTAGTATATCAATTAATAACTTATTAATCTTTAATGCTCAATTATTCATATAGAGCAGTATACATAAAATTGTTTTGAAAAATCATATTTTTATTAATTTGGACATATCTTAATATTAAAACCAGGGTTTATGAACCTCGTCCAGTTCAACATTTTTTTATTTTTTTTTTAAAAAAATCAATTTTTTTAATTTTTCTTTAGAATTTTATATAAACAAGTCTAAAATATTCAATTTCTCACTGATTTGGCTCCGGTTTAATTCTAATTTGACTCCGATCCGACCCACTGATCATTGACTCAGTACCCTAACCGATTCAATGACCGGTCCGGATTTCAGAACATTAATTAAAACTATATCTATTACATGTTGATTGAAAAAATCATATTTTAATAATAAAAATATTTCGATTAACATATCTGTGCCCAAAAAAAAAATCTCAAATTTTACATGAATATTAATTGCTTTCTTTCTTTCTTTTTTGTGTGTTTGTTTTGGGCCAAACTTTCATCTTATGAAAGGTGTGGTGCCAACCAAATATGACCTATGACACAATGCCAATTGGGAACACGGTTTGTGAAATATAATAATAAAATAATAATTAGAGGAAGCGAATATTTTGAGAATATATATAAATCAGAAGTGGAATCTTATCGTTGCAATGTGTCTATGTCTCTTAAGAGTGCCATAGAGAGAGTAATGTGTAGTAATAATATTGTGTGAGGAATAACAGAAATTAAAGATTTAAAGAGGAAGGTTTTGAATGTGTAAATATAGATAGGGAGATGGCGTCATCTTCATTAAACAATTGGAACTTATCCATAATTGTTCTGTTCTGTCTCAATATTAATACACATTTATGCTTAGAAATAGAATAATATCTATATTCCTTCTTTAAGATCATTATAGGAAAATTTTACGGGAATTAATATGATGTCTCAAGAGGGTAACTTGATAAAAAATCACAATAAAAATTGAAGAGCAAGTAATGATAAATTTTAGTATTAAGAATAATAACATTTCATTATTAGTTATTGAGGCTTTTTAATAATTAAGTCTCTTTCTTAAAATCTCATTTAATAATTCTTAAAAAACTTTACCCCTGGCGTCTTTTAAAATATGTTATTAATCCTTTTTATGAATCATTTAATAGTTTTAGAAATATAAAATACTCTTTTCACCTAAGCCCATACTTAATAAAGGCCATGGGAAAGAGTAAAACAAATACCATAAGGTTGAAATTCAGTATAATTAATAAAGATAATATTAAAATGTAGTTGAATTTTATGACAAATGTAATATTATTAATATTTTTATTGGTATATATAGATTAACTTTTTTCCATAAAATCAATTTAAGCATATAGGACATTTTAACGCCGTGTTTAAATTTGAGACCATATTCAAACATAGCAAATAATGTCAGTGCTCATAGGCTATAAATGACTTATATTTGAGTCTAGAGTGGTGTCTCTCTCTAGTCCCTATTACAAAACACTTTCAACTATTTTACAAAAAATAATGATAGGTGGTTAAATCATTAATTTTATTTTAAAAAAAGTTTATCTACGTTTAAAATCATCAATCAAAAGTAGGCAAAAATCATCAATCAAAAATTGAAAAGTAAAAAAAAATCCATCAAACTTTAAATATGAGCCCTCTTTAAAAAAAAATGCAATCAAAAGCTTACTTAATGACTTATAACAGGACCATTAATCCATTTAAAAAAATGTCTTGTAATAAAAAGAGAAGGGAGTGTGTGTGTGTGAAAGGGCTTTGCTTGTGATGTGTTGTGCGGAGAGAATCATTGATACATCTTCTCTCTCAATTATCACCTCTTGGATCTGTCTTGTTGAGTTTTCTTATATATTGTATTATAGTTGTAGCAAGTAGATCTAAAAAAATGACTTGTGAATCGAGTTTGTTAAAAGTTTTGTTGTTTATATTGATTAATGATGTTTTGTTAATTATATACACAGAACATGAAACATAAAATTTTTGTGGTACGAGGACTTTCAACGCGTACGGATCCACTCAGAACCATATTTAGCAGTACCAGTATTTAAATATAAACAACAACAAATAGGGATATTTAATTTAATTTGCTTAGACATTGATGAATGTTGTTTATTTTCCAAACATGAACATCAATCCACCGGATTGAGCCAAAACCCGAAAATGACACTGCATAAATAAACAAGTAGGGCTCGAGACTTTTCTAAACCACCCCTTGTCTTTATTTCCACAAAATGTTGACCTTTTTGGTCACTGACCAACTCAATTTTAACACATCAATTAAAGAGGGAAACCTAGTTAAATATGGTGCGTAAATTATATATTCTATTAATTATATGCCGTTGTTATAATCAACTGTTGTTTTAGGGTCTGTTTGGTTGGAGGAGATGAAAAAGGAATGGATGAAAAATAAGCCCCTCTCTTTATTTAATATGAAAAGTTAGAGGGGAGGGGAGTCACATGAGGGGCTCCAAATCTCTCCCCTCCCCTCCATTTTATTCTCTCTAAATTGGGGGGATTTGGAGGGAAGCAAAAATTTTACTATTTTGCCCCTAAGATTTTTTCATATTTCCAGTGATACTTTTGAGTAAAAAATAAGAACATGCACTCATAAAGTTCTAACCTCGTCTCTCATAGCTTCCGTGATGCTTTTTTTACACAAAATTATAATCTCATTTTTTTACCAATAATTATTTTAGTAATTCCAACAGTGTAAATTAAAATAAATTTGTGTCCGCTTGGTAAAAAAAATTTAAATTTTAATAATTTATTTGATTTATATTGAGGTGTAAACTAATTTAAATAAATTTCATTTAAAAAAATAATTTAAATTATTTATATAAGTATAAAAAATGTAAGTTAACATATAAGGGTAAAATGGTAAATTAGTTATTGTCTCCCCTCTCATCCACTCCCCTCCCTCCAATCAAACCAAATAAGGTGACCCCTTATCCATTTCTTCCCTTCCCCTCCCCTCCTATCCCCTCTTTTTAAACCAAACAGGCCATTAGGGTTAATGCCTAGCTAGACATGAAGTCGTAAAGGTTAAAGAAGTAAAAATACATTTTATCTTCTTTTAAGAAGAGTTATTGTTATTATAAACAAATTTTGAGTGTAAAAATAGCCTTGATGATTACAAAAAGACTCTAAAATGCCATTTCCGTTAAATTACTCTACTTTGATTGTTTAGTCAAGCCAAAATTTAAGTTTTTTAATCCTTGAAAGCAATTTAATATCTTCATATTGTTTTTATGAGTATGATTAAATTTAGAGATTTGAATATGATTTCCTATTTTATTGATTTGATAAGGAGATAAAAAAAAGGACCTTTTCATAACTTGAGGTATTGCCTATTAGTTAGACTTTAACTCTTAAATGAATGGATTGTCTATTAGTTAAGACTTGATATAAGGTATGTTTCGTTAAGCATTTGCTTAGCTTATAAGTGCTTATATACGTAAGTCGAGACAATCATCCTCTCACATACTTTGTATTTCATAAATCACGATTGAAAAATTATTTTTAAAGATTCTAATCGTTATTCTAAATGAGCTAATAATTATTACTAAAGGCAAATAACAAGAGCAACCTCTTATCCCTTTTCTATCATAGACATTTCAGGCCCTAAAGAAAACACACCACAACACCTTCTCTCTTCAAGTTGTATATAAATATTTGGGTTGAGATGTAAAGAATACCAATAAATTTTTTTCAAAAGTGAGTCCAACTTCTTATCCATTTTCTATCATAGACATTTCAGGCCCAAAAGAAAACACACCACAACATCTTCTCTCTTCAAGTTGTATATAAATATTTGGGTTAAGATATAAAAATACTTATAATTTTTTTAAAAAATGTGTCTAACATCATAAACTTTTTTTAGTATAAAAATATGTATGAATATTTAAAATAGGAGGGAAAATGCTACATCTTTTAAAGTAGCATAGCATTTGTTACTTTTTATCGTGGTCCCCACACTATCAGAAAAAATAAAAGTGCCTCAGCTCCTAAATTTCCTTTAGTGCCCTTCATCATCTCTTTGATGATCGGACTCCCTTCTTATTTTCTTCCTAACATCGGCAACGGTGAGCTCCAAAAGACTTTTTCTTTTTCGCCCAAGAGCTCTAAAAAGACATAAATCATATTACTTTTTAAAAATTAATCAGATTAAAACCAGAATTAAGAAATTCGATGAGAGCAAATAAGAAAAGGAAAAAGAAATATACTTTTAAGCATCCAAACAAAATATTTAAATGTATTAGTGAGATTTAAAATTTTAATGTTTGTTTTGAATAGTGATTGAAATTAAATAATTTTTTAATTATGATTTACGATGTACGAGGTAAATATATTCAAAAAAATTATCTCAATTTACATAAATAATAAATAAGTGTTTTTGAGGATTCCACACAAGCATGAGTGTGTTCTCATTTTCTAGACTTCATCGGAAATCAAACAACCAATAGATACTAATGAAAACCCTGTCAGACAAGACATGCATTTTGGCAAAAGAAAAAAGAAAAAGACAAGACATGCACTGAAGAATCATTTTGAGAGCGGAAATTGAAGCTCCAACGCCGGCATAGTGATATGCAAGATTCATCTTAATGAGTCGAAGGTATGGTTGCTTCTTTTAGAACATTGAATTAAAGCTTCGAAACCCATATTGGTTGTTCAATCAAACTCATATTTGAAGGAAATTTTGAAAATAAAGCTTCGATGCTTAAAGTAATCTTCAAGATTTGGCTAGAGTTGGAACTGTAGTGGGTAAGGGGGAGATGGTCGTGAGTCTGTTTGCAGAGCGGGAGAATGATGATGGAGAGGGTGGATATGAGAGTGCAAACTGAGGATGCGACGTCGTGACGGTGCTAGGCCGGGAACAAGGTCGGAGAGAAGGACAAGAGGTTGTGGTTCCCGATGAATCGAGAGATGGGAGGGAGAAAGTGATTTTTTTTTAGTTGAGGGCATTCTTGTATTTTCATATTGGATTAGATGGATGTTTTGATGTTTCGACGGCAGTGCCATTTTTGCCCCATTTTTAAATGTTTATAAGTATTTTTACATCAAAAAAAAATTATGATGTTTAGTGCACTTTTAAAAAAAGTTTATAGATATTTTTGCACTTTAACCCTAAATATTTTTTTATATATTTTAGTTAGGTTATATTATTTTAATCTTGATTGGATTGACCTATTTAGTGGGATAAGACTTATTGTTATTAATTGGGTTAACCCGGTTCAACTACAGGCAGACCAATGACTCTTAATCTATGTTTGAATGGAGGGAAATGTGAGAGAAAATAGGGGACGAAAAAGTTTAATCAGAAGTCTTAGATCTTCTTACCCTCACTTTATTTAGTCAAAAGTTTAGCGCCATTTTGGAATCATCATAGGTCCAAACGGTAAACAAAGAGGAATTTAATGGAAGTGATATTTTGGGGCCATTTTGAAATAATCATAAGTATTTTTCACCTAAAATTTATTTATAGTGTGAGTAATTATCCTTGAAAAAGATAAAGGGTAATTTTGCTCATTTACCCTCCAAGTCCTCATATCTGACTAGGGATTATAAACCACGTTTTAAGTTCTAAAATTCAAACTTAACATAAATACCCTTTTTGGGCTTTTTTTTTCATTGTTGATGGGTATTTTGCATTTGAAAATTGTTTATTGTGGCTGTAATTCTTCCTGAAGAAAATAATGAGCAGTTTTGCTCCTTAACTTTTTTTTTTAATATGGAGGATGTACCTACATTTAATATTTGACAATATCTTAAATATGATAGTTTTTAATGAATGGATGCCTATATAAGAAAAACACAAACACAAATATGCAACATCAAGTTCAAGTTTGAGTCTAAAACCTCATTCAAGCTTGCACAGGTAATGCTTACGTTAAGAGGTACTCCACTTATCGTATTGATAAGGTACTTCTAGCATATTTCACATAGTTAAAAAAAAACTTTAAACTTAATTAACTTTACCTTAAAAATTAATAACTTTCTAAATTTATCCCTATTTTATTATACATTTTCTAAAGAGATAACAGTTTACATAATAATAAATAAAAGATTAAATTGTATATGCATATTAAAAATTTAATAACTTATTTTATAAATAGGATAAAAATATACCATATTTCTCTACCATATAAATAGAATTAGTGAAGAAGGTTGGGGTTGATAAATTATAGGGAGAATTGTTAAAAACTACCTTGCAAGTAAATTAATTGTTAATTGCTACCATTGCACATTGTGGGTGATAAGTTGCACACGGGTGGATGATATTTTGCACACGAGGGATGATGTTTGCACATTTGCAGGGATGAATTTTGCACATATGGATGGTGTTTGCACATAAGGGGTGCTTGTTTGCACCCATGGTACCAATCAACAAATAATTTCTTTACAAGATATTTTTGAGCCATTTTCCCTAAATTATACTTGTATTGACCACGAGAGGCAGTTTTTCTTAATTTTTTTGGCTATCAGATGCATTTTTATTTAATTTAATAAATTAAAAATTGAACTCATCAATTATGTGGCATAGGTGCTGGCCACTCGAGGATGAAAAAAGTGGTGTTAAGCTGCTCATAAATGTTGACAAGAAAGAAAAACTATTTTTGTGCGTAAATCAAAACAGAGGGAACAGGAAGAGATAAAACATAGTTCTGGGAATAAAAGTTATTATGTTATTAGTTTAAAAATTATCATTAATTTTAAAAAATAATAACAAAATATTTTAAAAATTATAATTAATTCCATCAAACAATAACAAAATGATGAATATTATACCCAGCATTTTATATGAAAGAAGAAATAATTTTTTTTCTTAAATATAGGTTTCCTCTCCTTAATTCACTACTGTGTGAAGAAAACAGTAGAAGGCCACTTTTCAACCGGAACTTTCCGTACCAAAAGGTACATGCATACTTATTAATTCAATTTTTTTATTTATTAAAAATATTTCACACTTGTTAATTTGTATTGTCATACATGTTTAGCCAATACTACAAGGAACTTCATAAATAAATAAGCGGCTCTTTTATTTGTTCTTTTGTGGATTAGTTTTTGGTTAAATTTTTGTTTAGATTAACGGTAAAAGTTACTTTTTCTAACATGATTTACGGTATACGAGATAAGTATGTAAGAAAAATTTTATCTTGATTTACGTGAACAGACTTTTTGAGCGTGAACCCAAACATGCTTTAAAATGATAAGCGATCTTACCCTGTAAGGAGGAGAACACAAATTTAAATCTTAAAAAGTACACTTATTGAAAAGGCTTTAATCTTAATACTTCCAACCTTGACAAAGATTCATTAGGCTAAAGTTCAGAGTAACTTGTGGATATTCTTAGTTCACTCAAAATATATATATATATATATATGTGTGTGTTTTTTTTTTTTCAACCCTTTAAATTTTAGTTTATCCTTAAATTTACAAGGCAAACTTTCGGTCCTAATGTTAATGTCGTGAACTCTAGTGAACAGAAAATTATGAAGCGACAATAAAATGCTGATAAACCATATTTGAATTTTAATTCTTTAATATAATAATTTTATGTTTTAAAATTAAAAAAAGACCTACGCAGCCACATTTCTTATCGTTCCATTCATTCCGAAAGAGAAATCTTGGTTGCCGCGCCTCCCAACCAATAAAGAGAAAATACTCAGAGACCTAAAAATATAATAAAAAAAATTTCAGGGTTAAGGTGCAAAAATAATAATGAATTATTTTTTAAAGTGCATCAAATACAACTAATTATTTCGTTTTTGCTCTAAAAAATTCATAATGTCTACTTTTGCACCTTAAAAATTCATAATGTCTATTTTTGCACCTTAAAATAGTTAGTTGTCTTATGTGCACTTTGAAAAATAGTTCTTTACTAAATCTGCACTACTTAACCCAAAATCTTAATAGAGATTCTCAACTCAGAAAAGTCTCTAGATACTTTTGTGTGATTAATTGTCAATATAAAATGACAATCTTGCTCTTAAAGTTTAAATCAGAGTGCATTTAAATTTCAAAACATCAGCTTCAGTCATCTTAACAACTTCATCAGTCTTTTTCACAACTCCATTTTTATTCATAGAGTGCATTTCAAAGTTCACAAGTCGTAATTGTCATAACTACTTATCAGATGTTTAACATATGCGTCAGTCATTTTAACAACTTCATCAGTCTTTTTCACAGTAGTATTAGTTATTCCCCTAGTATCTGACACAACAGCTGGTATGGTCTTAACAAATTGTTCAGCATTTTTTAACAAATGAATTAGTTATATTTACAACTGCATGAGTTATTCCTGGAGGAGTGTAGAACTTAACAACTCCCATGTCACAACATCTGATTTCGTTTTAACAACTTGTTATGTATTTTTTAATAAGTGAATTTGTCATATTTACAACATAATGAGTTATTCACGTAAGGCCTGTCATTACAGCTTATTTGGATATTAACAATATGTTGGGCCTATTTTGACAAGTTACTTAGTCATATTTACAACTGAATTGTAATTTATGGAGGAGTTTATAAATTTCACAAGTCTCAACTATCACAAAAACTTATCAGCATTTTAACACCTTCTTGTGCCTACTTTTTTTAAAAGTCATTGTGCTAATTTTGACAATAGATGACGCCTGTGTTCACAATTCCTAATGCATATTTTCACAATTCCTAATGCATATTTTCACAATTGTGCATTCCTTTATACATCTTGTTCTTATCAAACCATCAACATAATGCATTTCATCTTCTCCACCATTTAAAAATTCCCCCTAATATGAAAGAAATTGAATAGGTTCTTCCTCGAACTAGTTTTCATCTTTCATGGCAATCTGCAACACAAACGGCGTATTAACAATTGCCTCAGCAATATTAACAACTACGAATACACGTATTAACAATAATTTTTTTTATATCATTTGAGCATTTTATAATCACACAAACCACCATCACATTTAATCATTACCACTTAAAACTGATCAATCCCTTTGTTTCCTTGTCCAAAATCAGAGCAATCCCTCTATTACATTGCCTAAAAACAGAGCACAAGTTCTGTAGTAATAACTACAACAACAATATTTACAACTACAACTGTACGTATTAACAACATTTTTTTATTATCACATCAGTTTTTTCTCACCAAACAAACCACCATTACATTCAACCATTCCCACTTAAAATAGAGCACCCCCTCTGTAACCTTGCCCAATAACATAGCAATACATCTATTACATTGCCAAAAAACAGAGCACATGTTCTGTACTTACAACTACAACAACAATATTAACAATTACAACTGCACGTATTAACAACACTTTTTTAATATCATATCAGCGTTTTCTCAGCAAATAAACCCCATCACATTCAACTATTCCCACTTAAAACATAGCACTCCCTCTATAACCAACCCCAAAAATATAGCACAATAAAATTCTCATAACTCAACCACGGTGAAACCCCAACTTCAATGGTCAAAATCATATCTTTAGTAAAATATTAGCATTACTTATCTACCTCTTAGCATATAGTCTACTATTGAGCTCAATGTCCAATCTTTCACCAACCTCTCAATCTCAATGCACCTAACATACACACCGAAAAAAAAAAGAAATTCGAAGTCACTGTTCAACCTTTGTAATATTAGATGAAGTCTGAAGGTCTAGCCTTTACCCAGGATATGATCATTAGACTTAATATCTTCAACGTTGCTGCAGACACCACCGTGGCGTTCATCTGTTTTCTCTTTCTGTGTGTTTTCCTTGTTTTGTTCCTTGGGGTTAGGGGTGTGCATGGGCAGGGCTGGGCAAGGCAAGGCCCTTGCCCAATGCCCTGCCCTACTTGATAAAAGCCCTAACATTATCGAGCAGGCAATAATGGGTTAGGCAGGGCGGGCTTCCATGCCTAAGCGGTGATACCTTGCCACACATTGTGTAAAAAAAAATAACTCCAATCATACCTGATAAATAATATTATAAACTTCAAATATAATCCACAATTCTACACTTTGAAATATTCCAAAATAAGTCTACAACTTGAGTCTTGAAATTAAAAAGACCACCATATGTCTTAACAAATAGTCAAATACCTAAATGTGAATAATCAAATAACATTCATAATCCATTAAATACAATGCATCAAAAAATTGTAATTAAAGCCTTGTAGTAATCCAAAAGAGTTATATATTTAGTATTTGTATCAATTGGGAAAAAATATTTATGAATATATATATATGTATAGACACACACACACACACATACTGAACTGGGCAAAATGGGCAGGACGGCATACCTTCCCTGATGCCCGGCCCTACCCGCAAAAATGCTCAGCTTAATTGTGCCTAATTTTTTTCGGGCTGTTTTTTTTTTGGCAGGGCAAGACGAAATTTTGTTGGGTTTGGGAAGGCGCACTGGGCACCCGGACTTCATGAACACCCCTACTTGGAGTAAGATAGTCTTTTCACATTGACAATTAATCACAGAAAAGTCCCTAAGGACATTTTTGTTTTGGGAATTTTCATTATTTTTTTTGTTGTTTTTTGGGATCTGTGAGTGATTTTCCCAATAAATTATCCACTTTCTATTTTAATTTTAAAACATAAAAATTATTATATTAAAAAAATCAAAATATAAGTTATTGCTAATTTTAGCTGTGGTTTCTTCAAAGATCATATTGAAACCGATTCAAGCTTTTTTGGTTCCAATTTTTTTTTTAATTTTGAATAAATTTTGATTTGTTTTATCACAACACCTCTTTATTATATTCGCCACAGAGAGTTTAGATATACTCACAACTTTATGCAGTGTTTGGTGATATTAACGAGTTTTGATTTTATTTTTATGAGTGTATTAAACCGGTTTTTTTTTTTGGCCCAACTATCAGCCCAGTTTTTATTGCACATGGTTAGTCTTTTATAACCCGTTTGGTTCGATTCTATGAGAGATGATTACATGTAATTCTGATGGAATAGACTGATTACAGTATTTGGTTAGGTTTATGTAATATAAAAATGATTACATTTTATAATTTTAATTATCTTATTTGTTATAATCAGGATTATACTGATAAGACTAATGAATGTGGATGCAGACATCTCGTAATCAAGTGAAAAAACATTATTGCCATTATAATTTTTTAAATTGACCAAAGTGCCTAATCATAAATGCAGTTAAATATTAAATAATTACCACTATTAAATATTAAAAAAAATTAAATATATAATTTAGAAAATATTCCCCTATGAAAAAAATTATATTCCACTGATAAAAATATTAAAATATCCTTTAAATAATATTCATACTATTAAATATTAAAAAAAGTATCATGAACTTAATATGTACACTTTATAATATTTTTATTATTAAATATTAAAAATTATCATGAACCCAATATGTAGACTACATCAATTAAAAAAATTATTATGAACCCAATGTGTACATTATACATATATGTATAGTCATGAGTAATTTTGTCTCTTACTATATTATTCCCGTATATTATCATATTCACTGTAATCCAATTAAACGTTTTTATACATATGCATTATGTTTCCTTAATGACGAACCAAATAAATCCGTATAATCATAATAACATTACGTTCCATTACATTACTTCTGATTTTGTGAACCAAACGGGTACCTAATGTTTAAAGAATTGTAATGGATCTTTTGGGATTAAAATTATTTTCCCCCATAAAAGATTAAATAATATCTTGAGGTTCATCACAGGTCATTCATTCACTAGTAGCATTGATGGGATGAATTATTTAGTTAAGAAATAAAAAATCTTATCAAATAAGAAATAAATTAATATTAATTATTAGTTTGTTAATTGAGAAATAAATAATGGTATATTAGAAAATTAATTTCTCATTAGTTTTTTGATTTTTATTTAAAGGACAAGTAAGAATGTACAAACTTCTTAATTAGTAGTCTTCCTCCACCTCTATTATAAATAGCATGTTTTGTTGTGTTAATTCTAATTATACTAGTACTCTAACATTTGTGTGAATTTCGATTACCCGAATTGACCTAACCTGATCTGCATCACTTCTCCCTCTTTTTTATTTTCTTTCGTTATCTTTCACACAAATGCCATATTTTGCTTATGTAGTATTTTTTTTTTTTTGACCTTGCTGCTTATGTAGTATTGAAACTTTTGGATATACGTTGATATATATATATATATTTGGATATATGTCACGACCAATAAAGTAATGTTATGCTTTTGTTAAAGAGATTTATTGCCCAGTTTATCTTTGAAAATTTCATCAATGTCCATGCACGTACGAAAGTACGTTCGGGTAACCATGGGGGCTAACATTTTAATTTAGAAAAATTAATTATTTGGTTTCCATAAATTTCACTCGATACAAACTTGTTTTATATGACTGTTAAGGTTTATAACTATACCTCTTAATATAAATCTCTTATTTAAGATTTAAAGTCAGATTTAATGGTAGAATTTTACACTATTCGACCAACTTCTTATTAGTTTCTCTATACAATCTTAAGGACATCTAATATTTCAGATATTGAATTATTGTTGGAAATATTGTGTGTGAGTGTGTCAAAGAAAGAAGTCTCATACAACTCAAGATTGTGAATGCCCTAATATACAATTAAATATGAGCTTGAGTTAGTAAAAAGACTGATAAGAGGAGTTTGTAAACTAACCGTTGGAGATGACCGTTAGATTTTTAATTGAATGGTTTTAATGACATTTAAAAGGTTTTATTACATTAAATTGTCATTAATACTGGTTTTGTAACTGTTGTTTTAATTGTCATTAAACCGTCATTAATGGTCATCATTGCAGCTCAACGGTCACATAATATCTGCCTATAAAAGGCAATGTATGGAGTAAGTTCTGGTGTGCCAAGGTGAGAGCACCTATGTTTGGTGACACGGAGTTCCCCATGCTCCTCTCTTCTCTCTCTTCTTCTGAGTTACACTAATATCTTTCTGCAGTTCTGTCACCCTGTTTTCTACAGAAAGAGTTCGTTTTATCCTGGGGAGTGCCGCTTCCTGATCTACTAGGGGGGTTGCGGAATATCTCCTAAGGACAGTGTCCTTGGACGTGACTCGAACTATACTTCTATTGTGTTTTAACAGGTGCTGCCGCCAACAATTTATACGGTGTATGATGCTAACGTCAACAATTATAAGTACCAATAAAATATCACCAACTTTTAGACCTAATGAAAGGGACTTTACCTGTTATAATACATATATCAAGTGTGAATATTAAAAAAACACTTTTAGAAAAACTATTTATAATTAGATTTTAATAATGTTGGAATTTGACCCACTCACTTAATCATATAAGAAAAATACTAACAAAGACATCACATCAACCCATCAATCCAGCATTAGTGCTGACATTATAGTGATGGTTATTAGTTATCACGCTATACCCCATTGTTAATGGGTTTGATGAGCTCCCGTAGTTAGTTTAATTGATATTATTCTTTTCCACACAACAAAAGGAAAAGCTAAACGTAGTTTAATCTAACGACTAGTAATAAAAATGAACAAGTCAATAATAAAAAAATTTGTTAAAAAATTGATCAGGTGCAGCAAGAATATTGGCTTAGAAACGAAAAACTATTATAAAAATAGAAGAATATTTTTAAAAGCAGGACATTGGAAATAAGTTGATAAGACACTTACTTAATAATATTGTTATTATTGTAAAAAAACATATTGTGGAACTGTAGAAGTCCACCCATTGGGTCATCAGCGTACCCCCAAAATTAATTGCTTTCCCTCCTTCCTTAACCATCACGGAGCGATAGCCTTCTCTCAATTCTCAATCCTCAATTCTCAGATTTTAACGTCCTTTGCAATATGGTCTCACTCAAAGCCGACGACGCTTTTTTAATCAGTCTTTAACGGCCTCTTCAAAATCCACGCTCAATTCAATTCTCCTCCTTCCTTCCTGTTCCATCACATGCCTTCTTCTTCTTCTTCTCCTTTTGATTCTCTCAAATCCGATTCGCCCCCAGCGTCCCCGATCACAGGCCTTACTTCTAGTTCCCTCGTTCGGAGTCCCCGTGCCGCGTCTGAATCCGATTTCGATTTTGACGGATTCTTGACCACTGAATCTCCTCCTTCTTTATTGAATGAGGATTGGTTCTCGGTGTCGGTGGATAGAGAAATTGCTGCAGAGTCTGGTGCTCCTAGTGTGGGTGGATTGTCCGATCAATTAATGGGTTTGAATTTGGGTTCCACTGGGTTGAAGGATTTGGAAGCTGATGAAAAGGTTGAGAAAGTGACCAATTTGAAGCGACCTCACTCGGAAATAAGTGAGAATGCGTCATTTACGGTTCAAGACCGATCAAGAACGGATTCGCCGAGTTCTGGGTCGAAGGAGGAAAAAGCTGTCATATTTGATTGTTCGGAACGTAGGGGAAGTGACGGGCCCAAACTCTTCTATAATTTGGAATCGGAAAAGAAGTTAATCGAGAAAGCGTTAGCTTCTATGATTCATGGAGATGATAAGACTGGGGAGTACGGGCTCGACGAGGAGAATAGTAGTGCTAAGCGCATTAGAAAAGAATGTAGAGAACATGAAGAATTCAGGAAGTATGAATCACTACCCATTGATTTGAATTTGGACTTGAATTTGGATTTGAACTTGGAATTGAGTTTGGGCTTAGGTAATGAAACACATAATACTGATTTTACTGCGTATATGAATGAAGGACCCAATAGGGATGATAATGGTGATGCTGGTCGAGGGAGATACAGCAGAGAAGAGAAAGGGAAGGGAGCACTGGACAATGGCGTTTTAATTCCCAACGTTTATCATGAATTTAATCCAGGATCAGAATCTGAATGGCTCAATTTGATTCATGACCACCAAAATTTTGATGCCTCCCATTTACATTATAATGCAGCCTTTCAAGATGAAGAACAGCAATGGAGAAGTTATTACATAAGAAGACAGAAGGAAGCACGCATGGCGGATTTCCGGGATATAGCAAAGAGCAATGCTTCTCGCTTTGCTCATTATACACCAGTTCAAGAAGATAGTCATGCTTCTCCTGAGGCCAATGTTGAAAAGGAAATTGAAGCAGGGTCTGATCCTTTCTCCACAGCCATAAAATCAATTAGAAGTAGAAGAATGAAATCGATTAATTGGGTTCCTAGGAGTAATCAAGAGCAAATATGTGCTAGAGTCTCGGCTCCCTCACTGCAAGAACTATGCCTTGATTCACTTGCCAAGCATGCTGATGCAATTGTTTCTCTTGAAAACGTCCCAGATGCTCTGAAGCACATACTTTGTCAGTTGGTCTGTGATTCTCGAAAAATGAACAGTACCTTTCTTGAACTTTTACTTACTGGATCTCCCACTGAAGTTCGACTAAGTGACTGCTCATGGATGACTGAGGAACAGTTTGTAAAAGCTTTTCAATCATGTGACACTACTAAACTGGTGGTATGTTCTTCACATTATTTGATTGTCAAACTTTCAGTATCTTGGATATTGTGTCATTTACTCAGGTTCCAGTATGTTCTTTAAATATGATCTTTAACTTACATCGCAGAATAACTGGGAGATATCTGTAAACATGAAAATAATGTTTGATCTGTGTTGGAGGTATGTGGCTGTCACATATATAGGATTGTTTTATGTTTGTTACCAATTTCATTTTGGCTTGGCATAGGCAATGGGTGTGATCTAATTTAACTCTCGTCCTTCTGCAACTGCCATTTTGTATGATCTCTCAAGCGGTTAAAATGCCGAAATATTCATTATTTATTCTCTTTCATTTGTTTTATATGGTGGGCTTCAGCTTTTGAGAGAATAGTGAGATAATCTTAACTTTTTGATTGCCTTTTAAATAATTTGGTTTCTGGTCAGCATTGGATGACTAGTACCGATGTTCGTTATACTTGACTCAACTGATATAAGTATCACCATTTCATTTGATTTGAATTGTAAGCTAACTTCAAAATAATTTATTCATTCACTTGTGGAATAGGTGTTGCAACTTGATCAGTGTGGGCGCTGCACTTCAGATTATGTGTTACTCGATACTTTAGCGCGATCACCAAACCAGTTACCTAGATTAACTAGTCTGTCCCTCAGGGGTGCATGCCGTCTTTCAGACAGGGGGTTGCATAATCTAGTTCCTTGTGTCCCGGCTCTTAGATCGATAAATCTTAGCCAATGCTCCCTTCTCACATCTGCTGGTGTATATGCTTTTGCTGATTCATTAGGATTACTTCTGAAAGAGTTGTATCTTGATGATTGCCTCAACATTGATGCTGCACTAATTGGGCCACAACTGCAGAAGCTTGAACATTTAGAAGTCTTGTCAGTGGCAGGCATCCAAACCGTTTCTGATGATTTTATCACAAATTTCGTCGTCGATCGTGGTCATAATTTGAAGGAACTTGTTTTGAGGGATTGTGAGTAAGTACACCATTATTTGTGACAGTCTGTTATTCTATTTGCTGTGTTAAAATTTGAATGTCTCCTTAAATTTTGTAATATTGTCAGTAGTTGTTTGTTTCTTAAATGTTGATTTCTATTTCTTGATGTGTAGAAAATTGACTGATTCATCAGTTAAATTTATTGCTGAATTCTGTCCTGGATTATGCTCACTTGATCTTATGAACTTGTGCAAATTAACGGATTCATCCGTTCGACATCTTGCAAATGGGTGCAGAGCACTTCATACACTGAGACTCTGCCGCAATCCATTCAGGTTCTTTTCTCTTCTGTGTTTCATCATCATCATCATCATTTTGCATTTGCTAGGCTTCATATGTTAACTTGACATTTAAATTTTGATCATGTGCTTCTTATTTATGCTTTGCCATTATTGTCTGTAACTGTAACCAGTTTGCTCACTTCCAGAGTTTACTCAGATGAGTTTCTTGCTTGTTGAAGTTTTAGAAATGTCTGAATTGCCATTTAGCTTTTCATATAGTACTAAGGAAATTAAGAACGTCTTGTATTGATCTTTTGTTTTTGAGAAAAATAAATAATTTATTATATGTAATGTCCATGTCCCCAAATTGTTGAACAAGCTGAACTTCTTTTGTATCTTAGTGATGATGCAATTGCCGCTTTTCTGGAGACCTCTGGGATGTATTTGGAAGAACTTTCACTCAATAACGTGAAGAAGGTACGTTGTTTCCCACATGGCTCTAAGACTCTCTTTTGGTTGGGCTATTATGTTGTTAATGTGCACATTGGCATGTACAAGGACCCTCCTTTGCTGGTAAGGCTGCTTTGTGGTATTTGGTTGACAGATTTGTTCATCAATCTGTGTTTATTAACCATCAACACACACACACACACACACACACACACACACAAAACAAAGATAAGAATTATATTGCAATCAAATAAAGATACAATGTCTCAGAAAGTAGCAACAGAAACAACTAAACAAACAAGACAAAAGACAAACGAAACTTAAGAAAAGTAGCAAACAAATTAGAAGACACAAACATTATGATCCAACAAAAACATTGTTCCAAATAAAGGGAATGAAACGCTAACAAGGTCAACAATTGTGATGGAGGTCGATATACCCAATCCAAAGGGCAAGACAATTCCAATGAAGCTTTGGTTATCCACTTGCTTATCAAATCTGCTTCCATGGGAACACATATACAAGGATGGTTCCTGATCAAATTCTTGGAGGCCAGAGTATTCTCAAGGATAACAACACTTATCACCATAACAGAGAAAGCACGATTAGTATAATCATAAATAAGAGAATCACAACTCCAGGCCAAAGATGAACAATAAGGCCATACACATTGAACTGACCCATGTCTAGCCCAAAGATGAATAGTGTTGACAACAACATTGAATAGGCACATGCTGAGCCAATGATGAACGGTTTGTACGAATCTCCTGAACAGGAATAAGTTGATGATTCTAAATTGAATAATAGTTAACCATGCCTTAACCTTGAAGGACAAATAAACAAACCTCCCTGCCATAGAGGGATATCCCAAACCAATCATTACAGTTCTTAGAAAACAATTCAGTGGCCTTGTTTATAGCACTATGGCTATCCATCCCAACTCTTCCCCACCTAAAAACCTTCCACACTAATTCAAGTGGGGACAATTAATTGAGAAAGAATTAGCATATAGTATGCACCGATTCAATTATAAGCACAAAAAGCCACCCAATAATGCTATATTAACCCAACAATATCTTGTATCAAATCACTCAACATAATGACACCAACTTCAAGAGGAACTATCTTACTTATCTCAGAACTCAATCTCAAAATAGCATTAGCATGGAGGTGTTGGATTTTAAATAAATCACTAACCTCATAGTCCTTAGCTCTCCATAATAGCATTTCTGAGATCCTCTGCGAGGCCTTTGATGTACCCAAATTAACGAAAAGCCCCTAAATCTTACCTATTAATTCCTTTCCAAAAGCCTCCTATTGACTGTGAGACCAAAGCAACCCCACCCCCAACCCATCTATCACTAGTGATGACCCTGGAGGCACCTATCAGAGGTCACTATTGGAGGCCGTCGCACCATTTCGATCATTTGATATGTAATTGTAGAAAATTAGGATACAGGGAGGTATTACGGGATTCACTAAGTCTATGAGTTCCCTTTGGTTAGTAATTAGTAGGTACTCGAGTATTAAGAAGAGGTGCTTGAGTATTAAGGGGTTACCAGTACTCGAGTACTAAAAAGAGGTGCTCGAGTCTAAGGGGTTACCGGCGTATCAAGTCTATAAGGTCAGTGGTAGGATGAGATGACTGTTAAAGGTAGTTAGGCTTAGACACAAATAACTATATAAGCAGGGCACATATGTACCTTCCCGTGTTGTTATCGTTTTTCCCTTATCAATGAATATGCAGAGCATTCTGATTTCTCCTCTTCTCCTCTGTTCTTCTCTTTTCCTCTATCCTCCTTATCATCATTCTAAGCGTTCGCACGTCAATCCCCGCAGTCTCCCTTCTCACCTTTGACAAAGCCCGACCTCATTCTTAGATTAGTAGAAGGCCATGGCACAGGAAAACCACCAAAGATCTCTACGGAAATCTCCATTAGAAGGGAAAAATCGGCTATCCAAGACTCAAGGGAGCCTATCTTGACGGCACAAGAAAAAACCCTACGAGAAGGAAAGAATCCCCATGAAGAGGGAAAGTTGAGAGGACCTGGAGTCATTTTTAATCATCAATATAAAATTTACAGAAATCAAAGAAACTTTTCTTGAGCATCATGTTATTTATTTTAATATTTTTCATAACATTTTATTGGCCTATGTGCAAACCTTTGTTTTTTTTTAATACTATCAATGTGACCTTTTTTCTTGATCCTATTATTAGGTATCTACGCAATCGAGTAATTTAGTTTTGGGGTTCATGGTTATCCTACCCAACACAAGTGTCTCTTCTGGGCCTCAAACTCGGGACATAAAGGGATCTAACAGGACCTTACACTGCTAAACTAACTCTGTGGTGGTGCAAACCTTTGTTTTATAAGCACATATTTCAATAGGATTAAGAGAGTTAAGTTGTATAATATTTGAGAAAATTTGAAGCCATTCTTCCTTCCTTTCTATGCACAAAAAGGATATATCTAGAATAATGGGTATAATGGGGTTAGAGTTTGGCGCTTGTGGTCTCTAAAATTTATTCTGACCCTTACATAGTATTTGTTTAAAATAGCGATTTGAACATTTACAAGCAACTTTTCAATAGTGATTTATGGTATACGATGTAAGTATGTGAGATGAGTTTTGTCTTGATTTATGTGAAAAAACACTTATAAGCTATTTATAAGCAATTCCAAACACACCTTTAGCATCCCCATGTTAAGATAGAGGATTATCGTTCAATTATTATTCTAGTAACCTTTTCAAGACCGAATTCAGAAAACGAGGAAGTGGATTGACGAGTAATCTTGTTATTATCTTGGTCTAGTTTTAGATGTTGGAACATGAACCAAGTTTTTTATTGATTAAATGCAGGTGGGCTATCACACATCCTTGTCACTTGCAAGCCGTGCAAAAGAATTGCATACTCTGGACCTATCATGGTGCAGAAATTTCACAGACCATCATTTGGGCCTCATCGTGGATAGCTGCTTGTCGCTCAGGCACCTTAAAATCTTTGGATGTACCCAGGTACTCCATTTCATTAACTGTCAAGTTACATCTTGAACTAAATAATTCTTTGCAGAAGATGATCTTACATGTTGAAGATTTCTTCTGCAGATAACAGAAGCTTTTATGTTTGGCCACTCAAATCGGGAGGTTAAGATCATTGGTTGCAAATTGTCTCCTTTGTTGCAACATGTCAAAGTGGATGATCCTGAACGGCAGGGTGCCTTGCGTTATTCTCCAGCTACTTGATGATATATATATAAACATATATATAGGAGTGGCCTTTGACATAACTTGGACAGGCACAGTGAAAATTCTTTATTAACTTGGATCTACCTGAAGAGTTTTTTCCTTTGTCTATAGGCTGTCCTCTTTGTAAATGCTTCTACATGAAGTGACTGTGCCACTGTATTATTCCATTTGTAGGAGTAGATTTCTCCTTTACTCCTTTGGCCAAGCTTAATTGAATTGAGTTTATTATATAAGTCCGATTTACATAAATTGAGATAAATCAGATTCACATATTTACTTCGTAGACCGTAAAAACACCTTGTAGACCGTAAAAATTACCTCATAAACTGTAAAAGCTACTTCGTATTCCGTGAATCACGATTTATAAGCATTTATGGAGCTTCCATAAGCTAATCCAAACGAACAAAAACTCATTTTACAATAATTTATTTTGTCCCAGCCCAGTCAACTGTATAAACATATTATCTTTTTCTCTCTGGAAAGTATCATAATCTGCCAGTGATTCTTTATATTCATCATATTGAGTAAACCTTTGAATGCATACATTTGTTGGGTCTTTCTGAAACTTGATTAAAAATACAGACCGAGAGACCATTTCCTTTACATTACAAATGAAAACCTAATTACAATACAGACTAGAACGTTATACCTCCAACAATTGCAGAGATGGAAGCCAAGGCCATTTGAACTTTACAGTTGTTCAGAAAAAAAAATAAAAATAAAAATGCCAGGTATTTATGTCTGTAAGCGAAGCAAGAATAGTCGTTCGTTAGACAATTGAGAATTTGCCATCTCAACCATCTGAAAAGGGGCAGAAAGCTGGATTACTGCGTTTTGTATAGAATGAATGGATACTTAATGGAGGAAGTAGAAATGATTGTGTTGAGCTTACCTCAAAGCCTACTTTTTGGTACAAATTCTGTGCGGTTGTGTTATTTCTGTCCACATGAACGAATACTTGTTTCACACCTGCTCAACAAATCATGGAAGATATGTTAAGTTCTCTTTCGTGATTGACAGACGTATCATCGGAGTCAGTTGTATGCTAAAGGAGTCAAGTTACTCTGCCACTTTAAAACTACCATTAATTTTTGCTGATTCAACAGCATAGTACAACATGTTGCTCGCAATACCCTGACGACGAGCTGATTTGGCAACACATACGTTTGCAATATAACCATATCGGCCTGGTGCTGTTCTGTTGATGTTGCAAAATCGAGGAGCCTTACCCCGTTCCTGCACAAAGGAATACATCAAAGTTAAGGTGCTTGGTACAGTGTCAGGTCTCCCCTTCCATGGTCCAGGGAATGCAAGGGTATAAGGTTTGAGGCATGTTTGGAAATCCGTTAGAGTAAATGACATTGGGAAAACCCAGTTCAAAAATACAGTTTCGCAAAAGAAACCTTATATTTGTGTTGAGAAAACTGAGGTTTGAGGAACAAAACCCTATTTAGCAAAATCAACCAAACAAGCATTAAGCATTTGGTATCATACGAAGCATGCTTGTATAAACTGAACATTATCATTGAAAGGAAACACATTGTTCTTTGTATAAAAGTTAATAAAGCCAAGTGCCAAATATCAGCGTTCTACAGCACAAGTATTTTGAATGTCGACTGAGATGCGAAAATTAAGATCATGGCAAACCAAATGCCTGAGAGCGTCAAAATGAGTCTAGACAGGTCAAGTAGTTGTATCTCAATGAGAAAAAAGTACTATACCCCAGGAAAAGTCTCTCCTTGCAGCAAATATCTGATATTCAAATCAAGCGTTCCTACAACACTCTTCAATATTGGGCGTTTTACATTCTTATTTTCCTTCTTCACCTGATAAACTTGACTCCAAACAACATAAGGTTAAAAGCACACATACAAGGCTAATCATTATTTTTCAATTAAATCAGCGTAATATTAGTATATTGCAGCTTGTAATTTTCAAGTGAGCCACAAGATATGAGAATTTTTACCGCAATAATGCATGTGCATTGCTGCTCATTTTGCTTTTGGCACCGCTTCTTTAGCGCATTAAATTCCTAAGTAATAGGAAGCCCACTTTAGAAATTCATGAAAAAAATCCCATTGCACCCAGTTTATGTCCAATGAACAAATTTATTATCACAAACTCCTACCTGGTCTGCAAATCTCACTTTGTAATTATGAATGTATCTGAAAAAAAGCATAGCAAGATTCAGTGCATCCAACTTTTCACTATAATTCAAAGCAAAGCTTGACTTTATTTAATAACCATCTTGATTTTAGTTGGTCATGAGCTTTTAGAAAAGTAACACAAAGTGTTGTCTAAACTAGTCATTGTTCTTTTCACGAATCAAAGGTGTTATCAATCCTATCCTATTAATAAATTAAACTTGAAAGTGAAAAGTAAAGACGCTTATGAAAGGATCATTCTAATATACCGGCCGTCAAGGGGTGCAAGTGTTGGATTCTCACAGTGACTTTCTGCCCTTAGCCAGGCTGCTGTCTGCCATAGCATTAAAGAGAAAATCGTATAAATAGATCAACAGGTTATATATGAAAGTAGGCAAAAATTCCGTCAAGCTCCATAATATTCATGCCTTTTATATCATGGATTCAGACTTTCAGTTTCAATTAATGGCATACCCAATATTCTTCATCAAGCACGGCTTCTCGAGCAACAAATTGGCCAAATTCAAGTATCTTATCCCCAACCAACTCATAATCCGACGGTTGCAATCGATCGAAACGGAGATCGCCAGACCTTCGAGTTTCCACCTTATGCGCAGGTGGCGTTGAAATTGAAAGCTGCACCGACAGATCTTCCATGGTATTCTTCATTCCACTACTGAAGCTTTTAGGATCCCTCATTGTCCTGTGGATGTTAGAAAGAGAAAGAAACCACCTCTGATCAGCTTCGACCAAAAACTTCATTCCAGAACAAAATAAGGGAAGGAAATAGGAAATTGAAACTGACATAGTCCACAAAGCAGCGATTCTCGGGCAATTGTGACCAACCGGACGCCCATAGAAGGACAAACCTTGGGAATTCAATCTTTGAGTTGAGTTTGTGGGCTTGGGAGGCATGCTTCGGGATTCAAGGGTTTATAGCTTCAGACTTTCAATTTCAATTATCAGATAGAAGGAACGATTCTGCTAGTGGAGACAAAAACAATTGCTCAAGAATTGAAACAGGAGCGAAGTGAAAAGAAATTAAAAGGCAGAAAGCTGAATACAGAAAGCACGCGATCCAAATCCAAATAACCACAAACAGTTTTCGCTTAATCAACAGAGAAGTTGCGACTGATTTTTCATTTGCCGAGAGTAGAAGGGAAAGGGACTTGACGTAATCGGAATGGTGCGAGTGGGACATGTGAGAGGATAATGGATAAAATACGGATAGTGGATATGGTTGATTTTTATGAGACTGCAAGTTCCACACAGGCAAACTCATTTTTAATTGCAGAGTATTTTCATTCGTCACAGAAGTGGAAAGAAAATTAGTGAGGAAAGAAAAGGAAAGCTCTTATTTCTATTTTTTTTTAAAGTTTTTCTTTTTAATATTTTCTTCATCCTATTTCTTCCCACTTTTCACTCCCAGATAACAAGGTTTCATTTTGATGCATTAGGCCAAATATAGATTGCTAATCCCTTATACGAATTACTGAGGGTTTGAATCCTTCTCTTCCTGTTTTCATCAAAGATTTGGTATCTTATTTTTTTTTTTTAGGATTAGAAAAATCTTATTGATTACAATTTTCTCCAAACCACAGGAAAATCATGAAAAAAAAGCTCAAATCGTATGATCCCACTGTCACCCCAAAATAAAAGGGGGAATCTCGTAGTTATTGGGACCTTAGTTTCATTAGGTCTTTTTTTTTTCAGTCTTCTAAATCTAATCTTAATATTTTTTTAAGAAAAAATTGGTATTGAAATTTTAAATGTTGATTTAACATCCTTTCATGTTTATTTTTATTTTATAAATTAATAATATTTTTTTAAAAAAAATATTATTTGAGACTAAATTAGTATTTAAGAATTAAAAATATACTTTTTAAAATTAAAATATTAAATTAAAAAATATATATTAAATTAGAAGAAGAAACGTGCACTTTTGCAATTAACATTGTTTATTTATGGATGGTGAAAAAAAGATGGCCAAGTACTTTTTTGGGAATCAACAAAAGAATGCATTTTTTAATGAAATAAAACTCATCTTATATGCAGTATTTATTTTGTACCGTCTAAAATCATTCAAAATAAGACAATTCAAACACGTAATAAGTCTAAAAAAACTGTATATGCAGATAACCTAAAATGAAAAATTTTGCTCATGGAGAAAATACTTTTATCCTTGCCAGCATATAAAATTCTTTTTTATGCTAAACAAAAAATAAATCATTATAATTAGAAAAATTATTTGGGAACATGGGTTTTGAGTCTTTTGAGAACAAAACCAGCAGCGGCACTTGGGGTTTTCTCGGCAGCTAAAACTGTGCCATGATAAACATTAAACACTGTTTAAAAAGTGGAAGATGTTCGGTATCCCAATCTTTTATTTTTTATTATTAAAAAAATCAGCCTATGATACTATGTTTAATAAGTAAATGAACAAACATCATAATTATGCAGTAATTATGAAGGGATGGCGTGTCATATCCTTTAATTATTACTAGTGCTGATGTTACTCCAGCCCATGAGTGGAACAAAAATTTTGATACATTTAATTAATCAGATTATTCCTTACGTTTATAATATAGGCAACTTAAACTATATCATAAAAAATAATATATGACAGTTAACTCTTATGATATGTATTAAAATACTCACTTTTACCCTTCTTTAAAAATATGTTTACTTATATTAGAAATGTTATTTTAGAATGATGAGATATAATAAGTAGGCAAAATTTAAAAATAGGAATAAAAAAAAGAGCATTAATTAAAATAAAAATAACTTATATTTTAAGCCATATATTCATTCTAGAAATGACATATATTATGGATCAGAAAATCAAAAATAAAGCTTTGCTTCTATTCTAAATTTACCTTTGGTCTAATACCTTGCCTTCAGAAACCATCATAATCTGGGAGGAGCTTGGTTTTTATTATTACATGCCTGTGTATGTTTGGGGCTCTTTTTTAATTTTTTTATCTCCTTTGTAATCTTGATCTCTTTGAAGAAAACTAATGAGGTGTTACTTACAAATAAAGTTGTTACTTTGATTTTACATATTGAAAGGGTAACACTTCAACCCTGGCTCATACTCTTCAAGGAAAACAAAAACTACCTCATACTCTTACCCTCTAGATAGAGTTGGTAATATGGATGGTGATGCTTAACCGGTCAACATCAATAAAATGCGACTTTAATAACATAATATATATATATATATATATATATATATATATATATATATATATATATATATATAGATAGATATTTAAATTCTAATAACATGACACATGGTGCTCTTGGGGATGAAAGTTATGCAGGAATGTATTGATTTTCAAATGCTAACATATCTTAATCTTCAAAATAGCAATGATTTTTGAAAAAAAAAATCATTATTTGAGACTAATCATGTTAGATTAAAGGACTAAAAATATGTTTTTTTTTAAAATTAAGGGATTAAATTGAAATTTTCTTAAATGTTGGACCAATGTGTACTTTTACCTTTAATATGGGTCTTCCTAAATGTTCCACAGCCCTTGATTTTGATTTCGAGTTTCAAATCATAATGTTAGGAGCTACTGTAGTTCTCCTTGGTTGTAAGCTAATTATGATTAGATAATTAGCTAATAGCTTGCTGTTGCAATTGTTGATCGTATTGATTTGGACTTCAATTTTAAAAATTATGTTTGAATTCATGTTTATAATTTACTAATAATAATATTTTGAAAATTTTGATGCTTGAAATTATCATGCATTTCAAAGATACATGTGTTTGTTAAAAAAACACAATGGACAAAAAACGAAAAGAAAAGGAAAAAAAAAAAAAAAGTGTGCCTAACTTGTTAACCTATCACTTATCAAAGTAAAATATCAACCTGTCTTGAAGCGAACTATTTTAACCGGCTCCGATGGAATCGTGACCCAGAAATAAAAAGCTTCAAGTACAAATGTTTCCCCCAAATCATAATTGATGTTGTAAGTAACAATAATAGAGTAGCACATGACGGATTTCTCCATCCTCAAATTCAAAACACTCATGTATAAGATAAATCAATCTCATAGCTTGTTCAATAATTAAAGGCCACACCCATAGCGACCCTAATTTACAACACCAATAGGCCATTGGGAACAAAAAAAAAAAAAGAAAAATTATAATAAGGTCCCAAAGAAATGAAAATATAAATAAATTGTTCTAAGGGGTTGTTAATGACAACATGATGATACTCCATTAACAACATAAGGATCGTCATTAATAACTCCTTGTGACCATTTCTTCATATTTTCATTTACTTACTTCGGACCTTATTATAATTTTCTAAAAAATAAAAAATAAAACACCAAACATAAATAAGAACATCAACCACAAAACACAGACATGTGATCATTAGTTGCAAAGAAGCTAACTAATTTAACTAGAAGACTCTTCAAGGTTGAAATTCAGTCTTCATCATCCACTGCCCATACTTGCTCCTCATTTTCTCATCCAATTCCTTCGCCTTCTTTTCCTCCATCTCGTTCACATTCACCATGGCCTCCTCCTGCACTCTCGCCATCCTCTTGCTCCTCTTCCTCGCCGACGTCTCCGTCTTCGCCTCCAATTCTTGGTACTCCTTCACCCAGCAGCTATGCACTGCACAGCTCAGAACCAAAACCACAATCTGCAAAATCAAAATTGCCATGAGAGCTCCACATTCTAGCCTCACAAGGAGCTTCGCCTCCTTTGGGTCGCGACCGGACTTGAAGAGAGAAAGGCTTGCTTTTTCTTTGGTGAACAGGGCCAGGATGCTTAGGATGAGGGAGATCAAGGAGGCGAGTAGGAGGGAGATGTGGGTGATGAAGCAGAAGTGAGTGAGCTGAGAAAAGAAGCCGATGAAGGAAGAGAGGAGAGAAATTGCAGAGACTAGAAGGAAGGCCATGCCGAAGGAGGTCGGAGGCATGCGGAGGAGGACGGTGGGGGCGAAGGAGGAAACTGAGAGGATGAAGAGAGTGAAGTTGAGGCAGGAAAGGAGGAGGCTTGTGAAGGAGCAGGTGTTTCTTCTGAGCTTGGAGGAAGAAGAAGAAGAAGCCATTTGTGTGGTTTGGTCTGAGAGGTTCGGTTTCGGTTTGATTTGAAGGTGAAGGATGAAGGGGAATTTGGATTTTGTAGTTAAGGAATTTAAAATGTAGCCGTTGGGGCAAAATGTAACGGCCAAAAGATAGGTCCCACTTTTGAGGTTTGAGAACTATAAATCTTTCGTTTTTCCCTCTTGAGGCTTTCAAACTATAATGCATGTGCCTAAATCATATAGATGCTCCTCGGGCCTAAATAATTTCATCCATGAGTTCCTTTTTTTTTTCCTTTCAATTACACCTGGTAAAAACAAAGCATGAAGTCTATGTCATATTGGTATTGAGGCCTTGAGGGTTAAAATTCTCCCACATATCACGTGTTGGAATTGTACATTAAGAAGTTATGTTGCATACAAAGCAAGAATTGTTGTTAAGTTTCAAGTGAGTCATATTGTTCATAATTTTTAAATTCACGACTCATAAATATGGACTAACGCAATAGTAGTGATATGAAATTTTAAGGTGCATGATATCCTTCTAATGGTTGAAAATTTTAATTAGTCTAATTACAATTGTATTTGGTATATAAGTTTAACATAGAAATTACTTTTATTCTTAGTTTATAAATCCATGAAAATCACATTCTATCATGAATATGAACTATTATTCCAATTCATAAACTTATGAAGAAACAAACACTTTCATTATCCAATATAATCAACAAAATGGGTTAAACATTTGCTAACAAAAGCAACATCACACCTTTTTATGAATATTTAACGTGTTGTTTCTTAAAGCCGAATGTTCATTTTTACCTATAAACATTTTTTCAAAAAAGCTATCAGCAATGTAAACTTTTTTTGGGTGTAAGAATACCTATGAATTTTAAAAAAAATAAATCGATAATGTTAATTCTGTTAACTTTATTTGACAGCATTAATTTTTTGTTTATATGGACCCCACCTATTTTTTTAACAGAAAACTATCGTCAAGCAAAGTTAACAGAATTAACATTTGTTGGTCTATTTTTTAAAGTTCATAAGTATTTTTACACCCAAAAAATATTTACGGTACTAATAGCTCTTTCAGAAAATATTTATGGGTAGAATTGCAAATTCGTCATTTCTTAAAAATACCCCTTAATTATCTACAACCATCCACAACTAGAGTAATTGTATCTTCTAGAGCAATTACTAATACTAATACTATTAATGAGGAAAAAAGAAAAAAAAAATTCATACACATCATTGTTAATATAGCCTTATCTTGGACATCTGGATAGAGTATTAAAAAATAATCAACTTCAGAATGACATGATCAATAAAAGATCAAAGTAAAGCCTCATTCACAAATAATTTCTTTTGATAACTACATTTTGTATTTTCATTTAATGGTCAGTAACAGTAATGTAACGTATATCGCTGGCATTGGTTCTCTTGGTGTCCGGGCTTATAATTCAAAATGAGGGGATAAGCCAGTGTTAAAAAAAAAAAAATAATAACATAAAAGCTACTGGAGACATTTTTGTTCCTGAATTGGTTTTGCAAAGACACAGAAAAGCCCACACATTGATATATACCAAACTTAGAAAAAATTGAATCACGTAGGAATAAGATGTAAAGACCAAAATGTTGACACATATCTATCAAAGACCAATAAGGATATCCTCTTAAAACTCCTTTTGCCATTTTCCTCATCACAGATAAATAAATCTTGATCTGCCCATTGTTTGCCATAAGGCAGAGCCAGGGTGAGGTCCATCCAGGTCCTCTGCATTTAACAAATAAATACATATTATAAATTCCCCAGGGGTGTGTGTGAGAGAGAGCACCGTAAAAGAGCTAAATCAACCGTATATGATAATGATATGCAGAAAGTACGTGTTTTGGAGGAGCTAAGAAACATGAAACAGTGATGTCAAATAAAGGGGGTAACTAAAAACCATTCAGTATCTCAAAAAGTCTAGATCAAAGATGAAAATGCAGCCACATTTACAGTCAGTCATACTAGTAAAGCCAGCTAACAACATTGCCACTTAGAAACCATGTAAGCACTTTAGGCTAAGGAGGGGTGGTGTGTCCATATTTGAAAACCACAAGAGAAGAGCAACTGTGTTCCCAATCATCAGCCTTATCTTCCTTCCAACCACCTAATGTGTACCAGAACCAGCAATAATTTGGAAAGGATGATGATGAACACATCTCAATTGACAATCACTAGATTTTTTAGATTCATCATCAAGATAATGAAATAATGCATATTTCTTTATCAACCAAAAAACCAACAAGAAGAAGAAAGAAATCGTACTTGATATAAAGAAGCATACTTAAAAATAAACTGTGCTTCAACTTTCTTGAAAGTTTAAAAGAACAAGATCTCCAGGTCAAAAAAAAAAAGAACAAGATCTGAGACATTGAAAATTTTATCTTCTAGTATTAAATATGCGTTCCATGTCCTGTTAGAGAATGCTGCTACAATTTATTAACCAATAAAGCAGAGCTTCCTTGGAGGAATGAAGGTTATACCTGGTTTACTTTCTTATATTGTCATAATCTCTTCTATGCTTGAATCAATCAGTATCACTGTGGGTTAAGATCGCCTCAACTCTATCAAGTGATGCTTGTAATCTTCCTGAGTTCATGTTGAACATTGGCTCGCCAGTCCCCAGAGCCCTGTTCAAAATAGATCTGAGAGTCATATTTGCAGATGATGCATGAATACATCTCAGATTTTAATCATACGGTTGTTAGCATTTCCTGAAAAAGAGTAAAAGAAAGTAAAACTTGCCCTGTAAGTTCCGGAAAAACATAATCTGCCCTCCATCCAAACCGAAAATCAAAGCCAGGAAACAAGCCAAGAGTTGTCTTGTTTCGAATCCGAGAGACACCATCTCCACCCAAACAAGTCGTAAGTTTCCATTTCCACCCAGTAGCATGCATCTGAAAATTGTGACCCACACCAACCTGCACTGTTCATATCGGTTAAAACACTACAGAATTCATGAAGCAATCACATTACTATGATGTACCACAGTTGAAGTCAATACAATACATACTCTACCTGCACATCCAATGTTATATTTAAAATTATTTAGACATATATTTCACCAATCAACATAGATATAACAATTTAGTCAAGAAAAGGAACAGATTCCATCATCATCAAACCTGGAGATTAAGAAATTTGGTTATTGGGATCTTCTTCGAGAGAAGGCGAACATCATGACTAATAGGCTCGTAAATAAATTTCCACTTCCATTCTGGTGTCAAAGGTTTCAATACAAGCTTTGCTTGATATTCATTACATGGAGCATTGCAGAACTGCACCAAAATAATATCTTAACAAATTAGAAACTAGCAAGTATTATAAGATTTACTAGTCACTAGAAGCTCCAAATCATAAGCTGAAGAGATCTAACTAAATCTTAGGCACCATTGAAAAACAACAGAAGATGCATGAAGAATATTCAAGGAATCAATCAGTAAAAGTTCAACTAAAATGAGAAAAGGTGAAAAACATTGTTATGATGTATATAAACAAGTGATATTGCCAACAGCAGAGTGGTCATCCAAATAACCATGGTATCAAACAAAACCAATCACTTGAAAAACAATCTCACAATCCTTCTTCGCCTCAGCTGTTATTTTTCGTCCATGGATATAAACAAATGGTAATAGTTCCTTTATGTTCAGCTTTACTAATTTCTACCACTTATTTTCCCCAATTTTTATAGCAACCACAATCAGAAATTACATCAACCTGACGTCTAAACGTGTAAACTTATTACAATTTTCAGCATATCATTCAATGTTAATTTAGAAATTACAAAATAACCGTGTCCCTCAACACCATGAACGTTCCCAGCGAACAAAGAAATTCAGATATCGAATTACACCAAAGAGAAGTGTGACAAGTGTATAAGTTTGTAATTAAAACCAAGTTTGTTACTGTTATGTACATATTGTGTATTGTATTTCTGTTATTATGTACCCATTGTATATGTAGGAACATTGGTTCAATGAATAAGACACAGAGCATTTTTCAATTTTCCCAGTTTTGGTTTCATGGTATCAAAGCGTAATTTGCCCTAAACACTTCCCCCTTTTTTCTTCGTCAATTTCCCTTTCTTTATTCCGTCGTTTTCTCTTCTCTTTCCATCGGTTTCTCTGTCTCCATGGCTTCATCTTCGCCCATCGTCACCGCCGTTCCCATCTCCGATCCGACAAGTCCTTTCTACATTCAGCCCAACAAGAATCTAGCGCTGATTTTGGTTGCTCCTCCTCTTGATGGCTCAAACTACCATAGCTGGGCAAGGGCCATGCGTAGTGCTCTTCTCGCCAAAAACAAGTTGCAGTTTGTAGACGGTTCTCTTCCTTCGCCACCACAATCTGATGCATCTTACTCGGCATGGGAACGGAACAACAATTTGGTTCAAGGCTGGATTATTAAATCACTCTCGCCGACTATCGCGAAAAGCATCATCTGGTTTGATTCCGCAATTGATATTTAGAATGATCTCCAATCGCGCTTCTCTCAAGCTTGATTTGTTTCGAATTTCTGATCTGCAAGAGATCTGCAACTTTAAACAAGGAACGCTCAGTATGAGTGAATATTACACTAGATTGAAGATCCCCTGGGACAAAATGGCTAACATTCGTCAGCTCAGACTGTGTACTTGTGGTTCTGGAACCTCTGCCATCAAACATCGCGATGATGATCAGGTTATCCGGTTCTTGAAGGGCCTGAATGATCAATACTCTGCCATCAAATCGCAGATTATGCTTCTTGATCCATTACCTTCTATTAGTCGGGTCTTCAATCTCATTCTTCAACAAGAACGAGAGCTCCATGTTTCTGTTGAGCCCAAGATTTTACTTACCAAGACACATGTTATTTCCTCTGATGTTAAGCAGAAGCAATGTTCGTTTTGCAGTAAACCGTGGCACACTGAAGCTATTTGTTATCGAGTATGGCTTCCCTCCTGGTTTCAAATTTAGGTCTAATAGTTCTTCGGTGAGTAATTTCATTGCTCCGGCATCTGGAAGTGCTCAAGTTATTCCTGCTCCAATAGCTTCTTCTGCTTCCAACTCTTCTTCTTAGAGTACTGTCCTCCCTCAATTGTCCGCTGCACAATATACACGTTTGCTTTCATGCTCAATAACACTCCTACTCCTCAACCAGCAGTTAATTTCCTTGATGCTTCTTCTGGTTCAACCACTAGTATGTGTCTTTCCCTGTCTTCCTCTTCAATTGCTTTATGGATCATAGATTCTGGAGCAACGGATCATGTATGTTGCTCTCTTAATTTGTTTTCATCTTATCATTCGATACAACCTCTCTCTGTTCGATTACCTACAGATTCTTGTGCTATAGCTTGCTTCTCTGGAGCAGTTTGTATTTCTGATTCTTTGGTTTTAGATAATGTGTTTTATCTTTCCTCGTTTTCTCTTAATATTCTATCTATGTCTCATTTGACTTCTTCCATCAATTGTTCTATAACTTTCTCTGCTGATTCTTGTCAGATACACTCAATTCCACCTTTGCGGATGATTGGTTCAGCTAGACTAGTAGAGGGCCTATATATTTTTCCTGCAGTAGCTTCAACCTCTGTTTCATCACCACAAATATACTTGGACAACCGCTCTTCAGTTCCTGACCCACCATTATGGCATCTTCGACTTGGTCATCTCTCTGACTCTACTTTACAGGATTTACATAAACAAATACCTGATATACCTTGTATTTCTGCTTCATTTCCTTGTGATGCTTGTCATTTAGCCAAATAGAAATGTTTAGTTTTTCTTGTAAGCACTAGTTCTTGTAAAAACTTTGATTTGGTTCATATGGATATTTGGGGTCCATTTTCTGTATCTTCAATTCAAGGATATAAATACTTTTTGACAATTGTTGATGATTATTCTCGCTATACTTGGTTATTTTTCTTGCATCATAAATCTGATGCTCGAACACACATTACACATTTTTTCTCTCTTGTGGAAACTCAATTTTCTGCAAGAATAAAGGTTGTACTAACCGACAATGGCCCTGAATTTTATATGGCTGAATTTTATGCTTCAAAGGGTGTTATTCATCAAAAATCTTGTGTTGAAACTCCTCAACAAAACGGTTTGGTAGAGCGGAAACATCAACACATTTTAAATGTAGCAAGAGCTTATTATTTCCAATCTCATGTTCCTCTGTTATACTGGTCTTTTATGGTGCAACATGCTATCTCTATTATTAATTGTCTTCCTTCTCCAATCATCAATAAACAAACTCCTTTTGACCGTTTACATGGTTTCAAGCCTTCTTATACAAATTTCACGGTTTTTGGTTCTCTTTGTTAAGCTTTTACTTTGTCTCACAATAGATCAAAGTTTTCTCCAAGAGCAAGAAAATGTCTTTTTTTTAGGTATTCCCCAAGGTTCCAAGCCTTTTACACTTTTGGATCTTCACTCGAATCAAATTTTTCTTTCTCGAGATGTGCTTTTTCATGAACATGTATTCCCTTTTTCCAATCACAGCATCACTGACCTTTCTCTTTCTTGGCCTGAACCTCAAGCTCCTTCATTCCTCCCTGATGATATCCTTGTCTCCCCTCTTGCACCCTCTGCTGATACTTCTTCCTCTTCTCCCTTTGTCCCATCTCTTCGCCAATCCACTAGACCTCATAAAACCCAGCTATCTGCAGGATTATCACTATCCTCTCTCTTCTTCTGCTAATCAATTGTCTTGCAAAGGTACTCCTAAATATCCACTCTCTTCTGTACTTTCCTATTCTGGTTTGCCTCCATCTTATAGAACATTTATCAATTCTATTACAACTTCTTCTGATCCTAAGTCATATAAACAAGCTATAAAACATATTGTTTCGAAGGAAGCTATGGATGCTGAAATAAAAGCCCTTAAGCACAACCAGACCTGGATCTTAACTGAGTTACCACCTGGAAAACGAACTATTGGATGTAAATGGGTTTTCAGGACTAAGTTCAAGTCCAATGGTGAAATTGAACGACATAAAGCATGGTTAGTCGCTAAAGGGTATACACAAACTGAAGGTGTGGATTATTTTGACACATTTTCACCCGTAGCCAAGATGACAACCCTTCATATGCTCCTCTCCATAACTGCAGCAAAGAGTTGGCATCTCCACCAATTAGATGTCAACAACGCTTTTCTTCATGGTGACTTACATGAAGAGATTTACATGGATCTTCCACCTAGCTTCACTCCATCTCAGCCCAATCAGGTTTGCAAGCTTCAAAAATCTTTATATGGTCTTAAGTAAGCTAGTAGGAAATGGTATTCCAAGCTATCCTCTAAACTACTCTCTATTAGATACTTACAATCTGCATCAGATCACTCTTTATTTTACAAAGCTAATGATAGTTCTTTCGCAGTCATTCTTGTGTTTATTGATGATGTTGTCCTAGCTGGTAATGATATGAGTGAAATCTCTATGGTTAAACGTGAATTAGATGCTGCTTTCACCATTAAGGACCTTGGTGAACTCAAATATTTCCTTGGTCTTGAACTTGCACGGTCTAAATCTGGTATCTTCTTATCTCAAAGGAAGCTTGATGATACTGGTTATTTAGCCTGTAAACCAGCCTCATGCCCTATGGATCCTCATCTTAAGCTTTTCAAAGACAAAGGTAAACCCTTGCTAGATCCCAAGTCCTATCAGCAGCTTATAGGACGCTTGCAATACCTAACAACTACTCGCCCAGACCTTAGTTTTGTTACCCAGCAGCTTAGTCAGTTTATGTCTGATCCAAGAGATGTTCATTTAGCAGCTGCTTACAGGGTACTTCGCTATATTAAAGCTTCCCCTGTGCTGGTCTCTTTTTTGATGCACAATCTGATTTGAAGTTGAAAAGTTACAGTGATTCTAATTGGGCAGGGTGTATTGACACTCGTAGATCCATCATAGGGTTTGCCATCTTCCTTGGTAATTCCTTGATCTCTTGGAAAGCAAAGAAACAGCCTGCTGTGTCCAAGTCCCTCTCTGAGGCTGAATATCAGGCCTTATCTTCTACTACTTGTGAACTTCAATGGCTCATTTAGCTTCTTACAGATTTTCACGTCAGTCATCTTGATCCAGCTTTGCTTTTCTGTGATAACCAGTCAGCCATTCAAATAGCTTCCAATTCAACCTTTCATGAGAGGACTAAACACATAGACCTTGATTGTCACCTAGTAAGAGAAAAGTTGCAAGCAAAGGTCATCCATATACTTCCTGTTCGGTCAGCTGATCAATTAGCTGATATTTTCACTAAACCCCTGCATCCTACAAGATTCCATGAGCTCACGGCCAAACTAGGCATGAAAAACATCCATGCTCCAGCTTGCCGGGGGGCCAAGTTTGTTACAACTTCCAGCTGTAAACTAATTTCTGTTATGTACATATTGTATATTGTATTTCTGTTATTATGTACCCATTGTATATATAGGAACATTGGTTCAATGAATACGACACACAGAATTTTTCAATTTTCCCAGTTTTGGTTTCAAAGCGAGTTTACATTTCTCGCAAAAAGAAGAACAATCCTTACATTGCGTTTCTGTAATACTGGATGAGAAAGTAGTAGCAAACTCATTAGACCTAGAAACCTTTTATACATTCAGCCAGAAGCGAGGACAAGTAAACGCTTGACAGAGTAATTATGCATCGTTTCAACTTCAGTAAGTTTTTAATTTCAAACGGAACACTGAATCACTCGCAATTTAAGTTGAATCGTCTGTGAAAATAAAGCCGAACAATCAGATAATTGAAAAGTTAATATTACCTCCATATTAAGACCAACTCGAAAACCTTGTATCTCCTTCCGGAACTTGAGGAATAACTCCGACGGCATCAAATTGATATTATATAGCTCATCCCACGAAGTAGGTTCTTCCCCGCTCGAGCTCGATTCCATATCGAACAATTAGAACTGCAAAATCAACTCAATACAAAGCCAATTTCTCTTACTCAGATGAAAAATCGAAAGTTTGATTCTTCTTGTACGTACTTCTGGCTTTGTCTTATTCTCCGAAGAGATTAAAGCCTGACGTTTTAACGATATCTGCGATTTCCTCAAGGTCGGCAAGGAGACGCCCGGTCTGGTGCCTTACACCAATCGACCGATGGAGATGTCTAGGCCCTTCGGGTGGCAAAAAGATGAATTTTTTTTTTAATTATTATGGGGGAAGTTGAAAATTTAATAACCAACTATTGGCAACCAACGTTATTAATTATTTTGGATATAAAAATATATATAAATAATTTACATAAGCGCAGATATAACAATACAATTAAGAAGACTTTCGTTACTTTTTATATTATAGTCTCATTAGTGTTCTCATTCTATATTATTTTAATATATTTTTAAAATAATTAAGGTACAAATTTAACAATGAACTATTTTTTTATGACACCCAACACAATTATTTTTTATAACAGTATTTATAAGATAAATATGGTCATTGACATAAGAGCATTTACATTAATACCCTTGCTTCATTTTTTTTATAAGAGCATTTACAAGATAAATAAAAGGATTTAAAAAAATACAGTAAGTTAAAAAAAATTACTATACCCCTTTAAGTTAAAATTAAATTAAGTTTTGTCAGTGAAAAGATAAATATAGGCATTTACAAGATAAATATGTGAATGATCAAAATTTTTTAACTCTCTGAATTCTTTTAAATCCCTCTATTTGTCTTATAAATATCTTTATTTATCTTGTAAATGCTCATAAGAGCATTAATGTAAATGCTCTTATGAAGAAATAAAGTAAGAGCATTAATGTAAATGCTCTTATATAAATGTCTGTGTTCGTCTTGCAAATACTCTTATAAAAAAATAATTGTGTTGGGTGTCCATAGAAAAATAGTTCATTGCAAATTATATATATATATATATATAATAGTACGGTTTAAAGCTGGTGTCTTGAGGCCACGTCAGCAATTCACCCTATAGCCAACTTAAAAAATATTCCATTGTTATCGGATATTCTTCTGTACATTTCATAGTTAGTTACCACTCTGCAAGTTCGTTGTGTGGAGCCACCTTCCGTTCATGTGTTTAGTGGCTGTGGATAACTGGTTGGGTCCCATATATGGTTATATTGTGAGTGGGATGCGTTTTAGCCCACGCTTATCGTTGTTCCACAAATTACGCTTACGTGGGCTAATTGGTTACGCTTTCTGTTTCTCTATATAGATGGGGCTTTGCGTTTTCTAATCGGTTGTATTTTATGCTCCCTTCACTTCGTTCTCATACTTTACTGGCAACCAAATTTATTGAGTGTCTGAGTTTTTCACAGTGTTGGAGATTCTTGGTAGTTAATCAACAATTATGTGCTTTGCAAGATGGAGTAGTTCCATTCTTATCCTTCAGCCGATGTTCCTCTGGCATCATTGCTAGATTATTCAGCGAACATCTCTTATAGGTCTAAATCTTCTGAATTCGGTAACATTTGTTTATTATGCATTTTTCCCTTCTAATTTCTATCATATTCTAGCCTTACAACAAGAGATTCCTCCTTCCTCTCATTCTAATTGTAGTCCGTTGGAATCACGGGCTTGGTTTTGAACCTATCTTTATTAGGCCGCAGGAAGACGGTGCTCCAGTTTTAAAGTTAATTATAGGAATCATTGAAGGCTACAACCCTCGTCTTCTCAATTCTCACCCGGCTTGCGGCGTCTTTGTGCGCGGTAAAGGGAACCTATGTTTTCATCACCCACCTTTGTTTCGCCGTCGACAATTCTGCATTCAGGCAAGCTTCCCTCCATCGGATTGTC
This sequence comes from Albizia julibrissin, assembly GCA_037074505.1. Taxonomy (NCBI): domain Eukaryota; kingdom Viridiplantae; phylum Streptophyta; class Magnoliopsida; order Fabales; family Fabaceae; genus Albizia; species Albizia julibrissin. The sequence continues at coordinate 10,310,811 of CM073482.1, forward strand.
TCCTCTTCCTCTTGCCATGCTATCCCCAAAGTCTTACCTGTGCAGTCTATCCCGTTGTCCTCCATTGTCTCTGCGACAACCCATCCGTCATCCTTAGAGCAGTTAAGTATGCTATGTCATCTCTCCTTGCAGACTGCTTCTCTTTTTATCATCTGCAGAGTTTACTAATAAGACGAAAATTGATCTTCAAATTTCAAGTGAGAGTGGACAAGAGTAGCCTTGGAGAACAAAGACATCCCGGAGAACGCCGATGAGCATATGAATTTTATGCCTTTTTTATTCTTGCTATTCATATATTAAAAAATTATTAGGTTTTCTTATACAATTATTTATTTTCATTTTCAGATTACCCCAGTCCTCAATCAGAGTCATGTGAAGGATGCCCCGATCAATAAATTTGTGCCACTCCTTCAAAAGGATTTGACCCAGGTTCTTTTTATGTACATTTATGACTAAAATCAGGTTGAGCTTTGGTTTATTTATTTCTTGAACCTTTCAAGCTCAACTAAGTTTGTTTATTTGAGGAATTTGTGGTTCTATGCTGCTTTTATCTCCCTCCTTTGGTAGAAAAAAAAATTTTCAGGGTAAACCTTCTTGACATTGATATTTGTGGTCTAAGCATTCCAAAGATGCTATAAATGACATATTTACAGTTGCTTACACAATTTTCAAAGCAGTTGTTGATGACTTAACTAATTATTGACCACTATTGATGATACATTTTCATACAGTGCTATAAATTCATCTAAATAATGAAAATTTTAAAACTCATCATTTCTATTTCTTGTAGTTGGTTCCTGTTGCCGTTGATGCTTAACAGTGAACAATTGCATACGGTAAAAGAAGAATAAGAAGAGAAACTGAAGATAGAAAGAGAAAAGGTATATGCTTTTAATTTAATTATTTCTCAACTACACAATAACTTATTCATAATTCAATAAAATTCAAATATTTGTGAAGTTTAGAATAATATTTCTAAGGAGTTCAAGAAGTTTGGATTTCCTTTAGTTCTGTGTTTATTACTTGCAATAGTCTTTAACTGTGTCAACATTAATTTATGTAATCGTTTATTGCTCTCATTCCAAGACAGAAACCAAGCAGGTAAGAAACTCAATGAGATGAAAATTGCTGAAGAAAAATGAACGACAATGGCGTGTTCATATTTAACAATTGAGCTCTATATTTTATTTTGGTTCTATAAAGATATTACGTGGTTCCACTTATGCATGTTGGTTATTAGACATATAGCCTTGCGAAAAGAAGAGAAAAGAGCATGGGAGAAAGTCATGTAGAAACTAGAGCATGATAAGGTGGAGAACATAGTATCTGTATTTTGACTTCAAATTTTAACAAGATTTTTAGTTAATTTGACAAATTTCTCCATTATATTTTATAAAGTGCCTTCATCACTAAGCATGAATGATTATTTCAATTTGTGGAAGCTCTGTTTCCATTTTGAACTATAGTCAGAGATATGAAAAATGATATCATATCCTTTTAGAAGTTCTCTTTTTAACACTTGACTGAGGAGGATATGTGCATACATGAGACAACATCACTGTAATCACATATTATACATGATTATATGTTCTATTTTATTGTGATTATTACTGAGAAGGCTTGAATTTTTTTCTATCTTATAGATAAACAGAAGGTCTAGACTTTGGTTGACCCTATAACCTTGAAATCTTAAGCTCAAAGTTGTGATGTTTGTGTTTCTTACATTGGACTTAAAGATCCATGTATTTCATATTTAAATCAACTTCATCGCTTTTTCCCTTTCTATTGCATCAATGTCATTCATAGTTTTAAACACTTCGTCATTAAAATATTATAATTTTGGATTGCAAAGGAAATAGATTCTTTAGGTTAAGATGGTATAAAATAATTCCTCCAACTTTGGTTTACTTGGATTTTAGTACAATAACTATTGATAAGGTTTGTCATCAATCTTAAATTATGAATGATCTATGATGTCGTAGGATGCGGATGCTAGGATACTTCTATTGTTTTGTTTAATCAATTTGTTTGGTATGTTCATCTTTCTTGCTCAAGATCTAGCAAATTAATCTATGACATCATTGTATAATGGAAGTAGATATTGACGTAGTTAGTCTTATCTTGACAGACTTTCAGTTTATTAGAGATGGAGAAGCTGCTTACCCCATCAATCTTTAAGTGTGCTGATGCAAAATAAAGCATGGTTGCTAAATTTGTATGTATCAAATGAAAAGATGCTTTTCTCAATACCCTTTGTTCCTTATGTTTCCATTCCATATTAAATTTCCTTATACTTTGGTAGTTTGGTGGTCTCTTATTTTGTGTCCCCATTTTCATTTATACTTTCATATTTAAATTAATTGAGCCATGTTTCAAAAATTAGAAAATGTTATCCGATGATTCAATTATAGAGTTTGTCTCATCTTCTTTCTGTCTAAGTAATTTCATTGTGTTTTGAATACAATTAGAAAATACAATTTGTGATTTGCATTTGTCAGGCGTGATGCTGCTTTGAAATGGGTTCTCTTTTCCCAAGATACAAATGGACTTTTGCTGAAGGTTTGTTCCCTTCACATTCCATTCAATTACTATTTCCTAGTTTTCTTATTAATATGATTTGAATATTGACTGGCATTTTGAGGGTATAGGCCATTCCAATTGCAAAAGGAGTAGGTGCTTCCAAACAGTATCGTGTTAAATCTTTTGCTATGCTTGAAATGCAGAAAAAGGTTGTTGGAACAAGCTTATTTTAATTATAGAATTCATTAAATTATTTTATTTAGAAAGCCTGTTAAAAACAAAGTGACCAAGTTTTTACTAATTATATAAGAATATGAATAAGTAGCTGCCTAAAATTTATTTTTTTATATGCATTTCAGTGGCTACTTTATGGTACACCATAACTTAAAGACTACAGGGCTATAATAAATCATGATTCAAATTTAATTTTGAACTTACTCTACATATCATATCACCAATCCAACATTTTCCAACTATTTGTATGAAGATTCCAACAAGACATCATTCAAGTCATCATCTCATCTTGAATGTATGGGGCAAAACTATCCAAAAAGGGTTCACGATTAATGAATTTTTAGTTTATAGAGATGCCATTAGGAGTTGTACAGTTTTGTTAATTATGCATGGTCTAGCTTAATATTAAATGAGAAAAGTTACACTTTTTTCAAATTTTTTATTAGGTCTGGATGTTCATCTCTTGCATATGAAGCCATGCAATAACATTGACCCTTCAGAGTCAACAATAATGACAAAACCCTTTTCAAGGAGAGGAGTTTGGAGGCCGATAAGATGATGAGGATGATGGTAATGAAGATTTTGAGGAGGGTGAGGAAGAACAAAAGAGCAAAAAGAAGGTACGTTGTGTAGGTTGTGCCATTTTTTATATCTTTCTTTTCTTTAATTTACTATTTGAATAGAAAATGATGATTATTTCCTTTCTTTCACCTTTTCTGGTGTCAAATTTTGTTTGGAATGTGTTGAAAATAAGGGTAATATTGACATTGGGGTGTAAACCATGTGAATATAGGTATTTGTGGTATTTTCTAATTGACAGTTAGTGAGGGGGTGTTATATAACAAGGGCCATGTGACTCGGGAGAGTTCTCATGCCTCTCAAAGCATAGGGTAATGTGTTTCATCTGTTTGTAGAGCTTTCGTCCATTTGACCTACACTCTGTGGGGGATTAGTAAGTGATTAATACATATTTTCAGTAGTTTGTTCCATCAAAATGTTGCCTGCAGTCATCAGCACACAAAGTAAAGAATCTCCATATGCAAATGAGATGATATTAAGCAGACACAGTTGTGTCAATTCATGTTCTATCTATGCGGCCGTAGTACTTGATGAAGTCAATTATGTCAACTACGTGTCCTACAAGTATAAGATATAGCATTTAGAATTGAATTTGAACATAATATGCTTTATGGTGCATGTGTTTTATTTATTTCGGTATCTAAATTTCATAGATTCTTTAGTTTTATGAAGTTTGCACTAATTCAAATTTATTTTTTTGTGTTGTCAGAAGAGTGGAAGAGTGGTAGTATTCGAGGTTGTTTTGCGGAGCTTGCGACTATCTTTAGGTGTCTTAATGAACGCTGCTGAGACAAAAATGGGTGCAAGTGATAATGATAGTTCTTTTATGGTGTATTGATTCATTTCTCTCTCCTAATCTTATATGATCTAAGTGGCTTTGAGACTTTCCTTATTTTTCCTCAATCTGTCTTGCAGTGAATGTAGTTGGATATAATTAGGTATAAAAGGATAAAGGCAGATGATGAACATAAACTATATATGGAGTACATATGCTTGAAAAAGATGCCAAATGATTGGTTTGACATTGGTAAATTTTACCCTTAAATAAAAGGGTTGGAGTTTGATGAATGAATTATGTAACTTAGTAATATCAAATTATATTTCCTAACTATATATAATTAATTGATTGATTTTATGTGCTGCAAATTAATGAAAGAATTCATAGAAATTGCATATTGTGTTAACGATTTTCCCTTATTTATATAAATAATATTGAACACAATTCAAAATGATTTTTTTCAACCCCTCGTCCTTGGATTTAGTTGTCGAAGGGGTCGGACACTCTCACCAAGGGAGAGTTCAATCTTGGAGCTGGTGAGGGAGGCATATTCGCAACTTAGTGAAGTTGGGAGATTCCTACCTATTGGGCTAGATAAAAAAAAAAAGGATTGCTTTTCATGCTCTCGTGCCCATAAAAACATGGCCCAGTGAATAATGAGTTAGTTTTCCTGCCCTTAGATCGTGGGTGAATCCGACCCCCTTCCTAAAGTTCCTATATGAAAAAAAAAAGATTTTTTTCATATTCTAACAAGTTATTTTCTCAAAATATTTCCCAAAAAATATTTTTATGATCTAAAAAATGCTCCATTTATAAGGAATACTTAATTGAATAACGTAGATCTCAAAGCGGCAATTAAAGACAATAATATGTAAAATTTTTAACCATTTTGACAAATCTACCCTTATTTATGAGGGGATAAGGAATAAAAGAGAGAATAAGGAAATTATTATAATAAAGAGGATTGTAGAAGATAGAGAATAAAAAAGTTAATATTTTAGGAGTAATAAATATGATTATAAAAAAGAGAGAATGTGTGGCATTGAGAGAGTGTGAGAACTATGGGTGATTAAATAAGGGTAAAATGTGAATGTAGCGAACAAAAGTTAAAACATTCTTTGAATGTTTGTTTTAAATAGAATGGGAGTATATGAGGTGGTTGTTTCTCATAAAAAAAGAGAGTAAATAACTATTGATTTTCAAGTTCCAAAATATTTTTACGTTACATAAATCACTATCTATTTGTATCCGTGTATCGTACGGGATCTAGACTAGTAAATTAAAATAATAGAAAGTAATAAGATTGATGGAACCCACAGTACAAAAAATAATAAAAGTTAACTTGGCTTAAGAATGTTGCTATATCTACTCTAAAAAAAATTGATTATATATATTCTTATACTAAAAAATAGTTAGTTGTGTTAGATGCCTATAAGAAAACAGTTGTTTACTAAATTTACCCATTTTTAATCGGTTCTACTTTTTTCTTTTTTCCCAGGAATGGATTCTACCATTTTTTTTCCAATATTAAAAAACTTACTCGGGTGAATTTACAAGGGCCGGGCATGAGAATTTTGCCTAAAAAGTGAACGCGGGCCTAAAAGGGCCGGCCCTGTAGGGCCACAGGCCGGCCCTTTAAGCCCTGATATACTTTTTATTTTTAAAAATTATTTATATGATAATAATATTATTGATCATTTATATTTTGTTAATGATGTTGAAAATATTTAGTTGTTATTATCTTTTTTAAAATTAAGTTTCATAAGAATATTTTGTATTAAGAATCATAAAAAATTTATAAAAGATATTTCTTATTTTATAAGAAAAATACGTTAGATATTTCTTATTTACTCTAAAGTTTCACATATGATGGTAATTTACTAATTTATTTGTATTTTATGTTTTTGATAGAGTTATTTGTCATTTTAGATTATTCTTTGTTGTAGATAAAGATTATGAATATATTCATGATTTGGGAGAAGAAATTCTTGATATTTTTACCCTCAAGTAGAGCCTACTACTCAAACTGAAGCACAATCAAATTTTCTTGAAATTGATGATAGTGGTGAAGAAGATGAAAATGATGGTCGTCATACTCATGTTGCTTAGAGTATTTAACTTTTTGTATTCTTATACTTTTGTGCTAATTGTGAATTATTTGTGGATACTATTTTTTACCTTTGAATATGAATTAGTACCAGTATTTATTTTATTGCATGAGGCGTGTAGACGTGTAATTAAATTTTGTGTAAATATGTTCAGGCCCTGGCCCTCATGCTCTCAGGCCGGGCTTTAAAAACGACAATTTTTCTTACCTCGGGCCTTGTAAGGCCGACCCTTTTAGGCCCTGACCCGTCAAGGGCCAGCCCTGTAGGTCCGGGCCGGCCCTGATTCCCAACTCTAGCATCCATGTTCAATAAAATAAAAATAAGTAAACTTTAAGTAAAAAGTTAATTTTTATTCTTAAACTCCTTTTTTATTTGGTATGAATAAACTTTTCTTTAATTATTGATTCATATCGAAATTTTAATTCAATGCAATTCATTTCTATAATATTTTAGACTCAAAACAAGTCAATCTTCAAAACTTTCATTCTTTCCAGATACTCAAATATCATTTATCCTTTACTATTTGGTATTTACCTTAAAAGGCACCCAAAATTCATTTCCTTATCCCCCCCCCCCCAAAAAAAAAAAAAAAACACCAAAGTGAAATATAAGCACCTGAGAGGTATACGGGTTCCAATACACATACCCAACAATCAAAATGAACACTCCAATATCCAATAACCTTTAGCATGTAACTGGTTATTAGAAAAAACGCTCACCCAGGAGAAAAATATCAATTCAGATTCATCTTGAGTTGAATTATTACTTGATGTGGTGAGTATCTGGTTCCAATCACTTGATGAATCGATCCCTTCTTGAGGATTTCTCAAATAGATTCTATAACACAGTTACTAGGTTCTAATGAGTGAAAGAAAGAAAACGCTCATTTCATAGCATGTTAATCCTTAGTATACATACAAGCCTCTGCAATCAAGACACGAATCGTTCGATGATAATACATACTACATAACTGAAACATGACTGAACTTGAAACCCCCAGCGATAAACTGGTATATATAAGTAAAACTAGTCAAAATTTCAGTGTATATTATTGCCTTTGTCTCCACTACAAATTGCCAAACCAGACAAATCATTAGCCTCAGAAGCAACAGACTGCAGATCAGACCAGGAGAATGATCGCCACGGAGAAGTTTTTGGAGCACAAGGTCTCGACACATTTTCTGGTAACCTTTTTGCCTGTGGGTGCCGAGGCGGAAGAGAGGAAGGAGGTGATATTGATGATGAGATCCCTTCCTCACTATTATTGCTGCTACTGGAGCTGCTCAAAGCAACACAAGATGTTCCCCGACCAAGGTTAGCTGATCGCTTTGGTATTCCTCCGAGGTTAGATGCATAACTGCGGCTCCTGTTAACAAACATGTTATGAGCTAACAAATTCTTGCGTTTCTTAGCATAAGGGTCCTCTGGCTTCACTATTTCTTGGATAGAAGTAGTAGATGCGGCATCTGATAAGCTTGTGAAGGACTTGGACTTGCCGCTATAAAATTTGGAAATTCCTTTCCTGGATAACACCAATAATGAAAAACAGATGTTATGAATTTGATGCACAAATCAACATATTTCCTGCCAGAAGCAATAATCTCTGTTATCATTGTCCTTACCTGGGTGAGTGAGTTACTTGTGGACTAAAACACACAAACAATAAGGCCCTAAATTGCTGAGGGAAAATTTATGGTTTCAGAATGCATCGTTAAAGAATTGGTGTGGTCAAGCCGAAGTATAAATAGAGGAAGGGGGTAAAAGTTAATTAAAGATGGCCATCACTTTTTCACCGGAAAAATAAGACAATAAACTTTTAAAGGCTTGAGCATAATGGAGTTAAGACCACGAACATCTTACAAATGCCTAATCGTTAAGCCAAGCTTGCAACTCTGTTGGCTCACAGCAAAAGAAAGCGCATACTTAACTTTTCCCAGACACAAGAAGATCAATTTTTTTCTTAAGAAAGAAGTTTAAGCTATTGTGAAAGCATTTGTACTTAAGAATGCAACAATATAGAAGCTAACTTCAAATGGTCAAAGGATCTTGGTCAAACTTGGACATGACTTGCAAGAAGCTAGTAAGCATTAGCTATCAGATTCTATGGTATAACATACACGTTGGAGGATTTTTTTTCCTTCTCCAAATACATAATCCAAGAACGCTGAGCAGTAAAATATCTACAAACTTAGCAACAAATACCAAAAAATTGCACCTAATTTTTGTCACATGAGCATTGAGATTGGTTTTGCAAGATTTGTTACAAGAGCACGTCATTCTCCTCAGTGACAAGTGTAGGAACTAGGAAGCTTTCTTTCCAAATAAGCATTTCTAAATATGTGCAGGAAATACTTATACCTCTAAGCCGTACACCACTTTAAGATTATTCTACACTTGATGTAATTCAACCAAAGCCATCTGGCCCCTGAACTAGTGAGAAACAGAAACTCTTGCATGGATTTTTATTTTCTGTTCATTTATTAAGCTTAAAGTCTTAAAACTTGAGAGAAACAAAGTTAGAACATAAACATTGGGCCAAAATGCACAGAACCTACTGCCACTTAGGGCTTCTGTAATTCAATACTCTCAACTTCAGAAGTACATAATTGACAGGCCAAACTCCCAAGTTCATACAATTTACCCATTATGTTAGCAAAACCATCAAATTGATAAACATGGTTTGCCTGTGTCAGGTAAAACAAGCCACATCACCACTCCATTGCTCACATGGCATCTGAGCAAACATATAGGACAAAAAGGGTATTTTGGTTTCTTGTTCATCCCTTTCCCCAATACCCAATGGGTAGCACTCCAATTTTGTAGGCATTACCATTATCATGTCTTTGTCTTTTCATCCCATTATACAACCACACAAATCACGGGCCTCCTCCTAAGAGAATGAGCTTGAATCCTCAGTTTCATTCTCAGTTTCTGGAATCCTTGATAATTAGCAGACACATCAATCAAGTGAGAAATTGATAGCCAGCTATGAATGGTTTGAAACCCTCCCCAAAAGCTGATGTTAAATAGCAAATGGAATATCTATCCTATGCTACTCAATGTATGAGCTAGACATGTATAGTCCCGGTCCGCATGGCTGTCCTTCAAAAGAAGAGAAAATAAAAGACAGGTGCATGGAATATTTCCACCTGTTAAATAACCAAAATTCACCAGTAATGCATTTTTTTTGGGGAGTGAACCAATAATGCGTTGAAGGCACAAAGTAAAATACTATTTAGACATGCTAACATCTATAAAACAACAGTAACTTCATTAATCCATGTCAAATCGGATAACCGCAGCAAAATTTGTTACATAGCTAAAACGAATGGACTACACGAATCAGTTGACACAGTTGCGTATAAGTTAACAAGAGAAGACAAGAAGAACGGTACAAAAAACGCGGGTGTAAAAACAAGGTATAAAAAAAATAACAGACGCCTCGAAATAATCGTTCGGGTCGTCCGTATTTTCTGCCCACTTACAGCGTGGTTATAACCAAGGAATGAATGAACACAAATCTAACGAATAAAGGTTTGTCAAACAAAAGTGAACATGGATAAAATGAAAGCATTAAGGACATGTAAACAAGTTTTTCTGTTAAGTCTTCATCAATTTTCATTCCAAGAACTCGAATTTATTAGGAATCAAGGAAGGCAAACTACTAAAGTGGTACCAAATAGGAAAATACATCAGATTTCGATTACTTAGCTCTTAAACAGGCAACAATCTAAAACACTAATTCAATGACACAATAGAAACAAACTAATATGACTAGCTAGAAGGACAAGTTATCAGAGCTAGACAAAATCCCAGAATAATAAAAGGCGCCAAAGAACTTACTTCCCAGGTAAACCCTCCTCTAACGTATTTACGGTTTCCAAAGGTCCCTTCGACGAGCTCTGCACCTCAGCCTCGCCTGAGTCTTCACGGTCGGAAGAATCTTCTGATGAGTAACTGTTCATCCCGATCGAAGACGAGCTGCTGGAATCAGAATCATCCTCGCGCTCAGGGGATAAGCTCCGATCGCGAATCGAAGTAGAGGGCACACCGTGGATGAAGCCTGATCTTGAGATGGTAACGCCCCCATCGGATCGAAGAGCAATCGGCATAGTTAGGGAATCTGAAGAGAAGAATACAAAGCAGGGTGGCGCTCAAAAGGATCAATCAGACAGCATTGAGGACGGAAGTGAATGGATTAAGGTATATATATAGGAGGAGAGGACTAGAGGAGCACATGGCAACAGATATTTCCCTTTTCCCTATAGCCCAAAGCGGGATAAAATGTAAAAAAAAAAAAGGTAATTCATTATATTAATATAAAATTCCCCCATATAAAAAATTCTTACATTACTAAATTTGTTAAAAAAATAGAGTAAATCTTAAATTTTCAGTTTTATCCTTACCAATTTATACTCTGATAAGGAAAATTAAAAACCATTATTCTCGATGACTGTTTGATAGAGAGGTTTGGAAAAAAGGGAAGGGGGAAATTTTTATAAATTAAATTTAAAAAAATTAGAAAAGTGGGGTTAAAAATTTTAATTAATTTTATTTATTCTTTTATTTTACATCTTATCTTCATTAAAATTTTATTACCCCACTTCTCCCATTTTATTAAATTCAACACACACAAATTTTCCCTCCCATTCCTTCCCTTCACTTCCCTTCTTTCAAACAGACCTTACATAATTCATTTTTTAATAGTAATGAAATAAATTCTTTTTTAAGTACTACAATAATGAAATACTACATTGAATCAACTGAAAATACAGAAAAGCAAAAGCCCACAACAATAATATCCTTTTTCATTTGTCTCCTCTTAGATAAATGAATTTTCATGTATCAATATTCTATTTTCTTTAGCATGAAAAAGGAAAATAAATTAAGAAAAAATATTCAGAAAGACCATATTCAAAAATTATTTATTCTTAAAGATCAAGTTCAGGTATTTAACACTCACTGCAATAACTTGTAAGTGTCCATTTGAGCATTTAACACTGGCATCTTTAAGAAAAACATAATTTATGAATTTAATATTTTGTAAATAATATTTTATATTTTTATTTTTAATACACGTGTCACTAAATAATATGCAGAATATGGTGAGTAGAGAGGCGAGAGGGGTTGATTGTCAGCAAAAATAAAAAATAAAAAGATGAAGGGTTTGATTAAAAAACTTGAGGACAGAGAGTAATCAGAAGGAAAGGTGGTTGGGTGGCCTCAATAAATGACCTTATCCTGATTGGGTAATGAGTAAAGGTGGAAAGTAAAGAAGATTATCCGATTGCAACAAATAAATAATATATATACGAATTATTTAATATACAGAAGATTATAATCCTATATTCTAATTCTAAATCATATTTTTGGGAAGGAGAAGGAATCCGATGTTTCCAGTATGTCCCACAGACCGTTTGACTGCCACCCGCCACGTGATGAGCCCTTTCATGAATCCTTGGCGATCATTTACTGTATTTCATTTTTTTTTAAAAAAAAATAGATGTCTTTTATGAAGTATCAAGCTACATAAGTAGTGTCCAGGTAAAAAAAAAAAAAAAAAAAAGCTACATATGTAGTGTTACTTAGCAGTGAGGCATATCAAAATATTATTTATTTGATTTAGATATATAAAAATAAAATTTAACAAAAATCTCTATTTATTTAAAAAATTATGAATTTATTCTTTAAAATCTAATCGGTTGTTTAAGAAGGTAATTACTATCATTCTTAAAAAATAAAAGAAAATGTAATTTCAAAATTATCAATATTTCAATTAATATCTAATTATCATTAAAATTTGAATTAAGAGTTATACTAATTGATACTATTCCATAAATTTCCTTTTTTATATTTTCAAAAATCTTAATGTATCTGAAAAATAATGAATTTCTTTTCATCAAGTCTAATTGGTTACTTATGGATAATTATTGTCATTTATGAAAGTCAAAACCCATTTATTTTTAAAGTCAACGATATTATTTTGAAATATTTTTAATTTCTCAATTAATACCCTAATTTTAATTATTGCGGTATTAATATCCCAATTATTAACCAATATTCGAAAACTTCATTTTTCACATTTACAGTATTAATGTTATTGGTGGAGACATAATTTTTGTTCACTAATAATAAAACTAGGAATCACTATTTCAAAATCAAATCATTATCATTAGGACATAATTTTTAAAGTTATTGCACTAATAACCTAATTATTGATATGATTTATCGAAATCCCTACAATCATGGAAGGTGAAGTTCCTTGACATACTTGGATCACAATCATATAATTATTAATATAATTATGATTCTTGATTTAATGTCTAATTTCAAATTCAATTTACTTCCTTCCTTATATTTAAACCCCAATAATTGTGTATGGACAATACCGTTTAACCCAACTTTGATCACATTAATATACTTTTTAATATAATTTATTGCACTAATAATCTAATTATGAAGATCTCTACAATCATAAAAATATGAAGCTCCTTAGTATGATTGGACCACACTAATATAATTATAATTCATGATTGAACGTATAATTTCAAATTCAATTTACTTCCTTTTTTAAAATCAAACTCCAATAATAAAAGATGACCAATTTTGATCGTATGATTATCTAACTTATTTGTAAGTTAAATAGGTTACTAAACGGGTAATACAAGATTTTAAGTATAAAGTCGATGGATGATTGATTAATTGATGTTATCCGGTATTTACTCAAAAGAATAGGTGCTTTTTAAATGAAATAAAAAATAATAATTTTTCAGATTTATTTTTTCATCTAAGAACAAATTTTATTAATATGTAATTGTTCATATATCATCCACTTCTTTATTCTTTTAAGTTAGATTTAAAATTTTGACAAATTTACATCTTAACAAAAATGACGTAATGACTTGTGGACTGTCAACTCAATATATTTAGTAAACTAACGGTCAAAATTAACTGGGATAATATTTATGGCAAAATTGCCCCCTTTTTTCATTTTTAGGGCAAAATTGCATCCCAAAAAATTTCTGAGGCTAAGTTGTCCTTTAAAGAAAGCTTTCAGAACAAAATTATCCATTAACCCTTAAAAATAGAACAATTACATATTAAAATTATATTCAACTCATGTCAGTGTTTTTAGGCCGGACTGGATGGCTTGATCACTGTCCGAAAAAGAGGGCGGCCTACTTTCAGCATTGGCTTGCTTTCGCATTCAAGTCAGATTGAGTCGTCTAGAATCGGCTTTTAGGCTGAAAATTGCGAAAAAAAACTTGAGAATCGGAGCTGGTAACAAAAAGATAGACGGTTGAAAGAACAAGCAAAAGCAACCAAAGAAATCTCAACAAGAAGGAGAAGTATAGGGAGGAAGGAGAGAAAATCAAACCAGACCAATATTTAACCACAAATGGAATTGATTCACAAAGCAGCGATGAAAATCTTAATGAAAAATAAATAAATAAAGAGTCTAATGCCTTCTTCCATGCCCTTCTGATTTCCGCCATTTCGCTTTAATCTGAAAAAGTTGGGATGTTTTGGACTCAGTGGCTTCTCAAACATTAACTCGTGTACAGCAAATGCTAATGAGTTAGGGCTATAAACAAAAAACTGGAACACATTTTTTTATATGATAAAGCGTAATTTCATTTATGATAAGAAAGTAAAAGTTACAAAATATCTAAGTAATAAACATATATCCTTTAGAAGATAGGAGAGACCCAAAAAAAAAAAAACATTTCTTGTCTTAGTAATGATTTTTATGTGGGACTGGTTGACTAGTTTACAATGTAGAGAAAATCTGTGTGGATATTCTATCTATAACAGTCTGATGATAAAAGTCATAGCTTCTTGTTGCGTCATTACTTATAAATTTTGGTATGTTTGTTTTAGGTTGGCTTATTTTATAAGTCCGATTTATGTAAATCGAGATAAACCTCTTCCACATATTTATCTCGTAGACTGTAAAAGCTACCTCGTAAACCGTAAAAGCTACCTCGTATTCTGTAAATCACGATTCATTGAGGTTATCCAAAAGTGCTATAGTATTCAAAGTTTGTTCTTGTGCATCTTTCTGGAGCTGTGGATTCTGAATATGACCTCCCATCGAGCAGAGAAATGCAATCTAAAAAGATGTGGACATCTCTTATCTACCATCTGGCCTTGTGACACTGGCTCGTTTGGTTGAGCGGTGTTGAATCGGGCTTATTATATAAGCCCGATTTAAATAAATCGAGATAAATCTCCTCCACATATTTACCTCGTAGACCGTAAAAGCTACTTTGTATTCCGTCAATCACAATTCTGTTGTGGTAGGACATGAAACAGAGCAATTGTTGTTTTAGATTGTGCAATTTGGATCACTTGCTGAGGGAAGGGTGTCATGCCTAAATGACAAACTTGATTCCTTGCAAACCACAAGGATTCTAATAATTGGAAAGGTAAAAATGTTAAAAAATTATTAGAATCCTTGAGATTTTGCAACCACATCACTCCAAATCAGCCACAACTAAGCAAAATATATTTAAAAACAAAGAGAGATGTAATTGGCTAAACTCCCGTCAAGTGGCTCAAACAGCTTCAAGTGCACAAACGACAGCTCTGACTGAGAAATTGATAAAGAACTGTCTTCATTTAACATAGATGCAAAGCAAATTAACATCAACAATACACGCAAAAAATAAATTAGTGAATATTTTGCCATCAAGGATGACTTGATTATAGTAATTGTTATTGTATTGTCCTTATTTCTACCATATACTTCTATTTTTGACAAATATCCAAATTTAAAAACATTCACAGTCCTTTGTATCTTTATCAAATCCATAGTTGGAGATGACATAGGAATATATTCTCCATTTTGTCAATTTAAGCAAAAAGAATCCATTTCAGAACGACCTTTTTGTATTTAATATATTCAAAAGCTATGCGCTTGATACTATATTGATATTCAATGTATGTGTCAAAGAGAGCTTTTACTTTATTTTACTTTTAGGGTGATGTATTTCACAGAGAAATTTGCAGAACTTTTTTTTTTTCCTATTTGATAAAAGTTATGATTTTTTTTGTTTGTAATGAAATTTTATTATTTTTAACCATATAGCAAATAAAATCTAGTACTTTTTTCCGAGGGAGCACAAAAACTGTATAATACTATAAATTCAAGTCAAATTATTCCATGTCCGCAAGAGATTCAATAGTTTTATATTGACACTGAGAACTTTATATATAATCTTTCTTTTTTATCCAGGCTTGAACACTATAAAACATAGGAAGAGTTTTAAGCCATGTGAAAAGAAGTAGACCGAAATAAAATCTCAAAAAGTTTTTAAACAGTTTTTTTTGGCATGAAGTTGAACCAGGTATTTTGATTAATAATATATCTAAAAATCTAGTCATTAACAATATATTACAATAATATTCTACAGTTCATACAACTATCCACCCATAAGTATAGACCATGGATCATTCCAATTAATTTAGCTATGGTAGGAGGAACGTAACTCTTATAAGTTTACAACTAAATCCGCAAAGCCATTGATTATTGGTATCCTTCATGATCCCACCACATCCACTTCTGTCGTTCCTCAAGATTGATCCATCCACCTCCAAAAAAAAGTCTTCATTCCTACTTAGATGACTATCTAGATTTGGGATAGCCATGTTGAAGAGAACTCCATTTCGTACTAGGTCTAGGTCAGCACTATGTCACGACTTGTTTGGCGTGACAGTGTAAGACCAAATAAAAGATGGGTCATCTGGTCTTGCATTGGGTGATGGGAGGACGACATTAGTATTTGAGCGTTGTTCTCCTTAGACGCTAAGATCTCACTGTGAAGGGGTTGAAGTCAATCTAAGGATTCAACTGGTCGGGGGCTAATGTCGTCCCTCTGATGAGCCCATGGCAGGGCGAAACCAGTTGGCACCGTATCTGGTAAGGCTGGTCCCTGGGGGAAGTGGTACCCTCGGGACGCCGTACGGGCGCTGTAAGCTGCGCCGGACTCCAAGCCCGTGACAAAGTGGTATCAGAGCCTACCTTACTCTACGCTCTGTATGGTGGCCTCCCGTGGATGGAATGAGATGGACCCCTACTCGGCAATGGTGGGCATCATTTGGTTGGGTGGGAGAGCTTGTCAGGGATAAGAGTGGTAAAGACCTGGCAAGTCCCACATCGGATGGTTCGAGGTGGATCCTTGGGCAGAGTCCTTTTCTCCCCTAGCACGAGGGCTGCTAGATGTTGGGTGGGGGAAATGTCACGACCTGTTTGGCGTGACCGTGTAAGACCAAATAAAAGACGGGTCATCTGGTCTTGCCATTGGGTGATGGAAGGATGACATTAGTATTTGGGCGTTGTTCTCCTTAGACGCTAATGTCTCATTGTGAGGGGGCTAAAGTTAATTTAAGGATTCAACTGGTCGGGGGCTAATGGCGTCCCCCTGATGAGCCTATGGCAGGGTGAAACCAGTAGGCACCGTATCTGGTAAGGCTAGTCCCTGGGGGAAGTGGTACCCTCAGGACGCCGCACGGGCGTTGTAAGCTGCGCCGGACTCCAAGCCCGTGACAACTAGCTCTAAAAAAACGTAGAGATTCAGTTGTAGTCTTCCCTTTGGCTTCCTCTTCCCATGAATTTATCGCATCTTGTTGTCCAAATATCCTAACATGTATAACCAAACAATATAGACCATAGAACTTTCTCTGTATATCCCTTGCCAGCTTCATGAGTCAAGTTCCATCTTACCCAATTGTACCCTAGAGTGTTGCAAATGTATGCCACTGATCCTGAGAGACCACCTCCTTCCATTTATCCATAGCATTCAAACAATCTCTTAAAAGGTGCATTGAGTCTTTTGTCTGATTACATGAAAATAGACATGAGTTTGATTCCTTAATTCCTATGTTCGCTCTCAGTTTGTGCTGTATGGGCTCTTCTATGTGTGAATAACCACATAAAAGACTTGATCTTCTCTGGGACTGGCCATCTCCATAGTAGCCTCCATATGTTGTCTGTATCTCCACCAGTATTTGTAAAAAGAGAATAATAGGCAGATTTGATAGAAAAATGACCATCAGATGATGATTTCCAATAGAATTTATCCTCTCCTCTCTCCTCACAAGATGAGTGAGCATAAGTAATATGGTTAATAATCTCTGAGGTAAACCATCTTTGTAACTTTTTCCTATCCCATTCCCCTCCAAGCATCACATAGTCCACAACCTGTTCATTTCAGTTAACCAACCATTCATAATAGCATCAATAAGCAGGGTATTCAGATTAGACAAGTTTTCAAACCAGACCGAAGTAGATTTTCCATCACCAATTCTTTTCTCCAAACCTTTTCTAAATTTCTCCCAAATAGCATAAATACCCTTCCAGGTAAGGGATGAATTTTTCTTTTTTACTACCTCTGGCACTGGTAACTCCCCACAATTATATATAATCCTCAGAACTTTGACCCATAATGCATTTTGGTTACATACTAGCCCCCAACAGAGCTTCATCATGAATACTTGATTTTGATGTATGAGGCTTATAATACCAAGTCCTCCTTGCTTTTTGTCTCTAGATACCACTTCCCAAGACACCAAATAAGTCTTCCTTATGTCATCTTGTTCTCCCCACATGAAGTTCCTACTCTTTCGTTCTAAGTCTTTAATCACACCCATAAGGAGAAGCATGGTTTGCATATGATAAGAAGGTAAGGTAAACATGACAACTCTAATAAAGGTAGTTCTCCCAATCATGTTCAAACAATTTCTTTTCCAGCCCGATAATCATTTCTAAGTCTTTTTAATAATCGGAGCATAAGTCACATAGGTTGCTCTTTTGTGAAGTAATGGTTCCCTAAGTATTTTCCTAGATCACCAGTGAGTCCCACACCTAGCCTTTGACTCATACCCAGAGCTCTACTACTGTGAGCATTTTTTTAAAAGAATACTTTTGTCTCGGTTCTATTCATTTTTTGACCTGACATTTCACAAAATTTATCAATAGAAGCCAACATAACATCTACTTAGGATTCTGATGCTTTTCCAAAAAGAGCAAGATCATCATCAAAGAAAAGGTAGGATAATCTTGGCCCTTTAGAACTCAATTGGATAGTTTCCCATTCTCCTTCATCCACAGCATCCTATATGATATGGTTCAATCTCCCCATGTATAGGGTAAAGATGTATGAAGAGATAGGGTCTCCTTGACGGATGCCCCTGGTTGGGGTAAATCTGTCAGTAGATTCTCCATTCCAAAGA
The DNA here is from genome assembly GCA_037074505.1 of Albizia julibrissin. Classification (NCBI taxonomy): domain Eukaryota; kingdom Viridiplantae; phylum Streptophyta; class Magnoliopsida; order Fabales; family Fabaceae; genus Albizia; species Albizia julibrissin. Next base: position 10,329,264 of record CM073482.1, read on the forward strand.
ATTTGAAAGGAGGAATTGGTGATACACCTTATGATAACTGTAAAATCCTATTATTATAACTCAATTCTCCAAAAGTCTACCATGGTAGAAAAGATTACAGCTCATCTTTTAAAAATTTAACCATGGTAGAAAAAGAGTTCAACTAACCGTTTGAAAACTCTACCATGGTTTATAAAATTTACCATGGAAAATAAAATCATTTTCCTTGCTGAATAATATCTCATCAGATATTAAAATATCCTTATCAGATCAAATTGTAGATCCACAAGTTTAGAACACATCATAAGCCATACAAGCCTTCTAACATCATCAAAAGCAATTAAAAATATATAGTTAATATATCAAGTTCTCAGAAATAGATCAGAGTATGCAAGATGAGCCCTAATGTGGCATTATACAATAATTTTACATATATTAAAAGATGGAAGTACTACTTTTATCAGAAGTAGTTTAAGCTTTCGAAGTCTTCCCTGATGGACCCGCAAGACAACTATTTCCTGAAAAATGTTAAATCAACGGAGTGAGACAAAAGCCTCAGTAACCAGCAATCCATCCCATCGGGCATACAAGTATGTGCCCATGAGGTGTCAAGTGGGACAGTTATAAAAGTATAACATTATTAAAATATCACTTGTCCATACGAATAATTTCATAATAATTCACAATATCATATTCTCATTCTCATATTTACCATATAAGTGTACAAGAGTCAATACACAATAATTTATTTTCTTTCCTCCCTTATTTCCTCTCCACCTTATTTCCTCTGACTGAACCCATGGGCTAGTACTCACCCATATGACTGGTAGCTAACTCAACAAGCTCACCGATTAAGTGATATGGATTGGCCAAAATCCACAGAGCACAAGACCGGACCATGGGCCAAAGGACTAACCAGTATACACCTGGACGTCCATCACCTTATTTCCTCTTTTGTACAAGAATTCACCCACTTATTTCCTCTTTGAGTAACCTCCCATTAATTCCACATCCACCGTCCCCTCTCTTATCCATATTATGTGATTATGACATGTCATTATCATTTCATAATTATCAAAAAGGATTTTTCCAATCTCATAAATAAATACCAACTCATATAATATTGCTAGTCATTTTCTCAATGAAAATAAGTCCCACAAGACAATTTCATTAACAACATATTTTCCAAAACCACATCACATATCAACAGCCAAATTTATAAATTTGCATAATTAAAATCACTCACAAACATCATACAAGCATGCACAACAAGAGGAAATTGATTACCTCTTGCCAAAGCTATTTATTACTACACTGCTCCTAATCCAAGAGCTCAAAGTAACGCCAAAATCAATCTACCATAATCAATTTACTACCCATTAATAACTCTCCAAAATTCCACATAATCAAAATTATAACTTATATACAAATAATAATAATAATAATATATAATATATTATAAAAACTGAAAATAACATTTTGGGGTTTAAATTTTAGAAATGACCGTTCAGTCCTTCAAATTTCATAAATGACAGTTTAGTCCTTCAAATTTCAAAACTAAATCAATTAAAATTTCAGTAATACCTTCATTAATTCAAATAAAACTCTTAACTCACATTTAATCGGTTAAAACGTCTTATATAGAATTATTTATAGACTGATTATGTAGAAAATTCATTATCAAATCTTATACCAACTAAATAAGAAAAATAAACCGATTAAAACTAACTATTAATTATTTTCTACATTTTTATAGCCTTATACTAACAAAACTAAACTTGTCCAAAATGCTAATATTAAAATATTTCTCTAATCAGTACAATATTATCCTTATTAGAAAGAGAAAAATACATGGAATAATTTTCATGAAAGAAATTTGCTGAAAAAAAGTTATTTTAGCTATCTAAATAATCTTATAAGATAAATAACTTACCTCAGAAAATCTTAAATAAGCCCCTTGTTCTCTTCCTGTTCTCTCCCTCTTTTTCTAACTCTTCTTTCTCATAAAACCGCACATCTTGTGCGGTTTTATAGAAAAATTGAAGGGACGTGGTTGGGAGTGGATAACCACTCCCTCCATCATCAAAATCATTATTCTCGTGGCTGCAATATAATATAAATATATAATATAATATTAATATAATATATTATTAATATAATATTATTATTATAATTTTTTTTATATTACAATAACCTTACACATTTTGTTATCCAAACCAATAGCCCTTAATGTGTCAAATATGAAAGGCTACTCTAAATAGTCATAGGCCTTCTCTAGGTCCACCTTCACCGCAAGCTAGCTATTACTCCCCTTTTTATTTCGCATTGAATGAATGACTTCCTCAGCTATAATGATATTATCATTTCTTTTTCTGCCTGCAATAAAACTACTCTGATGAGGTCCAACCAACTTGCTCGTTATTGATTTAAGTTTGTGGTTGATGACCTTTGTGACAATTTTATAACTTACGTTACAAAGGGAAAATGGTCTGAATTCTTTAATTGATTCCGGCTTCTCAATTTTGGGAATAAGCACTAGATTGGTTTGATTGATATCTTTAACAATAGAGGGATCATTAAAAATATCTTTTACTAAGGAATAAACCGAACCTTGTACTATATTCCAATATTCATGATAAAAGAAAGCTTGAATACTATCTAGCCCAAACGCTTTGAAAGCACCAATATCAAAGATAGTATCCTTTATCTCCTCCTTTGAAACACATACATTCAGCCTACTCAATTCTTCTGGAGTAAGAGCAAGAAAACTATTACTGGTTTGAGGGGATCTGGCTTAGCTCACTATTAAAGAGTTCTTTGTAATAAGATAGAGCTTTGTTTTTTAGATCATTCTGTTCAAACACCCAAACTCCTTCCAAATTCTTCAAACCCTCTAACTGATTCCTTCTTCTTCTAATAATAGCTTAATCATGAAAGAATTTGGTGTTACAATCCCCCCATTTTAGCCAGCTGCAACGAGATTTTTGAACCATATCAGCTCCTCTTGAGTTAAAGCCTTGTTGTATTCTTTCTCCAATTCCTTTTCAGCTTGCAGGAGTTATTGGCTATCTCTTCTAGATCTAGCATGCTCAATCCCTTCAATTATGTGAATAATCCTTTGCTTTTTGTTATAGATGTTGCCCACCATAAATTTATTCCAATTACTAGCCTTTTTGTAAAAGAGTTCACTTTTTCCATCCAATTCCCTAAATTCCATCTCTCTTTAACCACTTCAGAAAACCTATCTTCCAAAAGCCAAGCTGCTTGACACCGAAAGGGAGACTTTGGATTCTCAGAATTCATCCAGGCTCACACTTTACAAGAAGAGGTATGTGGTCCGATCCAAGTTTGCTTAAATGATGGATTTTAGTCAAAGGTATACCCTATTCCATTGTTCATTTACAAAACGCCAGTCAATATGCTCCTTCAGAAAATTTCTGTCCCATGTATATCTTTCCCCTATAAAATCTACATCAATAAGGGAAGATTGATTAATACACTCTGCAAATTAACGCATTGTTTATATGTTAGGAGCTGATCCTCCCTTTTTGTTCACCAAAGAAAGGTAGGTATTGAAATCGCCTATCACAAACCAAGGGCCTTTAATATGATTGCTCAGCGAGATAAGATTAGTCCATAGAGATTGTCTCTTAACACAAGAAGGTTCCACATATACACCAGTGATCCAAAACACTTGGTTGTTTTCAAATTATGCACACATACATGAACATATTGGGTTGAAGAAGAAGAGTATCCAACCACCACACATTCATCATTCTAAAGTACCTAAATACCTCCAACATATCCAATGGCCTCAACTCTGATCCATTTTGAAAAACCCAACTTCCTCACAACTTTTTTAGCTTTGTAACCACTCACACGAGTTTCCATAAGGATGAGGATATCAACATCTTTGTTCCTTGTTAGATCTTTAATTCTCCTTAGGAAAGTTTTGGCAGCCGCTTTGCAGCAATTACAATATAAGAAAATTATAGATAAAACTAAACCTTAACCCCAACTGAATCAAACAATTAGCGACAAACTCACGTTGCCTTCACCATCTGCTATAACATATGATAACCCTACTTGGAGCTCCAATTTAATTTCCCTCTACATGGTTTGCTCTTGGTCCATTTCCGCCGCTCCTAGAGAATATGTACTCCAATGGCTTAAATAACAACGTGATTTAAAGCTTGCTTGGGAAGGTGATAAGGGTTGAAAAGTACAGTAAAAAGGGAAAAAGCATGGTAGGAGTAAAATGAGGTGTTTGGATTGGCATTTTTTCAAATGGGCTTTGAGGCCGAAAGCTACTTTTAAAAAGAAGCCACTAAGACCTGCTTTTTACAGTGCAAATAGGCTTTTACCACTATCAATCCAAATGTAAATCACATTTACAATCTGACTTTTATCAAATTGTAAGTTTGTAAAAGTCATATTAGAAAAAAATCATTTCTATCACCACTAATCTAAACGGGCCCTCAATTTGTCTATTTTACAACTTATGCCATTAGATGGACATCCAACTGCCATAGATAGATATATTATTCTTGATTTATCTATTTTATCTATAAATATTTTCAGTATATTTATCATAATTAATAAAAGTCTTAAATTTTTTGAAATAATTATTTTATATGTATTAAGTACTCCTCGATCCTTAATGTTAGACATATTTACCTAATTTGATTAGATTAAGAAAGTTAGTTGATTTAGTTAATGTGACATATACTTTTTAAAACACCCTAATCATATTCTTTAATCTACTCATTCCCTCTTCTCCTTAATTATTATTGAGAGGACAACAATACGGATAAATTAGAAAAAAATTGATAAATATGAAAACTACATCTTATATGATGAACTCCCCAAATATATCTTATGCTCTTTTTTGTCCATAATATAGGACACTTTAACTATATTACGGAAAATAAGAAATGATAGTTAAATCATTTAATATGTTCTAAAATATAAATCTTTTTTTATTTTTACCCTTCTTGAAAAATGTGTTTAATTGTATTAAGAATGTTATTTTAAAGATATATAGGATATAATAAATGAGCAAAATTAAAAAGTAAGTAAGGAATAAAATAAGAGAAAGAGTATTAATCAAACTGGATATGATTTATATTCATATTTTTTTAGAAATACTCCAGAGTCGCGACTGATATTTATCTCGAAAAAAAGGTATTAAGCATATATTTATAAAACAATTTTACAAATATTATGAATATTAATTATGTGGATGTCCATTAGCTCATATCCAGGCCAACCTGCTCTTCCAGTCAATATGATATGTAATATTAAATATCAATGTGCATCACTGTTTATTACTGTAGCAATTCACTGTGTGGCACTGTAGCATTAGGATTCTACTATTCATCACTGTAGTACACGGAGAAGGTTATTGTAGCATAACGAGAATCACTGTAGCAACACGGAAAAATTATTGTAGCACTGAAAAATTTCTATAAATAGGGGTCCTGGGTGCTGTATTCAAGAGTACAAGTGAATGAGAATATCTCTCTAATTTATCTCTCTAGAATTTCTCTCTCTAGAATTTCTCTCTTCTACTCTCTTATTATCAACATTTTTATAACACGTTATCAGCACGAAGCTCTACCAAAGAATGAATCATACTAGTATCAATCCTGAAGATTTATGTCTCGTTGATAGCACAACAACCAACACCATACTCAGAAATGATAAATATTTTTCTTCCTTGGTAATGCAAAAAACCAACGTTCAGACTATATCTGGTAGTATAAATTTGATCGAAGGCTCCGGAAGAGCTAATATTTTGTTACCTGAAGGAACAAAATTATGTATTGATAATGCAATTTATTCTATCAAGTCTGGAAGAAACTTGTTGAGTTTCAAAGATATCCGCAGAAATGGATATCATATAGAAACAACAACTAAAAGTAATGAAGAATATCTTGTTGTTACAAAAACAGTTGTTGCTAGAAAATGCATATTAGAAAAGTGTCATACTTTTTCTTCTGGTTTATATTATACATTTATAAATACAATTGAAACACATGTTATTGAAAACCAGAAGTTCACCAATACAGACCAGAAGTCTACTAATGTAAACTAGAAGTTTACTAATGAATTTAATGTTTGGCATGACTGGTTAGGCCATCCCGGTTCAATTATGATGCGACAAATAATTGAGAATTCATATGGACATACCCTGAAGTGTAAACAAATACCATAATCCCATGATTTCTCATGTGCTGCATGTTCCAAGGGAAAATTAATTATTCGCCCCTCACCAAGCAAAGTAGAAAGTGAGTCTCTCACATTTCTAAAACGGATACAGGGAGATATTTGTAGACCAATACACCCATCATGTGGATCATTTAGATAATCAACTAAATGGTCACATGTGTGTTTATTATCTTCTCGCAACCTGGCGTTTGCGAGATTACTTGCTCAATTGATTAGATTAAGAGCACATTACCTTGATTATCCTATCAAGAAAATATGTCTTGATAATGCTAATGAATTTACTTCAAAAGCTTTTAATGAATATTGTATATCCCTTGGAATTGATGTTGAACATCATGTAGCTCATGTTCATACACAAAATAGACTTACAGAATCATTGATTAAAAGGTTGCAACTAATTGCAAGACCTTTACTTATGAAATCTAATCTCCCAATTTCTGCTTAGGGCTATACCATTTTGCATGCATCAATGTTAATTCGCATCAGGCCAACAAGTTACTTAAAGGTTTCCCCCTTACAAATGGTTTTTGGTCAGGAACATAATATTTCTCATATAAGGACTTTTGAGTGTGCGATATATGTGCCAGTAGCACTACCACAACGCACTAAAATGGGTCCTCAAAGAAGGATGGGAATATATGTTGGGTATGAATCTCCTTCAATCATAAAATATTTAGAACCATCTACGGGAGATTTATTTATTGCACGATTTGCCGATTGTCATTTTGATGAATCACTTTTCCCAACATTAGGGGGAGAAAACAAGCAGTTGGATAAAGAAATTAGCTGGAATGAATAATAATTGGCTCATTTTGATCCTCATACAAATTAGTGTGAACTGGAAGTTCAAAAGATAATTCATTTACAAAATTTAGCTAATCAAATGCCAGAAGCATTTACTGACCTAAAGAAAGTGACAAAGTCACATGTACCAGCTGCTAATGCTCATGTTAAAATTGATGTCCCTGAAGGACAATCTACTATGAATGAATCTAAAGCACGCCTGAAGTGTGGCAGACCCATCGGTTCCAAAGATAGAAATCCTTAAAAAAGAAAAGGAGCAAAGAATATAGATGGTCAAATTGAGGATAATCAAGAAAAGTTAATAGCTCCAGAAGAGCCATCTCCTGAAGAGTTATTATCTCCAGTAGATATATCTCTAGAAGAGGATATTGTAGTCTCAGGAGAGACCCAGGTACCTGATATATGTGAAAATAATGAGATCTTAATAAATTATGTTGTGAATGGAATTCGATGGGATCGAAATGATGTCAACGTTGATGACACATTTGCTTATCATGTAGCAAATGATGTAATGAATAATAATGAAGATCACGAGCCAAAATCCATTAGTGAGTGCCAACAAAGAAAAGATTGGCTCCTATGGAAAGATGCCATTAATGCAGAATTAAAATCATTGGAAAAATGAAAAGTATTAGGACCTGTAGTCCTTACACCTGAAGATGTAAAACCAGTTGGATGCAAATGGGTCTTTGTACGAAAAAGAAATGAAAAGGGCGAAATAACAAGATATAAGGCACGTCTTGTAGCCCAAGGCTTTACACAAAGATCTGGCATTGATTTTGAAGAAACGTATTCACTTGTAGTGGATGCGACTACTTTTCGTTATTTAATTAGCCTAGCAGTAAAAGAAAGGCTTGATTTGCATCTAATGGATATCGTGATTGCCTATTTATATGGGTCACTTGATAATGATATTTATATGAAAGTCCCTGAAGGACTTAAGGTACCAGAAGTATCTAATTCAAGTTTTCGAGAATAATATTCAATTAAGTTAAATAAGTCTATGTATGGCCTGAAGCAATCAGGACGTATGTGGTATAATCGTCTTAATAAATATATGTTGAAAGAAGGATTCAAAAATGATCCAATATGCCCATGCATTTTTATAAAAAGATCTAATAGTGAATTTGCTATAATTGCTATTTATGTTGATAATATCAACATTATTGGAACTCCTGAAGAGCTCCAAAAGGCAATTCATTGTTTGAAGAAAGAATTTGAGATGAAGGATTTGTGAAGAACAAAATTCTGTCTTGGATTACAGATTGAGTATCTTAAAAATGGGATCTTTATATATCAAGAAACTTATACAAGAAAGGTCCTAAAGAGATTTTATATGGATAAATCTCATCCATTATGTACCCCAATGATTGTAAGGTCTTTGGAGCCAGATAAAGATCCATTTTGACCTCGGATAATGAGTGAAGAAAGTGATGAAGAACTAATTGGTCCAGAAGTACCATACATTAGTGTCATTAGAGCACTAATGTATCTTGCTAATCATACACGTCTTGATATATCATTTGTTGTTAATTTATTAGCAATATATAGTTCTCCACCAACACGAAGACATTGGAATGGAGTAAAACATATTTTTCGTTATCTAAGAGGCACTATGGATATGGGGTTATACTACTCAAACGTATCTAAGCATGAAATGGTAGGTTATGCAGATGCTGGATTTTTATTCGATCCACATGATGGTAAATCACAAATAGGCTATATGTTCACATGTGGAGGTACAACTATTTCATGGCGATCAATGAAACAGACTATATCAGCCACATCATCAAACCATACAGAAATTCTAGCAATACATGAAGCAAGTCGAGAATGTATGTGGTTGAGATCAATAATACATCATATACGAACAAATTGTTATTTATCTTTAGAAAAAATGGCACCAACAGTTCTATATGAAGATAATACTACATGCATTACTCAACTTAAAGAAGGCTATATCAAGGGAGACAGAATGAAGCATATTTCACCAAAATTCTTCTTTACTCGTGACCTTCAAAAGGATGGTGAAATAGATGTCCAGCAAATTTGTTCAAGTGAAAATCTAGCAGATTTATTCACAAAATCACTTCCAGGTACAATCTTTGAAAATCTTGTCTATGAAATTGGCCTTCGGAGATTTAGAGATATCAACTGATGTTGTCAAGAGGGGGAGTCGATACACGCTATACTCTTTTTCCCTTATCTAGGTTTTGTCCCACTGGGTTTTCCTAGAAATGTTTTTAATGAGGCAGCACTGAAAAGTGTATCAATGAATGATGTACTCTTTTTTTTTGCTAGGTTTTTATCCCACTGGGTTTTTCCTAGTTAAAGTTTTTAATGAGGCACATTCATAATAGACATCCAAGGGGGAGTGTTATGAATATTAATTATGTGGATGTCCATTAGCTCATATCCAAGCCAAACTGCTCTTCCAGTCAATATGATATGTAAGATTAAATATCACTGTGCATCACTGTTCATTATTGTAGCAATTCACTGTGTGGCACTGTAGCATCAGGATTCTACTGTTCATCACTGTAGCACACAGAGAAGGTTACTGTAGCATCACGAGAATCATTGTAGCAGTACGAAAAAGTTACTGTAGCACTAAAAAATTTCTATAAATATGGGCCCTGGGTTATGTATTTTAGAGTACAAGTGAATGAGAATATCTCTCTAATTTATCTCTCTAGAATTTCTCTCTTCTACTCTCTTATTATCAACATTTTTATAACAACAAAGAATATATAGCGGGAGAAAAGGAAGCAGCAAAATCGAGGTGGGAGGAAAGGCACGTGTCGAAAGGGAAGAAGGCAAGGGGATAGACAAAACCACAGGGCGAGGTCAGATTTTCAGCATTGCTCGAAGCCTCATGACAACGACTTTTCTTGTTCCTATGCAGTCTGCACCTCTCCTTTCTCGCCCCCCCACCCCACTTTTTCAATATATTGTTCTTCTGTGACACTCCTCCGGTCATATTTATAAGTAATTTTCTCTTTGATTGCGTAAAACGAACTGGTAGTTAAAAGCAATAAGTGTGTTAAAAATGCTATATTTTTTTCATATATACCTTTATTTATGAACAGAGAGAATGTATAAAAAGTAAGAGAGATATTAAAATATATTTTCCCAATGTTTTGTTGACTTTATTCACCTAATGAGTTCTCTCTCTTGAATATAACTCTTGGTATGTGTGATAATTAATTATAAATAATATGTATTTAATAAGGGTAAAATAGGAAAGATGAGCTTACATTTTCAGACACAGTGAAAGTTGCTTATAAAAGAGACTAGCCTCATGAGAGAGAAAATTTCTTATAAATAGGACCAAAGGGAGAAGTGAGTTAGTGACCTCTTCTCTTTTCGGTGTTTTTAGTTTTATATTTATTAAATATATATTTTGATTTTTAATATAAGATATAATTAATTTTTTAAAGAGATTCAAAAAATTAAATAAATAATTTAATCATAATATATAATATATATTATTAGATTATATTAATTTATAAGTCACATAAATTAGTTTGAAAGAAAAATAATAAATATAAATACTCTAAAGTAATTTAATTAACTTCCTTAATTTTTACAAAAAAATTCAACTATGTCTTGTATTTAGGACTGGAGGTAGTACTAATTATTAGCTATCTGTAATAAATTTTCACCAATCATCTCTCATATATTCTTTTATAAATAAGGGTGTGATTAAAAAGAAATGTACATATCTTACACATTTATTATTTTTATCTAACATTTTAAACCTTATGATTTTAATAGTTGTTTCTTATAAAAAAGACCGGATAGAGTATCAATCCTTTAAAATGTTAGATGCATTAGAAATTATTTTAAGATATTGGGGTTATTGGAAAATTATTTTAAGATATTAGATGTACAAAATTTAAGATATTGAGTTCTAGTTAAAAAAAATCTTTCAAAGTATTAGATACAACTTAACTATTTTTTAGGCATAATTATCTTTTATCAGAGATAATACTATTTGAGGAACTACAAAACACTAAAGGTATATATACCTTTGCTTTTGTTGTGGACTTTTGGCAATCACCCCCTTAATTAGTTTTTCTAATGCTTAAAAACCACTCAAATTGGTTATTTTTATAAATAACAACTATCAAAATAACATAAATCAACTTGTTATTTAAAATTAGTTAAAAGTAATATGTATGTTATAAATGTGATTTTTTTTTCAAATAAACATTTATATATGAATATGTCGTGGAAAGAGAGAGGGTGCATGAGAAAAAAATATGAGAAAGATTTGATAGAAAAAAGACATGAGAGAGACTTCTAATTAATTCTGGATAAAAATGAAAAAGAAAGCATAGAATTTTTAAACAGAAACAAATTGTTACTTAAATATAGGAGTACAGGACTAATAATATGCTAAGATAACGATGTTTATAAAAAAACAAGACAGTATTAATCGCTTGATTGTGTATGGCATGCTATCTCTAATTGTCACAATCCAAAAGAGGTGGGCTCCCACATAGATTGGATCATTCATATCCACAAAAGTGATGAAAAAACGCTGCCAACAAGTTTTCAACATGACTATTATGTAGGATTGTGATTATGATTGTTGATTCTAAAAGTATTTATATATGTAAGTTGAGATAATTTTTTTTTATATTTATCTCATATATCATAAATTATGATTGAAAAATTATTTTTAAAAATTCTAATCGTTATTTCAAATAAACTAATATGTACACAATGATTCCTAGCCTCAAACCCAAAATCATTAATTGAATTAGCAGCCTTTTTTACTCCAACCTTGTTGGTTTGCTAATATACTGAGGTTTTTAATATAAGAGTCAAATTTATTTTTTTTTAGAGATTAAGAAAGCTATAAGCTCCTTAATCATAATATATATATTATTAAATTATATATCAGATTAGAAGTCAAACAAATTAGTTTTGACGATAAAAATAAATATTTAAGGGTTAAAGGCCATTTTTGTCCCAGAAATATTCATCGGGAGTCAATTTTGCCCCAGAAGTTTCAACTTTGAAGCAATTTTTCCCTGACCATTAACCCCGTTAAGTTTGACCATTCGTTGACCAAATGAGAGGCAAATTTCCTCCAAAATGAAACTTTTAGGGTAAATTTGCACCTTAACAAAAGTGACATCGATAACAAAATTGCCCTGAAAATTTTGACTTTGGGGCAAATTAGCCTCTCATTTGGTCAACTAACGGAGTTAATGGTCAGAGTAAAATTGCTCTAAAATTGAAACTTCCGAGGTAAAATTGCTTCCAAAAATACTTTTAAGGCAAAATTAGCCCTACGTGTATATTTCCATGGTGAAAATGACCTTTAACCCAATATTTAAATGTAACTTATTATACTTATTTAATCTTTTTAGTAAAAATCAGCCAATTCTAATCTCATATTAAAGATCGGTGGTAGTACATATGATGCATTCAGAAAAACATGGAGTAAATGTAATTGTTGGATTTATTTAGCTTAATTGACACTAAACACCTCCTTAAATTTTATTTAAGCATGAAGTTGTATGTTCGATCTGTTGATGAAATGGATGAGTTCCTTTCATTGGGTGAAGGGCGGCAACAAATGGATGAAATGAAATAATTGATGCACAAATAATATGTGAGCCCCAAACATAATTAATTAATTAACTACATTACTCTCTTTTGGATTATATAAATTTTTCTTGCCAGCAAGGATTATATAGATTTATAAATAGAAAAGAACCAATTTAACAATATCATAAAATACTAGGCTATAAGCTTAGCCCAAAGTGCCCGAGGGCTTATGTGCCCAACACACACTGGGCCATTTATTACACTAAGCCTGTTTAGTACACATGATAAATATTAAAGGAATGGGAATGAAATTAGTATTGGGATTGAGATTTGGAATCTGTTTTTAAAATCATGATTTATAACATGGGAATGCTTAAATAATTTTTATGATTTAAATTTTTAGGAGATTTAATGTCATGTTTCAAGTAATAGAAAAATCACTTGCGCATGACCTACAGAGAGCTTGATGCAATTTAGGATAAACTAGAAAAATTATCTTATATTCTAGTACAATTTTAAATTTCTATTAACAATATTGTATATATTTAAATATTGTGTGTGTGTGTGAAATAAAAATACATATTATTTTAATAAAACATAACAAAAGCGTAAGGGTAATCATCCCCATCGATGAACTTTATCCTTGAGACAATTTTTTGGGTACAATATCATTGAGACATTTTAAATGGTATATTTTTTTTGTTTACGTCCAATGCAGTAAGGCCTAATAAATGTCTAAGAAAAGCCCTAATTTGAATTGGGCCAAACAAATTATTAGTCAAAGGCCTTGGCTAGTGTCTCCTGCCTATATTGCACAAAAAAGCGTTGAGATTATCAAATAAATAAAATTAAATAAAAAAAGACCACTCTGGATGCCCATTACTTTAATTATTAATATATCAACATTAAAATGGTGTATTTGGAAATCTGCACCAAAGAACAAGTGAATTAAAAATTGAATGATACACACATAAAATATAAAATTTTCTGATCAATGTTACATTTTCATTACATTGATGGGGCCTATTGTTGGGTAGCAACTGACTGTTTTGTAATAAGAATAAAATGTACTAATAGAATTGATTAGAATATATATATATATATATATATATATATATATATATATATATATATGATTTTTATGTTCATATGTCATCAAATAATTAGGGACCGTATCACCGGAGAGACGACCATCAGAACTTAATGATTTTAATGAAGTTACAAGAATTCAAATTCAAGCAACATAAATAAGTATAAAAGTCTTACCAAATCTCTCTTGCCAATTCTTTGTATTGTCATTATATTTAATCTAAATAAAATAAAAAACCGTGCGGGGAATTTATTAATCAAATATAAAATTTCTAGCTAATTATATATTTTTTAACATAACCATTTAATTTGGTCAGATTTAAGCATTGTAAGTCCTCATTGAAAGCAACTCTTCTAAAAACATTTTGTATATTCACACATATTTGAACTTTTGAGAGTTGAGACCTGCTACATAAATAACCAAAAGCCCCTCACACTAAGATTAACACATATTTATACTTTTTGGCTTTTATATTATTTATAAGCTGCAATTTGAAAAGTACATGTGATAGAACTAATTTTTTTAATGTTTTTGAGGCATCCCATTTACTCAAATTGTTTTGATTGACTGGCCTGTGTATATTTGGTAAAATTGTACGTTATTTTTTAATCTTATATAAGATTTCAGTTTGATGCCTTAATTTTATAAATTATTTTTTTAGTTCTCTAATTTAAATAATAATTTTATTGATTTAATAGGTTAGTATTATTTTTATAAAGTATTTTTGGTGCTCAAATAATAATTTTTTGTGCAATTGTATTATTTTTAAAAGATTAAACTTAATAGGTTAGTATTTGTAAATATTTTATCCACATTCAAAGCTCTGATACTAACATTTTTTGTTAATGATGATAGAGTTAAAACTTGAAAGAGACTGAAAAAAAATATTTTAGAAAGTCAAGTCACCAAAATGAAACTGTACGTAAAATTAAAGGGTCATGCCCTTCTGCCTTATATTTTTTTAATCCAACATGTACGGATGCTAAAAATGAAAAAAAAAAAAGATGTTGAATAGTGAAAATGATGATGAAACGAAACCGAAACTTTTAAGAAATTTTACTTTAATCACAATTAACAATAATCTTCGAACTTTCTTAGTCAAAACTCGAATCATCAATATTTCAATAATGTCCACGAATTAAGATTAAAAGTAATAATTACAAGGGGAGGGTGGAAAAAGACAACAAATTCAACTTTGCACAATTAATTAATTAGTATCAATCAGCAATTAATAATTAAACTGTCTTCTCTAGAATTCGAAGCCTTCGCTTAGCTTTCCTCGTAAGAAGAAAGCAGCATTTTGGTTATCTATATTAATTGCAACTCTGATAAGAAGGTAGTATATTTATTTATTTTACCTATTCATAAAAAAATTATACTATATTGAGCAATTAAAGCTATATTTAACTTAGTCCTACAGTATTCAAAATGATTCAATAGAGTTAAATATTATAGCAGCTGTATAAATATCTGAAAAAAAAGGCAGCTGAATTAAAAAGATGTATCATGTATGTGGCCTTGTTTTTCTTTGCCTTTTTTAATTTTCTTTTGGGTGGTAATTGATTGGGAGAAACAACCCATAGAAATAAAAAGCCTAACAAATTAATTAATTTAATCAGAGTACTTTTAATAAGTTATAATGTTTAATTTTTTTACCAATACAATAGGCTATAATCTAGAAGCAATAGAATGAGATTAATATAATGGACATTTATTCACAAACTTGACGAGTCAATATTCTTCATAGAAACAAATAAATTTGACCATTTATTGTTAATTAATATATAAAGTGACAACACCATCCTTAATTTTGGGGCCAACTAATTTTTCTTTAAAGGTGTAAGCTAAGATAAACTTGATTTAGATGCATGTGATCAAGAAGCATCCACTTTTGGAGAAATATTTACATATTTCAGGAGTGATACCTCATTTATACTTAGACTAATCAAAATATAATAACTCATCTTATTTTAATCCTACATGGTAGATGAATCATCTGGAGAAATTCAAATTTTACGATTTTATGGTTTTAGGGATGATGGGAGGAAATTGCATTTTTTGTTTTTTTTTTAAATTAAGAAGTTTATGTTTTTGAAAATTATAAAATTTGAATTTTTTCAGATGATTCATCTACCATGTATGATTAAAATAAGATAAATTTTTATATTTTAGTTAGTCAGGTACACATAAGGTGACATTTATGAAATATGTTTGCATTTCTCCTAACGTTGATGTTAAGTGATGAACTAACCTATGAATACTTGCAATTTTTATTGACTAAAAATAATAATCATAATTTTATTCCAGCTGAATTTCTCAAAACTTCCTTAAATTTCTTAACATCTAAAACTTAATTAAAAATAATCACCCTAAACTCTTAAATTTGTGCAATAACCTCTTACCATCAATTAAATATCACCTTAAATTTTATTTTTATGTACATATAACCCTACAAACTTTAAGGTATATATATCAGTAGCATATAATTCTCTTTATTTTTAAATTATGCGCAGATAAGTAAGGAATAAAACAAATATCAAGGGAAGTTACCTACATCAGTGTAAGAGTTTAAGTAGATTTATTGTAAAGTTTTAAAGATGATGAATATTATCTATACATTACACAAAACTCATAATTTAGCCTTTTATCTCCAGTATATATAGTCATATATAGGATATACTTTGATATAATATATATATATATATATATATATATATATATATATATATATATATAGAGAGAGAGAGAGAGAGAGAGAGAGAGAGAGAGTAAAACTATGGGGCAATATCTTTGATCATTTAAAATCAATGGAGATTTCATATGCCTAAATTTGCAATCCTCTTAACTGATAGTCAAATAAAGAAATCAAACATTTGTACCTTTGCTCTAGTAATGCATCTAATGGCGCAAAAAAAAAAAAAAAAAAAAATCCTCCTATGATAAATTTTTATTTACATCTCTCAATGTCATATCTGCGATTGGTATTAAGTATTATATTGTTTTAATTTCAGTGACTAAAGAAAGAAGAATTAGCGAGCTGGGCAAATTACGCACACACCAATTAATTAGTTATTATCATAAAAACAAGACCCAAAAAAAAAATGTTTATCTGGTCTTACTCAGTCACACGAGGTTAATTAGTCAGTCTTCAATTGATTTACCTTCACCTTCTTAATTTTCCAGGTTAAAGTATGTAGAACAGTTCACAAATTAATTTATGCTGTTGCAATAACGCTGCAATTATGTGCTTCTTTTTTTTTTTACCAAAATTATGTGCTACTTTTGCAGCAACAAATTCGGAATGTAAAAATTAAATTCTAATAACAAAGGTATACAAATAAATCACCAATAGAGAAATTGAGTATAGTAAAAAGGACTAGTCATTTATAATATAATGAATAATCAATTTCAAATTTCTTCTAAAAAAAGAATCAATTTTCAAATTTCTTCTAAAAAAGGAGTCTACATTTACGCTCCAACTACGATTTGAGTAAAATTATTTTTAACAAGAGAATACTTATGCGTAAGAAGAAAAGCATATAAATGAGCTTTTTTTTTTAATTCTCAAGAATATTTAAAAAATCCATGAAGGACATATTTTCTTGTTCAAAGGTTTATATATCTTTACATATAAGGTTTCGATGTCTAGAAGATATCGTCAATTTTCCAAAGTTGATTAAGAATCAGATTAAGCGTTGCTTTAATTAAACGCACGACCTTAATTAACTAGCCAATGTGTGTGTGCCTATATATGTATATATATGAGAAAATTAGAATAAATGACCAGGAGAAAAATATATTTATTGGAAAGAACCATAAAAATTATAATTATCTAGAAGAATCAGATATAAAAATATAAAATTAAAAATACTAAAATACCTCTAAGGAAATCTTTTGCATTCCCTCCTACTTTCTCTCCCATATTCTTATTTTTAAAAATAATAAAAAATTCTAAATTTCATTAAATTAATTTTTTCTCAATTTTTATTTTTTACAACTTGCATAGATATCTATAGAAAAAATTACGCATTCTTTGATTTTGTCAAAATTATAATTTGTTAAAATCAACAAAAATTTTAATTAAAAATATAATTATATAATTTTAATAAAACTCAGGTCTTTTATAATTTATTATATATGTTAAACCAAAAATGTTTATATGATTTATTTTTTGTTTAGAAGAAGTTTATGTGGATTAAAAAATTCATTTAATATTAATAAAATTAAAAAAATCAAAAAAATCTATTATATCTGGACAAAACATGAAATATTTTAGTTTTTATTTTTATAAAAAGAGCTTAATTAATATCAATGTTGATATTTGATAATATAAATGGCAACTTGATGATATATTGATTAATTAAATGATCTATTGATTATATGAATATGCAGCTTGATGCAAAAAAAATGAGTTTGAACCGTAGTTAATTAAATACTATATTGATGTTACATGAGTATGAAATTTGGTGAAAAATAAAAATTAAAAAATATACATGATCATATTACATGTGAATGATAGACGATTTTACTTTTAATTTTAGTTATTATTTTTTAATTATGAATACAAGAGATAACATAGGAGGTTTGATTAGAAACAATTTAAAAATTTTAAATTTATATTATGATGTTTGGTCTTTATAGGCAATTACAATTTTTACTGTCATTTTTAATAAATATCTTTTCCTCTTGATCCTTCATTCTAATTTTTGGTCCTTATAGGTAATTATAATTTTTACAGTTCTTCTTAATAAATATATTTTCTTCTTAGTCCTTCATTCTAATTTTTTCTATGAGTGTGTGTGAAAAATTTCTTTCAAACAAAAAAACATGTATGAAATTTCTCACAAAGATGAACAAAACATCCTACCTTCAAAAACTACAGAGACGGAAAAGAAAGAAATATATAACACCTAGAAAACATAATTAAGAGGAACCATCACTAATCTCCCTTAAACCTATGACAAACAATAAAGGAGCCTTAGTAAAGTCACTCAATATCAAGCAATCATTAACTATCGAATACTCATATATCCTCGCATGGATTTTTTTTTAGCCAAAAAGTATAGATTAATTCGTGTCAAATATAATACTCACTCTTATCTATCAGAGTTTGGTAACTAATTTACTGATATTAAAAAATTAGTTAATTTTGTTATTAGTAACAACTGTGTGTTTTCTAATCATAAATGTACATTATAATTAACTAGCCCTTAGTAAAAACTCTTCTGTACAACTAACAGAGGATGAGTTGCAAAATATTAGAAGTCATCGGAGGTTAACTTATTTCTTACAAGTTTTCATGTAATACTCATGGGTCAAATTGAGAAATTTACAACTTATCTTGTGTATTTACGACTTGTAGTATTATTTTTTCGCGTAAGTTTTACACATATATGGAAGCTATTAGCTAGTAATAACTTAATTTTAGGGACCCATTACTAATTATTATTTCTAATCCTAAATATAAGACTTAATTAATTTTTTTTAAAACAATAAATTAAATATAA
The DNA here is from genome assembly GCA_037074505.1 of Albizia julibrissin. NCBI lineage: Eukaryota > Viridiplantae > Streptophyta > Magnoliopsida > Fabales > Fabaceae > Albizia > Albizia julibrissin. The sequence continues at coordinate 10,348,440 of CM073482.1, forward strand.
GTTATTTAATTATATCATAATCCATCTGATCCACAATATAAGGCACTTTTAGAAGGATGACATGGTTAAGAATATAAGTCACATCTATTTTAATTAATGTTTTTTTTCTTTTTTGCCCCTGTGATTAATACTTATTTTATAACTTTGTCCACTCATTATATCCCTTCTCTCTAAAATAATATTTTTAATACAATTAAACACATTTCTCAAGAAGAGTAAAAGTGAAAAAAAAAATTATATTTTAGGACATGTTAAATAACTTAAATGTCATTTCTTGTTTCCCGTAATATAGTTAAAATGTCTTATAATGTGGACCAGAGGAAGTATGTTGTGTATGATTTAATTATATATTGATTTATAACTCAGATAAGTTAGTTTGGAGAAAAAGTAATAAGTATTTATACTTTAAAGTAATTTAATTAGCTTCCTTAATCTCTTAAAAAAATCAACTGGAATTTATATTTAGGATGAAAGCTAGTAATTTGTTTTACTTAATTCACGTGTCATTTCCTACCTTTAGGTGTCTGGATTGTTATGCATGCTATCATGCATCTACTCATAATGGATGGCCCTTCTAAATTATTAATTAGTCTTTTTTTAAAAAACTAAAGAAATACAAAAAAGTCGGTGCATTCATTAGCTGATTTTGTATGTTCGAAGGATTACTTGAATCTTCTTTTTTATCGAAAACTATATTATTATTATTATTATTATTATCCATAGACTAGCTTTTAGTTCATTGATTTTGTCCATCGATTTCAGAAATGCTTTATCCAACAATAATATCAATTTCCTAAAAAGATAAAAAATAATTAGCGCAAAAGATTGGTTCAAAAATTCATCATTTGTTAACACAAATCAATAATTTATATTGAATGTTATTGGTTGTGTATGAAGAATGAAGCAGCCAGATTGTGGAATAGTGATGACGAAATAAATAGATAATACAATAGACAATGTTACGTCTAAAACATCGTCACCCTTGCGTAAATTGTAATCATAAACCCAAGCTTTTCTTGATGTATTAAAAAATTAGAGTTCACATTAATTTTGGAGACGAAGTCCTTGTGGGAGCTGCTCTTATTTTGGATTAGAATTTTCAAGAAAGGAAGCCCTCCAATTGAAGCCAAAATCCAGAAAGTCTCACACTTTCCCATTAAACCAATTGCATCAACAAGTTATAAATTATAAAATTAAGAAAAAATAGTAGTAATTTGCTTTCTCATTGACATTTTTTTGGTATTAGGATTATATGTAATTCTAATGCCTTGCTGATTCAAAATATTTGGTTGGTACAACAAAGTACAACAATAGACTTTATCTCATTAAGTAGAGTTATCAGCTATATGAATCACACAACAATATTATACTTTATCAACAACTAAATCTTTGGATATATTATTAATCAAATATATCCTTCAATAACTTTATTAAATGTTCTCTTTGACCTTCCTTTGTCCCTTTTTACTAAACTCCATATTATTTGAACTACTTTTCTCATCAACACATTCAACGACCTTCTTTAAACGTGTATGAATTACCTAAAATGATTTTTTTTATAATTTTCTCTTCAATAGATGTTTTTATAGGACCATACATCAATTTCACCATCCTTATTTCAGTCATCCGTGTAAGAAATAGGAGTGGCCTAGCTTGGAATGGGCCAGGATATAAGGCCTAGGTAGACTAAATAGTTAGTGTGTTGAGTTGACTCAATTGGACTAGTATATATATGTGTATCAGGTGTAAGAACAATGTGTGAATGCTAATGCAATAATACGTGTATTACTTTTATATATGATTTGTCAATATGGTACTAGAGCGTCACGTTGGACAACCAAAATTCTATTAAGCATACCAGCCCAAAATCAAGAAAGAGGCTCAAAGATTGGCGGGCATCTAAGATCCAACCATAAAGAAAGGGTGGAGCCCGTCCATTATCCAAGATCCGAACAAGAGACCCGTATCACTAGATTTTCTAGAAACGGACCTTAGAGTTCAATCTCCAGAAAGATCCTTGTTGCACTGATCATGGCTTCCAAAAAAATCGAGATTGACCTTTTGTCACCCAGATAGCGTCACCAGCTGGGAATTCCTGTCACACCTATCATACCTTCGTGAGCACCGACTGCACAAGATTGCGACATTACATTGTTCTGATCTCTTCGAGCGACGCTTATGCAGCACCATTGCAGCACTGTTCTGACCAATCAACAGTAAGCCATTTCTTTTATTTTCTTCTTCTTCCCGATTCTCAAGCAACCCTCCTCCATGGCAGACGTGGCAATCAAAACCTCCTATGAAAGTTCCACTGCTAATAACCTTCCTTTCAACCATCCCTTGTATCTGCATCTATATGATACGCAAGGGGTTGCCATTGTCTCTCAAACACTCACCGGAAATGACAATTATACAGTATGGAGCAGAGCCATGAAAATCACACTTAGAGGAAAACAGAAACTGGGGTTCGTGAACAGTATATGCCGTAAAGAATCGCAAGAAGTTACACTCCAAGATCAATGGGAGAGATGTAACGCCATTGTATTATCTTGGTTACTCAATTCAGTGTCCACAGAGATCGCAAACAGTGTCATCTATCACCAGGAGGCACGCGAGGTCTGGAATGATTTGAAGGAAAGGTATGACAAAATTATTGGTTCTCGAATCTTCTATCTCTATCGAGAAATTAATTCTGTGCGTCAAGGATCACTCTCCATCTCTGGTTATTTTGCCAAGTTGAAGGAATTATGGGAGGAGCAATCTGCCCTCATCCTAATTCCTTCATGTCAATGTGAAACATCTAGGATATACAGTCAAGTAATCCAGCAGCAGAAGCTGCTCCAGTTCCTCATGGGACTCAATGAAGGCTATGCCGCTGTGAGGAGCTAGATATTACTCATGGTACCCCTGCCAAATGTTAATTAGGCATTTGCCATGCTGTTAGAAGATGAGGGCCAAAAGAATATTACGGATTTTTCTAAATAAGCCACACAGATAGAATAACCATAGTTGCTATAGGCAGGGGGAGAGGTAGAGGAAGAAGCAGAGGAGGCCCCTCTCTTGATTGTTCACATTATGGAAGAAAAGGTCACACAAAAGAAGGTTGATGGCATCTGATTGGCTTTCCAACCACTTCTCAAGGAAACAAGACCAAGGGTGCCCATAATGCTTCCCAGTATAATCGTTAAGGTGTTGGGTAGCAAGAAGGAACCAACGTTGTTGCATTAAATTTTACCTAGGATCAATACGAGAAGTTACTGGAATTCCTAAAAAAGGAAGAAGAAGGAGACACTACAGTGCACACGCTGATGGGTACAAGTTTGCTTACTTCCCTCTCTTATAATATAACACATACTAATTAAATAACAGACTCAGGTGCAACCACCCATCTAGTAGTAGTCTGTCACTTTTGCACCACTATTCTAAATACAATGGACCCATTAAGACCATAAAAATTCCTAATGGAGATAGAGTAGAAGTGACACATATAGGAACAATAGACTTTCACAATGGTTTTCAACTTACAGGGGTCTTATATGCACCAGGACTTCAATTTAACTTGATTTTTGTTTCAAGGCTAACCAAAGAACAAGACTGTGCTATTGTATTTTTCCCTAACCACTGTCTCATACAGGGCCTTCGGGGTGGGAACTTGAAGGTGATTGATAGACTCATTTGTGGATTTTATATACTTCAATATAAGCACCTAAATAACATTGTTAATGCCATGGAAGTTTCCAATATTGATATTGTAAATGCTATGAAAACTCCTAGTACTGTTTCAAACTGTTTAGACCTATCTTTGCTTTATTGTAGACTTGGGCACGCACCCTTTTCTGTATTACAACACTTGAATTTTGTAAACCGTACTAATATGACTTCGAATAAAGTATGTGATATATGTTTTCAAGCAAAGCAATCTGTTTTCAAGTAAAGCAAACTAAACTTCCTTTTCCCTCTAGTTCTATCAAAACCAAAAAGTGTTTTGAACTCACACATATAGATGTGTGGGGACCTTACAAAACCCCCACGCATTCTGGATGCAATTACTTCCTTACCATCATGGATGATTTTACAAGAGCTACTTGGATTTTTCTCATGAAACATAAATCTGAAGTAGTCACTTATGTTAAGCATTTCTTTGCATATGTTTCCAATCAATTTGACTCTAGAATCCAACGAGTTAGAACAGACAATGGTAGTGAATTTATAACCTTGATCTTAAAAATTATTTTCTTACTAGGGGTGTAATACATGAAACTTCATGCCCTTATACTCTTGAGCAAAACGACATTGTTGAGAGGAAACATAGAACACTAATGCAAATCTCTTGGGTCCTTAGCCTCCAATCTCACATTCCTATTCATTTTTTGGGAGAATGTGTTAAAATGACAACATACTTGGTAAATCGTATTCCCTCTAAAATTCTAGGCTACCAAACCTCATTTAAACGAGTTTATGGAAAGAAACTTGTTTATGATGATTTAAAGGTTTTTGGTTACTTGTGTTATGCCACTGATTTAGTAAATATTGACAACCTCAAGGCCAAATCATTTCCTTGTGTTTTTCTGGGACGTCCCAATAATCAAAAGGGATTTCTTCTGTTTGATTTGCTTGGCAAACGTCTCTTGGTCAATAGACATATTCTTTTCCAAGAAAACAGATTTCCTTTTAAAGACTGAATGTCTGCTGACCAAGGAGGGCTAGATAAAGGATTTAGGGATTTATATTTCTTTGATGATGACCAAAATGTGCCTGATATTCATAACAACCAATTGTCTTCGCCTAAACATGATGTGAACAAATCTGATTTGTGTGATATTGATGAGAATAACCACTTGCATGATGGCATAAATAGTGAACCTATAGACATTGAAGATGAAAACCATCTCAGGGATCCTTCCATAACCATATCCTCCACCACATGACCAAGACGAGTCCGGAAGGCACCTACATGGTCATAAGATTACATATGTAATATTTCTACTACCGATTTAGGTAAGGCCAAAAGTATTAGGAAGTGTCTTTATCCCATTCAACACTACATTACTTATAAAAATATTTTAGCATCTTACTTATGTTTATTAAGTAGTGTTGATAGTGTTCATGAACCTACTACGTATGAGGAGGTTATACAAAAGGATGAGTGGGTTAAAGCAATGAGTTTAGAAATAGAAGCACTAGAACAGAATCAAACATGGGACATTGTTACCCTACCCAAAGGTAAGAAACCAATTGGGTGTAAATAGGTGTACAAAATTAAATACAAGAGTAATGGAGAGATAGACAAATATAAGGCAAGATTAGTTGCAAAGGGCTACACTCGAAGAGAAGGGGTAAACTAGCATGAGACTTTTTCTCCTGTTATCAAAATGGTCACTATCAGAATTATACTTGAACTTGCTGCCTTAAATTTCTGGAATTTGTATCATATGGATGTGCACAATGCTTTCCTACAAGGGGATTTAAATGAAGAAGTTTACATGCATGTTCCCCCATGTTTCAATAGTGAGGGGGAGAACATGGTATGTAGGCTTAAGAAGTCTTTGTATGGGCTTAAACAAGCTTCAAGACAGTGGAACAATAAACTAACCACTGCCCTTATACAAGGGGGATTTAGTCAAAGTAAAAGTGATTATTCCCTCTTCTTTAGATACTATGCAGATGGTGTTGTATATGTTCTTGTTTATGTTGATGACATTTTGTTTACAGGAAGCAATGAGGCACGGATCAAAGAGGTAAAACAGTTTTTGCATAACAATTTTTAAATTAAAGACCTAAGACTAATGAAGTACTTCCTTGGCATTGAATTAACTAGGTCTAAAAGAGGTATAATGTTAAATCAAAGGAAATATATACTTGACTTGTTATGTGATACATGGTTGAGTAGATGTAGGCCATTGAAAGTACCAATAGGATAGAATGTGAAACTTCTTGCATATGAGGAAGGAGGAGACATGGCAGAAGATTTGTTACCAAATCCACAACAATATAGAATCTTGGTAGGTCGATTGATTTATCTCACTGTTACACGACCTAATATTAGTTTTTCTGTGCAGAATTTTAGTCAATTCATGCAAAATCCTATGAAAGTGCACATGGGAGTGGCACTTAACGTGGTTCGGTACTTGAAAGGGAATACGAGGGCGTGGTGTGTTGATGAGTTCAACGGACGTGTTGCCTTAGATTGTTTCTATGATTCAGATTGGGGAGCGTGTGGGACAACTCGGAGATCTGTTACGAGCTATCTTTTAAAGCTTGGAGGTTCACTTATCATGTGGAAAATGTAGAAGCATACCATAGTCTCTCGCTCTTCGGCAGAGGCTAAATATAGAGCCTTAGGTTCTGCAGTTTCAGAAGTTGTTTGGGTAGTAGGATTATTAAATGAACTCAATGTTACTCATTTTCTGCCAATTAGTGTATTTTGTGATAGCAAAGCATCAATTCATATAGCCTCAAACCTTGTATTTCATGAACGGACAAAACACATAAAGATAGATTGTCACTTTGTCTGGGAAAAGTTGCAGAATGGGTTGATCAGGTTGGAGCATGTTAGATCAGCAAACCAACAGGCTTATATATTGACGAAACCAATAAGAAAGGAAAGTCAGAACCGGATTCTTGGCAAGCTAGGAGCACTGGATATCTTTTGCCCCCAGCTTGAGAGGGAGTATAAGAAATAGTAGTGGCCAAAACTTGTAATGGGCCAAGATATAAGGCCCAGGTAGACTAAATAATTAGTGTATTGAGTTGACTCGATTGGACTAGTATATATATGTGTATCAAGTGTAAGAACAATATGTGAATGCTAATGCAATAATACGTGTATTACTTCTATATCTGATTTGTCAACAATCCGGCCCCCACTTTCTATTTATGTTATCATTTTAAAATCTAACATTCACTACCACATAACTCTTCAGCCACATATAACTTAGATAACTTTCTCTATTTAAACCAACTAGTTTAAATTATATGATTAACATCTCCATTAATTTCACCAATTTTTTGTGTAAACAGAAAACTAAACTTCTACAAATCAAGTAATCCACATTACATAACTTTGGTTGTATTTATAATTCGAATTCCAACTTACATGAATCAACTTGTAGACGTCTATACCTTCTATGAATCAATATTTAGACATTTATACTCTCAATTTTTGGCATTGGTAGAATTTAAACGATCATTTCACATTATTTTTAGTTTTTTAAGAAAAAATATAAATTTCATTATATTTTCCACGATTGGCTAAACGAAACGGGCACTTAATTTATGAACTAGCAGGTAGTAAGTTTCAAATTTGATTTTGTTGTGAGCGGATATCACTGACTAATTCAAAATGCGTCGTTTGGCTTATTGCATAGTTGACTTTGGACCAAAGACTCTTGGGTCAACGCCAAATTAAATACAAGAAAGCTTATTAATTAATTAACACAGAACTTTCTCATCTTGCGTCTATGTATCACTTATGGGCGGATCTGTCTATGCCCCAGTTTCGAGTTTTGATCCTTCTCTTGTTTCAAAATAGCCATTTATTAATTAATTAATATCAATGCAATCCAATTTCAAAAGGTTGAAATTGTTCTTAGCATTTTTCCATTTATTTATTTGTAGAGAAAATACACAGAACCCAACAGTATTTAGACCTGCTTGAATATAATATTATTTCATATAATGTTTTTATTCTCTCTCTGGTGAATTTTCTTGTTATGAAAGAGATTCGTACGTGTTTTTTCCGCGAGCAAGAATTGTTTGGTATTCTATTAATTTTTAATCAGGATTATTCACTTAAATGTGAACCATATCTTAATCCTATATTTATTTATTCTTTATTTATATATTTATCCATGCGTTTGTAGATTCGATTTTTTTTTTCTTTTTGGACCAAAGAAGTCAATTTATTTGTAGATTCACAGTTGAAAACTTACTTGTATTCTAGAAATTCTGACTTCTCTGCAACGAACAAAAAGTTGTTTTGAGTTTTAGCCTTCCACAACTTTAATTTACTATTCAATAATTGTAGCTGAATTTCGACTTCGTCGAACTGACCGGTAAGTACTGAGTAGGTATATATACCTAGGAAGAGTGTGAACAAGCCGTTCATATTGCTAGCTTTGCAGCTTTATTTTCATACTTCCTACCTTGAAACAATATTAATGTATCGTCAGCCTGATTTTCAATACTTTCAATACGTACGTAGACATAAAAAATCTCACCTTAATTACTACATTTGTGCTTCAATTTCAAATATTGTATGTGAAATGATCCGCGTGTTAGTCATTACTTGATTATTTTTTTATTATAACTTTTGGGCCACCTAATATCTGACACTTTTTTGAATCTTATTGTCAAGTATCTAAGGAGAATTCCTCTCCTTGGAGGTTTTTTTTTTTTTTGGAACAATGTTATATTTAATCTCAATTTATCAGTTTTATAATCTAGCTAGTTTACCACTAAGTGCGTGTTTAGTAACCCGGTGAAAAAGTGATTTTTTTTAATGGGGCTTTTGCAGAAGCCCGTTTAAAAAAAAGTCAAATTATAAATGTGATTTGTGTTTGGATTGGCGGTGGGAGAAGTTGTTTTTTTAAAGTAAACCTGTTTGGATTAGCTTTTGAAAAGCCTGTTTGGATGAAAAATGACTGAAAATGGCATGAACATTATTGAATACTACATATATTTTGTTTGTGTACATATTGTTATAATTGATGTTAAAAAATGTGAATAAAATTTTTAAAAATGAAAATTTTTAATAATTATTGAAAAATAAGAAAAATACACTAAAATACTTAATTAAAAAAGGATAAATATATATTTCAATCAGAATGTGGTGTTCCTTCCTACCCTGCCAACGGCAAGAAGCAGCCGAGGATAAAGATGAGTTCTTTGGTTTTTGGGGCGAGAATGAAATGGTTTTTGAGTTCTCTGGATATGTGTGTGTCGGGTTTGCATCTGTGTGTGTGTGGTAGGTGAAGAATTTAAAAGGTAATTAATGATATAACGGTCAGAAGTGATGAGAAGCTATGGATAAAAACTGGTTAATGGGGCTTCTTAAAAGAAGCTCTTTTCATCTATAAAGCACATTGTTTTTTGATGCATTTCCAAACATATATATTTAAGGCAAATAGGTTTTTTCATTGCAAATTGACTTTTTTGGGTGTTAAATGTGTTTCCAAACATACCCTAAATCAAATACCCTTAGATATACTACTCATTTTATACCCCTTTGATTCAAACGATCTACAAGAATTTGTGTAGTTTTAATGGCTTTATTCTAATTATGTCCCCATCCTCAATTTTCAATGAGGGGGATAAAGAGTAATGATGAAATTAAAATAAGAGCAATTTCTAGACAATTTTAATGATACAACTTTTCTGACTTTGTTATAAGTTATATAGTATTATGGATTAGACAGAGTATTATTTTTGGAATAAAAAAATTTATTTCAATTTATATGTTTTTTTAGAAAACTAAAGTTGCATTAATTAACATTTTGTTATCATACCAAGTAATGTATGTTGACAAAAAAAATTTATGAGTAATGCAGAAATTTTTTAATGAATTGATAAATTAAGGATAAATGTAATAATGTTTTAATGTATTAACTGTAGGCAAAATTATATCTTTTGAAGCTCTAACTATATACAAAGTCTCAAGTTGACTTTTTGATTTTATAAGCATTGCTATTTTAATTTAAAAATTAAACTTAATATCCTAACATTTAAGAATGTTTTGTTAGCATTTAAATTTATAATGTCATCATTTTTTTATTAACAATGTTAATGTTAAAAGACTAAAAGAACAATGTAAAATAGAGAGACCAAGAGGAAAACTTAGGTAAAGTTAAAGAATTTAAACTTTACATTTTACCATTAATTGTATGTTAAAACTTTAAAAGAGAGAGTACTTAGATCCCTCTTATCCTTAATATAAGATATATTTATCTAATTTGATTATACTAAGAAAATTAATTATGTTAGTTAATTATGATATACATTTTTTAAAACACCATAATCTTTTTCCTTAAATCCCTCATTCACAACATACTCATCTTATTGATTATTATTAATTGAGCATTAATATGTATAACTTAAGAAAATATTGATAAATATGAAAAATATGACTCATATTTAAGCTTCAAATATGTATTATATTGGGGGAGTATATTCTATTAATTAGATATATTGAATTTTGAATTGATGGTCGGAGCTGGGAAAAAGGAAATGAATGTGATGATGATCTGCAAGAGCCATCTTTCTTTGAGAATGCTCCACTTGGAGGTCTCTATTTTCTAACAACTCTCTTTTAATTTGGTCCAGCTACTACAATATATATCTTTAATTGCTAAAAATATTTAATATTTTAATCCCGAAAAAAGTTTCTCTCGTGGCCAACTTGCCAAGCTAATGCTTTGCTGGAGAGTCTCCTGGTCTTTTGGTGGTTGAACTGTGATTCACACACACACACGTACACTATTTTACATCACGTGGACAATAATTTAATTATTCCACTTATATATATATATATATAGATTATCAACATTTGAACGAGTTGATCCCGATTACAAGGCTCTAATTCATTTCGCTAGGTCGAATTTTCTATTTGACACAAATTCAATAGTACCTTATTGCTCGTAAAGCTCATATTGAGGCACACAATGAGGAAAGCTAAAATAAATAAATAAATATGAATATATTTAATTATTTCTTAGATTTTTATCAGGAACACTTTATCTTGTATTAGGTACAATTAATACCAAAGATATTGTTTTAGATATTTATTTAGTCTAGGTATGTGTTGGTTAGCCCTAGATAGCATAGGGCTGCTATATAAATGAAGCTTGATTACGTAGACGAGGTTTGTAATTAATTAATATATCGAAAAATAAGGCCTTTAGTCAACAGGTCAATTGTAAGTTTTGGAATTTAGGTTTTTGTGTTTAATTGTTCGGTTAAATTCCACAGAGAAGGTGAGAACGATATAAGGGGGAAGATGGTCCTCGTTTGATAGATTTGTTCTTCCTAATTTCTTGACCAAACATTAATAAACACAAAAACTCCGCAAATGATCTTTTTTAATTTCCCTGGCTATCAAATAATTAATATTGCTATATATACACACATATTTCCTTTGACTTGAAAATTAATTTATACCATTACTACTACAAAGTATAGATTTAGAAGCACTAATCTTAAGATACTTTTTCAAACAAGCGTTAAAGAGACTTCTATGTTTTTTTTTTAAAAAATACATATGGCAGCTATAGTCCTTGACCAGGAAAGCACTATAACTACTTAATATCTTGTATGACGCTTTCTTAGAGAAGTGTCATAAGAGGCTATTAAAAAACCAAAAAAAAAAGAAAGAAAAGAAATAAGTTATGACACTTCCGTAGATTCAAAAAGTGTCATAACTTGCTTTTATGACGCTGGAAGCTATGACGTCTTTCAAGCGTCATATTATTTTTAATAATAAGCGCCACATATTGTATTTTTTGTAGTAATGCATAAAGAGACAAAAAAAATTAAAATAACTCATTTTTATTGGCATGATGTGTATTCAAATTTAACATTTAAATAGAAAAGCTAATAATATAATTTAAATTAAACTTGTGATAAAGCTCATTTTAGCAAGTTCATAAGAACATAAGTACCTTGTCTTTGATTCGAATCAAATGGATAAAAAACATTTTTTTTCAAAAAAAAATCGTAACAATATTATTAGTTAAATCCAAATTGTTCAGAATATGCACAACAACTTGCCTCAGGAGGGGGAAAAACGAATAAACCGAAAGAAACATCACTGAACACACATTCGCTCTTTATTTATTATATCTATAATTTATGGTTTTTAATCCTGCAGATCTTCTGCTCATAGTTTTTAATCTGGTTTTGAAAGCGCATTTAATTAATTTGATTCCATTATTCCATGATTAATATCTGATTATTTAAAGAGCTACTTGATCGAAAACGTCGTACCAAAAAGGTTGTATTTAGCAAATCATGGACAACATGACAGAAATTAACATTATTAATTGTGAATTTAATAATAAAAGTGAACATACTATATATTTGGATTTGCACGAGGATAAAAAGCAAGAGCAAAACACCCTGAAACCATGTGCGAAACTGAGGTATATATGATTGAATTCATATCCAGAATTATTAGTTGTTCCGATCGATTAGGTGTGTTTGGAGAATATAATGCCAAGTGGGAATATGTTTCCTTATTTCCTGCTGTCTGTGAAAACATGGATAGCAGTTTAATCCTGATTTCGGTTTTGGTTAATGGTTTCCGAATTAGCATAATAAAATATGCATACCAAACACTCCACCTTCACTCATTACGTGTTAGCTAGCAGTGAAATATTTGTGTTAATTTATTAATACTCGTACGTGTTTTTTTATTATTAGTTCTTATATTAAATTAGAGTTTATAATAATTGAACTATCTAGATAGAAACTGTTAGGAAAATGTTGTTATGGATATGGTTTTCGTGTTAATCAAGATTAATTAGTTGATTAGGTCCTGGCTAACTCTAGCTTTCACTTCTAGAAACACAATTTCCACATTTATAAGCTACCCTTTTTTTTTTGTTTATAATTATTTGATATTGTGCAGTACTTCTATATGAGATTTGAGTATTATTAATTGGGTATGGTTACAAGTGACTTAATAATTTTTTTATTTATAAGATTCGAACCTTCATTCTTATTTAAGAGAAATCGATCAATTGATTTCCAGTCTATCTAATCAACATTAATAGCTGTACATTTATTTTATTACTCAGTTATCTTAATTATATATATTTGAACCCCAACACACACACACAAAATTCATACATATATAATATGTAGATCGATCAATACCATTTTTTCCTTGAATAGTAAGAAGCAATAGCAGCAGTCATCTTCTATTTCCGTACGAATAACTAATAATTAATTGATTTTTAAATAAACATGCTGATGTGGTATGGAATAAAAATAAATATATGACACATGGGGGCATTCTTGGGGTATTTGGATATAGTAAACGTATTTGCTTGGAGTTGAAGGATCCAGATGCAATCTTGCGCGGACCCAGTCGTCAATATTTGGTGGGGAAATGACAATTATGGCCATTGACTTTAACGTGTCAATTAGAAGGACAAGTGGGGCCCATATGCGCACCAACTCAACGTAGTGACGAAACTGCCCTCACGTTATCACATTCCCGCGGTTTTGATCTTTGAAGCTCTCTCCTCACATTAATTATACCCAAGGTTTTAAAATTCGGATCGGTCATTGAATCGGTTAGGGTATTGAGTTAAGGATTAGTGGGTCAGATCGGAGCTAATAGCAGGCTAAATTGGTGAGAAATTAAATATTTTAGATTTATTAATATCAAATTCTAAAAAAAAATTAATTTTTTTTTAAAAATAAAAAAAGTACCAAACCGGGTCGGTCACCAGACCGACCTGGTTTGGTGGCCGGGTGGCCGATTCCCGGGACAGACCGGCCGGTCCGATCCGGGTTCCAAAACATTGATTATAACTGAACATATAAATCTTATGGCGCACACAATATTTGAGTCCAAGCTTATAGGAAGATTCCCTCCTATCTTCTCACTTCCCTTTTCTCTTATTTATTCATTTATGAAGCTAGTAATAAATATATACTCTTATGATGTTATTTATAGAGTACTTTTAATATTTTATTTTAAAAAAACCTTCAAATTTCATTAATTTTATTATAAAATTTAATAACTTTTTAACTCTACTTCTATTTAATATATATGATACCAAAAGAAAACAAAATCGTCACAGTATAAAAATAAATAAATGATTAAATTATATATCCACTTCAAAATTTTAATGCAGTTGCTTATAAATAAGATAAATAAATAAAAAGTTTCTCTCTACCCTATATATAAAATCAAAGGATATGAAACCAGAGGGGTACGTACTTCTTCAATTTATTTACAAGAAACTTAAAATTTTGTCTATAATAATAATATAAAACACATTATGGATTATTAATAATTTTCCCCAATATTAACCTTATTACAATTTGTTAGGAGAAGACTCAGAGCTTATTTGGAATAATGACTAAAATCTTTAAATCCAACTTTTTAATAATTGTGATTAATAATGTACGAGGTAGATATATAAGATTATTTTTGTCCCAGCTTATGTAAATACATAACTTCAAATAAGCACTAAATATAATATATTGTTTCTTTATATTTTTTTATATTATCATTTGGTATCCGGTTCGGGTTTTTGACTGCTCCCTACCAACATAAATGACTTTTAATTTCTAGGTTTCTTTATGAATAATTTTTTTAAAAATTATTTTCAAAGTTAAAGGCCCATTCATAATACTCATGAGATAAATGGTCCGAGGCGACTAATAATATAAATGAATTGGACCAAATAAATGTTGAAGTTTCTCATCACTTACAATGATAATCCCTTATATTCATAAATATACAAGTTCAATGCGCTAAACGTTGTTTTTTTAAAATAATAAATTAAAGTTGAGATAAGTTGTTTTTTACAAGTTTATCAAGTACGAACAGGTTTCAGAGGTTTAAAGATTGCTTGTAAATTCATCATGCGGATCCAGGCAACCATAATGCGCCCTTTAAACGGTAATTTTAACATTGAGTTGCTATCTTATAAGAGACTCAAACCGTTAGATTAAACTCCATTAATGAGATAACATCATTTCTAGTTCAGTATACACTTTTTTTTACTACCTCTAATCCTTAATATTAAATTTAGTTGACTAATTTAAAAAGATTAAAGAATTTAATTATAACATATGTTAAATGACGTCTCAAATATATATATGTATATCATTAAATTATATATAATTTTATAATTCAAATAAATTAGTTTAAAAAAAATTGATAAATATAAATATTTTAAAGTAATTTATTTAACTTTCTTAATCTTTACTTATTAGTCAACCATCTCTTATATTAAGAACCTAGATAGTATTATTTTTCCCCTTTTGATCTTTTTAAAAATTATATACTTACTTTTAAAATTAACCTAAATTAATTAACTGTTGGGCCCATGAAAATATTGATAAATTCTAACGGATTCATTTTAACCAAATTATAGTTAAATTAATATTTTATATATAAAAATAAAAGGTGATTTGTATATCAGTTTTCCACCGAATTTTTATTTCAATTTTTGAGATATTAAACAAGATTTATCGAGTCCAATCCAATTTTCATCATATTGAATTATGACATTTTTAATTTTTATTATGACAGTTCAAACATAAAACAAGACAATTTATAATTGACCTTTTGATCTATTAATCACCAACCCCATTACAATAATAAGTCATCAGTTACTTGACAATTAAATATTAAACCTAAGTTTAATTAGTACTATGCGAAACAGTTAAATTAAACCAAGCGATTCACACCAGTGAGTGTGTGAGAGAGGGCGAGAGAGTTCACATATAGAGTTGTGGCAGGGGATAAATTAAAAGGACTATTCTTTTATTCTTGAATGGAAAGATAAAAAGGGAAGAATAAAATATTTTCTTCTTCAATCTATATTGAATTAACTGTCTCGACAAACTCGATTTAAGTAAATGAGTTGCATTGTTTTTTCTTAAACCACTAGATCATATAGGATATATAGGAACAAGTATTTTGAAACCTGTTCTTTTAATTATTATGTTCATGCAAAAAAAAAAAAAGAACTATTTTTTTGTATGTCCCAAGAAAAATGAGCCAAGTTAGTAACTTTAAAATCGTGTTGAATAATGAAGATAGGATTAAGTTTTGAAAGTTTTTGCTATAGAGGAATATTGCTTAAATTTTTTTTATTTTAATATTATCTGAAAAATATATTAAAATAGAATAATATTGTAATTTATCGTTAAAAAATTAATAATTAACATCAATTTTTTAACAGTTTATATTAATTTTTTAATAATATAAGATAAGATTGTAATATTTTTAAATTTATAGAATAACATTGAATCTGTAAAAAAATTTAAAACAATATTACTTTCCAATCAATACTCTCAAAAACAAATTTACAACTTAAGTAACGCTAGTCGAATATAGAGAGCTAGTCATCACTTAGGTTGATTATGCACTCTCTTTTTCCCTCTAATCACGTTTCTTATGTCAGAACCATTTTAACCAATTTGACCCCATATCAAAGCATACATATATCAAATCTTAGTATATAGTTTTGGGCTTTTTGGTCATTAACCCTAAAAATTACTTGCCAAATCATATGTAAGAGAAATGGGCAATAAAAGAGTCAAAAACAGAATCGAAATCATTGGATTCGCATTCACTGACACGGGTGTCAATATATGTCCTCTATTAAGTATTAGCACATACGAACATACTAGTTGGCAAAAAAAAAAAAAAAAACCTAATATACTAGTAGCTACGCTACATGCCTACATGTATCGATGCCCCAAAGAAATAATCTATACAAGTTTGCCTCCTCGACATTAGACATTTAGATCTCAATCTTTCATTAATTATGATATAAAAATAATACTCTTTTAATTCAAAATATAAAAGCTAAATTTATGTGAGGGGTGTGATTTTTTTATAAGACACATTTTATTTTTGTTTATACATTTAATACCTTTTTTTATAAAATTTTCCACACTTTCCTTTTATTTTTCTCCCCTACATTTTCTTTCTTCATTTTTTCTATTTGTTATCTCTCTTGCTTATTCCTTTAACAAATAATGATATATTAAAAAAAATAGATATCCTGCATATTTATTATTTTAAACTATTTTTAATTAACTTCTTGATAATTGTAAAATAGTTATTTGATTCTTATATTTTGAATCAAATGAGTCATATACAAGTATCTAACTTCACATGACTTCCTTTATTTTAAAATATAATTTTATTTTTTTATTATACCAAATAAGTTTGAATTATTTATATTTATCCAATATTTACCTTCAATTTACAAGCTAAACTAGCCTTAGTGGCAAAAATGTATTTTCTTAAAAAATAAACAGTAATATCTAGCAAGCTAGCTCTCCTTTTATAAAATATCAGCTATATTTGCTTGTTTTTGTATGGATGAAGTTTCATGATACCATCTATTCTAAACTATCAAAATTTAACGCCAACAATCCATATCAATATTTTTTAAACCTAGTTTCATTTAAAAATAAAATTTTAAAAATCATCTTCATTTTAATTTTTCATATTAAAATATTATTTAAATATAAAAAATAAATTTCAGCCGTCTTTAATTTCAGATCACTATATTACATATTTAACAAAAAAAATGCAAAATTCTTTCAAATTAAATATAAACATGTGTTAAAAAAAATTCCCTTTGTGTCTAGAATATATATGACCCAATAATGATGCAAGAGAGGTATATATCATTTAGCTCAAATGAACCGCGTCCTCACGGCAGGACACTTGCATATTTTTCTAATGGATGTTTTTCTCTGTCTCCTGAAATTTACATTTAAATTAATTAGTGCTAAAATTTTCAAAATACGGAAGCGAAATTATCATGTATATTTTGGAACCATGCATGACTTTTAACACCTCCATTTAGAAAATGAAAGGAAGCATTCGGGAAAGTGGGGGTTTCGGTAAAATAAATTAATTAATTAAAATTTAAAACCCTCACGTTCTCACACACTCTCTCTCCCCCTTTCTCTTTCTCTCCATGCTTGCTTGCTTTGTCAAAATTTTCCGCCCAAAGCTACAAAGTCAAGGAGGGCGCCAGGGATACTCTCGTCATTTCCCCCTCAACCAACTTTCCTAGACTCGGATCGGATTAGAATACTCTTCACTCGTTTCATTGATTAAACAATTTCCCACATCAATAGCTTCTTTCTCAAACAACACTATTATTCCTCATTCCTATATATATACTCACACGCAGCACCAGACTCTGAGCATATAAGATCAAACACTCGCAACAAAACAAAGCCGAAGAAGAAGAAAACTTCAAACCCATATAATATTCTCATTTTCTTACCAGCTTCATATATATGAGATTGTAGAGTGATTAAGATCGACGAGGTGATCAAGATTATATTGCAGTATGGGTTTGTCGGCGATATTTGGGGGTTGCTTCAAGGCGGAGGGTCAGGCGGCGGTGCCGAAGTGCAAGGCCAAGGTGGTGGCGACGAAGCAGAGTTCGTACCACTGGGTGTCGGTGTCGGATTTGAGCAATCCGATCAGTGCGACGCTGTCGGAGGATCTGTCGGTGTCGCTCGCCGGATCCAATCTGTATGTGTTTACGTTGGCGGAGATGAAACTGATCACTCAAGGTTTCTCTTCCGGTAACTTTCTCGGAGAAGGCGGGTTCGGACCGGTTCATAAGGGGTTCATCGACGATAAGCTCCGGCTGGGTCTTAAGGCTCAGACCGTCGCCGTTAAGCTCTTGAACTTGGACGGCTCTCAGGGCCACAAGGAGTGGTTGGTGCGTTCTTTTTCTTTCTTTGTTTTTTTTTTCCAACTTTTTCGCTACATTCCAAAATATTCTTCAATTATTATGTGCCTTACAGCTCATGAAAATGCATGCCAGAAAGATAATAATGGATAAATAGTATTTTTATTTTTTTAAAGTTAATAGAATATATAGGTATCATTCCCATTTCCAATAAGTACAAGTTGGAAACATTATTACGCAAAAAACTTCAAGTAATTAAATACTCCGTAGTGCCGTGTAATTAAATAGGAGTATTTTTGTCCACAGATTGTGAATTTTATAATATGTTAAAGATGGTAAATGAAGAATAAATAAGAAAGTTTCAAAAAATAATGAAAAAAAAATTGACTGGTTTTAAATATATGTAAACTCAACTAAAAATTTTGTGATCGAAATTAAGCATCCTAAATATTTTTTTTATTTAACTTCAAATATACTAGTGCCCAATATATTTAAGTGCCGCCATGATTGAATAGATTAATAGTATTTCGAATTTCGTACAGCGAGTGGTGACCCTCTGTTATTTGTTTTTTCTAATCATGTTGCAGACGGAAGTTGTTTTTCTTGGACAACTAAGACATTCACACCTTGTGAAGCTCATTGGATATTGCTGCGAAGAAGAACACAGGCTTCTGGTCTATGAATATCTTCCTAGAGGCAGCTTAGAAAATCAACTCTTCAGAAGTAAGTTTATAACTCAAAATTGTTCCTTCAAATCATATATATATATATATAACCTATAATTTGTTGTTAACTCACTCTTATGTATGTTCATTAATTACAGGATACTCAGTCTCATTGCCATGGTCCACAAGAATGAAAATCGCAGTTGGAGCTGCAAAGGGCCTAGCCTTCCTTCATGAAGCAGCTAAACCTGTTATATACAGAGACTTCAAAGCTTCAAACATCTTGTTAGACTCAGTAAGTGTCATATATATATATATATATATATATATATATATATATAAAGGAATGATTAATTAACTTCTGTCCAATTTAAATCAACCAGTTCATATCACTAACCATTTTGAACTCTTGTGACTGTTTCAGGATTACAATGCAAAGCTATCTGATTTCGGGCTGGCGAAAGACGGACCCGAGGGAGACGACACGCACGTGTCTACCCGAGTCATGGGGACTCAGGGCTACGCGGCGCCCGAATATGTCATGACGGGTCACCTGACGTCAAAAAGCGATGTGTATAGTTTTGGAGTTGTGCTGTTAGAGCTTCTAACAGGAAGAAGATCTGTGGACAAAACAAGACCAGCAAGAGAACAAAACCTAGTAGAATGGGCCAGGCCAGTACTACACGATACCAGGAAGCTAGGAAGGATCATGGACCCTAGACTTGAAGGTCAATACTCTGAAATGGGTGCAGCCAAAGCTGCAGCATTGGCTTACCAGTGCTTGAGCCACCGTCCCAAGAACAGACCCACCATGAGCCAGGTGGTTAACACATTGGAGCCACTTCAGGACTTCGACGACGTCCCCATCGCGCCGTTCGTCTACACTGTTCCGGCCGATGACATGAACAACAACGCCGCCCGGGACTGTGGTGAGCCGCCCCGAGAGAGAAAGAATCATCACCGCCGCCACAGACACCCTCTGAGATCACCGACGTCGCCGCCGAGTCATAATAAGGCTGTGAATTCGAATAATTCACAGTCTAGGAATGGAAGCTCGGCGTCGAGTGGAAGTGGGTCCAACTCACCTACTTCACGTCACAATAAGACCAAGGCTTCTCAATAGAGGAATTAATTAATTATATGGAAGATGAATGAATGAGAAAGAGAAAGCTTGATATGAATATTATTGCAGTGTACATAGAGATATTTTTATTATTAACTTGTATATTTTAGTGGAGAGAGCGTTTGGATTTTTTTTTCCTCGATGCATGCCAGGCTAAGTGTAATCAGTGATGATGTCTTGAAGGCAAAATACAATTATTTTGTTTTGTTTTTTTTAAAAAAAGGAGGAAGTGAGGGGTTCAGTGGGCATGGTAAACATGCTTGGGTTAATTAATTTTATTATATTATTAATATATATTTTATTTTATTTGTTGAATTCGTGCCGGGTGATTGGTGGGAGAAAAATTGATTGTTTTGACTGGGCCATATATATCTTTATGGAGAGGGTGACCGGTTCAGAGAATATTATTATTATGTGGAGAATCACCAAACTTGGATTTGTTGAACAAAGATATAGATGAGATTTTGGGATGCAGCTAAGCGGTTTGACCCAATGTTGCGTCGCTATGATCAACATACCTATATATAATGTTCTCAACTAATTAATTTTTGTTTATAAAATGAACAAAACTGTATATGATGATGCTTGGACTATTAATTAGTACTAGTATTATGTTTTCACACGAAAAGTCAATATTCAAATGAAGGATAAGGCCATGTATAGTCAAAAATGGACAAAGGTTAGTAATTTTAATTCTCTCAATCTAATGACGAAATACAAAGTAAATTTTGTATTTCTTTTATGTCTTTAATATAAGATATATTTAAAAATTGATCATAATTCTAAATCTAAGAATTATTTTTTATATTTTAGTTAAACTTTTTATCCACTACTTTTCCTTATGCATGCACGATCAAATATATCTTATACAACAGAGCATAAAATACTCAGTAGCTTCTCAAAATTCTGCGCCGGGTGGAATAAATATATTATTCTTATATTAAGCTTATTATTAAAAAATAAAAAAAAGATAAATAGGTTCCATTTAATCAACTTAATGACAGATTGGTCTCCCAAATTTGCTTACTCATATTTATCAAGAGGCTTAGAGTGTCATTTCTAATATTTACCAAATGACTAAAATGTCCTCTAACAAGCTTAACACCTACCAGTCCGTAATTAAAATAATAATGATTTTTTCAAATAATTATTTGTTAAAATGTCAAAACTTGAAGATTTAATAATTTAAATATTATTGTTTATAAGTCCTCTCACTACTACAAAAAACAAGATACACAGCGCTTATTTTTTAAAATATTATGGCGTTTCGCAAACGGCATAGCTTTCAGTGTCATAAAAAGATCCTACGGTGCTTGTTGAATTTTTAAAAGCGCCGTTACTTTATATTTTTTGTTTTTTAAAAAATACGTAAAGATGAACCTTCTATGACGCTTTCCCATGAAAAGCTTCATGGGAGGCATTCACCTCCTACAACGTTTCAAAATGAAACGCTGTAGGAGGTGTTGGGACCTCTTACGACTCTGTCCCAAAATGCCGTAAGAGGTGCCAAATCACCTCTTACGGCACTTTTCAAAGCGCCATTGGAGATGTTTAGTGAGATTTTTTTTTCAAAATAATTTCGTTTGTTTCTTTACTTGAACTCATCTTAATTAGAATCTACATAGATCAATATGCAATAGTAATCCAAAAGAAAAAAGCAAATCAAATCAAAATTAAATAATACATAACTAGTTTATAAAATTAGTATTAAATGTATCCAATTATAACATAATATACAATTGTATGCGCAACTAATTTACGAGACTAAGACAAGACAAGAAATTTTTAAGAGAAACCAAACTAACGTATGTGCCTAAGTATTAGGTGATATATGGCTAACCATGTATTGACACCATTCATCAATGATCTCATCCACTTAATGATCAGTCAATTGGTCACAACGTTCATCTTCATAATACTACATAAATATCACGCATAGAACAAATTAAAATCACTATAAAGCAATTAACTTAGACACTTCAATTTTTAATTAAATTCAAAACACAGTATAAACTATATAAGTAAAAGTACTTACTTTTGTGGGAACACGATTTAGATTATGAGTAACTATATCTTTCATATATTTCATGATGTAGTAACCACAATCATTATTGTTTGGCTAGAATGGACACTGCAACAATAAAAAATAATACTTAAATGATTGTTTAAAGAAAAATTTGTGAATAACAAAATTTGAGTAAATTCATATACTCTAATCTTCTTCTAAGCCGTGATGCTGTCAGTGCGTTTAATGGGATAGGGCAATCCAACATTGTTTCTATATGCCGCCAATGCACTAGCAAAAGAAGTAATGAGTGATTAATTTTGGTTATTCAATAATCACACACGCAAATATTTACACAGACACCTATACACTTACCCATTAATCATAATCACCATATCTTGCCGGTTATCTAGATAACTAGTCTCTATAGGATCTAAATAAAAAATGCGGGGGCCTCCAGTTATGGCAGGCTGGATCACAAGCAAAATCCAATGTGCCCTATCGAGATGCATTGCATTTAGGGAACTTATCTAACGTTGCATACTGATTACGAAATAATATGAAATCGTTAGGGCATGCATGTATATTCTTAAAACCCATACCAGTTGTAGAGCAAAGCATTCGCTTTGCCTCGTATGTCTTGGTAGGAAGTACATTTTCTTTTGGGAGCATATCTTGCACTAGTTCAAGAAGTGCGGTGAAACCAGAATCACTCTATCTATAGCGCGCTTTAAAGTTGTACAATTTCAACATTGCTAGCAATCTTGTATATTTTGTACTACCAGCATATAATAGTTTTTCTGCATCACCTTTCAACTTTTCAAATTATTTAGTATAGTTATGAAGCACCCCTTCGACTGCATTTAACATTTCTTGAAGGCCATCGTCCTCATCGCACATGCTTGGGTTGAACTCATTTAAAGCACCGGTCGTGGTATGCACCCGATGACTACTTGCATCATTCGTCTCACCATGTCTTGTCCATCGTGTATATGATTGATCAATTTCATGATAGACTAAATGATCTAGCAAATCAAGTGGACTAATCCGCTTTCCATAACAACAAGATAAGCAAGGACACAAGATTTTGTTTGGATCATTTGTAGTTCTCTTGCAAATTTAATAAATTCTTTTACACCATCTATATATCCTTTTGAGCATCGATCAGATGACATCCATTTTCGATCCATCTATACCTTAAATATATTTTTATAAGTGGTTAGTTGTTTGCCTAATGCAGTTAGTAATTACTTTTATCTTTTGTTATTTATTTAAAAAAAATTGCCATCATAACATCCTAAAATTAAATTTGAAGTTATACAAATATTAAACACATTGTTTAAGTCACAAATAATAAACCAATTATTAAATCCATCAACATCATATTTATAAAGTTAAGAGATTAAAAATATACTTGATGTGAAATTGAAAGGGCTACAAATATACTTTAACTAAAATTAAATTACATCCAATTAATTCAAACTTGAAATAACTACAAACAACCGAGGTTTAAAAAATAAGCAGCATAGCATAACGTGTCTATATATATGACAACACCAAAAATTATAATGTGCCAAAAATTATAATGCGCAAACAGATCAGAGGTTCTTCAGCTATTTTAATTTGCACTTCCTCTCTGTCGTCTCACCGTCCACCTATCATATCCTCAACATTAATTTCTCTCTCTAGTTCAACAATCTCAACATTCTCTTTTCGATCGCTGGACGCTCATATTTTATCTTTTTTTTCAGCAAAGAATTATTTATTAAAGAACTCCAGCATTTAAGTTGCTCAAGCTCGAGCCATACACGTTTTACACGATTCAGATTGAGGACAAATTTTAACTAAAAAGACAAAAAAAATGTGCTCGCATTTTTGGGAAAAAGGGACTTGCAGGAAAAAATGTTGTAGGATGCGACACAAGTTGAAAACAACATGTGGGACCGGAAGCTTTGAACTGCAATCGAAGTGGCGAACAAATATTGAAAAAATCAGATGTGCACGGAGAAATAAGAGGAGACAGGAATAAAGGAAAGGTGGGGGGATAAAAGAAACGTCTGTTTTTTGCATCGTCAAATAGAATGGAAACGCGGGAGAAAATGAAAAAATGACTCTCCCGCAACTTGAGAATGAATTTATACATCTTTGTAAGGCGCTTGTAAAAAAAACGTTGTCAAATATAACACTTTATAAGGCGCTTGCAAAGAAAACCTTGTCTAAGGCCTTTTTTAAAAAAAATTATAAAAAAAAAGTCTTACCGCATGTATGGCATTCATAAAGGGGTAAGACAAATATTGTATATGTGAAGTGCTATTAGAATAAAGCGCCGTCCAAAAACATACTTTTTAAAAATAAAATAACATAAAAAGTATCACTAATAATAACTTCATCGAGAATGGAATAATCTGGGAGTGTAATAAATTAAAGCAAACTAATATATTATAAGTGGAAGTAGGAATAATCTCTCAAATTGCTCAAAGCAAACTAATATTGTAAGTGGAAGTGTTTTTATAAGACAGAAGAGCTAAAACATGAAAACAACACATACAAATGATTTTTCCAATATTTTGAGAAAAAGAAAGACAAATAAAAAGAAAAGATATGAGAAATTATAAGATAGCTTACCTGCAGGTAGAGAAGAGAGATCGCTTTCAAAGAATCCTCAAACTAAAATTGTTCTTGAAGTCTGTAAAATGAAGATAGAAATGAAGATATAGGACATGAAGATATAGGACGAAAGCAACTAACAATTGAAAAACGAAAAAGAAACAAAAGGACAAAGGAAAAAAAAATAATGGCCTTGGCCGGCGCTTCTTGTAAAGTGCCGGCCAATATATATCCTTGCCCGGTGCTTTCCTTAAAAGCGCCGGCTAAGGATACTTTTCTCACCTTTGGCAGCCTTTGCATAAGTCGAAGGCTGCCAAAGGCTATATATCATCACGTGAATTATTCTTCTGCCAAGGCCAACTTATTCAACCTTAGTAAGGAATCTAACGTCAAATTTCATTGAGGCATGTATTTTTTATAGATAAAGTGTGTGTGTATGTGTGTGTGTGTCTCTCTTTTGTTAATTTATTTTTTTAAATATGTACTTGATTTATTTTTATTTCATAATTAAAACATTAGAAATAAATAAGTTGGGGGAAGTTTGTTGACTAAATATATACAACGAATTAACTTAAGTAACATCTAAATGTTCATAATAATTTTAAATCATTTTGACTTTACACCAGCTATGATGCTTTGCTGCAAAACGCCATAGCTTATATACTAGATATAAAAAAAAGGCCTTATATGACGTTTCTTAAGAAAGTACCATAGAATCTTAACACTAAATTATGACACTTATAATAAAAAGCCCATATGTTATATATTTTTTTTAAAAAGAAACAATTACCTACAACGTTTCTTTGAGAAACGTCATTAAATGTACGCCACTAAAAGCCTCTTTTGTAGTAGTGTCTTGTGCAGTTCACAAATGAATTTGTGTTTTTTGAGCGCATTTTTCAAATTTTACCACTATTTTTTTTGTAAGAAAAAATAAAGGAGAGAGAATAGACTAATATACCGGGCCAACTCCATGTTCGGATCCGGGTCAAAGCTCCAATACTCCATAACTCGAATATAATAATGCTCACACAATTAGTAGACTACTATAGCCTAATTAGGATTGGCACATCATATCACTAGAATAAGAAAGATGGTAGAAGAGAATAGAGATTGCTAGATATCTCAATGGCAGAGATGTGTTATAATAACTGAAGGTGGCATCTCCTATTTATAGTGGTTTAGGGTGACCATTAATTAGAAAATAATGTGGACCCCTTTTTTCTTTCTAAGTTAGTAATCAAGAGAATTAATTCTCAATTAATTTCCTGAATTATGATGACTTGTTTCTCAATTAACAATCTCATAATTAATACTAACTTATTTCTTAATCCATAATTAATGTTGATTTGTTTCTTATATGATTAGGTTATTTGTATCCTAATCAAATAGTCTAACCCATTAAGGACAAACTTGAACCCAAAGTCCAACATCTCCCATTCGCACTTGATAGGCCTCCCATCATATGTCTGTTACTCTTTCCTATTTCATACTTGGCATCTGTCGTGATCGCATGAGCAAAACGTCTTCAAAATTTGATGCTTGTGATACTAGAAATCCCTTATATCATACCATTATCCAATGACACCCTTTATAAATCTGTAAGCTATCTATTTGTTTTCTCAAATGCCCCAGATTCTCCTATACACATTTCTCATGGCACATCTAATCCCTCTCAAGTTAATATGTTGATTAACTCAGATTGTTTTTCATACACATAGTATCCGCACTTACACGTTACACATAGAACTATTAAGGGATCAACCACAGACACTAGCACATCTCATGTATCTAGGAGTAAATCTTCTTTTTTGACCAAACATCAATTCGTCTTAACTTGGCTACTTTCTTAGTTTTCACTCATCTAATTGAATCGTATGTAATCATAGAGCTTCAGCTAAAGTAGTTGTCACCAAACCAAGATTTCATAATGCTGCCTAAGTCTTAAGGGCATCGTGGAAGGATTTTTCCTTCCAGAGACTTATACCGTAGTGAATCAGGGATCTTTCACCTACGCCCCATGTTGTAGTCTTAACTTTCAAGCACATGTAGTATGAATTACATGCTACGGTGAACGGTTTGTGGTGTACGTCGATTTCTTCTTCTTTCACCGTACAGACATCAGTTCCAAAATATACTCAATATTTGAACTAGAACTTTCATGTTCACAATATCTCTTTTGCAATCTCATTTGTGAAAAAAAAGACTTATTTGTTTGGCTACAAGTCTGTATTCATTCTTCGATCCATTTTCTATGTATATATACATATGGATCTCATCTTAGTTTAACTGAAACGGCTTAGACACAAAGATTCTTCTTAACGATCTTATGGTGATCATTTGCTCATCTTACCCTCCCATGCCCCCTGTAAAATGTGGGAAGACGGTTGTTCGTATGAATGAACCAACCTTTTCTGACCTGTACGACATACAGAATTGTATACCTTACATGTATTTACTCATAACATACATATTATTTCTTTTATCTTCATATAAAATAAGTTCAAGACCTTTTATTTTGTTTGTACCCCAAGTTCTTCACTAACTCAATGAATGTCAAGCTACGGCTTAGTAAGGGGATTTACCAACATTCCGTTGGTAGAAGGACATTGAACTGTTGCTTTCCTTCTTTGAAAAACATATCTCTCATAGATATGCATCAAATGTATGTTTCACCTTGCTGTGATACATAAGATCCACATCATAAGATGTTGTCGTTTGGATCATTCTACCCACCATTCATTCCTAGTTACTCATAGGAAATTCTCTAGCCATATGACTCCTTTGAATGATAGCAGAATATGCTCTGTATTCTAATTCTATGGATAACAAAA
Source organism: Albizia julibrissin (assembly GCA_037074505.1). Classification (NCBI taxonomy): domain Eukaryota; kingdom Viridiplantae; phylum Streptophyta; class Magnoliopsida; order Fabales; family Fabaceae; genus Albizia; species Albizia julibrissin. The sequence goes on from CM073482.1 coordinate 10,376,087, forward strand.
ATTCATTATCTATTTCTTTACTCCATTATCATTTTCCTATGTTTTGTATTAGAGTATCCTTTCAAAGGTAAGTTGTTATCTTAACAACTTAATCCATGATTATTCTCATAATCTTTTTCACAACTGGACCAAAAATAGCTTCCAAGTCTGACCAAAATCATTTGGTCTTACATATATATATATATATATATATATATATATTAATGTGTACATTTATGTTACCGACCATATTTTTACTATGAGACTATATCCACTTTTTCTGAGTTTGATTCCTCGTAGAACATGTAACCTATTTAGGTTTGTACCCTTGACTTCAAAGGTGTCTATGGGTTTTCATTTTAGCATACTGGATGCCTAAAGATCACACTTGTACTTGTCTTAGGTGGCAAAGACTATACATTTCTAATCTTCATTAATCCTATCATTCAAGATATGTTCTGTTTAACTTATAATCTTTTAACTCAGAATTTAAGGATAACTCTGATCCTTTGTTCCTTTTAACTCCCTTGACACTTGTTTCAGCTAAACATATTTCATTTGACAAATGACGACTTCACAAAGAATCATCTGAAAACTATTTGGCACTTATGCAATGTTTTTCAATTATCTCGAAGTTGGCGAGGCTTGCACATTATGAAACCTCATATACTACTGCTTGGATGATTCTTTCTACGAAACCCTTAAGCTGCTTCATATAGAATTCATCGTCAATTTTCAATTTTTTAAATTGGAAAGTGGTATTCATATAATCTTGATTTAATTTCAAGACTAAGCTTATTGTCATAGCCAAAATTTGGTTCTTTAGAGTTGAAATGCACAACAGGAATTCTTCCTATTATAGTACCCCTTAGCTACTAAATGTTTTAGGTTTTATATGCCCCTTATGGATTTGACAATCTATTTGTTCCCAATCACCTAAAATATTTACTTGACTAATTTCATAAAGAATCCACACCCTCTTGTATGATACTTTGCAATTCTTCTTAGTAAGTTTTTCTAGTATCTTTCAGACACTTATAGGTAGTCATCATAACCTTCTAAATGATGAAGAAATCATTCAATATATTAGGAAATCTATGCCCTTATCATAATTTGCTGAATGACATTTTACTCCGAGGTGGATTTCATAAGATTCTCTTTCCTATGTGTGGGTGAGGTATTCTTCTTGTAACTTACCTCTTTTGTTGTAAAAATGGTCTTAACACTCCCATTCGAATTAGTGAACTTAAGAATATTTGGTTATTCCTTGTCACTGTTAACCTCTTAAAGATATTTTTATATAATCAATGCTTGTTTCTTGCTAGAAAATTTGTGTTATATGAATGTTGCATTCCTTGGTTCTCTTAATCACTGAGCCGTCATCATTTTCACTTATGAAGACATATCGTTTGAAATTTTTAGGTCATCTCGTGAAGACATACCTTTTGTGCATTGGCCATAGTCTTCCATACTCACAAAGAATTATGGATATTAAGTTGCTAACCCTTATAGTCTTAACGTGTTTAGGCTTGGTTTGAGGTCTATCCAAAACTCACAAGGTTTCATTATGACTGACTTGGAGGGCATTTGGTTAAGTGAAAAGACAATGGCTGTGAGTTTACATGTCAACATATGGCTTATAGTTTCACTTGTGTTATTGTTTAATCAACCATGTGAAGGAGATGTCTATTTTTTTTTATTTCAATAACTCTATTATGTTAAAGGGTTTTAGGTATTGATAGTTGCCTAATGATCCTTTTCTTGTACACATAGCATCTTGAACTAATCAAACGGGTGTTCTTAACCCTTGTTAGTTTAAAAGGTCTTAACCTTTTAACATAACTGTATTTCGAGTAAACGTCCATGATGTTAATGAAACACTAGGCTCTGTATACTACATCACTTTATTGGTTCACAAATGTCATAGTTTTCTAATTACAGAGGATTTGTTCTCAAAATGTTTTCTTATCTTTCTTGCCAGTTAGACTAAGTTGTCAGTTGCTCACATGGATATTCTTCCTTTAGCACACATTACTTAGTAAATTCTCTTTTGTTAGTTTGATCATTCCTTTTATCAATGTATGCATATATCAAGAGATGGAATTGTTATCCCTAAAAGGAAATATCAAATCCAATAAAGAATTTGAGAGGCATAGTTCCATCGATCTTTAACTAAAGAGATAATAAAGATGTGATTTTGTCTCTAGCATATTACATGGAGTAAATCAGAGTGGTTTATCTATGCAGAGTTAACATGCAAGTTCCAATTCTTTGATTCTTTCTCTTTCTTGCTTTGCATCCGACATGAAACCATATGCTTCTATGAAACATCAACTACTCAGATGGATTGTTTCTTCTACAACCCTTAAAGAATTATCAATGTAGCCTTTTATCTTTGTAGAAAACTTTCTTGACCTCTGTTAGCCGTCTAGCTTAACCGTAAGCGCACGGATCGTCACAAGTAGTATAATAATATCGTTCCCATGAGGACTAAGGCAAAAACGAGTTAATTATCACACTTATGTTCTTAATTAGGTTGAGTGAGAGTAATTTAAAAGAAATTTTATATTTAAGAATTAATTGATTAAAAAGAATTTATTTGAGAATTTCAAGACGGGAGAAACCTATGATTACTTATCCCTATTGTATTTTATAATACTAACTTAACTCTTAAATTGATAATGAAAACATGTACTTGTCAGAGGTTCAAATTAATTGATAAAGCTTTCTCAAGTTAAAACCAATTTTATATTTTGAATTAACATGCGCAATCTCTTGTCTTAGTTAACGAAAATACTCATTAAGCTCTAACCTCAATTAGACAATACTAGGCTAATAGATATATCTCTATTCTATTAACAAATCATCCATTTAACTCCTAAACTTCAAGTCTAGCATGATTTTACCTAAGTTCTACAATTAAATTAGCTTTCTCAAGCATCACTCAATTGAACCCAACAATCTAAGTGGTGGCCAATCACCCAGAAGCATTAAACATAAGATAAAATCAACATATAAATTTCATTAATCAATAAAAGAAATAAATAAAAAAAGTCTTAATCCATCTAATAGTTCAAAGCAATTCTATAATATGAAATTTAGCTACTCATAGTCATAAGTAAAACCAAATCAAAGCAATAATAATCAAAATAAGAGTTAACTGAAAGGAAAGAGAAGAAATTAATAAAACCAAAAGATTGAGCCTCAAATCTCTTATAAGCTTTAATTCATTGGCTTCAATTTCCTTCAATTCTCTACAGCGTCCTTTGATCCAATGCACAATGATGCTCTTGGTCTTTAAATCAGTTACCTCCACAGTCCTCTCGTCCTCCTGTGAAGATGATGACAAAACCTGAATGTCTCCCCCTTTTCTCTGTGTATTCAAACGCTTTTTTTTCTTCTTTCCTAAAGAAGCTTAACCCCTATATATAGGTCAGGTTCCTAGATCCTCATGCAATATCTTTCTAGCAAAATAAAATCAAACAAAAAGATAAAAAGATAAAAAAAATAGATAATGATAATAATAAATAAAGATAATGATGATGACAACAATAATAAATGAAATATATTTTCATTTTTATCTTAAATTATTATATTTATTATTAATATCATTATTTTTATCTTTAATATCAAAATCATTATTTTTATCTTAAAATTTGATATTTATAATGAAATCTCTCTAAATTGATATTTTATCAAAATCTCACTCAAATCCCTTTAATTTAACCTAGATGAATCCCAAATATATTAAAATATATCTTAAGATTATCTAAAAATAGGGAGTCATCAACCTCCTCTATATCAAATTTACCTTATAGATTTCTTGCCCTTAGGTTTAGAAGATGAATCCTCACACTCTTTAGCTAAGTTCCTTTAACTGATGGATCTTGGATCCTTCAATCTTTCATGCTCAAGTTTAATGTGGTGAACTACATTGCCGAAGGTCACAATGTACATATCATGGGTATTATTCGCTTTCATATACTCTCACTCACTGAAGACATAGCTTACTCACACTCACTAAGAGACGTCTTGTCACAATATACACTTGTTTGTTAGAAAGAACTTAGCTTGTTTGTGTTAACTTCTTAATTTGACATTTGCTTCAAGTGTTTCCTAAACGACATGTTAGGACTTAATACACTATTTTAAAACTAAACTTAGCTTTAACTTTATAGAAGAAGATTGTCAATTTCATCACCTTCTAATGCTATCCACATTATCTAGATAAAGTTATATTACTCATATTGTCATAAATATGAGCAATCTTGTTCTTTCTATGCTTGATAACATAATTTTTCTATTTCCTTTGTGGTGCTTCAGCCTCTAGATGTTGAAGAATAATTGGTATGATGTCCTTGACATCTCATTCTTCCTGAATACAATTGATTTAAGAGTTTCTAACTCTTTTAATATCTCTATTGAGCTTGTCTTCATACCTCAGTTAAATAGACTTGGTCATAATTTGGTCACTTAGACAATTATGATATACAAATCATATTTGTTTGTTTAAATAAGACATAAGATAATTAGATAATAAGTTCAGTAGTTTTACGTTCAGGAGACAACTATTTTGACTTCTATCCTACTCATGCTAGTTAGCTCATCACCCTTTTAACCATTTCCTTAATCGAACACATTCCCCTTTGGATTTATGGATACATTCCAGAAACTCCCACTCAATCAAAGCTGTTATTATAATAAGATAGTAACATAATAACAACATGGATGTTTATGGAAAGAAGAGAATATGCTCAATTCAGTTCTAAAAATCAAAGAACATAACCATAAATTCAATGAAGAAAAAACATTCAAGATCTGTAAAAAAATTTGCCTCATATTAATGTCTTTTAACTAGGTTCTCCCTCTCATAGGCCCTTCTGACCATATGAACTCATGTATCATATTGCTACAATGTCAAGCTCATTTTAGCCATGTTTACATCCACTTTCTTGGATGTATTTGCAGCATACCTCCCACTTGATGAGATGATTCATACATCTATATCTATCTTATTATATGTCACAACATTTGTGATAAAGAGTTGACTTAGAAGTCACTACTTCAATCCCAACTGATTCAATGTGGTTAGAAGCATGTGAAGACTTATTATTATTTAATAATTTCAAGTTGTTGCAAGTTTCAGGTTTTATCTCTAAGAATTTAAGTTAAGGTCGAATATGGTCTTATATTCAAAACTCATTTGAATAATTTCCCATTTTAAAGAATCTTTTAGCATTAACCTTATGGTGCATCTAAATTATTCTTAATAAGTAAACTTACTTATTCCAAAAACAATAGATTCAATATAGACTCAATATTAACGTTTTTGGGAAACTTTAAGTGCATACAAACACCTTTTTAACTTAAATCAGATCCAAACATGCCTTAAATATATGCAAGTTATATATCAAATTGAAGCTTTTGAATTTAGGGAATTTTAGGAACAAATCGCGTCTCAATCGAAGGTCTCACGTGCCTACATGTGCCTTTAAAAGGTATCTGGATCAAAAATCTTGAAAAATTAGAAAACTCTAGTGAAGTCCACTCTCAGTGGAGGCAGGTATACTCAACGCGCCGCCTTGCGGCCATCAGTTGGTAATACTCGCCATCCTCTTTCCGATGGTGCCCACCACGTGGCAAATAGTGGCCCCTGTGGGCCCTATGCACCACTTGTCATTTTCTGATTTTTTTTGCATAGGTCAATGATTGATTGTTTACTAGTCAATAGTCAACTCTTGACACTGACCAAATGTAAAGATCCTATTTTGTCAAAGGCCACTTAAAAAAATAAATAAATAAAAATCCTCTCATTGATGGTGATCAGTGTCTAAATTGGCAATCATCATTAAAGGGAAAATAAAAAATAAAATAAATTTTTTTATTCATGATGATTGGTGTCTAAATTAGCAATCGTCATTAAAGGGAAAAATGCTCTTATTTATGATGATTGGTGTCCAAATTGACATTGTCATTCATTAAGGGAAAATTAAAAAAATAAAAAAGTAAAAAAATATATCTCATTTATGTTGATAGGTTTAAATTAGGAAATTACTTGTGGGAAAAATAATTAAAAAAATTAAAAATGAAAATTTAAAAAAAATCTCTCATTGATGGTTAAAGCTAGGAAGTTTTATTAATAGAAAATACAAAAAATAAAAAACAAAATTAGGAAAAAAAATCTCCATTGATGGTAATTGTGTCAAGTTAGAAAGAACATTTATGAAGAAAACCCCATCTTGAGACTATAAATAAAAGAGCAAGAGTTGAAGCAAAAAAAAAAAAAAAGAATTTTAGGAGAAAAGAGAGGCAAGGTGAGAGCTAATATGATTTTCTCATTTCTTACTTAAGCATAATGTGCATGTGGAAGGGTAGTTAAGGACAGAGTCATTTTGTCTTTGTTTAAAAAGAGATTCTTTGCTAACCCAATGAACATCTCTACATACAGATGGAGGCATTCTTACTGAAATATTAGGCAAATCTTCATAAGTATATTACTTGTTGTTGCTCCTTGCTTGTATTATTTTTGTTCTTTTCTCTATTCTCTTCTCACCCAGCAACATTTGGTTTATAAAATAATGGATTGTTGACCAAAGTTATGCTTATGGGCCACGTGTATTTCTTGAGGTGTCGTGTTTGCATTTTGATGATTATGGGATGCTCGTATTATATGATGAATATATCAGTTGGACATTGATATGAATTAAGGGCTTAGAAGTCATAAGTATGCAAGGATAAAAGGTATGCATAAATCTCCTTATCTTTAGCTTCCCATTCTTTTAACTTGTGCTGTTTTTTCCTTTTTTTTTCCTTATCCCTTTCCTATGTTCTCTTTCAAAAAAAAAAAAATGATTTTAACCCATTTTTATCAATGAAAATAAAATGGAAAAACTCTCTTTCATGAAAAATAAAGAAATTGATTTCATAAATAAAAAAATACAAACCATACAAAAAATATTTTTCTCAAATAAATTAAATAAACATTTTTTCTAAAAAAAACCAACAAAGTGACACGCCTTTTTACCCAGCGAACTACGTGAGTTTTGATCCCTCTAAAGGGCACTAGGCTCTAGGCTCTCTTCCTAGGTCAAATCTAACAATGTAAATAATTAATTTTGCTTTCTTATTTTGTAAATATTTTTTTTGGTAATTATGATGAAATTTTAAAAAGCCATATTTATTTTTAAATAGTTAACTTAGGGTAACCATTCTTATGAATGGTTGTTGTGGGGTGCCTAACACATTCCCCATGCACAATCGACTCTTAAACCCTAAACAGTTTTTGTAGAGCAATTTCCGTTTTTTAAAAAAAGGTTTCCAAAATTACCCTTTTTTAAAATTTTGGTGGAGCCTCCATGTTTTCCAAATTTCGGGCGCTACACCAAATGACGTGTCGATGAACGTTGATGTGGTACTCTCCTATTGGTACCACATGGTTTGGTTGACTGATAACGTGGTGCATTGACTGTTACGTCATCATCTTCAACCTCCAGCCGGGTCAACTTGACCCGGTTGGAGCTTCAGCAGGTCATTGCGACCCGTAAACTTTGGAATAGTATATCTTCCTTATTTTAGCTCCATTTTTCACACTCTTGGTGTCGTTGGAATCATCGTTGAATGTACTATAGATCTATAGCTTTTATTTGATATAAAAACATATTTTCAGTAATCAAATCATGAGTCAAGTGGCGGCGGTGACAAGCGACCTGCCAACTTCCTTCCTTCATTTCTCTCTCATCTGGACTTTGTTTGACGTGTTTTAAGTGTTGTTGGAATCATTTCTTTGAGATCTACACACCCATAGTCTTACCTTAGGTAAAAACACTTAGTTTCAACAACCCAATTTTTTACCGATGTCGACGGCACTTCGTAACATAACTTGGATGTGTGTCCTCTATGCTTTAAGAGCTCTTAAACATAATAATACTCATGCAATTATTAGACTATTAGAGCCTAATTAGAATTGACAAGAAAGATAGTAGGAGAGAAGAGAGATTACCAGACAGCTCAATAGCAGGGATGTGCTATAACTGAAGGAGGCACCTCCTATTTATAGTGGTTTATGGTGGTCATTAACTAGGAAATAATGTGTACCCTTCTTGCCTTCTAAGTTAGTGATCAAGAGAATTAATTCTCAGTTAATTTTCTGAATCATGATTACTTGTTTCTCAATTAACAATCTCATGATTAATACTAACTTATTTTTCATTCTATAATTAATACTGATTTGTTTCTTATTTGATTAGGCTACTTGTTTCCTAATCAAATAATCAAACCCATCAAGGGCGAATTTGGACCCAAAGTCCAACAGTTTTGGAGCAAATTGCAATATTTAGTTATTCTCGACCTCTCATTACTGAGATTATGTGAAAAAATATTAAAAGATAGAAAAACATTAAATGGTAAGAATTATGTTGGGAATAGGGATGTACTCATTATACATATAGCCTAATGTTCTAATAGTCTCGATTTAGCTCGATCACATTAGGTTGGGTTGGGTTGGCTTGAGGATAGAGGACAAAACCAAAACAGTATAAGTCCCGTTTGTTGGTATGGAACTAATGGAAGTGAAAGGTGAGAAGTGTAAGTGGAATTGAGATTATTGTATGTTTCGTATATTGGAAGTCACTTCATTTGGGAACCTAATTCCATCAAAATTGATGGAACTCACTTCCGTTAACTCCCTATGGAACTGATTGTACTTCTATGGAACCCATTTTAATTTCTAGCTTTGCCCTCAAGCTTTCAAGTGCAACCTTCAAGCTTCCAAGTTATCCAATGATGGCAATGGTGACGGCAACAACGTTCATTTGCGACGGCGACCCCCAATGGATGTGCAAAATTGATGGCAATAGTGAATCCCCCAACAAAAACAACTATCAAACTTGTGAACTCAAATTTCATTGAAATCTTTGGTTTCAATTTCAACTAGCACGACACCCTTCCCTTCTCATCTCCGTTCATAGTAGCATGACCTTCATTTTTGTTTCTTTTATTCTAGTGCTTCACGATTTCAATTTCAAATTTATGATTATCCTTCGATTTCACCAAGTCATGCCTCTTTCCCTCTACATACCGTCGTGCTTCTCTTTGTCTTTGTCTTCTCCACCATGCCAATGTTCATATGGTGATCAGGATCTCTGTGGTGGTCAGTCCATGGCTGACAACTATGGTCCTTTATGGTTGCTAGGTTTTTGTTTTCTTAAGGGCAAGTGAGTCTTTTCATGTTATAAATACAAATATTAAATTAAAATAATACTTCATTTCTATCAGCATACCAAACAAACTTTTAATCACACTTCCACCTCTAGATCTACTTCCAATTCTACTTCTATTAAAAATTCTTCCAAAACATACCAAATGAGACATATATGCTATGTGAGCTATGCTTTTATTATTATTATTATTATTTGATAAAGATTTCTCCTTTTGAAGCTTGGAGTGTAAAAGATTGTTGTTTTTCCTAATAAATACACTTTTTAAGATTAAAATTTGTGTTCTCCTCCTTACAAAAATGAGACCACTTACCACCTCAATCATCAACTTATTGCCCATATGTGTTATGGTTTCTTACGTGCGAATAATTACACATTTTTCCCATTTGTTTTACAAATTTACACAAATTAAAAAAATATATACTGATCATTTTCACAAAAAAAACTATATATATACTGATCATTTCTCTAAAATACTCTTTATTTTTATTATTAACGTTGATAATTATTCCTATCTTACACAAATTAATTGAATGGACACAACAAACATGGGTGAAGAGTAGAGATTGTGATTATCATCAAAGTATATAGGGCGGGTTTCAAAATTAATAAAGTTAACGGAGACCAAATATTCAATTTTCGCATTGTACCTAACTCCAATAGATATAGTATATGCCCTTCTAGAATGCCTGCTGGGAAGACTATATATAGCCATACACCTAACCCCGAGTTTATAATTAAATTAACGTTCACATTATCAAATATCGATTGAGATTGTTAAATTCTTCCAAGACAGCATTATAAAGTGAAACTTGCCTTAATTATTGAAGTGACGCACTAACAACCCATTTAGTACGTCCACGCAATATAACGTATGCCCCAACACACAAACATGACACCCCACCATGAAGAGAGACTCTCTCCTCAAATTTAAAATATAAAAGGAAAATTGTAAAAAAAATACTTTTAGTGTAAATTAATTGTCAAAAATGCTACCATGCGTGTAAACAATTTTATGTCGTGTGTAAATAATTTTCTATCGTGTATAAAAAATCTTCCGTGTGTTAAAAAGTCTTCCCTGCAAACATGCAAAATATCTTTCGTATGTGTACAAAATATCTTCTGTTGTGTGCAATAGATATTTTATGATAGCATTTGACAATTAATTTACCCTAAAAATATTTTTTAGCAATTTTCTAAATATAAATCACGTTCAACTACCTCATAAAAATTAAGAAAAAATGGTTAATTCAGTAAATTTATGTTAAGCTTATTTTTTAAATTTTACCTCTATTAAAAAATGGTGGATAAGCTTCATTTAACATTTTTGAATTACTAATTATAAGAATAAAATTAGTAAATAAATATTTGTTATTCTCAAAGTGATTTGGTGTATATTATTTTACCAGATAATTTTTCTAGAACACGATTTATATTTTGGAAAGCATAGACCCTTTTCGTTTCACACTTTGCACTATGCTAAAGAAGTTGAGGCATATACATAGGTCAACGAATAATGTTACAATTATTTATTTATTTACACACGTGATCTTTTAATTTGAGTAATTATCTAATTTTCTAACGTAAATCGTTAATATTGAAATTGTAAAAAGGTAAATATTACTCCCCTAGTCTTATTTATAAGAAATTTTTTTTTCATGGGACTAGGAAAGTTCATTTTTTCTATTTTATCTTTATTAAATACATATTATTTATAATTAATTATCATACACACCAAACGTTATATTCGGGGAGAGAGAAAAAAACTCATTAGGTAAATAAAGTCAACAAAGTATTAAGAAAACATATTTTACTATATCTCATACTTTTTATATATTCTTTTTATATTTTCATAAATAGAGATATATATAAAAAAATATGATTTTTTTAATACATTTATAATTTATAATTATAAGTTGGTTTTACATAATTAAAAAAAATTATTTATAAATGAGACCTTAGGATTCCTTATGCTTTTATATATGCATACTGGACGGCACCACGCGGAAACAGCGCCCAGGTCGCAGTCTTCCTTTCATGACGAGTCAATTGGGAGGCCTTGTTTTGTCCTTTTCGTCTTTGTTCATTTCATCTATGCAAGAAAATTGCATTTTATAATAAAAAGACACAATCTAACATGAACTACAGCCAGCTTTCGACCCTATTTTTTGTTCTTCAAGCTCTTTGTCTGGCCTTTTTTTTTTAAAAAAAAAGAAAAATTAGTCAAATGCTATCACAGGGGAAGTACGTACCTATTTTGTGCTTATGGCAGATTTTGATAGTGTGCTAATCACCAATTTAGATAGTCTAAGTTGATGATTTTGAATTAGTCCAAATTTAATTTAAAAGTAAAGGGTTTTCGTCTGTCCAAAAAAATATATTTCCTGTAATTTAAATTTATATTCTTATTTTTATAGGATAAAGTCATTTGTTCCCTTAACTAATAGTTTGTTGATGCCCAAAATCCAGTTATTATTTATATTAATTAACTTTGCTACTTTACCCTACATGCATCTATGGGGGATATGGGACAAATATATCTCATGAAGCAGCTATAATAGGCCACTTTCATATCCAACAATGTCGCGATAAATTGATCATTTTCAAATTTAAATTAATAAAATAAAAAAATTAAACTCCACCCCTTCATTGGAAGGATTTTATATTATTTAAATTAAATCAGTAATCTAAACCATATAAATGGCTTTGTGATTTTATCTTATTTTTAATTTGAATTTTTTTTTCTTTAAATTTATACGATTGAACATTTCTAATATAAATGAATTCCTTACCTTCAAAAACCAGTGAAAATATAAAAAAAAAATGATGTATAGGAATTTGGATTGTCAGAATTTAATTTAGTGGCCTCAGAGTATCCAAATTTACACTACTACAGAAAACACTTTTAATGACCGTTTTATTACCTTTAAGACGACCATTTTTATGGAGTCATGTATGTGAGTGTCGTTGAAAGTTTCAAAATAAACGATAGTTTTAAAACAGTCGTTGTAAGAGACTTACATTGACTATTTTTAAAAAAACAGTCGTTGTAACCTTTTTTTTTTATAAAAAAAATTGCTCATTTTTCTCCTAACAGCATTGAACATTAAGAATTTGGGAATTTCCAGACAATTATATTTTAAATTTGAAAAGCATTTAAAATAATTTGGGTCTCAAAATACTATTAAAATTGGAAACATCATATTGATATAAACAAAAATAATCACGCCATTAAATGTTTCATCAAAATTTTCCAAAATCTTCCATAACAAATTCATATTACTCAATATATATATATATAAACAACAGAGAGCAGTGAGGAGTGAATGTAATCAATAGTGCACATGCAACCAACATGAAGAAATTTTTAGCAGTTGGACCCAATAGATCTTCTCACTAGACAAAATGCAACAGAGGAAAGAATCGCCTAGCTTAGAAGAATAATATTATTAAAATTAGAGGGAAAATGAATTAATTAGATAAGGCCTCGCAAGGGAATCAACTCAGGAAAATCTTGTATACCGTTTGTGCAGCAGATGTTGGTGGCATAAACAACATCAAACCACCATCCATGCATAGTCGGTTTCTAAACATTGTTGCTGGTCTTGGTGCAAGATATAACTCACTTTAAGTTCCCTCAATACTTTAAAATGTCGGCGAAACTAGCTTGCAAACCAAGGTAATAAAACAATGTGTTGCTAAACAATGATAATTATATGAATTTTTTTCTCCTTTCATGTTTGGAGCTTCTGGTTAAATCAAAGAAACATAAGGCAATGCTGAAGGGTGAAAAGGTTGAAGTTGGCAGAAAATGTAGTGCTAACCTAACTTGTAGTTTTTCTTAGATCTTGGATCTCCAAGTTCAAATCTATCATATTTCACATGTTACGTTATTTAACTGGTTCTATGGATCTTATCCATTTAAACATTCCACTGATATGTGCCCATGAACAACTTAAATTGGGATATCCACTAGACACGTAAGAAACCATAGTACATGTAATAAGGACTGCTTAATGCCAAACAACATCTAGACAGTTTCTAAAGCATTTTAGCATGAATGAAAGTAGGTGGTTTCTGACGAATCAGTCAAAGGAAGCATGAGTAAAAGGATATCATGGAATACACTTTGCCCTCTGGACATGGAGAAATGCTGCTAGGTTTAAAGAAGGTTCCAAGCTACCACCAGAAAGCACTTATTACAGAATACGAGGTAGCTTTACGGTCTACGAAGTAAATATGTGGAGAAGTTTTATTTCGATTTACGTGAATCGGACTTATGTATAAACCTGATTCAAACCAAACAAGTCTGTAAATACAAAAATATAATTGTAACATTTAGAACTTAAATTAGCACAAACCTTATCCAAGCAAACCTTCAAGAATCTCTGGACTTAAGCTGCTAGAGAATAGACAGGCTGCAGTAAAAGAAGAGAACTCATCACACTAAACTCAAGTTTTCTAATGCACAACTCCAAAAAACATGGTTTTGCAAAAGATTTAAATCTGCAAAATTATATCATGACTCTCATTCTAAAGCTTGTTGGTACATGGAAACCTCAAAAACCAAACGCCAAAATTCTATTTGGTTTCACACTAGTTACATAAGATACTCTGCCCTATTTATAGAATAAAGGTTTGCGTCAAATGTCCTAAATTACCCGTAATTCTGATTCCCCAAATACTCTACCCTCCTAAATTCCCATATAATATTTGTTCTCATCAATATTGCCCATCATTATCATAATAACGCATTGCTTCTTAGTCATGCTCTCCTTTTCATTGAAAAGAAGAAAAAAACAAACTCCTACAATGCAAAGCAACAAAAGGGAGATGTCTTACCAACAATAACAACACCCAGGGGTTCAGCAAAGCCAGAAAGTGAAGCCAATTTGAATGCCTGCCACTTACTAAGATACATCATAAACGGCAAAATTAAAGTTTTAGATAATCGATCAAATTAATAGTTTACTGAAACTAATACAACGACACAAACTACTAGAGGCACACAAAAGAATGATATCAGCCATGTCAAAATTTACATATGTACGCATCACGGAGGTAATGTCATGAGCATCTATGTTCATTTTAGACAGGAACGTAACAGCATCACCATCCAAAAGCAGTCTCAATTTTTTCTTTTATCTTCTCTGATAACACAACAAAAACCTTAGATTTGATTAAAAGTAATTATCCTCATGCAACAGCCTAGCCATTGCCACCATCATGCACCCAACCCTGGAACTATCATCAATACTGCTTACAGGACAAACTATAGCTCTAGCAGAGGCACCAGCCAATGGCGTGCTTTCTTGCATCAAAATGGAAATTACAAACGCGAGGAAACCATAAGATATAAAAGTAACGGCAGAATGAACAAACTTGTGAAGGCTCAAGGAAACAAGAAAGCATAAAAAAGTTATGTAACCAGGAACTAAGATGGCACCATATTCCATATTGCAGGTGTCTTAAAAATTTTCATTAAATTTACAAAATCTATAAATGAGAATAGAACCTTGGAGCCAACTTCAATTTCAGAGATGATACCTCCCAATAACATTAATTCTAACAATATGTCAATTTTCAAAAAAACTTGTGCCCAAACACACAAGGAACGCCAACTGATCCTCTCTAGTATAAAACCTTACCTTTATGTAACCATTTTCAATGAGAAACTGAGCAACCCCTAGATGGTAAGGGAACAAGAATCCAGCAGCAGAGAAGGACTCGTGACCAAGTGCCTCTTTTGCTCAACTTCGACATCTTTAACCCTCTGTTTCCACACGACATCTGGCTAAATTTCGTCCTCCATTACTGCCCCGATGTCCTCTTCATCAAGTTTCCTTTTCTTTGTTGAATCCTCAAACATTTGGCTCGAACACAGGACCTTAAGGAAAATTCCTAATGGTTTGGTCAGCTGCGCCAAAAGACCAGACGTTGAGATATTCAACGACTGTTTTACATAAAACAGTCGTTGCATCTCTAAATAAGAAAAAAATATTAAAAGGGTGATGGAGAATTGAACCGTTGACATAAAGGAAAATATCCAAAGTCCCTAACCAACTGTTCTAGGCACCATTTTTGTGAAGAGATTCAATAATTATTTTTATAAAACAGTCATTGAAATGAAAATAAAAAAATTTGCCACCCACTATATCAAGATTCAACCACTTTTTTTTTTATAAAACAATCATTGAAAATGTCTTTTAACGACTGTTTTTGTAGAACAGTCGTTGAAAGTTTAGATTTCAACGACTGTTTTTCTTTAAGCAGTCGTTAATTATTAAGACAAAATTTAAAAAATGCCACCACTTCATTTTTTATTTCTATTTTTAAAAAATGGTCGTTAATTGGTGTCGTTAATCTACTATTTATAGTAATATTGAGTAGTAATTTATAAAATCCATTTATCGACAATTCAACATGATTTGAGATGGGAAAATTTTTGTGTTTGCTTTCCCTTTTTCCTATATTTATATTATTTTAAATATCTTAATAAAGATCAATTTCATTGTTTATTCACTTGATGAGATTATTTAAAATAGATTGTGGATTTTAACTTAATCATTTTTTCTTTCCCTTTTCCCCCTATAACATCACACACACACACACACATTATATATAGTATGAGTTCTATATATATACATACTTGCATCATCCGAAAACTTTTCCACCTTATGCCAGCCATGCATGGAAGTATATAAATGGGAAAATTTCACTACTCCCCTTCTATGGGCATTTAATATCAAACCACCCTCAAAACTTATCAAATTTCACTCTACCCTCTAGGAGTAAACAAAAATTAAAATTTTTAGGTAAAAAGACAATTGTGCCTTTACTTTATAAATTAAATATGATTATTTACAAAATACATGTGGGAATTTACAAATCAAATATACTTATTTACAAGATAAATAAGTGAAATTATAATACAATCTCGGCAATGTACAAGAAGACAAGGAGCATATTCACAAAAACATATGTTGTTTACAAGACACATGTAGAAATTTATAAGTCAGATATGTGTATTTATAATATACATATGGGAATTTATAAGACCATTTTCGTCATATACAAGATAAGGGTATAAATATCTTTTAAAACAAAAGCTTAATTACATTTTAATCCTGAGGTACAGTAAAGTTTCAAAAGATTTTAAAAACTATTTGATATTAAATTGTTACATAAGGGTGCAATGAAATTTCTCTATATCAGTTAAGTACTTAGTTGTCCCCTCTGATAACACAGCTAAACAATAACCTTTTATGGATTTAAATGCATTTTTCATCCCTAAGAGCCGTCCGATGCATCTCACGTACAGTTCGGGAGACGAGCCCTGATTGTTTTTTTTTTTTTTGGACAAGAAATGTAAGGTTTGAAATGTAGTTTAATAGTTTAACCTAAGTGTGTGAGAAGATTAATTTTCAAGTTTTTAAATAATTAAGTGAAAAATACTTAAAAGTGGTAAGAAATCATTTTTAGAAATTGTTTGAAAGACAAATGAAATTTTCTAATTTAATTCAATATTTTTTTATTTTCAAGACAAATAAGTAAACGGAATCAAAATTAGCAATGACAACAAGACAAATTTAATAAACTAATATAATGACAAAGGGAGATTCTCTTGAGTTGAGATTTTAGTCTTCCTTACTTGTTAATAATAAGAATTCAATAATATGAATCAAAAGGATGGACCTAAGCTACTACTAGATCCATACTTTGCAATACTCATTTAAATGAGAACCATAATTCAGCATAATAAATCTGACTCAAAAGAGAATAATAATTAACCTCCAATTCTAAATTGTAATTATCATTACAAAAATTCAAAACATCCAGTTTAATTATTCAAAATCCATTCAACCCAGTATGATTAAACAACTCAATCTACTCCTAATATGAATCATATAAAGTTTAATTAGTCAACTCTCTCCTTAATCACCAAGTTTATTCACTTGGCATAAAGCAATCTAGCTCACAACTACATTACTTAACTACGCCATATAATCATAAATTAGAAAAGAGAGCTTAAAGGAATTTGATTTAAGCTTAGAAGCTCAGACCATTACCCAATTCAAAGAAATCACCGAAAATTAACTACTCAAAGGAAAGGAAGATGAAGCTTGATGCGAGAGGAAATAGCCGCCATGGATGGAAAAAGAATAAGAAGTCGTGTCTCCAAATGCTTCACGTCTCTATTCCTCTCCCAAATCGGTCCAGCCTCCATTAATTGTCCAGCAGCTCGCTCAATAATCAGTCGCCTCTATCCTTGTGTGTCTTCCATTCTCTCGCAACACCAAATGGTCAGTTGACTCTCTCCCCTCTTCCACTGCTACGCTTCACTTCATTTTTTTCATTAATCGGTGCCAAATCCTCTCTTCAACTGCCTCTTCTTTTCTTTCCTTTTTACACCAAAAAACCCTTTACTCCATAGTCCAAAACGGCGTGTATAAACTCTTGGTCCTTGTTGTGATTTTGGTTCCCAAATTAATGATGCTGCAGTCCTTAAAATTTCAGAAAATGCAATTTAGTTCCAAGATATATAAAATCACTTGATAAATCAATAAATTCCTAATAATGGTAAAATGTCCAATTCAACGTTATATGCATATGAATCTGTTATTTTCAAGCTAGTAATCCCTAATATTCTAACAAAATTTATAGCATTTATATTCCAAATCAAGCACTTATCAAGCCCCAACGCAGGTAGGGGCTTAGGTCAACACTTATATAATAACAAGTCATTAATTGGAAGCGGCCAAGATGGTGATGAATTGCAATTGGTCTAAACCTTCGACCAGCGACTTATTGCGACCCACCTAGAATGCCAATACATACTAAGACCTTATTCACATAAGGAGATTTGGAGACGCTCGACTGATAAGAAGAGGTATGAAATCACTCGAACAAAGTGAGAGGCATGAAGTTCTCAACCTAACAAGCTACAGTAGAGCTAAACGAGAGGCATGAAGTTGTCGACCAAACAAGTTACAGCCTCAAAGCACTAGTGTCTTAAGCCACAAGTATATGTGGTAATTTGGGTCGGGCTAACGGGCGGAGCCCATTAGCCCGTTAAAATAAATGAGCTCAGATTGAGAAATCTCAACCTGTTTGTTTTTCGGGCTAAGCAGGCTGGCCTGTTTAATAATTTAAAAAAAAATCTTCTACTTTTCAGATAATCAGATTTTAGTGTTCTCAGTTCTCAATGATATTTTGTTTAACTACTTTCTCATTCTTTTTATTTGACACTTTTATTTTCATATTATATTAATTTATTTTACTATTATTAAATTTAAAAAAATGTGTTTATATGTTTTTGTGATGTGAGTAGATGAAAAAAAAGGAAAGTAAGAATGAAATTGGTTTTCTAGCACAAATGCATAAAAGAAAATAAATGTGATGTAAATGGATAAAAGAAAAAGAGAATAAATTTTTTTTTACAAAAAGACGGGCTGATAAAATTGTTTTCGGGTTAAACAGGCTAGCCTGTCCGATTCAGAGTGACCCGTTTATCAACTCTAGCCACAAAGCAAAGGCCTGAGTACACTAGGGCGAAAGTCAGTGTGAACAAATAATGGCCTGAGCTCACCAGCACAAAAGCCATTGAGCGTTACCATTTGTTTTCTTGCGAGATGCACAATACTTTTCTTGCCAGGGAAGGAAGTTTTATTGACCAACAACAGAGGAACACATGGCAGCTTGAAAAAGAGCTAGGGTGAACCAAAGAAGCCTAAGAACGGGACAGGGCCCAAGCCATAGAGTGACAAATACTTTGGCAAGACATATATTGAGTGTCTGTTTGGATTAGCGGTGAAAAATTGATTTTTTTTAATATAGTTTTTGCAAAAGTCAAATTAAAAAAAAGTCATATTGTAAATGTGATTTGTGTTTGGATTGGTAGTGAGAGAAGTTGCTTTTTTTTTTCTAAACCCAGTAAAAAAGCCAGAAGTTACTTTAATGAGCTTCTAAAAAAACATTTTTTTAAAAACATTTTTTTTAAAAAAGTGTCTGCATATGCTAAATGGGTCTTTACCCTCCAAATGAGCTTCTAACCCCTCATAATGAGTTTCTAAACAGACCCTGAATCCGCCAAAGAAGTCAAGTTTTCAAAACCAAAAAGGAGATTCAAGTTAGAATTAAAATTGCACAAGTAAAATCTAAATTATCAATACAATACAATATTTTATGGGGAAAAACAAAAAAATACTACACCTAAACTTTAAAATCCTAAATTATTGATTTCTTACTAAAATGAGTTGTTAATTGTTATACTTTTATAGTTAATACATATACTCTTGTAGATAATAAAATTGATTTAAAATTTTAAAATTTAATTGGTGTTTTCTTGCCCTTTTCTCGTATCTTATTAACCAACTTTGAAAAGTTAAATAATTATAAGGTAGAGGTGTTCATGGCCAGGGTGAAGCTCTGGCTCGATATATGCCTTGCTTGAAGGATCATGCAGCTATTAACATCATGAAATTCCTATCAAAATGGCGCATTTACCTTTAGTTTTGCATACATTTTGGGTAAATTCATAGATTATTGATGATAAATGTGCAAAAGTAATATGCCTAGGGGTATTGATCCTACAAAGGCGTAATTTCTCTGTTTAAGCCCTATAATTGCATTAAAATTACATCAACACTATTTTTATAGATTTCATTGTGTTGATAGGTTAATATGGGAGCCATAAAGGAGTCATTGGAGGCACCAAAGGATGATCAAGAAGTAGGAATGGAGCTAAGGAAGTCAAAGCACCATGGAAAAATAAGAAAAGGATGAAGAAGGCCAAAAAGCTTCATATGGAAGCTTGGCCGCAGCCAACATCATCAAGGATGTTTGGCCACGGCCAATGAATCTTTGGCCGTGACCAAATATGTGACAGAAAATTTTTGGCTGCGGCCAACATTCTTTGACCGTAGCCAAATATCTTTCAGAAAGATTTTGGCCGCGGCCAACGCCCGAATTCTACAGCTACGCATTTTGATTCAGAACGGATTTTTAGGGCATATAAATACCAAAACATTGAAGCAGAGACTCATTCTAGACCTGAGAGGCGTCGTGGAGACAATGCTCTGCTAGGGTTTGGAGCTTGGAGGTGGAGATTGGGCTAGATGTTGAAGATTTGAAGAGATTTGAGCTTCTCCTCTTGGTTTTTCCTCTCCTTCTGCTGTCTTTCCCTTTTGTTCTGCTGTGTAACTGATTTATGCCCTGTTTCTTCTGGGTTTAATGAACATGTATAGCTAGAGTTTTATTGTTTGGATTGTTTAGAACCCTTATATAGATTAATTACTCATTTCTCCTTTATATTTATGATGAACGGTTGGTTTATGTTAATTTCACTCTATTCTTAATGCTCCTTGTTGATTGATCACTTATGAGGTTGTTGGGTTCACTTGGTTAATGCTTGAGAAGGCTAAATTGAGTGTAGAACTTGTGTTTAATCGTGTGGGAACTTGAAATCCATGAGAGGGATGTATGTTTTTGTTAATGAGGTAGAGATACACTTATTGACCTCACATAGCCACATAGGTCTTGCAATGTAGGTTGGGCTTAATCCTTCAATTAAGAGATTAATGAACCAATTAAGCTAAACACCTATTTGGAGACTTGAGAGAGCACTTATGGGTAAATTAGTGACCTTAGTTAGCATAATCCTTCATTAAGAGCTATTATTGTAGGGATTTAAATGAGTAATTATGAAATGCGAGGGAGATAAATAATCCTAACTTCCACTGCATCTTTCCTAGTTCATGAATCACTTGTTTATATTTTACTTTTAGTTTATAATTCTATTTTACCTCCACTGTGATAATTGCCCAACTCGAATTAGGCAAAAGTGCGATAGTCACTACTTAACCGGGTTTTGGAACCAAATCATTGTGGGAATGATATCTTACTTATCACTTTATTACTTGGTGTGACCCGTGCACTTGCGGATTTGCGGACAAGTTTTTGGCGCCGTTGCCGGGGATTTGTGTGCCAGAACCGTCTTTAGTTGATCTTGATTAGAGAACTACTAGCTTAAGCTTGAGTTTTGTATATACTTGCTGCTGCATTTTTCTGGTTTTTGCTGATTTTTTCTCTGTTTTTGTTGTGTGATTGTTCTATTTTTCTGTTTTTGTTCTTTTAGCTGTTTTGATTTTATTCTTTGTACATGGATAATCCTTGGTGGTTCAATGAATCAAGTGGTGGATTTGCTCATGATAATGATTATCCAAATTCTTATTATGACCCTTATGTTTCTAATGCTCAATATGAGTGCATTTGTTGTAATCATTGTGGAAATAATCATTATAGTGAGCAATGCCCCCATTTTTCAACCGGGGATTACATGGAGGCTCAAACTAATTTGTATGATAATAATTTTAGCCTCCATGGAAATCAAAATTATTCATTATCTTGGGATTCTAATTTTTTTTCTTCACACACATTACATTCTCATATGTCACTCCATTCTTATGAAAATTAATCCATCCCCATTCATGAAAAGAAGCCTTCAATAGAGGATAGGCTTCAATGTATTCTTGATAATGTAACTGAAATGAGGGATTGGACAAAGAAGACATTTCACGAACATGCAGTTTCTCTTGAAAATCTAACAGCACATGTGAGTGAAATAGCTTCTACACTTGAGTCTTTGCAACAAAATGAAAATTTTCATGAAAACTCAAGTGAACAAGTGACTATGGGGAGTGAGGAAGTGTTGTCAACTATTTGCAACAATTCTGAGGAGTATTCTGTATTGGAAACCAATGTGGAGAGGAGAAAACCAATTGTTCAGCTGAGGTTTCAATTTTGAAACTTGCACCTTGTTATTCTGAACAAGAAATCAAAGAGGAAATCCCAATAATATGTGATCTTGATTCTCCTACTGTTGTAGTGACTCTTATTGATGAGAGTCAAATTGATTTTGTTTTGGCTCTTACTGATGAGAGCCATGCATATTTTATTGGGTGTTCTAATTTTTTAGAAGTTTCTAGTTTTATTTTTGTGAATAAGTTTGTTTTTCCTTCTTTTAATTTTTTAAACACTTGTACTTTGAAATTACTGATGATTGATGAAGTACATGTGATTCATGAACACCCATTCATCTTCAAACATTGCTTCCTGAAAAGGAATGAAGATGATGTGATCATGATTTTTGATACTTATGATTAGTGTTTCTATAGCAAATTCTGGCTGAAGACTATAAATTTAGCGCTTTTTGGGAGGCAACCCATGATGAGAATAAAACCCACGAGAAGACATGATGAGAAAGTATATGGAACGAAGGAATGATGGATAAATTGGGTACTTGATGAGCATTTTCAGGGAAGTCTAGTGTTTACCATGCTTTTATTGCTTTCAATATCATATAGGCATGCCTTGTATTGTTAAGAATGTTTGTCATTGAATCACCACTTCTTTAACCTCTGATCAAAGTATGCTTATTGTTTTGGATTGCTTGGGATATTAACTTTTGCATTGTTTTAACCTTTGATCATGTTAAAATATGCTCCAATGTGTGAAATAGAGTGCTGAGATATGAAACTGCATAAAAAGGGGGTTTGAAGATCTTGGCCGCGGCAAAAAACATTTAGTCGCGGCCAAATTGTGGTCAGAGAGATTTTGGCCGTGGCCAAATTGGGGTCAGAGAAATTTTGGACGCGGCCAAACCAAAAAAATAAAAATAAAAAAAATAATTTCCCCCTCAATTTTTCTCACTCTTTTTCACAACTCCTTTCCCCCACCCTTCTCCTGCATTGTTATTGTTATTGTTGAATGTATTCTTGCATGAGAGAAGACCCTCAGTTTTTCCTTGTGACAGTGAGGACACTGTCAATTTTAAGTTTGGGGGTGTAGGTGTGTTTGACTCATTGGACAAGGATTTCAAATTTATAAATGTTGATTATTTCTTGTCCTCTGTTTTGAAAAGTTGAGTTAGATTGATTAATTATCTATGATAATGAATGTATGATCCAATGATAAAAAGGATGCTTAGATTTTATGTTTTATGGGAAATGATGGCAAATATTTTTGATTGCATGATTTAGATTTTAAAGCTTGTTTCCTGAATGCTTTCGGAATAAACACTATGCACAAGAGTTAATAATGATTTGAATGCTTTTGTTGGGAGATTTTGTAGCAAATTGGTGTGTATATTCCTTCATCATTAAAGAAATTTAGAACTCACATTGGAATATCTTGAAATGAAATGAAAATTTCACACATTTTTGAAAAATGATCTGGGTATGTTCTTTCAAATGTGATTGTGCCTTTCAAGCTTACCTATGACAATTATTCCAGTTGCACCCCATTTGAGCCTTATAAAAAAAACCATATAAATTTTCTTTTTGAGAACATACACTAAACCTTAACCTTTGTAGCCTGAAAAAAAAAATCATAAATCACCCTAATCTTGAGATGAATGATGATTTGTTGAGGATTATGGAAGTGAGGATTTGTATGGGAGTTAGAAAAGTTATGTATTGAAAAGCTGGGTATAAGAAATACAAGTGTATGGTTGTTAGTGTGTTTTCAATTATATATAAAAAACAAGAAAAAAGGAAAGAAAGAGTGTTAAATTCAATAAGAATTGGAGTGCAAGGAATTTAATTTGAGATAAGTTTGGGGGAGTGCTTAGACTTCTGGAAAGAAAATGTTGTGTAGTGCAAAGAGAGGAGTTATGTACTATCATATTATCTTAAGAGATCCCGATACCCGACTCTACCTAGTAGAAGCCTAAACATTTTCAGGTTGGGCAAGGCGGGCTTGGCCCTGCCCAACATTTATCAACCCAACTTTAAAAACACTCTTCAAGGAAGTACAAACAGGCAAGGTTTTGAAACCCAGATCGGTCATTGAACCGGTCGGGGTACTGGGTCAAGGGTCAGTGGGTTAGATCAGAATCAAACTGGAGCTAAATCGAGGCCAAATCGGTGAGAAATTGAATATTATTTTAGGCTTATTTATATAAAATTCTAAAAAAAAAAATAAAAAGTGATTTTTTTAAAAAATTTAAAATGCCAAAACGACCGGTCACCGAACCGGCCCAGTTTGGCCACCAGGTCACCAGTTTTCGGGCTGGACCGGCCGTCCCGGACCCTGCAAACAGGTTCATAATTAAGTTTTTGTGCTTGATTGCATTTTTTGTGTTTAATGATCTACCAAAAAAGGGTCTCCAGGATATAGCAACATTGGAAGAAATCGAATTTCCGTAACAATCAAAGCAAAAGCCAAATTTCTACCAATTTCAAAGTCAAGAGCTCCCATTCTACATCAAAGGGAGGCACAACCATAATTCTAGACTTGGAATATTCTAAAATAAGCCTACATCTTAAGTCTTGAAATAAAAAAGAGTAAAAACTATTAAATATCTTAACAAATAGTCAAATATCCATACTTGAAAAATTAAATAACATCTATAATTTATTAAAGACAAGGCATCAAAAGATTGTAATTAAAGCCTTGTAGTTGTGCAAGCGGTTACTTGAATCCCCCAAAATTGACAAAAGGATGAAGCAACTGGAATTACCTACAAACAAAGAGTGACTAATAAAACATATAATATAATATAACTATATAAACCATTATATAAAAAAATATTTATATCACATATATTAATATATATAATTATATACCTACCGGGCAGGGCCAAATGGGTAAGGAAGCATACCCTCCCCGATGCCTAGCCCTACTCACAAAAATGCCCAATCCAATTGCACCTAATTTTTTTCGAGCTGCTTTTCTTTAGGTCGGGTAGGGGTGGAAACAGGCCAGGCTTGTGCCCTAATAGGCCAGGCCAGGCTCAGGCCATCCAGTGCCTTAACAGGCCTGGCCTGTTAAGGCACTGGATGACCTGAGCCTGGCCTGTGGCCTGTGATAGGCCTTTTTTTTTGCCTAAGCCTGGCTTGTATACAGGCATGTAGCCTGTTAAGGAGGCCTATAATTAAAAAAAATTAAACAGGCTAACAAGCCACAGGCTTCACAACAGGCCTGCTTTAAACAGGCCTATTTCTAACAGACCGAAAACATGCCTATTTCAAACAGGCAAAAAACAGGCCCAATTACATAAATTAATGATCCACTTGAGATGAGATTTGAGAATATGAATTATGAGATTTATGGTTAGGATACGAGGTGTGTGAGAATTTTTTTTTTAAAAAAATACTTTACATGCTCAGGCCGGCCTAATAGGCCTGTCAGTAAGCCTGAGCCTGGCTTTTTTTTTTTAAAAAAAAAGGCCTCGAAGCAAGCCTGAGCCTGGCCTTTTAGCCTGACAGGCAAGGCCTGAAACAGGCCAGGCCGCAGGCCCCTGACAGGGCGTCTGGCCTGTTTCCACCCTTAGGGTCGGGCAGGGTGATTTTTTTTTGGGCTTGGGTGGGCATACCGGGCACCCAGGCTTCATAAATACCCCTAGTATAAGGCATAATATTATACTCCTCTCATAAGTCACTTCTAACAATTTTCATTGGAACTCAGGAAAACTGTAAACATAATGAATCATATCTTAAAATTTAATAACTTTTGAATTTTAATCTTATTTAATGTACACTTTACTTGATAGTATAAAGTCTGCACAATAACAAAATAATAGTAAAATTATATATTTACATAAAAAATTTAATGACATGTCTTATAATTAGAAGTATAGAGCTAATTTTTGTTTTCAATTTTCCTTATAAATAGGACCACATGGTATGTCATTTAAATCATGGTGGAGGCAAGCAATGGTGGTCCCATATATATTTCACTACTCACTAGTTTCGACTTCTTGGATTAGTTATTAGGCAACTAACACACTGATGTCACAGGAAATTAAGATGCTTGTTAATAATGGCAATTACAGAAACATAATAGAGAATATGAAGAATCTTGTATTAATCACATAAGAACAACATGCTCATACATCTTGTTTTTGATACCATGTTAATAATAACAATGAGAGTCTCACTATGAAAATATGAAGAATCTTGTATTCACAATATAAGAGTAATATGCTCGTACAAACTATAACCCACTTAGGTTATTTTTAATCTATCCTTACTTGAGAGAAATAACTAACCCCACCTGGGGACTAAGAGGGATCTCCCTCTCTAGAGAGAGACTCAAATTAATTTATCTCTAAACATGGTGATGATCTAATTATTCTGCACACTAACCATATTAGCTAGGACCCTCTATATAGACTAGTGCCTTAACTAACTAACTACTTATTTAATTTCATCATAATATCTCTAATACGCCCCCAGAAGTTGACAGTATTTAGACTCATAAAAGTGTCAACTTACAATACAACAACAAGAGGGTTAAGATGAATTAAACCAAACAATTTTAATTCACAATACAAAGATTTCTTCAAAATATTCTTCTCCATATCTAGTGGCTTGCTTCTCTTGTAGGCAACACCATCAATAATCTTTGCCTCACACATACTTCTTTGACCAAAACCAATGTGCAGCCTCTTCTATTTGCAATATTCTTCACCCACTAAAATACCTGATCCTGCATTGTATAACATTCCCTGATGCTATCATGATCCTTCTCACCTTCCAACTTTAATGAATGTTACTACTTGGCTTCACAGCACACGTGCTTCTCTCTTCCTCATAATGACATGCAGGCTTCATCAATGTACTCATTCTCTTAGACTTTCAAATGAAGAATTCTTTTGAAAACTAGAGAAACCCAATATGACTGGATCCCTCAAAACTCACACATGTTGTAACACTTGCCATCTGCACCTTCAATTTTGTATTTACTTGGACCAATAAATCTCTCCGGACCCATCCATATGACTTTCTTAGATGTTCCAACTTCCAAGTAAAGAGCCTATCTCATCTATGAATATGATGCAGGTGGAGATACTAAACAGACTCCAATGTGATGATGAAAACCATAAAATCAGAGATGCCTTGCTTATCACCATCAATGGGATTGTCAAGCATATGAAGTTAATGCTTGCAGCTGCTTTGGATTGCTTTCATTTCTGCACAAAAAGTCTTTCGGATAAATAATCTGCATATTTGTTTCTTGAGCAAGTTGAATTATATGTAGAGCTTCATTACAGGCCTTATGCTCCAGTTTAGTTCCCAATGCCAGTAGAAGAATGAAAGGAATAAAGGCGATCAAGAAATATACATGCTAAACCAAAATTACTTTCGCCCCAATTCCGCCAAAGTCCCAATTCTGTATTTGAGATCAAACAATTTCCCATAAAGCAGGGGAAGACTACTGTTTTATTTAGATCAGACACACTTAGGACAACCTTGTTCCCATCCACCACAAACTCTTCTAACCAAAGCTTCTTAAATTTGATCTTCATCACCATCTTTAGATCTATATCAGTATAACTTCTGAATAGCAATATCATAGTGATATGTTGCCAAACCTCTGAAAACATGGCCAAGATCAATATCTTGTATTGTAGAGAATGTTCGGTGACGCAGCTCAAAGCGTAGGTCTTACAGTAACCTAGTTTAGACGCAACCATGACCTCTACATCTCTCACTAATGTATAAGTCGATCTTGTCGTTCCATGGCACAACAATAATCTTGTGGACCCCCATGTATATGAATATGAATGTTTAAGATAAGCCAAGACCTTTTGCAAGCATGCACGAGAAATACGGGGAAAGAACAAAACGACAACTCTCCAAGTTCTGAATGTTTCAAATAAGCCAAGACATTTTGCAAGCATGAACAAAACGACAACTCTCCAAGCATGTACTAATGAATATGAATGTTTCATATAAGCCAAGACCTTTTGCAAGCATGCACGAGAAAGGTTGTCAGTTTTATGTCTGTGATATTAGTTTAAAAAAATTGAGGAAAAGGAATAATTGTGACTGTGAGATGATTCTGTTGCGTCTTTCACATTTGGAAGTATTTTTCTGTGTGTTTTGGAAGGACACCAAGCATATTTCTTGTGATCATGTTAAGGTGCCAATATTAATAGCTTTTTGTTAGCACATAAATGATCGTGATTGGTGCATATCCTTTGTTGGTATTTTTCAATTACCTAGGAATATCTCTATTGCAATGAATTATTGGTTCAACACCCAATTGTTGTTCTGATCACTGTTCGATCTAAGCATTTATGCTTACTTTGTGTGGTCCACATTTACCATGGTTATATAAGTCATATAGGTCATGGTGAGGCCTGTGATGATTTGTTGTCTTGAACCACAATCCTCACAAGATTTCTCTCGTTCCACCTTATTATTAAAGATTCTCGCATTAAGGAATGGAGGTGCTTTCATAGAGAAGAAGGTCAAGTAGCATTTGTCCAAAGAGCAACTGAAATTTGTAGAACAGAGAGTTAGAGATGCTGGGCTTCAGGACCATATCAAATTTCTTCTGTGTGATTATGGCCAATTACCTGAGATATATAAATATGATAGGATTATATCTTGAGAGATGATTGAAGCTGTTGGTCATGAATATATGGAAGAGTTCCTTGGGTTGTTGTGAATTGGTATTGGCTTATGATGGGCATTTTGTTCTGCAGTTCATATCCGTAACTAGAACTGCATGCTCATGAAATGGGCTTACCTTGTGTGGCTAGCTATGTACTCAATTATAGATAAAGATGCTCTTCATGGTGTAAAAGGGCTGATGAATCAGTTGGGAAAGAGAACATGGGATGCGACAATGTGTGTGCAGTAGGTGATTGTGAAACAATAAATCAGCTCTAAGTCAAGAGTTTTATTAATGGTGAAGCACAAGAAAGAAGAGGAATGTTTTGAAGAAATCTTCATGTTGTAATCCGTTTGGTTTAAATCACCTTACACCCTCCCATTTGTATTGTTTAAGTCCAACACCTTGAGTTAAACAGTGTTCAATTTGAAGGGGCCTATTAGAGATATTAGAGTGATATTAATTGATTAGTTAGTTGGTTAGGGCCCACCCTAATCTATATAAAGGGCCTTAGCTAATGTACTTTAGAGTAGAGGATAGTTAGATCCTCACTATATTTAGGGAGATGCTAATTTGAGTCTTTCTTTATAAAGGGAAGTCCCTCTTAATCTCTAAGTGGGATTGATTATCTCTTTCAAGTGAGGATATATTAAAAATAACCCTAGTAGGTTATAGTTTGTACGAGCATGTTGCTCTTATATTATTAATACAAGATTCTTCGTCGTTTTCATTATATTTCTCTAATTGCTATCGTTAACAACGCTGTTTTATTCATATTGCATGATAGAGGGCCACTCTTTCTTTACTGATAAAATAACATTATTATTATGCCAATCATACAAAGTAAAATGTAATTTGATTACTACGTATGTCGTCTAACAACCGTGACATGTCTTATAATTGAATATGTGTTTTTGGTATTAATAACTAGCATAATTACATGCATTTTAATTAATAATAGGATCTATACTTTCTCTACTCCAGACTCCTTATTCCACCTACCAATGCAGAATGTTGTTTGGTGGTTAGGAGATTGTTTAATTTGGCTGATTATATATAAGAATATAAAAACAAAAACATTTGAAAATCCACTTTATAATATCTTATATATTAAGGACTAGATAGAGGTAGTATATATTAGCACATAGTTTTTAGTATATATTTTGAAGTTTTTTGTTTGGAAAAAAATTGAATAAACTATTGACTCTAACTCTATTAGTGTGGCCTTGATTGGAATACATTTTAATGATTTAGATATATTTATTTTTTTATTGATGTTTTTTTCCAATATTGTTTATTTAAATTTTAACATCTTAATTAATTACACTTTACTAAAATATATATTACTATTTGCGTGTCCAAATTTGGAGTAAATGTCTAAATGATATACGAATTTGAGGGGAGTAAATTTTCTCATGATCATTTCTCTCATTTTCTTCTTAAAATCCCATCTCCACCCTTACATAAAAAATTAGATGGTTCCTATTTAATATTTTCTAAAACTATTATTATAGTGTTTTATCAATTTTTTATTAATTTTGTTTGTATTATAATTATAAATGGTGTTGATTAGGTTTTAATAGCTTAAATTTATTTATTCATGTTTAGAATAATAGTTTTATAAAATATTAAATCTGGACTATCTAGTTTTTTCAATATGATGGTGGGGATGATATTATGAGAAGAAAAAGGAAAAAAAAAAGGATTATGAGAGAATCCAAACCTAAATTTGAGAGGCCGGGACGGGGGAGGATACAATAAAGACAAACACATTTTATATTTTCACAAATGTCTTGCTCATTATTCCCGCTTGTACCTTTTATAAGCTCCAATTTATAACTTTGTACATTAATAAAGTTAGCCAAAATTAGTTATTTGATTTCTTGTAAAATTTTAAAATTATCTCAACTGAAATTATTTGTTAGAGGAGTCAGGTTGATTGGCTAGGAAGTTTTATAGTTGGTTAATTAGGGATACTGCTATAGGTGAAAAAAATTAGTATTTTAGAGAAAATATGTTATCGTATGAAAATACACCAGAAGTCTTTATAATAACTTTATAAGGATTCTAGGGAGTATATAACAATTGATTTGCTAATTTAACAACTTACCAAATTTTTTTTAAATATGATATCTAAGTACTAACAATAGTTTAATTTGGAAGGAATTCAATTCTCATAAGAAAAATTGAAGTCGCAAATTCTTGTGAATATAATAAATATAATCATGTTGATAAAGCTACTTTCAATTAATTTTGACAATATTCAAATATAATACAATAAAAATAATTATCAAAAAATTATATCAAAAAATGTTATATCTAAGTTGTTTTAATCCAAGTGATACAAATTTGGGTGGAGATCAGAGGAGTAAAGACAATATAAAGAAGCATGATTTTATAATATATCTCAAACCAATTTAAAGGTGTATCTTATCACAAAAAAAGATGCATATATCTCAATCTCTCAACTTTTCATCCCCTTACAAAATTCTTCTGCAGATTCCCATGAACAAGTGTTTCTGCCACTACTCCAACTATTCACCAAAGTTTGTGTTCCTTTGTTTGTTAATCTGATAGCCTTCAATTTTGCAGTCCTCTAGAGCCATGCGCTGTGCTAGAAGTACTGCCACTGGATGGAGTCTAAGTGTTTCTTTAATTATTGCGTTTTTTATTATGTGTGGGTGTTTTATTAGCTCTGACATTGCCCATTCCACTGTTGCTGCTGTATCTGTCCCTCCAGCCATTTGATCCTGATATCACATGATCAGTAAATCAAACACTTTAGTTTCACTAGGATTTTCAAGCTAAATTAATTTAATATAAAAGATCTTGTTTAGATTAGCATTTGCAAAAATTTTTTTTTTAATCAAAGCAAAATGACATTAATATATATATTAAAAGATATGACAGTTCAAAAGGATAACATAGAAAAAGAAACCTACTAGCATATGACTTAAAACATGATATTGAAATTACAGGATAAGAAATAGCATAAAAAGATGGAAGGAAGAATTTGGGAGCAAAAATGGTCTTTATCCCAACTGACTTTTGCAAATTGATATTGTCATCGAGTAGAATGTTTTGAGGCTTCATATCAAAATGCAATATTTGCATGTCACAACCATGATGTAAATAAGCAATCCCATGAGCCACCTCAATCTAATGATATCTCATATGTTTTGTGATAACTCAGGAGATACTTTCTTGTTTGTAAAAAAATATATATTTATCCAAAGACCCATTAGACCATGTATTCATAGACAAGAGCCAGCTTTGTTCCTTCCACACAAAATCCAACAAGGTGTACCACATTGAAATGATGTATCCTCCCAATAGTTGCCACTTCACTAATAAATTCCTGGTTATTAGCTTTGGATTAACCTAACATTTTAATAGCAACAATTGGGTCCATTTCATAGCTTCCCTTTGTACACAATGCCGAAGCCTCCTTCTACAAACTTCTCCTTGAAACCTTTAGTCATATTCTTTAATTCTTTGTAGCTAGGAGTACCTTACTGGAGTGAGGTTATGAAGTCACATAAATTCCTCAATGTACGTCTTCATACATTGACAAGTGTCTTCTACAAAATGTATAAATCAACAATGCAGATAGGAATATGATACCAAATGAAAATTTGGCTGTGATGTATGGCAAAAGAACATTGTAGGGGTTGAATCAATTTAGTAGTCAGATGAACCCATCCCCACTAGTTGCCGTCTGCGAATATGTATATTCCTTAACTTTGTTAAATTGGTCGATCATAAAAATTGAACTACTTGGATGAACTTATAGGGGTGCATATATATAATTATCAGATTGCATGCATGCATACACACATATCAACGTTATCAGATTTTGCGTAATGCACAAGGCTTGCCTGCAATGTTTTCAAGAAATTTTTTTAGAAAACTTTAATAAATTTTTTTCCAGAGAAATAGCTATATTTTATTAACCACGCTAGGTCAAGAAATAAGGACAAGGGAAATAAAGTTGTTCCTTGAGTTTGAAGCTTAGAGATAATTATAGGTTGACACTTTTATTTTATGATCTCATGTAAAATCTTTATAATGTTATGACCTATGTTTTGGAATGTAATATATTGCTTCAGTTATTTGTAAAATTGGCCGATGTTATGTAGAAACATAAATATTTGTGATATTGTAGTTGTTGAACAAATGATTTAAAGCACGAATGCTTAGTTGAAGAAATTTAATATCTTGAAAGAGTTATTCCATATATGAATATGATGCAAGTCCTGTTATATATGGAAAATTCTACCTAGCTAATGCAAATAAAGCAGCTTAAATAAGGCAATCTAAATCTAGATTTTGTAACTTGAACAGTTTTGAAATTGTAAAGAATTAAAGGGTCAAATTACTCTGGAATTTTATAATTCTTTTTCCCATAGCTAGAAAGATTGCAGACCTTTAAAATGAGTGCTCATTGCTCAATCATGTTTTGCAAATTAAGAAACAGCTAAAAATCATTCACTGTGATAGATCTGGTGGATCAATTTCCATGCACCTTTCTCAGTTCGAAAACAAAGCTAATTAGGGTTTTTATTCATCGAATATATGCCAGTGATTCAATTGGCAAATGCATTGTGAAGAGAAAGAGAATGCGTACATGACGTGGGGACACTGGTGGAGATCTCGGGCCAGAAGTTACGTTGTCAGCCAAGTTGTTCGTGGAGTTTGAGCTAACAATTGTCGTAGCCATGTTTTGTGTGGTGGATGAATGGCGATTCAGAATTTGGATCTTAAACAGAAATGATAAGATTGGGAGTAGGGTTTACAAGAGGGAGATTCGAAACCCTACGACTTTCAGCAAAGAGAGAGAGAGAGTGTGTGTGTGTTTGTAAAGGGATGGAGGACTAAACTGCAATTTAAAACCTGATTATAGGAGCAAGGAGGTTGATATTACTATTAGTCATATAGTGCAATAAATATTTATAAAATGAAATTTATTTTTTAAAAATGCCCTCATTTATGTAGAAAAGAGAGGATATGATATGTTGAATTCTTTAGTCAAACATAAGAATTAAATGTAATGGTGACATAAGTAATTTTTATAATTAAAAAAAGGATAAAATAGAGAGTTTACAATAAAATTTTCAAATGTCTCTAACAGTATATTATAAAAAGGAACATTTTATAGTGAAGAAAGTATAGTATAAAAAGGAGCAGTAGTTAACAAATCACATCAATAAAATAAAATCTCAATAAATACAAAGCCTTTAGGCTGGTTGAACTAGAAAACCAGTGACTGACCACTTACCCGGTCCCATATATATTCATTAGTTTCGATTTCTTGAATTATTTATTAGGCAACTAACACACTGATGTCATGTCGCAGATGCTGGTTTATTCATATTGCATAATAGAGGGCCACTCTTTCTTTTCTAATAAAATAACATTATCATTATGCCAATCATACAAAGTAAAATGTAATTTAATTATTATGTATGTCGTCTAACAACCGTGACGTCTTGTCATTGCATATGTGCGTGGGTGTTTTTGGTATTAATAACTAGAGTACTAGACTATGAGGCGCATGCTTATATGCAGTTTAATTAATAAGAGCTATACTTTCTTTATACTTTTTTTACTCCAACTTCTTGATCCACGTAACTATGAAGCTAGAATGGATTTTGGTGGTTAGGAGATTGTTTAATTTGGTTGATTATATTAAAGAATAAAAAAACAAAGGAAACTTAAAAAAAGTGCTAGTAATACTTTAGATAAAAAAACTTATTACATTAAAGATTATAGGAAGGATTATTATGTTAACCTCCTTCAGAATTTAACTATCTTAGACCCACATAAAACATAGGGTCTATATATCTTCACTAACTAATGACACTTTAAATATTTCTCCAACAAACCACACATCGATTTTATTCCACATATACTTTAAAGATATATAGAATCTAGCACACCTTAGTGATGAGTGTATTGATGAAATTCATCATTATGTGCCACTCTTTAGTTGTAAAAAAGGATCTTAATTATTAGTAAAACAGATTTTGGGGGAGTCTAGGCTCAACAAGAGCAACAAGAGGGAACTTTCTCACAGTTGCCAACCCAAAAAGTTCATGCATGTCCAAATCCTGAGGCTTCATATTCTCATCAGCTAGTCTCCAACTAAAACCATGCAACAAGTTAGCCAAACTTGAACCTACCATCTTCAATCCAAGCTTATAACCTGGACACATTCTTCTTCCAGATCCAAAGGGCAGGAACTCAAAGTTATGTCCATTCACGTCAATATTGTTCCCCAAGAATCTCTCTGGACAAAACTCTTCTGCAGATTCCCATGAACAAGTGTTTCTGCCAATACTCCAACTATTCACAAAAATTATTGTCCCTTTCTTAATCTCATAGCCTTCAATTTTGCAGTCCCCAAGAGCCATGCGTGGTGCTAGAAGTACTGCCACTGGATGGAGTCTAAGTGTTTCTTTGATGATTGCGTTTAAGTATGGAAGATTCTGGATATCACTCTCTTCAACCCATCTTTCTCTTCCTACTACTCTGTCAAGTTCTTCGTTTGCTTTCGTTATTGTGTTTGGGTGCTTTATTAGCTCTGACATTGCCCATTCCACTGTTACCGCCGCCGTATCTGTCCCTCCAGCCATTTGGTCCTGATCAGTAAATCATACACGTTAGTTTCACTAGGATTTCAAGCTAAATTAAATCTAAGAGATCTTGTTTGGATTAGCTCCAGAGAAGCTCTTTTTCCTCAAAGCCATCCCAAACATAAATTTGAGCCCAAACTCACTTTTTTGTTTCGAAAGTCACTTTCTAGGATAGAAAATGTGATCCCAAACATGTAGTGAAAAGTCATTTTCAAAAGATTCAAGATAAGAAAAAGTAAAAAAAAAAAAAAAAAAAAAAGGTTTGCCAAACATTGATCCAAACAGCATTTTGGAAGCCAATGGGATTTTCAGTTTTCAAACGCAGCTTTTCACTTTCACCCTCCAAAAAGCTATGCCAAACATGCTATTCAAGGTTTGAAGAATAATATACATACCAGAGTGAAGGCTTTAACACCGTTAAGTGTGAAATCAACATCAAGATGAGGATCTTCAACCAAACCCAATAAGAAATCCAAGAAATCACTAGCCACAAAGTCCTTCTGGGTTCTCCTAGCCTTATGATCACCAATAACATGCTCATAAAATCTATCAAACCTCTTCCTCAGATCCTTCATTCTCTTAACATACCCTTGCAAATCCAAGAACCCTAACCAAGGAATCCAATCCCCAATATTAAACACCCCATTAAGAACAAACAACTCCTCCAACATCTCCTGAAACCCCTCTCGTGACACCACACACTCTTCATCATCCTCCATTTTCGACCACGTCGACTCGCTAAAATACTTCTTCCCCATCACCATCCTACTAATAACACTCAGGGTAAAATAAAAAAGATGATCTTTCAGAACCACAGGCTTCCCCGATACAGCAAACAATCGTAACATAAATGCTTGTCTCTCTTGATCTCGAATATTATGAAAGGACTCAAGTCCCTTGGAACTGAACAACTTAGAGAGATAAATCTTACGACCTAGACGCCATTGAGGCCCGTAAGGAGCCCAGGTGACGTTGGAGTGGTCGTAGCAAGTGTGCTTGCCGGCGGCAGTTTGGGGTCTAGTGGCATAGACATGGTCGTGGGTTTTGAGAATCTGCTTAGCCATGTCACTGGAAGAAGCAATTACAACGTCAAAGGATCCGAACTTGAGTTGCATGATGGGACCATATTTCTTGGACAAGTTGTGAAGAGTGTGGTGAGGAAGCTCGCCTATTAGGTTTAGGTTTCCTATGATCGGCCATGGTTTTGGACCTGAAGGTAGGTCAGAGTTTGGTTTCTGCAAGTGTATTAGTTTTGTAATAAGGGCTATGAAAATAGGAACAAGACATGATATTGCTAAGGCAAAACAAGAAGGAAACTCCATGGAAATAATACTGAGAGTTTTAAGTGAGAGATCAGCTAAGTGTGTGTGTGTATATAATTGGTCAGTGATCATATCTCTTTGATCTGGTCGGAGAAAAGAGTTCTGTAGTGAACATGATCTTCTTCTCTTTTCGATCTCTTTTGTTTTTAGCATGGATTTTAACTCATCACTTTAATTATCATTATTGTCTTTATCAGCGAGTGAAGCCCACGATACCGCTTTTGAAGTGGGGTCACTAATTGATAACCAAATTCCATATTTCTTGTAGTAGTTTTTTTTAATAGTAAATGGTAAACTACAATATACCTTAGAGATTAATCTCTTGAGTCAAACAACATTCTCAACCCCTTTTCATCGGTAAGTAAAAAACTCTCAATAATTTGAGGAGGCGATTCAGTAATTTGGATGTCCATTGTCATTCTTCGCGCTTCCCTTTCTATGACGTCTGCAACTATGTTAACATCTCTATTACACCATAATATTTCCACTTCCCAGTGTCTATTCAATAATGTACGAACCTCTCCGATAAGGTGAAAATCAGGGTGTTCCTGAGGCACTGAATCTTGAATCAGCTCCATGACTTCCGTACAATCACACTTAACCAAGATTCGTCTATATCCTCTATCCCATGCAAGTTTAAGTCCCCACAAAACACCCCAAGCTTCAACAGTTACCACTGTCCCTTGCCCAATTCGGTACATAAACCCCTGCAAGAATTTTTCATTATGATATCTTAATACACCTCCACAAGTGCACAATCCAGAGTTTTCATTCCTTGATCCATCAGTATTGATCTTCACCCACCCAGGTGGTGGTGGTTTCCAATGTTGAGTGCTCCTCTACTCATGTTGATTTTGGAGCATGTTCGTATTACCCCATGATAAGCAGGAACGAGTACGGGCTAAAATGTTTGTACTAATCCAAGTAATATTGTCAAAGCAGTGATTATTTTGAGCCAACCAGATATGCCTGCATATGACTGTAAATCAAAGACGAAACTCAAATCCTTGTACTATGTCCTTTCATCCCAAATACCATGCAAGCCATTCATTCCTGTCCAACATGTTAAAAAAACAGATTATGCCATCTCGACAGCAAAAAACCATTCCAGAATTCAGAGATCATCGGGCAGTCTCGTAGGACGTGAATAATTGACTCGTGAGAAATATGGCATATTCCACAATTTCCTGTGGGATGACTGCCATTATGGAGCTGTATCAAGTTTGTCATTAGGTGGCCATGAAAACATAACCACAAGAAAGTATGATACCTCTGAGGGACCTTTAATTTCGAGAGGCATCTCTATCGGTATCTATCATGATGCCGTAAGGTACCCAGTAAGTGTTTCTAAGTAGAACTGAGTGAGAAATTTCCATCAGAAGACCATCTTCATGCCGGAAAATCATGTCCATTATGCAAAGGAATATTAACACATCTAATAGCTACACAAACATGCCTTGGAAGAATATGCTCAAACTTACTCATATCGCACTGTCCAAAGGGAGTGATGCAATTATCCACTCTTTATTCAATACTGTCTGTAGACAAAGGCTGGTTTATCAACCTCTTCAGTTTATCTAAATGTCGCACCCACACGTCCTTCTAGAAATAAATATTTTGTCTGTTATTAACTCTCCATGATATACTATATGTGACTTTCTCCTAGCTGTTACAGATGCCTCTCCACGTATTAGACTCACATTTGCGCTTCTCAACTTTAGGAATAATATCATTGCTTGCTTTGTACTTCTCTCATAGGAACCTGACCCAAAGCGAGTCACGTATATTAATCATACCCTATCCAAGCTTCATCATGAATGCTTTGTTCTGATAGTGAACTTTCCTAAGGCCGAGGCCACCATCCTCCTTATATCCACATATCGAGTCCTAGGAGACTAGGTGAGGTTTTCTGTTGGCTGAGATACTCCCCCAGATGAAATTACGACAACGTTTGTCAATTCGATCACAAGTACTCAAAGGAAGAGGCATTGTCTGCATAGTATAAGAAGGCATAGCCGATAATACAGAAGATACAAGAGTATGCCTAGCTGCTATCGATAACATGTTGGATGTCCAATTAGCCAAACGAGCATGCATCTTATTCAGGAGGAAATTATATGTTTCCTTAGAGCTTCGTTCATGTAAAATAGGCATTCCCAAATATTTACCAAGATTTGATGTCGGAATAAAGTTAAAAAAGTCACTGATTTCCTTATACATGTTATGATTCACATTCCTTGAAAAGTAAATTCTTAACTTTCTTACATTCACTTTCTGACTTGAAATGTCACAGAAGTCATCCAAGATGGCCTTCACCACCCCCACTTGATCTAGGTTTGCCTCTGCAAACAAAATGAGATAATCAGCAAAAAATAAATGAGAGACAGGAGTACCTTTTTTGAGAGCCTAAACAGTTGTCAGTCCCCATCTTCTACTACTTTCTGGATGAGATGCCCCAGTCTTTCTATCATGATAACAAATAAATAAGGTGGTATAGGATTACCTTAACGAACCCCACGAGAAGGCCAAAATATTTTTGAAGCCTCACCACTCCAAAGCAGCTGCATTTAAGGCGTCGTCATACAAGCTTGAATAACATTAAGGATATATTTAGGGATGTTAAGTTATCTTAAACAGGTGGTGATAAAACTCTATCTAACGCGATCATACGCCTTCTCCAGATCTATCTTGATGGACATGAAACCTTTTTTCCTCTTTAATGACTTCATGGAGTGGATAATCTCCTGTACTAATATGATATTGTCTATGCTTTGACGTCCTTTCACAAAGCTGCATTGATTTAGGGCTATCACTAAAGGCATGACGCCCTTGAGTCTATTTGTTATAACTTTAGTGACTATTTTGTACACAACATTGCACAGGCTTATAGGACGAAAATCATGAAACGTCTCAGGATGTTCCACTTTTGGTATAAAAACTATTTGAATTCCATTAATTTGTCGAATAAGCGTTGGATCATTGCAAATTATTTTAACTAAATCAAGCACTAACATTCCCACCGTATCCCATTGGCTTTGGTAAAAAAGAGGATTATATCCGTCAGGTCCTAGCACTTTTAGTGGCCTTATATCAAACAAAGCATGTTTAATCTCGTTATCTTCAACTGATCTCCCTAAAATACGCCGGTTCACATAATCAATCACGGGATAAGTACACCAAAATACTAAGGATCCATTATAAGTATTAGTCTCCATATACAGATCTTCAAAATACTTACTTCTTATTCTTATAATTTCCGCTTCATCATATGTCTACTCCCCAGATTCAAGTTTTAAGGCTTCTATTGTATTCATTCTCTGTCTCCCATTAGCCACTGCATGGAAGTATTTAGTATTTCGATCACCATCCATATACCAAGTAGCCTTAGAGTATTGTAGCCACATGACTTCTTCCCGCGCCAAAAGCTTTTCAAGCTCACTCCATAGCTCCCCTCTTAACTTATCCAAGCTCTCCGAGATACCAACCGAAGCCATCTTTGTATTAATTCCGTCTAATCTTTGATATAAATTGTCTTTCATATAGAAAATGTTACCAAAGACCTCCTTATTCCATAACCTCAATTCCTCAGTAAACTGTTTTACAGATCCGCACCAATCATCTTTCACCCCCCATCTTGTCTGTACAAAGTTCTTGAAGTCTTCGTGCATAACCCAAGGAGAAAAAAATCTAAAATGTCTACGCTTCTTTTTAGTAAAAACATGAGAATCAATATTCACTATAACTGGACAATGATCAGATTTAAATTTTGGCAAGTGTGTTACAGTCGCGTTAGGATATTTAGTAAACCAACATTTATCCACCAGAGCTCTATCAATTCTGCTATGACTAGTGGAGTTGCCCCAAGTAAATTAGGGACCATTAAAACCAATGTCAAGAAGCTCACTATCCAATAGCCAATTCCGGAATAACCTATCAATGCCCGAATTATCCCTGTGATTCTTACTCCAACAATCTTGGGGACATGAAATAGCATTGACATCTCTAATTACTACCCAGCCTCCAATAACTAATTGTTGAATACCCTCAAGAATAAGTCACAACCGGCGTCTATTAATCATATTTGGGTGCCCATACACCACAGTCAATGACCACTCATCACTTTTGCTTTTATTCACTATTCCATGAATAAATTGATCACCTGAACCAATCACAGAGAAGTTTAAAGTAGAATCCCAGAATAACCATATACCTCTACTAAAGCCTAGAGCTTCGACCACATGCATATGTGTCCATCCCAGCTTCCTAGCAATAAGATTAGCTTTCATCCCTGTCTGTCTAGGTTCAAGCAGAGCAAAGAAATTAACACCATGTTTGGCAACGATATCACCAAGTAACCTGCGAAAAGAGGCACCGCCAGCACCCCGAGTATTCCAAGTCATAATAATCATAAAAAATTAATAAAAAGCAAAAGGAATGAGTACAACCAAACTATGCATTATTGAGACATATGTCCCTACTGCTCATCCCCAATACTGCACATCTCTACGTCATCAACATCTCTAGGAGAATTCATTCGAGTTACAAAATTCTCTCCTCCATCCGCGCCTGGGTCAAGAGGGTTGGATGCTCCTAATCTGATAGTGGAAGGAATGAGATTTGTGTAATTATTTTTAATTACTAAACCCCCTCCGCACTAGCATTACGTGACAACCCAGCTCCCTGAGACAAAATATAAGGATTCAACATAGAAGAGTCTACTTGTGTATTTGCTTGCTGTATTTTTGGATCCCTACTCAAAAGTCCTTGGGATGATCCCACTTCAATCCCTTTCTTCTTAGTTACCTAGATCCCACATAGTTTGTTCAACTTATTTAAATGCTCAGCATTAATCACATAATCAGAATTCCTCTCCTTTAACCCTACATTTAAAATATTCGATCCACTATCCGCCTTTGATTTCCCTTTAGATTCACGTACTCTCTCTCCTTGCTTTGAATTGACATGGCTCTTCCCCTGATTTATACTATCACCGTTATCTCCATCATTAATTCCCATATTTTCAGTATTAGGAGCCTCAAAACGTTATTCTTCTGCCGTATTTTGAGAACGAACATCGCGCCTAGGCTCACGCCCATAATTGCCATTACCTACGTTCAAAATCCGTTGCCCCCTTCTCCGACGTGGTGCCACCATCCATTCTCCATATATTCCAGCATTAGTCTCAGAGCATACTGGAGATTGTGTTTCATCTACAGGGACAAACTGGTTCTCCATGCATGACAACTTTGATGTGCTAATCAATTGATTCTTAGTACAATGCTCCATGTCGTGGCCATACTGTCCACATGAAAAACAAATCAAGTGTAAACCTTCATAAACAATCTTCTTCTCTTTCCTATTAATCATCAAGGATGGGAGCAAGGGTGTACTCAAATCAACCTCAACACATATCTGTGCAAAACGGCCTTTAGTTTGCCGAAGGGTGTTTGTATCCACTTTCAAAACCATCCAATTTGGTTACCTACCACATATAAAATACCCTTATCATAAAAATCCACAAGGAATTTAGGAATTCTTACCCATGCTGCTATTTTGGAGACCTCACTAGCGTCAGGATCGAACTCTGACTTCCATGATTGCACTGCGAGATAATGATCCATGTATACCCAAGGGCTACCTGTTAACGTGAAATCATAGGCCTCCTCATTGCTCAAACGTACTAGAAAATATCCGGACCCTATCTCGATAGTTTCAACCTCTCCTCTACGTCCCTACAGTTGTTACAGTTTTTGACCTAATTGATCATCATGTACCATCTTTCCAAGGAGTCTAACAAACAGCGAAGTCGCCCATTTCCGTGCTAGCTTCTTTTTAAACTCTGGAGACACAATAATGTTTGGTCCCTTTTGTGTCATCTCCACTTCAATCCTTGACTTCCATCAGTCCCCTCTGCACCATTCCTCTTCTTCATCTGAAGCATGATTTAATGTCTGATCCTCAACGCATACGTCCTTGTATGATCATCTAGTCTCCTCAGGTGTAGTGGTTTCCTCTCTAATAGGATCGTCACTCATCCAGTCTTCTACTCTTGGGGCTAAAGATTGCTTATG
Source organism: Albizia julibrissin (assembly GCA_037074505.1). NCBI lineage: Eukaryota > Viridiplantae > Streptophyta > Magnoliopsida > Fabales > Fabaceae > Albizia > Albizia julibrissin. Next base: position 10,418,713 of record CM073482.1, read on the forward strand.
TGTGAACTCTTCATCATCATCACGAACTTTCTTCCTACCACATTCCAAGGTATCAAGCTCCTCAAGCCTCTTTTACAGATTTATTCTCTCACGACTGCGTTCTCTTTCTTGTTCACTCATCTTTAGCAGCCCCAAGCCGTCCTGACGGGGGCTGTGGCGAAAGACACCGTCTAAGCTGACAACAAGAGGTGTGCCAAGCCTGAAACAAGACTCTGTTTTACTGAATCACCATAGGAAAACCAACACTATTGCAAGAGAGCTCAATGAAACTAGACACGACGCTGTCGATGATGACTATTAGCTCTGACTCCAGCAACGCCTAAGCAGCAAGAAGCCAAATCGCTGAACCATAAATAGTAGCGTCTCCGAGGAAGAAGACAGGAATAGAGCGTCACCAAGCTATTCTCTCTAGCAACGTACAACGAGAGCAGCAGTGGGAATACCCTTTGCAACTGATAGCAACACAGCCTCCCTCTCCCTCTAACATTATCTCTCTCACTCTCCAGTAGCGACCCCGGAGCTCACAAAGAAGACGCCGGAGCTGCAGCTTCTAGCTGTTACCGTGAAACTAACGAGCACAACGACGGAACTCATGGAGAAGATGGACGACCGTTGCTCTGCAACGGTCAAAAAATCTCAGCTCTTCTCTCTCTTGATCGCGTTTTTACCACCTCACTTGTATAATCCTTTCCTAGTAGTTATCTTTTAAATTAAAGTTCAGTTTTCTTTTCAATATCGTAAAAAAAAACTGGTTCTGATTTCCATCATTTCGGTTCATTTAACATTTTAGCTACCATCTTCTTTGTTCGTGTTGATGCATGTGAGGCAATCTCTAAGATGTAAAAAAATTCAAATCAGCCGCTCGGGGATCAAATATATACAAAAAATTTGATTTATTTTCAATAAGTTTGTGAGTTCAAATTTATGAAAATAAAAATTCATATGGCATGAATATTAAATTTTGGATGTAGGTATAGGTTGAGAAAGCCTTATCCATCAAAATGATTTGAGTTAATTGATAAGGCATACATACCTCGACTTTATGTACGATCTTTAATTCAATATTCAATTAATAAATGTGGGTCTCTCTCGACGCATTCTTTTTTCTTTGGTAAAACTCTCTTAACATATTCTAATATTGAAAAAGATACTTTTAATTAAATAATACTTAAATTTGATTCCATTATATTATTGGAAACCAGATCATTGCATAAAAACTGACTTGAAGTTCTTATACAGCGAAGTTGACATATAAAAAAAACAGTAATTAAGCTAATCAAAATGAAGTTCACTTCGGAGAATTCTTAATATATATATATTAAAGCAACAAATATGATTGGCTAAAGTGTTTTAAAAACATTACATGATGATGGTGTTATTGAAAGGCACTGAACCTAGCAGACAAGAAAAAAGGTGTTTATAGAATGATTAACAGCAAAAGAGGGGAACATATGGACGGATAAAGGGCTAGGGGTCTCTAATGTATCTCTATTTATTGCTCTTTAATACCTTTTAAAATATCTCAATTTTCCAAATGTTTTTTCTTATTTTTTTTATTGTTATATTCGTAAGTGAAATTTTAAAATATTATGAACATAAAATGTTGCAATTTTTTATTTTTTTATTTTTAATTTAAAAAAAATAAAAAATAAAAGCTGCACGATTTTAAAGTATTTTCCTTTAAATTTGGGTATTTCATGAAGAGTGTCAAAGAGCGGCTCTTTTGAGGCTCCAAACCTCAATAAGTAGTATAGCCATGCAGATGAATCAAAGTTTGCACAATATTTTTTATGTTACCAATATATAAATAATTTTCTTCAATAATTAAATTAATAAAACAAACCTTTTAATGATAAGTACTAATCTTCGTTAAAGTCAGATTCTTCTGCCATCATCATTAACCTAAACTTAGATCACAAAAAAGCTTATAGTCAGTAGTTTTATTACGTTTCTAATTAGTAACTAAAGATCAATCATGCATACATACATACATACATACATACATACATACATATATATATGTGTTATGGGTTTGACCGAACATGATCCGGGTCATTGAAGGATCTATGCCCTATTTCATGCATAGAATATATTATAGAGAGTCTGTCCAACAGGACCTCAATAGACTCCTAACATTCCTCCTTCAGACCATATCAATACAATCTTCCTTCGTTTCCTACTGGAGGTGTAGCCTAATATATCCCTTATAATAATGATTATAAAAACTTGGATATCGTAATCCCAATTTAGATAATACTCATTTAGAATATGATAAAACTAATTCCCTAAATCCCTATAAGGGGTTTAGCCAGACATACCTTAGTCGATTTCCAATATAAATTATAAACTTGATTCCACGTATGTGTTGCTGAAATGAATGCTTTATTGATAGAAGGGAATTTACAAGAGGGGCTTCGAGATTTCAGAGCACTCAAAAGCTTTACCAAGGGAATTAGAAACTGGATGCCTTATAACAAGGCTTACAGACTCTTATATAGACACCAAACAAACTCTAGTTACAAGACTTTAGTTACTTTTTTAAACTATGGTCTTCTTTTCTTCACTATTCCTTTACATGCTCGTCCTTTCTTGTATGCTAGTTGTACTTAGCTTCTTTCTCTGTTCCTTGCCATGCGTATTCTCCTTAATTGATCTGCTATCATTTCAACTTCATTGTATTTTTCTTCCAACAGTTCTTCATTTATCTTTAATATCTTTCTTCGGATTCTCTTCTTTTTTTTCTTGCTTTTTTCAACTTTTTTTTTATTATCTTTATTCTTCTTTCAATCTCCTTCATTCCTTTTTCTTCTTCTTTTTTCTCATGTGTCACATCTTGTTGCTCTTCCATCACAGTATATATGGATTTATTAGAATTTCTTGTTCTTTTTCCTTTTTCTCATTTTCTCTACAGTACTGGCAATTATGATTAGGATACTCAGATAAAAATCTACATACTTTCTCGCTTGTTTCTTCTGTGTGATCCATTTCATTTTTCTTAATGTGCTCATACAAGTTATAAAACTTTCCATGAGTTCCATGAGAAGTTTTTCTAAGAGCATATATGCAAGTAAGATTACTAGCATGATATACCCAAGGATTTTCATCTATATTGGAAACAATCATGTTCATTTCTTGGAATATTATATGATGATCCTGAACTCTTATAATAGACACTCTGAACTGGAATTCGTCATCTTCTTCTATTTCCTCTTTAATTTCTGGTTCAAACTCGATGGGCTTCTTTGTCGTTCCAAGTCTAATCAAATTAATTGGGTTATAGAATTTTTCAGGCGTAATCTCAGCCACTGTAGAATAACACCTGATAAACACTTGATGTTGCAAGACAATTTTAAAATACTTTTCAACTGCTTATAGGGGTGGAAACAAGCCAGGTGGCCTGTCAGGGGCCTGCGGCCTGGCCTGTTTCCGGCCTGATCAGGCTTGGCCTGTCAGGCTAAAAGGCCAGGCTCAGGCTTACTGACAGGCCTGTTAGGCCTGTCAGGCCGGCCTGAGCCTGTAAAGTATTTTAAAAAAAATATTCCTACATACCTCACATCCTAACTCTAAATCCCATAATTCTCATTACCAAATCTCATCTCAAGTGGATCATTAATTTATGTATTTGGATCATTAATTTATGTAATTGGGCCTGTTTTCGGCCTGTTTGAAATATGCCTGTTTTTGGCCTGTTTAAAATAGGCATGTTTTCGGCCTGTTTGAAATAGGCCTGTTGTGAAGCCTGTGGCCTGTTAGCCTGTTTAATTTTTTTTAATTACAGGCCTCCTTAACAGGCCACAGGCCAGGCCAGGCCTGTATACAGGCCAGAATCAGGCTTAAAAAAAGGCATGTTACAAGCCACAGGCCAGGCTCAGGCCATCTAGTACCTTAACAGGCCAGGCCTGTGTCTGGCCTGTTAAGGCACAAGCCTGGTCTGTTTCCACCTCTAATGGCTTTGTTAAAGGCATAATGAGACACATACTTAATGGTCTTGTGGGTAAGGTTTAAAGAATCTAGTCTTTTCACAATGAGTTTATAAAATTGGTATTGCTGAAGTATATCAAATATTTCTTGGTTTCTGGTCTGTTTAGAGGTTGAGGCTACAATACTTTTGTCGGGTAAAGGAGTCTTATAATTTGGACTTTGGCTTTTTTCTTTTGGGACTTCTTTTTTTTTTGGGCTTACTGGTCTTTTATAATTTGGCTAAAGGGATATTTTCTGGCTTATTGGGCTTTTCTTGGATTTGGGTAGAAGACCAATTAATAATTTCTGAGTAAATGACTCAGTTTGGGTAGGTGACTCAATTACAGGTTCCTTGTCTTTACTCTTTGTCTTTGAAGGTTCCTCAATGGGTTCCTTCATTACAGATTTTCCTTCCAATTTTTCTACTCTGGTAAATAATTCGTTTACTGATCCTATAAGATTAGAGACATAATTAGATAAATTTTGTACACTATTACTTACTTGACTTCCTAGTCTCATATTTACTTCGAGCCTATTAATCTTCATTGCAATATGAGTCATAAAAGGATTTTCCTCTTGTGGCTCATTTAAAGATATTCTGCTTACAGGGCTATTACTCATTATGTTTCCTTGTTCCATCTGCTCAAATAATAAGCAATTAGATTATTTTTTCCTTTGATATATTCAACATCATAATCATAATATGAAAAATCACTATGTCATTTTAATAACATTTTATTACTCAACTTACCATTTTTTATTCCATTTTTCAACCAATGTTTTACTTGGGTATTATCAGTTCTTATTGTAAATTTACAGTTTACTATGAATAACTCAAATTTTTCTACTACTTTTTTAATTGCTAAAAATTCTTTCCAATTTGAATGATAATTACTCTAAGATTCATTAAATTTTTCACTTGCATATCTGATTTTTCTCTATTTCTTTACTATCTTCAAAATATAAAGCTGCACCCCAATAATTTTCTGATGCATCGGTGTATATTATCCATTTTATATTTTCTTCTAGAGGTATGGTTAATTTTGGTAATTTATTACATAGCATTTTTATTTTTTCTACTATTTCCTAAGTTTCTTCATTCCATTTCCATATTGTCTTTTCTCCTGCTAGTTTAGATATTTTTTCTGTTAATTTTGATAAATGAGGTATATAATTTCTAGCTTGATTTACTAATCCTAAAAATGATTGTAATTCCTTTTTATTACTTACTTATCTTTGGAAATTCTTTTACCTTTTGGCTTATATGATCTTGTAATTTCATCTCATCTTTAGATATTATTTGTCCTAAAAATGCTATTTTATCTTTTCTTAATTCTGCTTTCTTGGGTGATATATTTATTCCTTTTTGTTTTATTAATTCCATAAATTTTTCTAAATGTTCTTCATGTTCCTTTTCATTTCTTGAGAATATTAATATATCATCTATGTAAATTACTGCAAAACTCCTTATTGGACTTAATGATTTTGATACATATTCTTGAAATATACTATGGCTATTGTGAAAACCCATAGGTAACACATTTCATTCATATAATCATTCTGATATACTAAAAGCTGTATATTTTTTGGTATTGAATATATATCTCTTATAGCTATTTCATTTAACTTAGTATAGTTTATTATCATTCTAGATTTTCCTCTTTTTTTTTTCATTATGTTTGACTACTATCATTGCAGGTGACGAATATTCATATCTACTTTCTCTAATGAACTCATATTTCTTCATTTCTTCTATATGCATTATAAACTCATTTCTATCATTTTCTATCCATGGATAAGGTTTACAATTTATTTCTTTACTATAATCTTTTAATTCTATTTTTGCTAAATGTTTTGATTTTTCCCAATGTATTAGTGGATTATCACTATAATTTTTTATTAATCTTTCTTCTATGGTTAAATTTTCTTTATTTTCTACTTCTCTTATAGTCAAGGTAGCTAACATGTGTTTTATATACACCGGTTTATTATTAGGCAAAAACTGTACTTCATTTTTATTATTTTTTAATTAAAATTTCTCATCTTTTCTATATTGAAGATAAATTTGAATCTGATGATCACTGTAATCTGGTTTCCTTAACTAATTATTAATTTAATAAATCTTTGTTAGTTAGGGGTATTTCTACCACGATATATAGGCATAAAGTCTAGTAAAATTAAGACAAAAAAATCAAAATAATATCTTGCCTAAAGTATCTAGACAAAGCCTCATTACATCAATAAAGATCTCTAAAATCACAAATTTAAGCCACTTCCAGACCTATTCATTAATTATACTCCCTTTGTTGCTAAACCTACGAGGTAATTGAGGGTTTTTTTTTTTTGCTCCTAATCAAATATTATACATCAATCCACTTTAATTACCTTTCAAATTTATATTTTTTGCAAAATTATCTCTATTGATTGCATATATTAAAGGTGGTTTTCATCAATTGGGATTATTGGATAATGATTAAATGAAATATTTTAGAGAAATCAGCATATACACATTTTTTACAAAATAACTAATTTAATTAAGTAATTTTTATTAATATATGTAAATTTGTGGAGAGACATGTCCCTTTTTTATAAAAATTCAAATATTATTAAGATACAGAGATCAGATTACAGACAACAATGTAACCTAGAAGAAAAATTAAAATTATTATTCCAAATAGAAACCACAGCAGAAGACTATAACATAGTGAGGACATCATGCCAAGCTATTTCTTGAGTAGAAAAAGATCAGAGGATGTGACTGACAAAAAGAACTTCTTGATGCAGATGATATTAACATGTTTGGCTCCCATATTAACCCCGATCGATGAATCTAACTCAAAGCTGCCCTTAAACAGGGAATGTAAAAAAAAAAAAGTTGGACTGGATCGACACAAGACGATGCCATCAAAGTTAAGGTATATAGGGGCTCCCTTTAAAGATATAAATATGTAATGCCATGACAAAAGGTATTCCTGTTGCATTTTTGCTTAGCAAGAATGATAGCCCATAGAGAGAGATAGAGATAGATGATTCATCATTCCAAATTCTATGAGGAGGTGATGTTGTAATACTATCTTTGGTCTTACATGTAAAATCTAATTTAAAGTGCAAATTGTATAATAAAATAAGTTTTATATTTAAGACAAACGGAGCAATATATTGCTTAGTGTGCTTGGAGAAGGCCAAGTTTGTAAAATAAAGCAACCCTAATATTTCACCGATGACTATGTACTTTTGGATCCAAAATTCTTCCCTCGTGTATAACTATATATGTTTCTCTTGAGCCAATTATTGTGTGTGTGTGTATAGGTATGTCAAAGAAATAAGTCTCATATTGCTTGAGAATAAGAGAGTACAAGTCTATATATATTACCATATTATATTGAGCTTGTAAAAGGGCCTCGAGAAGTAGTGGGCTTACATGCATAACAACGAGCCACTAAAACTCAAACGAAGTGAAAATATGACGATTTCCCTTACTGTGTCCAAGTAATTTGTGGTAAGGTCAATGCTTTCCTGAGTTATATCCATTGTGTTTTGCGTCCCTTGTCTCTCCAAACCACACCTATAAAAAGACCATGGATGAAGTGCTCACCACCGAAAAATCATTCTCTGCTCCTCTACTATTGCTTATTGTTGTTTCGCTGTTATCTTCCACCAGTTCTGCTTCCTTGTGATTACAGCGAGAAGGGTCTATTTAATCCTGGAGAGTACCGTTTTTTCTTTGCCAAGTGGTCACGTAATAATTCTTAGGGATAATGTTCTCAGACATGACTCATCATCTGAACTTTCATTCCAATAAGTTGCTCATGTTTGCCAACACAAATAACATTAATACAATGAGTAAAATGATTCCACAAAAATAGAAGATTCTTAATTAAATTGAAACAATTTGGAAGCTTATTAAATTAATGCTGCTCATGAGTAAACCGCAATGTTTCGTTTGAAAAATGTGAAACCAAAAGAAACATGTATGAATGTTCGTCCATACTCCATATGATGATTATGCGACTCAGAACTCACAATTCAAATCTCACTCCAGTGTAAGAAAAATCTTATCAGTGAGTTTTGTGAGTATTTTCTTTGACTCGTAAAACTTGCCTTGATTTCAATAAGCCCATGGCACCAAGTTAGTCTAAACTTTTAGACATGTGAGGTAATAAGTAATAGGGGTTGCCGCATGGAATCCATTATGTTACACTTTGGCATTATATCTAAATTATGCAGATAAATCAAAATTAGAGGAAACAAAATCGGTACTCCCTCTAATCCTTAACATAATGCATATTTACTTGATATAATTATATTAAAGAAGTTAGTTTATATGATATGTATTTTCTAAAACATCTTAGTCATCTTTCTTAATTTCCTCATTTTCTCTTATTTTTTATTATTGTTGAGGGAGCATCAATAGGAGTAAATTAGAAAAAGATTAACAAATATGAAAAATATATTTTATATTGAGAATCAAGATCAATTCCCTAAATATATTTTATATTAGGACTGGAGGGATTTTTTTTTTGTTACAAAAAAAATTGATACTCCTATGGTCCTTAAATTAATACATATTTAACTTATTTAATTAGATTGTAAAATTTAGATGAATTAGTTAATTGTAATAAATATGACATTTTTTTTAAATATCTTAATCATCTTCCTTAATTTCCTCCATTTCTCTCTTACTTGAAGGAGTATTAATAGAAATAATTTTTTTAAAAAAATTGATAAGTATAAAAAATATATTATATTTAGAGTTAAGATCAACTCTCTAATCAAACTCTATATTAAAGGTGGGATCAGTATGTTGAGTGCATTTGTTTTTTGTTTTTTGTTTTTTTGTTTTTTTTTTGATATAGATGTTGGGTGCATTGGTGGGCATTTAGTATGTAGTAAATGATAGAAATCCTCGAACTCAGTAAGCCCACTACATATTTTGTCCTGTTTTCTTTTGGTCATCAGAAGGCCCATATTTGTAGTTGGGTACAGCCTAGTTTGTGCTTATATCCCCCCCAAAAAAAAATATCTCCATGAATATGTTTTATATCCGAAAAAAGAGGGTTAAAAAAACGGCTGAACACATAATTCATTTTACATGTAAACGCGCGTAAGTATATATATTTATTATTAATCTTAACCTCGGCAATTCTAGAAAACAGCTGGCCTAATTTTTTTTCTTAAGAAAAAAACTCTGATTTGTTGTAAGAGAGTATTATACTATTTACATAAAAAACAATACAGACAAAACAAATAAGGAAAATATATAAGATAGATTTATGGCCTAACTGAAACCCAATAACACACCTGGATGCCTAAACCAATAACTATATAACTGTAAAATGTAATTATATACTACATCTCTTAAATATAATAGCTAGCTAGCTGACTCATTTTGAGAGATCAAGAAAGATAATTAAGTTTCATTAAAGTATTTATATTCATAATTTTTGTTCAAATTAATTTATTTGACTTATAAACTGATATATAATATAATGATACACAGCATATGCTATAATTAAATAGTTTACTTAGCTTTTTTAATCTCTCCAAAAAAATCAATTAATTCTTATATTTAAAATCAAAGACAGTATTATATTATATATAACTTATGATGTGAAACCTAGTTTTTTTTTTCATGTCTAAGTCTAATTAAAAACACAGGATGACTAATTCCAGAAGAAACACAATTGGTATAGGTCAAAAAATAAAAGTGTTCACCCATTATTCAGGGCAGAGAATGCTAATTTAATTTAATTAAGTCGGTCAACCATAATAAAGTTCAAGTTAACGACACGAATTCAAATTATACAGCTTAATGTTTGTTTCTATCATTCTACTTCGCGACTTAATCTTGGCTGATTCAAAATGATCATTGTGATTTTGCATTCGAAAAGTTGTTTTTGGATCCTGCCAATGCAATTCATCCAATGCGTGCACTAATACATTTCATTTTTCCCCCTAATGTGAATCAGAATTTTGAATAAGAAAATTCAAAATAAAATTCCAAACAATGTATATACCGACATATACTGATATACACATACATATGTGCATATTTATTCCACACCTCTATTTATTCATGCAGATGTATTAGTAATTGTGTGTGTGTGTGTGTCCCCAAAATAAAAATTTTATGAATTGGTTGCTTTATTATTAGCTTAATACACGTCAAGCTGAAGACCAGGGGGTGGACCAAGTCTACAAGAAGAACTTAAACAAAATATATATTGGACTTATTGGAAAAGTTGGAACCAAAAGCCAATAAGCTTACATTGCTTAATTTCCTAGCCTAATATAAAAATAAATTAATGTGTGTACCATATAATTGAGAGACAGATAAAAAAAAGGGTATGATGAGCGTGTAAGAAACAGCTGAAAATCAATCACTGTGATAGAGCTGGTGGATCACTTTCCATATGCACCTTTCTCAGGGGCAAGACACAAAGCTAAGTAGGGTTTTTATTCAATTGGCATATGCATTGTTCAGGTTAGAGAGAGCGTAGCGTGGAGTTTTGTGTGGGGGATGAATGGCGATTTAGAATTTGGATCTTAAATATCAGAAATCAAAAGATTGGGAGTAGGATTTACAAGAGGGAGATTCGAAACCCTACGACTTTCAGCAAAGAGAGAGTGTTTGTACAGGGATGGAGGACTAAACTGCAATTTCCAAATACTCTATTAGGTTTGCTTTCTAGTTTCTTCCAAAGCCACGCAAGCTTCCTTTTAATCTTCATCAAAAAGACCTACCGATAATATATTTAACCTATAAATCATTCTTTGATTTCTTTATATTAATATATTTAATTAAATTAATTAATGGAACTAATTAAATTATGATACATATCATTTTGTTTATAACATTTTAATCATATAATTATATATTTTAGTAATTATTTATTAAAACATGATTATAGGAGCTAGAAGGTTGATATTACTATTAGTCATATATAAATATAATATATTTGTCTATTAGGTGTAATAAATATTTATAAAATAAAATTTATTTTCTAAAAATATCCTCATTTATGTGAAAGCGAGAGGACATGTTATGTTGAGTTCTTTTAGTCAAACATGAGAATTAAATCTAATAGTGACATAAGTAATTTTTATAATTAACTGAGGGTAAATAGAGAGTTTACAAGAAACTTTTCAAATATCTCTAACTATGCCTTATAAAAAGGAACATGTTATAGTGAAGAAACACTACTACAAGATATAGATATTATTACCCTAAAGGATGTCCATTTTTCAAAAAGGGAAGTAAAAATCAAATACAGTGGCATTTTTGTAATTCTAAGAGAGAACTGGGTAGCTTTAGGCATCCCTTAACTTAATTGGAAAGGGACACCTAAAGATACTTTTAAGCATTCCAAAACAAAAGGGACGCCAAAAAACACACTTTAGGCATCCCAATTCATATTTGAGACGCCTAAAGTATGCTTTTAAATGCCAAAAAGCAAGTTTCAACACACACCTTAGGCGTCCCAAACATGAATTGGGAAGCCTAAAGTGTGCTTTAATTTAAAGCGTCTCACACAAAAAGGGACGCTTAAAAGCAACTTTACGTGTCCCCATAGGTGTTTGGGACGCCTAAAACCAGACTTTATGCGTCCCAATTATCTTTGGGGATGCCTAAAGTCCCGACCAATGCATGTGTCAGTCAACATTGACACACTGACCTAGCTGCAACGCTGTAACTTTACTTACTCTCCTTCTCAGCTCGTGACTTCCGTGTTCCCTTTTCAGCTCCTCCTTCACTCTCGTCACTGAAGGTCTCTCCTTTCTTTTTGTCTCTCTCAAAGGTCTCTCTTCCATTTCCATTACTGTGGAAGCTCCCTCTGTCCTTTCTATCTCTCTCAAAGGTCCGTCCTCCATTTTTCGTCATTAAGGAAGCTCTATCATTCGTCCTTTCCGTCACTCTCGTCCCTCCTCGCTTTCCGCCACTATTCTCTTGAAGAAGCTAGCTTGTCACTCTTGAAGCTCTCTCCTTCCTTTCCGTCACTCTCTCTTGACGCCGATGGTATCTTGAAGTTCCTTCTTCCACCATTACTCTCTTAACGCTGTCATTGGTCTGTTGAAGCTTCTCTCTTGAAGGCGTTGGTCTCTTGCCTCACCGTCACTCTCTCTTTGTCCCTTCTCCCTCTCCCACCGTCACCAAAAGGTAAGCACAAACCCCTTGTGTTTTTTTTTCCAACAATGAGGACATATGAAGCACTAATATTTTTAAATATTATTTTCTCTCTTTATTAGTGATAACCATTGAATAAGTTTATTCAACTTGAGTTAGGTTAAAAAATTGTGAAAAATATTTATTATGCATATGACACTATCACTACAAAAAAATGTGATTTAGTAGCGATTAAAAAGGTGTATTTATGGCATTTTAAACCTTTACAAACAACATTAGTAGCGGTTAATGAAACCGCTACAAAAACCACAGTTGCAAGCGATTTTGTAGCGGTTTATTATAACCGCTACTCAAGGACAAAAATCGCAACTGAATTAGTAGCGGTTTGTACACACCGCTACAATAGTCGGATGAAGTCAACACATTATCCGACAACTTTGTAGCGGTTAAAAAACCGCTACAAATATTGATCCGCCAATTGGTAGCGGTTACATAACGCTATAAATTTGAAATGTGAATTTTTTAAGAATAGCTCCAATACCTTTGTAGCCGTTATATAACCGCTACAAAAAAATTCCCCATGGCGGGAAAATGAGAAATGAAAATTTTGACTCCTATTTGTAGCGGTTATAAAACCGCTACTAAGTTAAAATATGAATTTTTAAAAAATGGCGCCAATACCTTTGTAGCGATTATATAACCGCTACTAAATTAGAATGAAATTTTAAGAGTGGTGCCAAAAATTTAATCAATTTTTCAAATTCACTTTTACTTTTATAGCGGTTATTATGTTTGGGAAAATGAAAAACAATTATCCAATAATTTAATTCAATTGTCATAATATCATTTTAACGAGTTGATTATTATATAACTGGACATGGACCGATAGTAGTTATTATTTGAAAAGAATGATTAAATTGAATTACGTTGGCAAAAAAAAGATTAAATTGAGTTACATAAATATAAAATTTATATACATAATATTAAGAAAGTGTATGTAATATTGTGGATTTATAAGTAATAAGTGCTTATTTTGTCGTCTCCTAGATATTGATCATTATGGAAGGAATATTAAAAATGTTAAAGAATAGTTCTATAAAAAAAATAATTAGTATGAATATTATAAGTAGAAACAAAATGTGGAGATGAAAGAATTGATAAAAAAATGTATCATATTTGATCACCCTACTTAGATCTTTGACTCTTGAAAAACAAATTCCTAAATGAGAAAAAACGAGATAGAAGAAGGGAGTAAGGAAATGAAAAAGTGTATAAAAAGAGTTGGTGTGAGGGTATTTATAGGGATCTGCGTGACTTTTGTAGTCGTTAATGTCACGATTTTTGTAGCGGTTGATGTGTCATATTTTGTAACGGTTATAAAATCACTACAACTGTTAGTCAAAATTTTCTTTTAAAAAAATTGAAAGTTAGAAGAACAAAAGCATAGTTCCACTTAATCATTCTTTGTCGCCATCCCTACAAAAAATTTGTGGAGGAAATGTTAGTGGGGTATTGTTGCGTAGAAAACATTAAATTTAAATTATGTGAATTTATAAAAACTCACCGAACTATAAGTAAATTATCATCACCTTCAGGGAAGAAGTTTTTGAAATTAGCAGGATGGAATATCTCACTCTCGTAAGTGATGTTGTCACCATCACCCATGTCATAAAGGTTTCAAGGCTTTAAGTGAACCACCATGTTCCAATCCCTGTACCTTTCGTTCTTGACACAATAAACCTGGTGTGGCTCTGATACAAGAATATAAAGCTCATCATCTTCAGATTGATCGATGTGAATTGGATGAAAGAAATTTATTGATATGATGCCTAAATCGTCAGTTGTAAGTCCCCGGGAAGTTTTCATATTTACCCACAAACACTTGAACATCATAACAGAGAAACGGCCTTGGTAATTTAGTAATGTGCAGGTTGAACACCTCCTCATTCTCATCCAAGTCGGTCAGATTGAGCTCATCTTCCTCTCCCTCTCCCTCATGAGGGACCTGTAGTACGGTCTCCTCCTGTGGGACCGTCTGTTGTGGCTGTGGTGGGGCCACCTCTAGTAGCTATGATGGGGTCTACTCCTATGGCTTCTGTGGGGCTATCTGATCTGGTGTGATCCCCCTCCCTCCACGTTGATCCCTACCACTAACCCCTCATCTGCTGCCGCCACTAACCCCTCATCTGCTGCCGCTACTACGTAGAAGCAATCTGGGGAGATGCTCAACCTCTTTCCCCCTCCCCTTATATCCTAAAGCCATATAGAAATCTTAAATTTGAAGGAAATCTCTCAAAGAAGCGTCAGAAAACAAAATGACAAAATGAGAGAAAGGAAGGAGGCACTGGGTTTAAATACCGCCGAACTTTATAGCAGTTCTATGAAAAATCACTACAAAATCACCTCGAGTAACATAATAATTTAATGCAATTAAATTTTTATAGCGATTATACGTTAGAACCGCTACAAATGTTAGGTTGCTTGACTTTCTGTAGCGGTTTCACACCAAAATCGTTACACATATACAAACCGTTGAGATTCTATGTTCATAACATTTGTAGTGGTTACAAAATAACCGCTACCAAAGTAGGGACTGTTTGCATCCTGCAGCAATTATAAGAAATAACCGCTACTAAAACCATTACAAAGATGCAACTCTTTACATTCTGTATATTTTGTAGCGGTTTGTACGTATAACCGCTATTAACTGTCAATCATCTGAAGAATTTACAGCATGAAGCTAAACATTAGTTTGAAAGAAGTTACCAACCACATGAAAAAATACAAATGTCCTGTGCTTGGTATCATATTACGTATCACAAGCCATATAACAAGGAAAGCTCTAGTTGTTTGAGTTTTCCTTGTTATATCATCGGTGATATGTAACATGATACCAATCACAGGCCAGTTCCATTTTTTCAGGTGTTGGCAACTACTTTGGAACCAATACTTAGCCTCATGCTGCAAATTCTTCACCGATCCTTTATATTTCCCTTTTTCCATACAATATTTCATAAGGTGCTTGGGATATAAATGCTCAACTTTGTAGTGGTTTTAGGCCATAACCGCTACAAATGTTGAATTTTGTAGCAATTTAAACTGTAACCGCTACAAATAGATGACTCTTTGCATTCTCTAGCGGTTAATGTAACAAAAACCGCTATAAAATAACCAACACAAATGGCACGCCACCTTCACTTGACGCCATATTTGTAGCAGTTTTATTAGTGGTAACTACTACAAAATAACTGCCACAATAAGCGCACCACCTTTGCATCAACCTGGCCCAAATTTGTAGCGGTTATAATACATTAACCGCTACAAATATATAAGCTTTATAGCGGTTAAGTCTTGTAAACCGATATAAAGTCCATTCTCTAAACCCCGCCACTTGGCCCAAGGGATACCGTTGCAAATTTATAGCGGTTTACAGTAAAACCACTACAAATACTAGAATTTGTAGCAATTAAAATGAACCGCTACAAATGCACCGCTATGAATTGTCTTTTTTTTTAGTGTATTTGATTTTATTCATTAAGTTTGTGAATTTGATGTATTACTTATTGTGTTTGGAAGTATTAATTGTCATAATATTATTGTTGGTGTGGTAAAGGTTAATTTATGCTATCTCTTAATGTAAGTTTTCCTATATGCAATATATGTTGAATGCTCAAGGTGAATTAGAATTGGACTCTGATAATGTCAATGAGGATACATATCATTTAGTAGTAGATATATTGTTGTGTTTGGAAGTATTAATTGCCATAATAGTATATATGACATATTGAAATGCTATCTAAAAACCTAAAATTACTGATGAAAGAAGAAAAGGAAATTTCAGGTTGAATTATATACTCTTTATGAGGCTATATTGTAAAAAGAATAATTTCCTCTAGTTTTTTGTTTTATGTTGGCAAAGTAAATAAAATTGGATTAATGAAATTGTTGAATTAAATTGTTGTTATTATCCTGAATTGCATGAATTAGTTAGTTTTGTTGAAATTAAGCTGAAATGGTTGGTTATTGAAATTTTGAGATGTCTCACTTTTAAGGGGAAATGCTGCCAAATTTTTTTAAAAAATATTAGTAAAAGGTAATCCCATCGTAGACAATTGTTATAAACTTAAGTGTTGTTGGAAATGGATTAGGTGTCAATAAAATGTATCATAATTGGATGAATGTTTTGAGAACTAGTGAAGAATATAAGAATGGAGTGAAAGAGTTTATTGATTTTTCTAGCAAAAAATGGGATATATTTTTGTCCTTATTTGAATTATTTAAATAAGAGTCGAAGGGATGTTGATGTTATAAGGGATCACCTACTTTTGATGGAATAAATCTTCGATACACAAGGTAGATATGATATGGTGAGGAAGTAACTGATTGTTTGTCGCACAAAAGGGAAGTTATGGATGTGATAGATGTGATAGATGAAGATAGAATGGTGAAAATAATTCACAATGTTAAGGTAGAATCCTTTACGCAATCGCATGAATATGACATCATGTAGAGTAATGCGGAGACACCTTTGTATCCTAAGAGTAAGTACACATGGCTACTAAGGACATTGCATTTAGTCAACTTAAAGATAATTTGTGGTGGACCGATAGTAGTTTCATATTGTTGCTTGAATTGTTGTATGATATGTTTCCACACGATAATGTACTTCCAAACCATATGTATGAAGCCGAGAAAATCTTGTCTACGATGGGTATATAGTACAAAAAGATACACGCTTGCCCTAATGACTGCGTATTGTACATAAAGGAGTATAAAGGTCTTAGTGAGTGTCCTAAGTGTAAAACGTCATGATACAAAGATAAGAAAGATGATGGTTCTGGCGAAGGGACAACTAAAAGGCAACCTTCAAAGGTGTTGTGGTATCTTCCAATAATACTGCAGTTTAAGCGTTTGTTTACGAGTGCAACAAAAGCGAAGAAGTTGAGATGACATTCTGATGATAGAATATCTGACGAAAAATATCTTTACACCCGGTTGACTCTTCACAGTAGAAGAAAATAGATGAAATGTTCCCTCAATTTGGCAGTGAGCCGAGAAACCTTCGGCTTGGCCTTCGTACAAATAGAATCAATCCGTATGGAACTCTTACTAGCACACATAGTTCATGGCCAATTCTCCTTGTAATATACAACTTACCTCCCTAGCTATGTATGAAACACAAGTATGTGATGCTTTCTATAATGATTTCTAGACCAAAACAACCAGGAAACGATATCGATGTCTACTTGGCCTTTTTAATTGAGGACTTGAAGAAGTTGTGGGAGGAAGGTGTATATGTG
Organism: Albizia julibrissin; assembly: GCA_037074505.1. Classification (NCBI taxonomy): domain Eukaryota; kingdom Viridiplantae; phylum Streptophyta; class Magnoliopsida; order Fabales; family Fabaceae; genus Albizia; species Albizia julibrissin. The sequence goes on from CM073482.1 coordinate 10,436,098, forward strand.
TTTGATTCATATAAGAAGGAGTCATTCAAGATATGTGTAATGATTTTCACCACGATAAACGACTTCCCTGCATACGAAAACTTGTCAGGGTACAGTGTGAAGGGGTATAAAGCATGTCTGATTTGTGAAGCAGACACACATTTCTATCAATTTAAACATGAAAAAAAACTTTATACCTTGGTCACAGGAGGTTTCTTCATCAGTTACACCCGTATCGTAGGTTAAAAAAGCATTTTAACGACTTACCGAAGTATGAAATAACTCTAAAGGCATTAACCAGGGAGAAAGTTTAGAGTCGGGTGGAACGTATTAATGTCACATCCGGTAAGAATCAGAGGACTGCAGGTGAGAAGAACATATGGAAGAAGAGATTAATTTTCTTTAATCTTTCATATTGGTGTAGTCTTAATGTGAGACACAATATTGATGTTATGCATGTGGAGAAAAATGTCTGTGATAGTCTTGTCAGTATGCTTTTACACATACCAGGGAAGACTAAGGATGAAATTAGTGTGAGATTAGACCTTGTTGATATGGGAATAAGAGAACGGTTACATCTACAACTAAGAGATTATGGTAGGAGGGCATACATGGAGCCAGCAGCACATATGCCATCAAAAGCGAAGAAAAGAAGTTTGTATAGGTGTTTGCATGACATTAAGGTGCCACAAGGGTATTCTTTTAATGTAAGCAGGTGTGTCTCAATGGATGATTTGAAGTTAGTGGGAATGAAGTCCCATGACTATCATATGTTGATGCAACAACTATTACAAGTAGCTATTAGAAGTATTATGAAAGATGAAGTGCGAACCACTGTAACAAGATTGTGTATTTTCTTTAATGTTATCTGTAACAAAGTCATTGACATAGAAAAATTGGATGAACTAGAAAATGAGTGTTATATTATTTTTTTCCTAATTAGATATGCATTTTCCTCCTTCATTTTTTGATATAAGGGTGAATTTGATAGTTCATTTGGTAAGGGAGGTAAGGCTTTGCGGTCCAGTTTACTTGAGGTAGATATACCCTTTCGAGCGATACATGAAGATCTTAAAAGGGTATTCTAAAAATTCTTATCGACTTGAAGCCTTAATAGTTGAGTGATATGTAGTTGAAGAAGCTATGGAATTTTTTAAAGATTATTTATCAGGGAAGAAGGAACAATCTCGGCATGAAGAGGGGAGAAGCAAGGGAACACAAGGACTAAAAGTGAAAAATGTGCATCGTGATGAAGAGGTGTTGCAAGCACACTTGTATATCCTGAATAATATGAAAGAATTTCAACCGTACATAGATGAACATAAAAAGAGTTTGAAGAACATGAATTCAAAAAGAATGACATGCAGATAGCTATTGAGCAAAACAAGACACTCATAGAGTGGTTCGAGGAAAAGGTTTCGCATGAGACCGGTGTGTCCCTTCGTTTCAGGTTATTACTTGGACTGGTTATGATATAAATAAGTATTCTTTCTACACACAAAAAACTAAGATGACATAAGTACCATGCAAAATAGTAGGGTGATAGTAGAAGCTCAAGCCATGTACTTTTCCAGTTCCAAAGACAAAAACCCCATATTAGCATCCATGACTTATTATGAAGTTATAGAAGAAATATGAGAGATAACCTGTAACAAGTTTAAATTTTCTTTATTCAAATGTAAGTGTGTTAGCAAAACTGCTGTGGTAATAGATTAACAATTTGGATTTGTCTCAGTTGATATTTAAAGAGTTGGTTATAGAGATGAGCCCTTCATTCTAGCAAGCCAGGCGAAATAAGTGTTTTATGTCACAGATCCTGCAAACAAAAAAATGTCCATTGCACTTCAAAGTAAAAAATAAAAGTATAGTGATCCAACCTTCAACCTTGACGACACACCACCTTTCACAACAAATCCACCTAGAGCAAGTGAAGTAAAATTGGTAGTTGATAAAGAATATGCTGCAATAAATTATCATTATAAAGGAATGTGGGAAACAATATAGAGTAAGACCTTTACTTAGAAAATTGTATTATGTGCTTAATTTAGAAAATAGTACTGTGTACTTTTTTTTCTTAATCCTAATTAGTTTATTCATTTAATTGCAATTTATTTACCTATCTAACAATAATTTTGTGTTAATAGGAATAGAGACAGTTCTAGTGACTTACAAAGTAATAGGGAGCATCAAATAGAAAGAGGTGAACCCATTGCGAGAAGAACTAGAGGCAACATAAAGGCGCCTGCATTGGTTGCACGTCATCAACATCAACAAGAAAGGCTCCATGTGGACTTTGATGCCAACCTGAATCCAGTTAGTCCTAAGGAAGACCATTTCATTAGCTATTTAGGCTATTTGGGTCAAAGCAAAGTTTGTATTATCTATGATAACTAGAAGTTAGTTCCCCTGAAATTGAAAGCCATGATTTGGCAACAAATTTTGGTATATAAGTTTCGATACATCTGCATTTGGATCTTTATTCATGTTGCTTCAAATATAATTTTCTTTATTCCTGCAGCAAACTTTTGATGTCCTAGATACCAGAGAGATGTACAAGTACTGGATGAGGGAGGTTCATCTACGATGGAAAGATTTCAAAAACAAGCTAACACAAAGGTACATTCAAGGAGAAAAGAGAGGTCAGGACCCATGTCAAACTTATTCGTATTTGTCTGCAGAGGACTGGAGGTTGTTTGTGGCATCATTGGAAGATCCTCAATTTTTAGTAAATTTTATTTCATCATGGTATAGAACTTTTTATTTGAATATATTTGACATCATTGACTCTTTTTTCATTGTTTTCCTTTCGCAGGAAGTAAGTGCAACAAATACAGAGAGGCAAGCAGGAAATAAGTATCAACATTGCATGTCTCGTGGTGGTTATTAGAAGCTTGAGCAGAGGATGATGCAAGAAGAGTTAGAGAAAATGAAGGAAGCAGCCAAATCAGATCCTAGCATTGTTGTGCAGGCCTCGGCTCCTCCTCCGCGTCACAAAAAATGGAAAGTAGAGAGGATTAAGGGTGAGAAGTTCATAAATCTGGTTGTTGCTGAGGTTGCCACGAGGTTTGTAAGTAGTTAAAGCATAAGTATTTAATATTGAAATTTTTTTGTATTGGTAGTGTTTAATTTTCATTTACAATAAATTGTATGTTACAGGATGAACTCGAAGATCAGAGCAGCCAAGGTTCGTTCACTCCAAGCGGACGGATGGACATATTGTCAACAGTGGTTGGGAAGGTTGATCACCCTGATCGTGTTCGAGGGGAGCCAAGGGGAGTTGGTGTTACGAAGTTTTTTGGACAAGTCTCATATAATTCTTCACAAGTTGAATCGAGTAGAGAGTTTGTGGCCAAGATTCACAATGAGCTCCAAGCATAGCTCCGACAAGAGTTGTTAGCAGAGCTGTATGGTGAAATGTGATCTATAATTCAATCGGAGAGGGAAAATGAGGAGCGTAAAACCCAGGAATCCCCGGCCTTCCCCAGCACCAAAGGAAGTTATAACTCGCCAGAGGAACCCCTTGGCTAGACTTCTCCCACTTTGGAGCCGGGAGAACCTTGCATCCTCTATTTGGATACCCTACTGCTACGTGTTGTTGCTGATACTCTCATTCATACACAAGCTACCATCCACCATCATAAGTAAATTCCATAACATTTACGTAGGGTGATTGTGACATGTGTTCGAAAGGGGGAAGAATGTGCAGTCATCCCTATTCTTGAGGTAGAGATTGCTACGTTGGGTTAGGCGATAAGATATGATCTTTCATCCTTTGGCCTCAAAATCTTATTGTCACATCGGCAACACTTCCAATAGTAAGAACTACCTTACTATTACTTAAGATCTATTGGCATCCTACTAATAATCTATTTTTTATGTTCTAATAATAGAATGAGCAACATACGGTGAAATAACCCCTCTTGGTACAACTGCAATAGGTTTATAAAGGCATTCGTCTAATCAACTTGCAGATGCTTCCAGGGATTGTGGGCCTAACATTGACGTATCCCTTCACGATTGACAGCAAAGATCTCAAGGAGTTCATCCATTTGGAGGAGATAGATGTAGATTGAGTGAAACTTGCAATCCGGTCAATTTTTTTTCCTTTAATTAATGCAGTGGTTTTTTTGGTTTCATACGTTAAATAATTTATTTATCATTTTATTTCTATTTTAGGTCCTTCCACCACATATTCATCGAGATGGAAAGACATGATTTATATGGATTCTTGTGTCCTGCAAATACGACAAGTGATGGTAATACTTTAGAAGTAAGGATGAGCTATGTGGGCTACATAATGGGAGAGATCAAATTTTGTTCTTATATAGCACCAATTGTTCAAGGGTACATATTTAAATTTTGTTTATTTAACAACTTTGAGAATTATTTTCCTTGTCATCTAAATTCATTTTAATTTATATATATTGTTATAGTTACTATTGGAGTCTATGTATTGTTTGTCCTCGCCTCAACACCGTCTATTGGTTTGATCCCTTGGGTAAAAAGCCAGACAAAAATCCGTCTTCAATACGTAAGTTATTTTGTTTGTATTTCATTTATTCTCAACTTGAATGAATTGTTCTAATTTATGTGGTTTTAGATTTTAATAATAGTGTAACCCAAACATATAGATTCCTTGGCGAGTTACGGGAGGGTAAAATTATTAGAGACCCAAAGTGGTTTTATCCGAAAGTAAGTGATTTCAATTCAAGTTCTTTCATTGACGGTCGTTTTAGATATGACTTTATTGATTTTAACCAATTACTTTTGATTTATAGTGCCCTCGACAACCAGGGGCCACTGAATGCAGCTATTACGTTATGCTTTACATGTATAACATTATTCAGAGTGGAGTTACAAGTGATTTTCAACAGGTAATCAAATGATAATAATATTTTGGGTATTGTAATTGAATTGCTAATTAATTCTTTCACTTGATTGATTTTATCTAAGCTTAGTTTCTAATTTGCAAATTTTTGATGACGAAGCTGCCTACTTACATGAAGATATTAACTTGATCAAAGACTTTTTGGCTGGGCAGCTTCTTCGACACTTGAATCAGTAAAAGTGTATTTTTATGTTAGTTAGTATAGTTGTGTAGTAGACAACATTTTTGATACTTTGTGGTGGTTCTTGTACATAGTATATGGTAGTAGGAGTTAATTAGTTAGTGCTGGATGTTTTCTTACCATTTATAAGGAGATTGTGGTTTATTCTTCGATCATGTTTCTGTGGTTTTGAAATGTTGGGCAGCAAAAAATATAAACAAATTTTTTTTAAAAAAATACTTTTTACGTACATAAAAAAAAGGATGTCTAAAGACACTTTAGGAGTCCATTTCTTAATGGACATTATTTCCATTATTTACTAAATCACTCACATAGACGCCTACCTATAAAAGAATATTAAAAGGCCCTAAAAACAGACGTTAAAATTGTTTTTTTTCCTGTTATAGTGAAAGCATCTAATAAAAAAGATTGGAAGGAATGGAGCAGTAATTAACACATCACATCAATCAAATAAAATCTCAATAAGTACAAAGTTTTTACAAAAATGGATATACTAGGGTCATTAAACTCGAACCGAATTGGTCGGTTCAACCCAGAAACCGACGACTGGCCACATACTCTGTTTGAGTGAATTACTAGCTTGGGGGTCACTTTTTTTCCTTTTTTTAAAATTTGATTTGATTTTTTTAAAATTTTCTTCAGAATTTTATATTATTGACCATATAATATTCACTTCCTCACCAATTCAGCCCCATGTTAGCTCAGATTTAACTCCGATCTAACTCACTGACCTTTGACCTATACCTTGTTTGGTTTAGAGGCCGGTCTAGATTTAATAGCCTTGAAAAATACTACTATATAATTAGATAGCTAAACACATACACGTGTTAGAAAGGGTAAAAGTTTCATTAACTAGTTGAAATATGTTCTATATAAAGAGGCCTGATGTGATATGTTAAAAGTGTGTGGGATGTGGAATCCTCACATAGAAGATGGAAGATAACTTGGGTCTTCTTCCAATTAAGATCCCAATAATTTTGAGTTGCTGGTTATCCTTCAAGGAAGGATTTAGTTAGGCCTAAAAGGGTTATTATATTGTATCTTAGTTTATGATTAATGACGCTTCATTGGTATTTGTTCACATGTTTAACAAGGTGTAAACAAAGTAAGATAAAGACGAAGAGGAGAGAAGATACATATACAAGGCACGGTATTATGCTATTATATGTCATTTCAGTAATCACGGTGGAGACAAACAATGGTGATCCCATGTATATTCATTAGTTTCGATTTCTTGAATTATTTATTAGGCAACTAACACACTGATGTGACAGTAAATTAAGTTGCTGATTTATTATCATATTGCATAATAGAGGGCCAGTCTTTCTTTTCTGTTAAAATAACATTATCATTATGCCATTCATACAAAGTAAAATGTAATTTAATTACGTACTATGCATGGCGTCTAACAACCGTGACATGCCTTGTCATTGTGTGTGTGTGTGCGCGTTTATGTGTGTGTGCGTGTTTGGTATTAATAACTAGAGTACTAGACTATGAAGCGCATGCTTATATGCAGTTTAATTAATAAGAGCTATACTCCAACTTCTTGCTCCACGTAACTATGAAGCTAGAATGGATTTTGGTGGTTAGGAGATTGTTTATTTTGGTTGATTATATTAAAGAATAAAAAAACAAAGGAAACTTAAAAAAAGTGCTAGTAATACTTTAGATAAAAAAAAACTTACATTAAAGATTATAGGAAAGATTATTATGTTAACCTCCTTCAGAATTTAATTATCCTACAGACTAGACACGCAAACCATAGAGTCTATATATATATATCTTAACTAACCAATGACACTTTAAATGTTTCTCCAACAAACCGCACATTCATTCTTACTCCACATATACTTAAGGAGGTATAGAAATCCAACACACGTTGGTGATGAGTGTCATTGGATTGATTAAATTCATCACTGTGTCACTCTTCAGTTGGAAAAAAGGATCTAATTTATTAGTAAAACAGATTTTGGGAGAGTCTAGGCTCAACAAGAGCAACAAGAGGGAACCTTCTCACAGTTGCCAGCCCAAAAAGTTCATATATACATGTCCAAATCCTGAGGTTTCATATTCTAATCAGCTAGTCTCCAACTAAAACCATGCAACAAGTTAGCCAAACTTGAACCTTTCATCTTCAATCCAAGCTTATACCCTGGACACATTCTTCTTCCAGATCCAAAGGGCAAGAACTCAGTTATGTCCATTCACATCAATATTGTTCCCCAAGAATCTCTCTGGACAAAACTCTTCTGCAGATTCCCATGAACAAGTGTTTCTGCCAATACTCCAACTATTCACAAAAATTATTGTTCCTTTCTTAATCTCATAGGCTTCAATTTTGCAGTCCTCAAGAACCATGCGTGGTGCTAGAAGTACTGCCTCTGGATGGAGTCTAAGTATTTCTTTGATGATTGCGTTTAAGTATGGAAGATTCTGGATATCACTCTCTTCAACCCATCTTTCTCTTCCTACTACTCTGTCAAGTTCTTCGTTTGCTTTTCTTATTATGTTTGGGTGCTTTATTAGCTGACATTGCCTATTCCACTGTTGCTGCTGCTGTATCTGTCCCTCCAGCCATTTGGTCCTGATAGGGAAATAATCAAACACTTTCACTATGATTTTCAAGCCAAATTAAATACAAAAGATTATTCGCCCGGCTTGTTTTGATTAAAAGTGCAAAAGTTATTTTTATCTCAACTGGCTTTTACAGTCTTGAGTTAAAAGCCAATTAGTATAATATGTGATTAATATTTGGATAAGCCATTTTTTATACTATCAACTATTATCTAGTGCTTATACTAAATCATATTATATTAGGTATCCAAGAAATCAACTAATCCAATTTTAAGGTTCGTGATTGTCCCTTTCAACACAAATATCTCTTCTGGGACTAAAACTCAAGACCTAAAGAGGATCTAGTAGGATCATATATCGTTAATCCAACTCTCTGTTAGTAAGCTTTTATGTAAAAGTCAATTTGATGAAAATCTTATTTGAATTATATATTGAAAATTCAATTTTAAAAGATTTAAATATAAAGAAAAGTAAAAAAAAATTGTTTCAACTGTAAAATAATTTTTGGGCAAAAAGTCATTTTAACGGGATGCAAACCGCATTTTGAAAGCCAAATGAGCTTTTCAGCTTCAACATGTAGCTTTTTAAAACAAGCCCAATAAGAAATCCAAGAAATCACTGGCCACAAAGTCCTTCTGGGTTCTCCTAGCCTTATGATCACCAATAACATGCTCATCAAATCTATCAAACCTCTTCCTCAGATCCTTCATTCTCTTGACACACCCTTGCAAATCCAAGAACCCTAACCAAGGAATCCAATCCCCAATATTAAACACCCCATTAAGAACAAACTACTCCTCCAACATCTCCTAAAACCCCTCACGTGACACCACACACTCTTCGAGCTTGTTTGGTACATAGAAAAAGTAAGAAGGGAAAGAAAGATATGGAAGTTTCCTCCGTCAAAACGTGTTTGGGTGCCAAATCTTCCCTGAACTTGAATTCCCGCCGGCTCCAAAATTCCTTTAAAGATGGGAAGATCAATTTCCACCAAAATTGGTGGTAACTCATCTTCCATTGCAGATGAGAAAATACAAAAGACAAACTTGCCCTTGAAAGTTTTGAATTTGTTAATTTAAAATTTTCACATCATCATGAAAACTATAAGAGCAAGCTACAACAAAGCTATGTACATTAATATATGAATTGAGAATAAATTGAGATATGAGCCATTAACTGGTGATTACTTAAACCAATGCCCATTTGATTAAATCACTCTGGGAGTAATTAAATCACTCCCAATGATTAAATCACTCTGGGATACGCCCACTGCCCACATTTGTCTTTTGGATTTATTGAAAAAAAAAACTTTTTTCTCTAATTTTCTTGCATTACTTAATATGGATATTATAGGTATTTCACAAATTTTTCCCACTTCCCTCACTCTATTTTCTTTCTACCAAACATCTTATGTTCCATTAACCTATGTTCCCTTCTCATGTCTACCAAACAAAATACCTTTTTAAGTTCCTTCCCAATATTCTCATTCTTTCCATTCACCTCCCTTCCTTTCCTTTCCTTCATCATAAATTCTTTATACCAAACGGGCCATTCATCATCCTCCATTTTCGACCACGAAGACTCGCTAAAATACTTCTTCCCCATCACCATCCTATTAATAACACTCAGGGTAAAATGAAAAAGATGATCTTTCAAAACCACAGGCTTCCCCAATATGGCAAACAATCGTAACATAAATGCTTGTCTCTCTTGAGCTCGAATATTATGAAAGGACTCAAGTCCCTTGGAACTGAACAACTTAGAGAGATAAATCTTACGACCTAGACGCCATTGAGGCCCGTAAGGGGCCCAGGTGACGTTGGAGTGGTCGTAGCAAGTGTGCTTGCCGGCGGCAGTTTGGGGTCTAGTGGCAAAGACATGGTCGTGGGTATTGAGAATCTGCTTAGCCATTTCACCGGAAGAAGCAATTACAACGTCAAAGGATCCGAAATTGAATTGCACGATAGGACCATATTTTTTGGACAAGTTGTGAAGAGAGTGGTGAGGAAGCTCGCCTATTAGATTTAGGTTTCCTATGATCGGCCATAGTTTTGGACCTGGAGGTAGGTCAGGGTTTGGTCTCTGCAAGTGTATTAGTTTTGTGATAATATAATATAATGGCTATGAAAATAGGAACAAGACATGATATTGCTAAGGCAAAACAAGGAAACTCCATGGAAATAATACTGAGAGTTTTAAGTGAGAGCTAACTGCTAGTCAGCTAAGTGTGTGTGTGTGTATAATTGGTCAGTGGTCATATCTCTTTGATCTGGTCGGAGAAAAGAGTTCTGTAGTGAGCATGGTCTACTTCTCTTTTCGATCTCTTTTGTTTTTATTATGATTTTTAACTCATCACTTTAATTATCATTATTGTCTTTGTGCCTGTTTGGGAATTTATTAATGGGGTAAAAAACCCCATTTAGATTCAAAAGTATATTTAATATGTCTTATGAGTGTTTGGAAACTTATCTGATAACACTAGGCTTTTGACACAAAAAAAAGAGCTTTTTAGAGAAGTTCATTAAAAGAAAAGTCACTTCTCCTATCACCAATCCAAACACAAATCACATTTACAATTTGACTTTTTTTCAATTTGACTTTTGTAAAAGCCACATTAAAAAAAGTCACTTTTTCGTTCGTTTTTCCAAACAAGTATCAGTGAGGGAACCCCACGATACTGCTTTTGAAGTGGGGCCACTAATTGATAATGTGTGTGTTTGGAATAGCGGTGAGAAAAATGACTTATCTGTAATCTGACTTGTGGAAAAGTAAGATTGGGTAAAAGTCAGATTGTGTAATGTGATTAATATTTAGATTGGCGATTGGATAAGTGTTTTTATAAAAATGAAAAAGTGTTTGGTTTGACTTTTGCATAAGTGGCTTTTGTGATATTTAAGAGAAAAAATTGTAAAAATTATGAAAAGTAAAAAAATTAACTTTGAAAATTGAGCAATGATAAAATACATAATAAAATTACAATAAAAATACAAATAAATTAGAAATAATACAAACTTAAAATTTTTTATACAATAAAATATAACAATAAATCTAGCATGAGATATAATGTTTAATTAATTGGCTATAAATTTTTGAAAAAAAATGTTTAAAAATATCTCATTGGAAATTTATTTCTCAAATAGGACATTTGTGTACAAACAATCTTCATGTGTGCAAAAGATCTTCCCTTATGTTTAAAAAATCCTCTTATTCAATATATTTTCTCTATATATATGCGAACAATCTTCTTTTATATAAAAAAGAAAATTTTTCTAGATCATATTTAACAAATAAATTTTCAATAAAATTTTTATGGGTTAAGGTGCAAATTTAGCAAAGAACTATTTCTTAAAATGCACCAAACACAACTAACTCTTTTATGATGCAAAAATAGACATTATCAATTTTTATGGTGCAAAAGTAGACATCATGAATTTTTTTTGGAGCAAAAATAGCAATTTCGTTATCTATTTTGGGGTGCAAAAATTGCTATTTTTGCTCAAAAAAAATTCATGATGTCTACTTTTACACCCTAAAAATTCATAATGTCTATTTTTACACCCTAAAATAGTTAGTTGTTTTAGATACACTTTAAAAAATAATTCATTACTATTTTTACAGCTTAACCCAAATTTTTATGTGTGATTCTAACTATTTAATATTATACATGCTACTCCGAAAATAGCAAACCCCTGCATTCCCCTAATCCTCCAATTGGTGCCTTAATGCTATACCTTATTTAGCCCTCCCCTTATCGCTTAAATATCTATTTGTCCATCTTTACCCCTCTTTTCTATTTCTTACACACGCAGTCTCTGGATATTCATCACCCATTTTCATTTCTGATCGTTTTGAGCTCAGAACTGATCTCCTGGGGTGATTCGACGGTTTTCGAAGCTGAAGAATTTGTATGATGCGGCGGTACTGTCACTGCTGCAATAACGGGCATAACTCCCGAACTTGCCCATCTCGGAGTGGAGGTGCTGGCGACAGAAGCGCGGGAGGTGTGAAGCTATTCAGTGTTAGACTCACCGATGGATCGATCATTAAAAAGAGCGCGAGTATGGGAAATCTCTCGGCCCTTTACCATTCTTCTTCGTCCGCCGCTGGATCACCGAATCTAGAGGCGCCGTGCTTTGACCCGCTCTGAGACTTGGGTCATGAGCAAAACGGGTATTTGTCCGATGATCCCTCTCATGCCTCCAGTTCCGCAAACCGTACTGGACAAAGAAAGAAAGGTAAAAGTCAATCGCAAAAAGCTCCTCCTCGTGGCTTATGGTAAAAGCCGCTTAAAAAGCAAAAGCTCTTTTCATAAATCGTACTTCCAAACACTCAAAAAAATCAGACAGCGTCACAATCGGGGTTAATGGGTGCAATCGTGCGATTGTGCCATTCAATCGCAATATCAAAAATATCTTTTAACCAAATTCCATATTTCTTGTAGAACTTATCTTTTACAAATATCGCTAAAAAGAAAACTGTCCTGATTTCCATCATTTAGGTTCATTTGACATTTTAACTACCAACTCTAGCCCAAAAAAAAATTGAAAATGAAATTTTAACTACTACTATCTCCTATGAAATTTTAAACCTGTTTATTTTTTTATTTATAAAAGAGCAAAGAGCATTTAATAGTTCAAAAAATAATAAAACCTAGATACATAGTTTAGTTCACATACACTTGTACTCTTATCAAACTTCTAAAGTTTCAAATTAAGGTTAATCTAACTAGCTCTAGTCTCTCCTTATATATTTAATGACATTGTGCACATGTTTTACTTTATTTCATGCATATACTTTTTTTTCTGACTTGATTCATGCATCCACTGCATATAGGATAATCGGACTTAAGCAAAAGAACATAGAATATTACTTAAAACAATATAATTTTAGTCTAATTTTTCTTAAGTTCTTTTCAAGACTTTCTCAAAGAAAATTTTATTTGATAGTCACGTAATTTTTTTATATGTAATAACTAAGAGATTTTCTTTGTCTTTTTGACTTTTAATTGTTTTTTATATGTGACTACAAAAAGTAGGTAAATTATTTAGTTTTTGCATTTTTATAGTTGAGACAATAGTTTGTTAGTTTTTGAAATTGAGATAATAGTTTGAGACTTTATTTTTATTAATATATATGACTTGAATTATAAATTTTAAGAGAGCTATTATTTTTTTAGATATTTCAAAATATTTTTAAAATTTGAAATTTAATAAAAATACATGAAAGGCCGCGGGCCAGCTTTGAATCGAGAGTCGGACATCAATAATATGATAATTTTATGGTATGCAAACCTTTGAAGCCCGACCCTTTTAAACCTTAGCATATCAAAGGCTAGCCCATTTTAATAACTCTAGAGGCAATCCCTCTAAGATGTAAAAAATTCAACACAGTTGCTCTAGGATCAAAATGATTTCCATGACTATAGATAAAGGCTTCTTCAACCTATATACTTATATCTAAAATTCAACATATTTATTCAATATGAGGTTTTATTTTCAAAAATTTGAACTCACAATCTTTATTCAAAGGAAATCAAAAATTATTTATATTGGAAACTAGATAATTACATTTAAAAAAAAAAACCTACCTAAAGTTCTTATACAGTGAAGTTGACAGCCAAAAAAGGAAAAAAAAAAACAGTAATTAAGCTAATCAAAACGCAGTTCACTTTGGAGAATTCTTATATAAGTAGGAAGATTAAACTCCCAGTGTTGGGGGAACAATCATTGGTGAGCAAATCAATTAGATTCCTGCAGTAAAATTCAAGAATCAATTTTCTAAAACCTATATTCCATATGCCAAGGTTCATCCTTTGTAAATCGCTCATTCTTCGGCCTCAATAGCACTACATGAACCAAGAAAATGAGAGAACCCAGCGATCCATTGGCCCATATGACCCCTTATAGAATGATTTATAGCAAAAGAAGGGAAGATATGCATGAATAAGTGGGCTAGGGCCCTCTAATATATCTCCATCTAATACTCTTTAAAATATCTTAACTTCTTAGATATTTTTTCTCGTTTCTTTTGATTGTTATACTCAATATAAAATAAGTGACATTTTGATATATCATGAGAATAAAATATTATAGTTTTATAAATAAATCAAAACTGCACGGTTGTAGAGTTTTTTTTTTTTTTTTTTTTTTACTTTCTTTCTTTCTCTTTTGGAGGTGGGGTATTACAAATTGAAGAGCATTAAAGAGAGGCACATAGTAAAGGCTTCAAATTAGTCTAGCCATGCAGATGAATCAAAGTTTACACAATATTTATTAAATTTCCAATATATAAATAATTTTCTTCAATAATTAAACTAATAAAAAAAATTCTAATGATAAGTAATGATCTTCACTAAACTCAGATTCTTCAGCCATCATCATTAACCTAAACCTAGATTACGAAAAAGCTTATAGTCATTAGTTTTATTACGCTTCTAATCAGTGACTAAAGATCCATCATATATATATATATATATATATATATATATATATATATATATATATAGGTCTAGATTTTGATTATATTGCTTATATTGAAGGTAAATTTGGATCTGATCACTGCAATCAGGTTTCCTTAATTAATTATTAATTTAATAAATCTTTGTTAGTTAGGGCCATTTCTATCATTATGACTTATGAGATTGATGCTTTAACTACTTTCCAGTGGACCCTTCGTGAAAAACTTTCTTAAAGAAAAATCTTAAAACTTGAGAAAATGAGAGATTCAATGAATCACAATTGGTGTCTACATCAGCTTCTTTAACAAACACATTCTCTTATCCCCCCCTCTTTCTCTCTCCCTCCCTCTCTCTCATGTATGAGTCTGTGACTATTAACAACAATCACATTCTGTATACAATCCAAGTCAGGTCAAAACATATATCTATATGGAGTATATTTTACTGATATGACGTTAATTAGGAAGCAAAAATCTTGGGGAAAAAACATATATACTTCCACTTGTCCTTAATATGAAATATATCTGAGGAATTGATCTTAGTTCTAAATATAAGACACAGTTTTAATATTTATCAATCTTTTCTTAATTTACCTCTAATCCAAAAGAAGACGGAAGTAGAGAATTAAGGAAGATGATTAGAGTGTTTTAAAAAAATATATGTTATATTAACTAACTTCCTTAATCTAATTAAATAAAATAAGTAGGTCTTATATTAAGAATCGGAAGTAATATCTTTTTAACTCTACTGTCATAAAAAATTACCATGATAGCCCTACAGTCTAGTAAAATTAAGACAAACAAATCAAAAGAATATCTTTCCTAAAGCATCTAGTGATCTAAGCAAAGCCTCATTAATTACATCAATAAAGATCTCTAAAAATCACAAATTTAAGCCACTTCCAGCTCTATTAATTAATTATACTCCTTTTGGTGTTACATTTAGGAGAGTTAGTTGAGGAATTCGTTTTGGCCTTAAATATAATATAAGAATGCAATTTACTTTAATTGCCTTTCAAATTTATACTTTTTTCCTAAACTATACGGCATCTCTATTGATTGCTTATATATATCAAAGGTGGTTTTCTCCCCCCCCCCAAAAAAAATTAAAGGTGGTTTTCATCAATCGGGATCAGATTATTAAATGGGGGTATTTTAGAGAAATCAACAGATATTTTTTTACCAAATAACTAATTTTTATTAATATATATAAATTAATTATCTAGCTCATACATTTAAAATTAGAAAAATATATAACAACAGTTAAAATTTAGTCAATTATATTTACATATAGTGTGTGGCAAGCATGATCATCAGATCTTGCTCAAAAATTACTTAGGGAGGGGCCGGGAAGGGTTCCTCCCCTCTTGTTGTGTGTTATTTTTTAAGTAAAATACTACTAAGTTAAAAAAATTAGATGATGACGCAGAACAAGTGCAAGGCAACAATATAACCTAAAAGAAAAATTTGTTATGAATATAATAATTATGTGGGTGTCCATTGACTCTTAACGTTCCACATTCTAATCACCATTTATGGATATCAATTGGGAAACTAAAAGGCAATTCAATGAACATTCATATGCATTTATTGTAACTTAGTGGTGACTTTTGGTGGTAAACCTTGGAGGCCTATAAATAGAGGTCTTATGCTTCATTGTAATCATACACAAGTGAATGAGAATTACTTCCATTTTTCTCTCTTGAATTTCTCTCTTCTTATCTCATATCTCGTTTATTTTCATAATACTTTATCAGTACGATTACTCTAATAAAGGTATATTTCTCTCACAGTTACCTTAAACAATTTCCTCTACTTTCTTTTATCATTTCTTTATTTGATCTTGATCTATCAAGGATAATCTAAGCCACTATATGAAATTAAAAAAACTCTTTTACCGATTGTTTAAAATATCGTGTTCTATGGCTAAGATTGGAGATTGTTATTTTTTTTCATATCTTATTTTATTCTCCTTTACAATTTCTTCTATATTATTGATATTATTATATTGCTTTAATTTCATATTCTGAAATTATATGATCAAAAGTCATATCACTTTGATTTCTTATTTTTATATATTATGGCCAGAAGCCATATACCTTTCTCTATCTTACAATATGGCTAGAAGCCATATTCATTTGATTCCATATTATATGGCCAGAAGTTATATATTCTTTCATCTTCTATGTTATTGAATGACTTGAAACCATATAACTTTTATTTATCCTGAAGATAAAAAGCTAAAATTAATATAATTCTAATTTCTCATCATTGGCCTGAAGCCATGAGAATTAAATGGCCTGAAGCAATAAAGGTTTTAATTTTATACTATTTTTATTTTATTATTCATTATCTTTATGAATTTTCTGTTATTATCATTAGTATTTTTATATTTCATATTTTAATAATTCCCGTTTATTTCTTTAATTAGTCTGAACCATGTCAAATCTTGCAAAACTTGAATTTAAGGCTCTTGACATTACTGGAAAGAACTAGTTATTTTGGATGTTGGATGTGAAAATCCATCTAAATTCCCATGGTCTGGAAGACAAAATTAAAGAAGAAAATCAATCATCTAATCAAGATAAACCCAAATCCATGATTTTTCTACTCTATCATTTGCATGAAGGTCTAAAAATTGAATATTTGTCCATAGAAGACCCACTACCAGTGGAAAAATCACCTTTAAGACTAGTTAAGAAAGACTTTTTAGATCAGTTATGGATGAGATCTTAATACAGTTAGTCTAAAAAGTCTGTCACTTTTTAAACCGGTTGTTGATGCAATAGGTCTAAAAATTATTTTTTTTACTTGGGTGTTATACAACCAGTCTAAAAAGATTGTTATACAACCGATATAAAAAAATCCATTTTCTTTTAAAATATTCTCTTTAAAATTAACTTTACTCAGGCCAATAAGCCATTTCAACGACATCATTCTTCCAAAAACCCGCATTTCATAGAAGCAACAAACAATAATTGAAAATCAACACATTATCACATACAATCAGAAGCAACAATATCAACAACAATAAAAAGCAACAATATCAAAATGGAATGATCAATATCAATATTCCTACACCTCACATTCTCAGCAACAATAAGAAGCAACAATATCAACACATACATTATCATCAATACAATAAAATCTCAACTTTGTATACTTTCAATTCAACATGTTTTGAAGAAAAGTAGAGGGAAGACAAATTCCTCAGTATATACAGAAAATTCATAGTTTTACAAAAAAATAAAGGGAAGAGAAAGTATAAAGGTCAATCTACTAAATTCAATGCTTGCTATATCAGCAACTGACTTGTATCACCTATATCCCAAAAATTGTCCTACGCAGAGATATAAACACAGTTAGATATGAAAACCACAAGCATGAGAACATCATTGGATTAAAAAACTCACTGTTATTGTAAAAGCTTATGGATGAATTCAGCACAACAGTTGCAAATGAAATCAATATCTTCTTCAGGAAAGGGATCAGCAAGATCAAACATCTGTAACACCAAAGCCAGACAAAACATTACCTTGCTAACTTAAAAACAATAAAGTGATAGAAAATTTTGAAATATACATTTACCTCTTCGATAAAATTAATCATGCCTAGGGTGATAATATTATAAATGTGCTTCAAAATATAGAAACCACATAAGTGGGACCCTGATGGTTGCCTATGGCTCTGAAAAAGAACATGACATCATTAGCTTATAGAACACATTCTTAAAGAAAACAAAATATGTACTAACCTTTAGGATTATCCATGTAGGGTCTTTTAGCTCATGAGCATGCTTACCACAAGCAGCGTGTAGGAATGTTTGCATAGCCCTATCATCAAAATCAAAAAGATTAATTATTTTGCACAAATTCCATAAACTTTGCACACAAAAGATAATAATGCAAGAAAACTTACAAGTTCATGGTCTTCTTCAATTCATTCCCTGGTTTGAAGTGAATGGAGCATAAGAGGATGACAGAGTAACTATGCTTGCATAGAAGAACTAATTGTCAATGATCACTGAAAAAAAAAGAGATGAATATTAAGCAAATATAAATCATTATATGTGTTATTGAATATAAATTTGTTTCTTATCCATGCACATATGGAGCCAATAAACACTCAGTTGCAGTTTTCACTAAGCATCTTTGATAAGTATCTATGTCTTATAGCAGCAATGGTCCCTTTCTCTTGGATTTGAACTGGGCATACGAATCCAAATTTATCGCTATTTCCAGAGGAGACTAACCTACATTCATGTACCTACAATAATGCAAGCACACAAATAAAAATTAAACGGCGTAATTTTTAAAATATTTACTTCTAATTGAAGAAGATACTTACATAAAAAATAGTTGGACAATCGTAACCGTAAGATGTTGTGTAGAAGCTACCAGGGTTATTAAATCATCCCTATCAAGAAAGCATTACACTCCGGACTTGCCAACAGCTGAATCCATAAGCCAATCTCTTGGTCGAAAGGATATATCATATGCCATCAGAATCACTTGTTGCATAACATTCAATGGAGGCTATGAAACTTCTTGAGTGAAGGGAGATGGACTTGGGGCTGTGATGGGGGTTTCCTTAACTCAAACAGAAACAAGGTTCTTTAGCCACAAGATGAATGTACCCATGACATCGCTCACAATCTTCAAATCATCATAAAGGATAGGGATAGGTGCATCTACAATGATAACCTCTTCAACTGACACTCTGACTTAATCATCTTTTATTTGTTGGTGGTGGATAGTTAATCTCAAGTTATGCATACTCCCCCATGCAACTAACCGTCTTAGAGGATCCTCAATAAAAAATTCACAAGGCTCATCAATTTCTTTTCCAAGACCCTCTAATGACTGCCCAATATTACAACAACTCCCTTTAGTGCTCTGCTTATTAGGAGCAAGTGATTGTGCCTAAGGAGCATTGGTATCTTGTCTTGTGCTCACAGTGGCAATCATTTCCTCTCTCATCTTTCTCAACCGGGCATCTAATAGTGTATCAAATGATACTTCTGTCTTAGCCCTTGCTTTCGCCCTTATAGTGGCCAACATACACTCCATTTCCTCCCTAGTCACCATGCTTGAGGAATGGCATGAAGGGGCTCCAAAGTAATTCCTTATGCATACCCCTCCTCAAACTCCACTGACATGGCCTGAATGCTTATGTTTTCTAGTAGCAACTTTCCGGATATCATTCCTCCCTTCTAACCTAAAGGATCCCTTGGCTTGTTTCATTTGAAGTTCCTCCTATAAGATACAGATAACACACATAAATAATGAAACGTGATTACTAAATAGTTAATAACAAGAACGATACTTACAATTTTTTCACCTACTATATAAGATTGTTCACTCGTATAAGACTCATTCCTCTTTTGGTGAGCAAACAACCACATTTCTTCGCGACGTATCAGAGATGATGGAGAAATAAGAACAAAAGGATTGGATTGAGAAGCTTCTTTCAATATCTTCTGTTCGGCCATTAACAAGTCTTTTTCAGCCTTTACGTAACCCCTACAAGGCATTATATGAGGGCAATCATTCTTTCTACCACTCTCTTTTTCTTTTTGCCTTTTTTCCTGTAATAAGAAATTGAAAAAAAAGTTACAATCAATAAAGACAATTGATAAGTAAATAAAATAAAAAATAAGTAACTCACCAAAGCTTCTGGAGTAGTCCAAAGCCTAAAAAATTCTTGCCAAGTCGCTTCATCAATGTATGAATACTTGTTGCACGGAATAGGATAAGGCTTACCATCATCCACCTCGATATGCATATAATTGTTAGCCATATTTGCCTTAAACTTCCTCCAGCGCTTATAACAATACGTCATAGTCTTCTTATATAAGATGTCACTCTGAGGAACGTCGTTGGTGAGCTATTATGCATGCATTGAAGGAGTTAGTAACAAATTTAATAATCATTACATGCATAAGATAACCTTATACCTGAATAGTATCTCAAATATATTACTTCACACTTTCATCGACATTTCTCCACTTCTCTATCAAGATGCTAGGCTTGTTGCATGCAAGGAGGCCGACAAAACTCCTATAGCGGCTTGCATTAGGCCCGATTAGTTTCTAATATCTATCAAACTTAATCAGTATCTTCTTCCTGGCACTCTGATTGAGGGCAGTGTCTCTTAACCGTGTGCCACTTCTAACCTTCCAAACAGACTGGTTACTCGACTCACTTTGATTCTGGCTCGGAGCAATGCTAGGCTCTCTTTGATTAATACTATCTAGCTCACTTTGACGAGCACTAGGTGGCTCTAGAGCCTCTATACTAAGACGCCTCGGATCTTTCATTTTCCTGTTAAGATAACAAAAAAAGATTAATCCTTAAGTTATAACATGAAAAGACTATATCAATAAAAAAACTATATACATAATTCGGATATAATTTATAATGATAATTAATTTAACTAGCTAACTTTTAAAGTAGTTTTATAAAAGGATATCCTCCCATATCTCTTTATGATGATCATTTCTTGTGTCGTGTTCATTATCTGCTTCATCTTCTTCATTCAATTCTGGTAGACCCCTAGAAAAAGAAGGAATCTCAAGAAGATCGTAATTTAAACGACTTTCCTCATCAATATCAATGACCATTTTTCCTTGGAGAACTACAGACCACATTTTATTTGCATGATCGGTAATATAGAATACTTGTTTCGTCTAATCTGCCATAATAAAAGGTTCATCTCCAAAACTTCTACTATTCAGATCTACTAATGTAAATCCTAACTGATCGATCTTCACACCATTATTAACATCAACCCACTTGCATTTGAAAATGGGAAATTTAATTTTAATATATTCAACCACCCAAATCTTTTCAATAACCCTATAATAAGGTATGACTGCTAATCTAGGGTTCTTATCTTTCAAACTAGAGAAGTGTATAGATTCCGCCACTAACATAATACCATTGTTCTGGACGCTGCTCCTATCATCTAGGGACTTCATGTAAAATGTATAACCATTGATCATAAATGAAGTCTAACTTATGACATCAACCTCAGGACCACGTGCTAACCATTTAATTGTATCATAAACACATTCTTCTCCATCAACCTTTTGCTTGAACCAGTATACAAAAGTTCTGATATGCTCCTTAATTAACATTTGTTCAATCATTCGACTATTTGCTTTCTGTACAATTCTTTATGAGCATTCATGTAATCTTGAACTTCATCAATATTATTTAAGATGTACAAGTGGACTTGTTGTAGTTCATCACAATCCACACTCTTTATTGTAGCCCCGCGTCTATCCCCTTCTTCATCATGGTATTTAAGAGGCCTAATATGTCCTACATTTGACAAATAATGTTGACAAAATTCTATGGCTTCTTCATAAGCATATTTTTAAACAATAGATGCTTCAAGCTAGTTAGGGTTCTTCACATACCATTTTAGGATTTTTATGGTTTTTTCAATTGGGTACATCCATCGAAAATAGATAGGGCCACACAAATTTATCTCCTTTACTAGATGAACAATTAGATGTACCATAATGTCAAAAAAAAAGGAAGAAAAAGCTTTTCAAGCTGGCACAATATCATATATCCTTCATTTTCCAATTCATCCAATCTTTCCGTCTCAATGACTTTACTATAAATAGCATTGAAGAAGAAACAATGTCTAGTCAATATGTGTTGAAGATCATATTCAACAATGCCTCGAATAGGTACTAGGAGTAGTTTTTGCATTAAGACATGACAATCATGAGACTTTAGCCCTACCACCTTCAAGTCTTTCATCGACACAAGCTTCTTAAAATTTGAAGAATACCCTGAGGGAACTTTGATGCCATGTAAACACTCATAAAAACTTATTTTATCATCCTTAGACAAAGTATAAGAAGCTGGAGGATAAAAAGTTCTCTTACCATATGGCCTTGGATGTAAGTTTTCTCGTATTTCCATTTCTTACAAATCTAATCTTGCCTTCATGCCATCCTTAGAACTACCTTTTATGTTGAGTAATGTCCTAACAATACTATTACATACATTTTTCTCTATATGCATGAAATCAATACAATGTCACACATCAAGATTGCGCCAATATGGAAGATCGAAGAAGACAAACCTCTTTTTCCATATATTTTTCTCATTTATACTCTTTGTGAGATAACATTGATATTTTTCACCTTTTCATAAACTTTCTCCCAGTCAATGCCTCCGGAGCATCTTTAAACTTTTGGCCACTAAAAAAAGCTTTCTTTAATCTATAATATGGGTGGTCTCGTCTATGAAATCTCCTATAGCCAAGATAAACGGTCTTTCTTCCTTGTTGAAGTTAATGGTAGCATGTGCTTCTTCATAAATCGGACATGTTTTGTGCCCTTTAATGATATATCCTGACAAGTTTCCATATGCAAGGAAGTCATTTATAGTACAAAAGATCATGGAACGCATTTTAAAAATCTCCTTCTTGTTCACGTAAAAAAACATCGACACCTTTATCCCACAACTCTTTCAAGTCTTCGATCAAGGGTTATAGATAAACATCTATGTCATTTTCAAGTTGTTTTGGTCCCGAAATCAACATAGACAATATGATGTATTTTCGTTTCATGCATAACAAATGAGATAAGTTGTAAATTACCAACAGAACAGGCCATGAACTATGTATACTGCTTAGGCTACCATAAGAATTCATGTCATTCGTGTTAAGCCCAAGCCTAAGATTCCTAGGTCTTCACCGAAGCTAAAAAATAATTGATCAATTTTTTTCATTGAGAAGAATCAACCGGATGTCGAAGCTTTCCATTGGAAATCCTTTCATCCGCATGCCATCTTTAATATTTGTCATCAATTTCATTAGCAAACAATCGTTTGAACCTTGATATGATTGAAAGATACCACAACAATTTTGTAAAGGCCTTATTTGATTTATACCTCATAGTTTTACATATCGAACACTGCAGCTTCTCTTCATGCTCTTTTCTATATAGTATGCAATCATTAAGGCATGCATGGATCTTTTTATACTTCATCCCTAGTAGACATAATATTTTCTTAACATCATAGTATCGACAAGGCAACACATTATCATCTGGAAGCATGTCCTTAAAGGCCTCAAGCGTTTATGAAAAACTCTTGTCACTACATCTATGACATGGTTTCAAGCTTACCAATTTCAATATTGCTTTCAACAGTTGGTATTTTTTACATCCCGGGTACAGCGGCTTCTCAGCATCATTGCACATATTACCATATGCATGTGATTGCTCAAAAGTCTCTTCTCCTACATCATGAATAATATCCGATCATCTAGATCCATATCATTATTATCAAAGGCCACTCCCCCTATCGAGATGCGCTTGGCATTTATAATTCTCCATCATGCCATACCCATACTATATAACTCATTGAAATTTTCTAGTTATTGCTGAGAATTTGATAGTACCATTACTAGATCATTTGATTTAAGCTATGTAACATCTAGAAGTTAGAGGTAAATGAGGTTGTAGTATTCATCTTGAACTAGTTTATCAACTTTGCATCCATTCGTAGCTTGGCTTTCTGAATTTGTGATCGAACTTTATGCAAGAGAGCTGTTGAATTCATTGTCACTGTTCTAATTTGATTCTCTCATTTGAAGAACCCAAAGCAAAACAATTTTTGCTGGTATGTGAATTTGTTGGTGTGTTTTGATCTGGGTTATAGTGTCTGAAATCTTCTAGGCATGCAAGTTCATTGAAACTTCTCTTGGCATCTTCCTTGCTTTGCATGTGATTAAAGTTCAGCTTTTCTATTGTTGCCGCTGAGGCTTATTTTGTATTTGGTCCTTAAAGAATGATAGAAATATATGTTAGGTATAAATCTCATTTGATCATTAAATATTTAAAACCATCTACAGGAGATTTATTTACGGCACAATTGATCGATTGTCATTTTGATTAATCATTTTTTCCAACATCAAGGGGGAAATAAGCAGTTAGGTAAAAAGATTAGCTAGAATGAATTATCGTTGGCTCATTTTGATCATCGTACAAAACAATGTGAACTAAAAGTTTAAAAGATAATTCATTTACAGAATGTAGTTAATCAAATCCTAGAAGCATTTACTGACCTAAAGAAAGTGACAAAAGTCACATGTCCCAACTGTTAATGCTCCTATTAAAATTGATGTCCCAAGGACAACTTATTATAAATGAATTTAAAGCACGTCTGAAGTGTGGTAGGCCCATCAGTTATAAAGATAAAAATTCTCAAAAGAGAAAAAGAGCTGAGAATATAGATGGTCAAGTCGAGAATAATCAAGAAAAGTTAGTAGCTCCATAAGAGCTGTCTCTTGAAGAGTTATTATCTCTAGTAGAGATATCTTTAAAAGAGAATGTTGTAGTCCCAAAAGAGACTCAGATACCTGACACGTGTGAAAATAATGAGATCTTAATAAACAATGTTATGAATGGAATCCGATGGGAGTGAACTGAAGTCAACGTTGACAAAATCTTTGCTTATAATATAGCATATGATTTAATGAATGATAATGAGGATCATGAGCCAAAATCCATTAGCGAGTGCCAACAAAAAAAGGATTGGCCCTTATGGAAAGATACCATTAATGTAGAATTAAAATCATTGCTAAACAAAAAGTATTTGGACTTGTAGTCCTTACACTTGAAGATGTAAAGTCAGTTGGATACAAATGGATATTTGTACAAAAGAAAAATGAAAAGGGTGAAATTATAAGATATAAGGCACGTCTTGTAGCCCAAAGCTTTACACAAAGACCTAGTATTGATTTTGAAGAAATATATTCACTAGTAGTGGATGCAACTACTTTTCATTATTTGATTAGCCTAGCAGTAAATGAAGGGCTTTATTTGCGCCTAATAGATGTTATGACTGCCTATTTGTATGGCTCACTTGACAATGATATTTATATCAAAGTCCTTGAAGGACTTAAGGTGCCAAAAGCATCCAATTCAAGTTCTCGAGAACAATACTCAATTAAGTTAAATAAGTCCCTATATGGCTTGAAACAATTAAGGCACATATGGTATAATTGTCTCAATGAATATCTGTTGAAAGAAGGGTAAAAAATGATCCAATATGCCCATGCATCTTTATGAAAAGATCTAGAAGTGAGTTTGTTATAATTATTGTTTATGTTGATGATATCAACATCATTAGAACTCTTGAAGAGCTTCAAAAGGCAATTAATTGTTTAAAGAAAGAATTTGAAATGAAAGACTTGAGAAGAACAAAATTTTATCTTGGATTACAGATCAAATACCTTAAGAATGGAATCTTTATATATCAAGAAGCTTACACGAAAAAGGTCTTAGAATGGTTTTATATGGATAAGTCACATCCATTATGTACCGCAATGATTGTAAGGTCTTTGTAGTCGGATAAAGACCCATTCCGACCTCGAGTAATTAGCGAAGAAGGTGATGAAGAACTACTTAGTCCAGAAGTATCATACCTTAGTACTATTTGAGCACTAATGTATCTTGTTAATCACACACATCATGATATATCATTCGCTATTAATTTATTAGTAAGATATACTTCTTCACAAACACAAAGGCATTGGAATGGAATAAAACACATTCTTCATTACCTCAAAGGCACTATGGACATAGGGTTATACCGTTATACTACTCAAATGTATCCAAGTATGAACTGGTTGGTTTTACAGATGCTGGATTTTTGTCTGATCCACATGATGGTAAATCACAAACATGCTATATGTTTATATGTGGAGATGTAGCTATTTCATAGCGATCTATGAAACAAACTATATCAGTCACATCATCAAACCATACAGAAGTTCTAGCAATGTATGAAGTAAGTCGTGAATGTGAATAGTTGAGGTCAATGATATATCACATATGAATAACTTGTGGTTTATCTTCAGGCAAAATGGTTCGAACAATTATATATGAAGATAATGTCGCATGTATTGACTAAGTTAAAGAAAGCTATATCAAGGGCGATAGAACAAAGCATATTTAACCCAAATTATTCTTCACTCATGGCTTTCAAAAGGATGGTGAAATCGATATTCAGCAAATCCATTCAACTAAAAATCTAGTAGATTTATTCACCAAGTCCATTCCAAGTACAATCTTTGAAAAGCTTATCCATGATATCGGTCTTCGGAGACTCAAAGATCTCAACTGATGATGTTGTCTAGAGGAGAAGTCGATACACGTTTACTCTTTTTTCCTTATTTAGGTTTGGTCGCACTGGGTTTTTCTATAAAGGTTTTTAATGAGGCAGCATTGGAAAGTGTATCAATAAATGATGTACTATTTTCTTTGGTTAGGTTTTTATCCCACTGGGTTTTTCCTAGTTAAAGTTTTTAATGGGGCACATTCATAATGGACATCTAAGGGGGAATGTTATAAATATACTAATTATGTGTATGTCAATTCACTCTTGACCTTCTACATTCTAGTCACCATTCATGAATATCAATTGAGAAACTAAAAGGCAATTCAATGAACATATATATGCATTTATTGTATAATTTATTGTAATTTAGTGGTGACTTTTGATGCTGAACCTTGGAGGCGTATAAATAGAGGTCTTATACAAACATTGTAATAACACATAATTGAATAAGAATTACCCTCCTCTTTCTCTTTTGAATTTCTCTCTTCTTATCTTATATATCTTTTAATTTCATAACAAAATTAAAATTATTATTCCTAATAGAAACCTCGTCAAAAGACATTAGCATGGTGAGGACACCGTGCCAAGCTATTTCTTTAATGATATAATGCCATGGCAAAAGACTTCAACACAGTGAGATGATCCATTGATGACTTCACTTTTGGATCCAAAATTATTGGATCATGTATGGCTATGTTTCTCTTAAGCCAAATAACACTAAAGAGGAGAATGATTCCACAAAAGCAGAAGATTCTTAATTAAATTGAAACAATTTGGAAGTAGTAGGGGTGGCTGCATGTTTTGAATCCATTATGTCACACTTTTGGCATTATATTCAAATTATGCATATAATTCAAAATTAGAGCAAACACAATTGGTATGTTTTTTGTTAAAAAAAAAATTGATACCCCTCTAGCCCTTAATGTAATACATATTCAACTAATTTTATTATATTAAAGAATTTATATATTTTTTTGCCTAAAGATAATTTAGTTAATGATAACAAATATGACATATTTTTTTTCTAAAGCATATTAATAATCTTTTTTAATTCCCTTCATCATTTTCCTATTTGAGGGAGTATCAGTATAAAAAATTAAAAAAATAATAAATATAAAAAATAAATCTTACATTTAAAACTAAAATCAACTTCTCATATATACATTAAAAATTAAATGTTAATGTGGATAATACATATCCCATTAACGATAGAATTCCTAAAACTCAGTGAGCCCACCACTTTTATAGGCCTGTTTCTATTGGTTATCAGAAAGCCATGTTCGTAGTTGGGTACAGCCCAGTTTGTCCTTATATCCAAAACAAAATAAAATTATTTCCATGAATATACTTATATATCACCCGAAAAAAAAAAAGACAAAATGAATTGCTGGACATATGATTCATTTTAGTATTTTACAGATGCGCGCGCGTAAGTATATTTATTTTACAGACAGCCCAGTCTGTAATTATTTATTTTCAAGGTAATTCTAGAAAACAGCTCACCTAATTTTTTTTTCTTTAGAAAAAAACTCTTATTTGTTGTTAGAGAGTATTATACTATTTACATTGGTAATTACAGACAAAAAAATAAGGAAAATATAAAAGTAAGATTTTTGGCCTAAAACCCTAATAACACCTGGATGCCTAAACTAATAACTATATAACCATAAAATGTAATTATATATTATATTATACATAACTTATTGTGTGAAACCTACTTTTTCAGGTGGAAGCCTAAAAACGAAGGTAATTAAATCCAGATTTGTCACTGAATTAGTCGGGGTATTATGTCAAAAGTCAGTGAGTTAGATCGGAGTCAAACCGATGAAAAATTGAATATTTTAAACTTATTAATATTAAATTTTAAAAAAATTGATTTTAAAAAAAATCCAAAACCAGACCAATTTCCCGGCTGGTTAGCTTATTACCGATCCGATCCGAATTTAATAACCCTGCTAAACACACAAGATTGCTAATTCCCGAAGGAAACACAATACGTATGGGTCAACAAATTGAAGTTCTGACCCCTTCTTCCAAGCAGAGAATGCTAATTTAATTTAACTAAGTCGGTCAACCATAACAAAGTTCAAGTTAATGACACGAATTCATTCAAATGGGAAAATTGTATTTTGGTCTCAAACAGGAGAAAATATGATAAATGGTCCATTAAAATTTTAAAATTATATTGAAGTCCCGTAGAACTTTTTTACAATAAATTTTAATTGTCAAATGTCTGTGGGTTTCTGTCAGAAACAATTGGTAGTGTTGCAAACAAAGACCTGAGATGTGTTCATAAGGAATCATATTGCAAAAATGTCAGTGGAAGCTATGCAGAGTTGGTCCAATTGTCCAAAATGGAAAACAAGGATTTTGGTAGATGACTTTGCAACAATTATGAATAGAAACCAAAATATTTCATTAACATATGTTTCTTTTTCATATAATTTGGTGGCATATTGACTAGCCAAAAGTGCTATAAAGGGGTTGTGTTTAGGGTGGCTGGACTCTTCCCCCCCCCCCCCCAAACACCTCTCTAGTTAGGATTTTATATGATGATGTTATTGGTTGTGCTACTACACAAGATAGGTCTGGTATAGGCTGAAGTGTATGGAACTTGTTATGCTATGGCAATGAAAGTTTTATTGTCTAAAAAAAAACCCATAGGCTTGTTAATGGATGCTCTTAGACTTATCAATAAACGTCCATAGACTTGTCAATGAACATCCTTAGACTTGTCAGTAGAATTGGAATTTATTGTAAAAAAGTCACAAATAACTTAAATACAATTTTGAGATTTTAAGGAACTATTTTATTATATTTTCTCTTACCTAGGACCTAAATGCAATTTTCTCAATTCTAATTATTCTGCTTAATGTTTGATTGCTATCATTCTATTTGGCAACTTAATCTTGGCTGATTCAAAATGAATAAATGATTATTGTGATTTGTATTTGAAAAGTACTCCTTCCCTCCCTCAATTTTAAATATAAGTTAGCGTTGACTTTTTTTAAAAAATTAAGAAAGTTAAATAAATTACTTAATTATATCATATGTTGTATATCATTAGATTATATATCAATTTATAAGTTAAGAAAAATAATTTTGATAAAAATTGATAAATATAAATATTTTAAATTAATTAAATTATTTTTCTTAATATCTTCAAAAAAGTCAACATTATCTTATATTAAAGACCAAGAGAGTTTTTTTTTTTAATCCTACCCCAATGCAATTCATCTAATGCACTAATCCAATTTTTTTTATTAGAGTAACCGTTTTCAAGTATCCATACTTTTTTTTTTAAAATTTGATACATGTGTGTTTTTTCCTCATAATTAAATATTTTAATTTTACTCGGTTTGTTATCACTGTCAATCGCATTTTCGTTACAAAGCAAAGTCACAGGAGTCAATCGCATTAATAGAGAAAAATTAATGATTTAATTAAGAGAAAAAAATATACAGGTATCAAATTAAAAATTGAAGAAAAGTATAGATACTGGTTTCCCATTTTCTATTGCAAAGCATAATTTTGAAAAAGAATATAATTGACAAAGAAAAGACTTTTGAAAAATAAAATTCAAAATAAATTTCCAAATTAAAGAATGTATGTATATACATATATACATACTTATATGCGCGTGTTTGTCTCACTCATTCCGATTTTTTGAGTCATCAAATCTCATATTTATTCCACAACTTTATTTATTTATGTAGATGTTTTAGTTATTACTTCTTTAGTCCTTAATATAAGACATATTTACTTAAATTAATTAGATTAAGAAAATTAATTCAGTTAGTTAATATGAAATATATTTTTAAAAATATCTTAATCATCTTCCTTAGTTCCCTTCTTCCCCCTCCTCCTTGATTATGATTGAGGGAGCATCAATAGAGATAATTTAGAAAAAGATTGACAAATGAAAAAATTTTGTCTTATATCTAAAATTAAGATCAACTCCCTAAATATATCTTATATTAAAGATATATATCTCCCCCAAAATGTAAAATGGTTTCTTCTTCATTATTAGCTGAATACACGTCACGCTGAGGACCAGTGGGTGGTCCAAGTCTAAAAGAAGAACTTCAAACAGAATATTGGACTTATTGAAAAAGTTGGAACCAAAACCCAATCTTACATTGCTTAATTTCCTAGCCTAATATAAAATTAAATGTGAGTACCATATTTATTGAGAAACAGATTGAAAAAGGGTATGATAAGCGCGTAAAAAAAATATATGAATCACATTGTTGAAACACGGCGGCATTATCATATGTATCGATGTTTTTGCAGCCAAAAATAAATAAATAGGGTACATTAATTATGACAATACTTTTTAAAAAATGCAAGTGTAAAAATGCTAAGCACAGTTGTGCTATACTACCATAATACTATACCATTTTGATCTAAAAAGGTAAGAGTTGGTTGATTAATTTGTTTAATTATAAATGTAGGAGTTCAATCTTTTTTTATTAATTGTATAAATTAATCTCATTGAATATAATGAACGGGCATTCTAAGAAATTAAACACACAATGTTTTGTAAATAACTAAACTAATTAATTTTTTTAATTTATATAAATTAATTATCTATCTGCTTTTAAACACTGTTACAATTTAAACATTGTCAAATTTAATTAGTAGTAATTTCTGGACATAATTATTTTATGCATAAAATTTGAACTCTTAAAACTTTAATATGATTTAAGGGAATAAATTGTTTGGACCTAACATTGTCATTGTTAAAGCATAGTTACATTATTATATTACTCTTTTTCCTCAAAAAAAATATATGAATGCAAATGTTATAGATGATCTAGCTTCGAAACTCTCTCTCTGTGTTTTTTTTTTCTGGAAGCTGAATTATAATTTCCTGGAACTTGCTTTGAAATTACCATGCAGGCACCAAGCAAAACATTTAATTTCCCCAAAAATGGTTTCACCAATAATCTCTCGATAATGCACAGCTTTAAGAAGCCCCCTTCCTTTCCCAAAATGTTCATCATCATCATCTTCTTCTTCTTCTTCGTCTCAAACCCTAACCTAGCTTCATCATTTTCCTCTCTCATCTTCCTCTGATATTATCAATTCCCTCTTTCCTTTTCTCGGGGAGAAAGAGTCATCGAGTCATAATGAATCGTGACAAATCTATAGATAAAGTAAAGATTGAAAAACCTCGCCGTCGCCGTCCTCGCGGAAACAGTAATGCTCAAGTAGCAGGAGGTGGCGCCGGCGGCCAAGGCAATAGTCTGTTTCCGGTGATCGGTCTCTGTTGGTTCCTTTTTGGGGTCGTCCTTTTAGCTTTATTCTTGTTCTCCTTCTTCTACGTCGTTCTGGGAATCTGAGAAACACTGAAAAATCAATCACTTAAACTCACAGATACATCTGGTGGATCTTTCTTTTCTTTTCTTTTTATTTTTATTTTGGTTACAAACTGGTGGATCAATTTCCATCCACCTATCTCAGTTCGAAACCCTCGGGCAAGACACAAAGCTAAGTAGGTTTTTATCCAGCAAGAAGACAAGGGAAGAAGATGATGGTTGTGGTGGTGGATGGACATTGATCCATCCTATCTATACATGTAGCTTTAAGTCATGAGTTTTGCACAACTGTGGTAATTAATACATGTTTTTGTCTTTTTTCTTTTAATACTGAATTGGCTATAAAGTTGTTCATGTTTGTGAATTTTTACCACTCCTTTTAGATCGTGGGCCTTCTCCGGTAAAGCTTTCTCTGTTCATGGATAGTAACAGTTTCTTATTACAAATTTATTTAGGTTAGTTTCCATGGATGCTATTATATATTATTTAATTTATTGTTAATATTATCATTAAACTGATGACATATAATATTTTGTTAAGATAATAAAATTGGGACAAGACAAATAAATAAAGCCAAAGGCCTGTTTAGTATGAGGGGAGGGGAGGGAAAGTGGACAGAGAAAAAATTTTGTTGTGTTAGATTTTTAAAAAATAAAGAAATAGGATTGAAAATTTTTAATTAAGTATTCTTAATTTTTTATATTATTACATCTTATCTTTGTTAAAAACTTTTAACCCCATTTTTTAAAAATTTTACTTACAAAAATTTTTCCTCCCCTCTTTTTTCTTCCAAATCATTCGTACCAAACAGTTCATTGGTGTCAACAACGACGATGACACACTCAAAGTTGTTCGGAAAAAACAATGTTTCAAAAAGAGGCCTAGATTCATTTCGATACTTATTAATTGAAGAATAGGCTGCAAAAAAAATTAAGGATCATGATAAGGATTTCTTCAGAATCCTTTCATTACTGATATATATATATATAGAGAGAGAGAGAGAGAGTAAAGCTCACTTATGTTCTGTCGCTGTTTAGATCCATCTTAACTATTCTTTCCATTAATGAAAATTGTTCCTGTACGTGCAGCAGGTCTATATATCATCAATGAAGAAAAAAAAAGATAAGAAAATGTCACTCCAATTTCAAAATCTTAAATCAATCTTGTCGCTTATAAGAATATAATAATTGAAAACTTATTTTAATTGATAAGAAATTACTGATTTGAGATTTTGAAGTTAAAATAGTATTTTTTAAATAGGGAGAATGTCAAAAAAATACCATTTAAACTTCAAAATCCCGTTAACAAGTTTGATAATGGGATTAACAAGAATGATAATGCAATTAAAAAATCATTTTATTATTAAATCACCTATTTAGAATTTTGAAGTTTAAATGGTATTTTTTTGGATTCTCCCTTTTAAATATGGCCTTTTTTGTTTCTGTTTTTAAAAACAAAAAATAGTAATAAAATTTGTTTGAAAAATGTTTTTAATAAGTTATTTTCAAAAATAAAAAACAAAAAGTTGTTTTTAAAAAGTAAAATCAATTTTAGGTTTTTCTCATTTTTGTTTTTTATGTTTTATTTTTTTGAGGTCACCGCTTGTCCACTATTGATATATCATTATTGGCGTGGACTATTGTCGCTACCACGTCACTTCAAAACTAAATTTTTTTAAAATTAATATCCAAACATTTTTTTTAGTTTTTTCCCAAAAAAAATTTTATAAAACCTTTTAAAAAAACCGAAAATAGAAATAAAGAGGACCTATAATTTTGTATGGAAACCCACATCTTATAATTATACTTTCCTGTAAATCCTGGTCAATTAAGGTGTGAGCTATTTAATAATTCGTGGTGGAGAGATATGGGGTCATTGAAAGTTACACATTGTATATAAGACAAGTGAGAAATAGAAATAACATTCGCACACCATTAATGAAAGTGAAAGATACACATAATAATACATAAGATAATGTTAAAAACATAAACATAAAAATAAATAAATAAATAAATAAATAAATAAAGAAGTTTATGGATAGAGGTGTTATTGGGACGGGACGGGATTAAGAAATCCAACTCCTCATCTTGATCCCAAGAAGGGCTTGAGACAGATTTTCTATCATGATCCTAAGAATTTCCCATTCTAGTTGGGAAAATAATAGAATTTTTTGAAAAGTTTTCCCTTTATACTTTTTCCCTCTATTGAATTTTGACATAAATTAGGCCTAATTTCCTGTGTTTCCTTTAATTCAATACAAATATATAATTAATTGGGCCTAATTTTTTTTGTATTTCCTTCATACATTTAGGTGATTTTAGAGAATTTTTTTTAAATGTATACATATATATTCAGGACGGGATGATTCCAATTATATTTTTTCTGATCCTAAAATTTTCTCATCCCAATTTATTTGGGATCAGGACGGAAAAACATTAAACATCCATGTATAAATTTATCAAATGCTTCAAAGCTAGAGAGGGGAGGTATTGCTCCGACCTAAAAATTATACACACTCGTTTAAAAAGAACTAGTTATTATTAGCACTAACATCTACTTTTTCTTTGTTTTTTCTATATGGCTATTTAACTTAAGTCATATTTAAGTTCTAGTGGAGGTTTAAATTGAGGATAGCTTTCTAAAGGCAATTTTAATTTTTCTTATCCTATAATTTCTTTATTTAAGGAAGCTTTGATAGAAACGACTTTAGGCATACTTTTAAAAAACTAATATTATTTTTAGAGGTAATATCATTTTTTGTCTTGAAATTTTACCCAATTTTAGTTTTAGTCTTTCAAATTTGAAACCGGTAATTTAGTCTTACAAATTTACTCTATTTATAGTTATTAGTTCTTAGAGTTTGAAATGAACTTGGTGCGGCCTTTGATGGTGTTAATTCTCCTATATAGCACTAATTCCTTTAAATTAACTTATGTGACATGTTTATTGGGAAAGCTAACATGGCAAATGATATTATTTTAGTTATTTTGGCAAAAGATATTAACTTATCTTTTATGTTGGATCTTATTTATTTTCTTTTTAAAATTAAATGTTCCAACTCTTAATTAACCAAAATAATATCATTGGCCACATCAGCTATCCTAATAAATACACCACATAAGTGAATTTAATGGAGCTAGTAGCACATAAGATAAATCGACACCATTAAAGATTGCATTAAGTTCTTTTTAAATTTGAAG
Source organism: Albizia julibrissin (assembly GCA_037074505.1). Taxonomy (NCBI): domain Eukaryota; kingdom Viridiplantae; phylum Streptophyta; class Magnoliopsida; order Fabales; family Fabaceae; genus Albizia; species Albizia julibrissin. The sequence continues at coordinate 10,470,849 of CM073482.1, forward strand.
GACCAACGGTTATAAAACAAAGTAAATTTCAGAGACCAAAACTAAAATTAGGTGAAACTTTAAAGCCCAAAAGTGATGTTAATCCTTATTTTTAATTAACAAATGTACAAAAGTCAAGCAATTAATTATGTTTTTAAACGATTTAATCAAGAAGAATAAATATAATGATTATTTCACTTGAATCAGCACTAAATTGAGGCATCCCGTTAACAATTGAATTCAACATTTATCCGAAGGGCTTTCATCCCAAAAAGAAAACAAAAAATTCAAGCTAAGGGCCATTCTCGTCTAATGTCTTTTCACACACTAATTTATTTCATTTTATTTGTAAGAACGTATGAGATATATTAATGATTTCATATTTGATGTCCTAATTAACATGATAAATTTATAATATTATATGTCTAATTACTTATTTCTGATAGACAAAACTTAATTGCCCATAATTCATCAATTAAAACAAGGAAATTTTAATTATATTGTAAATTATAAAACTTTATCCTCATATTGACAATTTAATCTTCACAAGCACAGTTGACAAATTACAAGAAGCAAATTGAAAAATCTGATTCATACTATTAAAAAAAATTGAATTCGATTTTTTGTTATCTTTCTAAACTTATAAAAATTAAAATCAACCTCAAAGCTTACTAACTTAGATGTTAGCGATATTTTTTTTTTACATTAATAAATCATTTGCACCAAATTTTGGTATTTAGTCAATAAATTTCTTCGGCAAACAATACACTTCTGGCAAAAAAAATTGATATTGATTGTTAAAAATATCGATAGAAATATTATTAACGTTAAAAAGTAAATATTTGTAAGTAAACGGAATGAAATTTCTGCTTGATTTTAAATTTTAACGAAAAACATATCAATGGCAATGCCAGTATATCAACACAAAATATAAAATTTATATTTATACTATATTCAATGTTGTAGTTGATTTTTCAAATTCTATAAATAAGACAGTTTTTTTAGCCGGAACACATTGATACAAAATCTCCCCTCCTCCTCAAAAAGAATTATGCTCCTTCATTTTTGGTGCCCCAATGGACTACCTTGTGTAAGATAAACTCAGTTGGGCTAACAGTCAGTCATGGTGGGCCTCGAAAGCAAATTTTGTTGTTTTGAGATGATAAGGTGGCAGACAAATTTCAAGGGAAAATCCCGATAGGAAAATTCCAATATAGGTTGATGAATTTAGCGAATCTTAATTTGCGCCTATGACCCAATTTAGGATTTATGAATGTTGGGTTTTCTTACCATAATACCCCTAACCCATCGTGGAAAGAAAAAGAAGGGAAGGCACAGAGTTGGAACACCTCACCCATCACTCTGTAGTGTGGCCTCGAGTCCTGTGTAGATGCCATGAAAAACCACCACTATCACTGCCGTGGGTAAGTGTATGTTTGGATTAGCGATAGAAGCTGCTTTTTTAACATGATTTACAGTATATAAAGTAAGTATGTGAGAGGAGTTTTACCTCGATTTACATGAATATGTTTTTTGAACGCTAACTCAAATATACTTTATACTGCTTTTGAAGGTATTTAGATAAGGGGATGTCGATTTTGCAACCCAATAATTTGATTGATGAACTCAAAAGCATCCTCGGTGAGGATGAAACATTGCAAGATATTAAAAATGGTCCCTTCCGCGAAATATATTACCATTTGTATTTGAATACTTTCAGTATTGCTATTTGGATCTTAAATGGTTTTCATTCAGGTTCGTGCTGCTATTTGTATTACTTTGAGGAACAGGTTTATATTTGACTATTGTTTTTTTTTTTTGGTAAAGGGACAATATGTTTTTTAAAAAAAGACACCCAGCACCAAATTCTTTTACTTGGAGCATAAATGCCCATCAACATTTAAAAATGGAGCTAAAATACCTATCCATCTGCCACATCATCATTTTTTTTGGGAAATAACCATTTTACCCTACAATTTTGTGAAATTTTATAATTTTACCTTTAAAAATTGTGTGACACTTTTAAATTAGTAAATGACCTCCAAAAATTCTGAAATTTTTTAGAATAAAAGTAGACATTATAAGCTTTAATTTGATAGGTCAAATGAAATTTTATTTGGTCAAAATGACTATTTTTCCCTTACAACTTTCACAATACTTGAAAAATTGGCAGATTTGTCACAAAACTTTAAAAATTCATATCTAATTATATAGATATCTAATTGGGGTGGTTTCAAAGCCTATGTGACCCTTATTAAGTCTAGTTTTATGGAAAAATATAAATTTTATCCAATAGGAACCTCAAAATTCTCAGAATTTTTATTTTTGAAGTCTGCTCCAAAAAAATGTTAAATTCGCTAGGCAAAATTTAAAAATTCATTTCTCCTTGTTAATTTGCTGGGCACAAGTTGGAGTTGTTGTCAATGTGATTTTCTGTTGAGGCAGTCAGATTGTGTGACACTTTTAAATTAGTAAATGACCTCCAAAAAACTGAAAATTTTTCAGAATAAAAGTAGACATGATAAGCTTTAATTTAATAGGTCATATGGAATTTTTGGAGTTGTATACAAGGAGAAATAAATTTTTGAATTTTGTCCGGCGAATTTAACATTTTTCTGGATCAGACTTCAAAAATAAAAATTCTGAGAATTTTGAGGTTCTTATTGGCTAAAATTTATATTTTTCCATAAAACTAGACTTAATAAGGGTCACATAGGCTTTGGAACCACCCCAATTGGATATCTATACAATTAGATATGAATTTTTAAAGTGTGGTGACAAATCTGCCAATTTTTTAAGTATTGCGAAAATTGTAAGGGCAAAATGGTCATTTTGACCAAATAAAATTTCATTTGACCTATCAAATTAAAGCTTATCATGTCTACTTTTATTCTAAAAATGTTTTGAATTTTTGGAGGTCATTTACTAATTTAAAAGTGTCACACAATCTGACTGCCTCAACAGAAAATCACATTGACAACAACTTTAACTTGTGCCCAGCAAATTAACAAGGAGAAATGAATTTTTAAATTTTGCCTAGCGAATTTAACATTTTTCTGGAGCAGACTTCAAAAATAAAAATTTTGAGATTCCTATTGGCTAAAATTTATATTTTTCCATAAAACTAGACTTAATAAGGGTCACATGGGCTTTTGAACCATCCCAATTGGATATCTATATAATTAAATATGAATTTTTAAAGTTTTATGATAAATCTGCCAATTTTTCAAGTATTGCGAAAATTGTAAGAGCAAAATAGTCATTTTGACCAAATAAAATTCCATTTGACCTATCAAATTAAAGCTTATCATATCTACTTTTATTCTGAAAAATTTCAGAATTTTTGGAGGTCATAGTACTAATTTAAAAGTGTCACATAATTGCTAAGGGTAAAATTGTAAAATTTCACAAAATTGTAGGGTAAAATGGTTATTTTCCCCAAAAAAATGATGATGTGGTAGATGGATAGGTATTTTAGCTCCCTTTTTAAATGTTGATGGGCATTTATGCTCCCAGTAAAAGAATTTAGTGCTGGGTGCCCTTTTCTGAAAAAATATATGGGCATTTTTGCCCCTTTACTCTTTTTTTTCATTATTTATGGTCTCATTAGAAAATTAGCTAAAACTGAAGAGATGACATATGTCTCTCATTATGTTATGTAAGTGCATGATTGTATTAATGGTATAAATTGTTTTTTTAACATGATTTATGATGTACAAAGTAAAAATATTAGAAGAATCTTATCTCGACTTCGACTTGCATGAACATACTTTTGTAACACTAATTTTTCTAAAATAGTTAGATAGGTCAAATCTGAGGAAGAAAATTGCATAGCTTCAATATTATATTATAATGGCTTAACTCTTTTTATAGGTTTTGTCTTTCTTAGTGGGCTTTTTATTTTTGCAGTTCCATTATGTTCTGTTCTTCGCATATATGAGACCAAGGGAGCAAGAGATTAGGAGCCAAATGTGGGTTTAATTTCTACTCGCATCGCCCAGAATCAAAAGTCAAGATTTCATGATAGTGTTGTCTTCATATAATCAATCTCCACATTTCAATATAAGGAGTTGCCAATTGGTCGATGACGCTGTTCAGAATAATGTTTGAACTATAACTTTATGCAGATAAGTTGTACAATCTGGAGGGAAGATTCATGTTGAATTACTACAGGATTATGTTTTCAATTTTGCTTTTTCAATAACTAAGTGGTATGGAAATTATTTGACCCAATTCTTACATCTTTAATTGTGGCGTGTAGGCTGATATATGATTTGTTAAGTTTAGTGATCTAAATTAAAATTTTTGTAATTCAACTGTCTTTATATAAAAAAAATTTCAATTTTCAAATCATATTTTTAATAAATTATTTTAATTAAAAAAAATATCATTCTAAAGCCGGTTTCATTTTTAATATAATTGTACATATATTTAAAATATAAAATTGTGTTGTAATATCTAATAATATAATATATCAAAATTATTACCATATAGAATATGCCCGTGTTTTTTTTGGTTACATTACATATGATATGTCCTTGTTGAAATTTCATAAATAATACGAGCACTATTATTAATATTTTTAAATACAAGCAATGCATCTTGGAAATTGCTAAAATTGGAATAAGATTGTTGAAACCTGATACTCGTATATCTTTATCTTTTATGGGAATAAAGTTGTCCTTTTTATTTTGTATTAAAAAAAAGGAAAATTGCCCTAAAATACCTAATTATGAACATATTTGCTAAATGGGACCTGAAGTATTGAGGTCCTTGAACAGAAATAAAACAGTAAGTAAAATGACCATATTGCCCTTATTGAATTAGCCAATAAAGAAGAAATCAAATTTGCCTCAGAGCAATACCCCATTAACTTGAAGAGTGAAGAGTGGAGAAGATCGACAAAAGAGAACGAGAGTAGGTGTTTGCAGTGGCAACGAAGTGTTGGGTCTTTGTGGCCACGGCGGAGTTTAGGTCTTTGCAACGGTGGTGGAGTGTGCATCTTTACGGCAACGATGAAATCTTCGGTCTTTGCTGTTTTAGTGGAGTCTAGGTCTCTGCGACGGTGGCAGAGTCTCTTGGTCTTTGCGGTGACGACGAAATCTTGGGTCTTTAGGCCGGTGGTGGAGCGTGGGTCTTTGCGACGGTGATGAAGTGACTCGATCTTTGCGTCAGTGCCGAATTGTGTCCTATTTTAGGCTGCGACGGATTGTGGCCTATTTGCAAAGGCCTCGACAGCAATGAAGGTATGGAGCTTTGTGTTGCCTTCAATGCAAAGGCTAAAAGATTAAGATGTAGATAAGCAAGTACAATAAATGAAGTCAATAACTAATGGAATAAGAAAATGACAAGGTAATATTGGAGCTTGGATTGCCTATTTCATATGTCAGGATAAAATGAATAGTTCCTGCTACAATATAAGATTTAACAAATAGTTTGATATTTAATTCATCAATTGCACTCGTAATGGTATATCCATTAGGAATGCTCAATTTTATGTGATAGAAGAACTTGTAAATATAAAACTCATTGGGATTTTATGAAGCTCTGGAGTATGTTGATTTGGAAGTTATTCCATGCATTTTCATTGCTTTAGCTTTGTTGTATTGCATATGTTGATTTGATCATTTGGGTTTACTCTATATGCTCCTTTCATTGAAGAGGAAGGAAAATGAAAGCATTGCCTTGTTTATTACTGCACCCAAAGTAATTGTTATTGTTTCATCAATAACATGCATTAGTTTAAAGGGCATAAATGAAACCATACACCAGATGCAAATAATGCACCTTGTTGTCTTACTGTGATCGGTTTGTGGCACTGTTCTTTCTATGCTAAGGTCTACATTATGGTCTCGTACCACATGTTATTGTTGTGTGTTTCTAGCAAGTTGGTATAAGGCATCACGGAAGCAAATCCGGGTCTTGTCAGAGAACTAGTCATGTCAAAAAGAAAATAAATTCACAAAGATAATTCATGAAATAAGTCAGTTGTTATTATGAAAAATGAAACTTTATAGAATAACTTCATGTTTGAGGCCTATTAGAAAGATTTTAGTAGTATGTACTAAAGGAATATATACAAAGGCTATGTTGTTTTGTCTTTCATAGTGTTTTGCTCTATGATTTCCATGTTAGAGCCACTGTGATACAAAAATATAAGTAGATCCACATAATTAGATAGTTAGTTCGAACAATGTGGTTCTATCTTTCATAGTATGAAGGAGTTATATTATAAATTTGGTTATGTTCTTCTTAGTATATATTCCATTTAGACCAAAAAGAACCATTAAGAAATTTAACAAGAGCGATTGCATATAATGAGATAAACTTTATGAAACATTATTATTCATAGTTATACTATGCTTATTTTACATTGTTTTAATAATCTATAAATATTTACAGCGATATAATCTATAATATATATATATATTGAGACTACAAAAATTTGTAAGAAAGCATGGTCAAAAGAATAGGAGGGAAATGTGATAAGCCAAGGTTAAATGGAGCACAATTATTTGAGTAAGAATATTGGTCTGATAAAACAAGGAAAGGTAAACACAACAATATACAAGATGCAGACAAAGAAGCAAGGGAGGCATGGAATAAACTAGGCATGTTCAAGAACAGGACGGGATCAGGAAATCTCATTCCCGATCTTGAGAAGTGTTCAGGAAGAAATTTGATTCCTAATCCCAATCCTAGGAATTTCTCGGGATCGGGATTGGGAATTTCCTGAATTCCCATTCTTTTTTTTTCAAATTAAAAATGTAAATTTCAAACAGTAACAATATTAACTAAGGAATCGATTTTAAGTCCAATTGTATGTGAAAAGATATAAACTAAAGTGAAATCAAATAAATTGCAAAAAGATATAAACTAAAATTAAAAGCAAGTTTTATAAGCCATTTAAGGCTCACAATGTTTCAGTAAAGGAAAACTTATTTTCTTCTCTCACCAGATAAACATAAGATATGTGGTGTGCTAGTTATATAAATACAACTATGAAAAAACACTCCTACACGAATCTTAAATAGAATTCTACAAAAATTAAGGCTACCTAGGCGATTAATATCTAGATAATTATGTCATTTCAATTAAAAACTTGAGCCATAATCTTTCTGACAGTCCTTATACTATTATGAGGGCACACTTAAAATATCAATCCACTAAATCACTAATCCTTAAATGCATTTATTCTTTTATTCCTAACATAGATGGAAGATTGATTTTCAATACTGTAAACAACAGCAAACAAACAAAAAGAGCAAGCACCAACAAAAGGGAAGATTCATTTCATTAGTGCTTACATTTTTAGTAAGACAAAAAAATACAAATACATATTATATTCGGGATTGAGAAATCTCATTCCCGATCCCGACTTCATTTTTCTAAATCTCGAATTTTTCTCATCCTGAAAGTTTTGGGATAGGATTTTCCCGTCCCAATTTACTCGAGATTGGGATGGGAAGATGATGAACACCCCCCCTAGAAGAAACTGTTAAAAGAAGAAAATAGTAAGCATTCACAAAAGGCTAAGGAGGATAGAGATTGTATAGGATGTCCCTCTTCAATCAAAGAAGGGGAGCTGTAAACACGATTCTCACTAAAACAAATTGTGGAATTTGTAGACTTTGTGAGAAATGATAAAAGGTTGAAGGCCAATGCTAAAGAAATTGGCTTTGATAAAATATTAAAAGTCATATGTACAAAGATACCTCATGCACTCTGCAGACAATTGGTTAGAGTGATTAACCCTGCAACTTGTTTAATATGTGTCAGAAACTTTAGGAGGCAAATAGTTGAAAAGGATGTACAAGATTTACTGGGCTTACCTAATGAAAGGAGTGAGATCATAGAGGAAGCTGGTGCAAAATGTGAGCAATTTCTAAATTTTAAGGAAAAGTTTGGCAATAAAAGGTTTTCTGACATAAATGAAATGATAATTTCAAGGGAAGACAATGACATGTTTGAGCCAATGTTGATTTTATACACCCTATGAACATTATTGTGTCCTCCTAAAAATAGAGGTGTTAGCCACCGATTATTGAAAATTAATTGTTGTGAGAAGATAAGTTTAGGTGGTTTCAATTGGTGTAAGTTTGTGATCAATGAGGTAAGAAGGAGGTTTTAGATTACAAGAACGAGTTAAAAGAAAGGGTGAAAAGCAAGTGTATTGGAGGTTGCATTTATTTTGTGATGGTAAGTATTATAATGTATGTATATTTTCCCTTTTTGTAAATTGAATATATATTCTTTAATTGTAAAATGAATAGTTTGGTTGCAGATAATGTTTTTTCAAATGTTTCCTTTGGTTGGTAAAGAGCTCCTGTCGCATGAACGCGCTTTACAGTATTGGAATGATGCAAAGATCAAGGGACCAATGAAATTGGAGTATGAGAGTGATCAAGGGATTCTATTCTCACATGTGGCATCAATCCTGGATGATAAAGGATCCAACTTAAATCTTGAGTGCGACACAACTAAATGTGACACTGATTGCACACTTCATCTTCCAGAAGTCACAATTTAAAGAACCAGTAAGTGAAAAATTTGTGAGTGTGGTTGCATTTGTATTGGTTTTACAATATAAAAGCTTATATATGTTATTGATGTAAAAAAAACTAGATAGATGTATTGTCGAATTATGGAAAAGGTCACTCAAAGTGTTGCAACAAAGTTGTTAAAGATGGAAACATAATTAGAGCAAGATATTTGAAGGGATCGTGAGGTTATAGTGAATATTGTTATAGATGAGAAAGAAAGTGAAAGACATCTCCAAGTTGAAGCTGTTGGTCAGGAAAGAAGAAAAACTTAGGGTAAAAGGAAAGGTAATGAACAGAATAAAAGTGTGAGCCATGTGCAAGTTCAAGTTGATAGCCAAGAAGGAAGCAATAGTCAGGATAAAGGGAAAGGTTAGGAAGACATCAATTATGAGGCACAAGAAGCATATTCATCAGTAATTGTGCCATTTGAGGTATAACAATGTGAAGGTAAGGAGGTCTCAGAGGATAATAAGACCTGCAATACATTCACCATTCCTGTCAGAAATAAGGAAGACAAGAAGGCCTAATGCAAAGGAGCGATTGTACGACTACTGCACACGTAGGACAAACCCACTGTGGGTTAAGAGATCTATGTAGAAATTCGTGAATTCTTTCTACAAAAGACAGAATTGTATTTCCTGAACCATAGGGGATGAATAAGCGAATATGTAAGTTATTATTTTTTAAATAATTATTGTACTTCGATTTGATTCAAATTAACTTACACTCCATAGGAGACCACTAATTAAATAACATTACACATTTCTTATGTTCTTTGTTATATTAGGTGACTATGTCATTTATTTTCCACCAAGATCGCATGTTGGGAGATATTGATAATTGGAAGTTTAAGAATCATGCAAGATTCATTGACCCTGACAAATTAAGATACAATATTTCAGATTGTGACTATGTGTTCGATCCTATGGTCCGTGATCATCATTGGTTTTGCTATGTGTTTATGAAGAAATATTTAATGGTATATTTACTTGATTCATTACTACCCAACTACAATACTCCAAGTTGGCAAACCGCACTTAATGAAAAGAGGGAGGCAGAACATAAAGTGGTATTGAAACATTCATCCTTTAAAACTTCAAATTGTCTTAATGTCAACCGAAAACTTATTGTCATTGTACTTTGTATTTTGACAAACTAAATATTTTTATGAATTACTTACACACTTGAATCATGGAGACAAGCCTGACATTGATTTTAGATTTGGTTTTGTTCAACAACAGAACAATGGGTGAGTTTGTTGAAGTATTGGATACTAATTGATCTATGCATGTATCAATGATATGTTAATGTTTTTCTATTTGATTTTTGCTTAGATGGGACTATGGAATGCATGTCATCTCTTGATTGCAAAGCTGGAAAAATATTAGAAAGCCTGAGAGGAATGGTTTTACAATGCCTAATGTGAGTATATTGTTACATTAAATGTTACAATATTATTAGAATCCATGTTTTAATGATAACAAAATAGTGATGAATTGATTTGCAAGGAAATGATCAAGTTAAATGAAGTACAATGTGTTAAATTTACTAAAGAAAGCATTACACAAAATCACATTAATATATTCTTTATAATTGCTGCTACACTTGAGTTTGAAGGCATGCACTCGAGTTTTGGCTAATGAACTCGAGTTTGGTTGGTATTTTCCTATGCAAATACCGTTGAGACTTAACTTATATTTGAATTGTGTACATACCAGGAACCATTACACTCGAGTACACAATGACACATTCAAGTCCTGAGAAGCTTTGCACTCAAGTTCTAAGAGTTCTAACATGAGAGTTTATACCAGAGTCTTAATGTTGTGAAACAAGTGTTGCACTCGAGTTTGAAATATAGCACTCAAGTTCTGTGAGGACATTGCACTCGAGTCCTGAGAGTTCTGGGGAAAGAGTTTATACTCGAGAGATTTTGCAATTGTGAAGAAAAAGAAGTGCATTTGAGTTCTAATCAACGTACTCGAGTTTAGAGAGTTCAAGCATGAGAGTTTGTATATGAGAAGACTTTGGAAAGGAAGACAAGAGGTGCACTCGAGTTCTCCATCATGCACCCGAGTTTGAAATTAATTTGCACGTGAGTTTGTAAGTTGCACTCCTACGAGTTTGTTCTAGAGAGGTTCTGAAATTCTCAAAGAAGTGAAGCACTTGAGTTTGGCTATGCAAACTCGAGTTTTGACCTAACTCGAGTTTTGACCCCACATACACTCGAGTTCTCACTTTGCGCTCTCGAGAGTTTTGTTCAGAAACATTTCAGAATCAAGGATAACATGAAGCACTCGAGTTTACCAAGGCTTACTAGAGTTCTAAGGAAATTTGTACTCGAGTCTAGAAATGCACTCCCGAGAGTTTCAACCAAAAAACCTTACAGGAACATGAAAATATCTGGTACACTCGAGTCCATGTTAGTGCACTAGAGTTTGAATTTGCACTCTCGCAAGTTCCTGACCGAAACTACCTAAAGATATTGAAGTTTCACTTTACACTCGAGTTTGGTATGATGAACTCGAGTTCATATGTTGACAAAAGCTAAGTAAACTTCAATGATCAATCCGAATACGTTTTTACATGTTATCCAATCCTTGTATTTTCACTTGTTATCATTCTTAGATATTATTTAATGTTTGTTTCAAGTGTGAGACAGGTTTTCAATATTCGGATTTCCAAAACACATAAAGAAGTAAAAAATGGCAGACACAATGATATGGGCATCTATCACTGCACATGAGTCCAATAAACACTACAAGTAACTATCGCACGCCTTGACAGCCTGTGTAAATAATTCAAATGCACATCCCGCTCCATAATGGACGTACTGCAACATTCATCTTCAAAACAACGATATAAATAGTTTCCAAAGATGAACTGAAAGAGATAGAGAACACACACACGAAAGAGTTTACAATCTTACAAGTCTTTAATTTCCATTGTATTAATATTTTGTGCATTTGTGATTATCATATCTGCTCTGTAAGAGAGTTTTGTAAACACTTTCATTGTAATCTTCATCTCAAGGTAAAGGAACTTTGAGGGTTGAATTTTCTTAGAGGAGAAGCTGTAGAAAGAGTTCTTTGGAAGACTTTTTGCTCGTAAGACTTATAAGGTTTAAGTAGGAGAAAACGTTGCTGCTCGTTAGACTTGCAGTGGTATAAGTGGGAGAGAATGTTGCTTCTCGTAAGACTTGCATAAGTAAGCGGAAGAAAAGATTCGTTGGAATTTCTCTACTTGTAAAACTTGTCGTAAGGAGGAGAGAAAGTTCTGAGTGTATAACGTTTCTGCTCGTAGTCCTTACGAGGACAGTTATTGTAACGTGTGTTCCAAGAGCCAACTGAATCTTGGAGGATTAGTGAAAGGCTTAGCAGGTGTTAACCTCTAGGGACTGGACGTAGGCCTGAGATTGAGGCCGAACCAATATAAATCTCTAAGTGCAATTTCTCTTATCTCTACTCTTTCTTTGTTCTGTTCAACTTAGCTGTATCAATCGAAAAATTTGACATCACTCAATTTACCCCCCTCTTGGGTGAAGCTTGCCTCTTACAAATATCACTATATTTGATTGGGAACTTGTTTCTACAAGAAGACATGGAACAAAAAAGGATGGATGTGGTTTGATGGTTAGTGACCCATGAGAAGAATAAACATCAGGATGCGATCATACATAGCATTGAAGTTTGGAAAGCTACGAAGAAGAAGACAAAGTAGCTTTTGTTGCATTTATGATGTACATATTCAAGTTCAACGTAATGACTTTTTGTAATGTACATAACATTTGCATCCTTTATAATTTTGCAAATGTACTTTTGGTTTCAAATGAAACTAGGCTATATATATACAACTTTGGTATACAAGTAGTTGTTTTACATATTACGTATGGTTCTCCTCATCAAGAAGTCTTCCTTATATTCAATATATCTTCTATATGTGATTTTCCCTTGTGTTTAAAGAATCTTCCCTGTGTGCAAAAGATGTTCCCTTGTATTTAAAGAATCTTCCTTGTGTGCAAACAATCTTCTCACATGTTTAAATAATATTCCTCGTGTGCAAATAATCTTCCCTTGTGTTCAAAATATCTTCCTTACATGCAAAAAATCTTCCAATGTGTTCGAAATATCTTCCCCAGGTGCAAAAGATCTTTCCTTGTGTTGAAGAAGGCTTCCTTAATACAATATAATTATGTGCAAAAGATCTTCCACTGTGTTTAAAATACCTTCCCTGGGTGCAAAAGATAATCCATTGGGTTCAAGAAATTTTCCCTAGTGCAATATAACTTTTAGTCTTTGAGATTTGACCCAATTTTGATTTTAATAATTTAAGTTTAAAATTTGTGGTTTTAGTCCCTTAAGTTTAGTCCATTTATAAATGTTGATCCCTCAAGTTTGAAAAGGACTTGGTCCTCCCTAGTGTAAGAGATCTTACCTTATACGAAAGATTTTCCCTTGTGTGCAAGCAACTTCCCTAATATAATATATCTTCCCCTGTGTTCAAAATATCTTCCCTATATGCAAAATATCATCCCTTCGGTTCAAGAAGACTTCCTTAGTGCAATATAACTATATGTGACAAATCTTCCCCAGTGTTTAAAAAATCTTCCCTATGTGCAAAAAATCTTCCCTTATGTGCAAGCAGTCTTCCCTAGTGTAATATATCTTCCCCTGTGTTCAAAATATCTTCCCAATGTGAAAAAGATCTTCCCTAGTGCAATATATATTCCCTATATGTAAAAGCTCTTTCTTTATGTTCAAACAATCTTCACTACATGCAAAATATCTTCCCTGGTGTGTAAACAACCTTTAGACCCTACGTAGATGAACTATTATAAAAGCTGTACGAACATATGATCAAAAGACATTGGGCATTAACAACATTTACAATATGAAACTTTCACATTTATAATTACAATAATCTTTAACTATCTTTTGCATAACATATGGTACTAATATATGAAACTTTCACATTTATAATTATAAAAAAAATAAAGTAGATGGAACCCAATTACAACAAAAAATAAATTAGGTGAGCATTAACACAATGCATTTACCACTGCATTCTGCCCCTAATTCCAAAATCCATGAGGGGCTATAAAAGCTATAAACAAACAAAAATTCAATAAATATCTAACTAACTACTTAATAATGCATTGAATTGGTATACTTGAAGAACACGATGTCAATAAGGATTTTGGTTTCTGCACCTTCGTCAAGTATGCCCTTCCTGCTGGTACCTTAAACATTTATACACATTATTGTCCTGGAATTGAGACTCTCGTCTACTTGTGCATGGTCTACCAGGGTAACAGCTTGTGGTTGGGGGCCATAAGAAGATCTCATTCTGATAATCACTGAATCAAACTCATTTAACTTTGGCATGTCATGTGTATTAATTGGCGTCATTGTTCTGTTATATATATTCTCTTGTGTTGTACTTAAGTAACATTCTTCCATATATCGGTAAACCTTACCATTCACATGTTTGATGCATACATATGTATGTAGACATGGTATACCATACATTTGCTAACCATTACAAGAACATTCTCTCAATGCAAGATTTACAGCAACACGAACGTCTCCTATTTGTATTTCAAATGTGTGTGAAGAATGTTGCAAAACCTGCATCCCTATAGTACACAACACATTCTCCTTCAACTTTGCTTTTATGTTAGGTCTTACTCCATTTTTTCACAAGCTTATTGCATTCTTGCTAGCAAATAGTTTCTTCGCTAGCTTTTGTCTATGCTCATTTATCAATGTCAACATATGATGTTTCCTCTCTTTCACAAGCCATACATTATATAACTTAACTAAATTAGTGGTTATATTTTGCCTCATTCTGAATGGGAATCGTGACAATGCCCAGTGATCAATATCACCATACTCTTCAAGCCATGTTAACAATTTACGATTAAAACATCGCATATTGGCTAAAGATCTTTCAAAGTTACAATCAACTCTAGCATATGCAATCCCATCCAGCATCTTCAAAACATTATCCTTCTTAATTGGTGTATTTCTTCTCAGGCCTCTATAAACCTTTGAAAACTCTACACTGAAGTTCTCTTAACATGCCTATAGCAATAAGGATGCCTCTTACTCCCAAAAACATATAGGACAACATGTATTATTGAATTATGTCTATCTAATACAATCACCACTTCAAAAGAGTTTAAAATGTCTTTCACATTTTGCATAAACCATCTAATTATCATTGGTCTCCTCATCTATAATGGCATAAGCAACATGGTATAGCTGATTATCAGCATTAAGTGTTGATACAAATAACATGGTCCCACGATATGGCCCATTGAGTTGAGTTCCATCAACATATAGAATTAGTCTACATCATCCCAAGAATCTTTCGATGGAACATCTATATGCGATAAATAACCTATTAAATGTATGGTCAGTAACGCTTCCCATTTTGTCACTGTCTTCGAGTCTACTTCCATTAGTCTGCTGCAATACCAAGGAATGAACATGTATGATTGCTCAGGTGCTCCCTGTATCTCTGCCAATACTTTCTCTTTACCTTTCCACACTTGATCATAAGACATTGATAAATCATATTCCTTGTAAGCCTCACACCTTATCTCATGAGGTAGTTTATCTAAACAACCCCTCAATCCATCTTTTTATTATGAAAGTAGTCAAGCTGAAGGTCAATTTATGATGTATGATCAAATTATCCCTTGCTGAGGGATTATGCTTTCCCACAAAGGTATGCACGCGTAAGAAGCTTGACTCTTCCTCCCCAGTTGATACACAGTAATTTTCCATGGATACCCATTCACCTTACACCTTACTATTATCTTACTTACACAATTCCTTACAAATTTGTATGCAAATTTATGTGTAAAACTATACTTGTACAGTGATTCTATGAATTCAATAGCATTTTTAAAAATCTTATGAGGACTTGAAAACAATTCATTTCACTTCTCAGCACCATGCTAAGGGATAGGTGTAGGTGCACTATGAATTACATATGGCATATCTTGTAATATCTTACTTGATGATGATTATACAATATATAACCTATATGATCCTTCCAAGGTCTCTAACCTACATCAAAATTTATTGTCAATTAATAACTAATTCTTCCCTACCACTTCAAAACACTTGTAAATATTCATATAACTTACTTTTGTGAAATTATCATAGGTTGTTCTTCATCTATGAACTCATTAACGTCTTCAACTATATACAAATGTGCACATTTCTCATTAAATTATACTATTTGTTGCACTCCTTCATCATCCTCTATGTCTACAATAGTGTTTTCATCTAATGTTGACAATGTGCCCTTAGCTGAAATGCTTTATCTTGAATACGAAGACATGAACATATTGTTCTTCTAAGCTTATTAAGTGGCATTCCTTCTCTTACTATTCTTCTATTTGCTATTCCATCAACATATTGAGTCATCCATTGATCAGTGACAATCTTCCCACCTATATGAAAGAAGCAATAAATTTTTTTTTGTACTCTATTCAGCACACTAAATATAGACCTGCAATGATATACCTTTAATATAATATAAAATGAATTTTACAATATTTTTGACATATAATAAACTAATCAATATCTCATATAGTTAGAATGTGAGTTCAATTAGGTTTTGTAAACATAAGAATCACATATACTACTTTGTAAACAAATCAACATTGGATAAAAATGTATCTGGTATAAATTAAACGGAAACTTGAGGATAATGGAGAAAATAAAAAAAAGCTAAGGAAGTCACAATTATATTTACTAGTTCCTTACTCACTCACCGAGCAATGAAAAAAACCTAGGTCGAAAAGGAATATACAAATCATCACTTCCACCAAATACTGAACTATCACGAAGGCCTTCACACAACTCACCTCCCTAGCCTTTACTAATACATCGGACCTCCGGTAGAATCCACTGTGATCGACAGCCAAAAGGGACGACGCACAACATCGCATAGGACAAGAGAAGAAGGCCACATCGCTTTATTCAATGTGATTAATTTCTTTTGTTCTTAACCGTGTTTCTCTTATTTTCTCATTAAGGATATTTTTGTCTCAATATTGACATTCAAGGACCTCTGTACTTCAGGTCTCATTTAGTAAATATGTTCATAATTAAGTATTTTAGGGCAATTTCTCAAAAAAGAAAAGAAGTTGCCTTTTTATTAAAATTAAAACAAAAGGCTACGAGCACTACCGTGGAAGATCTAGGAGAGCGCCTCCAGAAAACAAAATGAAAAGAAATTTTTTTTATAATAATTATTCTTTTTAAGTTACCCAAAATATATTTCTAGATTAATGACTAAAGTCATGGATTTATGTGAATAGTCATCTTGTCCAGGGTTTTAAATTTTTTTATTGTACAATAATTATTCTTTTTAAGTTCCAATTTTTTGCAACCTTTTATCATATAAAAATAAAACCGATTTTGTTTCCGTAAAAATAAAATATATTTCAAATCTTTGAGATAAAATCGTATCTATTATTTTTTTTTGTAAGAATTATCATTATCATTATTAATTTATTACCTATAGGCTATATATACACTTCACTTTCTACTGGAGCTCTCAGCAGTGACCAAAATCAAAAACTTCGTTGGTGGGCTGGAATTTGAGCACCCAGAAACAAAGAGTACTTCTCTTGCCGTCGAAAATCCAATGGCGACTCTTGATTCCGACGTTCCAATGGTGCCTGCCGGCGACTCAGCCGGTCCTTCCTCCAAAAAGCCTAAGCGATTTGAGATTAAAAAGTGGAACGCCGTCGCTCTCTGGGCTTGGGGTAATGTACTCGTCTTTAACGCTAACCCTAACTTTTTTCCCTCTTAATTGTTTTCTCCGATTCCCCTGTTTTATGTTTTAGATTATTGTGCTTGGTATTGTATATTTTGTTTTTGATTTGGCGCTCATCAAATTGTGAATACGCAGATATTGTTGTCGATAATTGTGCTATCTGCCGGAATCACATCATGGATCTTTGTAAGTATATTCGAATCATTTTTCGATCGATGGATGCTCCGTTCGCTTGAACTAATTCTTTTTGGTGACTGCTTTAGGCATTGAATGCCAGGCCAACCAGGCTAGTGCCACCAGTGAGGAATGTACTGTCGCTTGGGGTATGTTCTAAAACCCTGTGACACCTTTTTCTTTAGTCTTCAATAGATGGAACTTTTTTCTCCTAGGATTTCGATATTAATGGGGCTTATGTTGTGATCAGGCCTCATATAAAAATAATCGTGGATGCATTATGTGAAGGACTTAGTAATTAAGGTTTTAGGTGAACATTGGCAGATGATGCATGTTATTGAAATTGCAGCCAAAATCCATCAACATTAAACAACACTCTTAAAGCTAGAAGGATATTTCAGTAAATAATAATAATAAAAAAAAGAAGGATAAACCACTATTTATTCTCTTAAATGTTTCAATTGTTGATTGGAGTCAGAATAATTGCATGATCGTTCCCTTTGATGTGAAACCTAAGAAGACACGCACAGAATTTGAAATTGTTGTTAGATCTGTCACTTCACGTTCACTGACCTTTTCTCTACTTGAATGACTTTTGTGGTGAAACTAAGGGCTTCCTACCTCTCCAAGTTATATCAAGACATGATTTTTCTCTATGCTAGCCGTACATATTTGCTAGTAGAATTCGTGGCTGCCATGCTAATGACATTGTGTATCAGTTGTCATGCTGTTTTACTTGATATTCCTGGGTACCATTGAAGGTTCAAACTTTCTTATTTCATATATATCTATAAATAAAATCAGACTGATAAGGTAAATTAATGTGTAATTGAAGGATCATAGTAAGCTTCATAGTTAACTCTCCTATGCCAGAGATTTTCTTGTTCGTGCTTCACAGTTCAAGATACACTCATGTATCAGTTTGGTTGTGACATTTAAATCTGCTTGAGAGGGATGAAACCAGAATAAAATTTAACATGGGGGTGTAGTAATGAAAATTTATAGCTAAGATAAGCAATAAAGGATACTATTAAACAATTTTAAGGGGCCAGATTTTATAATTTTGTCAAAAATAATATAAAATACATATATATTACTTGGGGGCAGGGGTCTTGCCCCTACAATGCAAAATGTTGGTCTATCTCTGGTGCTGGTGTAATTGTCTCCCCTACTTTTTCAACTTTAACTGTTTTGCTTTAGCAAATGACTAAACTGTTGCTTTGGCTCCTTTTTTTTTTCCCCAACTCTGGGGTATGCAATCATGCTTTTCACTTCCATTGCATCAGCCGATGGCTTAAGACCCGTCAAGTTTGTCCTTTAGGTATGTGCCCAGTACTTCCACTTCTCTTTTCTGTGTTGACTAATATGATTTTATGGTTGGTTTTTTTTCATCTCTTTGGTGTTTCTCTGTTGCTGCAGATAACAGTGAATGGGAGTTTCAGAAATATGGTCACTAGAACTTTGCCAGTCTCCTCCGACAGCCTAACTTTTCCTATAATATAGTAGTGTCTCGGAAAGATTTTTGTTTTGTAGCTCTGAATAATTTTCTCTTTTGCTTTTTTTTTTTACTGGATTTATCATGAATCTGGGAAAAAAAAAATTATGACTTAATTTGACATTGAGGGAACTCGTTGCATACAGCAGGCATCCATGTGATGTCATGTTTCCCTATTTTCCCTCCATCTCTGTACATATTTTTAGGATTAAATGGAATTGGCTCAAGGCTCATTTCAGATAAACATTGCATGGTCATGATTTAATCATTTCTACTTTTATATTTTCAATTTTCAATTAATTTTTATTTTAATAGTTACACAATCTAAAAAAAAGTTAGTTCTCTATCACCGTTCTAAAAAATGAAATTATCTATTAAAAATTATATTTTGAAAATCCAGTGATGCTTGATATATGGAGTAGGTTGTTCGTTTACTTTTCATAAAAGAGGTTTGAATATTTATAAATGAGATTAAATTAGGGTTTTACTTTTCATAAAAGAGGTTTGAATATTTATAAATGAGATTAAATTAGGGTTAGGGGGGTAATTTTGTTTTGAAAGTTTTTATGGAGAGGTATTTTTATCCCAGAAGTTTCTAAAGTGGAGCTATTTTATCATAATCGTTATCCTAGTTAATTTTAACCGTTAGTTGACCCAATATGTTAAGCCGACAGTTCACATATCATTCACGTCATTTTTGTTAATGTGTAAATTTGTACCGAATGTTTATGTGTCATCTACTTCATCTTTTTTTAAAGTTTGATTTAAAACTGTTAAGGTAAATTTGTACCTTAACAAAAATTACGTGGATGATATGTGGGTTGTTAGCTCAGCATATTAGGTCAACTAATGGTCAAAATTAACTGAGATAATAGTCAAAGTAAAATTGCTTCATTTTAAAAACTTTCGGAATAAAATTACTCCATAAAACACTTTCGACATAATATTATCCCTGGATGAAAACATATAAGACACAGATGTCACGTAACCCATTAAATTATTTGTTTTTCAATACTCAATAGCTACTACGAAAGAGGACGCAGAATATATTGTGTTCAAAATTTTCATTTGCTTAACAAAGATTGGCAATGGAACCATTTTTCTATCAGACTAAATATATTTTTAGATGAATTAACGAAACATGTAGAATGCAATATGCTCGCCAATTTGTTAATTTAGACAAATATAACTTCAATGGTCTCTTTAAACACCCTAAAGTATTCAGATCATCATCCTCCTTGTTTTCGTATAAGAATCGCATCCGACCTTTAGAAATTAGCGTGTGACTTCTTGTTTTACTTTTCATAAAATAGGTTTGAATATTTATAAATGGGAAAGTAAGTTAATCATTTCTCAACGTATGTTATAACATCACTGAAAAAATAAAAGATGGATTTGGGAGCTTTAAGGATTTCAAAGCAGCAAAGATATGATAACCACTTGAGTAAAGAAACAATGACATCTAAATTTTCTAATTAGAGTAAAACAGCTGTATCCAATAAAAATTCACCAATTGAACTCATTCACCAGTATAGTTATATTGATATATTATGCTTTTATTATAAAAGCCGTCTGATTATTGTATTTTGATTTATATAAACTTACAAAAAATGTTGATGGCGTGTTTTACCACTAATCACAACCTGTTTTTTAAATGCTTTATATGATGCATAATTTTTTAATTAAATTTATTACTTTACGTTTTTAAAAAAATATCCCTCAATTTTTTTATCCTTAAATTTCAAACGCGTTTTGTTTAATGTATGCCTTCCTTAATTTTAATTACAAACCAGACTACCGGTATTTGATGTCCTAATTAATATGGTATCATATGTATAATTATTTATTTCTGATAAATAAAATTTAAATGCCCATAAGAGAGGTATGCGGTCTGATAGTACTTATACGCTTGGCGCTCATGGATGTGAGGATTCATTATACGCTCTTGTGCTTGTTTGGAACAGCGGTTGAAAATTTCAATCGTGCTTATGAATTGTAATTCACGGAATACGAAGTAACTTTTACGGTCTACAAGGTAGTTTTTACGGTCTACGAGGTGCTTTTACGGTTTACGAAGTGCTTTCACGGTCTACGGATAAATATGTGGAGGAGATTTATCTCGATTTACGTGAATCGGGCTTATATAATAAACCCGATTCAAATAAGCTCAAACAAACAAGCACTAGCCTCTCAGATTGAATGGAACGTGAGCCACAAAATAGACTATTTGGGAGTTCAATGGAGGGTCTGGTTCGCAAAAGAGCTGGGCAATTTTGAGACCTGCCCCACCGGCCTCAAACTCGTTTAACAACTTATTTTTTTATTTTTGTATTCTTTTAAAAAAATTAAATTAAAATAATAAATTTTTTAATTTAAGATATAAATATTATCAAAAAATTAGTTACTTTATCTTTTTTACGATAAATAGAATAAATAGTTATTTTCTTTCAAACAAAATTATTACTGCTGGACCTCCTCAAATACATTGGAAAAATTGTTCTCTTTGTTCATCTCACATCAGTCAAGATTGATAGATTATGTCAATATTTTATAAAGGAAAATTTACTTACAAAACTATTAACAACCAAATGAAAGATTCATGTAAATTAAGTAATTTTTTTAATCAATGAGAAGACTTCACAAAATAAAAAATACTTATTATAAATATGTCTTGAAAAATATGATAAGTTAACAATATAAATAACACTCTATTAATATATGCTTGAAAAGTACAGGTTACAAGATATAAACAAAACAATCATTAGAAAATAAGTTAAAAAAATACAAAATTAGTAAGAATACTTATGAAATAAGAAATATCTTTTATAAATTTTAAATTTTTAGGGTTCTTAATACAAAATTTTTCTATGAAATTTATTTCTGAAAAAGATAATAACAACTAAATATTTACAACATCATTAACACAACATAAAAAATTAATAATATTAGTATTATATAAATAATTTTTAAAAATAAAAAAGGGGCCCAAACAGGTCTAGCCTAACAGGCTCCGTCAGTTTTCCCGATTTTAGTTCTCAATCATGTGTCATCAACTATGGATCAATCTAAACGCTAGAGTTTTCCAGAATAAATGTGTGGGTAGTACATGTTTATAAGAGGAATTTTATCTTAATTTGTAAAAAAATAACTTTTGAAACTATGATTTTAGAATTTCCCAAACATACACCTAATGAGGTTTTTGCCGATTGGTGTAGTTGGGAGGTGATAGAGCTGCTGACATGTTATCTAAGAGCCTGTTTGGGAACTCGGTGGAGAAGTAACTTTTTTTTATGGGGCTTTTACAGAAGCCCAATTGAAAAAAAGCTAGATTGAAAATATGATTTGTGTTTTGATTGCCGGTGAGAGAAGTGACTTTTTTTTAACCTTGAACCTGTTTGGATTAACGTTTGAAAAACCCGTTTAGATAGGGAATGACTGAAAAAAGGTATAAACCTTGTTAGATACTACATATATATTGTTATAATTGATATTAAAAAATATAAATATTTTTTTAAAAATAAAAAATTCAATAAAAAAGTTCAAAAGCCCATTGAGAGAAGCTCAAAAGCTAAAAAAATGAGCTTAAGGAAAAAAGCTCTTTTTTATTAAAAGCCCATTATAAGCTAATAATTTTCCAAACACTTATCATGTGTTCTAATGGATTTTTGATGTCCAAATAAGCTTTTTTTCTTATCTAATATGTTTCCAAAAACACCCTAAGAATACCATGAATATGGCTGAAGGCGCGCTCTTCTTGAGTTCCCCGCTGGAATCTTTGTGAAATTCTGGTTGCTGTCTTGCTGATAATATTACTTAATTCTGTTACTGTTTTTTGTATTTATGTATCGGAAAAAAAAAGGTAAGAATCATCATCTTAAATTTTAAATCTTCAAAGTTTAATCATCATATATTACACAAAAGAATTTAAATTTAGACATATATTATCATAACATCATTTTAATGTTCAAAATTCAACTTTCAAACTAAATCATGACAATTATAAATTCAAAGATCTATGAGATGAGATGCTTCAATTAGATCTTCGTGCTTTATCATCATTTTCAGATTCACTTGATGAAGGGGTTGTACCTCTAGCTGTCAAATAAATACTAGTTAATATAATTTCAAAACAAAATACCCCTATATATAAACCTGATGTTAACACAAACACAAATTTGTTACTTGCACAGCCCCTGTACTGTCTTTTTATTTTATACCCTTCGGCGCCAAAAATACAATCATGACAAAAATAATCACCTTCAAATATGTTATCAAAATACACCACAAAGAATTGTTCTTCTCCTTATGAAATAAAACCAAATCCATAAAGCCAATGGGCAATTATCCTGAAACAACTGTGGTCCTTCTTAATTCATTATGCAACCAACACTGACGAATTACTTCCTTTGCTAATTTTTTCTTCTAAAAAACTGCACATGAAAATCTACCGGTAAATAACAATAAGAAAAATACTTAAGATAAATTACAGGTCATAGTCTTAACCGTAGTCCCACTTTGAAATCTACTTACCATAATAAAAACCAGAAATAGACAGGATCGAGTTCAGAAACCAAAAAACATAAAATTCATAGTACTCATGTAAACAAGAAACTAAGAAATTAATAGGAGGAAAAGTAATGAAGTGTGCTTACAAAATACAAATGCACACAAATAAAAATCAATCATAATAAAATTTAAAAAATTTAAATAGACGGGTATGGGCAGCCTGATGGTGTGTCCGTAGCCTGTCAAACCCTTTAATATTTTGACATTTATCAGAATATTAACGCGCAGTTCAATGGACATACAGAAATAGTGAAATTATACTGATATAAAATTATTAATTATATTATAGGAAATCCCCACATGTTTGTACATATTATAATACTAATTCCAAATACATAGAAAGATTAACAGATAATCAACAAATAAATTTTCGTGATCAGCACCGGACTCTCACTTGCCGGTTACTGCCGCTTCGCCCTCTGAGCCACTTCCTCTAGCTGAATTAATTTTGAATTATGGAAATGGTGAGATTCACACAAATCTTAGTAGTAACATGCTATCAATCATATTAAATGCGAAAGGTAAACATGCAATGCAGCATATATGATACAGCAAATAATAATGTTGTGCACATGTTGTCAATGTTCAAGATTAAAGCGATGATTTTATCCGGATCAAAATGATCGCATGATTCCTACTTGTCACATCTTGTTTGTGATCACATCAATGTTCTGGAGCAGGTAACAATCTGTCTGTGCTTGTCATGTCGCTCAAACTGGGTTCACTTGGTCTCACGGTACTTGTGTTGTTCCCGTGTGGGGGTACTTGTGCTTTTCCCACACCCAACGAGAAATTATGCTACACAAGCTTATCATCAATCACATCAGTCGACCTAGATTGGACACCCACTGGCTAAGAGGTATTTGTGATTTTCCCTCAAGGTGGTACTTGTGTTTTTCCCACATTTAGCTCTAGGAATTACCGCCATTCACATATCATTGCACAAAACATGGAAGACAATACATATTAATAATCATATAGAATATGACAGATAGAGTTACTACCTGAGATCATTTCCGGTGCCTAGTTAGTCAGTCCACTAATTCTTGATCCGGCTCAGGTAATTGTTAAATCATAAAAATTCCAAATTTATAATAAATGAGTTATGACTTATTTCTAAATTCATGTAGTTGGTTATCTTTACTTTCAGGGTTCAAGGTAATTATATTATGCCATTACCTTTTTAATTTCGCATATTTACTAAAAGCTGGCAAAATTTTCTTCAAACTTTGAAAATTCATATATTTTTGTAAAGATGTCCAATTGTAGTGATTCCAAAGGCCATGTGACCTTTATTAAGTCCATTTTGAAGGAAAAATATTCCATTCAACTAATTAGGCACACACCATTCCATAATTACCATTTATTGAACACTGTCACAGAAACTTTTCAATTTTATTTGGCTAATTTCAAAAATACATAACTCTTAATGTAAAGGTCCAAATGACCTATATGACCTATCAAATTAAAGCTTATCAAGTCCTCTTTCATTCTGAAAAACTTTATATGCGTTGGACACCATTCAATTACTCAAAACACAATGCAAACCTCTACCTTACAGGAAAATCCTAATTGATAAGCAACATTGCAACTTTTAATTTGTGTTCCAATGACTTTTATAATTTATAACTAGAGCCTATTTCCATACCTTTTTTTGTTTAGAGCACAATGGTAATACTAAAATGATCAAATTCCCATTCATTTTTAATGTCCTGTTCAGAGTAGAAAAATTAGGGTTCAACTCAACAATTCATAATTTAACCACCTAACTTAGCTTATATGCTTTCAAAATAACATATAATCACATGTATACAACTAAATTTTCATGAACCTTAACAAACCCTAGATGACCGAAATTAGGGTAGAAATAACAAGTCCCAAAAACTCAATGAAACAAGGCAACATATATGTCAACATGATGCCCTTACTCACCTCTTGCTCTT
This sequence comes from Albizia julibrissin, assembly GCA_037074505.1. Classification (NCBI taxonomy): domain Eukaryota; kingdom Viridiplantae; phylum Streptophyta; class Magnoliopsida; order Fabales; family Fabaceae; genus Albizia; species Albizia julibrissin. The sequence continues at coordinate 10,496,345 of CM073482.1, forward strand.
CCTTAAATTCTTTTCTTGATCTTCCAACTTTTGCTCTTGTAAGATGGCTCAAAACATCTTCTCTTCAAAAATAAAAACCATAGAAATGAAGCTCATGAAAAGGGGAACAAGATTCATGAAGAGTTTTTAAATTAGAAAAGTAGTTTACCTAGTGAAAATGAACCAAGAAGCTTGTCTCTTACTCTTATCTTCTCCTTGCTTCTTGCTTTATCCTAGCTCTTTCTCTCTCTTCTTCTTTTCTTGGCTGGATGAAAATGAGCTCCAGAGGGATTGAAATGATCTTAATAAAGTCATATTCCACCTCGTAGATTTTATTATTATTTTATTATAAATTGATAACACTGGGCTATTTCTTACTACTTCTTTATCCATATGGCTTTTTTTGCAACCACATGTCCAAATATGTGTTTCAATTGATATTTTTCCATCTTGTTTCCTTATCTTGACCGACTTTCATCTTTATTGATGGGAAAATATTTATTTTTTATTTTATTAAGCTAAATGACTATTTTGCTTTTATATTTCTTTGAATTTTTTTAACCAATTGCCATTTTCTTCTTTCCCTTTCTTTTTGGCCAACTTTCTCACTATATTTTGGGCTAAAAATTATGTTTTTTCATACTAAATTTTAGACCAGATATTAGGTCTTTGTCAAGACATAATTTGGACTTTATGTCTTTTTTAACCAAAAATTTCATATAATCATTATTTTTACTATTTAACTACTTCAAGTACACCAAAATTCATCATTTTATTCTCTTAAATATAATCAAATTCTCAAAGTTTTTTTAAGATAAAATTTGGTTGTTATATGGCCTGCCCATTTAATTTTTAAATGGATAGGTTTCAACCCGCCACCCCATGGGCCTTTTATAGATAACTTAAATGGGCAAATTTTAGATGGGTTCGGATGGTCCTACCGGGTTGTGGGTAACTAGCTCAGCTCTATGCGTTACCTTCGGGTTCCGAAAAACTCTCATCAGCTGCCAAACTGAAACCGACAACCTTCATCAGCTTACCAAACTCGAGTACTTTTCTTGCCGTCGTAAATCCAATGGCATCTCTTGATTCCGACGTTCTAATGGTGCCTGCCGGCGACTCCGCCGGTCCTTCTTCCAAAAATCCTAAGCGATTCGAGATCAAAAAGTGGAACGCCGTCGCTCTCTGGGCTTGGGGTACTGTCTTGAACCCTAACCCTAACTTTTTCCCCTCCTAATTGTCTTCTCCGATTCTCCTGTTTTATGTTTTAGATTATTGTGCCCGTATTGTATTTTTTTTTATTTGGCGCTCATCGAATTGTGATTACGCAGATATTGTTGTCGATAATTGTGCTATCTGCCGGAACCACATCATGGATCTTTGTAAGTATATCTCGAATCATTTTTCAATCGATGGATGCTCCGTTTGCTTGAACCAATTCTTTTTTATGACTGCTTTAGGCATTGAATGCCAGGCCAACCAGGCGAGTGCCACCAGTGAGGAATGTACTGTCGCTTGGGGTATGTTCTAAAACCCTGTGACACTTTTTTCTTTAGTCTTCAAAAGATGTAACTTTTTTCTCTTAGGATTTTGATATTAATGGGACTTATGTTCTGCTCATGCCTCATAAAAATAATCGTGGATGCATTATGTGAAGGACTTTAGTAATTAAGGTTTTAGGTGAACATTGGGAGATGATGCATATTATTGAAATTGCAGTCAAAATCCATAAACATTAAACAACACTCTTAAAGCTAGAAGGATATTTCAGTAAAAAAAAGAAAGATAGAAAGCTAGAAGGATAAACCGCTATTTATTCTCTTAAATGTTTCAATTGACGTGTTGATTGGAGTCAGATTAATTGCATGATCGTTCCCTTTGATGTGAAACCTAAGAAAACATGCACGGAATTTGAAATTGTTGTTAGATCAGTCACTTCACATTCTCTGACTTTTCTCTACCTGAATGACTTTTTGTGGTGAAACTAACGGCATCCTACTTCTAAGTTATATCAAGACATAGTTTTTCTCAATTACTAGCTGTACATATTTGTGGTGGAATTTGTGGTTGTCATGCCAATAACATTGTGTATCAGTTGTCCTGCTGTTTTTCTAGATATTCATCGGTATGATTTAAGGTTCAAACTTTCTGATTTCATCTATATCTATAAATAAAATGAGACTGATAAGATAAATTAATGTGTAATTGAAGGATCATAGTAAGCTTCATAGTTAACTCTCCTATGCCAAAGACCTTTTTTTTTTTTTTTGTGCTTCATAGTTCAAGATAAACTCGTATGTATCAGTTTGGTTGTGACATTTAAATGTGCTTGAGAGGGATGAAACCAGAATAAAATTTGAAAAGTGGGTGTGATAATGGAAATTTATAGCTAAAATAAGCATTAAAGGATACGAGTAACCAATTTTTAGAGGGGTAGATTTTGTAATTTTTTCAAAAATAATATAAAAATACATATATAATACGAATCTCCTCCCTCCTTCTTGGGGGCAGGGGTCTTGCCCCTACGATGCAAAATGTAGGCCTATCACTGGTGCTGGTGTAATTGTATATCCTGCTATGTTGACTTAAGCTGTTTTGCTTTAGCAAATGTAGGATGTCTCTAAACTGTTGCTTTGGCTTCTTTTTTCCCCCAACTCAGGGGTATGCAATCATGCTTTTCACTTCCATTGCATCAGCCGATGGCTTAAGACCCGTCAAGTTTGTCCTTTAGGTATGTGCCCAGTACTTCCACTTCTCTTTTCTGTGTTGACTAGTATGAATTTATGGTTGTTTTTTTCCCCCATCTCTTTGGTGTTTCTCTGTTGCTGCAGATAACAGTGAATGGGAGTTTCAGAAATATGGTCACTAGAACTTTGTCAGGCTTCTCGGACTCTTGGATCTGCTGCCTTACTTTTACTATAATATAGCAGTGTCTGGTAAAGATTTTCGTTTTGTATTTTGAATAATATTCTCTTTTGCTTGTTTACTAGATCTATTATAATTCTGAGGGAAAAAAAAAAGATTATGACTTAGGACATTGAGGGAATTCTTTGCATACAGTATGCATCCATGTGATGTCCATATGTTATATTCGAGGGCAACTATGCTTCCCCGTTTTCCCTCCATCTCTGTTCAGATTTTTAGGTTTAGATGGAATTGTTGGCTTAAGTGCTCATTTGTGATGAACCTCAGAATCTGGGAAGGTCCTCCTGAATAAACCATTTTTACTTTTATATTTTCAATAAATAATTTTTTATTTTAGTAGTTACCGAATCTAAAATAAAGGAAATTTTCTTTCACCTTTCTGAGAAATGAACTTATCTATTAAAAATTATATTTCAAAAATTTCAAAATTGGGCCAATATTTAGTTTTATGCTCTAGTCCTTTTAGGCCGTGGGGTATATGGAAGTTCCTGTTTTACTTTTCATAAAATGGGCTTGAATGTTTATAAATGGGAAAGTAAGTTACGCTAAATATTGTGTGGAATAATATAAGGGCACGCTAAATATTGTCTTTAAAAGATGGGCTTCAATGGTTTCATCGCTAAACATTGATATTCCGAGTTCCGGGTGGAGGTAGAATTGAACCATTTTTTGTCAGGATTAGAGTAAATATATTTTAAAATGAACTATTCCGTGATAAAGGTTTTACGCCTTGCATTAATGCAATATATATATATATATATATATATATATATATATATTTCATTTTAGATAAATTAAAACGTTTGTTTAGAATAACGATTGATGTTTTAAAAATATTTTTTTAATTATAATTTATGAGATACGAGATAAATATGTAAGAAGAGTGTTGTTTCGATTCGTGAATAAACATTTATAAGTTTTTCAAAAGTTTTCTTAAACACTCATATAAGTTATTGTGCATTTTTTATTTAGAAAATTATTTGGAAAAATTACTGACATCCTGAGAACTCAAAAAAATTATAAAAAAAAGTCTCAAACCAAATTCTTAAATTAAAAAAAGTCCCTAGCGACTATATTGATCAATTAGGAATGTGAAATGATTAAATTGTCCCTATTGAATAAATTATGTAAGGCACATTATATAAGTATTTTAACAACTTCATGTGCATATTTTTACAAGTTCATTAATTATTTTGACAAGTTAATTTATATACCTGCAGGATTTTAGAAGTTTCACAAGTCCCAACACTCAACTGTGTATGAGTATTTTAACAACTACATGTGCATATTTTACCAACTGATTCAGTTATTTTGACAAGTTCTTTTTTGTACATGGAAAAGTTTATAAGTTTCACAAGTCCCAACACTCACAACTACATATGAGTATTTTAATAACCATTTGTGCATATTTTAACAACTAATTCAGTTATTTTGACAAGTTCCTTTTGGTACATAGAGGAGTTTACAAGTTTTACAAGTCTCAACTCTCACAACTGCGTATGAGCATTTTAGCCACTACTTGTGTATATTTTTACAAGTTTATGAGTTATTTTGACAAGTTAATTTACATACTTGGAGGACTTTAGAAGTCTCACAAGTGAAAATCCCAAGTGTCACAATTACGTATAAGCATTTTAACAATTCTTTGTACATATTTTGACAAGTTCCTTTTAGTACCTGGAGGAGTTACAAGTTTCACAAGTTCCAACTCTTATAATTGCGTATGAGCATTTTAATAACTACATATGTATATTTTGACAACTGATTCAGTTATTTTGATAAGTTCCTTTTGATACATGGAGGAGTTTATAAGTTTCATAAGTCTTAACTCTCACAACTGCGTATAAGTATTTTAACAATTGCTTGTGTATATTTTGACAATTGATTAGTTATTTTGACAAGTTCCTTTTGATACCTGTAGGAGTTTACAAGTTTCACAAATCTCAACTCTCACAACTGTATATGAGCATTTTAACAACTGCATGTGCATATTTTGACAACTGATTCAATTATTTTGACAAGTTCCTTTTGGTACCTAGAGGAGTTTACAAGTTTCATAAGTCTCAACCCTCACAACTGCGTATGAGCATTTTAACAACTGTCTGTGCATATTTTGACATCTGATTCAATTATTTTGACAAGTTCCTTTTGGTACTAGGAGGAATTTACAAGTTTTACAAGTCCCAATTCTCATAACTGTGTATGAGCATTTTAACAATTGCGTGTGCATATTTTGACAAGTTCCTTTTGATATTTCATAAGCACATGTGCATATTTTAACAAATGCATATGCTTTTTTTTTTTAACAACTTCTTATGCCTAATTTGACAAGTGGATGAACTATTTTAACGATTTCATTTCACTCCCTGAAGTATTTTCCATCTTTCATGACAATCAGAAACATATACTTTGTATTAACAACTGTCATATCCATATTAATAATTACAATTGCACATATTAATAACATTTTTTTTATCTCATATCAGTGTTTTGTAAGCAAAGAAACCTTCATCACATTTAAACTATTCCCACTTAAAACAGAGCAATCCCTCTGTTACTTTGTCGAAAAAATAGAGCACAATTTTATTGACATTACCCAACCATGTTGAAACCCCAATTTCAATGGTGAAAATTATATCTTTAGGAAAATTTTAGCATTACTTACCTAACTCCTAGTACATAGTCTACTAATGAACCAAATCTCCAACTTTTGACCAACCCTTCAATTTGAATGCAGCCAACATACAAAGCAAACTAATAATAATAATAATAATAATAATAACAGAAATCAATGTTTACGCTCTAAAATAGTAAATGAAAGTTACAAAGTCTAATATTTGCCCAAGACATGATCACCACATTTTTGCCTTCAACGTTGAACCTACAACCACAATAGCTTTCTCTGTTTTCTCTTTCTCATCAATGAGAATAAACGCGCGAATGCTTCTCTTACCGTGCCTTTCCTTTTTTATTCAATGGAGGCAATTTAGTCATTTCACATTCCCAATTAATTACAATGCAATTCCTAGAGACTTTTTTTATTTGAGAATTTGGTTTGGGACTTTTTTGTAGTTTTTTTTTGTCCTTGAGACCTATCAGTGATTTTTCCAAATTATTTTATTACTGTTTAACAGTTTTTTTTGTTAGACATTAATAATTAGGATAGGGTAGAGACCAATATCATTTGACATTTTTAAATATGAAGACGACAAGCGTTTTAAGAGGAAAAAAACTCGATAGGCTGTTTTTTAATATTTATTTTTATTTTTTCTTAATTAAAGCATATACTTCTTTTTTAATTGAAGAATATACACTTCTTTTGTTTTAATAGAAAATTTATAGAGTAACAAAGACATGCAAATGCATTTTTAATTAAATCCAGTAAAAATATTAAAATTCATATCCAAGCGGGAATTTTCCATTTCCCTCCACTTCTTTATCCTTATCATTAGATCCACATTGAACTTTAGGGTTTCCTCTTTCGACTAGAAAATGAGGACTCCATTTCCACTGAACTTAGGGGTAGCATGCTTGGACTAAAAAGGGCTTGAGAGTGCAACTTAAGGGACATCATAGTGACATACGATTCTAGTGAGGCTTTGTGCTCGATCCATGTTGAAGTTCTAGAGATGCATGAAGATCGGAATATTATATTAGAGATTAGGAGATGCTGCAGCAAGATTGGAGAGTTGATTTCAAACAATTTGACAAGGACAACAGCAGTTTAGCCGATATGCTAGTTAAGAATGCGCGAATGGAACACTTGAGCTGCAGGTTATAGATCTTGGGACATTTGTTGGTTGTTAGTTAGATTTTCGTTTTGTTTTGCTCTCCTCAGTATAAAAAAATGTTGAACATTGATATTTAATACTCCCTCCGATCCTATTTATAAATAATTTTATCTTTGATTATACAAAACAAACTGATAGTTAAGTAATAAGTGTGTTAAAAATACCATATTTTTTTTTTTTCATATATGCCCCTATTTATGAAAATAGAGAGAGAATGTATAAAAAATATGAGAGATAATAAAATATGTTTTTCAATGCTTTTTTGACTTCATTCACTTAGTAAGTTCTCTCTTTATTCTGAATATAACTCTTGGTATGTGTGATAATTAATTATAAATAATATGTATTTAATAATGGTAAAATAGGAAAAATGAGTTTATATTTTCAGCCACAAAGTGAAAGTTGTTTATAAAAGGGACCAACCTATAAGAGAGAAAGTTGCTTATAAATAGAACCGGAGGGAGTACCATATAAAAAGTAAAAAATATAAAAAATATTTTAATAAAAGTATAAACATATAAACTATTTTGATCAAATTTTAATAATTTAAATTTATTTATTTATCTTTTTTGTTATTTGATATTATAATAATATTTTTATAGGACAATAAATCCTAACTGTTATGATTTAAGTGTAGGGTAAGGAAAGTGGAGAATTCCCTCACAAGACAGCTTATTTTTTTTAGAAAATTTCTAATTAAATAAATAGGCCTTGTTGGAGATTTTTTTTTATTTAGAGACTGTTTGTAATAGCTTATGAAAATTTCATAAGTGCTTATGAATTGTAATTTACGGTTTACGAGGTAACTTTTACAGTCTACGAGGTAGCTTTTACGGTCTACGAGGTATCTTTTACGGTTTACGAAGTGCTTTCACGGTCTACGAGATAAATATGTGGAGGAGATTTGTCTCAATTTACGTGAATCCGGCTTATTATATAAGCCCGATTCAGATAAGTGATAACAAACAAGCTCTGACATCATATGTTTGGCATAGCTTGGCTTATTTTATAAGCCCGATTTACGTAAATCGAGACAAAACTCCTCCACATATTTACCTCGTAAACCGTAAAATTTACTTTTATATTCCGTGAATCACAATTTATAAGTACTTATAGAGCTTTTATAAGCTATTCCAAACATGGTTGCCATTTTCGTCCTTTTCCGCTTCCCAACAAATATGATCATGAGTAGAAAGATTACAGTATGTGAAAGAAGTATTATCTCAATTTATGTGTATAAATATTTTTAGCATCATCAATCATGATCCCAAATATACTCGCATGTTTTATTGGGCAAGTAACGATTTCTTGCCTGAGATTTTGTTTTATCTTGCTTTTCAATTTTACAGAGAAATATGAAAACCCAAAACATCTTTGATTTGTTAGAAACTTTTATGTTATTATTATTAGTGTGAGACTCGCATAATTTGCCCGTGTTTATTATACTTTTAGCGCGAATCTACGTGTTGTGGATTAGCGGACAAGCTGAAATTCACATATTCAAATTTAAATTAAATTAAATTACAAACTATATATTATAGATTAAGATTAAGTTGTTTTCATATTTTCATAAAGTCATGTAATTCAATTAACCACAAAATTTGAAAATATAAATATATAATATATTTTACACAATCTTTCTATCCGTATAAAGAAAAAAATTAATAACGAAATCATATATGGAATAAGTTTTTAAACCTGAAATAAAGTTATGTTTAAATGAAATGCAAAAAACTTATTTTACACACTTGTTTTTACCCATAAAAGAACTTATTTTTTATTAAAATAAAAATTTGAAAAAAAAAGTGAATAAATACTCGTTTGGAATAGCGATTGAAGTCTTTAAAGATAGCTTTTCAATCATGATTTACGCTATACGAGGTAAATATGTGATGAGTGTTATTTCGACTTACGTGCATAAGCACTTATAAACCTCTTATAAGCTAATCCAAATATACTTTAAAACTACAGCCTACAGGTCAATGGCTAACCTATTGCCGGTGACGAGTCGAGTGGGGCAAGCAACTTGTTACTTTCTTCTTTTTTTCACTTCTTTAGTGTTTCTCTGTTGTTGCGTATAACTACTTTTACTATAGTATAGTACAAGGATTGTTTATTTCTGTATTTTGTTACACATGTGATGGATTGAAATCCGATGGAGTTAAGTCCGTTTGGTTCAAAGAAGAGGTAAAAATAGAAAGGTAAGAAAAGGAATAAAATGGACGGGAAGGGAAAATATTTTTCCATCGACGCATTTAGTTTGCATTGAAAAAGAAAATGAGTTGATACAAAAAAATTTGTTTGATTGGAAGAAAATGATATAGGAGAATGAGTTAAAAGACAATTTTGCCCATATATTAAAAATAGGATATAAATGCAAATCAAACCACAATCCAAAACCATCCCCAAATCAAAGCCTAAAAAAACGTGTCCTCTCCTTCATTCTCTCAACCATCGAAAAAAATGTTGTCCTCTCCTTCATTCTCTCAACTATTGGAAAAAACACAGGGACAAACTCTCCCGTGTGGTGTTTTTTTCTCCGACTAGCTTTAACATCTGATTGAGTCTTTTTCCTTCTTTACCGTCATCTTCTCTCTATGCCATTATCACTATTGTGACTTCTTCTTCCTCCTTCATGATCTACAGCGACAAAAGTAGGAGGCGGCGACGGCAAAGAGGCTACCATTGGCTTCTTCTTCCTCCGCCATCATTGACAGATTTGCATATAAGGAGGCGGTGATAGCCATTGAAGAAGAAAAAGAGGAGTTATTTGAGAATTTATCACCATTGGAAAATAGATTCCCACCAATAATGGAAGGAAAATATATTCAGATGGACGAAGGAAAAATGCGCGCTGCCAGAAAATATTTTCCTAGGAAAATGGTGAACCAAACAGCCGTTGCCGGACGGAAAATCCGATTTTCCTTTTCCCTCCCTTGATTTGCAACGAACCAAACGAGCCTTTAAGAATTTCAAGTCAGGAAAATATGATACTGATAATATTCATTTTTTAAGACATTCACTAATGACTAATCAAAGTAAAACAAGTGTATCCAATAAAACTACGTGCTTGTTTGGAATAACGATTGGGATCTTCAAAAATAGTTTTTCAATCGTGATTTAGAGTATATGAGGTAAGCATGTGAGAGAAGTATTATCTCGACTTACGCGTATAAACACTTTTGGGATCCCTAACCCAGATCCCATACATGCTTGACATCAATTGTACTTCCAAATTTCATATAATATATTACTATTAAATTTAATAAAACAACACAGTAAACTTTGATGGGTTGATTAATCAAAGAAGCAGTCAGGGTGTTGTCTAAGAAATCCCCCTTGTTCTTTGAAGTCATTTTCTAAATGAAACATCTTTCAAATAAGATTATTCCTAGCTAAAACTAAAAATATGTGCGTTAAAATTTAGAAAACTAGAAGACGGCGAAGGAAGTGATACATATTTAAAATTTCTAGTTTTTTTTAGAATACAAGAAAAAAAAGAAAAAAAAAGAACCGCACGCACGCATGCAATCGGAATTCTATTACGTAGTCACGTTATCCTATTGACAAGAGTGAGTAGAGAAATATTAGGGAGAAAGATGATGAATCATGTACTATTAAAAGAAGAGCAATACGCTCATAGAGCCATTGAAACCCACTTTAGTTACTACTAATATATCCTCTCTTGAGGGTGATGATCCTATTTGAGGATTTGAGAGAGACTCCTCCCTCTAAAAAACTCCAAGTTATCATTTCTTTTAATATAGTAAGTGTAATATCCTGAATTTTAGGCCAAGAGATTTGAGAATACGCCTATATCATGCAGACTACTAAGCCCAGTTTGAGGAGGGTCCCAAAAATGACGAGAGATAGAAAGACTCTCGGAAACTGTGTGATTTAGTTTCCATAAAGAGAATGATTCTCCCAGTGATATGAAGGCCTAGAGATTGTAGTTAGTCGAAATAAATACACCGTTGCCTATATGAGACACATGACGCCATTTAGAAGAAAAGGGGCGTAAGGGTATCATTTGGTAAGCTCAGATATACTTAGCGCAATTCCTGAATAAATCCCGAGTAAATTTTGAGTAGCATTCCAGGAAAAAGCCAAGTAAGATCCCAAGTAAACACCAATAAAATAGCTTTATTAAAGTAACTTTATTAAAATAGCTTTAATAAAGTAGTAATGATGATTATACTTTATAGTTGACACCATAGGAAAATGACAATTGTCTCTAATCATTACACTCACATTTTCTACTTTTATGTTGGCTTGATAAGAATGTGTCAAATGTTCCTTATAATTGTATTTGCTTTTTCCTTTTTGAGTTGGCACCATAAAGAGGTGCCACCTAGCCCCTGAGTCACAGGAATCCATCTATCTTCGGTCCGGTCATGTCCTTAATTTTTCTGAACACCGAACCCGAAATTCAGGAGAATTCATCAGGCTTCTTTTTCCCAAACCCAAAAAGGACGCCTACGAGAGAGAAGAGAGAGAAAAGGTAAATTAAAGTGGACACTTGTCACTCTATGATCTAATAACAAGACACATGGCACATTAGGAGACTTTGGACAATGCAAGATTAAATCTTAACCCTCCAATTAACTTTAAGTGTTTGGCTAACCAAGAAAAAGAAGAGGAAAAATAGAAAAAATTCCAAGAAAAAGAAAGAGAAGAGAAGGAGAGAAAAACCAAACTGTTCTTGAGCTCAACCTTCAATTTCACTGCCAAATCACTATTTCCAGCCGACGGAGCCTTCACTAATCTTCTTATACTTGGTGTAGGCTTCTCCTTTCTATGCTTTCAGATTTCTAATCGGAGGTGTTTAGAGCCGTCTACCTAGGGTCGATGCTGCCGAAATACCGAACCGATTATAGAATCAGGAAGAGGTAAGCCTAAGCTACGATTTAAACCGAATATCTTGAAGTTTTAAGTTTTCATAAAGTTCTTGGGCTGCCTTATTTTCGGCCAAACCTGATTAATAGAGGAAGAATGTGATTTTGGTGTTTTTGAGGTTAGAAATGGATTCTACACACGAAATTGTGTAATAATAGGTTGTGAACATAAGTTTAAAAGGGTTAGATTGAAAACCCAAAAATTGAAATTAAAGGAGTAGTGCTACCATATTCATTTTTTTAGAGACAGTATGCTTGTGACTTGTTTTTGAATGACCAAATCTTATTCAATAGCAGTGATATTTTACAACTTTTAGAGAACATCCTAAGCTTTAATTTGATAGGTAATATGTGTCATTTGTGTCAGTATATTAGATAATATGAATTTTTAAAGTTTAAGCATTGAATCTGGAATGAATTTTGTGGCAGTGAGGATTGATTGAGGTTTCTGAAATTATGTGCGTGTAAGTGGCAGTAGGTGATATTTTTTCCTTAAAGTAGACTTCAAGAGTATCACATAGAACTTTGAACCATACTATTTTGATTTTTGTAGATTTAGTTATGAATTTCCAAAGTTGATCAATGAAATCTGGCAGATTAGGGTGACCCACAAATTTGTGGCATTTGAGGTAATTTGAGATAAGTATGAGTCCAAAGATAAGAGATATGTTCTAGAGGCTAATGTAGTCACATTATACATTCAATTTTCATGACTTTAATGATGTGATTATATATCTAGGGCCATGAGATGACAAGAAAAATGAAATGGAAGGTTTCCCAAGCAACTTCAGTGGTTAGAAGAAAAGGCACAAGAGGAGGACACGAAGACAAGAGGTAGTGAACTTAGCTAACTTGCATGTACTTGATATGTATGTTGTGTATTGGTATGTATGATTGCTTTGCTTGATTATGTGAAGTATATATGAATGATTGAAGCTCTGTTTTTATTTATACTATATCCATAGGTGTGTTGCATGAAACATTGAGCATGCAGATGTATTATTATGTTAGCATGAGCCTATGTTAAGCAAGCATGTCATGCATTAGCATTTATTTTGCATGTATAGTTGGTATTATTTGCTATTGAAATTTCCCCGAATCTCACCATCTCTCAACCAACCATATAGGCACTTGAGCGCAAAAGATGAGTGTAGGACGATATGCAAGATAAAGAAGTTGTAGTGAAGAGTTGAAGATTAATACACGCTAATCCGTTATGTGTAAATTAATATTTGAAGTGGTTAATAATATAACCCACATAACATATGGATGTTTTTCCTAAGCGCAATAATTGAACTAGGAATGGATAATGACATGGTACGAGCCCAATAGATAACCAACATTCTGCAAATTGGTAAGCAAAGAAGTACTCTAATGGTAAGTAAAAATTGATAAAACTAATGAGGTTTAATGAATAGAGACTTTAAAATGAATAGCCGGCCTGTGGTTTGGGGCTTAACCCATTGATTCTTTTAAGATGATAACGCTTCCAAACGTATCATAGAAGGGTTTATATTATTAGCTTGTTTGGATAGCTTCTATAAGTGCTTTTCAATTGTGATTTACAGTCTACGAGGTAGCTTTTACGGTATACAAGGTAACTTTACGGTCTACGAAGTAAATATATGGAGGAGGTTTATCTCGATTTATGTAAATTGGGCTTATACATAAGCCCGATTCAAACAAACAAAATACTTAGGGGTTTTCTTAATTTCTTCCATTACTCGTTAGCTATCTAAACAGAATCACAAATCTCACTTGACTTCTCTGTTTCTCGCTCAGGAAGTTGATCAATCAAACTGATGATTTTACACTAAGAACTAGAGATGTCGATCTATTGAAACGATGTTCTTAGTCAGACAAGTGTAGAGGCAATATTCATATTGAAGAATTCAATCTTCTCTTTCCATGGAACTATTAGGCAAAAGATGGGGGAGCAAAGAAAGAAAGATATCAGATAACTCACCCCAACGATTCATGGTGGCCCTAAGAAGTCTATTTTGTTATTTTTGAGATAATAAAGTAGCTAGAGTAATATTGAAATAAATTTTTACCATACAAAATTGTGTAGTAATATCTAATAATATATCAAAATTATTACCATATATAATATGCCCAATTTTTTTTTAACATATGATATGTGCTTGTTGAAATCTCATAAATAATACTATTATTAATATTCATAAATACAACCAATGTATCTAGGAAATTACTAAAATTGGAATAAGATTCTTGAAACAATGAAACCTATTACTTATTTATATCTTTTTATCTTTTATTTGAATAAAATTGTCTTTTTATTAAAATAAAGGGTTATGGGGCAAAAATGCCCATGTATTTTTTCTAAAAGGGCATCCAGCACCATATTTTTTTTCTGAGAGCATAAATGCCTATCAACTTTCAAAAATAGTCCTGAAATGCAACTTCTGTCAGATGGCCATGACGGATGTTATTGAATGATGTGGGGCCCACTTTTATCATCTTAGGTGGACATTTTACACACAGATGTGGGGCCCATTTTTATTGTCCAGTTGGACAAATCTTTGAGTGTTTTGATGCGCATTTTCCTTCCTCCATTAAAAGCAAAAAGCAATGAGACACATACCTCAATTAATTTGTTTTTTTTAGCTGGCCATTAAATAATTTTTTAACATATATTAACCCGAGAACATTACTAACCTGAGTGATAAATGCTTGATATTAAATAATAGGTACTAAAATAAAGCATACTTAAAACACATTATTATTATTATTTTGTGGCCAAAGACATATTATGAAATTAAGGAAGTGTACAATAGTTGATAGCATTCATAAATACACGGTTTTTGGTGCAGTACAACATATATATAAGTACAACAGTTCATAAATTCATGGCATTCATGGCACACAAACTCACAAGTCATAAATACTAATTATTGGGCAATAATATAGCAATACAACCTATATATTTCAAGTAGTCTTGGAGGTGGCCTTTGTCTTTGAAATCATGATTTGTCTTTGTGCTAGCAGTTGTGAAGTGGTAATACACGGTTTTCCTTTCCACTTGAGATCAGGTGGCTTAACAGGAAGTTGACGAGGCTGTGGGTTGAATTGAATGTCTTGAACCCTCTTGTACAGTTGAAGTTGAACATGCACTTTTTAACTTTCTCAATTGCTTCTCATTTGGTATTGGAAAATTTTTTTCGGGGTCAACATAAATTGTCATATATTCTTGAGCATTACCCTCTTGAATAATCACCTGTGATGTTAGTCCAGGCTGTACATATAAACACAAACACATTATTTGCACACTGTCATTTTAAGTATAACATTGAAAGAGAAATAAATTGTCAATAAAACTGACATTGTACACAATACTTCATGTACTGTCATCTATCGTAATATCCATTCCGGACACAACTTTAGACTTATAAATACATGTTGTCCCTCTTTTAGTGTTAGGGATATGAGCGCGAGTAGTTCTAGTTGAACCATCCTTTGGAAGTGATGGATGTGTGAGACTTGAAGATGGTGCCTAATCGTCAAATAATTATCATGTCAGCATTCATGTTTGTGAAAAAAATAAATAAAAATATCACAATTTATTACCTCTTTATATGTAGTTTGATTGTGACCCTCCTTTATGTAGTATGTGCATCGATGAATGGCACCTTTTCTGGTCAATTTATCCTGTTGAGGTGGTTTGACTTGTTCAATTTGACCCTTATTCTGAGCAGCTACACCTTTCCTCTTCCTCCTTTCAGATTCTTCAGTCCTAATTCTTTTCTTCCTCAGCCTTCCAGGTAACGTACACTCTAGGGGAGGTTGCATTGGAAGGAATTTATCTATGTTCCAAAATTGCTTCCCTCGCACATGTTGCAACTTTATCCTATAGCTAGCAATATATGTATCCTTGTGGTAGTAACAAGAGATCTTTGTCATAGGATCTATATTAGCATGGTACATAGCACAGATTGCATGTTGGCATGGGATTCCAGTTAAATCCCATGTTCTACAAGTACACATAGTACTAATTAAGCTAACCTTATGTCTATCTTGTCCTTCACACACCTCATATCCCTGATCCCCATTGAAGTAAACTCTACAACTCATAGCTAACTCTCTGTTGGCCTCAAACAAATCCATGCATCTCGGGCTATAGTTACATTTCCAACTATTAATGTTGTTCTCACTAGCTGCCCACTTAGCTATCATCTTCAGCCGTATACCATCAAACATTCTAATTACTGGAAGATACCTATACTCATCTATCCAATAGTTCAAACTTTCACTAATATTGTTATCTACAGCCCAAGACTTGCTTCTAGTTGTAAAGTAGGCTCTTACCCATGTTTCTTTATTGTAAGTAGTTGTTGCCTCATCTGCTGCAGAACTAAGAGATGCAAGACTCTTCATGTTGTCTATGAATTCTTCCTGGAATTTGCTCCATGCATAGGAAAAAAATTATTTTTAGTACATTTCCCCTCCAAGCTTTGCTCCAGTTTGCATAGATATGTCGTGCACAAAACCGATGCTCTGCATGTGGAAGAACCTCAGTGACAGCATAAGCCAAACCCTATTAAGGTCATAATAGTTAGTCAGTTTCTTATAAGTTATAACAACCTAAGTGAAAACAAAACATAGACTTCATTTACCTTCTGCATGTCAGACATTAAGGTCACCATAGCACCAGAATCTAGATCTAGTGAGCTCCGAAGCCACTCAAGGAACCAACACCATTTGACACTATTTTCTTTTTGGGTCAAACCAAATGCCAAAGGGTACAATGAGTTGTTGACATCTATACCCACAGCAGTCAACAAAACCCCTTTCGCTCTACCTTTCAAGAAAGTCTCATCTACTCCAATAAAAGGTCTACAACCCTCTTTCCAGCCAACCTGCACCAAAACAATTGTTAAAGAATTAATACTTAAATTAGTACTAAACGAAATCAAATATAGCTACTTGAAACATACCTTTGCTGCATTAAAACATACATACATCCTTCGGAAGACTCTTACTCCTTGCTCCAATGCATCATTACTTAACTTTATACTAACATCCGAACCAGGATTTGAAATGTGTAATTCATTGCAGTATGCCTCCAACTTTGTAAACTCATCTTTGAAGCTCCCTTTCATATCTTGCATTATCTTTCTTTTCGCCCTCTTGCATTTGTGTATGCTAACATTAACCTTTAGATCACGCTCCACCTCATTTTTCATCTCACTGATTTTAAATTGAGGGTCTCTTGAACTTTGACCTTAAATTGTTCAAACAACCACTTCACAGAAGCTCCAGGGTTCTTAAAGACCCTTACACATCTATGCTCTTCTAATACAGTCTTAATCATGAACCCTCCTTGGACCCCATACGTTGAAGCATATAACTTAAATGGGCAGCCCTCTTGACATACAACTTTCATCAACTTTTTATCACTTTTTGCAACTCTTAGCTTAACCCCATGTGTTATTGCATACATGTTCAAGGCTTTCTTCAGCTCCTCCTTGTTCTCAAAGCTCATACCTAACATAAAGAATGGACTTGTAGCTGAGCCTACTAACTTTTCACCCCCTCTCATTTCTTCCATTGGCCCATCAGCTAAGTAGGGGACCATTTCATCATCATCATGGTCACTTCCCTCTTCATCTGCCACTTTAAAATCTGATTCCACACTCTCATCTATGTCAGAACTTCCACTTTCACCCTTATAGCTTTCACTCTCACTATTTGAATCATCCTCATATCCATCTAACACTTCTATTTCATCAATAACCTCATGTTCAACTATTGCAGTACCTTCAACTCCAACTATGTCATCAACCCTCCTATTCCCTTCAGCATCAATTACTTCATTGTAGCCAACCCCTTTGTCCATTTTATTTCCCCCTCCCTCACAGACACCTCCACTACCATCTACATTACTATTATGTCCCTCATGTAATGTTGATTTAATATGCGCTTAAGAATTTCTTGCCACAACAGAAATTTCACTTACCTCCTTCAATTGCCTGGCATGCTTTGTTTCCAAATTTTTGTCCATTTTTCCCTCTTCGTTCACAGTGCTATCCTCACTGTTTTCTCCCATTGATCTGAAACAAATATCACCGAAACATCACAAGTAAGCTTACTGTACCCTCAACCCAACTAAACCATATCAGTGATTTCAAAGCAAATTTATTATACCGAAACATCTCAATCAAAGTTAAATCAAGCCACATTAAAAATGGCAAGAGCCTTTTAAGTTATCCAAAATATATTTCTAGATCAATTACTTTGTACTCATGTGAATAATTATTCCTTTTAATTTCCAATTTTTTGTTACTCTATCTTTTATCATATAAAAATAAAATCGATTTTAAATCTTTCAGATAAAATTCTATTTAATTCAATATATCAGTGAATTTATTTTTGATCGTTATCTTTTTTTGCCAAGAATTTGTTATCGTTATCATTATTATTAATAATTTATTTTTTTCTGATATTGTTATTAATATATTATTACATACAGGATTCTATATTTTTTCATTGTACAATAATTATTCCTTTTAATTTCCAAACTTTTGTTACCTTTTATCATATAAAAATAAAATCAAAATTTTAAATATTTCAGCTAAATTCTATGTCTGGTAAAAAAAAAAATTCTATGTAAATCAATATATCAGTGAATTTATTTTTTATCGTTAAGTTTTTTTGCCAACATTTTTTATCGTCATAATTATCATTATTTTATTTATTATTACATATCGCCTACAGGCCTATATATACCCTTCAGGTCCCCACAACCTCTCATCAGCCACCAAATTCAAAAACTTCGGTGTTTTTGAATTTAGAACACCGAGAAACAAAGAGTACTACTTTTCTTGCCGTTGTAAATCCAATGGCGACCCTTGATTCCGACGTTCCGATGGTGCCTGCCGGCGACCCCGCCGGTCCTTCCTCCAAAAAGCCTAAGCGATTCGAGATCAAAAAGTGGAACGCCGTCGCTCTGTGGGCCTGGGGTACTGTCTTGAACCCTAACCCTAACTTTTTTCCCTCCTAATTGTCTTCTCCGATTCTCATGTTTTATTTCTTAGATTATTGTGCATATTATTGTATATTTTGTTTTTGATTTGGCGCTCATCGAATTGTGATTACGCAGATATTGTTGTCGATAATTGTGCTATCTGCCGGAACCACATCATGGATCTTTGTAAGTATATCTCGAATCATTTTTCAATCGATGGATGCTCCGTTCACTTGAACTAATTCTTTTTTTATGACTGCTTTAGGCATTGAATGCCAGGCCAACCAGGCTAGTGCCACCAGTGAGGAATGTACTGTCGCTTGGGGTATGTTCTAAAACCCTGTAACACCTTGTTCTTTAGTCTTCAATTAAAGGTGGAACTTTGTTGTCTTAGGATTTGTGGATATTAATGGGACTTATGTTGTGCTCAGGCCTCATAAAATTAATCGTAGATGTATTGTATATAGGACTTGGTATTGTACTTATCATATTCATCAATTTTTTCTTAATTTATCCGATTGCTCCCTGATCAAAGAAGAGACGGAAGGAAAGAATTAAGGAAGATGATTATGTTGTTTTAAAAAATACATATTATATTAACTATTTTAACCAATTTCCTTAATCTATTCAAATTAGTTAAATGTGTTTTATATTAAGTATGTGGAATAGTAATTACAGTTTTAGGCATATATAATACTCTACTGGTAAGACTCTCCTCCCTCCCTCTCATGGGCAGGGGACTTGCCCCGTACAATAAAAAATGTAGATCTATCTCTGGTGCCGGTGTAATTGTATTTCCTGTGTATTTTAGCTTTAGCTGTGTTGCTTTAGCAATTGTAGGAAGACTCTGAACTGTGGCTTTGGCTTTTTTTTTTTTCCTCCTCCCCAACACAGGGGTATGCAATCATGCTTTTCACTTCCATTGCATCAGCCGTTGGCTTAAGACCCGTCAAGTTTGTCCTTTAGGTATGTGCCCAGTACTTCCACTTCTCTTTTCTGTGTTGACTAATATGATTTTATGGTTGGTTTTCTCACTTATTTGGTGTTTCTCTGTTACTGCAGATAACAGTGAATGGGAGTTTCAGAAATATGGCCACTAGAACTTTGTCAAGCTCCTTGGACCCTTGGATCATCTGCTGCCTAACTTTTCCTTTAATATAGTAGTGTCTAGGAAAGATTTTCGTTTTGTAGCTCTGGATAATATTTTCTTTTACTTTTTTACTGGATTTATTATGATTCTGAGGGGGAAAAAAATTGACTTGTATGACATTGAGGGAATTCTTTGCATACAATAGGCATCCACGTGATGTCCATTGTTATATATACTACAGCAACTATGCATCTCCATTTTCCCTCCATCTCTGTACATAGTTGGTGATTAACACCACTATCCTTTATATTTTCAATAAATTTTTTTCAGTAGTTACAGAATCTAAGATAAAGGTACTTTTTATCACCTTTTGAAAAAATTAAATTATCTATTAAAAATTATATTTTGAAAACTTCAAAAATTTTGGCAATATGCTATGGACAGTTGCATCCATTCGCTTCAATTGGGTTCATTGCTGAACATCGATATTACAAGCTCCGTGATGGAGGTAGAATCGAACCTTTTTTTTTTTTTTTTTACCAAGATTAGACTAAATATAATTTTAAATGAACTGGTTCGTAATTTTTTTTAATTCTAGTCAAATTAAAACACGATTTCAAATTCTTGAAACTATAATACACAAATGGATTGAAGTATAATTTTAAAGATCATGTAAACGTTGGCCTTACCCTTATTCTTATGTTTTAAAAGCAAAAAAGAATATATGATAATAAAAAAATATCAAATACTTCCTCAGTCCAGCTCTTAATTTGGGTAGATTAATGAAGCAAATTAAATTGGTTGGTTTTTGACAAGTATCACATAATATCATATTTGGATCATCTCCACAACTCATAATGAAATAATCTCTCTAAAATATCCGGATCCTCATCCTCCCTCTTTATAAATTAAAATTTTCCCAATTCTAATAATTTAAATTTATTTAAAATTTTTAACAATAATTTTTTATAAAAAAATCTTTTAGGTAACATATTTTATAAAATGGTTAAAGTGTTTAAATAACTTTCAACTTTTCTCAAAAATATAAAAAAACTATAAACTATTTTTTAGAGTAAAAAAAATCATGAACACTATAAAAGAGAGCAAACCACTTAACACTGCTAAACCATGAAATGTTGACGGCTTATGAGGTAAGGTTTGACATAAATGGGTGATATGGGTGCTCACCTGTATTAGCGCAGTCTACCTAGAAGCGTTCAATTTTGACCAACACGAAGTAAAAAAAGGGAGAAAAAGGAATTGATTTTATTAGAGGGAAATCGAATAAGGTCTGATATAATTACAAAAATTGAACCCATAATTTTAAAGGGATTGACTTTCCTCCTATACTCTTAAAATTTGCTACCCTCCTTTGCTTAAAACGATGTCATTTTAAGTAGGAAATAAAATCTGGATAGTTTGTTTGTTAAATTGCATGGACAGTGATAAAGGGCAACTAATTGAAACAACGTCGTTTTGAAGACTTTATTTGAACCGTGTAATTTATCAATCAATCTTAGCCATCTGTTTAATATATATTTCTTTTCTCTTTTTCCACCTAGAAGATCCAAAACATGTCTATAGTTTTGGCGCCAATATCACTTTCTGCGTTTTGAAGCTGTGTGGGAAGGCTTTAACAGGAAATCGAAGGAGGATGTGGGAAAATGTTTTAGAGAAGAGGAACAACAAGGGAGAATACAAGATATCAAAGATTGATGAGTAAAAAAATAATCTTTTATCAATTTATGTTTTTTTTATATAATTTTTACATTTATGTTTTTTTATAATGTCACTTGATACTTTTAAAACTTGATGATACTTGATATTTTTCTTCTATTTGTGTGTTTAGGAATATGGATACATATATAATCATGGATAAACAAGAAAATTAACTTCATTTTGCTGACTCCCTATTTTGTTCTCTATGTGTGTATATTTATTATATATTCCTATTGTAGATATAATTTTTTTTTATTAGTTTCGGTTAATTTGCTGAATTTTGTGTGTGTGTGTGTGTAATGTTAATATATGTATATGTTGTTGATATATTTCTATTTTGATTTATGTTAGTGTGATATGTTGTTAATATATTTATATATTTCTATTTGTATTTTCCTATATCGTTAATATATTTCTATATTTCTGTTTTAATTTCTTGTTCATATATTTTATGTTCTTGATATATTTCTATGTTTCTATTTGTGTGTGTGTGTGTTTTGCTTTTGAGATCATAATTTTTATATTTTCGCTGAGAGTTTATATTTCTATTAGGTACATATTTTTCAATTTGGCAGATGGATATACATTTTACTCCTATACTTGATCTTGAATTTAACAATATAGAAGAAGCATGAGAATTTTGGAGGGCATATGGTAGAAGAATTGGTTTTGGTATTTGAAAACAGAGCTTTAACAAGAGTAAGAAATATAAGTCAAAATATTCATCTTATCTATATGTTTGTCGTAAAGAAGGGGTGAAGAAATCCGACATTCGTGATATGAAAACTAGGAAGTCTAGAGAAGAAACAAGAACAGATTGCAAAGCAAGAATGAAAGTTAAAGAAGTAAATGGAAAGTACAAAATAAATGAAGTTTTCCTTGATCATAATCATCATCTTCAACCTCCTGAAGCTGTTCATTTGTTTGCATTGTTTCGAGGATTAACACTAGCTCAACAATATGAATTAGAAAATGTTGAAAGGGCTGGGATTAGTAAAAAATCAGCATTCAATTTACAAAGCCAATATACAAGAGGTCGAACCAATTTGGGATATACAAGAGGTGATGTGAAGAATTATCTTAATTCAAGAAGGCAACGAGCCATGAAATACGGGGAAGTTGGATGTATATTTGGGTATTTTGTGCGTCAATTAGTAGAAATTCCATCTTTTTTTTCATGCTTACCAAATGGATTCAGAGGAGCAAGTGACAAAGGTATTTTGGGCTGATACACGCATGTTGGTTGATTATGCTTACTTTGGTGAAGTAATTTCACTTGATACAACTTATTGCACAAATCATGACCATAGACATCTTGCAATCTTCTCTGGCTTTAACCATTACAAAGAAGGGGTGATATTTGGAGTGGTATTGTTATATGATGAGACTGTTGAAAGTTTCAAATGGCTCTTTGAGACTTTTCTGTACACACACAAAAATGCAAGGACACTATGTTTATCGATCAAGATGCTGTTATGTCACATGCATTACAAGAAGTGATGCCGGATGTAAAGCATGCCTTGTGCACTTGGCATATTTCAAAAAATGCAATGAAGCACCTTCCAAACTCAATGGTTAGTGATTTTAACTAATGCATATATCATTGTTGGGATGAAGTCGAGTTTGAAGAAGCTTGGTAAACATTATTATCACAACAAGATATGGCAAAAAACTCATGGTTGATGTCCATGTACCAAATAAAAGAGAAATGGGCAGTATTCTATATGAAGAACTCAAGGACACTTCGGATGAGAAGCACATAGATTAGCAAAAGTTTCACCCATGCTAAATTGGATATCAATCAATTCATCCAACAATTTGAAAAAGTTCTAGAGGATAAGCGTTATAACGAATTAAAAAGTGATTTTGAGGCTCTTGACAAGTTGCTTAGGTTGATATTGCAGAGTTCAAGTATGCTTGTCAGCTTTATGATGTATATACTCAACCTATTTTTAACTTGTTCCAACAACAATGTGATCTACTCTATGCTAAATGTATAAAAGAGAGGAAAGAAAAGAATATCATTATGGATGTGGAGGATAGTATCACTATGTTTGATTACATGATCACTATGGATGGAAGCAAACGAGAGCATAGTTTGCATTTGATCCTTCAACGGAGACAATAACTTGTAGTTGCAAAAATTTTGAACGAGTTGGCATATTATGTTATCATGCATTGAGGGTATTGAATGAATGTGATGTTAAATTACTCCCTCAAAAATATATAGAAAAAATGTAAACAAGAGAAGCACGATGTGGTGTAGTGTATAATATCAAGGGGAAACAGATTGAAGTTTATCCTAAGCAAAAAAAATCAAATCGGTATAGACAATTATGCCCCGTACTTGTTAAACTAGCCAATGATACATCAAAAAGTTCAGAGGCATTCTTGCTTATTCATGAGGCTGTCTTGAAACTAAGTAAAAAAGTGACTGAGCTTTATATAAAATACCAAGTAGATGATGGTAAAGGTGATAACAATAGTGTGGAGAATCATGATGGCAATAATAGTGGTGGGAAAGTTGTTGCCTTCAAAAAGAGATATGGTAGAACGATAAGTAAACGAATAAAGAGTTGAAACCAGTCGAAGAAAAGGAATAACAAAAGCCTCTAAAAAGCCTTATCAAGCTTCACATGTATACTTTTAATATCATTTATTTTTTTTAAAGATGCTTATTACTTATTACATATTTAATGTTTCATTCAAAATATGTTTTAGGGATACCATAACCAACTTCAAAAATCTGAGACATCAACTGCAATACAACATAATAACATGATGTTGGATAACTCTCAATCAAGTCAAATGACTCTTACGAATTTATTGATGGTATGTCATATGGTGTTGAATAGCATACTCAAATAGTTTGTTTTATG
The DNA here is from genome assembly GCA_037074505.1 of Albizia julibrissin. Classification (NCBI taxonomy): domain Eukaryota; kingdom Viridiplantae; phylum Streptophyta; class Magnoliopsida; order Fabales; family Fabaceae; genus Albizia; species Albizia julibrissin. Next base: position 10,520,608 of record CM073482.1, read on the forward strand.
TATTGAGAGATTTATTTTATTTTATTTGTAGGTGCCACTTGACTATGACTTCACATCGCTTGAGGTACTGGATTTAGCCAAACATATAATGTTGGTAAGCATAAAGAATAATGATAATGAAAGAAAACAATTTGGCCTCTTACATTGAAATATGAAATTCTTTACATAGTATTGTTTCATCTTACAACTGTGGAGAAATTCAAGTCTGTCAATATATATTCACTAATACTATAAAGCTGCATTGTGTTACAAATACAGATTCAATGATTGACTTAGATCCTCCTGCATGAAGTCTCAATTCCACCTTATTTTGTCCAGCTCTTTTGTATAACTTATGACTTCATTTGGGTTGCTCTCTATTTTGCTTAAGCATGCTCATTTTGTACTTTCTTTGGTCTGCTCTTTTTTTGGTCAAGCAGGCTCATTTTGTATGTGAAGTCTTCATTTTGTTCTTCTGGCTTCTCATGTCTTTCTCAATTGATGTTGTTAGAGTTGACTCTATTTTTTGGTCAAGATTGCTCATGATTTGTATAATCTATTATGAAACAAAGTCAACAAGTGGTCACATAGCAAGTTTCAATCATATTTCTCTTTCTCTGATTTGTATTTTTAAATGCACAGCATATTGCATTAAACAATTGAAATATATAAGTCTTGCAAGAACATAAATACAATGCAAAGACATATTTATGGAAGTTTTGTTCTTCACTTCAAATCAAGTTATATTGCAATATGATCAAAACTTTCCCTTGTGCAAGTTATATGTAAGGGAGATTCTGTTATGCAAGTTATATTGTTCTTCACTTTATGCAAAATGCACAAGGAAGATTCTGTTATGTTCAGCAAGGCAGTCAAGAACAACCAGACAAAACTTTCCCTTGTGCAACATGAGCAGTCATTTTGTAGGGTATGCTTGCATAATGGAAAATAAAAGTAATAGCATGCAAACAAAGTGTTAGAAATCAAAGTTATAATGCCAAGCTAGCATATTGTTGCAGCAATATTTTCAGCTAGCATAACAAAAAGAGAATAAAAATTATAAACAAAATGGGCATAAATATATCACCAGAAAATTTAAAACAATTAGAAGCTCATCCCAGCTCAACCTTAAAGATATAAGGCAATGAGATAAAATAGTTATTTTTATTTCAAAATATTATATATATGCCATATTTTTCCAGATTTATGTCAGATTTTATTCCATATTAATATGGATATATTCTTTGTTTATATAGCATTGTTTTTACTTTAGCGCCTAGTACTTGGTCGTGCACCCTTTTCTACACCTTTCACTTCAGGCATTTTAAAGGTCTAACATCTTAAGGGCACTTTTGTCTTTAACTTCCTTGAGCATGCCATTTTAAAGAAGCCAGAAATCAGTCAAAAACTTAATATTTTCATTCTTAGTTCCTCTCTATCAGTAATAGTCAACAGATACCTGCTACAATCAAAGAGAATAAAGTTTCTCTAGTGCTATCCACAAGCTGTCAAGTTCCACCAACTGAAAAACCTCCTCAATATTTGACAATTACAATCTTCATTAAAGGGATGCTGTTTAAGGATAGAAAAAATAATTTTTTAATTAGACTAACCAGATACCTATTCCAAGATAACTATTTAAATGGAACTAAAGAACAAAGTCATCGACTTTATTACCATCCTAGAAGTGATAGGAAAAAGAATAGTAGTATTAAACAGAAGTTAGTTGAACAACTAACATCTCAACACAACAAATTCAAAACTAAATTAGCTTCCTATTACTAACAGTTTTAAACTGCTTTTCATGTATACACCTAGTAAGACCTAACAATACTTGTATAGTCCACTACAAAAATTTAAGTTAGATATAAGAAAATGAATCATATTACAACACCAGTTACATATATTGAATAAGGCTTTTAGCTTTTAATCCCACATAATAACCTGTTGTAATTGTTCAAAAACGCTCATGTTCAGCAGTATCCCATATTTCCAATTTAATTTGCTTGCCATCCAGCTCAATTGTCCTTATTTTGATGTCAACGCTGAAGAAGAACAATCTATTCCAGCAATCAATTAACATTTTCTCATAAGGAGAAAGAAATAATAGGAAAGACGAAGGTGATTAGAGAAAAAAGGCTCATACCCAATGGTCGTAATGAAACTGGTTGTGAAAGATCCATCTGAGAAATGCAACAAGATGCAACTTTTACCAACACCTACCAATATGAACAAAGCAATCAAATTAAATGAAAACTCTGCAATATATGTTCCCCTAATTGATAAATACAACAAGTACAGAGAAAGTCTCAAGGACCATCACTCTTTTATAACCTCCAAACTGGTAAAGGAGTTATAAGCAAATGTTGTAATTCCATTGCCAACAAGAGTTAACCTCCATTTACAGCAAATAATTTTTATGACTCCCGCATTAAAGTTGAAGGGTAGAGTGATACATTATAATGCTGTGAACAATACACAGTGGTAGGAAATATTTTGAGATAAAAATCACAAACAAAGATATGTCCACCGTTTCAAAAATTGAAGAAGAAGCTACGGTTTCCAACAAATCCACTACAACCTCTAGCTCCTACTCTTAATTCATATCCCCTACATATATCAGGATAAAGTCTTTGAAGTCTTGCATAAATTTAAAAACAAGCATATAGATCCAAATCATTTCAATTCAGAGTTAGAGAGACTCCAATTAGAAATAGAGTCTATGACAACTCAATTCGATGATCTCAAGAATGTATTTCAGTTAGCTCCTGACTTGCTTTTAAAATAGATACATAAAGAAAAAGAATCGGCTAAAGATTATATCCTAAAGAAAAATCTATCAGAGAATCTTAAACAAAGCAGCGTTGGTATATTGAACTCAGAAAAATGAAAATGCAAGGGATACATGAAAGAAGAGTTGCCATGGAAGAAGTCACATGAAAAGGGAGATTGAACTTAGATTCTTTGCAAATTTATGGACTTCGCCGAGCTACACGAAGGAGTCGTAAGATTCAGCGGTGGATGACGGCGATGGAAAGAGGAGCACGACGGCGAGACGCCAATGTTAGAAAATAGCTTCTTCCTCTTCAATCGACGGTAAAGGAAATCTTCTTCTTCCTTGATCGAAGGGGTAGATCGGATGCCAAACATCGTTTGAGCTCTGGATTTTCCAATTTGGTCGATAGATTGTACATGAGTGAGGTGCAGATCTTTGAACAAACGGCTTAGATCAAAAATACATGGAGGGCTGAGATTTTATTTCCCTTACAAAACGGCGTTGTTTTAAGTAAAGGAGGGTAGCTGATATTAAAAGGTATAGGAGGATAGCCAGACCCAATTTCAAAAGACCAAGAACAAAAGTTGAATAAATGCCCTTGTTTCTTATGAAAAACCACCAACGGAACCCAGTCAGAACCTCTCCCAAATCTAAAAAAAAAGAAAAATCACAATCAACACCAACATAACAAGAAAAGTTCAAACTAGAATTATCATTGAGCATTAACCAAATTTTACAAATAAAAATTCAAACCATAGAAAAGAATCAGTGTTGGAGAACAAAAAAGAACTATCGTTGAAAACAAAAAACCAATGATTTACACAGGAAGATGATTATCACACTCAATCATGAGGAACCAAAATGAAACTTGCATAAGCATCACTGGAGAAGATACTCAAGAAGCCACCAATTACAAACCAAAAATAAGAAGAAGAAAAACCAGGCATGGAGAACCCACACTATCAAATGAAAGGTAAAATCCGCGGTTGTTCTGAAGTATATCATTGGGGTTATCAAATCTGAAATCGATTAAAGATCTTAGTCTACCATCGACGATTATCTGGAGAAGACGAAGGGTCATCCTCCGTCGCAAATCTGCAGAGGGAGAAGGAGAAGAGAGAAGGTTCACCGTCCTTTTTGAAGCATTGTGTTCTCCAAGCTGGACTTGGATCTGCAGAGGGAAAAGGAGAAGAGAGAAGGAGAAGAGGAAGGTTTACTGTGCAGAGGGAGAAGTATCATGTTCTCTAGCATGGACTTAGATCGCAGATCTTTACAGGGAGAATGAGATTATCATATAAGAGAGGATCCAGTTTCCATGCTCGGCGGAATAATAGGCAAGGGCGCTCGTCTGATGCAACGCACTATTTTATTAAAAAGAATGATCTTGGCTGTTCATCCTATTTTAATCTCAACCGTTCATTTATTTTTTCTATTACACCATTCATATCAGTATATATCACTCCTTACTCACTCCATTGATGTTTGCTTCTCTACCCTGACCAAGCTTGGCGCTAACTTTTGGAGGGAAAGGAAATGGCTTTCTGACTTAAGCTTCATACCATTAAAGATTGGATGAAGGCATCAACTGAAGAAAATTTTAGACTGAAGAAAGAGGTTATTCTTTGTTTTTCCCTCCTTCTAGTTTAGCATATAGACATATGCCAAAGATTTTAAGGGATATGTGAGAGAGAGAGAGAGAGAGAGAGAGATAGAGAGAGATGGGATAGAGATCAGAATGTCGAAGTCTGTGGTGTGCGTGCGTGCGCGTGTGTAAACTAAAACCCTTAATTATCGAAAATTATGAAAATAATAATATTATGAGGATAGCAATAATTTTCAACGGAAATAGTGTAAAGGTATTGGCATTGAAATAGCAATAGACAAAATCACTATCAGATTCTTTATTTATTATTGAGGCAGGTTTTATGTGGATTTAGTTAGTTAGTTATTTTTTTAAATAATGCATACAATAAAAATATATCAGTCAGCTCCTTTATTGTTTGAGTAAGTTGTAGGTTAGATTTTGCTGGCAAAAAAGTTGTAAGTTATATTTATATTTTTGTTTGAAGAGTGGTATTTGAAAAATGTTCATGTTTTTCTATATTTGGAATTAATATAAAAAGTGAAAATTCTTGTTTAACTTTTTATTATCATGATATTTTTTTTTGTAAGATGATATTTTTAACATTATAATATTTTTGTTGTTTATAGGTACTAGATGATGGAAGATGAAGTTAAACTTGAAATAGGGAAAGAGTTAGAAAACTTGGATGAAGCATGTAAATTATGGAATGAGTATGGAAAGAAAATGGGGTTTGGAGTTAGAAAAGATAATGGAACAAAGAATAAAAAAGATGGTTCCATTATTACATATAAACATGTATGTTGTAAAGAGGGTATTCGGAAAAAAGATAAAAGAGAGACAACCTCTTCTAGATATCGGCTGGAGACACGAACCAAGTGTAGGGCGGAAATGATTGTACCTTGTGTTGGTCAAACTAAAAAGTTAAAAGTCACCAAGTTTAATGAAGAACATAATCACCTTCTTCATATAGAAGAAACAAAGCACTTGTTACTGTCACAGAGAAATTTAACAGAAGCGCAAGCTCGCAAAATAGATCTTGCAGATGAATCTGGGCTTAAACCCAAGGAAGATTTTGACTTGATGAGTACATATGCTGGGGGTCAAGAAAATCTTGGTTTTACCATGGTGGATGCAAGAAACTACTTGATGAGGAAAAGGTGAAGACATATAAAGTTCGGAGAGGTGGGGTGTCTACTTGAATATTTTCAAAAACAAATTGCTGAGAGTCCTTCATTTTATCACAAATACCAATTGAACATCGAACAACATATCACCAATGTGTTTTGGGCGAATGCTCGTATGCTATAAGACTATACACATTTTGGTGAGGTTGTATCATTGGACACAACATATAACACAAATAATAATCATCGATCCCTTGCACTCTTTTCTGGTTTAAATCATCATAGAAGTGTGGTAATTTTTGGAGCAACTTTGTTATATGTTGAGACTATTGAATCTTTCAAGTGGCTACTAGAAACCTTCTTAGATGCTCACACACAAAACAAGCCTCAGACTGTGTTTACTAACCAAGATCAAGCTATGGCAAGAGCACTAAAAGAAGTGCTTCCTAATAGAAGACATTGTTTGTGCACTTGGAATTTGTTGCAAAATGGCATTAAATACCTTGGGAACTTGATGAAAGATGGCTCACACTTTCTGACTGACTTCAAAAAATGCATGTTTGACTATGTTCAGGTAGATAAGTTTGAAGAAGCATGGGGTGAATTATTATCTTCTTATAATGTTCATGAAAATGGATGGTTGAAATCCACTTATAACATTAAGGAGAAATGGGCCAGGTGCTATATGATAGATATTTTTACATTAGGTATGAGAAGCACACATATTAGTGAAAGTGTGAATGTTGAGGTGAGGAGATGTACAAAGCCAAAATTAGACATTAATCGATTCTTCATGAGGTTTGAAAAAAATTGTAGAAAAGAAGCGATACAAGGAAGTGCAACTTGAGTATGAATCTCGAAAAAAGATACCGAGGATGGTCAATCAAAGAGCACCTATATTGCGTCAACTTGTGCAATCTTATACTCCCACTACCTTTGATATGTTCTAAGAACAATAGGACCTCCAATTCTTTGTAGAGTTAATTGAACATGATGAGAAAGAACAATTGTGTACATACACAGCCCATATGATAGGTGAAAAGGGAGAATGGAAAATTGAGTTCAACCCCAATACACATGAAATTTGTTGTAGTTATTGAAAGTTTGAGACCATAGGGATATTGTGTTGCTATACATTGAAAGTATACGAGTCCAAAGATATAAGAGTTATGCCTGAGCAATATATTCTCAAGCGATGGACCAAGGAAGCAAGAAATGCGGTTGTACATGATGTCAAAGGAAATGAGATATAAGTCAATCTTAGACTTGACATAACAATTAGACTTGACATAACAAGAAGATATACAGGTATCTAGTGACTAAAATGGTAAGACTAGCAGGCTGCCAATACTCCTGAGAGATTTACTTGTGTTCTTGGTTGTATAAATGAGTTAAACAATGAGATTCCTAATGATGATGAAAATGGTACTTTTGAACCAGTCATAAAGCCACAAAATATGTCAAATGGATTCAAAAAAGAGAAGGAAAACCAAGAAAAATTCGTTGGAAATGTTGGGAAGAGAAAAATTGACAAATAAGAAGAAATGTTGTATCAAAGGTATTTAATTTTAATTTATATATAAGGAACAAAAGAAACTATTACTTATTTTCTATTTGTGTTAATTTCTTGTAGGACTCTCAAGAGGCTTCATCATCTAAGAAGCCATGTAAGAAAAAAGAAGAGGCACCATTACAGAAAAAAAGAGAAGAAGGGTTGATGAAATGAAAGATTTACAAACTCAAGTTTCAGCAATTTTATACTTAGAAACTCCAACACAACCTACACAAACACAAGATTCAACATCTTCATTCTCAGTAGCTCCATCACAACATATTTTTCCACCCTCTACATCACAACCATTGTTATTTACAAGCTTATTGATGGTATGAATCAATAAATCAATTACTACCAAGTGTTATGCATGGCTATTATACTTTGCTATTGTTGCCACTAATATTTGCAATTGTAGGCACAAGGTAGTGAAATTTCATCACTTAAAGCCATAGATCTCATGAAAAACTACAAATAAGGCAATGAATAGGAAAAATTGGATACACATAATTTGCAAAAAAAAGATTTTATTGCTTTCAAGAATATCATACAATTTGCTTCTGATATACATAATCAATCTCTCTACATTCCAATCAGTTATAGACTTTACAAGTTACAATTATAACTAAATACAAAATTTCCCATCATACAGGACAATAAAATGCACGTTGGACTCTTTTTGAAGAATAAGGACAACATTGCACAAGACAACTTTTGAATTATGGCTTTTAGGGACAACATAGACTATATGTTTTGCTTTTGTCTGCTTTGCTTCGATAGGTAGTTTTTAACTTTTTGTACAGTACTTCATTGGACAGCTTTTGACTTTCTACACAGCTCAAAGGAAAGATTGTTTTAGGATGGTGCTTGCTTTGCTTCAATCATCTACCTGGAATATGTGTGGAAATTAATATTAAGCAAATCAATTCTCATCCTTCATTATACAACTTTTGGTCAATTTCAGTTATTTAAAATCACAATGTCCTTTATTTAGGAACTTTAAAGCAATGCATGGCAAACTATGCAATTTAGTGTAATACCAACATCTAATGAGATTAAGTGTTTTTTATATCTATAATATTTTCAGCAAGTGATGTATGTCAAATTATATAATTTAGACTTGCCTTTTTGAACTCTAGGAGTCTATGGTAGTCCTGAAAGTTACCAATATATTTAAAGTGGTTTACTCTTTCAGATGTATAAATGGAGGCATTGGTCACTATGAGAAATTGAAGTAGCAAAAATTGTTGCTATCACATAGTAAAAAATATGCTATCAACATAAGATGCACAATACTGACAAAAAAAAAAATGAAGATGCATAGTGAAAATCTAACACTCAAAACCCTCCTCTTCTTACCAGGTAATTATTGATCCCAAGCCTAACATTAATTACAAATACACCATCAACCAAACCATCTGCCATCTCTAGTTACTTGTTTTGATTTTGGACATAATAATGAATATGCCATTCACCAAGCAACTAACAGATATAGAGGCAAAAATATTACACTAAAATAAAAATTAAAACAGGGAGAGCCTATAAGGATTGAATATTCTAGGTTTGAAAAGGCATTGCATCATGATAAAATTATGAAGAGATAACTAACTAGGAGGACTCATGTGCTCTCAATAAAACACAACTAATTCAAAACACCTTAGCTGACAATAGACATCAAAACCTTAAGCCAATTGCATTGAATAAAATAATGAACCCAAAAATTTCAAGGTAAACTCATCAGCATTTAAAAAGACAAGGACACATAGTCAGAAACATGAACTAAAAACAAAGCGAAAATAATTTGGGACATTTGAGAATTAAACCTCCAAACCCATCAGAAAAAAATATTAAAACTAAAGGAAATATAATCATATTACATGCTCTCGCAGAAGCTGGGAAAATATGGATCATAAGTACTAATCTCTCTCACATGCTCTTCTTTAGTAAAGGGAACATTTATGTTATTGGGAATCACATCTTTCAGAATAATATGGACAAAACCATTATTTTGATTTCTTTTTTGGTTCTGTAAAACAAAAAAAAACCCATAACAGTAGCATTCTAAATTGAATTTGAACATAAAAGTTGAAGATTAAATCCTTACCCATCAAAAGAGATATATGCAAATCTTCTAAGCATAGTCGAACCAGATTCACTATACACCGCCGACCTCTGACTCCATGCGCCGTCCAACGATAGCCACCACTAATGAGGTTCAGGTGTTCAACATAGTTGGGTCCGAAGATTGACAGGGAAGCAATTCTGCAGAAGCAATTAGGCGTTCAACATAGTTGGGTAATATTAATGGGTTAATGGAAAAAGTAAATAAATGAACGGTTGAGATTAAAATCGGATGAACGGCTAAGGTCATTCTTTTTAATGAAACAATGCGTTGCATCAGACGAGCACTCCTTGCCTATTGTTGCGCCAAGCATGGAAACTGGATCCAATGAGAGAAGGTTCGCCGCCCCTCACCTGCCACATCACTCATTGTCTACTCAGCAACAAATTCCATTTAAACTCCAGCCTGGAATAAACAACCCAAAAGATAACGGACGTTTCATCCTTTTAACAGTGTTAAGCGTTTTGCTCTCTTTTATATTATTATGTGTGTGTTTAGTTGGGCGATTGAGAAGTTTAAAAGTGTTTATACACGTTAGTCGAGACAACACTCATCTCACATACTTACCTCATATATCGTAAATCACGATTGAAAAGCTATTTTTGAAGACTCTAATCGTTAATCCAAACAAACATTATTTATGATTACTTTTGTTCTAACTTCTAAGAAATAATTTATAATTAATTTTGCACTTTTGAAAAAATTTAAGGGTTATTTAAGCGTTTTAACCCTTTATAAAAAATATTATATGTAAATCATTCATTTTTAATCTAACGGTAGAGATGGGTTTTTGAAAGGAAAAAGAGGGAAAAAGGGATCATCAGAGGATTTGAATTCAAAATATCTTTATTACCTATATTATAAATTAGGTTATACATTTAAGACTGGAGGAGTATATTAGTTTATAAGCTAGGTGAATTAGTTTGAGAGAGAATTATATATCATAAAGATAAAATAGCTAGATGTTATATTTTTTATCATAGTCTAATCCCAACTAACTTTTATATTAGGGATAGGATGAAGTAACAATTAGAATTTATTTTCTGACCCGTGGTTTGATTCATAGAATACATATTTAAAGAGAAAAAGCTATTTCTATAATGTTCATTACAAAAACAAAGGCACTTTTTTAAAAAACATGAAAAAGCTAGGACCTGTTTGTTCATGTTTTTTATTCTTTTTTGCAAGATAATTTTATGAAATTGTTTTTTAAAACAATTTTTGGAAAAAAATCTATTTAAATAATTGTTTTTAAAAAAATATGTTTTTGAAGTAGAGTGATGGCAGCAGTTGTCAATGGTGACGTAGTAGTGGTCAATGCTAATAATGTGATATTAATTATGGATAGATGACGATCTTATAAAAAAAATAAAAAAATAAATTTTTTTTTAATTTTTAAGCTTTTTAAAAACAACTTATTGATAATAGTTTTTTAAATAAGTTTTATTATTTTTTTATTTCTTAAAAAACAGAAACAAAATACCCCTTTTTTTAATTTGATTTCCTTTTTCTTTCGTTGTTTTCTTCCCTTTCAATCATGAGAGTGTTTTGACCCTCATTTTTTCCAATACTTCAGTTAAGCTCTCTCATGTGAGTTTTAATTAAGTAATATCAATTATATTTAATTTTTAATTCAGTTATGACCCAATCCCTAAGAAATGACTCTATGCAACTTAATATCTTAACTTTTAATTCAATTAAAACTCGGTCCTTAATAAATTTCTATTTAATAAATTAATATTTACAATGCATAACCCACCTTGAGTCATCACCTAATCATCCTATATCGGATTGGTAATGGTTTTTTTTTTTTTTTTGCCAATATCATATTGGTAATGGTACTTCAATGTAAATTGCTTAAAGGTAGATGTTTCAAAGTATATATACGGTAGATGAGAAAGGCTAAGAACCCACAGATAAACTTATTAAAAGTATATATGAGCCACATATTATGATTCGGTGATGACTCAAGTTGAGTTATGCATTATTATAAGGACTAATTTATCAAATGGAAATTTATTAAGGACTGAGTTTTAGGACTAATAAATATGGACTGGACTGACCAATTCAGACCGAAAACTGGTAAACCGATCACTTAACCGGTCCGGCCCGACCACAAACTAGTTTCACCTTTTTTAAATAAAAAAATTTATTTTATTTTAAATTTTCTTCAGACTCTCATATTAATAATCTTGAAGTATTCACCCCTTCATTGATTTGGCTCTGACATAGTTCTTGATTGATTTCGATCTGACCCAATACCCCAACCGGTTTAATGACCGCTTCGGGCTTAATAACCTTGATTTTATTCGAGTTAAAAGTTTAAGGACTAAGTAACACCAAATTATATTTAAAGGGATGACAATTAAAAGTTGAAGAGCTAAAAGATTAATTTTTTTATATAATATTAATTATTAAATTGTGATTTGTTTTCTGAGATACAGTAAATTGCAATAAAAAAAAAACGGACCGGACCGGCCGGTTCAACCGGTCCGACTGGTGATCCGGTCGGGGTGGTGAAAAAAAACCGGTGAACCGGTCGAACCGATCAAAACCGGTGGTTCGACCGGTTTGCCCTTTTTTAGAAATTTTTTTTATTCCTCTAACTACTATTTTGCATTATTTTTTAGGGAAAAATGAAAGTTTAAAGACCAAGATGAAGAGAAAAGTAGGTAAAGAAAGAACAAATCTAAAAAAAAAGATTTTGAGAGGATATAATAATTAATTAATTATAGGAAATGATATGTCATTACATAAATATAAGCACCATAACTAATACTAATAGATTTTAAGCATTTTTTGTCTAAAGATATTTATTTTTATCTATGGAAATTTAAAAATATATTAATATATATGTTGATATTAATAAATTGTAATATTTTAATATGACCGGTTCGACCACCGGTCTGACCCCAATTGAACCATTGACCTTTGAACCAGTGACCGATTCATTACCCGATCCGATTTTTTGTTCTTTTGGTAAATTGTGATTTGGTAACGTTAAGTAGAGGTACCAAACATGCCTATTAATTAAAAAGGCTACCACAGAATGCGATCACTAGAGAAGTAGGGTCTGATAATTATTGCCGCAGCTGCATAGAAGGAGCTCCCTCGTCTATAACTTCAGTCATGGCGGTTGGTAAGAACAAAAGGATTTCGAAGGGCAAAAAGGGAGGCAAAAAGAAGGCGTAAGCATCATTTTCAAATCTATCTTTATTTTTCTCTTACACATCTTTGTGTTCGATTCAACCTATCTCTTCTTCTTTGGCTTTCAGAGCTGATCCCGTCGCCAAGAAGGATTGGTATGATATTAAGGCCCCTTCTGTGTTCCAAGTCAAAAATGTGGGCAAGACTCTCGTCACTCGAACTCAGGGGACCAAGGTAATTTCTTTTTACTTTTATTAATTTGAATTTAGTACTAGAAACGCTTCATGTATGGCAATGGGCAATGTCAGTTTATATATATAATTAAATTAATCCCATTACCCCAATATAGCTTGGGCCTGTTCTAAAGTTGCGAAATTTGGTTTTGGTTAAGTTGAATCCTTTCTTTTAAACTTCATTTGATTGAGGGCCGTTTTGTTTTGTTTTTTTGTTTTGCATTTATATACTAAACTGAAAGAGAGGACTGAAGCAGAATGATTGGTCACAATCTAGTTATTTTCTACCTCAGTCTCGTTAAGGAATGCTGCAAAACAGATATTGTTAAGATAAAAAATTTCCTGAGGAAATCCTTAGGACAGTGGTGGAATGGCTTTTAGGGTTTTATTTATTGTCTTAGTCTACTCTGCACTTTCATAATTCTAAGAACATGTTCCATGGCCTTCCCTATTGAATAGTTGTTGTGTACGTGAGGGAGCATCATTGGACTATTGTTTATATTGTTAATAGTTTATTGATTAATGTGGACTTTGTGTTATGATGTGAGGCAAAACTGCTACTCCACCTTTGGTTTGAATATAATTTGCCAGGTTTGAGGATTGTGCTTGCTTATGCAGATTACTTTTGTGTGTGAATAACAGATTGCTTCAGAAGGACGCACATTGAGTGTTTGAGGTTTCATTAGCTGATTTACAAGCTGACGAGGACCACGCGTACAGGAAGATTCGGTTGAGAGCTGAGGATGTTCAAGGGAAGAATGTTCTTACTAATTTCTGGGTATGATAGATTGCGGGAATTTATTTTGCTCGTTCTACAATTAAATTCCCTTGCTCAACTAAATGAACTATTGTTATCTAATCAAATATTGTCATCATTAGGGAATGGATTTTACTACCGACAAGTTGAGGTCATTGGTCCGGAAATGGAAAACTTTGATCGAAGCTCATGTGGATGTAAAGACCACTGATAATTACACATTGAGAATGTTTTGCATTGAATTTACCAAGAGACGTCCAAACCAGGTGAAGAGGACCTGCTATGCACAGTCAAGCCAGATCAGACAGGTAACATTACTGGATTGTTTGTAAGATGAAATCGCAATCATTGCTTGCAACTTACATGTAAAATTTGATCATCATATTACTTGCATTTTTTGCTTTAACTTACTTATCTAGTATTTATCGAAATTTAATGGGTGTAAACTGTGAATTATTCTGTCATTACTTTGCTTTGCATACTCCTTTGTTTCTTGTGATTTTGCTTCTGAATTTTTGACTATTTGAAGATTGCAATGGATCGTTATATGTTTGATATTTTCAGATCCGCCGGAAGATGAGAGAAATTATGACAAATCAAGCTACCTCATGTGATTTGAAAGAGTTGGTCCGCAAGTTCATTCCAGAAATGATTGGCAAAGAGATTGAGAAGGCAACATCCAGCATTTACCCTCTACAAAACGTGTTCATCAGAAAAGTCAAGATTTTGAAAGCTCCCAAGTTTGTTGATCTTGGAAAACTGATGGAGGTATCTCTCCTTGGTTAAAATTTCCTTTTGATATATGTTCAGATAAAGCACCAATAAACTTGCATAGAAACCAGCCAACCTGATTAGTTACAGCTACTGCTTCAGACTTCACATTTGATTCGAATTCTTCACATGATCCTCTATTTCATGATTCATCAATCTTTCTCAATTTTATAGCCCCTTGTAATATAAAGTGTAATTCTTCAATAAGTTAATGTCCAAGGAGCGAAAATTTTCTATTGTGTGATCATTAACCAGTAAATGGCTGGAAACTTGAACTGTGGTCTGATTTTTTATGATGCCTTTGCTGTCTTCTACCTGTAGGTTTATGGTGATTATTCAGAAGACGTTGGTGTGAAGGTAGACAGACCCGCAGATGAAACAATGGCCGAGGCGACAACCGAAGTTGTTGAAGCTTTATTTAATGATAATGCTTCCTTAGTTTTGATTTAGTAGTTGTAGCTTCACTGAAGTTTAGTTTTATACCAAAGTCCAGTTTTTGTTATTTACTCTGGTGGAGCATTTTTGTATTGAGATTGAATAAGAAAAAGTTTGGATTTTGGAACGTGGTAAAGGTTGGGCAGATGGAATTCTGCAAAAACTTGAGTTTGGATTTGAAGTTCTTGCAAAATCTGACAATAATATTTTTAACGTCTTAACTATGAATTGTTTGACCTGAACTGAACTATTAATTGAGATAAACAATTCAGTGTGATTTTATTGGAACGTGCTTGCCTTTTGGCACCCGTACTTCACTGACGTGGCACGCTAGGGAAATGAACAAGTATTTTGTTTTGACTGAGTTTGGTAGAAAGAAATATTAAAATTTATATATATTTTATTTTATTTTATTTGTTAAAATTATTTTTCAAGTACTAAAAATGAATTAGTATTTTTGTTTAATAAAGAACCTTAACTCAATAAAATTACATTGGTTCTCTTTATGATCCAAACAAATAAAGGACATTTCAATCGATTGATAAAATATTGGGAGAATTGTAAAAAAATACCATTTAAACTTCAAAATCTTAAATAGGTGATTTAACAATAAAATGATTTGTTAATTGCATTATCATTCTTGTTAATCCCATTACCAAACTTGTTAACGGGATTTTAAAGTTTAAATGGTATTTTTTTTGCATTCTCCCTAAAATATTCCTCCAATTTAAACATATTTTAATATAGGGTATAGGGTAATTTTGTCTCAGAAATGTCAAAAAGGGATTAATTTTGCATTGGTCATTATTTTAGTTAATTTTAACTGTTAATTGATTAAATTTTTTGAGTTATGTCATCTACGTTATTTTTGTTAAAGATGCAAATGTACTCTAAAAGTTTTAAATCTATAGAAAAAAAAGAAGTAGAGGATGACACATAGACTTCAAAGGTAAATTTACACTTTAACAAAAAAATAACATGAATAACATGTGAACTAACAGCTCGGTATATTTGGCCAACTAACAGTTAAAATTAACTAGGATAACAGTTAGAGCAAAATTGTCCTTCAAAAAACTTCCGCTGTAAAATTATCCCTTAGTGACAACTTCCACGACAAAATTACCCCTTTAACCCTTCAATCTAATATTGGATAGAAATCATGATTTATTCCAATTTAATTATGGAATTTCCATTACAGCGGAAAGGAATAACTGGGAAAAAACACAAAGATAACTGTCAGCGGAATCTTGTTTGCCTCCCATCATCTACAGTATAAATCAGAGGAGCACAAAAACTGAAGGGACACTTGATAATAATACCGTTAGCGGAACCTCGTGGCTAAACTTGAACTCTGAAATGCCTCTCTTCAGTCCTCACAAGTCACAATATATTTTAGGGCAAGAGAGAGACTGCTCACAATATACTTAACTCTCTTCAGTTCGATAATTCAAAAATTGTCTCACTGTCAGGGCAATTCCATCTCTATAATGTCATACGGCACAACCTTTTTCAGAAGTTAAAATATTACCAGAATAAAGTAGTTAAGTATTAACAGAACAAAGTTCATCCCTTATTGTGATAATAAAGCTTAATTTCACTGGCTAAAATAAGAATTCATATGCTAGTTATACTATCAGAAACATTCCAAAGTCAAGAAAAATAGTTACAGCAATCTGTCTCTAGTTTGTCTACCTTAGCCCTCTTTAGTTGAAGTCCTGGAACATCCACAAAAACGGAATTTGAGGCGCCTTTTGCCACTTTTCTTGCGAAGGTGAATAAAGTCACTCAGCAGAACATCTGTTTTTCCAGAAAACCTGTTTTTCCCTTTGCTTGTCTTCTCATCAGCCAATTTCAGCAAAACATATTGGATGTTCTGCACCTCAAACTGCAATCTCCCTATCTGTTCAGAACCTCTTCGCGCCTGCTCGGTTATTCTTTTTCTGTTGGTGTGTGCACCATTTTCCAGCTCCATTGAAGTTTCTCTGGCCAAAGGTGATGAACTCTCTTCAATATCTCTAGTCAACCGATCATTGAGGTCCACTAATTGTGCCACAGCTTCGTCTACTTCTTCTATTTGTCTTTTGACTGTCTCAGATTTAACTTTATTTCCCTTCTTGCTTCTCTTACTTGTCTCCACATTCTTTTTCAAGTCTTGCACAGTTAACTTCAGCATGTTTAATTTCTGAGCATCAGAGGCAAGTCTCTCCAAGATCTTTCTGCTCTTGCCATCTTGATTTCTCTCTCTCCAAGTTTTTGATAACTCTAGTTTGTCAACCCCCAATTCCTTCTCAACCTCCAGTTCTGAAGAGGAATTTTGGTCTCTACCTGAACTGTTTGACTCATGGCATGTGCTTACATCGTCCACTGGAGAAACATCCCGTCTCTTTGCTCCACTGCGCTGCTCTGCCGCTTCCCATAACTCAAGCATCTGGTCATCAGTCCCTCGGCTCCTACTACCATTTCCTCTCCTGCAATTCTTAGACATTGGACTATCTGAGACTTGATCAAGCGGAATGTCTTTCATCAAAGAACTGTTTTCATATTTTGGCTTGTGTGACTTGAGATCATCTACAGAGTCATCCCTAAATTCCATCGCAACTTTTCTGATGTCTTTTTCTGGATATGGGGCAGATTTTGACTCTGGGTATCTGGTCATTTGCGTCGGAGCTTCTGCTTCAACGTTGGACACGGTAGTCAGGCTCTTCTCAACATGTCTCTCAAATTCTTTCTCCATTACCTTTTCAACCTCTCTAATTCTTGTCTGTATTTTCAGCAAATCTGAAACCCCATCTGGCAATGGTGTCAAAGTCTTCTCATTCTCTTCTGATCCTTGACAGCTGTGCAGTTTAGGACAATTTCCAACCTCTTCATCCTGGACAATCATTCATGAAAAGCAAAGGTAAGTAGAATTTACATCTATCAATTGCATAAACTCAAGCATTTGACAAGAAAAAAGGAGAGGGTAAACACAATGATGAGGTTAAAAGAATACTACCTGTTGTTTTCGGTTGCCTTCAACAGAAGATCTCCTGGTCCGATGAAGAGCAGTGCATTCTAATGATTCAAAGTCCTCTTTCAAAGAAGTAACAACTGGAGTATATGCAGATAATTGGCCCTTCAGCCCTTGAATTTCACTTTCCAGCTGACCAATATTATCTCTCATGCATTCAATCTCCAGGCTTTTTGCAGTGCTTTCATCTTGAAGTCTCGTGCAAACTCCCGTGAGTTCATTTACTTTATTTTCAAATAATGCTTCACTGATGGATGAAATCTGAAGATCAAAATAGAATGTCGCAGCTTCAGCCTCCCAAAGTTCAGATTCATTTATTTTCTCCAGCAGCTCTGAGTTCAGAGATTCTTCCCTGGCCCTCTGTTGCTCAACTTGCTGTCGTAATAATTCAATCTCAGACAGGAAATTTCTGTTTGCTACATTGAGATGCTCAAATTCCTTTTTCTGATTCAAGCATTCTTCTGATATTTCAAGAACCTGCTTCTCTAGATTTTCCTTGATCAGTCTTGATTCTTGGCATTCCATCTTCAGTTCTTCAACACATCTGCAAAGCTCTGCATTCACGGTCTCTGCCGCCTTCAGCTTCTGTTCCATTTCTGATATCTCTGCTTCTTTCTTCTTGAGAAGCTCCTCGGCTTTTTCAATTTGATGACACAAATGATTATTTACGTTTTTGGCTTCCTGCAGTTCTTTGTCCATCCTCGCAACTGTGTCATTCAGGTACTCATTATCTGCTCCTTTCAGCGCCAACTTTTCATGCATCATTCCCACCTGCTGCTTGAGCTCACTGCTTAGATGATGAAGAATGTTCAGATGTTCATCAAGGGCTTCATTCTCCAAGTGCTTCTCGGCAGCAAAGCTCTGATAAACCACATTGAGGTTGCTTAGAGTCAGTGCCTCGCGGAGGATTTCACTGCACTCATTGTCAGAAATGGAAATTGCATTTTTGAGATCCAAAACACTCTTAACCAATGAACTATTCTCCTCAAGTGCCATGTCATTTTCCTCCTGCAGAACCAAATTTGTTCCTTGCAAGTCCAATAGCTCCACATGAAGATCTTCCAAACTGGACTTCAACATATTCTCCTTTTCCTCTCCCTTGGTCACTTCATCCCTAAAATTACTGTTCATCTCCAGAAGTTGAAGTTTATCCTTCAGCAACATTTCATGCTTCTCTCTCAGGATGTTGAACTCCTGCTCCAGGGTCTTTTTCTTGGACTCCAGTTCTGCTCCCTCAGATTGCAATTGACAAAGTAGAGTTAAGAGGACAGAGTTCTCTACCAGCATCTGCTGCTTCTCATCTTGGCTTTTCACAAGAGAACCTTTCAACCCCTCAATATTATCCAAAATATGAAGTATATGCTTTTCCTCTTGCTTCATCAGTTTGCCATTCCCATCATCATAATCAATTCGAAGAGCCCCACATACTTGATGAATCCCCATTCCCAACTTCCTAATTTCATCCAGTAAGAACTCTATTTCCATCTGTTGCTCAAGATTTTCACATTCCAACTCAGAGATGACTTTATCAGAAAACTTTGATGCCTCAACACGTTTTTCACATTCAACTAACAAGGCCATGTTCTTCTGCTCCAGGTCTTCCACAAACCTCTGTAAAATGAATATCTCAAGCTGAGCATTTACAGCCTTATCAAGTTCTTCTTCAAATTCTATCTTCCCCAACCGGCGTTCCTTCTGTAGCAGACAGACAAGGTTCTCCAAATTAGATAGTCGAGCCTCACTTGAATGTTTATGACTTGCATGATCATCTTGTTCCACCAAAAATGAAGCCCGAAGTTCTTCAACCTGATTGATTGTGCTTTCTTTGTCCCTCTCCACATCAGCATGTTTTTCTTCTAGTGTTGTAAACCTTGTTTCCAAATTACCAAGTCTTGCTTCTACACTTTCCAATTGAGATACCAGAATGCTTCTTTCATTTTGAAGATTGGACTTCTCATTATTCAGTAACTTGCAGAATTCTTCCAAGCTATTAGATTTAGCCCTCAAACCTTCAAGCTCAACGCTGGCATCAGACAGGGACTTCTCCAGTAAGATATTCTTTTCCAACAACTTGTTCATACTTTCATTGATTATTTGTAACTGTGAAAATAGGGTTGATTTTTCAGCAATAAGGACTGATTTTTCTTCCTGGAGAACTTGGCAGGTCTCCTTAAACTTCTTCGCCTCACCTCTTAAGCCATCCAATTCATCATTCAATTTTGACAGGGAACTTGCCATAGAGGCATTTTCACTTGAAAGTTTATCTACATCCTTTGACTTTTCATAAAGAGCTTCTTTCTCAAGTCGTTCCATTTTGCAGACATCCTTTAGCTTTGAGTTTTCATTTTGTAAATCTTTCACAGTTGCTACAAAACATTCAGGATCCAAACCAACAGTCTCCAGTTGTTCTAGCATAGCCTGATATCTCTTATTCAAGGCCTGGATTTCATTCTTTATTTCATGAATTTCCTGCTGGAGATCATTGCTTTCTTCATATTTTGCGGAAAACTCCTGTTCAAGTTTCTCTTTAATCTCCTTCAATTTAGATATTTCCATTTCCTGATTTCTTAATGACCTGGTAGAAGAAATGTTAAGTTCCTGAAGAGTCCTGTTTTCTGCAACAATATATTGAATTTCTTCCTTAAAACCTTCTTTAGAATTTTCTAACTCCTTCAGTAGCTGAAGCCCATGATTAAGCTCCAAAGAAAGAGATCTTTGCTCCTCTTGTGATTGGGAGTACAACTTCTGCAAGGTCTGCATTGTGCCTTCCATTTGAAGGAAGTGAAAATGTTCTTCCTGTAGCAGGGTCTGAAGCCTCTCCAACTCAGTATGCTTCTCTAAGAGCTCTTTATCTTTCATAGCAATCTTCTGCACTAGATCATCAGCCTCCAGACGAAGAGATTGATTTGATTTCTCCAACATATCACGGTGCTCTTCAGAATTCCTTAATTTCTCAGCCCCAGTCTCAACCTCTCTACTCAATCGGTCAGAATTTTCTTGGGCCTGCAAAATTTCACTCTCCATTTTGGCTATTGTCTCCATGCACTGCTCGTACAAGATAGCTACAGCTTCCTTCTCAGTATGCAGTTCAGCAAGCTGTTTCCTGAGCGTTTTAATTTCCAATTCTGCCTTTTCAATTTGCTCATTTAGCATTC
Source organism: Albizia julibrissin (assembly GCA_037074505.1). Lineage (NCBI taxonomy): Eukaryota > Viridiplantae > Streptophyta > Magnoliopsida > Fabales > Fabaceae > Albizia > Albizia julibrissin. The sequence continues at coordinate 10,541,254 of CM073482.1, forward strand.
TGGATTTCTCCTCAGCAATGAATATATTAGTTTCCAAAGCAGATATTTTTTCAAGGCATTGTTTATACTGAAGAAGAACAGCATCCTTCTCAGCCTCCAATCTGGCAATTTTTTGCATGAGATTTTTTGCTTCAGTTTCTGCATTAGCAGCCCTCTCATCAAGACCCTTTGCATCCTGCTGCACCATAGATAACATTGTGTCCAGGCTAGCTATCCTCTGCAAACACTGATTGTACTGAGCTAGACCAGCATCCCTCTCAGCTTTCATCTCTGCAAGAGCCTCCTTCAATATTTTGATTTCAATTTCAGCTTTGCTAGCTCGTTCATCAAGGCCTCCGGCATCCTTTTTAGTCTTATTAAGTTCTCTTTCCATTTCAGACAACTTCTCCATACTCCTCTGATACTGAAGAAGGATATCATCCTTGTCAGATTGTAATCTGGCCAGGGCTTCCTTCAAGTTTTGAACTTCACCTTCTGCTCTCCCTCTATGCTCAGAATCAGAAGTGATCTGATCCTTAACCTTTTGTTTTCCAGCTGATAACTGAGAGGACCCATAAATTTCATTCAGCAGATTCAGACCTATGTGTCTTCTGCCATAATCTGATTCCTCTGAATTCCCTCCATGCTTTTTCAAATTATTGTGGATTGACGAAACTCCAAGTGCATCATTCTGTAAGTTATCTGGTTCCAACAGTGCACGAATTGGATGTCGAACTTCTGGCGTGTGTGGTTCAGCCTCAGATGGCGAATCATCAGTCGACATGTATTGAACTTGGTTGGGAAATGCTTCTGCCATGGTTTTGTGGGCCTGGCGTAATTCTCCTGTTGCATGATCATACCTTTCTGCCAGTGCCCGGTATGCTCGGTAGAACTCCTCAACCAATTTCATGAGTTCTGGGCGCTTCTTGTAGTACATTTCTGCCCTCCTTGCAAATGAATCAGCATCCTCTTCAATCAGCTTGATCATTGCTTTTACTTTGACGTCCATGTCTGTAAAAATCGTAACAAAGTCAGCCACAAGTTTCTGAACTAAACAACTCAAGCAGAGACTCAATTTTCCTCTTTGTCTTTATTTAATCACATAAAAATGGCCACGTGTTTCACAAATTATAACAACGGTATTTTTTCCCTTATCTTTGACGAACCTCTTTCATGAATCACATAGAATCCATTAATGTCAAAATTGTCCTCTGACAAACAGATGAATTCAATTCTATCTAAAGATTTCACTGAAGCAAACTGATTACATTTAGCTTCTAGTATAAACATAATTCTGCACACAAAAGCAGAGTAAGAGAAGAAGAAAACCAAAAGGAAGTGGCAAGCCCTGCAAAAGGAGTTATAGAATGAAACATTCAAATGCCATTCCCTCACTAATTCATCTTTATGTTGGGATTGAGTTTTAGGGGACACAGCCGAGCATAATTGTGAGTGTTCCCTACATGTGTTTCTTGATAACAACTTCATGTGTTTAAGAAAGAAAATAGCTTCGTGTGTGTTTCGATTCATTTTGTGTTCTTTTTTTTTTCCCCCAAAGCAAGTTTTAGAAGCGGACCAAATATTGCGTCGCAGGTTCATATTTCCAATTCTATACTTTAAAAAAATTATTTAAGGCAAAAAAGTGAAAATCAAACTACAATAAAAGTACTCGTTAATAGTGGATCAGTTAGTATAAAATCTTACTTGAGACTTAATCTACTTTATTAGGAACAACATTCAAAACAGTAGACATATATTCTAACTTCACGACTTTGTATTGGCATCAGTCACAGCTAACTAATAACACAATGATTCACAAAACGTAAAGTAGCATATATTTCCATTCTCGACAAAATGAAATTCTCAACCGACATGCATAATAACTTCTGCTGGAATAGTTAGCATCACCTTTATGACACAAAAATTGCTGAAAACCAGACTTTATTTAACAATGGTAGAAAGTCTAGGCATAGAGGAAAATGTCAAACCTGTAAGGTTCTCCTGAAGCCATTTAGAGTTCTTTGGGCTATTATGGCTATCCCACCACCAAGAATATAAGCGCCTGGACTCAGAATGTAACAAAGTTGCCATGACTCCAGCTAATAACAACAGCGCAGCTGGTTTTGTTACGGCAAAGGCCTGGGAATGGATCCAAGCCAGACTATTATTTAATGGAGTTCGACCACCAGTCTTCTTCTACTTTAATACTTTTTAATCCCTTTCTCTTCTTTTTATACCTAATATCAAATGATTGTACACTTAGTTAGAAAAGACAGATACATATATATCAGAAATCCAAGTCTACTGCCTACAGAACATCTTGTAAGAAAGATGGAAACTGCTTCAACAACCATGCTGTATTACCTGCCCAATTAGACTTAGCTCCGAAATCTAAGTGCATATTCTTGTATCAGCAGCTTCTAAAGTTCAAAATCAGGAGTAACTGAAGAAAAGAGGAAATAGAAAATGTGAAATACATCTTTAAGCTACCAGGCAATAAAATCTGGGGACAATCAAAAGATACTTGTCAACAAACTAGATAGAATACCCTCTATCACGCGCAAAATCTAAACAGTAGATCCTAATGATCAACCATGACATCTAGAGCTTAAAGGTTAAAGAAGAAGAGAGGAGAATGAAGAAGCCGGGATGGGAATACAAATCAAGGAACAGGGATTGAAGAATTTTGGTAAAACTGATCTGTTGACGAGATCAAAAGCCTAAAAAGAGGCTAGATGGTAAATTTGATCAGCAACCGCCAGTTACCGCTCAGAGCAACATCATTCGGTCAAACTTAGTGACAATAAAATCGAAAAAGGAATCGTGCTTTACTCCAAATTTGCTAGAGTACGCCCCAAAAGTAAGAAATCTTAGCAACGGCATCTCATCTTCCCTTTCATTTTATCCCACTATCTCTCAGATGAACCTCTCTCTCTTCTCTCTCCTCTAATAGCAACGGGATCTCATCTTCCCTTTCATTTTATCCCACTATCTCTCAGACGAACCTGCCTCTCTTCTCTCTCCTCTAACCTTGTGATGGTTTATACACGTTGAGTTCTGAGACGCTGTTTCTGACACTCTAGTAAACCATGGCATTTAGACCTTGAAGGGTTCAATGAAAAACGAGGAGTACAAGGAAACGACGATGGTCACAACAGCGACACCAAGAGGAACAGAAAGCATTATCACAAAGGAGTTGAAGCATTCTGCACAAACTGATCTGTTAAGGGTTAAAGATAAAAAAAAAATTACCAGGTAACAAAATGGAGCACACTGATCAGCAACCCAGACAGCAGCTACCACTGAAACGGGAATAATTACCTCAAATTCAGAAATAGAAATCAAGATTCACAGATATGGCAAACAGAATCAAGCTTTTATTCCAAACTGTATCAAGTACAACAAAAAAGGCAATAAATCTCACAACGGGATTCCCTTTAGCAGCAGCTTATCTTCCATTTCACCCCATTTTTTTTTCCTTTCGCTCAAGTCTCAGCGACGACGCAAAAACAAAGCACTCTTCTCTAATTTCTCTCCTTGAGATGCGTTCTACTTCACGTTATATTCTAAAGATGCTGGCTGTCTGACACTCCATGTCCATGACTCATCAACTGTGAAAAGGACGACGCCAGAGTGGGGCGGAAAAGTACGGGATTTTGTTGCTTTTGATAATATTCTTAAATTTTGGTGACTTCGAATGGGAAATAATTATTGCGTTCCACTATGCTTAAGGAAAGGTGAATGCGTGTGAGTGAATCTTTTGAACCCCTTAACAGCAAAATTTGGGAAGAAAATTTGTGGTTATGCCTTTAATCTTATTGATTAATTTGTTATATTGATTAATTAAAATTTGATTTTCCAGAAAACGGTCATATTCTTCAGGTTTAATCTGCCTTTCATCGTTACCGTCAAAAACAGACGTGTGAGATTAAGGAAAGATATTAGGAGATGCCGTAGTTACTATTCTGCCCTTCCTCGTGTTTCTCACTTTTACCTTGTTTTCATAAATTACTGTTTTTCAGTATATTTTGAAGTTCTAAATTTAGCCATATGCACGTGATTTATAAATAATACTGGTTGTTATAAATTTAAGAATTATAGGAATTTTTATGTCAAAAAAATTATAGTAATTGATTATTGCATTTTTTTTGCATGAAAATTGTAAAATATTATTAAAATCATTCTTAGAATTACTATTAATTTTTATTAAATTTATAAATTATTTAAAATTAAATTTTTTTATATTAGTTATTCTTGAAAGATCATAAAATTAATTGATTCTAGGTTCTAAAAGTTTAATCATATCTTAAGTGAACAAAAATTAGTTACCGTAGAACATTTTAAAAAAATATTTTAACTCTCAATATATATTAATTTTATAAACTTTATAATTTCATATTTTATTTATTTTAGTATAATTTTGCTCATTATTTTTGTTATAGTGGATGTTTGAAATAATAATTGGAACTTTCAAAAGTATTTTTCAATCATGATTTACGGTATATGAAGTAAATATGTAAGAGGAGTTTTATCTTAACTTAATGAATCGCACTTATAAAATAAATAAAAGTTACTCCGGGCAATGATTGAAGTTTTGTGATCTTGAAAGTTGAGTATAGAAACAATGATTGAGTGTGATTTTATGTGTGTTCATATTTCTCCTCCTCCTTGACAAACACCTTTTATTTTTATTTTTTAAATTTTTGGAAGCCGACAGTACGTATGTGGGAAGAAACTAGAAAGCAAAGATGGGAGGGAGGTCATCAAAATCATATAAATCTTTTAATTTAATTATAAATTTTGTTTTGTTTTTATTTTATATTAGTTATTGAAGTGAGGTTATGATATAGACAATTATTGGGATAATTAGGTGAGGTGCTATTAAAGACAAAAGAAGAGTCCATGGCGGAGTTGGCTTTAGAGCCGGGAAATCGAGCCAGCCCTTTTAAACCCTTTTAAATTACGGACCGGGTTTAAAAATTGGAGTTTCAAAAGGAAGTTGGGCCTAAAAGGGCTAGCCTTGGAGGGTCAAAGGCCCTGTAGGGCCGGCCCGTTAGGCCCTTTAGCTTTTTCTTTTTGTTTTAATTTCATTGTCCCTCCTACTCATACCCTTGCTGACTCCTCCCTAAGAACCTTAAAATTGTTAAATTTATATATGATGATAATTTACTAATTCTTGATATTTTTACCCCTTAAGCAGATTATATTACTTAACGTGAATTACAATTAAAATTCCTTGAAATTGATAATAGTAGTGAAGAAGATGAAAACAATAGTTGTCATAATCATGTTGCTTAGAGTGTTTAGCTTTTTGCCTTCTTATACTTTGTATGAGACTATGAATTACTTGTACACAATATTTTTTACATTTGATTATGAATTAATAACTATATTTATTTTATTACATGAGGTTTGTAAACGTATAGTTAAATCTTGTGAAAATGACTTCTGGCCCTGCGGGCCGGCCCTAGCCCTGATGCTCTCAGGCCGGGCTTTAAAAAACAGCAATTTTTCTATCTCCAGGCCCTATAGGGCCGGCCCTTTTAGGCCCTGGCTCGTCAAGAGTCGGCCCTGATTCCCATCTCTAGTTGACTTCTAGAAAAATATGCATTAAACAAAAGTTCAGATTCTAAGATTTTTTTCAAATTTATATACATAAATATTATATAATATAATACTTTTGCTTTAAGATTCTACTATAATTAAATTTACATTTCCTGAAATCTTATTGTCCTTCATCATGCATATTGCATGGTGATAATCATCAAGGTGTTACCTTTAATTATGAGTGGTGCTATTTTTTATATTTTTTCGGGGACTGATTTGTGAAGGGGTGATGATATGATTTAAAAGGTTGATTATTTAATTATTATTATTAAATTAAAATAATTATGTTGATCTTCGCTAAATTGACAAACGTTATAATATATAACAATAATAATTATTTTTATATATAACAAGAATTATTACACATAATACAAACTTGTGTTTTTCCTTTTTAGCCCACACAAACTTGTGTTTTTTCGGACGAAATAATAATTTGTGTTATACATAGAGAATATAGTTTTCCTGACCTCAATATGTATAATATGATCATTCTTTGACTTAAGAGTAAGAGATAACTTATTTTTTATGCTCTAAATTTTTGTGAGCTGAGCGGATAGCATAGACATGTATAAAAACAAAGTAATGTTTGTTTTAAATTTTTAGAAATTTTTTTACAGTCTTTAAAATTTTGAGATTAATATATGAAAAAAAATTTTATATCAATTTACAGAAAAATACATAAAAAGCATTTTTTTTAAGGTTGCCAATTCAACACTAAGTAACAACAACAATAATAATTACATGTAAAAAATAAAATTATTTTTTCAAAATTCATAACTTTATGTGCACGTACGATCTGGCAGACCAAACCTACCCCAACAAATTTTCTTGTGGAGGTGACTCAATGGGCGGTCCTAGCCGACACCCTATGTATTCAATTATTTATCATCCCAAACTGTAACATTTGAATTTGATGAGCATAATATTTGTTATATTTAATATTTATCCCAGTAAATCTCATGAAAAAAATGCGTCCTAAGTGTTTAATTTCATAAAACTGAATTCAATAGATCTATACATACTTCATCGGTCCATAATATAAGCTATTTTAATTAATTTATCAAAATTAAGAAATAATAATTAATTCATTAAATATATTTTAAATTTAACATTTTGTTTAACTTTACTTATATTAAATTAGGTTTCAAATGAGATAGAATATACAAAAAGTCGTGTTTAAATAATAATTAAGTAAACAAAATTTTTAAATTAGTATTAATTATTCTTTAAGTGATTTATATTATAAATTTAGATATTTTTTAAAAAATAATTTATATTATGAACTAAAAAAAAAAGTAAGGAAGATACTATTATTTGGATTTTTTGGGTAAGGAAATAAATATGGAATTAAAAAAAAAAGATAAAACGGTGGAGGAGGGGAAAGTGAAATGTGAAAGAGACAACCATTTAATATATTTGTTTTGTTGTTTAAGGAATGTTGTCACAGTACACTATCAGCACAGAGACTTTTCATCGTCCCTCCGGTCACCGTCCTTTAATTCCTGAATGGAACACAATTCTAATATTCAGTTTTGTGTTAAGTGTATATATGTCTTCCAATCCTAAATTGTCGGTTACTTAGATATTTAATAATATAATAAAAAATATATATATCACGTACTAGTTGAAAGTATATAAAAAAAATGTACGTATGTCTTTGATTTTTTTTTTCTCCCTTTAAAAGTGTATGTGAAGTCACTTTAAATTTGAGATCACTTTAAATTTGAGATTTATTTTTTTTTGGGCTTATAGGATTACAATGTAAATAATTTTTTATCTCTCTAAATAAAAATGTTTATTGATATTTACATTTAAATGATAACTCTGCAATTGAATGCCAATAAATTATACTTAAATTTTAATTGTGAATAATATTTTTAGAATCTAAAATTAAAATATTATTTTTTTTATCTTAATTCATTGAATATTAAATTATAATAATGAATCTAGATTAAAAAAACAAATTTTTATAAAACAAAATTATAATTTGAGTTTTGAATAAGGTTGTCGGTTTCTTTTGGGGGGGGGGGGGGTTGTGGTACTTGGATGCACGACTCAATTATGGGGCCAGCGTGTACATGATTACCCCCCTTAGTCAATAAGCTTTAATGAGGGTTGTTCTTGAAAATTGAAATATGAATCTATTAATATTAATATATATTTGGTCTTATTTATAAATAATTTTTTTAATTATATAAAATAAATTGATAGTTAAAAGTAATAAGTATGTCAAAAATATTATATATTTTTTTTATATATGTCCTTATTTATGAAAATAGAGAGAGAATGTATAAAAGTATGAGAGATAGTAAAATATTTTTTTCTAATGTTTTGTTAACTTCATTCATATAGTTAGTTCTCTCTCCCCTAAATATAACTCTTGGTGTGTGTATGTAATAATTAATTATAAATAATTTATATTTAATAAGGATAAAATAGAAAATATGAGCTTACATTTTCAGACACAAAGTGAAAGTTGTTTATAAAAAATATCAGCCACATGAGAGAGAAAATTGTTTATAAATAAAACCAGATGAGTACTCCGTTATCCCCTTTTTTCTCCATATCATAAATATATGAGTGTGTGCAAGGAGTAAAAAATTGGACTGGATCGGCCGGTCGGACCGGAAAACCTGTGAACCTGTCAGTGGTTCAGTTTGATTGATGCGTTAAACCGGTGAACCAGTCAAAACCAGTGGTCAAACTGGTACCCCTTTTTTTAAATATATTTTTTAATTCCTCTAATTACTATCTCGCGCTATTTTTGAGGGAAAAATGAAAGTTTGAAGGTCAAGATGAAGAAAAAAGTAAGTAAAGAAAGAACAAATCTAAAAAAAAAAGATTTTGGGGGATTTAATAATTAATTAATTATAGGAAAGGAGATATCATTGCATAAATACAGACATCATAACTAATACTAATAAATTTTAAACATTTTTTTTCTAAAAATCTTCATTTTTATATATAGAATTTTAAAAATATATTAATATATATATTGCCACTAATAAATTGTAATATTTTAATATGACCGGTGCAACCACCAATTCGACCCCGGTTGTAATATTGACCCTTAAACATGTACCGTGACCGGTTCATTTCTCAATCCCATTTTTTATTTCTTGAGTGTGCCTATATGTATGTACACATATTTATGTATCACTAAAAAATATTTTTATAATCTTTAACTTCATTCATAATTCTCAACTGCTTCTTTATACCCAAACCTTATTAAATATATATATATCTTGTGCAATGTGCATGCCTGTTTAATGTCTAAAATTCTTAGGGCCCGATTGGACAAAAAAAAAAGTAGGAGTGGAAAGAAAAGGAAAGGAAAAAAATGGAAATGAATATAAAATATTTTGTCACCCACGTGTTTGGTTCATACTGGAAAAAAAATAGGTTAATAGGAAAATTTTTATTTAGTTAAAAGAAAAATAAGATAGAAAAATGAGCTAAAAGATATTTTTGCCCATGTTTAAAAAGTATTATTTAATGGCATTTGCTTTAAAAATATTATTTAAAGGCCCGTATTTTCACTTTAGCACATCTAACCATATGCACTCTATAGGCAATACATGGTCATTAATCACTTCAAATAATTCCTACATACGGCTTAACTACCATAGGCTGCATGTAGTAAAAATGTGGAAGAAAGAACTCAGTTTGCTCCTGTTTTTTTAATAATGTAACAGAACAATAACTATGAGATACCCACCAGTCGCTTGTGGTCATGAATGAATGAAAACAGCTTTAACCATATGTATGTGATGAATGGCTCATGGTTACGTGTGACCAAAACAATTTTATTCTTAACCATTACATTATATTCATCACCCACACGTGGTCACAACCACTTTCTGTGGTCTTATTTTGCTCATAATTACGTCATAGTTACATGATAGTTGTCTAACTTTACTTTCACCCGTTGATTCACACATCTCTCTCTTCATCTTTTCTTCTCACTTCCTTCTACTTGATTCACCAATTCCTGCAAAATTTTCAACCAACAAGTATGCAAAAATGTATATACTGAACGAATTGAGTCGTGAATGCTGTGAAATGTATAACAAAGTAACACAAACAAGTACCAAAGCTTAAAACCATGAATGAATAACTCAAAATTTCACATTATTCAAGACAACACTAGATTCAAGTAATGGCAAACTTATCAAGTGAAACAAACAAATGTAAAACTCTTGTTTTTTTTAAAAAATTACCTACAACCTACGGCGTATGAAATCCTAGGTGGAAAAAAAGGAGAATAACAAAAGATAAAAAAATTAAGGTAACCCACCAGGGTCACACTTCTGGCAGAACTTTTCATCATCTGTAAAAAAGACAACAAAAAGCACTGAACAATTAAGCAAACACATAAGCCATAAAAAAATTTCTTGATTATTGCAACCTATAAGAAGAAGAAGAAGAAGAAGAAGAGAACAAACATGTAGTGAGGGTCTTAATCATTCCATCTCTTTTGCCCTTAAAAGTCGTCAACAACCTCCTCTACTATTCGAGCCGCGTAGTCGACGGAATAAACCACTCACCCTCTCTGTTCTTCAGCTCCCTTTGGTTTCCCCAACTTCGGCAATGCAAACTCAGTTCCAAAAGGCCTTACTCTTATAACACCATTGTCACATCAGGGGTATTTAGGTCTTTCGGCCATTTTCCAGGGTGCCAAAAATGGGTCCCCACCATTTTTTATGGGAACCCATTTTCATTTTTCTGATTGAAAACCGGGGGAGGCGGGAAAATATTTTCCGACTAAAAATTTGTACCAAACTGCCATCACCTCTGTGAAAATGAGATTTTCCAATTCCTCTCTCCAATTTTCGTTGAACCAAATGGGCTCTTAAATATTGATCAACTCCTATAATTAATCTAAACCTAAGCTTATGACTAGCTTAACATAGGGAAGAGATCTTCCAAATATGCATACACGCTATTTAGTCAAATGAGCTTTAATAAGTTAGGTTAAACCTACTTTTGGTCTTTGTAGTTTACTATGAGGTTTTTGGTCCCTCAAATTTACCCCGTTTATAACCGTTAATCCTTATAGTTTTAAAAGGACCTAGACTCAAAGTTAACACCGTTAATTTTACCGATGTGTCACTTACTCCATTAACTTTTCTAATATGACACGATGATTGGACAAGACATGGAACTAATGTATTAATATGGGGTTGATAAGCTGGATAAATAATTTAAAAATTAAAAAAAGAAGGGTCAGATCTTAAAATAAGCTATAAGAACGAAAACCCAAATGGTAATAAACTACAATAACTAAAAGTAGGTTTGACCCCTAATAAGTTTCTTTTATTCGAATTAATTTTTAGCATAAAATCACTTAAAATAAGCTAATATAAAAACCTAACAATAATTTTTTTATTTAATAGCATCATGTTCACTTTGAGGATCATGAATTTGATTCCATTAGGGCTCGTTTGGATCAAATAAAAGATTGGAAAGGAAATGAATAGAAAATAAAAGAATGGAAAAGAAGGCAAAATTTTTTGCCTCCGGCGTGTTTGATTCGCATTGGAAAAGAAAATAGGTTGATAGGAAAAAAATTGTTTGGTTCGAAGAAAATGATATAGGAAAATGAGCTTCATGACAATTTTACCCTTGTTTTAAAAATATTATTAAAATATCCTACAGCCAACACAACAAACCCACTATTCCTCCCTTCAAAATGTCTCAGCCTTATCTTCTTCTTCACTTTCTTCTCCTTCCTCTTCATTCTCACCATCCGTACCACCACCTTCACCCACTTCGACTCCTCCGATAAATAAATCGACGGTAGAGGAGGGAATGGTGCACTCAGAGGATTAGGAACATTCAAAGCAAATGATGACGGCATCACTTCAGCTGCTGCTGGTAACACTGCTGTGGAAGAAGAGGAAGTGGATGTCAAAGCCCTTATTATTAAGTGATACATCAAGAGAGATAAAGTGGGAGACAAGGCAAACGTGAAAACATGAAAAAAAAAAACAACTCTATTTGCCCCTATTTTCTCATAACATAACAAAGTAGTAACCATAAGATATCCATCAGCCGCTTGTGGTCATATATGACTGAATGAAAACAATTTTAACTACATGTATGTGATGGGTGGCTCATGGTTATACACGACCAAAATAACTTTACTTTTAACTATTATATACCTATCACCAACACGTGGTTACAACTACTTTTTGTGGTCTTATTTTGCTAATGGGTACATCATGATTACATGATAGTTATCTAACATTACCCTCACCCATTGTACAACCATCAACTGCATATAGTCAACACAACTTGCCTTGTGTGAAATATCAGAGATTTAACTACGTTCACCACATGGGTACTTCATGGTTAACCAATATTCCTCAAGTCAGGTATTTTTGGAATCGAAAATTACGACTCTGCTAGCTTCAACATCACTTCCTCCATTGATTCTTATCATCATCTAACCCTACATGAGTACTTAATCATTAGTGTTCAACGGACGAAGTTGTCTCCCCGTCATGCAGTTACCCCAACTGCCGCCTTCTCGGACTGACGTCTCGCGGCCATTGTTGTCTTCACTTAACTCAACAAATAAGAAGGGAAGCTCAAGCATACAACAAAAAGACCAACCGAAGATACATAGAAGGACCAACCCACCTGTTGTTAGGGATGCACCGTCGTCGCACGCAACATGCCTCTCGCCCTCTATTTTTCTAGTTCCAACTGTGTCCATTTGAGTCTGCTCCTCTGCTTATTTATACTACCTCACCGTCACATCAGAGGAAAATATGACTTTTTTTTTTCAATTTCCCCACCGCTGCAAAATGCATTCATCGGATTGAAAATTAGGAGAGATGGGAAATTTTTTTCCATTGCAAAATTTGAACAAAATAGCCACAACCACTGGAAAATTGTTATTTTCCCTTTCCGTCGACCCATTTTCCGTAAACCAAATGGGACCTTAGTATTCAACCTAATTTTCAGCCTGGCCAACCCTTGTATTGGGAAAAAAAATTGTTGGTAAAATATTTTATCTTTCATTTGAGTCCCTTAAATTAAAATCCAAAAATTATCAAACTCAGTTGAATTAACCAATGACCCACCATGTAAAGAATCGTTGAGAAGAGATGGAATCCTGACTTTGGTTCCATATACAAGTATTAATTAGGACATAAGAAAAACATGTAATTGTCTATTAAAGAAAAGGGAAATTATGGGGTTGTCACTATTAAAGTGAATTTTCAAATAAAAATTAAACGAAAGAAACACACATTTCAACAACTTATATGGCTCCTAAAACGTTCATTCATAAAGGAAGCTGTATGTTCTATACCTCAAGTGGTTAAAATAAGAGTGTGTGGGGTTGCGAGGGCTAGGGGTTAAATTGTCTAAGTAAGCCAAATACTCTTGAATCTAGTGTCATGAAATGTGATCTTGGGACATTAGGTTTGAGATTTGATCCTACTAAAGTTGGCTATTTGTTTTAATTCTTTAAAAATATTTTTATAATTTATAAGATAAGTATAAAATATACTTATAAGAGTTACCCAAACAAATACTAAATCTCCCAACGCTATACCCATCTATCTAATTTTTTTTAAAAAAACCTGTCCATATAATAAAATAGAAACATACACATATATGACAGAAAAGCACAAATTACTATTTGCTTTCAAAAGAAGGCACAGCGTTGGCCGGGTACCATCATCGTCATCATCATATTCTTGGGATTTCCAAAACATTCCATAGAACTCCACCGCTATCATCACTTCTAACATGTCTTTCTTTTCCTAAATTGACTATGATAAGTTTTCTAATTGTTCCTTTTGAATGCCCAATTAAGTCAAGTGGATTTATTTCTTCAACCACTCAAACCAATACATGTATATTCATTTATTATTAGTGGATTTATTTCTTCAACCACTCAAAGCAATACATGTGTATTCATTTATTATTGTTTGCTAATTCAAATTAAGATTATCTCCCTCAATGACATTTATCACTAAAAACCCACAATTTTATCTCAAAATAAACAAGTCATTTCCATTCAATCTAACTAGTTAATGCTCTATATTAGTGGGTTCTTTAGGTAAAAAAAAAAAAAGAGTAAAATAACTAATATGGGTCTTGTGAGCGTGATTTTATATGTTATATCCATAAATTGATCACGAGGCATAATTACATATAACTTATTAAGGAGAAGGAGTATTAGAAATGAGTGTGGCTGTGGAGGGTTGATGTGAACAGCACAACAAAAGCGATGCTTTGAAGACAGAAAGAAAGGGAAGGAATATATAGGTGAGACGCTACAACACTCACCCACCTTCTTGATTGTGATCTCTTCTCTTCCATTGTTTAATTTCTTCACACAGAGAGAGAGAGAGAGAAGTTATATCTACCTGTCTCATAAGCCACGCGAGCTAAGGAGGACACCAACCAAAGAGAAGAACAATATAATGGTAGGTTTTTGAAATATTATGCAGAAAGGGCAAGTTGCAGAATGTGATCATTATTGATCTTGAAGTATTATTGTTAATATGGTCCCCATTCAATTCTAAAAAAGATGACATCTTTGAGATTGTGTTTTCGTTTCTTTGTGGCCTATTATTTTCCCCACTCAAAGATTCTGAAAAGTTTGTGTGACCTGAGAAGAAAAAAAAGGAATTATTCTCATAACTTTTTCATCTCAAAAGTTACACGGCCAAAAAGGCCAACATTTTTTAACAATACAAATAATAATTTGGCTCCCACATCGGAAAGGCAAATTCACAAAGTTGACTTTATAACTCACTTGCCTTTTAATTTTGTGATCATTTTGCCATCCCCCTCCCACGTGCCCCCTTGTGACTTAACACCATAACACGTGTCCAAGTGAAAACCCTTAATAATCATAAAAATTATTTGTTGCCCGTGACTCTATTTATGGCTGCTCCACTTGTTAATTTTTCTGTTTTTTTTTTTTTTACTACGGATAATAACTTATGTAGCGTGTTAGAGGACTTGATTGGTTGATCTTAAAGAGTTCAGACAAAAAAAATTGTGGAAACTATGTAGAAAAAGCTCGCCGCTTCAAAGTTATATTTTCTGCATCAATCTCGAACTTATTTTTTGGGCCTGGCCTTTCATAAAATGGGAAATAAGCCCAATGATGCAGCCCAGTTTCTGTAAGTTCATTCAGTTGCTTAATATAAGCTTACCGTTAAAACAATTGCCAGGATAATAAAATTTTTGGTCCCTCATGTTTGGCTCAGTGATTTGGTCCCCCTCAAATTTCATTTTCACGAGTATTAATTTAGTTCTTCACCTTTCACGAAGCTATCATGTTGCTCTTCTTTAGGCTTAGGGAGGATTATTGACAAATTATCTGAAATGTCAACAACCAATTGTTCAGTTTTTGACTGACAGACTGTAAATGTTGACAACATGTTGCTTGATTGATAACTTCATGAAACATAAAGGATTAAATGGATAAAAATGAAATTTGAGGGACCAACTTGATAATTAGGTCTAATATAAAGGATCAAAAGTTTTATTATCCCCAGCTTATCAAAGACTAAACAAATGACATATGGCCAAACACAAACAACTTACACCTTCATGCATAGACAACAATCTAATCAAGCCATCTTTGAGGACAATTGTTAACGAAAACACATGGACACTATCTCCGGTTCTAAATGCAGGACTTAATTTGTACATACTAGGTCTTATATTTAAGACTAATCAGTTTCTATATTTAGGAGAAGAGGAGTAATCTATTAGAAATAAAAAATTTAAACATAGATCTTATTATTCAAAGAAAAAGAGACCTCAATCTAGTGGGCATAGTCCTCCAAGACCAATTATTAGAAGTCAACGGCTTTATAACCTACTGGCATGAAAGTTCCCTTATAAGTAAGAGGTCGCTTGTAACATCAAGTCGTTAGTGTCTACTCCTCTTATTCATGAGAGAAATGAGAAAAAAAGAAGCTAGAAATGAAAAAGTCTACAGCTACAAACATTATTTCCAATGTTGCAAGAAATTGCCTGGTGTGGTAGGGTTGGCATGAGGTGTAGGGTGTTGGAGAGAGTTGGGAGAAGGAAATGGAGGGCTAGGATGATAATGAATCATCTCTCTGGCACTATTAGAAGAATTGTTGGTGTAAGTGATGAAACAAGAGTTAATGTATGTGGTAGAAGAGCCATCACCAACTTGGTGAATATTTGGCATTTGCAATTCTGGATTACTGCTTTTGAAATCATCTTCAAAATTCAATTGATTATGAAGAATATTACTTCTCTCATTGAGTCTTTGATGGCTTGCATTAAATCCAGAAGCATCTGGAATGATGAAATTGCTAGGTCGTTCTCTCTTTGATGAACCACCCAATGAAGCATTTGATCTGTCACATAAAAATCAATCACGACAAATAATAAACCTTGACTATGCAATTTAGAAGTCAACTTGAATTGAATTGTTTATAAGTATGCTTGTAGCAAACCTGTAAGCCCATGATGAAGGTGTTGGGGAAGTAGCAGTAGAATTTGGATGGCCTTCATTATTCAAAGTTTCAGTTACCTGAGAAACTTTTTCAGCCATAAGCGTTTCACAGGATTCATTTATTTGGGTTCCAGTTTCTGGTCCTAATTCAGAATAACCTGAATAAGAGAGATAGCATCAAACTCTGAAGGAATAATATCACGCAAATTAAAAAGATTATGGTTAGGTATTGAAGAATCATAACAGATAGTTCAAATTGACACTCTATAATAGGAATATATATATGCAAGCGAAACACATGTATACTTACAAGAATTTCTCCCATATACGTTATTGCATCCAGTACATCTACATTTAATGGAGCAACCAACTCCATTCTTCAAAAGGGAACCACCATTAATTAGTTTTTCATACTATAATAGATCAATTTAGAAGCTAGCATACAAAGTACAAGATGATAAACCTCGTAACATTCACAATATTTCTTTTGGCATTTGGATTTCTTGCAGTTGCATCCTCTTATGTGTGCAGTTGAAGCTTGAGTTTTGTTTGGGTCAACCTGCACCCAAAAAAAAAAAAAAAAAATACAAAGACAGATAAGTAAAATGTCAAAAGCAAGGGATTCAGGTTTGTTTGATTTTATTTTTTTAAAAAAAACAAAGCTAAAAACTTGTTCGAAAAACTGTTTTCAATAAGTTGTTTTTCTAAGAAAATTAATTTAAAAAAAATCTAAAAAAACAGTTTTAAGTGATTTTTTGTTTTTATTTTTATATTTTTTTGTATTTTAAGGTCGCTACCTATACACACTATATCACTACTAGCGACTGCTATCGCCACGTCACGTCAAAAACAAAATGTTAAAACAATTATCTAAACAATTTTATTTATTCTTTTTATTTTCAAAACTTGTTTTTAAAATTTTTTTTATAAAACTACTAAAAAAAAGGAAAAAAAAAAAGCGCTTCATCTCAGTTTTAATTCTAACCCCATTTTCAGTTGAAGAATCAGCGCTTCTGTTGACTTTAGGAGCAAATGCAAGAGGGTTACGAGTCTCAGATGCCTTGCGAGCTGCAATCACTGCGTCTTTATGAGTTGGGTTGTTGTGGCAGTTTTGACACGAGCAAGATTCCATACAATATACACCCGAAGTGAAACACTCGCAATAACTGATACAGAAGTTACCAACAAGGGAGAAAATAAGAGCCAATTAAAATCGATCTATTGAGGAAGCTATGTAAATAATCAATAACAAAATGAAAGTTACCAACACAGAGTTGGTCTAGCAGTATATGTCCTCACTAGATCTCTCTGCATCTCAAATTTGAATCCCAGAGAAAATACTTTTAATAGGAGAGGTAATCCTAGACTGGATACCAGATTATAATATTAAAAGAAAAAACAAAGGAATAAAATGAAAGTCACATATGAACTTACAGCTTCAAACACATTGATTTCTTGCATTTGCAATTCTTGCAACCTGCACCTTCTCCAACAGGCGCCGACTTACGCCTACAAAAACTCAACTTGGGATCAGGCTATAATGAAGCAAACACAGAAATAATGGCATAGAAAAATTATCTAATACAAAAACATGTCTAACCGTACGTGACGTACACTTGCCTTTTCTTGTTGGATCTGTTTTGATTAAAACCTTGATCAATAATTGGGTCTGATGATTGTGAAAAATAATCAAGTTTATTGGTCCAAATATCTTGGGAATGATGCAAGTCTCTTTGAGGTGTTTTATACAATGACGGCATTTGATGAGAATGTTGGCTTGTATAGAGATCCAAGGAAGAAGGAGCTGAGTTGGACTGACTAGGTTGTCTTGTAGAAGTCCATACATTATTCATGTATGAATTGATTGTCGGCATAATGCGCATGTGTGAATTAACATTACTAGTTGTAGGATCCATGTCATAGTCCGGAGAGCGCCTCGACATATGTTGGCTCTGAACACAAAGACAAGAGTGCTTTTAGAATGATCCTCCATATTCAACACAGATAATAAGTAGAACCTTAGACCCAAAAAAAAAAAAAAATTGCAAGTCTACTCACTATTAGTAATTACTCCCTTGGTCTTTAATATAAGATATATTTAAAAAGTTGATTTTGGTCCTAAATATAATATAAAATTTTCATATTTGTCAATATTTTCTTAATTTACTTCTATTAATATTCCTTTAATAATAATCAAGGACGAGAAGGAATGACGAATTTAAGAAATGTGATCAAGATGTTTTAAAAAATATACGTTATATTAACTAACTTTTAACCAACTTCCTTAATCTCATCAAATTAGGAAAATATGTTTT
Source organism: Albizia julibrissin (assembly GCA_037074505.1). Classification (NCBI taxonomy): domain Eukaryota; kingdom Viridiplantae; phylum Streptophyta; class Magnoliopsida; order Fabales; family Fabaceae; genus Albizia; species Albizia julibrissin. The sequence continues at coordinate 10,559,623 of CM073482.1, forward strand.
ATATTAAGTAGTGGAGGAGTAGTAAATTAGTATCAAATAATGAAACTCCACCACTACAGAAAACACATATTACTACCCTAAAAGACGTCCCTTTTCAAAAAAGGGAAGTAAAAAATCGACGAATTGACATTTCTGTAATTATAAGCTAATTGAGCAACTTTAAGCGTCCCAATTAAAATTAGGGACGTGTAAATGGAACTTTAGGCGTTCCAAAAATTTATTGGAACTCCTAAAGTAGGGCTATTAGCGGCAAAAGACGTGCATTTTGGCGAGAATAAAAATTTAAAAAACTTTAAACGTCCTTATTATAATTATGAATGTATATTTATAACAGTTTATGCATCCCTAATCAAAATAGGGATGCATAAACTAAATTTTCTATCTTTTAAATCTAAATAGGCGTCTCTATTTAAAATAGGGACGCCCATTTATAACAGTTTATGCGTCCCTAATAAAAAATAAGGACGCATAAACTAAATTTTAAATCTAAATAGGCATCCCTATTTAAAATAGGGACGCCTATTTATTAACTTTATGTATATAAAGTCTGACAAAGCTGAGTTGCACAACTTTTATTTTATCATTACGTGTAACTCTCCTCTCACTCCCTCTCCTTGTGCTTTTCCCGCGCCTCTTCCTTGTCTCTCTCACCCTCTCCCCCCCCCCCGCCTTCATCCAATCTCCTCCATTCCTCATGCATCCATGCTAGGTACTTCCATCTGTGCCTGCGCACCCTTAAAGACCTTGTTCAGGCCACACTCTCTGTCAGCCTCTACCACGCCCACCACATCTCCCGCTTCCTCCACCCCCACCCCCACCCTTCCCTTCTCCATGATTGCGCCGAGCAAATTTCCGACTCCGTTGATGACCTCCACCGGAGCCTTAAAGAGGTTAAGCACCTCCGCAAGTCCACGTTTCAGCTTTCAATAAGCAACGCCCAGACCTGGGTCAGCGCCACCATGACCGACGACGATACCTGCCTCGACGGTTTTGGCCTCCTCTACGATCCTGTGGTCAACAAGATCAAGTGCAAGATCAATCGAGTGGCCTGGGCCACCAGCAACGCCCTCTACATGATCAACCACCTCTACCACAGCCGTCAGATTCATAACTCCAACCCCTCCGATTAACTTTTCAAATTTTTCAACTTGTTGTTAATCCGGTGGTATGATAATTATTGTTGTTGCTACTAGTTATGAAGTGCGTGTGTATGTGTGTGTCAAACATCTATTATGTAATATTATCAGTCTCATACAAATGTACGTGCATCTACTTACTGGATCTTCCAAAGCGAAATTATTTTCCTGCAAGAAATAGGTATATAAATTTTGCTTGGAGAAAGGGACTTTAGGCATACTTATTTCAATTAGGGACGCCTAAAGTTCAGCTTTTAGGCGTCTCTTCCCTTAGGGATGTTATTTCTATTATTTACTATGTCGCTTGCATAGGTGTCTCCCCATATAGGGACGTTAAAAGACTTAAAATAAAAACGTTAAAAGTGTTTTTTGTAGTAGTGTTCTGAACTACTATGCTATGAATTAAAATATAGCCAAAAGTTTATTTTTAAAACCATAATGTGATGCCTTTGTCATGTTGTACCTTTAGCATAATAATAAATTACAAAAAAATAGCAATAAAATATTTTGTTACGAATAAAAAAAATTTAGTGATATAATACAACGATAAAGATGAAAGACATTATTTAGTGGCATCTCATTAAATAGGATGTTAAAGGGTAGAGAGAAAATTAATGATTGAGTAGGTGCTACCCATCTATCGAAGATGAAATTGATGAGAACCCTCTTGATTACTTACAGCAAAAATATATATATTAAATATCAAACATCGATCTATCAATTGAAAGCCTAAACATATAGTAAAAAAGAGTAAGAAAATACCATTTTAATTTCAAAACCTAAATCACTGATTTCCTATTGTTATATTCCTATAGTCAAAAGTCAAAACCTATATTCTTATAGGCAACAAGATTGCTAATTTGAGATTTTGAAATTCATATGGTGTTTTCTTTTTTTTTTCCAAAACATATAACTGCATGCACGAAAGATAATACCCATAATTAATTCACTCTCACCTCATTGAGGTTGCTAGCCATCGCAGCAAAATTGATAAGTTGATGATCTTGCATTAGCTCAGTTTCTGTGGCTGCCTTGTGTTTAGAAGTTTGGTATCTGATTTCGTGTTGTGAGTCAACAGCACTATGCAAGTTCTCAAAGGTACTCTGAGGTAATAATTGAGGCATAAAACTACAAGGTCTAAGTGGTAGTGTTGGATCCAATGATTTCTGTATTAGACCCTTAGGAGCATATGCTATATTAATGGGATTAAGACTCTCCAAATCACATCTTGGCCCTTCAATTTCTGATACTGATGATGTGACTAATCTCTGGATCGTAGAAGGAATTTGCTCCTCATCAAAATCATGGCTATTACAATCATATGCTGATGATTCTTGTGGTGTGTCATCAAGTGTACAGTTTCTGCTTAACTGCTCAAAGAAAGCATTATTGGCTTGATCAGTAAGCTCACTTGAGACCTGATAAGGTGAGTGATCTGTGTATGAAGCACCAGCTTCACATGAACGGATTTGTAAGCCACGTTCAAATGGAACATCTGGTTTTGTTGCACCTGAAAAAGGAGTGTGGTGAAGAGGCGTGTCTGGTTTTATTGGAGGAATGTCATCTATATATCTGAACTCAAATGATTCCTGCTCACATAGTTGGGACATCATCAATTAGAAATATTATCAAGATCAAAAAAATCAAAGGATGAGTTGTACAAAAAAATTCCCAAGTAATTAACCAAACGATCCAGAATATTGGTAAAACAAAACCCATATCAGATTATAGTTCTCAACGCCTACCATAAAGTATTCTAATTCTAATTCAACTCCATGGATATATGCATATGTATATTCAAATGTCAGGAAGAGAACGCCCAAGCACATACACTCACGACTCGCTAACCCGCAACACAAGCAAATTATAATTAGCTCCATCGTCATTAAAATATGACTTATAGCTATTCAAGATCACGTCTTGTATGTATTCTTGTTGCATTTGGGAAAAAGAAAAGAAACTCAAGAATCAATATGGCAACAAATTAAACCAGAACATACTTTTTACATAATATTTAATTACATGTGCGTGTTTTAATTACCAAACAAATAACAACAAAATCAGAAGCCTTAATGAATAAAGGGCCAGAACGTGACTTGTTGAGAAAGAGAAAATCGCATACAAGATAAAGCAATGTTCTTTTCAAACCAAGAATGAAGAAAACACAGAAAACATGAGTTTAAAAAACAGTAAATAAAGTTGATGAAGCTGACCTGAGAGTGATTAGGGGAAGGAGGGGCAATTGGGTTCGCTTCTTCTGGTGCGTCCATGTTGTGAGAGAATTGAGAATTGAGAGTTGAGAATTAATGAATGCTATGTTAAAATGTTCTCTGGGCGCCAAGGCTTTCGTCCGTCGTCGTCCCCTGAAAAAAAAAAAAAAAAAAAAAAAAGCGCGGGAGAATATTTTCAAGGATTACGATAGCCATAATAATATAATCCACACCGTCCATGGGTTTTCTTTTTGGGCCATATATAATCCACCGTAAATCTGGTCTCCTTTAGTTTGTTGTAAATATCATTAGTATTGCGAGGCTTTTTTTTATTAATTTTTATTTTCAATTTTTTATTAATTAAAGCATATGCTTGTTTTTTTATTGAAGAATATATATACACTTGTATTGTTTTATCGGAAAATTTAGAAAAATTTAGAGGAATGAAGACATGCACATACATAATCTAACAAAATTTTGATTATATCCAACTAACTGAAGTATTTAACTTCATATCTAGGCGGAAAAGAAACTCTCCACTTCTTTATCATCAACTTTAAACTATTGAGACTTTTTTTTCCCCCTTGAGAAGTGAGACTGCATTTTTTTTTATAGAAAGTAAAAAAGTATACAAAATATTTTAATAAAAAGGTAGAAAGATATAAACTATTTAAATCAAATTTTAATGATTTAAATTTATTTATATACTTTTTTTGTTATTTGATATTATAATGGTATTTTTATAGGATATTAAATCCAAACATTTTAAAGTTGATCTAACGGTAAGAATAAATAAATGAGAAAAAGTGAACAATAAAGGAAGTAGAAAAGTTATTTTCCCACAAAAACTAATAAATTTAAAATTTTTAATTAAATCAAGACGCCTAATTGAAATTTTTTTAATATTATTAAAAGACCAAAATTTCCTCAAAGTTAAAAAAGTATTCCTTATCACCTTTTGGGTTATCGTGCAATGTCATTGGTTGATTTTGATACATGGCTGCCGTTCTTAAAAAAGCATCAAGTTTAGTATTAAAACATTAATTAAGTCACAAATCCAGAAATCATACCAAATGGTAATATTAAAAAAATTATTAGATTTACTATGTATTATATCTCAAGATTATACATGGATTTTATAACATATATTAATATTTTATCATATTATATCTACCCTAGAAGCATAAATGTTAGATGTTGTGATTTGATTATATTATATTAAGTTAGATTTCATGGTTAGCCTATTTGTTTATGGTTTGTCTATAAAATTTTATTTATATACCCTCTTTGATTTAAGAATTAGTAATAGGAAAAATCTCACAAAAATACCACTTCAATTTTGCAATCCCAAAAAGATCAATCTAATAAACAAAAAGACACATTGATCACACGGTATCAAATTGAGATTTCAATGTTTGAAGTAAAAGATCAAAGAACCCCTAAGAGATTTTCTTCATTGACTTTTTAACTCTTGTTCTATAAACCCTACAAATAGGGGTCGAAATAGGCCAGACGTCATGTCAAGGGTTTATGGCTTGGTCTGTTTGGGATCTGGTCAGGTTTGGCCTGTTAGTCAAAAAGGCTAGGCTAAGGTCTTTTTTTAAGCTTGTTTTTCTTAATAGGTCAGGTCAAGGCTTATTAATAGGCCTTTTAGCCCAGTCAGGCCGCCCTGTTAAGTATTTGAAAAAAAAATACTCTACTTGAAAATGAAAAATAAATGATTATGAAAGATAAAAATAAATAATTACATATTATCTACCCTAATTATTGGAGTTCATTATATCCGTAAATTAATTAGTTTATTTTAGTTAATTCATTTTCTTTTAGTTTATTATTACTTATTATCTACCCAAATTACTGAATTTTGTTATATTTAGAAATTAATTATTTTATTTTAGGTAATTCATTTTCCTTTAGTTAATTCATTTTCTTTATAAAGACTGCAAACCCATTATTACATTGTGATATACAACTTTGCGGGATATTTTTCCTAATCGATTTAAAATAGTTATCTTTTTAAATATAAAAAAATATGAAAAAAAAATTGTTTCTTTTAAAAATTGCAGGCCCTTTAACAGGCCTCAGGCCAGGTCAGGTTCAAGCTGACAGCAAAGCATGTGATAGACTACTGGCCAGGCACATGCCAATTTGCTATAATACAAGACAAGTTTGTTAAGGCAAAGTCTGACCTGACCTGTTTCCACTCCTACCTACGAAAATATACTCAAATGCTACAAGGTGAAAAATATTTCCCAAGTGCTACACCTGAGATTGTTCTCCCTATGAACGAGTTATAAAACCGATGCAACCTCAATTTTTTCCCTTAGCTTGTATCTGATTGGATAAAAGATCAATGAAACTCGATCTTGGGCTAAACAACTTCTAAACTTTATCACTTCTTTTCCTATCCCCTCCCTTCGAATCAAATCAAACAAGCCCTTAATCTTCAATGACTTTGGCATTTCTTCAAATCCTCCCTTTTGGTCATCCATGTTTCTCTTGTAATTATAGCTACCACCATAACTTCAAATCATATTCTAAACGTTTGACAATAGCATATCCCCTCTCTCTTCCATTTCTTCACTCCCTTTCTTTTATATTTTTCTTGAGCATCCGAGTTTATATTGTGCTTTTGTGATTAAATTATGCAGACGGGAAAACGGTTTTTGCAGTGTATAATGTCGTCTGCAAGAGAAGAATAGAGATGATAGGAAGGAGAAGTGCTTGTTGGCATCAAAGAAAAAGATTGTGGCTACACTATCCAGCAATTCAAATGGAAAAGGCTACATCGAGAATGCTCTTCTTTTACTTTCAAACGTCTAAGAGCTGTATTACAAAAATAGTTAAAATAGTTTTACAAGTTGTCAACCATGTCACAAATGTAGTAAATTTTCCACAATTTCACTTAATAATTAGTTGAATTCCCCAAGTGTAAAAGTTGTAGTAAATAGTATTATAAAAATGGTTAAATGGCTTTACAAGTTATCATTCCCCAAATCTCACAATCTCACATAATAATTAGCGGGGCCAACTCCCCTGAGATTCTAATTGTAAATGAATCAGCATCCCTTTTTATTTGTTTAAAATTTATTACAACTAAGATTTTCATTTTAATAATATGCAAACCATAACATTTCTAGATAAAAGAGGTCATGGGTTTATATATCTCTCTAGCAACGTAAGGTTTCATGAACTAACTTTGTGGGCTTTAGTTTTCTGCTTCTGCTAATATGATCGCCACTATTCCCATGGGCTGCAACTACTTTTGAACCCTGCCTGGGAATGGTTTTCCCTTGTTTTTCATTGGCTTCAACCATAATGAAATAAGTTAAAGAAATGCAAGAGAGAAAGAGGAGAGGGATATGCGAGTGTGGAACCTTATATACTTTTGATCCTTTAATTTTATAAAGTATATTTTTAGTCATATTATTCTAACATCATTAATATTGCTAACAGAAATCGCTTACGCTGCAAACTTTAGTGATGACTCAGCAACGGCTGATAAAGCATATTTAAGTTTTTATTATTTAATAAAAAATTATATTAAAAAAATTTACAACTATTATATTAAAAAAATTAAAACTTAAATACTCTTTATTAGCCGCTCAGTTATCATTTGAGTTTGCAGTGTTAGCGTTTCCATTAGCAACATTAACGGCGGTAGAAGTATGAGACCGAAACCATACTTCATAAAGTTAAGAAATTAAAAATATATCTCATGTAAAACTTAAAAGTATACCTCATGTATTTATAAAAAAACATACTTTATATAAAACTTAAAGGAATAAAAATATATTTTAACCTTTCAGAATATGACTGGTGAAGTTGTTGTGGTTTGTATTATTATTAGTATAATAATTGGTTCTTTCTTATGCATTAAGGTTGAATGAGGTAATTAAAATTGATTTTAAAAGGAGTCAATGTCTTGAGTTGGATTTATATTTTATTATACCATATATGTTAGGATAGGATTGATATTGAGAATTTTTAAAATAAACTCCATTAACTCGTAATTGATGGTAATTAATTTAAAAGCAAATGGAGTTAAGGATTAAAAAATGAAGGGCATTGAATCAAAGCAGCAAAGATATGATCCTCAGAGTCAGACATGACGATATTCATCTGGAAATTTTAGATGCTCAAATAAGAAAACACTTGAGAAAAGAAATAAAGACATTAGCCTAAATTTTCTAATCAAAGTAAAACAAGTGTATCCAATAAAAATACACCAATTGTACTCGTTCACCAGCTTGTCTATATTCATATAGTATTATGTATTTATTATAAAATCCATATGATTATTATAAAAGGGAACCGACTCCATTCTTTATTGCATCCAGTACATCTACATTTAATGGAGCAACCACCTCCATTCTTCAAAAGGGAACCACCATGAATTAGTTTTTCATACTATAACAGATCAATTTAGAAGCTAGTATACAAAGTACAAGATGGTAAACCTCGTAACATTCACAATATTTCTTTTGGCATTTAGATTTCTTGCAGTTGCATCCTCTTATGTGTGCGGTTGAAGCTTGAGTTTTGTGTGGATCAACCTGCACCCAAAAAAAAAACCAAAGACGGACAAGTAAAATTCAAAAGCAAGTGATTTAGGCTTGTTTGATTTTTTTTTTTGAAAAAAAAACAAAGCTGAAAAACTTGTTTGAACTTTTTCATTAAGTTGTCTTTTTAAGAAAATTAATTTAAAAAAATTAAAAAAAATTTATAAGTGATTTCTTCTTTTTTTTAATATATTTTAAGGTCGCTACCTATCCATACTATATCACTACTAGCGACTACTATCGCCACGTCACTTCAAAAACAAAATGTTAAAACAATTATATAAACAATTTTTTTTTTGTTTTTATTTTTAAAACTTGTTTTTTAAAAATTTTTTTATAAAACTACTTAAAAAAAAGGAAAAAAAAGTGTTTCATCTCAGTTTTAATTCTAACCCCATTTTCAGTTGAAGAATCAGCGCTTCTGTTGACTTTGGGAGCAAATGCAAGAGGGTTACGAGTCTCAGATGCCTTGCGAGCTGCAATCACTGCGTCTTTATGAGTTGGGTTGTTGTGGCAGTTTTGACACGAGCAAGATTCCATACAGTATACACCCGAAGCGAAACACTCGCAATAACTGATACAGAAGTTACCAACAAGGGAGAAAATAAGAGCCAATTAAAATCGATCTATTGAGGAAGCTATGTAAATAATCAATAACAAAATGAAAGTTACCAACATAAAATTGGTCTACCAGTATATGTCCTCACTAAATCTCTCTGCATCTCAAGTTCGAGTCACAGAGAAAATACTTTTAGTAGGAGAGGTAACCATGAATCATAGACTGAATACCATATTATAATATTAAAAGAAAAAACAAAGCAACAAAATGAAAGTTACATATGAACTTAGCTTCAAACACATTGATTTCTTGCATTTGCAATTCTTGCAACCTGCACCTTCTCCAACAGGCGCCGACTTACGCCTACAAACTCAACTTGGGATCAGGCTATAATGAAGAAAACACAGAAATAATGGCATAGAAAAATTATCTAATACAAAAACATGTCTAACCGTACGTGACGTACACCTGCCTTTTTCTTACTGGACCTGTTTTGATTAAAACCTTCATCAATAATTGGGGCTGATGATTGTGAAAAATAATCAAGTTGATCAGTCCAAATATCTTGGGAATGATGCAAGTCTCTTTGAGGTGTTTTATACAATGAGGACATTTGATGAGAATGTTGGCTTGTAGAGAGATCCAAGGAAGAAGGAGCTGAGTTGGACTGACTAGGTTGTCTTGTAGAAGTCCATACGTTATTCATGTATGAATTGATTGCCGGCATTACTAGTTGCAGGATCCATGTCATAGTCCGGAGAGCGCCTCGACATATGTTGGTTACTTAGTCATAAAATATTTTAAACTAAATAAAGGATTATTAAAAAAATTCTCATATAAAACTACTTAAAATAGAAAAATTTTAAATTCAGTTGATAAATTCAACAAATCATTAATTGAGTTATTAACTCAATTTAAAATTTTAAAATCTGGTTAGAACTACTTTAATCACATCTCTCATCTGTTAAAAGAGTTTTATTGTGTATGACTTTATATATTACTTTATATATCAACATTAACATATAATAAAATAAAATATGATTTGCTAAATCAAAGAAAATATTTTTATGTTCTAAAAGGGTCATTAAGAATACTTTATAGTCCGGAGAGCGCCTCGACATATGTTGGTTACTTAGTCATAAAATATTTTAAACTAAATAAAGGATTATTAAAAAAATTCTCATATAAAACTACTTAAAATAGAAAAATTTTAAATTCAGTTGATAAATTCAACAAATCATTAATTGAGTTATTAACTCAATTTAAAATTTTAAAATCTGGTTAGAACTACTTTAATCACATCTCTCATCTGTTAAAAGAGTTTTATTGTGTATGACTTTATATATTACTTTATATATCAACATTAACATATAATAAAATAAAATATGATTTGCTAAATCAAAGAAAATATTTTTATGTTCTAAAAGGGTCATTAAGAATAATTCATAGAAAAAAAATAATGTAACATATATCATGACAGTATCGTTGATATCAATTAAATGATTGTTGAAAAATCAATCAATTGATACTAATGGTACAAAAAAATGTGAGTTTTTAAAAAAATATTATAATTATTTTTTTCAGCTGAGACAAGACCAAAAAAAAAGGAATGCTTGAAAAAATAAAAAAAATCAATAGAAATAAAAGTCACTTTTACCGATATTAATATAAATAAAGAATAATTTTCCCTAAGACATAAATGTATGTTTTTTTAAAAAATAATTTAGTTAAGATTTCAATGTTTTAATTTCATTCTTTAGTGCAAATCATTAATGTTAATCATTTTTTTAATTAGAGGCCTGTAAATTTGATATACTTCTAAGGATACGTTAAATAAAAAGATATTAAATGTATTTAACATTTCATAAAATGCTTTTCATACTGAAATATAGAACTTTGGAAAAAAAATTATATATGTAATAAATATAGTAAAATTTATGCTTACTATATTTATTAAAAAAATTTATATTGATATATATTATAAATTTTTTTTCAGAAAAATTCTTTCGTGAGAATAAAATGAACTCCTTGTTATACGTTTTTCTCTTACTATTATAGTTAATATATTTAAACTATAGATGAATCATATTTTATTTTATTGAATATTAATATATATATATATATATATATATATATATATATATATATATATATATATATATATTGAAAAATATAAGTTACAAAACAAATGAATCTTTTTAAAGAGATGAGAGAATAAAGGAAATGGCATTAAAGTTATTTTACCTATATTTTAAAATTTTAAATTGGGTCAATGACTCAATTAAATTTTTTTTTTAATTTACCAACATGTTTTAGAAATTTTCTATTTTAAGTGACTTTAAATGAGATTTTTCCTATTAAAAATATATTACACATCACCTTTTACCAATTAAATCAAAGGTAATCATTTACCTATCTCCTCCCTTTAAACCAAACAGGCCCTTAATCTTCAATGGCTTTGATACTTCTTCAAATCCTCACTTTCGTCACCCATGTTTCTCTTGTAATTATAGCTACCACCACAACTTTAAATCATATTCCAGACGTTTGACAATAGCATATCCCCTCTCTCTTCCATTTCTTCACTCCATTTCTTTTATATTTTTCCTGAGCATCGGAGTTTATATTGTGGTTTTGTGATTAAATTATGCAGAGGTGACAACGGTTTTTGCAGTGTATAATGTCGTCGGCAAGAGATGAATAGAGATGACAGGAAGGAGAAGTGCTTGTTGGCATCAAAGAAAAAGATTGTGGCTACACTATCCAGCAATTCAAATGGAAAAGGCTACATCGAGAATGCTCTTCTTTTACTTTCAAACGTCTAAGAGCTGTATTACAAAAATAGTTAAAATAGTTTTACAAGTTGTCAACCATGTCACAAATGTAGTAAATTTTCCACAATTTCACTTAATAATTAGTTGAATTCCCCAAGTGTAAAAGTTGTAGTAAATAGTATTATAAAAATGGTTAAATGGCTTTACAAGTTACCATTCATGTTATAAGCGAAGTAAACGTCTCACAATCTCACATAATTAGCGGGGCCAACTCACCTGAGATTTTAATTGTAAATAATTCATCATCCATTTTCATCTGTGTTATTTGAAAATAGAACTTACAAGCCAATCTCATTCATGATTTTGGATTGTGATCCACAAAAAGAGAGAAGCAGATACTTTGTTTTAACTTAAAACAATTAAATTAAAAACTTCAAAAATTAGAAGCCACCCTAATATCATCCATCTAGAATTACATGCATGGCGCCTGCGGTGTGAATCCGGCAGCATGATGAGCCACAATCTTTTTTTATATGAAAGAATCAATGATGTTAAGATGAGGATAATGCAGTTACAGTGCAGCTTCTAGTAAAGGACAAGTACAAAGAAAAGCTACAAGTGAAGGATTAAGAAGCTTGATAAAGCCCATTATGTCAGCACTAACAAAAAATCAAGCAAGTGCAGTAAATCTTATGTGACCATGTTGCTTGATCTTGCAAGGGTCTGCTTGCAAATGTTAATATGCTTCCTTGATGCCCACTGATATGATGGAGAGTAGCTTCATTATAAACGAATAGTGATGAGTGAGAGTTGTTTCCAATACGATAATGCCATTTACTATCACTTTTAACGACCTCCATATTTGGGAGAATTCAAAAATTAAGTGAGGTTATGGGAAATTTACTATATTTGTAACTTGATTGATCAGTGATCACTTGTAAAATGATTTTAACCATTTTCATAACGTCATTTACTACCATTTTTAACAATTTCCACACTTATATGGACTTCAAGTGATTGAGATATTTTGTGGGAAATTTACTATACTTGTAATACGATTGACTATTTGTGAAACTATTTGAACTACTCTTATAACATTATTTACTGTCACTTTTAACAACTTTTATACTTGAGAGAATTTAATTATTTGAGTGAGGTTGTGAGAAATTCACTATATTTTTTAAGTTGATTGACCATTTGCAAAACGATTTTAATTATTTTCGCAACACCATTTACTACTACTTTTAACAACTTTTACTGTTGGGAGAATTCAACTAATTGCCTGAGGTTATGAGAAATTTAGTACACTTATAATGTGAATATGTGATTGACAAATTATAAAACAAGTTTAACAATTTTTATTTGTTATGCCATTCATTACCACTCTTAATAACGATCCGGTGATAATGGCATTCAATTATTATAGGCTAAGAAACTAACATCTGTGATGCCGTTCCAAGTTATGTCACTAGTGGTTGTAATTTACATTCTTTATATTTGTTTAAAATTTATTACAACTAAGATTTTCATTTTAATAATATGCAACCATAACATTTCTAGATAAAAGAGGTCATGGGTTTATATATCTTTCAATCAACGTAAGGTTTCATGAACCAACTTTGTGGGCTTTAGTTTTCTGCTTCTGCTAATATGATGGCCACTATTCCCATGGGCGGCAACTACTTTTGGACTCTGCCTCATCCTGGGAATGCTTTTCCCTTGTTTTTCATTGGCTTCAACCATAATAAAATAAGTCAAAGAAATGGAAGAGAGAAAGAGAAGAGAGATATTTGACTGAGGAATCTTCAGAATAGGTTAAAGTCAATATATTTTTATCTTTTAATTTTATAAAGTATATTTTTGATTCAATTATTCTAACATCATTGATATTGCTAACGGAAATCGTTTACGCAATAAATTTAAGTGATGACTCAGTAGAAGCTGACAAAGCATATTTAAGTTTTTATTATTTAATAAAAAAATATATTAAAACAATTTACAACAATTATATTAAAAAAAATTAAAACTTAAATACTCTTTATTAGTCGCTGAGTTATCACTTGAGTTTGCAGAGCCAGCGTTTTCCATTAGCAACATTAAAAGTGTTAGAATTATGAGATCAAAAACCATAATTCATAAAATTAACGAATTAAAAATATACCTTATGTAAAAATTAAAAGTATACCTTATGTATTTATATATATAAAAAAAGTATACCTTAGGTAAATCTTAAATGAATAAAATTATACTTTAGCCCTTCAAAATATGATCAATGAAGTTGTTGTGGTTTGTATTATTATTATTATTATAATTGGTTCTTTCTTATGCATTAAGTTTGAATGAGGTAATTAAAATTGATTTTAAAATGAGTCAATGTCTTGGGTTGGATTTATATTTTATTATACCATATATGTTAGGATAGGATTGATATTGAGAATTTTTAAAATAAATTCCATTAACTCGTAATTGATGGTAATTAATTTAAAAGCGAATGGAGTTAAGGATTAAAAAATGAAGGGCATTGAATCAAAGCAGAAAATATATGATCCTCAGAGTCAGACATGACGATATTCATCTGGAAATTTTAGATGCTCAAACAGGAAAACACTTGAGAAAAGAAAGAAAGACATTAGCCTAAATTTTCTAATCAAAGTAAAACAAGTGTATCCAATAAAAATACACCAATTGTACTCGTTCACCAGCTTGTCTATATTCATATAGTATTATAAAATCCATATGATTATTATAAAAGGGAACCGACTCCATTCTTTATTGCATCCAGGACATCTACATGTAATGGAGCAACCAACTCCATTCTTCAAAAGGGAACCACTATTAATTAGTTTTTCATACTATAATAGATCAATTTAGAAGTTAGCATACAAAGTACAAGAAAGTACAAGATGATAAAACTCGTAACATTCACAATATTTCTTTTGGCATTTGGATTTCTTGCAGTTGCATCCTCTTATGTGTGCGGTTGAAGCTTGAGTTTTGTATGGGTCAACATGCACCCAAAAAAACAAAAATACAAAGACAGACAAGTAAAATGTCAAAAGCAAGTGATTTAGGCTTGTTTGATTTTATCTTTTTTTTTTAAAAAAACAAAGATGAAAAATTTGTTTGAAAAACTGTTTTCAATAAGTTGTCTTTTTAAGAAAATTAATTTTTTAAAAAAAAATCTTAAGAAAAACAGTTTTTAAATGATTTCTTGTTTTTATTTTTATATTTTAAGGGAGAGCGCCTCAACGTATGGTGGTTCTGAACAAAAAGACAAGAGTGCTTTTAGAATGGCCCTTCATATTCAACACGGATAATAAGTAGAACTTTAGACTCAAAAAAAAGAAAAAAGAAAAAGAAATTGTAAGTCTACTCACTATTAGTAATTACTTCTTTTGGTCTTTAATATAAGATATATTTGAGGAGTTGATTTTGATTCTAAATCTAAGATAAAATTTTTATATTTGTCAATATTTTTTTAATTTTTACTTCTATTGATATTCTCTTAATAATAATCAAGGAGGAGAAGAAATGACGGATTTAAGAAACGTGACTAGGATGTTTTTAAAAATATACGTCATATTAACCAACTTTTAACCAACTTCCTTAATTTTATTAAATTAGGTAGATATGTTTTATATTAAGAAGCGGAGAGTAGTAAATTAGTACCAAATAATGAAATAAAACCTTCTGAACTATGCTATGAATTAACATATAGCCAAAAATTTATTTTTAAAACCATAATGTGATGCCTTTGTCATGTTGTACCTTTAGCATAATAATAAGTTACAAACAATAGCAATAAAATATTTTGCCAAGAATAAAAAAATTTTAGTAATAACATACAACAATAAAGATGAAAAACATTATTTATTAGTGGCATCAAGTTCTCATTAAATAGGATGTTAAAGGAGATCGATGGGGAAAATTAATGATTAAGTAGGTGCTACCCATCTATCGAAGATGGATTGATGATAACCCTCTTGATTACTTACGGCAAAAATATATATATTAAATATCAAACATCGGTCTATGAATTGAAAGCCTAAACAAATAGTAAAAAAAAAAGTAAGAAAATACCATTTTAATTTCAAAACCTAAATCACTGATTTCCTATTATTATATTCCTATAGTCAAAAGTCAAAACCTATATTCTTATAGGCAACAAGATTGCTAATTTGAGATTTTGAAATTCAAACGGTGTTTTCTTATTTTTTTTTCCAAAACATATAACTGCATGCACGAAAGATAATACCCATAATTAATTCACTCTCACCTCATTGAGGTTGCTAGCCATCGTAGCAAAATTGATAAGTTGATGATCTTGCATTAGCTCAGTTTCTGTGGCTGCTTTGTGTTTAGAAGTTTGGTATCTAATTTCATGTTGTGAGTCAACAGCACTATGCAAGTTCTCAAAGGTACTCTGAGGTAATAATTGAGGCATAAAACTACAAGGTCTAAGTGGTAGTGTTGGATCCAATGATTTCTGTATTAGACCCTTGGGAGCATCTGCTTTATTAATGGGATTAAGACTCTCCAAATCACATCTTAGCCCTTCAATTTCTGATACTGATGATGTGACTAATCTCTGGATCGTAGAAGGAATTTGCTCCTCATCAAAATCATGGCTATTACAATCATATGCTGATGAGTCTTGTGGTGTGTCATCAAGTGTACAGTTTCGTCTTAACTGCTCAAAGAAAGCATTATTGGCTTGATCAGTAAGCTCACTTGAGCCCTGATAAGGTGAGTGATCTGTGTATGAAGCACCAGCTTCACATGAACGGATTTGTAAGCCACGTTCAAATGGAACATCTGGTTTTGTTGCACCTGAAAAAGGAGTGTGGTGAAGAGGCGTGTCTGGTTTTATTGGAGGAAGGTCATCTATATATCTGAATTCAAATGATTCCTGCTCACATTATCAAGATAAAAAAAAATCAAAGGATGAGTTGTGCAAAAAAATTCCCAAGTAATTAACCAAACGATCCAGAATATTGGTAAAACAAAACCCATATCAGATTATAGTTCTCGACGCCTACAACAAAACATTCTAATTCTAATTCTAATTCAACTCCATGGATATATGTCTATGTATGTTCAAATGTCAGGAAGAGAACGCACAAGCACATGCACTCACGCTCGCTAACCCGCAACACAAGCAAATTATAATTAGCTCCATCGTCATTAAAATATGACTTATAGCTATTCAAGATCACGTCTTGTATGTATTCTTGTTGCATTTGGGAAAAAGAAAAGAAACTCAAGAATCAATATGGCAACAAATTAAACCAGAACATACTTTTTAAATAATATTTAATTACATGTGCGTGTTTTAATTACCAAACAAATAACAACAAAATCAGAAGCCTTAATGAATAAAGGGCCAGAACGTGACTTGTTGAGAAAGAGAAAATCGCATACAAGATAAAGCAATGTTCTTTTCAAACCAAGAATGAAGAAAACACAGAAAACATGAGTTTAAAAAACAGTAAATAAAGTTGATGAAGCTGACCTGAGAGTGATTAGGGGAAGGAGGGGCAATTGGGTTCGCTTCTTCTGGTGCGTCCATGTTGTGAGAGAATTGAGAATTGAGAGTTGAAGAGAGACGCACGCACGCATTAATGAATGCTATGTTAAAATCAACGTTATCAAACCCGGACCGGTCACTGAACCGGTTGGGATATTGGGTCAAGGGTCAGTGGGTCAGACCGAAGTCAACCCGGGACTAAACCGGTAATAAATAAAAAATTGAGAAATAATTTTAAATTTTCAATACATTGAAGATTGAATCACTGCTTCACTAGCAAAATAAGCATATATTCATACACTTGAATTTATATTCAGTAATGACTAATGACAAAATATTAATATATTATCATAATAAAATATCAAAAACACACTTCCAAGTTCAAACGATAGACAGTTGCGCGTAGACAAACACCAAGCCAAGAGCAGATACACACCAAGCCAATAGTACCAGTATGATTAATGATCAGAGCTACAATGAAGAACAAAAAAAACATCCAAACATCAAAAAAGTGAAAAACAGAGAAATAGCAAGCTACAACAATTTTCAATTTTTGACCCATGAAAAAAATTATTCTACAGAGCACAATCAAACAGCAAATATGGGAGTTCCTAATTTTATAAATTTTTTCTTACATCACTGTGGTTTTCTCGTTGCAAGTGTTTCTTTGTGTGTTGTTAAAATGAAAACAGAAACCATAAGAACGAGAGAGGTATATCTGGCTTGCTTGATGATTTGGCCCCAAATATGACTTCACAATATTGATGGATTCATTATCTTAAACATAGTCTTTCTAGAAAAACCATTACGTTTACAGTGTGCTTGTAACATTAGCTTTCATTATATATTTGGTATGAACTACAAAACTACAAAGACACGTGGTGATAATGTGATAGCATATGGAGAAGTATTCTTCAGTCTCCACACTAATGTAACGAGAAACTAAAAAATAAAGCATAAAATTGATGTTACAAAACTCAGAAACGCAGAACAGAGCATCGTACTCACAAGTCTAAGCCATTTTCATTTTTCAAGCAATAACAAACCAATTAAACAGATGAAACAATAAAATAGAAAGAGAGGCTAAGAAATCCAAAAAGCAAACCAAGAAATCGAAGCCGATGAATGAACGGCGACGAACGGCGGCACCACTGTAAATCTCATATTGCACAGTAGATGAAAACCGACGAGGCCCGAACTGGCGACGAGAGGCAATGAGAAATGAGGAAAACCCAAAAGCTCCAACCTTTACCCGAGATGACGATGATTACGGTGAATCTTGGAGTCAATACGCCATGGACAGAGATGAAGCAGAATACTAAACAGTGATGAAAAGAAGGAAGAAGACGGATCACACGCGAGAGAGCGATTTCGCGTACGTGGGAAGCTTAAGCATTTTTCACTTTTTCAAGTTTCCACACTTCACTCATTCACGGGCTTTCAAGTTTAATTGATTTGTTTTGGCTTTTGTGACTTTTATTTAATAATTAATTGTTTCAATCATTTCAGTTGCATGGTCCCATTTTTAAATTATGATGGTTTGCCTTTACTTTTCATTTGCATATAATGAATAAAAAGCATATGAAATGACGTTTTCATTAGGCATGGGAGGAAAAAAAAATTAAGCAACCCGCCCTACTCGTCAGACCGGGCGGGTTACTACCGGTTCAATACCGAGTCACCCGGGTTGGACGGTTCACTACCGGTTCACCTGGGTGACTCCGGTTTCTGATTATTTTTGGACCGGTTTCCGATCTGAATCGGCCGGTCCGGTCCAGCTTTAATAACCATAGTTAAAATGTTCTCTGGGCGCCTAGGCTTTCCTCCGTCGTTGTCCCCTAAAATAAAAAATAAAAAAAAAGGCGCGGGAGAATATTTTCAAGGATTACGATAGCCATAATAATCCACACCGTCCATGGGTTTTCTTTTTCGGCCATATATAATCCACCGTAAATCTGGTCTCTTTTAGTTTGTTGTAAAATCATTAGGAAATTAAAGTGAAATCCTAAAATAAAAAATTGATTCTTTAAAATCTCAAAATAAAAAAATGATCTTAAAAATTTATCAATAAAGTTCATAGAATTGTCAATGATCTGTTTTTAAAATTGTTAATGTGATCATTTTTTTTTACTTTGAGATTTTAAGGGACTAATTTTTTATTTTACCTCTTACTTAGAACCTGATTATAACTTTCCCTAAAATCATTAGTATCGTAACACCGACATGAAGGCAAGCACTTTTTTTTTTTTGGTTAGACATGAATTAGGATGGGATAGGGTAAATAGTAAATACCAATATCATTTGATGGAAAAAAAAAACTCGCGAGGCTGTTTTTTTATTAATTTTTATTTTCAATTTTTTATTAATTAAAGCATATGCTTGTTTTTTCATTGAAGAATATATATACACTTGTATTGTCTTATCGGAAAATTTAGAGGAATGAAGACATGCACATACATAATTTAACAAAATTTTGATTATATCCAACTAACTGAAATATTTAACTTCATATCTAGGCGGGAAAGAAACTCTCCATTTTTCTCTACTTTTTTGTCATCAACTTTAAACTATTGAGACTTTTTTTTGTTTTCTTGAGAAGTGAGACTACCGCATTTTTTTTATAGAAAGTAAAAAAATATACAAAATATTTTAATAAAAAGGTATAAAGATATAAACTATTTAAATCAAATTTTAATTATTTTACTTTATTTATATATTTTTTTGTTATTTAATACTATAATGATATTTTTATAGGATATTAAATCTTATCCATTTAAAATTGATATAACGATAACAATAAAGAAGTGGTGAGAAGTTGAAAGTAGAGGAAGTGAAAAGGTTCTTTTCCCACTAAAGCTAAAAAATTTTGATCAAATTAAGAGTCTTAATTGAAATTTTTTGAAAAAATTATATTGAGGTCCCAAACAAAAAAAATAAAAAAATAGTCTTTCGAAATCATAAAATAAAAAATTGGTCTAAATGACTTGTTAATAGAGCCCCTTAAGTTGTTAATTAACAACTTGAGGGGCTCCATTAACAACTCATTATGACCAATTTTTCATTTTACGATTTTTAAGGTATCATTTCTTCATATTTTTAGTTACTTGGAACTACAGTGTAATTTTTTTAATATTATTAAAAGACCAAAATTTCATCATAGTTAAAAAAGCATTTCTTATCACCTTTTGGGTTTTCGTGCAATGTCACTGGTTGATTTTGATCCATGGCTGCCGTTCTTGAGATTCTGATGTATAAGAAGTATTGTTTGAAGCATCAAGCTTAGTATTAAAACATTAATTAAGCCACAAATCCTGAAACCATATCAAACGATAATATTAAAAAAATTATTAGATTTAATATTGATTATATCTCAAGATTATATATGGATATTATAACATATATTAATATTTTATTATATTATATCTATCCTAAAAGCATAAATGTTAGATGTTATGATTAGATTAGATTAGATTAAGTTAGATTCCATGGTTAGGCTATTTGTTTATGGTTTGTCTATTAAAGTTTCTTTATATACCCTCTTTTATTTAAGAATTAGTAATAGGAAAAATCTCACAAAAATACCACTTCAATTTTGCAATCCCAAAAAGATAAATCTAATAAACAAAAAGACACATTGATTACACGGTATCAAATGGGGATTTCAATGTTTGATGTAAAAAGACCAAAGTATCCCTAAGAGATTTTTGTCATTGGCTTTTGAAACCTTGTGCTACAAACCATACAAATAAGGGTGGAAACAGGCTAGACGGCCTATCAGTGGCTTGGTCAGGCCTGACATGTTAGTAAAAAAGTTAGGCTAAGGCCTTTTTCTAAGTTTATTTTTCTTAATAGATCAAGCTAAGGCTTATTAATAAGCATGTCAAGCCGACCCGAGCCTGTTAAGTATTTGCAAAAAAAAAATTACTCTACTTGAAAAAGAAAAATAAATGATTATGAAAGATAAAAATAAATAATTACATATTATCTATCCTAATTACAAGAGTTCGTAATATCCAGAAATTAATTAGTTTATTTTAGTTAATTTATTTTCTTTTAGTTTATTATTACATATTATCTACTCTAATTATTGGAGATCGTTATATCCAAAAATTAATTATTTTATTTTAGGTAATTCATTTTCTTTATAAAGGCTACAAACCCATTATTACTTTGTGATATACAGCTTTGCATGATTTTTTTTTCTAATCGATTTAAAATAGTTGTATATTTAAATATAAAAAAATATGAAAAAAAATAATTGCTTCTTTTAAGATTGTAAGCCTTTTAATATACCTCAGGCCTCTGGCCAGACCAGGGTCAAGCTGACAGAAAGGCCTGTGACAGACTATAGGTCAGGCACAGGCCAATTTGCTACAATACATAATAAACCTGTTAAGACTAAAGCCTAACCTGTTTCTACCAATGTTTTGGAACCCGGAGCGGACCGGCCGGTCCGGCCCGGGAACCGGCCACCAAACCGGGCCGGTCCGGTGACCGACCCGGTTTGGTACTTTTTTCATTTTTATTTTTTTAAAAAGAATTTTTTTTTAAATTTTTCTTTAGAATTTCATATTAATAAGTCTAAAATATTCAATTTCTCACCGGTTTGACCCCGATTTAGCTCCGGTTTGACTCCGATCTGACCCACTAACCCTTGACTCAGTACTCTGACCGGTTCAATTACCGGTCCGGGTTTCAGAACCTTAGTTTCTACCACTACGAGCTACAAAAATATACTCAAATGCTATAAGGTGAAAAATATTTGCCAAGTGCTACACCTGAAATTGTTCTCCCTATGAACGATCTATAAAATCAATGCAACCTGCAATTTTTTCCCTTTAGCTTGTATCTGATTGGATGAATGTACAATGAAACTCTATCTTAGGTTGAACAACTTCTAAACTTCAACACTCCTTGAACAACTTCTACCGGATGAGTTTAGAAGTTGTTCAAGGAGTGATGAAGTTTAGAAGTTCTTCAACCCAAAATAGAGTTTCATTGTACTTTTAGCTAATCAAATACAAGCCAGGAAAAAAATCGCAAGTTGCATCAGTTTTATAAATCGTTCACAGGGGAGAACGATTTTGGGAAATATTTTTCACCTCATAGCATATGAGTATATTTTTGTACTATTTGTAGCAGAGGGGTGAAAAAAAAAGCCTTTCTTCATTCAGTGACAGAATCAATTTCCTCTCCACTCTATTATGCTCTGCTTGGGTGGGAGGAAAAGTTAGGACGAAAGAAAATAAGAGAAGAGAAAACTGAAAAGAAAATGTTAATACTCCTCATGCTTGGATGGAGGAGAGAAAATAGAGAGGAAAGAAAATGAGTAAAGATTTAAATGACTAAAATATCCTTATCCTTATGTCAAAATGTATTATGTTTAAAATTAAATTAAATATTACAATAAAAAGAGCATATTAAAGTTACTTTCCTAAAAAAATTAAAATCAAATTATTTGATGAAAATATATTTTTATTTTATTATATTTTAAAATATTTTTTTAAAAAAAGTGTTATTTTTCGAGAGATTATTGAGCTCTGTATAAATGAAATGGAAAGCATGGTGGATAATTCATTGACCAAAATGTCAAAGCTATTGCTCTTGGAAGTTTGCTTCATAAGCATATGTAAAAACTAAATGTAAAATATTAAGGAAATTGTGGGTTTTTGATAAAATATTGTTATTTACCATCAATCTTCGATCTCCCATACCCACAGACCATTGCTTCTCTTCTCTAACATTTTTTGCCTCCAACTTTGATTTTCCCGCGCTACTGGAAGAGGAAGAAAGGACACTGTGCTGAAGGAAGAGTGTCGTGCTGTGTGGAGAAACAAATAAATCACATTTGCACGGATGGCTGAGATTGCGTGAGAATTGACGAATTAGATTAAATATTCAAAACGATGTCGTTTAGATTATTTGCCTCTTATCACCATTAATTGTTACAAATAAACGGCACAGATTTACTTTCCTTGCCAAACGATATCATTCAAAAGAAAAGGATGGCAGCAAATAATAATGATATAAGAGACAAACTGATCTCCTTTTTCTCTTCTGGCCAAGTAGGGGAAAACTTGCTTCCCCCCTCATTTCCCACTCTCATTTTATCTTCTCCCTCATTTTTCCTCAATCCAAGTAAGGGGTTAAAATGTGTTTGGTTGAGAGGGAGGGGATGGAAGGGGAGGGTAATTACTCCTCTCCCCTCATTTAGTTTAAAATTTTGGAATAGATGGGACTCTAAATCTTTCATTCCTTGCCCTCCAATACCGCTATTTTTGCTCCCTTTTAAAATTGGAGGTTTTTTAGAGGAGTCAAAATCTTTGACCATTTTAGCCTTATAATTTTTATGATATTCCAGTAATGCCCTTTATGAAAAATATTATAAGAAATCAAAATATTATTATTAATACAATATTTTATTATAAAATGAATTTAAAATAAAAATTTATTATTATACAAAATTTATTATAATTATAACATATGCAAATATAATTTTAAATAAAAATTTTCATTATAATTAAAAATATATTTTTATTCAATTAATTTAATTAAAAATATTATTATAATAAGAAATATATTATTATAAAATTAATTTAAAATAAAATATATATTTTCATAAATAAAAATTATTATATTTATAAAATATGTTAATGTAATTTTATGTAAAAATATATTATAGTAAATAAAAATATTATTTTGATAAAATAAAAAATATAATATTTTTATTAATTTTAAAAAATATATTATTATGAAATTAATTTAAAATAAAAATATCATATCATAAATAAAACATACTATTATAGTTAAGAAACATATTATTTTAAAATTATTTTTAAACAAAAAATATATTATTATAGATAGAAAATATGATTCATGGTTAAAATATATCATTATATTAATTATAATTATAATTATTATTATATTAATTAGATAAGATGTAAATTAATTTATATAACCCATAAATAAAAAAATATAACTAAATATATTAGGATATAATGGTAAATTAATATCATTCATTCTCTCCCCTCATCTTTTAAACTAAATAAAAGATTATTAAAAATATCTCACACATCCTCTTTTATCAATCAAATCAAAGGTAACCTTTTACCTATCCCTCCAACCAAACAGCCATTAATCTTCAATGGTTTTGGCACTTCTTCAAATCCTCCCTTTCGTCACCCATGTTTCTCTTGTAATTATAGCTACCACCCCAACTATAAAAATGCAGATTTTTTAACAAGTCTCAGGTTAGGTTAGGTTTAGGCTGACAGTAAAGCCTATGATAGACTATTAACCAGACATATACCAATTTACTATAATACAAGACAGGTTTGTTAAGGTCAAAGTTTGATATGACCTATGTCCACCCCTACCTACAAAAATATACTCAAATGCTATAAGGTGAAAAATATTTCCCAAGCACTACACCTGAAATTGTTTCCCTATGAACGATTTATAAAACCGATGCAACCTCAATTTTTTCCCAAAGCTTGTATCTGATTGGATGAAAGTACAATGAAACTCTATCTTGGGCTAAACAACTTCTAAACTTCATCACTCATTCTCCTATCCCTCCCTTCGAACCAAACCAAACACGCCCTTAATCTTTAATGACTTTGCCACTTTTTCAAATCCTCCCTTTCGTCATCCATGTTTCTCTTGTAATTATAGCTACCACCACAACTTCAAATCATATTCCAAACGTTTGATAATAGCATATCCCCTCTCTCTTCCATTTCTTCACTCCCTTTCTTTCATATTTTTCTTGAGCATCAGAGTTTATATTGTGCTTTTGTGATTAAATTATGCAGAGGGGAAAACGGTTTTTGCAGTGTATAATGTCGTCTGCAAGCGATGAATCGAGATGATAGGAAGGAGAAGTGCTTGTTGGCATCAAAGAAAAAGATTGTGGCTACACTATCCCGCAATTCAAATGGAAAAGGCTACATCGAGAAGGCTCTTCTTTTGCTTTCAAACGTCTAAGAGCTGTAATACAAAAATAGTTAAAATAGTTTTACAAGTTATCAATCATGTCACACATGTAGTAAATTTTCCACAATTTCACTTAATAATTAGTTGTATTCGCCAAGTGTAAAAGTTGTAGTAAATAGTATTATAAACATGATTAAATGGCTTTACAAGTTATCATTCCCCGAGTCTCACAATCTCACATAATAATTAGTGGGGCCAACTCCCCTGAGATTCTAATTGTAAATGAATCATCATTCCTTTTTATCTGCGTTATTTGAAAACAGAACTTACAAGCTAAGGCAATCTCATTCATGATTTTAGATTGTGATCCACAAAAAGAGAGAAGCAGATACTTTGTTTTCACTTAAAACAATTAAATTAAAAACTTCAAAAAATAGAAACCACCCTAATATCATTCATCTAGAGTTACATGCATGGCGCCTGCGGTTTGAATCCGGCAGAATGATGAGCCACAATATTTTTTTATATGAAAGAATCAAAATGATGTTAAGATGAGGATAATGTAGTTACAGTGCAGCTTCTAGTAAAGGAAAAGTACAAAGAAAAGCTACAAGGGAAGGATTAAGAAGCTTGATAAAGCCCATTATGTCAGCACTAACAAAAAAAATCAAGCAAGTGCAGTAAATCTTATGTGACCATGTTGCTTGATCTTGCAAGGGTCTGCTTGCAAATGTTAATATGCTTCCTTGATGCCCACTGATGGAGAGTTGCTTCCTTAGAAACGAATAGTGATGAGTGAACAATCCAATATAATAAAGTCATTTACTATCACTTTTAACAACCACCATACCTAGAAGAATTCAACTAATTAAGTGAGGTTATGGGAAATTTACTATATTTGTAACTTGATTGATCAGTGATCACTTGTAAAACGATTTTAACCATTTTCATAACGTCATTTATTACCATTTTTAACAAATTCCACACTTAGATGGTATTCAAGTAATTAAGATATTTTGTGAAAAAATTACTATAATTATAACATGATTGACTATTTGTGAAACTATTTGAACTATTCTTGTAATATCATTTACTGTCACTTTTAACAACTTCTATACTTGGGAGAATTTAATTACTTGAGTGAGGTTGTGAGAAATTCACTATATTTTTTAGGACAATGAAGCAAAAATACTTATTATTATTTATAAAAAGAGCATTAAGCACCATGAAAATTTTTTTAGGTCAAAATTGCCTATAAACATTACAAAATGATCATTAAATGTTATGACCGTTACAACGTGCAACGTCCTTTTAAGTTTGACCATTTACGATCCATATTTATTCATTAAAGTCTACAATGGTTGCTGCATAAGAGGAGGCCGTGGCATAGATGTACAGGTGAGGATATTATTAAAAGCTGGTCTTCCATTCAACACGTTTCATATTTTCTTTTACGGTGGTGGTTGTCGGCATCGATAAAGGTCTTAAATCCTCCATTAGAAGCTCGAGTGACGGTGCTATTGTTCCATAAACATTCCTACTGGTTCTCTTCTTACCGGTTCTGTTCTGGTCTCCTAACTCTGAGGCAATTTATCGGCAACGAAAGCAGAGAATGGGCAATAGGAGAAGGGGGGTTAACCAGATGGCAGAGACGATAGTTGATGGGAGGCAGGAGACGGAGTCGTCTTCATGTTCAGATGGTGCAACTTAGTATCCCTAGAATCCCAGACTTGCGCACATGATTCAGTTTCTGTCCGAGCTTCTCAGTCTCTGCTCTATGTGGTCGGTGAAGGACGACAGATGGGAAGTTAGATGATGAATGATGGTGGTGGATGATCTGAGCTGGATGGTGACGGAGAATAGAAAAAGAATAACGCCGATGATGATGATGCTTGTCCTCTGTCTCTCTTTCTCTCTCGGTTCTGCTCCTTTTCCAATTAGACAACCAAAACAGCGGTGGTTGAAGGTGAGAGAGAACCGGAAGTAATGGTAGACGATGGTGAGGTGTGACGGCGGTGGACGCAATGTGATGAGGAGTGGTGGTGATGATGGTGTCTTGCGAAAATGACGGTTTCGGCGACTGAAACTCTTCCCTCTCCATTCTGCGACTTCCCCAGCTTCACCCACGGCTTTGCTCTTTGCTCTTTGGATCTGAAATGATGGAAAGGTGACAATGATGGTGATGAGGAGAGTGGATGTATGATTGACGCTCCCTTCCAAATTCCTGACTCTCCCTCTCTCTGGTTCCGTATTGATGCATTTTTCCAACTCACAATCCACGTCAAAAAAAAAAAAAAACTGGTCAATGTTCACATTCAAACTGTCATAGCATTTAAGGACCGTTTTTGTAATGTTGAAAGGCAATTTTTGGACTAAAAAAATTTTCATTATGCCAATGCTCTTTTTGTAAATGATTATTGGTATTTTTGCTCCATTATCCTATTTTTTAAAGTGATTAACCATCTGGAAAATGATTTTAATTATTTTCGCAACATCATTTACTATTACTTTTAACAACTTCTAATGTTGGGAGAATTCAACTAATTGCCTGAGGTTATGAGAAATTTAGTACACTTATAATGTGAATATGTGATCGACAAATTATAAAACAATTTTAACCATTTTTATTTGTTATGCCATTCATTACCACTCTTAACAACGATCCGGTGATAATGGCATTCAATTATTATAGGCTAAGAAACTAAAATCTGTGATGCCGTTCTAAGTTATGTCACTAGTGGTTGTAATTTACATTCCTTATATTTGTTTAAAATTTATTACAACTAAGATTTTCATTTTAATAATATGCAACCATAACATTTCTAAATAAAAGAGGTCATGGGTTTATATATCTGTCAATCAACGCAAGGTTTCACGAACCAACTTTGTGGGCTTTAGTTTTCTGCTTCTGCTAATATGTTGGCCATTATCCCCATGGGCTGCAACTACTTTTGGACTCTGCCTAATCGTGGTAATGCTTTTCCCTTGTTTTTCATTGGCTTCAACCATAATGAAATAAGTTAAAGAAATGGAAGAGAGAAAGAGGAGAGAGATATTTGACTGAGTAATCTTCAGAATAGGTTAAAGTATATATTTTTTGTCTTTTAATTTTATAAAATATATTTTTATCCTATTATTCTAACACTATTGATATTACTATACAACAAATTTAAGTGATGACTCAGTAGCAGCTGACAAAGCATATTTAAATTTTTATTATTTAATAAAAAAATATATTAAAACAATTTACAACAATTATATTAAAAAAAATTAAAATTAAAATACTCTTTATTAGCCGCTCAGTTATCACTTGAGTTTGCAGAGCTAGCGTTTTCTGTTAGCAACATTAACAGTGTTAGAATTATATGGATCAAAAACCATACTTCATAAATAACGAATTAAAAATATACCTTATGTAAAACTTAAAAGTATACCTAGTGTGTGTGTGCGCGGGTAAAACTTAAACGAATAAAAGTATAGTTTAGCCCTTCAAAATATGATCAATGAAGTTGTTGTGGTTTGTATTATTATTATTATAATAATTGGTTCTTTCTTATGCATTAAGGTTGAATGGGGTAATTAAAATTGATTTTAAAATGAGTCAATGTCTTGGGTTGGATTTATATTTTATTATACCATATATGTTAGGATAGGATTGATATTGAGAATTTTTAAAATAAATTCCATTAACTCGTAATTGATGGTAATTAATTTAAAGGCGAATGGAGTTAAGGATTAAAAAATGAAGGGCATTGAATCAAAGCAGCAAATATATGATCCTCAGAGTCAGACATGACGATATTCATCTGGAAATTTTAGATGCTCCAATAGGAAAACACTTGAGAAAAGAAAGAAAGACATTAGCCTAAATTTTCTAATCAAAGTAAAACAAGTGTATCCAATAAAAATACACCAATTGTACTCGTTCACCAGCTTGTCTATATTCATATAGTATTATGTCTTTATTATAAAAGCCACATGATTATTATAAAAGGGAACCGACTCCATTCTTTATTGCATCCAGGACATCTACATGTAATGGAGCAACCAACTCCATTCTTCAAAAGGGAACCACTATTAATTAGTTTTTCATACTATAATAGATCAATTTAGAAGTTAGCATACAAAGTACAAGAAAGTACAAGATGATAAAACTCGTAACATTCACATTATTTCTTTTGGCATTTGGATTTCTTGCAGTTGCATCCTCTTATGTGTGCGGTTGAAGCTTGAGTTTTGTTTGGGTCAACCTGCACCCAAAAAAACAAAAATACAAAGACAGACAAGTAAAATGTCAAAAGCAAGTGATTTTTGCAACATCATTTACTACTATTTTTAACAACTTTTACTGTTGGGAGAATTCAACTAATTGCCTGAGGTTATGAGAAATTTAGTACACTTATAATGTGAATATGTGATCGACAAATTATAAAACAATTTTAACCATTTTTATTTGTTATGCCATTCATTACCACTCTTAACAACGATCCGGTGATAATGGCATTCAATTATTATAGGCTAAGAAACTAACATCTGTGATGCCGTTCCAAGTTATGTCACTAGTGGTTGTAATTTACATTCCTTATATTTATTTAAAATTTATTACAACTAAGATTTTCATTTTAATAATATGCAACCATAACATTTCTAGATAAAAGAGGTCATGGGATTATATATCTGTCAATCAACGTAAGGTTTCATGAACCAACTTTGTGGGCTTTAGTTTTCTGCTTCTGCTAATATGTTCTGCTAATATGATGGCCACTATTCCCATGGGCTGCAACTACTTTTGGACTCTGCCTAATCGTGGGAATGCTTTTCCCTTGTTTTTCATTGGCTTCAACCATAATGAAATAAGTTAAAGAATTGGTAGAGAGAACTTTATATACTTTTGGTGTTTTAATTTTATAAACTATATTTATATTTTTAGTTATATTATTTTAACATCATTAATATTATTAATGAAAATCGCTTATGTATCAAATTTAAGTTATGACTCAGTAGGCTGATAAAACATATTTAAGTTTTTATTATTTAATAAAAAATTATATTAAAACAATTTATAATGATTATATTAAAAAATTAAATATTAAATATTTTTTATCATCCTCTCACTTGAGTTTGCAGCGTAAGTGTTTTCCATTCATAACATTAATGGCAGTAGAATTATGAGACCAAAACCTTACTTCATAAAGTTAAGAAAGTAAAAATATACCTCATATAAAACTTAAAAATATTCCTCATGTATTTATAAAAAAACATACTTTATATAAAACTTAAAGGAATAAAAATATACTTTAACCTTTCAGAATATGACCGGTGAAGTTGTTGTGGTTTGTATTATTATTAGTATAATAATTGGTTCTTTCTTATGCATTAAGGTTGAATGAGGTAATTAAAATTGATTTTAAAATGAGTCAATGTCTTGGGATAGATTTATATTTTGTTATACCATATATGTTAGGATAGGATTGATATTGAGAATTTTTAAAATAAATTCCATTAACTCGTAATTGATGGTAATTAATTTAAAACCAAATGGAGTTAAGGATTCAAAAATGAAGGGCATGGAATCAAAGCAGCAAAGATATGATCCTCAGAGTCAGACATGACGATATTCATCCGGAATTTTTAGATGCTCAAATAGGAAAACAGTTGAGAAAAGAAACAAAGACATTAGCCTAAATTTTCTAATCAAAGTAAAACAAGTGCATCCAATAAAAATACACCAA
Organism: Albizia julibrissin; assembly: GCA_037074505.1. NCBI lineage: Eukaryota > Viridiplantae > Streptophyta > Magnoliopsida > Fabales > Fabaceae > Albizia > Albizia julibrissin. The sequence goes on from CM073482.1 coordinate 10,590,058, forward strand.
TTGTACTCGTTCACCTGCTTGTCTACAATCATATAGTATTATGTCTTTGTTATAAAAGCCATATGATTATTGTAATTTGATTTAAATAAACTCAAAAAAATTTCGTGATTCCACCTTAATCATGCCAATGATTTTTTTTTTTTAAATGCTTTATATCATGCATAACTTTTGAATTCAATTTATTATTTTACTTTTAAAATGATTTTTATTTTTTTTTATATAAACATACCTCAAAATTTTTATAAGCTTCAAACCCTTTTTGTTTAATTACATGTTTTTATGCCCTTCTTTAACTTTACCGAATAGAGATGGTTGTTAATAATCTTTGAGAGGTTTCTGGCAAAAAGAAGAACAGTCTTTGAGAGGTATCGTAAATAGACATTTAATAAGGGATTAAAGTGTAAATTTATCCTGAAAGTTTTTGTTGAATAACAATGTTGTCTCATAATTTTTTTAAGGTTCAATATTGTCCTGAAAGTGTTAGAATGGAGTAATATAATGTTACCCTTGCAATATAATGTTACCATTTACTATTAAAAAGTTAACTATCAGCGTCAATTTTTTAACAGTTAATATTAGTTTTTTAACTATATAGGATAATATTGCTACATTTTGAAATTTCCAGGGTGATGTTGAACTTGAAAAAATTTTTCGAGCAATGTTGCTCCTCAACGAAAACTTTCAGAACAAATTTACGTATTAGCCTTTTAATATAAGTTGTTGATGGTTGACTTGTAGACAAGGTTGTTAAACTTGTAAGTTTAAAGAAATTCGTGACAGTGATGTAAATTTAAATTCAAATTGTAAAATAGTGAGAGTTTACTTTTATCATTAAAGGCTGTTTGGATTAGCTTATGGAAGCTTCATAAGTGCTTATGAATTGTAATTCACGGAATATGAAGTAATTTTTACTGTCTACGAGATAGCTTTTACGGTCTACGAGGTGCTTTTACGGTTTACGAGATAAATATGTGGAGGAAATTTATCTCGATTTACGTGAACCGGGCTTATATAATAAGCCCGATCCAGAAAAAACTGTCCCAAACAGCCTAATTAATAATAATGTATACTTAAGTAATTTAAATAAAAAATTCATTTAAATATATTTTAAATCTAAACTTTTAAAATTAAATTCATCAAAATTCATAATTTACCATATTTAGTAAAGAAATAAATAAATAAGTTTCTTGGGATTATTTGATTTAAAAGTAGTGTTGGTTTACCAATTAATGATTTCATCACACACACACAAATAAATAGTTCATTTATTTTTTTTCGTTGGAAGGGAAATTTCGTTACTCAGAAAATATGAAAGTAACTATGATTTACATCAAGCAAGAAGAGAAAAACTCTAACTGTGTGAGCTATTGTAAATCTAAGGTGTGTTTGGAATCAGCTTTTGAGAATAGCTTATGGAAAAAAAGTGAAAAAAAAATGATTTTTGAGAATAAATTATGGTAAAATAGATTATGTGAAAAAAGTGATTTTGATAAATGAGAGTGTTTGGATATTTTGATCAGAATAGCTTTTTTTATGGTCAAATTACTGAAAAGGACATTAGCTTTTTGTGATAATTACATATAAATGATAAGATTATATTTTATGTATTATTTAATAGAAAAATTCATAATAAATACAAAAAATGACATAAATTTATCTGAAAAATTAAAAATTATAACATTAATCAATTATCTAACATAAAAAAAATCAAACATATATATATATATTATATGAAAAAAATGATTTTGATAAAATGAGAGTATTTGGGTATTGGGTTAAGAATAACTTTTTTAATGGTCAAATTACCAAAAAGGACATTAGCTTTTGTGATAATTACATATAAAAAGATAAGATTTTATTTTAAATATTTTCAACATTAAATTTCATAATAATACCTAAAATTAAATAAATTTGTCTAAAAAATTAAAATTATAACATTGGACTATTATATAACATCATAAAAAATAGCTCAAACATATATGTATTAATAAATTATATAAAACATTTATATATAAAAGTAATTTTAATAAGATGAGTGTTTGGATATTAGGTTATGAATCACTTTTTAGTGGTCAAATTACCAAAAAGGACATTAGTTTTTGTGATAATTACACATAAAGTATAAGGTTATATTTTATTAACAATAAGAGAATAAAACTCTTAACGGTGTTAGATCAAATTTTTCGATTCTGTTAAATTTGCACTCTTTTTAATAATTCATTATTATTTTTTTCCCTTCCAAAACTTATTTATATCAGACGCCTCTTATAAAAAGCTTAGTTTTTAAATTTGCACATTTACCTTTATATTTAACATTAAATTTTTTAATAAATACAAAAAAATATATTTATATATTATATTAATTAATTTAACTAATTTTTTTAATATAGTCAAAATAAAATTTTTTAATTAAATTTATAAATTTTTTAAATATTTATCATTAAATTTTTTTAATTAAATTGCTATATTTTTTAATTAAATTTATAGGAATTTCAAAAAAAAAAAAAAGATAAAGGAGAGAGAGAAATGTGGGTCCCACAAGCATGAAAATCAAGCTTATGGGTGATTCTTCCAAAACCATGGTTTGAGGGACAAAATCAAGGTTTTCAAAATTTTAGTGTATTTGGATGATTTTACACCAAAACCATAGTTTAACACCAAAACCATGATTTTATCCCACATCCAAACACACTACTAATCTGTACTAATATGTCCTCAACAGTAAAAGTTTCATGTACAAAAATGCGCCGATTCATATAATTTCCCAAAGTTTCCATAGTGTGATGCAAAATCCAATCTGTCAGGTAGTATCCAAATTACTGTTTGAGAGCTGGCCTGTTACCCATGATGAAATGTCGTTCCCAAAAAAGTCCGCACACATGCCTTGTGGAAGAATTGTCTTCAAAACGGAGTTGGCTAAGGGACAAGCTTTGAACACATGGTTGATGTTTTCCACATTGCTAGTGCAAAGTGAGCTCTACTAGGGTCCTGAGACATACCTCTTCATTGCCTTTCAGAGTTTGTTAGTAATTTCCCTGTAAGAAGTAGCCAAATAAACATTTTTAGCTCGTTTGGTTGGACGGTTATAAATCAGGTTTATTATATAAATCTGATTTACGCATATCGAGATAAATCTACTCCACATATTTATCTCGTAGACCGTAAAAGCACCTCGTAGACCATAAAAACCATTTTGTATTTCGTGAATCACGATTTATAAACACTTATTGAACTTCCATTAACTAATCCAAACAAACTATTTAATTCGCTCAGCTACAGGTAGCTTCCAAACTTTTTTCCATTTGCCTTCAGCATCACCCCAATTAAGGGATTCCGTGGCCCTATAAGTAGATTTCACCAAAAACTCCCTATTGGAGGATAGGCTCCAGAAGCAAGAGGGTAGACCCCGGTCATGTTGCACCATGATGGTGCAGATTTCCTGGACTACAGTAGATGGCATGGCAGTAAATGTTGAAATAAATGAGACCGTCAATTGCTGTTCTCATCAATGTAATTAGCAGTGGGCTTTATCAAATCATTTTCTGAGATTGGTGCAAAGGATAGACGTTTCAGGGGTCCCTGATCTCCAACCCAATAATCAGACCAAAATCTTATACCTTGACCATTACCCACCTTCCATTTAACATGTGACTATCCCTCCCATGAACAGCGGACTAGGTTCCTCCAGAAAAAGGATGACCACGGGGTAGTAGGTTTAGGCAAATCATAATCCCTGTGATATCCGTATTTCCCTCATAACACTTTAACCCAAAGGGACTCAAGTTGGGAGAAGAGGTTGTAGACTAGCTTGGCTATGAAAGCTCTGTTCTGGGCTTCAAGTCGCAAGAGGCCACAACCACTATGGTCCTTTGGCTGGCAAAGTTCGCTCCAACGAACCAAGCTGATTGTACGATGGTCTTCAGAGTTCCCCCAGATAAATTTCCTAATGAGTTTTTCAATGGACTTGTAACAGGATAAAGGAATGAATGAATGATAGTGCTCTGCATTGTGTAGAACGGGATAGATGATAGCACTGACTTTGCTAAGGAAATACGGCCTGCAAGGGAAAGGGTACGACTCTTCCAACCTGATAATTTTTGCTATATATGATCCAGGATATACTTACAAGTGTGCGATGAAACACACCCATTAATTAGTGGCACACCTAAGTACTTCCCCAAGCTTTCAATTTGTTGATAACCCAGCTGGTTGCAAATTGCTCTCTTAGAGCTTGAACTCATATTTTTGGAGAAATAAACCCTTGTCTTGGAATCACTAATTTTGTGTCCAAATATGATAAGGTCATCAACAAAAAATTAGTGAGAGAGGGAAACACCATGACGACCCATTTTAATTGTTTTCTATTCACCAGCATCAACTGTAGCCTGAATAGATTGGGAAAGCCTTTCCATGCAGAGAACAAAGATATAGGGAGAAAGAGGATCCCCTTGATGAATTCCTCTTTTGGGTTGGAAGAGAGTAGATGGTTTACCATTCCACATTACTTGCATCGTTGGGGTTGTGATACAAAGCATAATTACTTTGACTAATACCTTCGGAAAGCCAGTGTCTATGAAGGTTTCTTCTATAAAATCCCACCGAAGGCGATCGAAGGCTTTTTCGATGTCAAGCTTTACGGCCATCCAACCACTCTTGCCCTGCTTTTTCCTCATGGAATAAACAATTTCCTGAGTAATTATAATGTTGTTAATGATACTCCTTCCTTTTATAAAACTTGACTGAAATGGACCTATTAGCTTAGGCAAGATATTCATTAGCCTATTAGCTAAAACTTTCGTAGCTACTTTGTAAGCTACGGTGCAAAGGCTAATTGGGCGAAATTCAGAGATGAACCTTGGGTTGTGGACAAGAATCTGATGCTGGAGGTAGTAAAGTAGAGATCTATGTGGACAAACTGAAGGTGGTTGGTGATTACATGCAGCTCTACTTGGTCAAACCATAGCACCCATATTCCTCCTGAAAATCCCTGAGCTTCAACATGATGAGAATGTTGCTAACTTAGGCGCTTAATGACTTTATCGGGTTTGATTCTGGAAATACGAGTTTCCACTATAACAAAAATGTCAGGATTATAATTATCTACAAAAGAATTAAAAATAGAGGGAAATCTTTTATCAAGAGCCCCTTGAAAATTCCAAGTGATAATAGACATAAAATCAATTTAAAGGGGCAGAGTCAAAATTAACTCCCTCTATAAGCATGGCAATATCATCATTCAGCATGGCGTCTTGTTGGTCATCTTTAATCCCACGTGCTATTTATTTCAAGATTCTGACTGAAGATCCAGTTGCAGAGTCATTTGGTTTGGCTCCAAGCTTATGGATGTGAAGCCCAGTGGACAACTTAATGCCTCTATTTGGTACTATTAGATCTGGTAGCTTGTAATAGAAGTAGGCCTGACCCAGGTTTAAAAATCTACTTAATGACCTCCCCAAATACACTACCGATTGATCGAATGATGTTCTTGTGATAATATCTGGCTGGCAACCTTAGTAAACGAACCCAACCTATCACATGATTAATAACATGTTTGTGGGGTTTAAAAGTTGGAGACCATGGCTGCACAGTGTCCGTAGATTATCTAAGGACCATTAATGAGTTCATTCTGGAAATCTAGATCATCTTTAAATTTCACCAGGAAGCAATCTTCATCTAAATCTGTAACATGAAGCTGCCCTTTTGGCTTCCAGAGGCTGTGGAGATTAGGAAGAAGTTGCCGGTATCCTATCTTACGTCCCAGAAGTTTAACTACGGAGGCTAACCCCATTCATTTGTTCAGAACCTCGAGATTGTGACTTGCAAAATTGATCGTTGGGACGTTTCCATTTATGCCAATAGTGACATCCCCCTGTTTAAGCATCACTTGGTCATCATCCTCTTTTTCCAGACTATTATCCGCATTTAACAGTTTGTCCTTAAAGGAGGGTATAGTTTTGACAGTGGAATAGTTGTCTCCGTTCATACCGAAGTCTTCATTAACCTTAGAGGGTGGAATCATCTGTGTCTCAGGCACGAGTTCCGGTGATGAAGTTGGGGTTTCTGAGATGTGGGTGTTATGACACTACTGTAAAATAGCCTTTTTAGACCACATCATTTAGACCGGTTATTGTGGATAAAGTCTAAAAGAAACACGCAGTGGTAATTTTATAATTAAAAGAAACTTTTTAAACCGATTATTTAAATAACCGGTCTTAAAAACATTATTTAGACCGGTTTTCTAAACAACCGGTCTTAAAAGCAAAGTAATTAAATGAATTAAAAATATCTTTATTTTTAAGACCGGTTATTAAGATAACCGGTCTTAAAAGTCATTATTTTAAGACCATTTTTTAAATAACGGGTCTTAAATATCTAATTAAAATGCAAAATAAAAAATCCACGACGTTTTAAGATCGGTTATACTGATAACTGTTCTTAAAATTAATTTTTTTAGACCGGTTATCAAATAACCGATCTTAAAGGTCTTAACTTTAAGATCAGTTATTTGATAGCCGGTCTTAATTAAATAACTTTTAAGACCGGTTATTTCATTAACCGGTCTTAAAATTCTGGTATTCAAACCTAGCCCGCCCTCATTTCGTATCCCTCTAAGTCCTTCCACAGCCGCAAAAGCTCTATTTCAACCCTGCCTTCTTCTCCAGTCATATTTCTTCATCTTCTCCGGTCATATTTCAGCCTCTGCTTCGGCCGTCGCCGCTACCGCCCCTCCCTTCTCCATTTTCCCTTCAACCCACTGGTTTTAAAATACCGCCGCCGCCCCTCCTTCTCCATTTTCCATTCATCCCCCGGCCAATATCCACGAAATCACCATTATCTCCGGCGTGTTCTCCAGCCACTGCAACCGCAGCTCCTCCTGCTCCTCAAGCCACGATCCAAGGTCACTACAACTAGGTAAGAGTAATGTCTATTTGTCTCAATTAATTCTTCGTAAATAGCGAAATTTAGTGAAATTGATTTTTAATAGCGGAAATGATTTTGAAGAACTCTTCGTATAAATGTTGGCGCTGGCTTGTAGTTTTATTACTGGATAGGAAACAATTGTTTGATGATGTGGTCTGTGATTTACAAACTTGGATGTTATGAATTTGTTCAATCACAATTGCTTGGTCTTTCGCATTTTGCATATCAATTTCTTTCTGTTGAATATTTTGAAGATGTAATTATGATGTTTATCAATTTATTTCTATTAAATCTGTTGAAGTGATCCCTTGAACATGTTTTGAATTTGTTGAATCATTTTCTTTCTTGAGTCTATAAATTTCGTTGTTTATGTCTTCAAAATTAGATGTAATTGCAGTGGTCTCTTGAATAGAAATAACAACTATGTGAATGGGGAAAAATTACTTGAAGAAAATGGAACAGACTGTAATTACATCTTATGAGGAATTCTGATGAAGAATTCTATTAAACTAGATAAATTGATGAGTGTAATGATTTCATACTCTCATCATACTCCTGCCTTTTCTAGGGGAGTTAATATACAGAAGAGAAGAAGAAAAAATGTGTTGCAATATATGGATCGTAGTTGGATAAACACTAAACGAACTAGTGTTGAATATGATAATGAGGTGAGGGATTTTTTGGAATTTGCTAGAAGAAATTCTGGTAATGATGATAGTGGGATGATTTATTGTCCTTGTGTAGAATGTCTGAATGAGAAGCGACTAAGTGCTGCATATATATATATATACACATTTAATTTATGAAGGATTTTGTAAGAGTTATATAGTATGTGTATGGCATGGTGAAGAAATAGAAATTCCAAGGACAGCTCAATAAGGGGGAGTCGCCTTTGATGATAATGACACGAATCTGAATGATCGGATAGAGGATATTATTCGTGATGTAGGAGAAGAGGCTTTTGAGCAATCATATGCATATAGTAATATGTGCAGTGATGCTGAGAAGCCGTTGTACCCGGGGTGCACAAAATACCAATTTGTTGTAAGTTGTATTGAAATTGGTGAGCTTGAAAGCACGGCATGGATGGAGCGACAAGAGTTTTTCAAAAGCACTTGAGGCCTTTAAGGACATGCTTCCAGATGATAATGTGTTGCCTTGCCGATACTATAATGCTAAGAAAATATTGTGTCCACTAGGGATGAAGTATAAAAAGATCCATGCATGTCCTAATGATTGTATATTGTACAGAAAATAGCATAAAGAGAAAGAGAAGTGTCTGATATGTGAAATCCCCCAGGTACAAATCAAATAAGGCCTCTGTAAAAGTGTTGTGGTATCTTCCAATCATACCGAGGTTCAAACGGCTGTTTGCTAATGAAATTGATGCCAAAATTTTGAGATGGCATACGAATGAGAGGATTTCTGATGGAAAGCTTCGACATCCAACTGATTCTTCTCAATGGATGAAAATTGATCAATTATTTCCTAACTTCGGAAAAGAGCATAGGAACCTTAGGCTTGAGCTTAGCACGGATGGCATGAATCCTTACAGTAGCCTAAGCAGTATACATAGTTCATGGCCTGTTATGTTGGTAATTTACAACTTATCTCCTTTGTTATGTATGAAACGAAAGTACATCATGTTGTCTATGTTGATTTCGGGACCAAAACAACCCGAAAATGACATAGATGTTTACTTAGAACCCTTGATCGAAGACTTGAAAGAGTTGTGGGACGAAGGTGTCAATGTTTTTGACTCAAACAAGAAGGAGATGTTTAAAATGCGAGCCTTGATCTTTTGTACTATAAACGACTTCCTTGCTTATGGAAACTTGTCAGGATATAACGTTAAAGGCCACAAAGCATGTCCGATTTGTGAAGAAGGCACATGCTACCATCAACTTCAACATGGAAGAAAGACTATTTATCTTGGTCATAGGAGATTCCTTAGACGAGTCCACCCATATCGCAGATTAAAGAAGGCATTTTTTGGTGGCCAAGAGTTTGAAGATGCTCCAGAGGTATTGACCGGGGAGAAAGTGTATGAAAATGTGAAAAATATCAATGTCATTTTCGGTAAGACTTCAAAGAGTCGAAATGAAAAAAATATATGGAAAAAGAGGTCTGTTTTCTTTAACCTTCCATATTGGCAGAATCTTGATGTGAGACACTGTATTGATTTCATGCATGTGGAGAAAAACGTGTGTGATAGTATTGTTGGGATACTACTCAATATACAAGGTAGTTCTAAGGATGACGTTCAGACAAGATTAGATTTGCAAGAAATGGGAATACGGGCAGACTTACATCCGAGGCCATATGGTAAGAGAACTTTTTGTCCTTCAGCTTCTCATACTTTGTCTAAGAATGAGAAAAGAAGTTTTTGTGAGTGTTTACATGGCATCAAAGTTCCCTTAGGGTATTCTTCAAATTTTAAGAAGCTTGTGTCGATGAAAGACTTGAAGTTAGTAGGGCTGAAGTCTCATGATTGTCATGTCTTGATGCAACAACTACTCCCAGTGGCTATTCGAGGCATTGCCGAATATGATCTTCAACACATATTGACCAGACTTTGTTTCTTCTTCAATGCGATTTATAGTAAATTCATTGAGATGAAAAGATTGGAGGAATTGGAAAATGAATGATACTTGATCTTGTGCCAACTTGAGAAGCTTTTTCTTCCTTCCTTTTTTGACATCATGGTACATCTAGTTGTTCATCTAGTAAGGGAGATAAAATTGTGTGAGCCTATCTATTTTCGATGGATGTACCCAATTGAAAGAACTATGAAAATCCTAAAAGGATGTGTGAAGAACCCTAACCGGCCTGAAGCATCTATTGTTTAGAAATATGTTTCTGAAGAAGCCATGGAATTTTGTCAACATTATTTGTCAAATGTAGGACATATCGACCTTCCTAAATGACATGATGAAGAAGGGGGTAGGCGCAGGGCTACAGTCAAGAGTGTGGATCTTAATGATTTACAACAAGTCTACTTGTACATTTTAAATAATGTTGATGCAGTTCAAGATTACATAAATGCTCATAAAGAAATTGTACGAAAAGCGAACAGTCGAATGACTGAACAAAGGTTAATTAGGGAGCATACCAGAACTTTTGCACATTGGTTTAAACACAATGTTGACGGAGAAGAATGTGTTTCTGATACAATTAAATGGCTAGCACGTGGTCCTAAGTTTGATGTCATAAGTTGGACTTCGTTTGTGATCAATGGTTATACCTTTTACACGAAGTCCCTGGATGATAGGAGCACTGTCCAGAACAGTGGTGTTATGTTAGTGGCTGAATCCATGCACTTCTCTAGTTCAAACGATAAGAACCTTACATTGGCAGTCATACCTTATCATGGGGTTATTGACGAGATTTGGGTGGTTGACTATGTTAAAATTAAATTTCCCATTTTCAAATGTAAGTGGGTTGATGTCAATAATGGTGTGAAGATCGATAAGTTCGGGTTTACATTAGTTGATCTAAACAACAGAAGTTTTGGAGATGAACCTTTCATTATGGCAGATCAAGCGAAACAAGTGTTCTATATTACCGATTAGGCAAATAAAATGTGGTCTGTAGCTCTGCAAGGAAAAATGGTCGTTGATATTGAAGAGGAAAGTCGTTCAAATTAGTTTACTTATTTTGTATTTTATTTACTTATCATTTGTCTTGACTGTTTGTAACATTTTTTCCCATTTCTTATTAGCAGGCAAGAAGGAAAAAAGCACAAGAGAGTGGCAGGAAGAATGATTGCCCACACACAATGTCTCGTGGGGGATACGCAAAGGCCAAGAAAGACTTGTTGGCTACCAAACGGAGGAAATTGGAAGAAGCATCTCAATCTGATCCTTCTGTTCTGCTATCTTCACCATCTCTGATACGGTACGAAGAGTTGTGGTTGCATGCTCGCCGAAAGAGTGGTGGATCCTATACGAGTGAACAGTCTCGTATAGTTGGTGGAAAAATTGTAAGTATAGTTGTTGTTATTAACTATTTAGTAAACATGTTTCATTAATCATGTGTGTTATTTGTATATCTCACAGGAGGAACTTTAAAAAAAGAAAGCCGAGGGATCCTTCAAGTCGGAGGGGAGAAATGACATTCTCACGGTTGCTACTGGAAAACGTGAGCATCCAGGCCGTGTCAGGGGAGTTGGAGGAGGGGTGGGTATAAAGGATTACTTTGTATCCTCCTCACGTAATTCCTCCTCCAATGTGGTGACGAGAGACGAATTGGAGCATATGTTGGCCACTGCGAGGGCGGAAGCAAGGGCCGAGGAAGAAGCATCATTTGATGCACTATTGGATGCCTAATTAAGCAAGATAAAGGAGGAAGTATATGCCATGGTGAGCACAAGACAAGATACCGTTCCTGCCCAGGCACAGTCGCTCGATCGTAATAAGTAGAGCACTAAAGGGAGTTGTTGTAATATTGTACAGTCATCAGAGGGTCCTGGAAAGGACATTGGCGAGCCTTGTGACATATTTGTTGAGGATCCTCTAAGACGGTTAGTTGCACGGGGGAGTGTGCACAACCTAGGATCAACTGTTCACCACCAATAGATGACAGATGATCAAGTCAGGGTGTCAGTTGAGGAGGTTATCATCGCAGACGCATCTGTCTCTATCCCTTCTGAGGATTTCAAGATTGTGAGCGATGTCTTCAGTACCTTCACATCATGGCTGAAGAACCTTGTTTCTGTTCGAGCTACGGATTTCCCGATCAAAGCCCCAAGTCCAGCTCCCTTCCCTCATGAAGTTTCACAGCCTCCACTGAATGTGATGCAGCAAGTGATTCTGATGGCATACGATACATCCTTCCTAACAAGAAGTTGGCCTACGGATTCAGTTGTTGGGAAGTCAGGGGAGATATACTATCTTGATAGAGAAGATTTAATGTCTCTAGTCACTCCTAGACAATATCTTACGGTTGGGATTGTCCAACTATTTTTGATGTAAGTATCTTCTTCAATTGGAAGTAAATATCTTAAAAATTATGTTGTTTAACTTTAGTTTGTGTGCTTGCATTTTTGTAGGTACATGAATCGTAGGTTGGTCTCCTCTAGCCAGAGCTATAAATTTGGATTCATGTGTCCAGTTCAAGTCCAAGAGAAAGGGACCACTTCTGCCATCAGACATAGATATTTATCAGAGAGGCTCAGTGAAATAGAAACTGACTGTTTCTTGGTTCCTTATGTGCATGGATAAGAAACATCAAATTTATATTCCAAAACATATATTATGCTTTATATTTGCTTAACATTCGTCTCTTTTTTTAAGGGATCATTGGTAATTGGTTATTCTGTGTAAGGCTAGTTACACAGTCATCCTCCTATGCTCCCTCCACTTCAAACCGGGGAGTGACTTGAAGAAGACCGTGAACTCGTAAGTTTTCTTACTTTATTACCTTTTGTGTGCAAAGTTTGTGTGCAAAATAATTAATCTTTGTGATTTTGATGATAGGGCTATGCGGACATTCCTACACGCTAAATGTGGTAGGCATGTTCGTGACTTAAAAGACCCTACATGGATCACGCCAAATGTTAGTACATATTTGTTTTCTTTAAGATGTGTTCCATAAGCTATGCTTTTATGATATCATGTTCTTTTTCAGAGCCGTAGGCAACCACCTGGCTCCAACTTATGTGGTCTTTATATTTTGAGGCAAATTTACAATATTATTAGTATAGGCACGACTAATTTTACCGAGGAAGTAATAAATGTATATTTCAAAAATTTTGTATTACTTTATTGTTTTTAAGTTAGTAAGTTAATGTTTTGTTTGGCTTTGGTGTTACACATACAGATGTTTGATATTGCTGATCCCTTTCCTGAAGAAGATATTGATGTCATCCGCAATTGTTATGCTGAATTCATCTATAAGCTTTTACAAGATTAGTAAGTTTTTGAATCAGATCATATGTTGTTCTAATAATACTCATTGTTTTCATATATATCTAACTTGGTTTATATCTCTACTCAGGACAATTTCTTGAATATTGGTGATACTAGTTGACTGTCGATACAGGCATGTGATCATTATTGTAAATTTTCTTCCATTTTTTTCATTTCTCTGTAAAGCTTAGGAATTTTTTCATATAATGAGAAATATTTCTTCTCCTGCTTTTCTTTAGAAGCTTTGGAATTGAAAGTGCACACAATGTTGAGATTTTCCTGCTATTATTGTTATGTTGTGGTTCAAAATGCCTGATGATTATAAATTGTTAATATTGTATTGTTGCTGAGAATTGAATAAGTTGATCATGTGTTATTGGTAGTCATTAGAATTGAATGTGTTTGTTTTGAATGATTTTTATTCATAATGTTGATTCTGTGATTGTTGAGGGTGGATGGTTGTAAGGGCCAAGTGTTGCTGCCTTGAAGAGACTGACATTTATAGTTTCATACCAATTAGGATAACTAAGGTCATATTTAACAAAAGAGGGAAAAGGGAACTAATAAGGATTTTAGGCTTCATGATTCTAAATTTGGAGCAAGTTTGCATGATAACATGATGCCTTAGGCTGAATTGATTCTGAGAAATACCAAGTGTTTCTGGAAATAAAAATGTTGTTGTTACTGCTTCTGATTGTGAATATATATATATATATATATATATATATATACACACACACACACATGTGTTGTTGCTTGTGTATGTGGAGAGGGGATTGTCGTTGAATATGGCTTATTAGCCTGTGTAAGATTGAAACAAATAAAACTAAAAAAAAATTAGACCGGTTCTCATAAGAAGCGATCTTAAAGTAATATTTAAGACTGGTTAAAATGAGAACCGATCTTAAAATTCTAGCCTTTAAGACCGGTTCTCATGAGAACCGGTCTTAAATAACAAACATTTTTAAAACCGGTTTTCATAATAACCGGTCTTAAATATAACTTTAAGACCGATTTTTTTTCTGAACCGTTTTTAAAATCCTATACTTTTAAGACCGGTTTTCAGAAAAACTGGTCTTAAAAGTATATTTTAAACCTGAAATTTCCTTTTAACGGTTTTGTTAGTCAGACTTTAAGACCGGTTGTGATACAACGGGTCTTAAAAGTTTATATTTTAGACCCGCTGTATCAAGACTTAATCCAAAATCAATCTAAAATATCTTTTTTAACCGGTTTAAAAAATAATTTTTACAATAGTGGGAATGGGAGTGGGGAATGTAATGTCAGCTTCCATAGAGGTGGCACCATCTGAATCATCATTTATCTTTACCTTTTTCCGTGGTGCAATGCTCCTGTGGAGGTGAGGGAGGGGCTTCCTTAAGCACACTTTCAAAGATAGGGGTAGTTGCATCTTCCTTAAGCACACTTTCCACGACAAGAGTAGCTGCATCTTCTTTAAGTCATGGTTCTTTATCCTGTTCTCGACAACTATGGCACTCCACTGCGTTTCCTTCATCAGTGTTCCTTTCCCTTTCCCTGCTTTTATCACGCTCTCTGTCTCCTCCGTATTAGATTTTAGTAATTTAGATTTGTATATTAGGTGAGTCTTTCTATCAAAATGACTCAAATCAATTTGATAGGTCTACCATTTAATTATATACTTTTATTTTAACATTTATCTAATTAATGTAAGACTTTTTTAATATATTATAATATTCTTTCAACTTTTTTTTTGCCGGGCTTATACTTTTTTTTTTAAGTCTAAGAGGTCTCAGGTCCACAATATATATTTTTCAATATATATTTTTTTCTCCTTCCTCTTTTTTTTTGTGTTTTATTATCGAACGGCTATGATATTATATTAGATTTTAATGATTTAGGTATATATATTAGGTTAGTCCTTTTATCAAAATGACTCAAATCAATCTGATAAGATCTATCATTAGGTTATATACCTTCACTTTAATATTTATCTAATTAATATAAAACTTTTCTTAATGTATTATAATACTCCATTGCAATGGACAGCGGGGGTGTTCACTTGTCAAGACTCACCGCTATATACTTTAAATATTAACTCATGTACTTGTATATCACTCGCTTACTATGGAATAGGGAGTAAATTTCTACATTGCCCACCAACAACGTTGTTCATGTCCCAAAAGTAATTGATGCTTACTCATTGAATTGTGATGTATAAGAAAATATGATTTCACTTTTCCATTCTTAATGAATAAAATGTTCGATGCAATATCTTTTGGTAATATATATATATATATATATATATATATATATATATATATATATATATAACGGCTCGCTAGCGTAAGTAGACCCTCGTGTAAATATGGAAATTATGAAGCATAGATGAGAAATTTTATGATTTTGTAAGGGATGATTGAGAATAATGTCATGCCAAGAATACAAATATTTCTAAATAAAGGTTTAATGGAATTATTTTATATTATTGATAAAAAAAATTTCCGAAGCTATATTATACTTTTACCCTATGTTTACATAGAGAGAGAAGTGAAGAGAAAATGAGTGAGGAAATATTAAAAAGAAAAACTTCTCAAAATAGTAAAAAAAAATTACTATTTTTGACAGTTTTTCCTTCTAATATTCTTTTCCCTCATAATTTTTCCCCTATCTAAACATAAGGTTAAATGATATCAATGTAACCATTAATTTTTTTGTTTGGGCAAAACATAACCATTAATTTTTGGTGTGCATATTTGGACTAAACCTATCACGTGTACCTGAATAATTTTCTTTCCCCCTAGTTTTGGTGTGCATTTTTGGCAAAAAAAAAAAAATAGATAATTAATATTTGATAAAAAAATTTATAAATAATTAATATAACTACTTTTTTTATAAGAATAACTATTTTTTGACCTTGAATTAATATAACTACTGTATTTATTATTTAATATTAATAAATTAGATTTGATGAGTGTTAACAAACCTAAAATCACATCAGACCAGGATAATCTCGTTGACTAAATACTACTCGTTCTGAACTTGTTTAAGAATTTTTGTCTACTTTTTTATCATCAAAATAAAATTTAAATTGATTTTAAAACGAGCCATTAGGGGATGTTTTGGGATATATTGTATACATACAGTATATCGTAATTGACGGCAATTAATTTAAATTTAGTTGGCCTTTTCCGCTTGATGAGCCTTTCTGTGCGCTGCAATATTTGAGGAACGCCCGCGCTTTTCTCAACCTCTGCCACTTGGTTTATAACTAAGGTTCACTGGTGCCTGGTGGCTTGTTTTTCTTTTGGTTTCTGTTTTCGCTGTCTTCTGTTTTTTTTTTTTTGTTGGTTTTTTGGCTCATTTTTGTTTTCTGGTTCAGTTTCGTTAACGAAACCGCTCCCTGGAAAACCAGAGAGGAAAAAAGAAGGCCTAATTAAGGATTTGTCTTGTTTGGTCGCTATTTCAATTTCATTTGAGTTATGGCTTGTTTATATTTTTGGTTGATTTTCGCAGGTTTTTGAGCTTAAGAATGGTGGTGATGATGTCCTCTGTAATTCCCACTTTGTCTTGTACGAAAAATCAGTGTCTTTAAATTCCTTAAATCTTCTAAGGTACGTACCCTGTACCGACCCCCATTTTTCGATTTTTGTATCTGATGCTTTTAAAGTCAATCTTTTCGTCTTCTGTCCTCTTCCTATACTATCTATTTATATCTTTCTTCTCTTTTTTGATTTTGTTGCTCATGTTTTTTTCCCGCCTGCCTATGATGTAAGTCGGTTTTGATCGTCCTAATTTTTGTGTTTTCTTGATGATTTTGTTTTTCTTCCTGGGTTATATGTGTGTGACATTGGCTTTGATCAGTGATGCCTTTACCTTTTTTATTTATTATTTTTGAATATTTTTGTTTTGTTGTTTTGTTGCTTCTTTCCTTTTACTTCTTTTTTAACTGAATATTGGCAGAAAATTCTGGCTTTGAATCTGATTTATAGACATTAGACAGAATAAAATTGAAGCAGAGTTTTGGCAGCATGCATGAGCTATCATCAAACAATATTCCTTAACAATTTAGTAAAGGCTTGATTTTATTTTGTACTTTTTTTCTTGGCACTTTTCGACTATGTTTTGGAATTTGGGGTTTACACTTTCTGTTCATAATAGATTTGGAAGGTTGAGGCGTTTGGACACGAGGGATGGATTTGGAACCTGGAGGAGTTAAGAATTCAAAGATGAAGTGCGTTGGGAGTGATAGCAGCAAAGATATGATATTTAGAGCTGATAAGATTGATCTGAAAAATTTGGATGCTCAGTTAGAAAAGCACTTAAGTAAAGTCTGGTCGAGGAAATCAGAGCAGGAGAGGCCTAAAGAAGTGTGGGAGATTGATTTGGCCAAATTGGAAATCAGATATGCTTTTGCTCATGGGGCTTTTGGTACCGTCTATAGGGGCATCTATGATAACCAAGATGTTGCAGGTATTTGACTTCTGTATCCTTTTTATGTGCACTAATATTGTGATTACATACAAAATGGTTGAAGTGAAATTAAGATGTGTTATAAGATGTCATTATACACGAAAATGTTTTGTTTCGGTCTCTTTCACAGTTGCCATTAGTGACAGAGGATTGGATGGATAAGATATTTGAGAAGAACACTTGCTTGTCACCTTAATTCTGGACATCAGAATGTTCCATATAATTCCTGTTGCGTATCCTAGTTCTAATACTCTTAGTGGGTCTAGAGGGGGGGAAAATGCTATTGTTTATTTGTTGATTGCTGTAATCATTGCCCTGTTGGATATTCTATGTTCTTTATAGATTATTTATCTAAATTGTCTCATTGCTGCCAAGTATTTTTCTTTTGGAAAAAGAAACCATTTGTATGTAGACCATGGATCATATTTCAAACTTCTCTTGCCTCCATTAAAAAGGGCACAAATTTGAACCTGTGCACAAGTGTTTGACCCTTTGGTACTCTAATTTTGGTACACATTGGTACTTCGTGCTAGAAAATTAGTATATGCACAAGAGTGTGGCACTCTTATCTTATGAACTTCTTTGGATAACAACATTTCCTCCAGACCTGATCTTGATTCTGTGTATCATGTATTCACATATCTGCTCTGTTTTCTAGGACAAATAGCTTACATGCTTTGTAATTAGATCTGTTCCTACAAATTTGTTTAAACACAGGCCAGTCTGATTTTGAGGGTGTTGGATGCAATTCCATTTTGAGATGATGTTATGTTTCTGTTGCTGTTAGACTGCAGAATATGTCAACGAGATCAATTTTGGTTCTGTATCATGGATTTGTTAAATCATATTTGTAAGATGAAGGGTTATGGCAGTTTTGTTTGCGTCTTATTAACTTTGTTGTCTATTATTTGCCAAATAGGATAAATTAGTCAGAACTTGGAGTTAATTATCAAAGTTGCTTTGGCTAGCTATGTTCTCTTCCATTTTTCACTTCACATAAATATAACTTATTATCTTGAAATTCAATATTTTGTTTTACTAGAAAATTCTCACGGTTGTCATGTTGAATATTTTAGTGAAAGTATTGGACTGGGGTGAGGATGATGTCATTACAGCGGCTGAAACCGCTGCTTTACGTGCATCCTTTCGGCAGGAGGTTGCTGTCTGGCACAAACTTGACCACCCACATGTCACGAAAGTATAAACTCATAGTCTTCATGCTCGGGCGTTTAAATTAGTGATTGTTACTTGTCATGTTGCAAAGCTTATGAGATTTGGCTGCCATGGATGGCATGCATGCCTAATCTGTTGGAATAATTACAATTTGGAACTTTCCATCGTTCTTTTCCTGGCTTGTTTTTTTATTCTTTAATATTTACCTGTTTCCTTGAAGAGGGGAAGTGAATTAGATATTAGGTTTTTAGGAGGAATTTTGCTTTTCATGAACTTCAGTTTTAAAGACTGCCGTTTATCTGTATCTGTCACAGTTTATTGGAGCATCAATGGGAACTTCAAATCTTAAGATTCCGGAAGATAGTTCTTCAACTCATGGCGAAAATCCTCCTCCATCTAGGGCATGTTGTGTTGTTGTTGAGTATCTTCCTGGTGGGACATTAAAACAATTCTTATTCAGAAATAGGCGGAAGAAACTTGCTTTTAAGGTTGTGGTCCAGCTCGCTTTAGATCTCTCTAGAGGGTTAGTTCCATTTTAGTTACCTTTAACGTTGTTGATCAAGAAACTGTAAAATTCTTTCACTGAATTTTCCTCCTTATATAGACTTAGCTATCTACACTCGAAGAAGATTGTACATCGTGATGTCAAAACAGAAAATATGTTGCTAGATAGACTTGCACGCTTGAAAATAGCTGATTTTGGAGTTGCTCGTGTTGAAGCTATGAATCCGAGTGACATGACAGGTGAAACTGGAACCCTTGGTTACATGGCACCAGAGGTATTGGTTTTGCCACTGATTATCTTCATTCTTATGTGTGTGTGCATATTCTTGTTACTATGTTTATGTGCATGCGTATAGTACAGTCAGATTCAGATTTGTGGTTTGAAATCCATCAATAATTGGTTTCTAATCTTAGTGTTATGCTGAGTAGGTTCTGGAGGGCAAGCCTTACAACCATAGATGTGATGTCTACAGTTTTGGCATTTGCTTGTGGGAAATTTACTGCTGTGATATGCCATACCCAGATCTTAGCTTTGCTGATCTTTCATCCGCGGTTGTTCGTCAGGTCGGTTCATTTCTACAATCAGCATCATTACTTATTTTCCTTACATCTTACCACTACAATTGCTCCTATCAATTCCCTGGTTGAACTGATTTCAATATCTAATCCACTGGTGATGCGTGTATAAATATATCTTATATTCAACTCTTTACTGATTCAACATCTTCATGGAAATGCATGACATAAATTATGTGAGCCTTTGAAGGCTGAAGGCCATAGTGATGATAACAATAATTAATCCGAATTCTGCAATATTATCTGGTTGTAACAGAATCTGAGGCCAGAGATTCCAAGATGTTGTCCAAGCTCATTTGGGAATATAATGAGGAAGTGTTGGGATGGGAATCCAAACAAGCGACCAGAGATGGAAGATGTAGTGAGAATGCTTGAAGCTGTTGATACCAGCAAAGGAGGAGGCATGATACCTGAAGATCATACTCCTACCTGCTTCTGTTTTACACCTGCCCGTGGTCCCTGATTCTTTTTTTTTTTTTTGGCTTGATTTCTTCTTTTAATTTTGATTCACATCGTTGGTGCTTAAATCTCTCCTGCATTATATATATATATATATATATATATATAAAATTTCCAAGACTGGTTTTGGCTGCTAATTATTAGTCTTCATGTATAGCATTTTTTTGGCCGAACCATTCCTTGGATAATGCAGTTGATACTGAAAAATATCATCTTTTGTTCAAATTCTTGGGAGTGATCTCCAGAAAATCATTTCATTTGGTCACTGTGTTTTTATTCTCACTGCTAACTTGAAAGCATCGTCCGGGAAAGAGAAAAGCATATTTATTTTAGTATTTAATTAATTCGATATTCACTTTCTTTGTTTTTTTTTTTTTTTTGGCCAAGCGAATTTGGATGTTGCATAATACTAGAAAGTACAAGACATCAAAATACACAATCGAGATCTCCCCTTAATAAAAGGATATATCCAGAATGGGGAACTGGTAGTACTACCAGATTTTAAACTAAGTTTTGAGATATTCACTTTTTCATTCAAATTTATAATTTGTTTTTTTTAAACTCTTGTTGGTGGCATATTCTAGGTGAGGTCTAAAGAGGGATTGATATATGCAAATGCAATCTTATTCTATTCAAATGAAATTGTTTCTAATATTTTAACTTCTAGCTTCCAAATTACATTGCAATAATCTTATCATTGTTTCAAGGGTTATGATCCATTTTTGTCTCAGAAGTTTTCACAAAAGAACAATTTTGCCCTTAAAATTTTTTTGAGTATAATGTTGTCTTAAAAATGTTAAAAGTGGAGCAATGTTGTCTCACCGTTACCCAAAGTTAAATTTGATTTTTAATTTGACTCGCATGACTTACTCAGTACACTACCTCATCATCCAATCACTTTATTGCCCAAATCACTTCCTCCCTCTCCTCCTCCTCCTCCTCCTCCTCCTCCTCCTTCTTTTCAAAGGTTAAGATCCATTTTTGTCTCGAAAATTTTTACAAAAGAGCAATTTTATCTTGAAAATCTTTTTGGTATCCTCCTCCTCCTCTTTTCAAAAGTTAAGATCATTTTTGCCCCGAAAGTTTTTTTTTGGTGTCATCCTCCTCCTCCTCCTTTTCCTCTTCTTTTTAAGGACTAAGATTCATTTTTACCTTAAAAGTTTTCACAAAAGAACAATTTTACCTTAAAGTTTTTTTTGGTATCCTCCTCCTCTTCTTTTCAAGGGTTAAGATCCATTTTTACCCCACAAGTTCTCACAAAGAACAATTTTATCTCAAAATTTTTTTAGTATGATATTATCATAGAAGTGATAAAAGTCGAGCAATGTTGTCCCACCGTTACCCAAAACTAAATTTGACTTTTAATTTCACTGGCATGGCTTACTTAGTACACGACCTCATCATCCAATTACCTTATAGCCCAAATCACTTCCTCCCTCTCTCCTGGTCACCATCAGCCTCCTCCTCCTAGGCCACAAGATTTTTAAAACTACCCTCCACCCAAAACATCCACAACCACGCCTCCACAAAAACCATCGCCGACCACCCACCGATGACGAGAAACAGCCCAAAATTACAAAGAAACAACCCAAAAGTCAAACCCCACAAGCAATTTGAAAACTACATTCATTTTGCAGATCTGTAGAGACATGGGATCAGGGTGACGGGGACACCAGTAGATAGACCTTGGAGAAGAAAACAAAATGTTGTTAATATGTAAATAAAATATTTACTGATTATTAGGAAAAAATTACGATGGTAGACGAGGAGCCAAATCTATGATGGTGGACTTAGAGGACCTAGATCGGTGCCGATCGACTGAGATGGTGAGGCAGAGAGTAACACGGTTCAGGGTGAATGAGTGGGAGAGAGAGAGTAGGGAGGAGATTATGATAGTGATAATGATGTGGCTGCCACATAAGAATAAATTGGTTAAATATGGATTTAACGGTCAAAATTAACCATGGATAATGGTAAGGATAACATTGCTCCACTTTTAACATTTTCGGGTCAACATTGACAAATAAAAAAAAACATATATGACAAAATTACTCTTTTATGAAAACTTCTAAAATAAAAATGGACCTTAACCGTACCTTTATTTTAAGGCTCATCATCTTTTTATACAAATACCTAATTAACTAATTTTTTTATAATTTAATTATCTAACTTCTACATATAAACCATAACAACTATTATACATCCTTTCAAGTTGCTAACCTATTTTCACTTTTTGTTGTTACCTTAATTTGATATTAAGTATATGTATATTATGTATTTAGAGGTAGATAAAAAAAAAGAGAGAGAGACGAATATACATGGAATGTAGATTTCAAATACAATAATTTTTTATATTAGTTTTCTTTGAATGCAGAGAACATAAATATGGGAAAATAATAGTTTTACTGTTGCATTTGAAAAAATAAATGTCAGAAATTTTTTGAAATAGAACACAAAAACTTACCATGGGCTACTTTGCAACGCTTTGAACTTTGATCCTAACTTGGTCCAAGGTTCAGGAAATATGTCTAATAGGAACAAAAGAAAAAAACAAGGCCTTTCAGCCAAGATTGCCTCATAAAAATCGGATCACAATCACTTATTTCAAAAAATAAGAGGACTCTCATCGATCATTCATGCCCATGAGAGTTGTTGTGTGATTTCTTTGTTAACGTGACAAAGTAACTTGTTTATTTAGGGCTCATTTAAATGTTAGAAACGAGCTTTATAAAAGGAAGTGATTATTTTTTTTTCTTTTGCCATGCCACTTTGGATGATCCAGAAGAGAAGGATAATTTATATTTGTTTCATGAAATGTGTGTTCCCCTTTCTTTATTTGAAACAAAGCATATGCTTTTCAAAAGCTAGATTAAAAAAAATTCATTTTTTCAAACAAGGGAATGTGGTAGAAGTCAAAAATATAATTGATCATGTGTACTTTTAATAAAAAAAATTTATTAATTGCCTTAACTAATATTTTATTTCTCTGAGAATATTTTCATCTTTGTTGCAGCACTTCTTTTTATTTTGATATTTTATTTAATCAAAGATGCAAGGAAAAAAGTTCTTATTCCTCTTTATGTCATATTAAACGGATAGAAAGTTTTTGTTGTCTTCAATCTTCATTCCCTTCCATTAACGTTGTTCCTCTAATTATATTTATAAGTAATTTTTAACATTTTTTTATAAAAACTAAGAAAAACATAAAATCTTATTAATTCTACATTAAAATTTAACAATTTTCTAACTTTACTTCTATTTAATATATTTTATACTAAAGCTATCAAATTCACAAATTTAAGTAAACTCATGACAAGAATATAAACTCAGATCATAAATTCGAATCATAAATTTGTAAGAGTTTACTTTTATTAATAAATAATTGTTAAAAAAATAAAAATGACAATAACTTAATTTAGATATATTTTAAATATGAATAATTGAGATTAAATCCGTCAACATTTATAATTTATCATATAAAAAAAAGAAATTTCCATAAAGTTTATATATAAAGCCATTGAATATGATAAAAATGTAAATTTAGTGTGTAAACTCACGAGTTTAAGCATAAACTAACACGATTTTGTAAGATGAAAATATAAAATCAGTAACATTTTGGGAGTCAACTCACAAGTTTGATATCAGTGCTCTATACCCATGAGAACAAATTTATTTAATAATAAATAAAAAATAAAATCGTACATTTATATAAAAATATTTAATGACGCGACTTGTAGATAAGTAGATAAATAGGAAAACGAATTTTCTTTCTGTCTTATAAATAAGCATGGAGAAGTATCTCTTTCAAGGAAAAGTTGAGTGACAAGACAAGACTTTAGATATGTTTTAGTTGGTAAATTTTATTTGAAATGGGGTTGACCTGAGAAGCTAGATGTTGAAGCACACGGCGCCAAATTGCCTAGAAACGAAGCAAGGTTTTGCTGATAGGCATAATTGGGTTGTATGCTTACTTGCTTAGCACCCAAATTCTAAGATGATGAGAATTTGAGGAAGTCTTTAATTTTTGTTGGAATCATGGTAAAATACACATCCCAGTTCAGCCGGTTGGACCAATGAATAGGTCCTCTAGTATGTTCAGTTAAAGAGTTTTGTATAAATTGACTGGGTTGGATTTATTTAATTTTTTTATAAGCATGAAACGACATTATTTTAAGGGGAAAAAAAAAACAGCAAACCATATTCCATCATATATTTGTATTTTAGGAACTCTGTTTTATTTGATAATGTATGGTTTGTATTATACATGAGTATTCTATTCACTTCAGGATTAATGCCTTGTATACTTAAATGTTACTCTTTTTAGAGTTATATTTATGAATATTTACATATGTTTCAATCAAATATATCATTTTAATCATGACAGTCAAACTTCAATTTAAATCAGTAACCCTTGAACCACAATCTTGATTGGTTAATTAAACAGTACCAGGTTTTCAATTCCTTAGTTAGAAGCAATATTAGGTGTTTTGTAACTTCATGAAGGCTTTCAATAATAATATTTAAAAGAATTAAGATAGAAATCATATCTTACTTTTAACATATAGTCTTAGATATAAGAAGACTTCTCAGATGTGGTTGGTAGATTAACAAATGAGTGGCAAGATTGGAACTTTTTAGGGTTATCAGCATTTAATTTCTTCTCGAGTCTCTCTGGCTTTATTCAGGCTTTGCCCTTTTCTTTGCTTTTCTTGTTTTTTTTTTTTTAAAAAAAAGAACATAAATATCCTAATCCTATATATCTGTCACTCATCTTGCTTGTTTCTGTTTCCACGCCAGCAGGGAAGCTTGTCGTATAAGAGTAGTGTGTCCATATATATATATATATATATAATTTATATTTGACACACAGCATTAAGAATCTTATCCTCAGAATACAGTTCATAGACTGAGTGGCATAATATAGGAATTGCCAATAATAAACAAAGCGAGGCCAAGATAATCATCATCACATGATAACGCCAAACTTTAAATTAAACTATATAAATAGGGCATGGAATCAGGTGGGGTGTTTCATGTTAGGGGTAGAGTTGTGAATATGCACGTAGAGCTTCATCTTCTCTGTTGCGACTGCGTCTGTGCGTATAAATATGTGAGGTGGGGTTTGAAGGGGGCGACTTAACTAAACAGGAGAATACATATTATATTAGGGATTAATAATAACGGGGAAGGGAACAGCGTCGTTTGTTAGGGAGTGGGTGGCGGAGAAGTGTGGAGGGTACGCCGTGATAGACGGTGGGTTGGCGACGGAGCTTGAACGGCAAGGCGCTGATCTCAAAGACCCACTGTGGAGCGCCAAATGCCTCCTCACTGCCTCCCATCTCCTCAGGAAGGTACTCTCTTCCTCTTCTCATTATTAGGTTTAGACATGTTTTTGTGAGGCATGGCTAAATTCTTAACCCAACTTTTATGGAAGTAAGGGTGTTTACAGTTTTCTCGTTCCGAGCGAATTGGGAAAATGTGTGTGTGATCATGAAGAAATGAAGAGTGAAGCACCTTGATTTATCTCTTAAGATTTAAGTATGTAATTAAGCTACTTTTGATTATGTAATGTAATGTATTGCAAATTAAATGAGGAGTTGTTATAATTTTTGAATTGATATTGAATAAATTTTAGGTTTCATGTATATTTTAGAATATTGCATGCTTTGAGATTTTTTAGGAATTCCTTATTCCAATTGGGACGGGAATTTTTTAGAATTGGGATCTGGACAGATTTCCCTTCCCGATTCTTCTTCTGGATTGGATCGAGAATAGGGTTTCCTGACCACTTTCCTTTCCAAGAATACGCCTAGATGAAACCTGATCCAATTAAAGGATATCATTTTTAGCTCCAAAACAATGTTATTTCATCCACATTGCCATGCACTAGAGTTAGGAAATCTGGTTGAGCCTATCAGGCCGGCCCGTTTAAGCCCTTTTAAATCACAGGTCGGGTTTGAAAAATAAAATCTCAAAAGGAAGTTAGGCCTAAAAGGGTCAACCCTGTAAGACCGGTCTGTTAGGCCCTTTAACCTTTTTTTTTAATTCCCATGCCCCTCATGCTCCTTGCCCTTGCTGACTCCTCCCTAAGAACCTTAAAATTGTCAAATTTACATATGATAATAATTTATTAATTCTTGATATTTTTACCCATTAAACAGAGTCTACTACTTAAAGTAAAGTACAATAAAATTTCCTTAAAATTGATGATAGTAGTGAAAAAGATGAAAATAATAGTTGTCATAATCATATTGTTTAGAGTGTTTAGTTTTTTTCCTTCTTATACTTTGTGTGAGACTATGAGTTACTTGTGGATAATATTTTTTTTACCTTTGATTATGAATTAATAACTATATTTATTTTATTGCATGAGGCATGTAAACGTATGGTTAAATATTGTGAAAATGACTTCTGGTCCTAGCACGCATGCTCTCAAGCTGGGTTTTAAAAAACAGTAATTTTTTTTTTCTCAGATCCTGTAGGGCCGGCCCTTTTAGACCATGGCCCATCATAGTACTACTCTAACTTGCTTATGACGTTTTTATGAAATCCACATTCCCGGCTCAAATGCTCATCCCCAAATTGTTTTTTTTAAATTTCAGAAAAAAATACTCCATACACAAAAAAATCAACTAGCTTGAGATACTGGTTGCTAAAAAAATATTTTAAATATTGGGCGCTATAGAAAAAATATTTCAAGATATGGGTGTTATAGGAAAAATATTTCTAAGTGCAAGATTAAAAATTAATTAATTTGAGATACCAAGTACAAAAATATTTCAGATTGTAACATACAATTTAATCCAAATAAATAAAAATACATAAAAAATTAGAAAAATAGGTCTCCCACCCCAAAATTAGAGGGATGAGTATGCGCTGCTCATAGATAAGTTATGCTGGCGGGCCCATTTTTATGCAACCTGGTTTTATATATGTCTACTTCTCTTTTATATTACACACATACATATCGTCGTAATTCGTAACCCCACACACACATAAAAGAAAATGAAATGTATGCTAGATCTTCTTAACTGAAAAAACAAATAAGCCTTAACTATGGAGCGATTAATTTAATCAAATAATTACGTTGTATGCTGTGATTATTTGTGAATCAGGTTCACCTAGACTACCTTGAGGCAGGGACAAACATACTAATAACAGCATCGTATCAGGTAATTGTCTCTCCCTCTGATTTGATATAAAAGTGTTTTGTCAGTTGAGACTTTTGTTCTCATGTTTTCTGTCAAATAAAATTGACTACAGTAATGCAGTATTTATCACACCCTTTCCTCTTTAATATAAGATCTGATTAGGGTGTTGACGTTGGTTTTATAAGTAAGACATATTTTACACTTTTATTCACTTTTTTCAAATTAATCATATTAATATTTCCTCAACAATAATTAAATAAGAGAGAAAGAGATAGATTTAAGGAAAAAATATTATTATGGTGTTTTAAAAAAAAACATACTACCCCCATCCCTTAATATATAACAACTCGTCCATAGTATAATTTACACAAAGGACGAGCTCTTATATTAGAGATCAGAGGCAGAATCATTTTAACTAATTTAATCAATATTCTTAATCCACTTAAATTAATTAATTAGATATTACATGATGAGAGGAGTATAACTTTTTTTTTTCTAGCTAAAAGTTTTGACTAAAAGAACTTGGAAGGACTATACTGAAAAATATTTCCCCCCAAAAGATTCAATTGACAAAAAGAATGATATTTAAGCAACTTAATATTTAATTTATGATTTCATGTACTCCAAGTCTCCAATTCTAACTGTAAAAATCAGTAGAGGAATTTGTTTTAGTCTTTAAATATAAGATCTCCACTGGATCCCCATATTTGTGGTTTTTCCTAAACTCTCCCTGCTAATCATACCCATTAAGGATGTTTTCCTTCAAAGTAAAATCACTAATTTTCTTAATATAAGCAAATTGATTATTTGATTCTTACGCCTAATTAAGGACATCATGGGGGAGTGCTAACTAGTGTTGGTCCTCCATATGATAAAGATATCGTTAAAATTTTCATTTATATATATTATATATAAATACATAGATGAGTAGATTATTCATTTTGGTGATTGGAAGTAGGCCACCCTTGAGGGATTTGAAGCGAAAGGGTCTTCAAGAGGAGAAGGTGAAGCTCTGCTTAGAACAAGCGTAGAAATTGCACGCGAGGCTCGAGACATCTTCAACGACAAATGCACCAAAAATTCTTGCGACCGCCTCACAAATGGAAGATCTTGCACGCCTTCAATTCTAGTTGCTGCTTCTGTGGGAAGCTATGTCGCTTATTTGGCTGACGGATCTGAATATAGGTCAACTTCTATTCTGAGATCCATCCTTTCACACTTCCGAAACTCTTCGTTATATTCTTCTCTTAATCTGGATCATTCTTGTTCCTTTTGGCAGCGGTGACTACGGCGAAGTAATTACGGTGGAGACGCTGAAGAATTTCCACAGGAGACGACTCCAGATTCTTGCCGACTCTGATCCTGACTTGATCGCATTTGAAACCATTCCAAACAAGATCGAAGCTCAGATATCTATATATAATATTGTGAATCAATTCTGGAAATAATCAACCCGTAAAAACAGAGAACGCAAAAACTACAATTCGAAACAGTGGATTAGCGACGGAATTCCGTTATTAATTAACCCGTGACAGTCTATTTAACCACGAAATCATCCAATTCTGTCACTAATTTACTGTTTTTCAGTTTAGTTGTAGATTTACCTGATGCCGTACAATCTTGTTTGATTCGCTTGAGTTTATTTATTTAATTTAATGGAGGCATGTACTGAACTTCTTGAGGAAGAGGAGATAGAAATTCCTGCGTGGTTTTCTTTTAGCTGTAAGGATGGAAGCAATGTGGTTAGTGGCGATTCCATCTCGGAGTGCGCCGCCATTGCCGATTCATGCGAGCGAGTTGCTGCGGTCGGAGTCAATTGTACAGCTCCTAGATATATTCATTCACTAATTGAATCCATAACTAAGGTAAGAGACTCTTCAAATCTAGTTTGTGTCGTGAGGAATGTATTATTCTAAAATAGATCCCATGCATGTTCTGTAACTTGTGTGAATCTATCAGGTAACAGACAAACCAGTTCTTGTGTATCCCAATAGTGGCGAGACATATGATGGTGAGAGCAAGCAATGGATGGTGAGTTCCCTGTCTGTTTCTCTCTTTGTATACGCAATTGTAAATTTATAAGAGTTTATTTCTATCAATAAATATGTATTATTAATATATAATTAAATAATTAAAATATAAAAAATGACAAGATTTAGATATATTTTAAATTAAAATAATTGAAATTAAATTCATTAATATTCATAATTTTATTATACTTAACAAAGTAATTTTTATAAAATTCATATATAAAACCATTAAGCATGACCAAATCGAAAAAGTTAACATAAATTTAAAAGCAAGTCAAAACGATTTTACAAGTTGAAAATGTAAAAACAGTAAACACGGTATGAACTCACTGAGTTTAACTAAATTTATAACTAACACAAGTTTAAGAGTGACGACTTCGTAAATTAAAAATGTAACACCCTTATTCTTAAGAGGGTCAACTCATGAATTCTATAACAATGGTATATATAGCTACAACTACATTGATGTTCACATAATCTAAATTCAAATCTATCTCAATCTTATTTCTAATGCTTTTTCTCCCCCTCAAATAATGAATGGTTAAAACTCAGTCTGGAAATTGGGAGTCATGTGAGAAGGGGGATTCTTTTCTAAAGAAATGGCCAATTGTTGTTTATCTATGGAATTGTTGGCTAGTACATACATTAAAAGTTGAATGTCCTTGACATGAAAATTATAATGCAGAAATCAAGTGGAGAGACAGAAGATTTTGTGTCATATGTAGCTAAGTGGAGTGATGATGGTACTTCCCTTTTTGGTGGCTGTTGCAGGACTACTCCTAGTACCATCAAAGCCATAACTAAGGCATTGTCTGCAGAAGCTTCTGATAATGATAATCAGAACTCTTGGTATCTACTTTTCACTACATTTTGCTATGATGGAAGAAATACTGGCTATGTTAGTTATAGTCTTTGGGATTAGCATTTGTTTTATTATAGGATAAATGTTAATTACTATAATTTGTTAATTTAGATTGAGATTTAAACGAGAATCTTTCAAAATGAACCAAATAGATTCTTTAGTGTTAGTGGTATATTATTTCTCACAAAAATGAACCAAAATGTAATGTAACTCACCTCGCGATATCAAGTTATATAGCATGTCCATAAAATATGGATGGAAAGCCAACTTCCAAGAGTGCAAACTTCTTCGCTAGAGTAAAAAAACCATGAAACCAGATGTCATCTGTGAACACCAACTATTTCTCAATGTCAAAACGAAAAAAATGATGCTTCACTCGGCTTAAGATAGAAACATTTGAATGATGCCTAAGCTGTCCCACTGAAGAATTGTAGCAGAACTCCTAATTAATAAAGTAATGAAGCATTCCCATTCAATCAAGCTCCAACAATCTCTTGGGTCTCCTCAGCCATTGTTTCATCAGCAGGTCTGTCTACCTTCACACCAACATCTTCTGAATAATCACCATGAACCTAATTGGACAATGTGGCAAAGGCATTAGATCGGTCCAAAGATCAAGGTTCAAACCACATGCTTGTGACGACAAATGAAGAAGGGATATCATCTCTTCTCAACAATGTGAGTTTAATTTTTCTGTAAGCGCTCTTTGAGCCAGGAAGCATGCCCTGATGAACCACCGGGCCCCAACTCACCTAAACTTTTTTATATTAAAAAAATTTCTTCGAAGGAGAAGAGTAATATACTAATGCACTAAGCCAATCAAGAGGATGTGCTCTTAAGATTTCTTAGAGAGGACATAAAACAGATAAATTCCAAAGATGCCCAGGCTATAAATAGTATTTACCAAACGTTCATTAAACAATTCTAGAAGAAATTGACCATAAAATTATGATATAGGAAAGGAACGGGCATGGGAGTCAATGATTTAATTTAAGGTTGTCCTCATCAACAACAACAACAAAGCCTTCATCCCACTAGGTGAAGTCGGCTACATGGATCACATAGGAGAAAAAATGTACACACACTATTCAGTTAGCCAAACATCTGGTCAAAAGAAGGACATTAATGAAAATTAAGCAACAGATCAAATAAACTTAATAACTAAGATTTTACACAGGTTTACTATAGCAAATAGTTCGTCAATCATTCTTAAAGGGAATTTGGGATAAGATAGGTACCTCCATCAGTTTTCCGAGATCAAATTTGGGAGCTTTCAAAATCTTGACTTTTCTAATGAAGACATTTTGCAAAGGGTAAATGCTAGATGTTGCTTTTTCAATCTTTTTGCCAATCATCTCTGGAATGAACTTGCCAACCAACCCTTTCAAATCACAGGAGGTAGCCTGATTAGTCATGATCTCTCTCATCTTCCGGCGGATCTAAAAAAGACAATATGCAGTCTTCTACTGTGAGAAAAACACACAAGATAAAACCAATTTTTCCATAATCAAGTTCAGAAGCAAATTCACAAGTGCGTAATCAAAATATCATAAAAAATAACAGAGCAATTATATCAATAAATTCAAGCCCAATAAATTTTGGTTATTACATTTTAGGTATTTCATCATACCAAAACACAAGTAAAACCATGGTATTACTATGATGCAAGTTGAAATTGAAAGCTACCATTTTTTACCATGTTCCAAACGATTTACTGAATATACCTGTCTAATCTGGCTTGATTGTGCATAGCAGGTCCTCTTCACCTGGTTTGCACGTCTCTTTGTAAATCCAATGCAGAACATTCTCAATGTGTAATTATCAGTGGTTTTCACATCCACATGAGCTTCAATTAAAGTTTGCCATTTGCGCACCAATGACCTCAACTTGTCAGTTGTAAAATCCATTCCCTAAAGTTTGCAGGATCTTATTAAACAATATTAATCATTAAAAAAACATTGGATTATGATAAGAGCAAACAACATTGCAGATCATACCCAGAAATTGGTCAGAACATTCTTCCCTTGCACATCCTCAGCTCTCAACCTAATCTTCCTAAAGGCATGGTCCTCATCACCTTGGAGATCAGCCAATGAAACTTCAAACACTCGATGTTTAAGTCCTTCAGAAGCAATCTGTTATTTACAACAATTGCAACCCATATAAGCATGCACCTATGCACGAGCCAATTCCGGTTAATATGCATTAAAAGCAAGGAATAAGAGCTCAACAGTGTCAAGGTATTAGCATAAACCAACCATCAGCCCTTAGATAGTAAAAAGAATGGAAGGTAACTAGTCCAAGAATGAGAAATTAAAGGGAAAAATGCATAGCATATACGGAAAATTAAATTTAAAGCCCCGATCCTCAAATGAGATAAAATTAGACTCTCAGTAACGTCCAAGAAGCTAAGAAATCCTTCTACTCCACAGCATCAAGAAACTAACATACATAATATTCATGCCCCATAGAATCAATAAACAGCATGCTAGTAGTAATTTAAAAACACATTTTAAGGATTTTGTTTTTCAAAAACAAAATCAGGAATAAACGTTAAACACGTTTTAAGGCCATATTAAAATTCCTATTCGCCATAACTCTTCACCAAGATATAGCATAAAAAAGAATCACAGAGTAAACATGAATAAAATTACCTTGGTCCCCTGCGTGCGAGTGACGAGGGTTTTGCCCACATTCTTCAATTCGAAAACAGAAGAAGGGGCCTTAACATCATACCAGTCCTTCTTAGCAAAGGGATCAGCTCTGAATAAAAAGCCAAGAAATCAGAAAGGACCGAATACAAAACGCCAAAGAGAGAATCCAAAACTGATGAAAAGGGAAGTTACGCACGCCTTCTTCTTGCCACCCTTTTTGCCCTTCGAGATTCGCTTGTTTTTGCCGACGGCCATGGCTGATGACTGGAGCTTCTTCTGCTAAGCAGCTGACGGCCGAAGGAGTAAACTCAGCGGGAGGAGAACCCTACCAGATTGCCCGCCCTCACTTATATACTTCCTCGTCAATTTAATTTAATTAAGGCTTAAATACTAAAATGTGTGTGTGGGTGTTTTTTTTTACTCTTTTTTAGTTTTTACCTGAAATTTTTTTTAGATTATTAGATAATTTCCATGCATAAATTTAAATAAAACTATCTAATAAAATTATTTTTTCTTTTTTCGATGTTGTATTTTTTTTTCTTTGAAAGATCTCTTAAATCTATTTTCCCATGCATGTGTATTCGTACCCAAACTTTGGAGTTTATTGAATTCAGGCCTTTTAGGCCCATATTCACATTTCACATGAACTATGATTTCTTGTTGGCATCCAACGTATTTATAGCAATGTTTTGAGAGTCAGGTCGGATGTTGAGTCAGAGAGGTTAATGGGTTATGATTCAATCGGTCGGATTGTTCATTCGAATCAGTGACGTAATAATTAAATAAAAATAATATTATATAATTATAAAATAACACATGTAAGAAATAAAATATTAAATCTTCAAAAAAAATTAAGAAAATTAAATGGTCTTGAGTATATATTTTAACTTTATAGTAATTATTATATATTTTTTCAAAAAATATTTCATATAAAATTATGTGAATAAATTTTTTTACTAGATATGTAAATATAATAATACAAAAAATAAGAAATTAAAAACGGAAAACACGTGTAGATGAAGATTCTATTAAAAATATTGGTCCTGTTTGATATGAGGCATTGAATTTTGACGGATTGGGATTGAGACTGGTATTAGAATTGGGACTAAGGGTTTAAAATTATGTTCGGTATACAGTAATATTTAGATGGAATACTTGAATTGATTTTATTTTATAATCCTCCATAAATTATGAAAAGGCTAAAATATTCTTATTATTAAAAAAATAACAAAAACAAAGTCCCAGTATTTTGGTTAAAATAGATAGAGGGCATTTATGTCCAAAAAATATTATAAACATTGATATTTTTATTTCTAATATTTGCAGTCACAGGATTGAAAATGCAATACTAAGGGAGGTGGCTTTGCAGCAATCCCACTTTTATGGCCAATTCCTGATTATCCCTAATCTCTCATACCAAACAATATATTCTAACATAATCCCTTATTCAATCACAGTCCCCACCCACAGTACTTCATACCGAAAAGGGCCTTAAAGTCTTGTTATCTTTACATATTTCAAAAAGTAAAAGTGAGTGGCGCTGGTTAAAAATGAAGAGATTTTTTTTAAGATATAATAAAAGGATTTTTATGAACAATAAATAATAAGCTTTTTCAAGAGAAATATTTAAAAGAAACAAATTGATTATTTGAATAGGTCAAAACGTGTTGCAGACGTTTCACCACTCACGAGTCACGAGTACAACTAATAAGGATAGTACGGTTTTTTTTTCCTATTTCCAGTAATTGCCTCTTCATCCTTCTTTTCTTCCTCACTTCATTTATTTCATACGTTTCAGCAATGAAAGATGGGCATGAAGGTTGGAGAAGAGTCTGAGGACGATCATATTTCTTATTTTATTTCAAGATAGAATCGATCTTGTGTCACAGATAAGACTTTTACACCCTTTTCTTCAATAATCATGCTCGTTCTTTTGCTTATCGTCTTCAATCCCAATCTTCTTCCTCGCTCTGCACGTCTTTCATTTTTTATGATCTTTGTCTGCCTCATTTTTAAGACTCATGTGGTTCTTAATAACCCGTTCCAGTTCCCAGCTAGATTCCGGCTAACGGTTCAAAAGGTGGTTTTTGGCGGCTCAATCCGGTCTAACTACTCAAACGGTCTCACTGTATGAGCCAAGTCATTCCTTTCTCCAGTTGACGGTCCAGCCAGTCCGGTCGTCCGGTATCTGGTTTCAAAAACATTGATTTATAGTTTTATATATAACATTATTAAATAGTATAATATAAAATTGGGCAAATATAACTTTTAGTCTTTAAAGTTTGACTCGATTTTGATTTTGATCCTTCAAATTTAAAATCGGTGGTTTTGGTCCCTCAAGTTTACTTCGTTTATCACCGTTAGTCCCTTAAGTTTAAAAAGGATTTGGTGTCGCCTTTGATGGCGTTAATTTGTTCGACATAGTGCTAACACCATTAAAATAACTTAGGGTTAATACAACTTTTAGTCATGAGGTTTGACCTAATTTTGGTTTTAGTCCTTCAAGTTTGAAATCGGTGGTTTTGATACCTCAAGTTTACTCCGTTTATAATTGTTGGTTCCTCAAGTTTGAAAATGACTCGATGGCCAGGTTATGAAACCTAGACCGAACAGGCTGATTTGGCCCGAAAATTGGCGAACTGATTAGTAAACTAGTCTAGTTCGGGAATCAACCCGGTTCAACATTTAAAAAAAATCAATTTTTATATTTTCTTTATAATTTCATATTAATAACTTTGAAAATCTTCACTTTCTCACTAGTTTGGTTCCGGTTTAGCTCCGGTCTGACCTACTAACCTTTGACCTAGTGTCTTGGCTGATTCAGTGATTGACCTAAGTTTAATTACCTTACTTGGTGACACTTTTGACGATGTTAATTCGTTCGATATGGCATTATCACCGTTAAAAGAACTTATATGTTATAATTTTTAGGACAGTTGATATGGCAAATATACTATAATATATTATATTGTGCTAAAAAAAAGGGAAAAAATGGCATCAAAACGAAATACATGAGCTTAAAAGACATGACACATAAGTTATTTTTTGCCTATGCGTTTCGTTTTGATACCCTTTTTTTCAAGCACAATATAATGTATTATAGTATATTTATCATATCAGTTGTCTTAAAAGGTATGACACATAAGCTATTTCTTGCTTATGTATTTCATTTTGATGCCATTTTTTCTTTTTTTTTTTAAGCACAATATAATATATTATAGTATATTTATCATATCAACTGTTCTAAAAAGCATGACATATAAGTTTTTTTAACAGTGTTAGCATCACGTCGGACGAATTAATACTATCAAAGGTGCCACCAAGTCATTTTCAAACTTGAGGGACCAACATTTATAAACAGAGTGAACTTGAGGAACTAAAACCACCAATTTTAAACTTGAGGGACCAAAGCCAAAATCGAGTCAAACCTCAGGGACCAAAAGCTGTATTAACCCTAAGATATTTTAACGGCGTTAGCGCCACGTCAGACTAATTAACACTGTCAAAGGCACCACCAAGTCCTTTTGAAACTTGAGGGATTAACAGTAATAAACAGAGTAAACTTAAGGGACTAAAACCACCGATTTCAAACTTGAGGGATCAAAATCAAAATAAGGTCAAACTTTAAGGAACAAAAGTTATATTTACCCTATACAATTTTTTATTTTAAAAAATATACATGTTTTTTAAATCAAATAATTTATATTTTAATATGATGCTAATTTTTTGTCAACTATCACTCAAGAATTTAAATATATCATTTATTTAGTAAAAATAATAAAACCATGTCTTACATATTTGGATGAATAATGGTCTTTTAAACATAAAGCCAAACATATTTTTTTCCATTACATAAAACCAAACATACTACTCTTCTTATCCTTAATATAAAATATATTTACCTAATTTGATTAGATTAAGGAAGTTAGTTAATATAATATGTATTTTTTAAAATATCCTACTCATCTCCCTTAATTTCATCATTCCCTCTCTCCCTTTATTATAGTTGAGGGAGTATTAATAGGGATAAATTAGAAAAATATGAAAATTATATTTTATGTTTAAGACTAAGATCAATTCTTTAAATATGTCTTATATTAAGGACGGGAAGAGTATTAGTTTAAATAACCAAATCAATCATCTTAGTAATTTTTGGTGTTGTATTGTAACTTTCTACCTCACTTTATATAAGTACATTAATTTATAGGAACATGATTAACAGACAACATATTTCATCTTTTTTTTTTGTTGAAAAAATTCTTATAATTCCTCTCCATTAACAAAACGAATACAAACTCTTACCATGTTAAAACTCTCATGTGTTCCATAACTGTGTTTTTAAGATTGGAGCATTATGGTTTTATTTTATCTATCCCAAATACGTAGTAGACAAGTTTTAAGCCAATTATTTCATTTGAATATGTGTGTGGGGGGAGGGGGAGGGGGAGGGGGAGAGGTAGGGAGGGAGGGAGGGAGAGAGAGAGATGTGTGCCAGATCGGGTTGGATCATCTAGGTAAACAGAGTAATGTAAGGATTAGACTATAAGAGCCTAATCTAAGTCAATGAGAAGGGTCGAAGAAGAAGAGAAGAGTGGTTCTAAGGGAATTTTATTGCAGGGATGAGAAAACAAATAGGGAGCAACCTCTGGGTTGGGTGAGACCGTCTCAGCTTACTCTCCAAGCCACAATTTGACTATTAATACCTGATTGATTCTATCATTAATTGAACATTGCTTATGAATTAAAATTGCTGATTTGTATTAACAAAGCATCCATTAATATGATTTATTTTCTCAGTCAGCAATTAATACTAAAATATTAATTTATTTTCTCATTTGATTCGAGCTATTTATTTTTCCCAATCAAATAATTTAGATCATAAAGAGTAGATTTGAACTCAAAATGCAACAATGTGCATGTCTTGCACACACAAGATCTTGGACTATTGCATACTTCCTTCAAATATAAGCAGGCTTTTATCAAAAGTAATGCTTTTTATTGGTACCCATGATAATTAAGTACTTTTTAATCTTAGATACATAAAATATCAAGTACTTGTAATTATCTTAACAGTATTCTCTTGCTTGTAAACTCAAACTTTATATTACTCAAACTGTAAATTGGGTTTTCACTATTAACAATCATGGTTTAAAAAAATGCAAATCCTTTGGTATTAGCAGAACCATTATCCCCCATTTGGTAAATTACATGAATGCTTCTTCCTGCTTGTTTTGGTCTCAGTCCCAACCCCCCTTCCTCTTGTTCTCTTAATTCTAATCTCATCCCAGCCAATGAGATTTTCTTACCCTCCTGATGTGATTCACAAGGAAAATTTCTTCTGATTTTTTTTTGGCAGTTACATCATTTGCATGGAACAAATTAGGAGGGCTGATATTACTACTTTAACAAGAGTCTGGAGGATCCCTATACCATTAGTAGATCACATTCAAAAACAGAATGTTCAGAAATCTTACAAACACGGTTCACCTTATCATAATAAGACATAGGAGTATTATAATTTACTCACTAATCAGAACCTTGTAGCTTTAAATGACATCAAACATATCTCTTGAAGGCTTTTTTAAACGTGGGGTTGTGGATTTAAACCTCTGTGG
This sequence comes from Albizia julibrissin, assembly GCA_037074505.1. Classification (NCBI taxonomy): domain Eukaryota; kingdom Viridiplantae; phylum Streptophyta; class Magnoliopsida; order Fabales; family Fabaceae; genus Albizia; species Albizia julibrissin. Next base: position 10,628,364 of record CM073482.1, read on the forward strand.
GAGACATGACGGATATGCGAATTATGATTTTAAAAAAAGAAAAAGAAAAGAGTTGACTCAAGCCGAGGAGCACACAAATACCATATGACGAGGAATTTATTGATTTTGTATCAAGCTACAATATAATCATGCATCCCAAGTACACAAAAGGTGTGTATATGGACATTGTCATTTAAAATCACTTATTCCCCAAGAAAGAACATTCAAAATGACACACCAACAATTCTCTCCCACCTCAGAATTCAGAAACCAAACAATACACAGCCACAATGCGATAATGAACAGGCTTGCGATCAAAACTGCGCTATCACTATCAGCCATCCGCCGGTGCAAGCCCCTACATACAGGTGGAGGCTAATTTTCACATCTCTCATTCAATGCGTCCCGGTCCCGGATTCTTCATCCCTCTTTTGCAGGGGATTTGTGACAGCAGATGAGGATTTCTTTAGGAGAATATAATACATACTCGTTGCTCCCGACCAGAATAAAAAGTATAATTCAATGAACTTGATTGAACTAAACTGGTACTGCCTCTCGTTTTCTGCCTTCACTTGAGGGAACCAAACTATCATAGTACTCAACCAGTACCTTCCAGCCACCAGGGCACATGAATCCATCAGGAGGACTTTCTTTATTCCTTGCCAGCGTTCTCATCTGCAAAATCAACTTAGTTAAGATACAAGACACAACAGTTCAACACATTATGAGTAGATCCTATCATTTTCTAAAATAAGGATCAAAGATCAGTATCTTTTCTTTCTGAACTTTAACAGTGTGTTTAGATCATAATCCTTAAAATACTGAGCCCAAGAGCGTAATGCTGTTACACATACCTTGGTCCCTGATATAAAGAGGAAATCTTGAGGCCTAGAGGGCTCAAAGAAAGCCATTTTTCCCTGAGTCTTATCATATGCCGCAACCTGCAAACAGACGGATATTATCACGGGTGTCAAAGAATAGCTTCACTAAAGCTTGTCTCGATAGGGAAGAGGAAAAGTAAGTACCCTAAAGGGAAGGATGTTTAGACGCTCAAGTCCAGGTGCCATACTCAACACCTTCTTCCCATGGTCAGCATCATATAAATCTCTTTTCTCAGTTGGGTGACCCATGCCTGCAGGGTCCCGACCAACAATGTAGAAGTTTGCCCCGGCATTGATCCTAGCCTTTGCATGCCACTGTACCTCAGTTGGTCCAGCATAGTGCATGGGAGAAGGGAATATTGATACTACTGTCGTCTCTGGGTCAAGAACACCATCCTCAAGCACCTAATGAAAAATCCAAATACCATGTGATTTTCATTCTATAAGGAAATATAATTCCATGCATTTGGGGAGTTTTCTGATTTTCTTAGTAAGCAAGTTATTTTTCTTTGCTAACTAAGAAGGTTCCAGTAGGCCATGCAAGAAGACAGAACGCGAGCATAATATTCTGTCAATTTTCTTTTTTAGATAATGACAAAAAAGAGGTATTGCTTCAACGAATTCACATTGGCACTTGACATTACACATACCTTCTCATGCTGTCTCATACGCCAACTGAGTGGAACATCATCTGCTTTGGTAAAGCCTCCCAGTGGGTGGAGCAAGAGTATGGGATTCTTATAGCCCATCTCAAGAAGTCGTTTACGAGTATCAGTCATCAGCAAAGCATGACCATTGTGAACAGGATTTCGGAGCTGGAAAGCAAACACAGCATCTGCATTGCGCCTTGTGAACTCTTCACGGAGTTCTGCAGGAGACAGCCGAAATCGATCAAGCCCATCACGGTACTTGATTTCTTCTATGACCTCTAGGTCACCCCCTATCAGCCAATTGCCAGAGCGAGTTATAGTTTCTTCAGCATAAGGTAGGCCAGGGGCAGTTGTTCCCCAAGTTCGAGCTATTCTCTCTTCCATGGGGTGCTTGTAAATCTCAACACTAAAATTTCCAAAAGGACAATTCATTAGCCAAAAGGGAAAAATTGCACTTGAAAAATTGAGAAAATAGTGACAGTATTTCACTGCAGAAATTGTGTAAAATTTGTCAGATGACTAATGTGGATTGATGGACCAAATACTGTCAAACCTTTAAAGACAAGAAAGATTATTTTACACACATAAAGAACAAAGTTGGATCACTGATGTAATCAAAATGGGCCTTGAATGATAAACCTAATTGTGTGCAACAATCAACTAAAACAAGCCTGACCATTATTTCCCACATAAACACTATGCATGAGAAGTTTTATTGCATTATAAACAAGCTGAACATATCATAAAATCCACAATGTCAACCAAAGAACTCAAGTCAATGCAACCCCAAATTGGGGAAAAATACACCATTTGGTCAATTGTGTATAATAAGTTGCAAAGTTGCTTTGCTCTGCCTGCTGAACATAACAGTGGCTTCTAAGCATACAAGAGTGGTCAAATGTTAAACAATTGGAACTTTTCCAATGTCTTTGTCAAGTTTAATTAGTATAATCGAATCAACGTTCAGCTTCAAATCTTTGGAATATTAATTTCAAAACTCGATTTACTATGGTACAGATCGTGGACTGGCATCCACCAGTCTCAACAGTGAGTCAGTTTTATTTCATAAGCTTCAGTAGTAAGGCAAAAGGGAAAAAAAAATCTTCACAGCTTCGGGAGCTACCTATGCACTTATGAAAATAAAACGAAGGAAATCAAATGAAATATCATCAATCAAGGATGAAGACGAATCATTCCCAGGTATAACCAATTTGAATTCTGGGGTCCCTCCCCTTCCCCTTTTCTTTCTATTCTTCACGACACCTTATATCCATATAGTCATCTTTAGCTCTGTAAAAAGATAACTCTTACCCGAACAAGATCTTTTCTTCCTTTTTTTTTCCCTTAAAAAATTATAGGTGATACAAAAGCATGATCTAATAATAACAGAAAAACTAACCAGATGTAAACAAGAGCAATTCAGTCGATAAATATCAAAAAGTAATGTCACCTCATTTTTAATATGCACTAGTTTTTCAGTATTTAGGAGTGCGAAGAGATGAAATGTAGAGTCTTACTCTTTCAAAATGGCAACAGGATTTCCCTGTGAGTCAAAGAGAGCAACATTTCTGGACTCGCCAATCAAATGCTTCTGCTCATCATCAATGGCAAGCACGATCGGCACCGACATGTTCACAATCGATCCATCATGGAGTCGAAGAGAGTTGAAATGAAGCGTTTGCAGAAACTCCGTCTCTCTCATGAACCCACTCAAAGGACTAGCCCACCCGTCGCTGAGCACATGAACCCATTCCACATCAACTTTTGAAAGCTGGATCCTGGGCAAAGACAAAGCCTCCTTCCTCTTTCCGTTCCTCTGAGATTCCTCAACGACGAGATTCACCAGCTTCCCACCATCGGGTTCGATCAACGCGTTGGAGACTGTGAGTCTCGGGTAAGGTTTCTGATTCGAGGCAAGAGAAAGCTTGAGGGAAGGGGCAAAATGGGTATGGAATTTGTTGGAGATAGAATGAGAGGTGAAGGTAGTTTTGGAAGAAAGTGTTGTGGCCATGGAAGAAGGAACGGAAAACAGAGATTAGAGAAGAATGAGGTAGTGAAATGAGAAAGGAAATGGAGAATCGAATCTGATTATGGTTTTGGGTAGAAATGAGGAAGGAGAAGTGTAGGGTTTTATAGGAGTGAAGAGTTGAAAGAGATAGAATTGTGGGGGATGAACCTGGACACTTGTGTTGATCCTGCCATAGACGGACAAGTGGATGGAGGCACTGTGAGAGTGTGGCGTGTCTAGAGATAGTAAATGGGTCAACAAAGATATATGAAATAGGGATGGAAATGGATACGAATCTTCTCAAAATTATTTTAAAATTTATCAACTTAGTTTTTTGTGTCAATAAATGATATATAGAGTAAGTTGTTCCAAATTAAAAAAAAATTATAGGATTAAATTGTTTCAAATTAAGAAAACATAAGGATTGAGCTGTTAGAAATCAAAATTTAAAGTCTAAATTGATAATTGAAAAAGAAAAATTCGAAGACTAAGAGTTACATTTTTCCTAAATTAAAGAGATAATGAGAACTAAATTGTTAATTGTTTAAAATTTGAACGTTTTATAATATTTATTGAGATTAGATATTTATTTATATAGTTATATAATACTCATCACATCTTAAATATAGAACCAAACATAGTATTTATATTTGTCACGCATAATTAGACCTGCCTCTAACTACACTTTGCATTATTCACAAAAATATGAACTAAAAATATTTAGTTTTATTGGAGGATTTTATGTTTGTTAATGTTAAATTTTGCAAAGGAAAGAAGTTTGATCTTGGATCCCACAATGTATCACACGTGAATAGTGGATACTGGATCCAAATTTATATGTTTTAAAACTTACATCTAAATATAAGTAAAATTTTTCAACCACACCTTGTGGTATATAATTTTTATTTCTATTATTAATAACAATCCAACAGAATTTTGAATTTTTATTATATTTTTTGAACTGTGTTCTTGCTGGGATGAATTTTTATTATTTAGAAAAGTCTATATGATAAGATTTGATTGGAAAATTGGTATAATGAATATAAAAAAAATACCAAATTTTTGTCCAACGTATTAACCTCATTTCCTCCGATCCTAAGTGTCAGGTCTAATTAATTAATTTATATAGATTTTAAAAATTTAATTTTCTATTTTCTCATTTTTCTTAAAATACCCTAAAGAAATATCATTAAACGTAGAAAAAAGTTAAAAACCCTATAAAAATAATTTTAGAAAATATTAAAGGATGGAGAAATGAGGTTATTTATGTACCTAGGACTCAAACAAATTCATGAGCTAAATCGAAAAGGGTTATAAAAAAAAAAAGATTATCAGTAGTGGAGGCGGTGGTTGGGGTCTTCGCTTGCTTCAAAAAGCGCACATCCGTTAAAGGAGACAACAAATAATTAAAACTTAAAAGTGATCTCATTGCTTTCATATTTCTGGTTACTCTATCTTTTTAATTATTAGTTTTGTCCACAACATGTAATTGAACATTGCAATCTTCACGGCCCTATTCATTCTTCGGATCACTTTCAATCTTCAAACTTCGAACACATGATGTCTCTTGTCAACCACTCCGACGTTTCTTTTCGTTTCTTTCTTTTTTGGGGTCCCATTTCCCATTTATTATATGATCATGTGTTGAATTCCTCCATTACCCTTAGCTTCCACGTTCCTACGTTCACTGATTCATGAATCTTCAACCTATTTTCAACTAAGTGGGGCCCATAGATTCCCAATTCAACACAGCTTTCCGGCGGCTTAGCGTACAAATAAACTCCATTATGTCTTTTTTTAATAGACAACTTTTTTTTAGTTGGCACTTAAAAATAATGTATCAAAAATATTATATTTTTTAAAAATATATTTTTATTTATAAAAAAGAGTATAAAGAAAAAATGAATAATAAATGATTAAATAAAAAATTAATTATAAGTATAGGATAATTAATATAAAGATATATATTTAATAGGTGTAGAAAGAGGAAAAATAGTTTAAATTTTGAAACATAAGAAAAAAATTGCTTATATTAAGGACCAACCTAAAAAAAAATTAGTTATAAAAAAGATTAGGTAGAGTAGTTACTAAACTCCTCAACCTTTTCCTTAAGTATATTACTCATATGGTCTATTCATAAATTATTTCTAACATATTTCATTGAATAAAAAAGGACAACAGTTTAAATTTATTCCTATTCAATATACATCATACCTGATGAGAATAAAGTATACTTAAATAAAAAATAAAATTGTATATTCATATAAAAAATTTAATGATATGGTTTATAAATATGACCCCAAAAAAATCTTTCTTTATTTACCTTATAATTAATACAAGAGGAATAACTATTAAGATTGAGATAGGGGTATGAATAAAGATGACGACTTTTTTAGCGTAAAAAATTAGATATTGATTGAATTCCAAATTTATGTTCTATTGTGGTTTTTTTTTCCTACGTTGTGTAACCATGGTAAATGAATGAGTCCTATAAATTGGTGCTTCAATTCCACCGTCTGCCAAGATAAAGTTCGCGAATGCTTGCCCAAGGATTAAAGAGAAAATTGTAGTTAAAATGTTGGTGAACATTATAAATAATAGGAAAACTTACAGTCAGGCTCCAAACAAAAAAATAAATAAAAAAATAGCCTCTTGAAATCTCAAAATGAAAAAATGGTCTCAAGAACTTGTCAATAGAACCTCAAAATTTGTCAATGACTCACTCTTGGAGTTGTCAATAGAACCATTTTTTTATTTTGAGATTTTAAGTGACCCTTTTTAATTTTGCTTCTTACTTGGGACCTGACTGTAATTTCCTTAAATAATACCCCCTCTAATCCTTATTATAAGGTATCAACTAATAACTCTCACAAATCAATAAAAACAGTTAAAGTCATTAAATTTGTTCTAAAATTTAAGTAATTTTCAATATTGTCCCTACTAATTGTATTAAACTCTAATATCATATTAATTATTACTCTCACTTACTACCCTTATTAATTATAGACATACATGGAAAAAAATATTTAATACTCCTTGGAAATAAACAAATACCTTATAAAAAGGACTAGAGGGAGGACTCTACAATATAGCTATATAGGCCAAGAGAAAGTAAGCGATTATGTATGTTTGGCCAACGACTAAAGCTATATTTTTCATGATTTATAAATAATTCATGCAATTTTAACTTATATATTCATATATGATTGCAATGAAACCCATAGAGGGAACATAGTTGACAATATGTGAAACTAAAGGCTAAACATTTTTATCCAAATGAATTGAATTATCTTTATAAACTAGTAAATGAGCCAAAAATATAACAACAAATCTTGAGACACACGTCACACCACAAAAAGGCATCCATCAAACATGCTTAACTATGTCCCTAAATCGAAACTCCATAATTGTCAACCATATTTAGAACTATTCATCTTTGTGCCATTATGACTATATGAGGAACCTAAAAAGCCTTTCGACTATACGAAAGAACCATCATAAAATCCTTTGCTGAGTCCCCAACAAAGGAATGAATCATCTCATCAGACTTTGGCACTGTCTTTAACCACATCTCTACTACGTCCTTCAGTTGCAGTGAAGGCAACAACGGCTTCCCACTTAATGAGATTTCCACCTGCACCAGTTTTATGAGAAATATTGAGGATACAGGTTCATTATATTAATCATTCCTATGCTTTCATAGATATTATAGACTTTATAATTGTTAATCACTCGAAATGGACTCTCACCTCTGCTTCGCTTGCAAGATCAAGCTTCTTCACTATATACTTCTTGATGAATGAAATAGGTAAATTGACATCCCTGTTATAATTTCAAAATCAGTTAATCAACATTGTGACTTACACAAACACACAGATGTGGGTGAGTCTATAAGGGCACACATATGTTTATTTATTGCTTACACAAGCTTGGACGAAAGAACAAAACTTAGATTAAGTTCTTATATTCATTAAATCAAATTCTCCAATCATACTTGTTATTTTATTATTGCTAGTTGTTAAAATGTATACGTACACTTATAAATTCACCTATGATTTTGATCTGATGAATATAATCAACTTGATCCATTACTTAAAGAAAATCAACATTAAATGCAGCCTAAACAGACAATAAAGAAAATCAGACAAATGCAAAAGGTCTAGTGAGTGGTTATAGGCATCGGCTTTTTTTTTGCACATTTCAGTATAAGGCACACAAATGGGATGATTTGGGAGATGTAAATTAAAATATTAAGTTTTTCTCTTTATCATGGAAGAAGAGGAAGATAGACAAATTTGTCATGAAATCTATTCAAATACTTGGGAGGAAAGCAATGAGAAGAGGGGAGATAATACTCACCTGACCCTCAGGTAGGGGTAAGATATCTGTGGCAAGCGTGCACGTGCATCCCTGGAACCAGTGATTAATATCTCAAATACTTAACACTTGAAAGGTAAAATAATTTCAAGAGCTAAATGATAAAAGCTTCATAAAATATAATCTCACCCCTCTTCAGAAGCAACTAATGAGAACCATACTGGAATTATTCTTTCATTGCTTTGGCTGCTTGAACCAGTAGGTACAGGTTCTGCAGGAACATTCAAGTCTTGAGAAAGTTTGACTCTTCTTTGATGTTTGATCCTCAAACCCATAGTTTTGATGGGATCTGGTTGAACTGGAGTTGCCTCACTTTGATCACTAGCTGCCATAATTTTGGTTGCCTCACTTTGATCACTAGCTGCCATAATTTTGGTTGCCTCATTTTGATCACTGGCTGCCATAATTTTGGTAGTATTGGAGTCATTGTTGCAAGATTCAACCGGCACTGCAAAATTAGCATTTTCTTGCATATTGTTGGACTCTATAGACTCTGCATTTTCTGCAGCTTCCATGAGGCAGTTCAAGGGCTTCCACATGAGAGCTTTTCCTTTCCATAACACAGCATTTTTCTCAGAAGTTTCATTAGGCACTTTTTGCTGGTTCAAATCTGGTTCTAAGGAAGTCTTCTGATTCTAATACAAAATTGGACAGGAAACAAGTTATGTAACAAAGAAGAGATGTGAAAACATTTAACATCAGAGAAGGACAATCTCTAACTCTTTCCCATAATACTTTTCTATAAAAAATGGCAAAGTTGATGTACCACGAAAAGCAAAGAGAGCAAAAGGAAAACTTTGAGGCTGATTGATTTTGTTTTTAACAACTGTTTTTTTTAAATAATAAAACCTGTTTGATAAACTGTTTTCAAAAATCGTTTTTAAAAACTAAAAAAAAAATATGTTTTAGTTATTTTTGTGCTTTTGTTTTTTTATTTTTTATTTTTTAAGGCCGTTACTTATTTATTATTGACGTTACATTACCAGTGACGACTACTGTCACATCATCATCGGCGACCACACAACCACGTAACTTCAAAAAATTTGCTTACAAAAATTGTTTTATAAAACTATTGTTGAGAACAAAAAACTCAAAATAAAATCAAACAAGCCCTATATTTTCTTTACCTCAATTTCACTTGTCACATTCTCAATTTCTAGCTCACTGTGCTCCTTGTCTGTCTTGTTATGTCCTGCTGCTTTCTGAGGCTGAGATTGACTAGCAGAGGGAATGTATTCTTTTGGAATAGGACTGTGTTCCTGGTTTGTCTTGTTATCTCCGGCTACTTTCTGAGGCTGAGGTTGACTAGTAGAGGCGATATATTCTTGAGGAATGGATTTTTTCCTTGCTACAGACTTTGTTCTTGATGAATTTTTAGCAGAGCCTTCCAAAATTACTACCCCATTCGGTCTTCCGTGTTTCTTACCAGCTGATCTTTTCTCCAATTCAATGGCAGCAAGAGCAGATTCTTGTTCATCCAAAAATTTTTTCGCTGCAGTTTTCGCCCTTCTTTCAACTAAAGAAGAATGGCTTGATAGCTTAGTTTTTGGACTGGCGCCTAATGAAGAGACAGACCTCTCCTTTTTCTTGGTATCGGATGGCAATGGAAAGGAAGGCACAAGCTCAGGCGCAGGCACAGGCACACTTTCAGGTGCCTTAGCACTTTTTTCCTCATGAGGGAAAATTTTATCCCTCAAATCTTGCAGATTAGGGTCTGGCCTGTAAATTGGCAAGAGGGTGAATAAATTAGCAAACTGCATGTGAAATAAAGATAGTTATGTCATTTATTTTGTGGATAAAATTTGATCTTTTTCAGAATAATGATCAGTTCAATTCTGTAAACCTGAGTTTCTGTCCTAGTTTACTTCAATAGCAGCTCAACCATAATAATACTTTATCAAAACTAAGAAAAGGGTTGGTTGAGGGAGGGCTAGGCAAACATTTTAGGTTCCACAAACTCTACAGTTCTAAATCTGACCGGTGCAGTTCATTTGCATATGAACATTAATTGACCAAATCACTACGTAATAATACACTAGAAGTCAAAGAATTCTAGTAACATACCCATTAGCCATTTACTTGTAAATAAGCTAAAACAGTAAGTTAGTTATCTTAAAACTGTGATGTCTGCATAATTCATATCAGAATAGTACAGAGAATTGATCCAAAAGAGAAGTTACCTTGTCCTCTCAAGTGGATAAGTACCCAGGTTTATATCACATACTGGACAATGCGTCTCACACTCATCTCTGAATTTCTTCCATATGCATTCCTTGCAAACTGAAATTGAATTTGAAATTCAGATAGTTGCACATAGTAAAATCCTGACTTGCAATGAAGTAATATATGCATCACACAGTACATTCATTTAACATTACAGAGAAAGGAAATAGGAACAAGGTCAGGATCAAGTTTCCACCAATCTAATAAGCATATGCTCATTAAATGCAAGAAGTGATATCACAGAAGAAGTGAGAGGAAAAAAAAATAAAGGAATTTCCAAAAAGGTTAGAATCTTTGAGGCTCATCACTTATGCATTTTCCTGAAGAAAATGAATCATGTACAAACAAAAAGTTAATACTACCTCGGTCTTACAAACTAGGTCCAGCATTTAAGACTGAAAGAGTATAACTATAAGAAGACCGTCATGAATAAGCTACATTGACATGCGTGAAAACATGTATACTTCCATTGTTAAAAGATACGTACACATGTATAAAATTCAATCTGCAGCTTCCATTCAGTGCAGCCACAGAAAGCAGCTCCATGGGAAAATATTCTATAACTAGGCTTCTTAAGTGTTTAAAAAGATAATCTTCTCACATTAAAAATGTCATGAAGGGGAAAAAAGAAAAGAAAGAATCAAGAATAAGAAAAGGTTCACATACAGAAAAATCAGAATGTCTGTATTGTAGAAACAGAGCATAAGAAACAGAGAGGTAGAGAGAGAGAGAGAGAGAGAGAGGAGAACATACAAGTGTGCAAGCATTCTGAAATAGTGGTGGCTTCTCTGTAGAAATCATTACACAAAGGACACGTCAAGCATGGCGCAACCTTGGTCCTTCTGACCTTGGAAGTTTGTCCCTCTGTCGCTGTCATGGTCGTCGTCGTCTCTCTCTGCTCCTCCGTCGCTGTCTCTGATAATAACGACAAACACATAACAAACCAACAAAAACACACCTCCTTACTCACGTACTCGCATGGTGCATGTCACCCAACAAAGCAAGAAAGTCACGACCTTTTTCGCCATCATGGACGAAAAATCCCATAAGAATCACAAGAAAAAAGAAAACATAGCACCCATAACGACCAACCAAAACCAAGAATTCCAGAAGAATCCCAAGCTATATAATGGGATTGAAACGAGGAAAAAAGAAGAAGAATTGGACAAAAATAATACAGTGTGTGTGGGGTTTTTGGATTTGAAGTAGTGGACGTGTGTGTTGTTCGATTTGTGCAATGAGAGAGTGAAGAGTGATTGATCTGTTCGAGGTTTAAAAGACAAAGAGGCTTATTATAGCTTTTTTTGTGAGGTGAAGGCTCTTCCTGCGAAAGAGATGGTAGTAAGGAGGAGGACGACGACACAATATGTTCACGAAAAGGTTCGGAGTCGTTGACAAAGGCGACTCTGTCTTCTATACGATTGTTTAATCTAACCTAATGATTTTCTCGATTCCACCTCGTATTATTTTATTCGTTTTAATTTAGTCCTCCTTCTTGATCTCTACCTACCTATTTTAAAATAATATATGAAAAAATTCAGCAATTACATGTCAAACTCATGCATTACATTGCATGAAGTTCAACTATATATGTGGCTTTTTGTATATGTTTGTATTGAGCTTTTAGTGATCAATTATAACTATTTCATTATATATTTTGTGCATATTTTGTTAAGTGCTCAACAACGGATGTACTTGCAAAGCTCATGATGTTGATGACCAAATTTTATAATTTGTCAAAGTTTTAAGAACAAAGAACACAATCAAGGCCAAAAAAAAAATAATAATAATAACAAAGAATACACTACTAATTTTTTCCCTCACAAAAAATAGATCAAATTGTTTGTATTCATTAAGCCAAGTTCATACATGAATTTGCAACTGTACATACACATTTTAACAACTAGCAATAGTAATATGACAATTATCAATATTTCATAAGTTAATTTATAAGTGTACATGCACATTTTAATTTCTAACACTAACAAAATATCAAGTGTTCGTATAAAAATTTACAGATTTTAATTGACATCACATGAGTTCATACAAAAATTTACAAGTGTTTATATAAGGAAAAGCTTAAATAATAACAAATTAACAAATGTGATTGGTTTGACCAAGCAACTTAATCTAAATATTTTCCTCATTTTCTTAATCAACACATTATAGATGTTGTCATGTGAAATTTATGTTTATGTTCTTCAAGAACCCTACATTGTAACTCATATACATACATGGAGTAAATATTTTATAATCTATATGAGATTTGAATTTAACTTAGATAAATTAGAAGAAATGGGAAATAGGATCAAACAAGCACAACCCATGTAGTGTGGACTCAACTCTTCCTTAGTAAATAGTGGACTCAAACTCTTCGACTACATGCATCCTTGAGATAAGAGAATATAATATATATTAACATATTTTCAAGGCAAACCTATGGGATTCAATGCAAATATTTTTGGAACCCATCAAATATTCATAGGGTTTAAGATATAGTAAAGGCTACCTTATTATGTTCACGTATAAGACCAAAACCTAGAGTCCTAGCCTTTAAGATATAGTAAATTAAAGTTGTAAAGTTGTATGAGTGACTTCACGTCACTAGTGACGATAAGAGAGAGAAATATTACAATACTTCATGCCACTTTGTGAAATTAAGAAAGATTACATTAAATATTTTATCTTTTAACTAACGAGGAGAAGAAAAAGAAGATTAGAAGAATTCTCTCACATGCTTTTCAAAATTTTTAGGCTTAAACAGTCTGCATCCTGCCAACCATCATAAGACTTACATATATAGAATCTAAATGATGATATTGATTAAATGCAACAAAACATCATACAACAAATCCAAACTCAGAAAGAACAGCAAAAGGATTAAAATTCTGACAAAATGGTATTGAACGTAATTTGTTTTTAGAAATATTATAAAACACAGAAACTGCTATTAAATTTCCTTAGATGGCAACTTCTAGAAAAGCAATACAATATTACTATACTTCTTCTGGTTTCAAATGTAAGAACTAGTAAAGGAGTTTATTTTAATCTTATGTGAGAGATACCAATAACCTCTGTATTCTAAATTTATTGTACACATTAAGAGAATTTTTTATTAAAGGAATAATTTCTGTGCAAATGATTGGAAGGGGTGTGCTTTAGAGAAATGAACACCTATTCCTTTTTTTTTTTTATAAATACATAACCAATTTTATTAATCTCTATTATTTACAATCGGTTAGATTATAACTTACTTAAACTATCATGGAGGTGAAAATGAAACTATATTAGAAAAGTGTAGGTTGGGAATTGTGTTAAAGTAAGAAGAGAGGTAGAGATACACACGGTCGCGGCTTCTTAGATTATACTTTTGAATATTTATACAATTTTTATGCTTTTTGTGATAATATATGGAAGTGAAGTAGTTTTGTTCTTTGAAATTTAAATATTACTTTTTTTGGTTTTAAATATAAGATATATTTACTTAATTTGATTAAATTAAGGAAGTTAGTTAATATGACATATTTTTTTAAAATACCATAATCATTTTCCCTTAATTTCATATCTCTCTCTTACTTAATTATTATTGAGGTGCATTAATATGAGTAATTTATGAAAAGATTAACAATTATATAAAATATATATTATATTTATGACTAAAATCTACTCCCCAATTTAGAGCCTGTTTGGTTCAACTACATTGCATGCATGCAATGGTAATCATGATTGCATTATCATGAGAAGAGTGTTTGGTTGCTCTTTAGCATGGTAATAGGGTTTACCATGGTAATGATGATTACCAAAAAATTGGTAATCCTCATTCATACCTCCCCCCTATGAATTCTCATTACCATCCCATTGCATAGTTAGAAAAGTCTAATTTACCCTTTAGTTTTACTTCTCTTTATTTTACTTATATATTTTTACTTAGCCACATCGCCACAACCGCTACCGCCGATGCCACCACCACCTCATCCTCCACCACTGCCGCCACCTACGGCCACCTCCTCCACCACCACTGCAACCACCTGCTGCCACCTCCTCCTCCTCTGCCGTTGCCGCCACCTACCGCCATCGCCGCCACCTCCTCATCTACTGCTGCTATCACCCGGCACCTCTGCTACTACCTCCTCCTCCTCTGCCGCCACTGGCCATCGCCACTACCTCCTCATTTTCCGTTCTCGCCACCACTACTTCCTCCTCCTCTGCCGTCGCTACTACCTCATCCTCCTCTGCCACTGCAACCACCGCCACCGCCACCACCTCCTCCTCCTCCACCACAACCACTACCTCTTCCTCTTCTGTCGTTGCCACCACCGGGCACCGCATCTCCTCCTCCTCCCTCACCGACACCTGTCGCTGCCACTACTCCTCCTTCTCTGTCGCCACTACCTCTTCCTTCTCTGTTCCCACCACCACTACCTCCTCCTCCTCCTCCTCTTCCGCTGCCGCAGCCGCCCCCTGCCACCGCCTCCACTACCTCTTCTTCCTCCTCCTCTACCTCTGCCGCCGCCACTACCTCCTCCTCCTCCTCTTCCGTCGCCACTGCCGCCACTACCTCCTCCTTTGCTACCACCGCCACTACTACCTCCTCCTCCATCGCTGCAGCCACCCACTACTCGGCACCGCCGCCACTACCTCCTCCTCCTCCACCTGACTCTTAACTTTCTTTTTACAAAGATTATAGTAAGGGTAAAATAGACTTTGTGTAATATATTAATTTTAAATAATTGTTAAAATAATAATTCATTGTACCTTACTTAAAAATCAAACCAAACACTAGCCATGTAATTAATATTGTATTGCATTACCATTGCATCGTATTGCACTGTACTGCAGGATGTAATGAGATTGAACCAAACGGACCCTTAGTTATATATTAAGGACAAGAGCGAGTATATACTCCATAGAGTTTGTATACAATTTTTACTAATTAACCAACCTGAGTCAACTTAAAGCAAATTATATAGTTTAATTACCTCACTACTAGCAATAGGATACCTAATGTATGTGTATAATTTGGCTAGTTACGTTAATTAAGATTCAAACTAAGATATTTGTCTTATATATTATATATTCAGTTCTTATATAGGAGATGTAACATGAGCATCTAGCATAACAAGCCATAGATTCTACAATTTACTCAATGCTAGATATGATTTCATGCATGGTGAAATATGTCTAGCTATGAATAAACATATTCACTTAACTAGTTATAAGAAAGATAAAGAGTATATAAAAGAACTTATTTTAACAATCTTAACCAAGTAACTTATAGCTATTTTGGTGATATTATTAGCACAAGCACAAATCACTACAAAAACATAACATAATACACACACCATGTAGATTACAATATTTAGTTTGTGCAGGATTGTTTTCTTAATGACTTGTGTTAAGCCTCCTATGGAGCTTGGGGTATTGTATTATTCATTCATGATTTATTAATGATACGGTTTGTTATATATTTTATATTTGATATTAATAATATAAATTTTTTTTAAAAATACCCAATATGGTTGCTAGAAAAATAAATTATTTCTGGTTGATAAGAGGATTATAGCAAAGAAGATTACACTCTCTTTCATCCACCCACACGTTCTAGGTGAATATTTATTTTCACTTAAATGCCCATAAAAATACACATGCTAAGCCAGAAGAAAGGAGTAATCACTGTGTCCATTCATGTTAAATTTAAATTAAATTATTGAATGAGCATATAGAAGGAAAGAGTAAGAGTACCTTGGCCAGCCAAAATCTTGGTTAAGATTTTTTTTTACGAGCATCAATTTCGCCTTTCATTGTTTCTCTTCGGCAATCTGATCTTCTTACACCCTCCAATATAATAAACTTGCGCAATTATACATATTAATATCCACAAAATCTTATTTTCGCAGATCAGAGGAACATATAAATTTTTACTCACATATAAATAAAATAATTATATTTGATCAACCTTTATATTTTCTCTTGTTATCTTCGACGCGGTCGAAAAGGTAGACTTTTTGTCTCTATTAACGTCATCTTTATATTGTATAGGGCGAAATCAATTGACTATGACATTAAAGCTATTTCTTGACAAAAATTTTTGCACTACTAAAACTCATCCCTCACAAAGACCCTACTAAAAAAAGATTTTTTTTTTTTTTCATTTCATGAGAAAAAGTAAAAGTTGTCCCACCCTTTAATTTGAAAGAAAATAAATCAAATAGAACAATGGAATAAAGGATTGAAAGATAATTAAACATACAAAGAGAGAGGAGAGAAGTACCTAACGAGTGGGCATGTAATGCTCGAAAGAAATGGTGCTGAGTACGGCGATTGACTCAAATTTAGGTTTTTATAACCTTCATATTTTGGTAGATTTTTGTTACCCTAAATATTAAGCTTTCTTTTCACGAAAAACACATAGTTATATTTTAAGACGCGTCGTTTTGACGCATACCGATACATTATATCGATGGTTACCATAATATTTTTTCTATTTTCAATGATAGAGGGCTATAATGGATATGTATACCTTTCTTATAATTTAGTTATCCTAAATATTAAGCTTCATTTTCAAACAAAACGCAACGTATTACATTCTAAGACGTTTCATTTTGGTGCATACCAATACATCTTATCGGTTGTTATTATAATATTTCCTCTATTTTCAATGATAGAGGGTTATAATGAATAGACTACATTTCTTATATTTCATTTGGGTCTAAACATAGCTGATTGCACATCTTAAAATATAAGAAATAGATATGTATAATTTTTTTTAAAAGAAAAATATAATGCAATTTATTACAAAACACTAGCTTATGACAAAAAGAATTGCATGTTAATATTTATGATATAAATGGGAAAATAAATTAAAACATGAACATAGATAATAGAGACACGTGCATCATACAAGCTAAGGCATCATCATCCCTTTTTACAGCATCAAGATCATTTGAATGAGATGGAATGTTTGGTAAAGCATACAAAAATAAATTAATTGGGAAATTAGACCTTCAAAGTTCAAATTATATATAAAGGTTAGGAGGAATTATTGATCTCTTAAGTACTTTAGAACTTTGGATATTTGAGAATCCAAGTCAAAACAACAGTTCGAGAGTTATTAGCTTATTGACTAATTAAGAACACTAATTTGATGTTTTCTAGTCTTTTGACTGATCAGTAATGCATTACCACAAATATAAAAACTAAGAGTAGTACCTAATGATGAGCTAGAAATTTTGATAGAAATGTTGTTCAGCTATGTTTGTAATTCAAATTATACAACCTTTATTTATTTATTTATTTTGTAGACTTCGCATTCGATCGCTTAAGGTTAAGATTTCTTCTCCCTCAAAGCACGACTTGTTATATCTTAAACTATGTACAATTTTTCAATTAATCCTTATATATATATATATGGCATGTTTTATACTTTTGTTATATTTAAATTAAATTTTTTTATCACAATAATATAAAGAATTGTAAATTAGTAATTAGTAAACAATAATCAATAAATCTATAAAAGTTTTATGAGGTTCTACGTGATATTAATAAGTTTTGATGCCCTTAGTTCAGGTTTAAAAACAACGCCCTTGGTTGTTTTATAACACAAGTCATGAGTAAATTTAGTAAAACACCCAAATAATGTATTTTTTAGAACATTAGCCATTTAATTAGCAGAATAAATTTTTCCTTCGAAATTAAATCATTTAAAGATAAACATATCAATTTAATTTATGAAAGATTGCTCCTCTTCATTTATTTTTTTTAAAATAAAACTTTTTAATTTAATTATTCAAGCAATTATTTCCAATCAAAGTGATCTTTCTCCTAGACCCAAAAAAAGAACCCCGCAGAAGCAAATTATACATGGAACCTTCTGCCTTTTTTTTACAAAAAAAAAAAAAAAAAAAAACAAAGACAATGAATGATATTACAAAAAGAACCATGTTCATGCGAGAATCCTTCAAGATCAATTGGAAAGCACTGCCATATCTTGGCAGTAAAATAAGTGTCCATTCGAAGTATCCAATGTGAATATCATCAAAAATTCAACTGTGTCTAAAATTCATAACTGAGACTCTTTAATTGTTATTCAAGCCATGCCAGTGCCCACACACTCCTTGGGAGGTTAGGTAGCTCTCACTGGTTCCTTCAACATCTATTATTCTCGAGGACAAAATCTTGAATCACCCCACAATAGAAATTCTCTCAACAATGATCACCACACAGTATGTAGGCCTTCCTGAGTTACTGTCTCAACACATTTCCAGAATATTGATCCATAGATACTTCATGATCCTACTAACCCCTTTGTACGAGCATATGCAATTATGCAGATAAACATAACTGCGCAAAATAATCCCGTGACCACAACTACCTGCCAATGCAAAAGATGATTCATCATTATTTTAAAATGTCGGCTAAAGAAACGAACACAAACACTCGTGTCGATGTGAGAAGAAATAGTTTGCGTACCCATTTGAACATGTAACCATGGTTATCGTTCCAAGTGTACGGGATATTCATGCCAAATATTCCAGCCACCAAAGAATAGATGGATAGACAGACAGTTCCTGAACTCAGAAAGAGCTCTAACTGAAAGGATTAAACTCAAAAGGATAAGCAATCTCATAACAAAGAGATGTTACATCACAGAATAATGACACAATGCACAAGCTTAAGAGAACCTGGATAAGCTGATTACGATGGTTGTCAAGCTGCATAATGAGAAATTTTGGCTCAAATTATATGCCACTCACACGATGACGATAGAAAAAAAAGTTATTAATAACATGCTAGTGAGTTACCTGAATATTAATATAATCTTCTGTATCATCAATGTACTCCCGGAGCTGCAAATGAAGCACAGAAAGAAAACAATTAGAAAATAAAAAAGTAAAAATATTGACACAACGACCAACACATTAAGGAATGAAAGAAGCTAAATCATTAAAAAAGAAAAGAAAAGAAAAGACAAAATGGGGAATAAAAATAAAAACCCAAAATCTCTAAACAACCCATACAATACACTGGCAAACTGTGACTTATAGTGCCATAATCTAGATGGGTATTTCCTGAGAAAATATCAGCGCTTTTTCTTCAATTTTGTAATTTGTTGCTGTAAAATAAGCACAGCGTTTAACATCCTCACCTTTATTGCATAAACATACAAAACAAATCAATCCTATGTGATTCTTATTACCAAAGAAAATAAAATAAGAAGGAAAAACTTTATTCGTATCAAATTGAATACGTGATCACTCAACCAAATAATCTTTGAAGGAATCTCTCATCTAACAATATCTACAAATATAATCTGAGGACATCCCTATAAGTTATAGCTGCAGTGGGAGAACTGTCATTATCCATGAAAAAGGAAACTCTCGAAGAAAGTTATGAGTAGAAAGGTACAGTTTAAATAGTAATTAAGGGAGAAGTGAAGAGGCATATCTAATCCATTCTCTAACATAAAAAATTCACAATATTAATGAGGTAAACACGTAGAAAAAACTATCGGTTTTATCTTTGTCAAACCATAAGAAGCTTAGTAGTCTAGAATCAAACTCTTCTGTCACTTACCGTAGATAATTTGTTCAACGTGCCATCAATTTGCATGAAGTAAGCCTGAAAAATACATTAACATTCAAAACATTTCATAAATATAAACTTAAGTTTTCTTCCTGTTTCTTTATTTGGAAAGTAAATAATCTTGAAACCTCCAGTAACATTTCAAGTTCCTCCACGTTATCTTCATCACCACGCATTGTTGCTACACTTGCTCTACTCGCTCTGGATATCTTTGATCCAATGGTGGGGGAGGCAGGAAACCAATTGGCAGGACCTGATCCACTAACTGGTGAAGATGAGCCTAACTTTCTTGACAAGTATAGATCAGCCATGTCATCGTCGTCATCAAGTAATTGTTCAAGCTCATCTCTAACCTGTAATAACAAGAACACATAAGGGAAAGAGGAACATTGTATTCCATTTTTAAAGTAATATGGGGGTTTTATGTTACTGCGTAGCTTTATCAAGTACACTGTCCACATTGAGAGACAATGTTGTAATGGAAAATGAAGAGTAGAAATCAAATAAAAAAATATGTGAGGCAACTATACTAAGTATAATTATTGAGATTTTAGATTTTTTTTTTCTTGCTGTAATTTTCATGGTTCAAGAGAAGAAAAAGTCATCTATTTAACCCAAAAAAGAGTACATACATAAAAACACAATAAAAGTATAAGTTAATGATTATGCTAGAACCAACCATTTTAGAACAAGAAAATTAAAAAAAAATCAAATATGTAAAATCTCCAAATAAATATTTGAACATTAACCTTAATCCTTTATCATTTCTTAATTTGTAACATCACAATGATTGATAGGCTTCAACAAGAATAAAGGAGGTGAATTAACTTTCAGTTTTATACATCTTCCCTTCTTTATTCCTTACCTTAGAAAAAGGGATGTGCCTAGAGAGAGAGAGAACGGCTAAAAGTCATGCTAGAAACAGAAGTTCAAAATTATTGTAGAAAATATATATAATCCCCTCCAAAACTATAATATCTGATAAAACACAACCCTGACACAAAAGATGAGATGGCCAAAAATGGCTTTGGAATCAAACTTCCAAATTTCAACAAATCTAGAAGACTGATATGAAGGGAATTTTGATTCTCTCTATTTTGGTTATGTCGTCCGTGCCAATGGATAGATTGAGGTGCGGAGGACACAACTGAAGTGGAGACAATCTACATGCATATGAAGCCATGACTGTTATTTTCTCATGCACCATCATGTAAGTATATAACCCCCCGCCCTTTAGTATCCATTTCAACTCCAAAGTGTCAACACAATAGGCAGAAGGTGCTAAAGATCTTCAGATACAGGATTTTCAGCAGCACAGCAAAATACAGGGCTTGAGACATACCTTTTGAACCCTAGCAGTCAATCTAGTCATTGCACTTTTTAGTTTACGAACCCTGTCCAAATTACGACTACTAATCTGCAGATTAGAACAATGCAAAAGGTCAGAAGATAGAACACAGATTTAGAAGTTACACAATGCATATAAAACAAAGGGTAGAGATGTTTAAATGGGGTAAAAAGAAAAATATCATAAACCACTTTCAACAAATGACACTGATACTGGGACACTGCTAGTTCAATATTGTGAGACAAGGGATTCCAAATAACCAGGGAAAAGATAAAAACTGATTATAAACCTAAATGTTAACTATTTGGATCTTCACATTAAAGGAAGTTTTACTTTCGTCCTTCAACTTTGAATAGTAAATTTGTCATTTAGCCTTCAATAATTTCGATGTGTTCCTTAGACTTTATTTGGAGAGAAGTATTAACTAAACATCCTATACATGTAGAATGACAATATGACACAGGATAATTCCATTAGTGATTCTCACAGAATTAAATTACGGAAATCCTAGATCATATATTGAAAGACAATGGTAGAAAATGGGGGAAAATGTTACAGGATGACAGTGAAACTTCACACAAGATTAAGCCACAAAAGTATGTTTTGGCATCAATCATAAATGTACCTTGGAGGTAAGTTCATCTAATGCAGGATAAGCAGCCATCTCCAATTCTGATGTACGTGCAGCAAGGAAACTACAAATGGCTTCTAAAAATACCTCCAGGGCACGGAATTCGAAGGGTGATTCTACATTGCATAATCTAGAGCATTCAGATACCAAAAAAGTAAAAGCAATGACTGAGGAAAATTATCTCATGTAGAAATTAACGAGGAACTAAATAAGATGTAACAAAGAAGACAAATTTCAAAGATTGAAACAGTCAACACGTAAGCTGTCATTCATGGCTCATCTAAAAAAGCATACCATCTTCCTCAGCTGCTTCCATGTCATACTGTCCAACAAAATCCTCTTTACGATCTCCTCTTTGGAGATTATTGGCACTTGCATTAGGCAGCCGTCTTTGAAGTTCCTCAACAACAGGGACCACATTTTCATCAGTTGGATCTCTCAGCAATACCTATCCAACAATTTAGTTACAATTACAATCCATCAATAGTAACCCATTGCAATTTCTGGAAACAGCTTTATGTTCTACAAATGTACAAGGTAAAAGACACTAGTAAAATATATGAACCAGACCAGAGAAGATAGTCAATAAACTTGCAAAGGCTGAATTATACTTGTTTTATTAGTATCTGTTTTTGGGGCTACTAGACATAAATCAGGTCAGCAATTAAGGCCATGCGAGAATTTTAACTTGCAATACATTAGCTTGAGGTTCCATGATATATGGCTTTACATTAATAGATAAAGCAAGCTAAAAGGTAGTTCATTGTTTTCATAATCATTTGCATCAACAAGCTGATAGGGGATACATAAATAAGGAAACAAACCACAAACAACATCTTATCTTTTTTATTCCACTCATCAAGCACCAGACTCCCATCAAAGGCATTAGTAAAATACTCAGAAATTGATTAATCAGTGGAAGTTTCTTCCTAAGGAGCTCTAAGTCATAGCTTAAACCAGAAATTCCTCATACAAATTATTTAATAACTGGTCCAAATCCGTTTCTTAAAGAGACTGGCGTTGAACTTATGGGTTATCCACGAAATTAGGTCCCAATGAAGAGCAAAGAAACTTTTAGCGTATGTTACTACAATAAAGAAATAGGATTTACAAAGTGTTTTATCAATTTCCAGATATATTTAATTTGCGACTGATAAACACCCTGTAAGGTTATCTGACTTATTCATCAGTCATAACTCAGAGGGCCAATAAGGAGATCGTCAAAAACAAAGAAAATTGACTAACCTCTTCAGCAGTGATAATTGCTTTGACATGCTGAAATACCAAAATCACGACAAAAAAGGACAAAAATTAAATAGAGTCCGAAACTTAATCCCAAAGACAGAAAAACCAAAGTGGAAGAAAAAACAGAGTGGAGTGTCGAATTAATTAAGGTACCTCCAAGTTAAGAACAATAGCTTTTTCTCGACCCAATATCGTAGACGGGTAGGAAAGTAGAGGATCGAGAATCCGAAGATCACGAGCATGAATCTGAACTCGATGCATGATGGCATACTTGTCGACGTCGAGAATGGAGCCCTGACCTGAGCAATCGAAAAGAATCCAACTCCTTGATGACTGAGTTTTCTTCTTCACAACCACGAGAGCCTGTGGGTCGGCCGGCACAACACTCCCGTCGCGAGCCATCTCTGACCATTCCAAGCCTCAAATCACATCCCCAAATTTAAAGGACGGCAATATAACACAGACAAAATTACTTATAGCCCTTCACGCATTTCCACAAACAGTTAATGTGTATTCACATCCCATTACGTAAATTTGCGTTAAAGTGCCAGAAGACAAGACCCGGGAATCAGATTCCGAGATAATGAGGATGGATAAAGACTCGCTTTCTTCTTCCTTTTATGAATTCAGGAATTGAAACTAACGGTTATGACTTGATTGAAATTGTTTGATCAAAGTTGAGGAGTGGGATTGGTTTCTGAGAGCGGGAGGTTATATGGGACCCATAAAGAGAAACGATGGCGGCATGTGATGAAGGTTGACGAAGGAAGAAGGACGAAGCAAAAGCAGAAGATGAATATCATCGTTCACGGGGTATATGCGGGAAGTAGGTTAGGGTATGACGCGGCGTAGGGTATTAGGGCTCGGCCCACAAGATTAACCAATGCTGTTGTGACACGCAGATGGGGGATAAGGGCAAAATAGGAAATAAAGAGGCTGAGAGCGCCATCCCTGACACAAAGTACGACGGATTCTCTGTTTACGGTTGGATGGTACTACTGTACTTGAGTAGGTTTAGTCTACCTCTGCAAATCCTCTCAGCTCTCCCAATCCTTCAAAACGAATTAATATTAACGCTCCAATGTAAATATACATAAGCTAGATAAACAATGGGAAAATTAAAGAGAATGTAGGGGGGAAAAAAAGCTAGAGAAAATAATATTTATTAAAAAAATTTAAAACTTGAATTATTTAAAATGACTGAATAATAAAATAAAATTTTGAAAAAACTAATATAGAGTGGAATAAAAATAACGTAGAAAATTATAAATCAAAATAATCACGACAGTCTTGTGGCTTTCAATTTTTTTTTTTCATATTTTTCCTTATTTGTCATCAAATTTTAAACTTTTTTTGTTTTGTGCCTGTTTGGGTATATAAGATATTTTAGGTTCATAATAAATGCTTTTGATTTGGCGTTAATAAATTTTGTTGCAACTATTGATGAGAAGGCGGGAGAAGTTAAAGGAGACGGAATAAGTGGTATAATTAGGGGTAATTTAATATTTTTAAATTTATATTTTAATACCAAATTTATCTAAATAATTATAATTTTGATGATTCTTTCTATAAGTATTTATTTAAATAATTTTTTTAATTTGAAGTATTTTTATTCAATAGGAATTATATATAGTAAAAACTTAAACAGTTAAACCAGACAAAACTGTAACCCGAATTTTTTTTGTTGGCAAATTTTATGGAAAGCGGTATTTTGGGAATATTAATATCCATTCAGAAAGATTAGCACTCGCAAGTTAGATCCCTGCCCAAAAGGGAAATAAAATAGTTATACGAACCACAGTCCACAAATTGATAGCATAGTTATTGAAGTATTACATCATGGCTCTCCCGTATTTACTTGTAAAATAATAATTTATAACAAGTAGTTGGAACCACACCGCTTTCGATTTTTTAATATTTCTGCCTTTTCTTAATTCGGTGATATGTTAAATATTAATCAAACGAGTTAAGACTGATGATAGAAGAAACGACCAAAAAAACAAACAAAAAGAAGCAAAAAGAAGCAAGTTACGTGAGCAATAGAACACAAGGATAACACCTACTTGGTTTGGATGTATCCTCAGGTCAACCATCTTTATCATTTTAAAAAACCATTTCTTAGCGGTCGGCTCTAACTTATTATTGATCTAATTATACGTATTTAATTAATTCACTTTATCTCCCATTTGCCAACATGACATTGACGTACGTTAAACCCAAAGAATGGGATGTAGTAACTTTTGTCCCAAAAAAATGGGGAAAATTGCATCTAAGTTCTAAGTAAGATAAAATATAAAAAGGTTGCTTGAAATCTCAAATTTATAATGAAGTCATAGGATATTTTTGTAATATATTTTAAATATGAAAAGTTTAAAGTAGAGAGGGGAACGGATGATTGTTTATGTGCAAGTTTCCCAAAATAAAATATAGTAACTTGATGAGAATAAAATAAAATGTCAGATACTCCTCTAGTTATGTACTCCCACTAGTCTTTTTTGTCAGGAATTTTTTTTGTTAGTCTTTTTTATAAAAAAATTTCTCTTTATATCTCAAAATTTAAACTACTTTTTTTTTTCTACTTCTATTAAATATACATATTTATATATATTAATTATCCTCTATTCACCAAGGAACAAAAAACCGGACCGGTCAATGAACCGGTCACAGCACTGGTTTAAGGGTTAATGGTTCAACCGGGGTCGAACCGGTGGTCGAACCGGTGGTCAAACCGGTCATATTAAAATATTATAATTTATTAATGGTAAAGATCTTTAGGTAAAAAATGCTTAAAATATATTAGTATTAGTTATGATGCTTATATTTATATAATGATATCTCCTTTCCTATAATTAATTAATTATTATATCCTCTCAAAATCATTTTTTTTAGATTTATTCTTTTTTTACTTACTTTTCTCTTCATCTTAGTCTTCAAACTTTCATTTTTCCCTAAAAAATAATGCCCAATAGTAGATAGAAGAATAAAAAAATGTATTTTATTTAATAAAAAAAAAAGGCAAACCGGTCAAACCTATCGAACCACCGGTTTTGACCGGTTTTACCGGTTCACCGGTTTTTGCACTGAACCGGACCGGATCACCGGTCGGACCGGTTGAACCGGCCGGTCCGGTCCGGTTTTTTTTTTCCATGCTATTCACCACTAATTCTCATTTATTTACTCATTTATCACACATCTCTCTCATATTTTATACTCATATTCTCTTATATTTGTTACATATTCTCTCTCTTATACTCTTTTTATAAATAGGATATATTTGGAAGAAATATAACATTTTTAACACATTTATTGTTCTTAATTAATCTTAACTCTCAATTCGTTTTACACAATAAGAATAAAAATTATTTATAAAAAATGTCGCAGGGAGTGTGTGTGTGTGTCACTCCCAACATATTTCATAGTTAAAAAAATCTCAATAAAAACTTTTTAATTTTATTCATATTTAATATATATTATATCCTATAAAACAAAGTTGGTATAATAATAAATTAATGGTAAAATTATACTACTGTGATCCTATTTATAAGTTTAGTTTGGGAAAGAAATTTTGATCTTTATTATAAGTCCACTTTCAGATTAATAACTTCTAGTGTTACAATTTCCCCCTATTAAAGGTAGAGAGAAGAAAGAGGTGTAAAATACAAATTTATAAATAAAAGCAAAATTAGAAAATTTTATCAATTTGGTCTATATTTATTGAGTTAATTAATTTTTTTTGGTATGTGAGAATTAGGTAATTTAGACTTATAAATAGAACTAGAATAGTATATTAATATGAAATTTAATGTATGACTTATAAATAAAAAAAAATCATCTCTATATCTTATCAATAAGACCAAATGAATGAAGTATGTCATTGTCAAGAAATAAATAAATAAAACACAGAAAAATCACAGGGAATATTCTCCCTAACCCTCTTCTCACTCTTTGATGGAGTTGGAACTAGATTGTTGTATGTAGATTGTAGATTGTAGAATGAGCTCTGGCATATCACTGTCTTTATAATTAGCATCAATGTTAACTGAATTTTTATTATGACTTGGTTTTTATTTTCAGTAGCTGATGTTATTTCTTAAACTTTCTTCCCAACTTAATTTTAGTTTGGACAAAAGGTTGAATTGAAATTTCAGAATTTCTTGAATCTTATTAAAAATTAAATACATATTTGGATTAACTTTTGAGAATAGATTTTACAATTTATGATATAAGTATGTTAGATGAGTTTTATCTCAACTTATAAAAAATAACTTCTAAAACCACGATTTTATGGTTTACCAAACGCTTAATAAGTCATGTATATGAGACTTAAATTAAATTCTCCCTAGGATGCAGGATTGTATATAGTAATTCTGATTCAGATTATTTTTTAAGATTAATATATGCTAAAATTATGAAGTGATAGAAAATTATCGATTTTGACCAATTTTCATATATATATATATATATATATATATATATATATATATATATATATATATTAACGATAATTTATAATTTATAAAACGACGTTTTAACTAACTAATTGACTTTCAGAATCTACTCATGGCTATTATATTTTAATTAGATATGTATTCAACTTTAGCGAAAATTTTCTAAGTAAAGGTCGTCTATCAACTCTAGACCTCTCAAAGGTGGATATTAATTAATTTTGGTATAGTAGTATACAAGATGACCAAAAGAAACCCTCAAATACAACCATTAATAATAGTTAGGCAGTGTCATGTAGAGTTTATGTAAAATTATTTATTTTTAATGACGTTAAAATCAATAAATGATGTATAGGAGTATCTACTTCACCCACATTATACTACTACTATACTCACATCAAATTTATTATAATTATTATGTCAAATTCTTAAATTATACATGGTCATATGTTTTATTTTTTCAAGCAAATGATATTTTAAAAATAGGACGCAGACTATATACACTTTGTGAAGTTGACAAGATAGTTTTAAAAAACTTGATCAAAGTATTTTCCTTAATTTAATAATCCATCCATATACTTTCTTAAGAAATAAATAACATGTTTCAAAAGGATTAGAGTAATAAATATGTTTGAGGTTTAATTTTTCTTCAAAAACACTCATATTATTATTACTTCTTACAGAGAGGTCATACATAGAGGTTAGGACTTGAGAGGGAGAAGTGGCTATATTTTTTTAATTATTTTTACTATAACAGACAATTTTTCATACCAAAGTCATGTTTTCATTTCATTACTTTACAAGTATCAAATGATTCTTTGATACTAATCTGGTTAAGATCCAAATTGATTTTTTCTTTTGAAGAGATTAATAAAGCTAAATAATTTAGTTAATTATACCATATATTTTGTATCATTTAATTATGTATTAGTTTATAAGTTAGATAAATTAATTTGATATAAAAAATTTAATTATAAACACTTTAAATAATTTCTTTAGTTTTATTAGTTTCTAAAAAATAATCGACTGAGTATTATATTAACTAACATGAGGACCATAATTAGTACAAACAATTTCATTAGGGGCATGTAAAGTTTCAACTGAATCATATTATTCATAAGTTATATATACATATGTGTGTTATAATGTGACTTTATAATGATTTTATATAATGAATAATACGACTAATTATTCAAACTCTCGTAATCCACAAACCACGTGTATAGTTTTATTTAAGCAATATGATTGAATCAGAACATGCATATCTATCTTATCTGTCCGTTGACAAATTAATTCGCAGGTGGCTAGAAGTGAACACGAGGGCTAGAAGCAAAAAATGACAGTTTCCAGTTCCCAAAAAAAAAAAAAACAAGAGAGAGACAATGCATTAGAACCCCAACCCTTCACCCCATCCATATCTAGAAAAGAGATTAGATGATTGTATAGGAAATTATGTGTATTTGTACGGTTCGGGAAGTAGTAGACTGTTACTATTGGGCCTTAAGGTTGTTGAAAGCCCATATTGATTGTTGTGTGTGTGTGTGTAGGCCTAGGAATTGTTTAGGTATGGATTCTTCCCATATACTTTCCATTTAATAAAGAAAAAATTGTTCAAAAATACTTCATTGAAAACTTATTTGTCAAGTGAGACATTTTCGTGTAAACAATCTTCCCATATGTAAAAGATATTCCCTTGTATTCAAAGAATCTTCAATGTATTCAATATATCTTCACTATGTATGTGCGAACAATCTTCCCTTATGTGTAAAAAATCTTCCTTATGTCCCATTTAACAAACAAGTTTTCAATGAGGTCTTTATGAGAAATTCTTCATTTAATAAAATATGATTTCTAGGCCTCCAAGGAGTTAAGATGGCATCAAGCGGGTCGGGTATAATCCATCAGATTTTCAAGAATTTGCTCTGGCTCAGTCTTGCATGGTTGCATTCAAATTCATGAATCTCCTGTAGCCCTATCTCTTTCTCTTCGATGGACACAACGATTAAGGCACCAAATCGCGATGCTAGCGACACAGAGAGAATATTGGAGGCAATAAGGATGACAGAGTCAGCAAAAGCAGATGACTCATCGATGGCCAATATCCATTTTACACATACATTATATTTGCATCCTTTAGATACCCAACAAACTTTGATTGTGCCATAAATCTTGATTGAAAGTGAAAATTACTCTATTTGAAGTAAGGTAATGAAATTCGCATTAAGAGGAAAGCAGAAACTCAGATCCGTCGATGGAAGCTACACCAAAGAATTACAAGATCTGACACTCCATGAATAATGGGAGAGATGTAACGCTGTTGTGCTATCATGGATCTTGAACTCTCTGTCGAAAGAGCTTGCAAATGGAGTTGTCTAATTCTAAGAACATAATGGTATAGTTGAATGCAAGCACATGACACTTATGCAAGTATCCCAAGCTTAATGATACAGTCAAATGTTCTAATGAGGTACTGGTGAGAGTATGCAAGAATTGATGCCTTCTTGATTAATAGAATTCCCTCTCGCATTTTGAACTTTAAAACTCCCTATGAAATTGTCTATAGGGAAGTGGCGGATTACAATAGTTTGCGAGTATTTAGTTATCTTGCTTATGCAATTGATTTAAATGTAACAGATAAGTTTCAACCACATTCCATTCCTTTTGTATTTCTAGGATATCCCAATAATTAAAAGGGATATACCTTATACAATGTGAAAACCAAAGGGTTGTTTGTGAGTAGACATGTGAGATTTGTAGAAGATAATTTTCCCTTTAAATATCAAGAGAACTTAGAAAAAGGGGAGTGAGTAAAACCTTGAGGGAGATATTTTATGTTTGATACTGAAGAGGAATAACACTCTCTAGTATAAAATAAATGTATTGAATAGGAACAAGAACATGTTGAATAGGGGAAGCGTGCTGTTAGGGAGACTCACGCTAGACCGGTTAGAGATAGAAGACCTCCTATTTTGTCACGTGACTATATGTATAATTTGATTGAATCAAAACTCTTAGCAGATACACCTTAACAAAGAAAGAAATAAGGTTGTAAGTGTCCAAATGAGAATTATATTTCTTATGAGTTTGTTTCTTCATCTTATCTATGTTACCTGTTGA
Organism: Albizia julibrissin; assembly: GCA_037074505.1. Taxonomy (NCBI): domain Eukaryota; kingdom Viridiplantae; phylum Streptophyta; class Magnoliopsida; order Fabales; family Fabaceae; genus Albizia; species Albizia julibrissin. The sequence continues at coordinate 10,658,850 of CM073482.1, forward strand.
CTCGATTATTGATCCTATGTCATATGATAAGGCGATTAAGGATGACAAGTGGATTAAAGCAATACAAGCAGAAATTGAAGCCCCTGAGGGCAATCACACTTGGGATGTTGTGTCACTCCTAAGGGGAAAGAATGCAATAGGTTTTAAGTGGGTATACAAGATAAAATATAATTCTGATAATTCAATAGATAAATTTAAAGCCATACTGGTGGCTAAAGGCAGAGAGAGGGTATGATTGTATTGAAATTAGCTATCGCAAATGGTTGGAATATTTATTAGATGGATGTACATAATGCCTTCTTACAGGAAAACTTAGATGAGGAAGTTTACATGACTACACCTCAGGGATTTAAGAAACAGGGGGAGAACATGGTATGTAAGCTCAATAAGTCGCTGTATAGCTTAAAGTAGGCCTCTAGGCAATGGAACAATAAATTGTCTATGGCATTAATTGATGGAGGTTTCATTTAGAGCAAACATAACTGTTCACTCTTTATCAAAAATTATGATGATGCCTCTGTTATGATACTTGTGTTAACTCTCATAATGTTTTAATGATAGTAAGCTTTAGTATCTAAGTTTATTTTGACAAACAAGAAGGATAACATAAAGCTGACTTGATGATTCAAGTCACTTGAGTGAGTTTTTTTTAAGCACTCGGGGTGATATAAGTGTATTTGGAAAAACTTGAATCAACAAGTTACTCGAGTGATGATTTCTCACTTTAAATGATCGAAGTGAAAATCTATGATAATCCTTTCTATCATGGGAAAATCACTCAAGTGTTAGTTTGAGCACTTGAGTGATAGCCAAGAAAAACAAAGGTTATCAAAGAGAATCACTCGAGCGATAGTAGATGCACTCGAGTGATGAAGCTTTACTTTCAAAATTTTAGCAAGTCACTTGATGGTGATCAAATCCCTATGAAAGTTCTAGTGTCCAAATCACTCAAGTGATGGGGTATACACTCGAGTGATAGATATCATTTGTAAGTCACTTGCAAAAAATTTGAGAGTTTGTGATATGGTAAAACAAATCGCTAGAGTGATTGAATGATACACTCGAGTAATATGCTCAATAGAAACCAAAGCACTCAAGTAATGTGATGTTCACTCGAGTGATGGCATTCACTCGCAAGTCACTTGCAAAAGTGAATCTAAAGTAATGTGTTCTTCTGATAAGATCACTCGAGTGATTGAGAGAATCACTCAAGTGATCTATGATCACTTGCAAACACCTGCAAGTGATCCAAAAAGGCATTCGAGTCACCCGGTAATGATTAAACTAAACCTTTTTTAAAACCTATGAAAGATCACTCGAGTGATTGAATATGCACTCGAGTGATATTCATTTTCACAAAACTTCACTACTAAAGAGTATCTGCATAAGATCAATTGTAAACTCGAGTAATCAGTGTAAGCACTCGAGTGATAAGGAATCACTTGAGTGATCATAAGTTACGCTCGAGTGAGTGTTCATCAATCTTTTAAAATTAGCGTCTTGACAATCTTAATATTTTTTCTATTCATCATGATAAACATCATAAATTCTTATACTACTTCTAAATGTTACTAATCACATTTATATATAAGTTTCAGGTGATTAATCTCCTGATTAATTTCAAAATCAAGAAAATCAAAATTCTGTCAAAAGCATTAAATGTGTAGCAGAGATAACCAACAGAAACACTCTCTTTCATCAACGGCTATAATTACTCTCTAACGGGAAAATTTAAATGCTCCCAACGATCATTAAAGACATCCTACCTAAAAATACGAAAGCATTCAAGATGGAGCAACCAATCAACAACAAAATCAATTTTGTGCATTGAGTGCTATGTTTTTCTCTAATATTCTTATCATTCTTTAGTATTCATTTATAAACTCTTTGAGAGAGATTTTACAACCTTATTCATTACTCATGTAAAAAAATCTCAAGCTGGTGAGACCTTGAGTAAGGGTATCTACTTACAAAGTATAAGGGGGATTGAGTGTCCTGTTGAGGAACTCTCTTGTACTATGGCGCCAAGAACCCATCAAATCTTGAAAGAATAGTGAAAATCTCAGAGACGCTTTAAGGACTAGACATAGGTAAGAGATTAAGACCGAACTAGTATAAACTCTGGTATACACTTTATGAAAATTTTCCAACTCTTATCTTTTAATTAAGTGTTTTTGAAATTTATTTTAAAATTTTTAATATCACTTAATTCACCCCCTCTTGGGTGAAACCCTTTGACACTAACATCTTGTATATGTCAATGACCTTCTCATTATAGGTGGTTCAGAAGAAAGAATAAGTGAGGTAAAAGGGTTTCTTCATAGTCAATTTAAAATTAAGGATTTAGGGGAAATGAAAGATTGAGGTAGCAAGGTCTCAAAAGGAAATTTTTCTTTCCTAGAGGAAGTATGTGCTTGATCTACTCTCGGATGCTAGTATGAGTGGGTGTAAACTATTAACATTACCTATGAAACAGAACTTGAAACTTCTGTACTATGAGAGACAAGGAAGAGGACTTGTTGAAAAGTACAAAAAGATATAGAAGACTTATGGGAATGTTAATTTATTTGACGATTACTAGGCCTGATATTTCATTTCCTATGCAATTTCTCAATCAATTCATGCAAATGTCGATAAAGGCACACATGGCTGCAACACTTGATGTACTTGGATACTTGAAGCAGAGTGTGGGATTTGGAATTTTGTTGAGTTCAAATAAGGACCAGACTTTAACTTGTTGTTGCAATTCAAATTAGGAAACTTGTGGTACTATAAGAAGGTCAGTCACCATCTATCTTCTCAAACTTATAGATTCATTAAGTAAGTGGAAGACAAAGAAGCAGGAAATAGTAGCAAAGTCATCAGCCTAGGGTGAATATAAAGCCTTGGGTTAACTGTATTTGAGGTTATATTGGTCAGAGGTCTATTGGATAACCTTGGTGTTGCTTGTGAAGAGCCAGTAAGAGTATATTAAGATATAAAGGTAGCTATACATATAGCATCTAATATCGTATTCCATGAAAGGACAAAACATATTGAGATAGATTGTCATTTCGTTCTGAAAAAATTACAACACAGTTTGATCAACTTAGAGCATGTTAAATCAAGAGACCAGGAGGCGAATATATTAACAAAGGCAGTTGGAAAAGATGTTCAAGTTAGGCTCCTTGGCAAGTTCGGTACTATCAATGTATTTCCAGCACCAACTAGAGGGGGAGTATAGAAAAGAGATTAGATGATTGTATAAGAAATTATGTGTTTGTATGGTTATAATAGTAGGAAGTAGAAGACTGTTATTATTAGCTTTTTAAAGCCCATATTGCTTATTGTATATATATGGTATGTTTGGGAAAGCGGCGCAACTTCCCAAATGTGAGGTGACCAAAATAAAGCACAATGGGTGTAAGTTGGGCCGTTTGGGTTCACATCAGATGGTACTATGCTTTTATGGGAAAAGTAGCTTATGCTAGAAGCCCACCAACCCTGCTTTTCTTCTTTTCCTCCATGGTGAGAGGCACCCACCGACCCTGCTTTTCTCTCATTCTCTATTCCCCTAGCATTCTTTTTCTCCTTTAACCTTTTTCCTAGGAAAATCGTGCCTTCTTTCAGTGATGTGCTCCATTTCCACTACTGAGCAGCTTCCATACCAAATGATGCTAGATAAATTGCCCACCAGCAAAAAAAAGCACAGTGGGTGTGTTTGTTTTTTTTTCTCATCTTTTTTTATCAAATTTTATTTACATTTTTTCACTCAATTATCACAATATATACAAATAATATATATATATATATAGTATTCAATAAGGTTCATGCCCTTTCAATTATTTTTTTTATCTAAATGGGCTTTTCAAACACTAATCCAAATAAAATTAAGGTTAGAAAAAAAAATCACTTCTGTCACCACCAATTCAAAAACAAATCACATTTATACTCTAACTTTTCCAAAAGTCATATTGTAAAAAAAGCTACTTCTCTACCGCTAATCCAAACATGCACATATTAGGTCTTAGGAACTGTTTAGGTATGGATTCTTCCCATATTATTTCCATTTAATAAAATATGATTTCTGGGCCTCCAGGACGTTAATACCATATCAAAATGGCATATACATCAATAATCCCATCCCATGTTTTTGCTCCTTTTTTTTGTCCTTCAAACCATCTAAAATTAAGTCAGAGTTTTCCCAAGGCATTATCATTTTTATCAATCATCAATAATCAATGGTAAATTGGTCAAATGATTATGAGCACAAGAAATTATATCACACTCAGCTCCAAATCACATTAAGAAAAGAAAAACAAAATTCATAAAATTTAGGAAACAAAAGCTACTACTCAACTATACTTAATGAGTTTGTAAAAAAAACTGAGTGATATCACCAAAAGGGCAAAGGAAATCAAGTGTAGCTATTGACTGGGGCCTCTATGGACAACAAGATTTTCACATGGGAACAAGGGAGGCCACGACAATGAAGGAGCAAGGACGCCAAGAGAGGTTGCTGTGAAGAAGTTCAGAGAGTAAGGTTGCATGATGAGAAGTTCATAAAGCAAGGTCATGCATTTTGCTTCACACAGATATGTGATTGAAGCAAACGCATCGGAAGAAAAAACCAAAGGAGCTAGGATTAGGCTTTTAATATTCAATAGATTTTTTTCTTAAAATTTGATTTGAACAGTTTACAGTTGTAATGAAAAAGAAGAGTAGAAAAAATCTATTTTATAATAATAATCTATAAATTTATTTATATATGTTATAAAATCAAGAAAATATAAGAGATTGAGATGAAGGAGATGAAGAAATGTAAGAGAGAAATGGAGAGCAAAGAGGTGGTGATTCTTATTTCATTTCAAACTTACAAGCTTTGATGCATGCCTACTATTTATAGGACGCAAATCCCTCACTTCCATTACAAGAATTAAAACAAAAGAATAAATCTACATAATGGTATAATATAAAGTCTTTGTAGGCTATTTACATTAATCATAGGGAGTGTTTGGTGGAGGTTATTCCATCATTTAATCCCGATTTGTCATCTAGAAGCCCAATTCAATCGGTGGAATAGAGAAATGGGTGTTTGGGTGGGCTTCTAAAATTAAGAGCTTATAAGAAAAAAAAAAAGCTACTTATCATTTAAGCTCTAAGAGGTAGCTTATTGGTCAATAAGTTACCGTTATTTTCTAATAATTACCTCACCAACCAATTACCACTCTCGGACTCTCTCTCTCTAATGCATTCGATATTTCCATCAGCTCTTTAAACCAAATATTCCCTGTCTCGATCTCTCCCTCTGCCATCCATTATCATCAGTTCATCGTTCCCTCTCAAGCTCTCCTCCATCCATCTCGCCGGTCCTCTCACTCAAACTATCGGATCGCTCTTCCCTCCGTTGGCGGCAACCCAAGCTTCAACCTGAACAGTATGTGATCTTCACCTTCGATCCGTCTTCATCTTCGAGTTCGGATCTGTAGCCTCTTCCATCTTTCTTCATCTCCGATCTGGCTTAAAGCTTGGTCCGGCGTCTTCAGCTGTGGTTTCTTTAAGTTTCTTCATCTCCAATCTGTCAAACGTTTGAAGATTCAAGTTCACCATTTCCATCAAGCTTTTCCGGCGGTGGGTTGTCGGACATAGTTTGCTGCAACAACTCGTGTTCAACCTTGTCTCTCGCCGTCGATCTTGTCTCCACCGGTCTCGTTTGCAGTGTGGTAAGGTTAGAACTTCCATTTGTCTAAGTTCATCACCGATCTTGTCTCCGAGTTATGGTTGTTCCTCTGCTCTGCTAACCGGTGTCGTGTTCACCGTTTGCTCTGTTTTGTGTGTACTAGTTTTGGATTTTGTCTTTGTCCATGGTTGTGATTTGCTTATTTTCATGGACTATGGTTTTATTCTAAAAGATGAGGATGAAAGATGGAAGATTAAATAGTTAAAATGAAGGCACTAGTATCATAAGTTCTTATTTTGACTAAAATCTTGAAGCTTTATATGTTCTCTATTTTGTCTTGCTGATTCATGTTAACTATTTTTTGTTTTTTTTGTGCTTTTTGCTTGGAAATTATGGATTGAGTTCTGTTATTATATTTTTTGTTTATCTTTTTCTGGACAAAGTATTTATCCTTTATTTGCATGATAGATATGGACCACAGGATGCTTGCTGAAGTTAGTATGTATTATTCTGAAGTATTAACTGAAAATCAGGGTGATATTATTTTCCTAATAATTTTTTTTACCAATCTTAGAGGTTATTTCCATTTTGGATTTATAAAGGGATTGCCAAACACTTTCATTGTCAATACTGTATATGAGAGGTGTAGTTGTTTAGCAGAGCTTTACAAAGTTGCAAGAACTATTAGATTATATATATATATATATATATATATATATATATATATATATATATATATATATATATATTACCATGTTTGGATTGACACCACTAGTTTCTCTCTCTTTTCTTTTGGCTGAGAAATGCATATAACAGATAAACTGTGAAAAATGAATTTATCATAAATAGTCTTTTTGGTTTCTAATTTATTTTCATTGTAATTTAATTATCTATTTCACCATTTTTCAAATGTGATTAAATATTTTTTTTCACTTTTCCTATATTTTACAATTTTTTTATTTTAAATATCTCAAAAGTCACTTATGCAAAAGTCAAACCAAACACATTTCACTTTTATAAAAGTAATTATCAAATTGTCAATCCAAATATAAATAACTTACACAATTTGACTTTTACCCAATCTGACTTATCCATAATTCACTTTTCAAATAAGTCACTTTTCTCACTGCCCATCCAAACACACCCATAGAAAACTCCCACTAAGCCATTCATGTCATAGGTTTAAATGTAGAATTCCAAAAGACTCATCTTGAAAGGTTATGGACATCCACACCAAATATTGAAATATTTATACCCTTAGATGTCTATAAACAAATATTGTGTCACATTAAAACCTTACTAGGAAAAACCTAATGAGACAAAAACTTAGTGAAGATAAAAGAATACACAATACATATTGAAGCTGCCTCGTTAAAAATTTTACCAGAAAAACCTAGTGGGACCAAACCTTGGTTAAGGAAAAGAATACAACATAGTCTCTACTCCCTCTGATGATAATATCATATTTACTCCCCCAGATAACAACATCATATTTACTCCCCTGATGACAACATCACTTCCAATGTATTTTTGAGTATATCTTTCTTTTAGCCATCAAACTATAAATGATGCATTGTCATCAAAAATTCTGTTAAAATGTGGTCCTCTAACATATCTTCTAGATATGTTAGAATATCAATATATTCTGCATTTATCTTATTCATTGTGAAAACAATAAAAGAAAATTATTCTGAAAAATCACCAAAAAATATTTTGCATCCACATATTCAATTTGTTCTTAACAAAATAATATCATATAATATGTTCATAGGACTATCACACCAAATCTCACTTTTGTTATCCACCGTGCACCTACAAGAACTAATTTTTATCAATAAAATCATCATAAATACAATATTAGCATAATACATAAATATTCTCATAAAATATAAGGTACTTCTAGACCATTAAATTTAATATTTACAAGAAAATTCACTGTGGCAAAATATGTGGTTTTGAAATCATTGATACATTTGATAACTCGATCTACAAGTCAAATAAAATGTAAAATTACTCATTTTTCAATATATTTTTTTAATTAATCATATGTACTTGAATTATTTTCAAACTCGCTCAACATTTTATATATAGAATTATCTTCTTATATATGTTTTTGGCATTTTAGATCCTTCAAGGATTCTCATATAATATTCACTATCCCTATGCATATGCTATATCTAATAGATGCATTATTTAGTTTGCATATATTGTCAAACTAATAATATATGCAATAATTATTGTATCCACCACCAAATATTGTACCTCATCATAATCATCATTAGACCTTGTGAAATTTTTTATTTCCACATGAATATTCATATATTGCAAATAACTTTATATTTCAAATATTTTGGACTGTAGGTCCATAAATTTCACATATTGAAAGAACATTTTTCATTATGTCTTATCCCTTTTTTGAATTGATCAATCACCTTTTTTTTTTCTCTACCGACATATTTATGTATAAGATGCTCATTTGATTACTTGATATTGTTACTAAAACTTCTGTTGCTGACAACTTTATCTTTTTAGTTCCATTTTTCTTGTTGTGACATAATTTATTGAGATCTCTTTATTACTTTTAGGTACATAAACCTCTTTTAAGGTTTTTTGCAATTAGCTATGTCTTGACCTCTTATGGAGCATTTGCCTCCTTAATATGATCATCTTAATTATTTGTTCATTTCTCTTTTATTTTGGAACCAATTACTCTCACTTTCATTTATGCTTCTTAGAGCATTTTCAATTAAAATATGAGATTTAGTAATTTTTATTTAGCTCAGTAATTACATCTGGAAGATTTTATGCAATATTTCATGAATGCAAAACATAATGAACTTTTGTTCATATTGCTATATTAGAAGATCTATACTTGATAGTAATAATGCATTCATTTTGTTCTCTTTTCCAGCTATTCAAATTCTCCCCTCATGTTAGAAAAATGTTGTCAAATTACAATCGACTAATCATGTAGTCTAAGTCTTCTAAATTCATTTGTTTCCATTAGAAACATTCTTTTGTTTCATGTAGAGACAAACAAGAAGAAGGAAATTCTTATCAAACATTCATCTATGTACGTTATAGTGGATCAATAGAAATGCACATTCAAACTTTTTAAGATGAAATATACTTGACTCTTGACGAAAAGCCAATTTTATCGAGAGAATTTGGTTAGCTAGCTAGTATAAGTGTTGCAATATGTAAGATCAAATATGCCAACATTGAAGTAGAAATTTTATTCTCATAAGTATTAATCTAACTATTTATGGAGGTTTCAATTAATGAATCGTATAATCTGGAAATTGCGCTTAATATGATAATTTATTAAAACATTCTTGTAAACTTCAGGTTGCAAACTAATAGTAATATCACATATAATCATCTTATGGATATGTCTATCAAAATTATTGAACATTTATATGATTTACATGCTATTTGAATGGGCCCATATATTTTAGTTTGATTTATTTCCGAAAGTTTGGAGATCCATTCTAAATCATAAACAATGATACTCTCATAATCAATTTTCTTTAAAAACATACAGCACATCATAATTCTTGAATTATATAATGTGTTGGTTATTCATAAAGAATCTTCTAGTTCTTTAATAGATGTCAATACATAATATTTTATAACTTATTGCATCATATAAGTCTGATGATTAAACAATTCATGCCAACAATAAATTTATTTGGATCAGTAAACTTCTGGTTTGCAATATCATATTTCTTTACCAACATTAAACTTTACAACTTTCATATCATATTGATATAAAATCTTAATCTAACATCCATTTTTAGGAATTAATAATTTTTGTGAGGAAATATATGAGTAAAAATTTTCAATATTAACTCACACTTATATTCTAACAATCTCCCCCTTAAGTGTGAGTCATATAAATACACTTTATTTATTTCTATATTTCAAAGACAAACTAGTATATAGTAAGCCAACAATATATCTTTCACTTGAAAGCTCAAGTACTTTATAACTCAACTAATCATGGATTTCAGTCCATTGGGCAATTACTTAGACCCTTTAATAGAGTGAAACCCTAATGTAAATATGTGGATCATAACATTTCATAATCATATCTTCTTCCACCCATAGAATTAAGAAAAATCTATATTAGTTCTTCAAGAACTATATCGACTTTGTTACATTTATGTTCTTCAGAAACTAACATATATTATTGCCTATTTATATAATTTCATTACTCATTAATAATAATATACTTCAATTTTCCTCTTTTGATACATATTCAAAATATGAAACGTTTAGAATTTTCCACTATATAAAGAAATATGAGGAGATCCATAATCAAAATACATAAAGATCTTATTGCAATGATTTGTGATGTTTATTAGGGGCTAAAATTAATTTGAGAGAAATGTAAAGACAAATGCATTATACTATAAAAATAATGAATAATTATGATATACATGGCCTTTTTTCAAATTTTCATTAGTATCTGATCATCCATAAATTGGACTTGCACCATATATATAGTTTACACACATTATAAAAAATGGTTTTGTCTAACAAATCATAAACTATTCATAATGAATTTTCTCATAAAATTAAATAAATTCTCATTCTCTTAAATTCAAATATGATATATGATTTTTTTTGTATTTACAAATGTCACATGAAACTAATTTGATTCCAATATACATCATTATATTATATATTATATCATGATTAATATATAAAATTTGTTCATATCATATAAGAATGCTAAGAAATAGAAGAAATGACAATACAATAAATTAGGATAGAAGACAATAACTTATCAATACCAATATAAAATACAAATTACAGAGTATTTATATGCCCTTTATAATAAAACGTTTGAGAACTAAGAAAAATTGACATGTTCAAGAGGAGAAAAGAGATAGTAGACATAGTTAAACTGAAAAAGTATAACTCATAATGAAAGAAAATACTTTAATGATGAGGTATATAAGTTGAGTGTTTGTTGGGAAATCTATAGTGTAACAAAGAAGTACAAATCCCAAGAAGAAAATAGATGTAAGCTTGATGTGGTAAACTTCATTGATGTATGAGTAATATTCACATACACCATATATTTAAAGTTACAAATAAATTGTACAATTAGAGATAAATAAAAGAATTAAACAACTTAATTGTATAATTGAAGGTTACATGAATAAATACTAGAAACTATTTCAATTGGGAGTTATATGGCATAGTGATAATAACCATGAGGTAGAATTCTAAAAGGCCATGAAATCAAAATATCAATAATTACTAATAATATTTAAATTTGTAGATAAATTGACACTATATTGAATTTTTAAAATGACTAATAATTACTTTTGTCTATTTGATTTTATAGAATACTCATGAACACTTATTGATATCGCAATATCAAATAATAATTTCTTTCACAAATTAATCATAATAAATTTAAATTTAAATCTAAACACTAATCAAAATCAAAATCATATAGCCTTTAGGGCTTACAATTATTATTATTTTTTTGGCTTTACAAGTTGGTCATCTTTCTCCATAATTCTTGCTTTAAGCATCATAACTGCTTTTGGTATTTTTCACAAGATCTCATGGTCTTTTTGGCTTCACAACCATTTTGATATTTATTTTTAATAAATTTGTACATATTAGACTATATGACTTCTGGTCATATTGTACCATTTGTTCTATACATATGACTTCTAGTCATAATATAACATTTGCTCATAATTTTAATCACATTAGAAATATTATTATTACTATGACTGTGGTTCAAAAGCTAATCCAAACACACACTATATGAGGCGCGCACTATATAAATATATGAGGCGCGCACTATATAAATTTGGTGGTTCCTCGTTCAATTGAAAACCCACTTTACGACACAGCCCGATTCTCTGTATAAAACTTGATTCAACTGAGCACGATTGTTTTTGTGCCAATGACGGAGCAGACCGAGCTCAGTGTTCTATGCAGTTTCTTCACATGGACACAGAGAAGCAAGTCATCCGCCCAGAAGCGCTCCAAGTTCCGCAAATTCCTCGATACCTTCTGCAAAGACAGAAATTACTTCAGTGCAATTAGGTTGATTCTTCCCAACCTCGACCGGGAGCGAGGCTCCTATGGGCTCAAGGAGTCTGTTCTCGCTACCTCCCTCATTGACGCTCTTGGGATGTCTAGGGAGTCCGAGGACGCTCTACGCCTCATCAATTGGCGCAAAGGTGGTGCGAAGACTGGTGCCAATGCCGGAAATTTTGTTCTTGTCGCTGCTGAGGTGTTCTTTCCTCTTTTCTTGTGATTTGTTTTAAGTTTCGTTCGTGGGATCATGATGGTTCCGTATTATTCAGTTAACGATATGAATTATGCACCAACATTTTTATTGGACTTGCATTTAGGAGTTTTGATGTATTTTTTTTAAAAAAGGAAAGATCTTTTTCATTTATTGATGTGAATAAATGAAAGGAAAATAATAACAAGAATAATATGTTTCCAATGTCGCATTCTTCTTTGAGAGACAGGTGCTGCAGCGTAGGCAAGGGTTGGCATCTGGTAGATTGACAGTAAGGGAGTTAAATGAGTTGCTTGATAAACTAGCTTCAAGTGAGAACAGGTTATGCCATTTAATTATTTCTATACTTTATCATTGTCTGTGACTGTTAACTGGGTTTTGGACATTGTTGAATATCCTTTGTTAGTCCATTGGTTTTTGGAAGCTACTGGTATCATAGTTCTTCAAAAATTTATTAATGATGCGTATGACATGTTATACCTGATAATAGCCTGGTAAAGGACCAGTTAATGGGAAAGAAGGATTAATAGACATCAAGAAATAGGCATAGCATGAAAATTTCTTTCCTCCCCTTACATCCCCCATCCACTTGAAAAAGATGCAGAATAAAAAGAAACTATTTCCTTTTCCACAATCTTTTCGCTGCTGAATCTTGAAGTGGTAATGATTCATGAAATAAAATGGTCAAGTTTGTTATTGTCTTTGTTGTTGGGAATGCCTTTTGAGTTTGACTTTGATTTAGGGTATCAGAGTTTACTTAGTGATGCCAAAGAAGGGATAAATCCATTTATTGCAGATTCCACTGAAGCAGTTTTCCCCAAGCAGAATGTGTAGTTTCTTGAAATGCTGCAGATGGAATTGAGCAATGTTTCTATATTGTTGCTGGCCATGATGCTAGATGCTAGTTGCTAGTTGCTAGTTTAGAATTACATTTTATTGTTTTCCTTACTTTATAAAGCTTTATACATAGTAGAATCTCACAGTATGTTTAATTTGAAGATCTTGCCCGCTTGCTTATGCCTTTAACATGTTTTCTTATTTTAAGTTCTTTGAATGATGTTAAGACAATTTTATGTTTCCAAGGCTGTCTTCTTTATTAATTATGTTATATTTTTCAACGTGGTGCTTATGTGGCTTGACCATTGTTACAGGGCTGAGAAGACTTCAGTTCTTTCTACCCTTATTCAAAAGACAAATGCACAGGAAATGAAGTGGATTATCATGATAATACTCAAAGGTATGTGTCTTGTATGCCGGTAAAATTATGCTCTATACCTTGGGGCTGTTTAGTAAAGCTTTTTTAGATCGGGCTTATTATATAAGCCCGATTAACATAAATCGAGACAAATCTCCTCCACATATTTATCTCGTAGACCGTAAAAGCACCTCGTAGACCGTAAAAGCACCTCGTAAATCGTAAAAGCTACCTCGTAGACCGTAAAAGTTATTTCGTATTCCGTGAATTATAATTCATAAGCACTTATAGAACTTCTATAAGTTAATCCAAACAGCCTCCTTGTGAATGTTTTTAACAAGATTCAAAATTCTCATGCAGATCTAAAGCCTGCATATATAAGGGATTTTCTGTTATTCCAAACTGCTGCTCCTAGTGTGATCAGAATAGAGGCTACCTGCTATATATAAGGGCTTTTCTGTTAGATTTGCAAAGATAAGTGTCAAATTAAAACTCAAAACTCGAATGACATGAAGACAAATAAAGGAAAGACAGGATTGTCAGCTAAGAGTCGCTCTCAAATTTAAACAATGAATAACATTGTCCTCATTTTATTGTCTTAAATTGAAGTAACATATTTCGCTTTTTCACTTTTTGTAAATAAAATGTTACTCATTTGATAGATGATTATCAATTAAAGTGCTCCAGTTGGGGAGCAAAGCGTTATCGATATTCATTAATGAAAATCTAGGGATCAGAATTAAGATTTAAAGGCGTGGAAGTTCTCAAGCGGCATATGCACCCAAATATGGTGTAATGATTAATGAAAATCCCATACACATGTAAAAGAGGGAGATAGAGGAACAAGAGGGTATGCAAGTAAAATCACTCAATTCTGAACTCCTAAATTTAGATGATTAACATGACTTATAATTTGTTAAGTTTGAGAGTTTTACTTAAGATTTGAGTATTTTAAAAGGTTTTTAATGAGATTTTTCCTTTTGTTTAATATGTAAAAAAACATACACAATTTCTTACGATATTATATTGTGAAAATCTTCAAGGAACAAGAGGCTAATAGAGGTGGTTCAATGAGGAATATGCAAGTGCAAAATGATGGAGAATATCTGAATAAGACGTAGTCAAAAGAGGGAGATAGAAGGAACAAGAGGGTACATAAATAAAATCACTTAAGTCTGAATTTCTAAATTAGAATGATTAACCTGACTTATAATTTGTCAAGTTTGAGAGTTTTACTTAAGATTTAAGTATTTTAAAAGGTTTTTAATGAGATTTTTCCTTTTGTTTAATATGTAAAAAAACATACACAATTTCTTACGATATTATATTGGGATATTATATTGTGAAAAACTCCAAGGAACAAGAGGCTAATGGAGGTGGTTCAATGAAGAATATACAAGTGTAAAATGATGGAGAACATCTGAATAAGACGTAATCAAAAGAGGGAGATAAAAAGAACAAGATGGTACATAAATAAAATCACTCAATTCTGAATTTCTAAATTAGAATGATTAGTATGACTTATAGTTTGTTGAGTTTGGGAGTTTTATTTAAGATTTGAGTATTTGAAAAGGCTTCTAATGAAATTTTCCCAATTGTTTAATATGTAATATACACAATTTCTTAGGGTTTGTGTTTGTGTGTTTGTGTTTTTTTTTTTTTTTTGTTAGGTATAGGTATCTTCCTATTGGAAATAATTTTATTTAAGGCACTATAATCACTAAATATAAGTATCTCTCTTAATAAAAAATTTAAATATTAGTTCATCATATTATAAAAAACTAATATATTCCGCTAGACTTAACCCTACGTTAGTCAATTTCTTAAGATGTTATATTGGGGTATAAAATTGCGGAACAGGCCAGAACAACGTTGATTGGCTTGGCCTATTGGAGCTTAGGCCCGAAAAGCCATATTTTCCTTATAAAATGGGTTTGACGAAACTTGACGTATCTATCAGCCAAGGCGCAAGGCCATGTCCGCAACTGTGGGCTCAGGCCCCTCATTTTTTTAATTAAATTTTTATACTTAATTAAATAAAAAAATTCCAAAAATAGTAAAATGTCCCATAACAAAAATACTTAAAGAGAATGTATTTTTATGAAGAATTCCTACATTTTTACTTCACAAAAAAGAACCAATCTTAGTTACTACTATTTTAAGACGTAATGGAATAAGGAAGAGATTCCTACGTAAGCAAGAAAAAAAAAGGAAAAATCAGTAAAAAGTCCATCTTTAAAAATATTATTAGTTAGAAGAGCCTAAATTTTGATATTAACACTTTACGTGGATGAAATTATGTAGAATACTAATACTTTCTATGTATAAAAACATATCAGATCATTTTAACAAATAAAATTTAAAAAAGAGATGTCCACCAATTTTTCCAGAAAATGTTCAATTATCTTGAAAGAGTTGATTTCTTTTTTTTTTTTGCCCAACAAAAAGAGTTGAACTAGTAAAGTAGTCATCCCGAGGTAAGAAATTTCGTATACATCCGCGTAACTTTATGTGCCAACATTTTAACTATTAGCTCCAAAAACAACCAAACCCTCTCCCTCCGTTTTGTTTTAACGTAATTGACTTGAATGGATCTTTTGACATAAATATTGAAGTTCGTCACATGCAAGATGATTTGATAACTTTTTAGAACATTCCGCATTAATTGTAAAATATTATCACTCATGAAAACAACCTTTCATATATTTATAAGATCTTCCGTTGTATGCAAACAATCAATAATGTAAAATAGTCTTTTTAGACCGCATCATTTAGACCGGTTATTGCGGATAAGATCAAAAAAATATGATCAGTAGCAATTTCGTAATTATAAAGAATTTTTTAGACCGGTTCTTAAAATAACCAGTCTAAAAGATATTATTTAGAGCGGTTATCCAAACAACCGGTCTAAAAATATAAAATTAATTAAAAATTAAAAATTTTTAAGACTTTTTAGACCGGTTGTCACTAATAACCGGTTTAAAAGATGCAGAATTAAAAAATTAAATATTTTTTATTTTAAAGACCAGTTATTAGTTATAACCAGTCTAAAAGGTGAACTTTTTAAGACCAATTTTGTCAAATAACCGGTCTTAAAAGTCCGCCATAATATTTAAAATCCTCTTTTGCGGCCTTAGCTCGTGCCTAATTTCAATTTTGAAATATGATACTTATTAAGCTTCTTGTAAACCCCTCCCTCGTGCCGCAGCAGCTCCTCCTTCCCACATCGCTCCTCCATCCTTGACCATCTCCGTCGTCAACACAGAGGTATTGTGGAATCCATTACCATAAGGCTCGGCTTTTCTTCCCTCCGATTGATTTAAGGTAAGCGCTCTACTTAATTAATTTTATACATACTTCAGACTAGCTACCAAGAGGTGGTAATATGAGTTGGGACCGTGGTCCCAACCAGCAAATATGAATGATTTGGGTTCTGAAAAATTGGGATCATTTGGGAGCGGTTCTTTTGGGCCCAAACCCATATGGTCCCAATCCATGACGGGTTGGACCACCAGGTTGGTGGGTTGGCCCATATTTTTTTTAATATTGTCTAGTGTCTATTAGACAAGGGAGATTGGGTGAAGGGCCAAAGTCAAACAAGACCCAATCTAATTTGCGTAACCTTTTGGGTCATTCATTATTGTCCATTCCATTGATGCTTTTTGGGGTTGTGACTTGCTGCTAGTTGCCTAGTTTGAGTCTTTGAGAGTTAAGACGTGGTATTCATAATTTAGTATACTCCTCCTCCCTTGGATTTATGTTTTTTTAATTTAGTATACTAAAATATTGATAGCTTTTAGATTTATGTTTTTTTTTGTTATGTGTGGACTTGTGATTAATGTTTAATTTTTAATGAATTTTTAATTTCTTTATGGTTTATATTTGTAGAAAAAATAATTTTTAGTATATTGTGTTAAAAAAATTTTTTAAAAAATAATATGGGTTGGGTGGGCCAACCCAGTGGTTATGGGTTGCCAACCCATATTAATGCGGTTCTTTTGGACCCAACCAATATGGTCCCAACCCACGGCGGGTTAGCCCAAACCCAGTGGGCTGGACCATATTACCACCTCTTGCCTACCATCATATACTTTAGATCGATTTATATTGCAAAATTTTATACTCATATTTGCTTCAGGCTTACGATTGCGACATCTGAGAGAGTTTACAAATTGGATTCTTCACTAGGGTCGAGGTTAGTGTTTTCTTTTGTCATTTGCCTTGTTTCTAAATACTTATTCTCTGACAAAATTTCTTAAATAAAAATTATCTTCCAACTTGCGATCTAATTACTTTATTTTCTAACTCATTTCCTAATATTATATCATATTGTTGAGCCATTCACACCTCATTATATATTTGCATTGGGTGTTGCAAGATTCTTAAGCTGTGCTTATTGGATTCTTCAGGTATGACTCTACCAGGATATATTCATGATAAGTAATTATAAATATGGCCTTGGAAGCATGCTTTTAGGATATGTACAGATTGAGTATACTAACGTAATCAATGGACTAGAAAAAAAAAGATACTTTTTAGACCTATTATTTGAATAATCGGTCTAAAACAATCTTTTAAGACAGGTTATGTGGATAACCTGTTTAAAAAAGGTGATTTTTTAGACCGGTTATCCACGTAACCAGTCTAAAAAGTCACATTTTTTAGACAGGTTGTATCAAAACTTCATCTGAAACCGGTTTAAAAAATCATTTTTCTACTGGTGAATCTTATTTATGTTCAAAAATCTTCCCCATAAACATGCAAAAATCTTCCATTATATGTAAAATATATTCCGTTAAGTGTAACAGATCTTTCATGTAAGTATTTGATAATTAATTTACTCTAAAGATATTTATGAACAATTTTCCCCAAAGCATTGTAAACTTAATAAAGTACAATAAATTTAATTTAACTTTAACTTTTGTGTATGCCACTTATGCGTGATCATTGAATATTGAATAGTATACCCGTATTTATATGCAATGTACGCCTAGCACTAAGAAAATATGGGGAAAATCTTTAAAAAAATATTATTTAAATTTTAAAATCTTAAATTAATTTTATTGATAATAAAAATAATGAGATTGACAAAAAGAGTAATAGAATTGACAACTCAAATTTTTATCAAATCACTAATTTAAAATTTTAAAGTTCAATTTATATTTTTTAAATTTTTAAAAAATATATATATATCCAATTCCTTATGTCATGTGAAGTAAAAAAATAAAAAAAAAATACAAAAGGGTCCACATTCTGCAACAGTTGGACGGAAGCCGGAGGTGGGAGTTTGGTGGGAAGTTTGAGCATTTAAGTGAGAAATAGTTGTGGATTTGTTGGATGAAGCTGTCTAGAAAGTTCCATTAAATGTAACCACATGATTTGTTTTTAATTTAATGATGGTCTCCCCCTTCAAAGTAAAGTTCTATCAGTAAGTATATTTTTTAAAATTTGAATTTGTATTTTTTTTCTTACAAAGTAAAGTCGCTTAATACCTCAACTTATAATTAATAAAAATAAAATACCATTCAAATAAAAATGCATATATGATATTTTTCAATTTTAAAAATCATATTTATTTTTTATTTCTGTTCAAGGCATTGTTAGGCACTAAATGTGGGTACTTCTCCTAACAGAAATTTAAACCTTGGTTCGTCATATATTATAAGGGACTAGCCCTTTTCGCTAGACACATCCCTGTTGGCTAATTTTATTATTTTTTTGCTATGTAGGGTATCCACTAGAACGAGCTCGATGATGACTAATCCCTTAAATACTGTCAGGCCCAAGATGGGGTCAATCCTCCCAAACTGATTTTCTCTATACACGCCATTCCAATGATCAAATCCAAGATTAGAGCGCTTAAGAAAATACAAACCCCTTACCACTTGCGTTAACCCTTCTTTTATCCTGGTGGCTAAACTTTATATGTTTATATATACACACACTTTTTTCAAAGCCGGTCATATTGGGCTAATTCTTTGTAAAAAAAAAAAAAAAAAAGCTCATTCTATTAATATATAAAGTTACAAGCAAATCGAAGTTAAAACCTGTTACTTGTGAGGGAGTTTTTATATAGGAGAATTGCAAAATGCTCTAATTTAATATTGTGGCTGGGTGACCAACTTGGGATGTTGATTCAAAGGTAGTTCGGTCCCTGTACCAATATAAAAGCAAGATAGGAAAAGCCGAGCGCATTACCAATTAGAATTGTTTGCCCACCATATATTCAACTCAAACTTTCTTATATAAAAGTAATTATATATAATATATTTTTTTAGTTTTATCTGAACATAGGTCAAAAGGCATAGCCACACATAGGTTTATTTTTCTTTAAAAAAATAAATTTTACATGTCGGACGTCTCCGAAGGGACAAGTAAATTTTACATATAATAGACACACACATATTTAATTTATTAACTAACGTCACTCTCGATCTTTTACATTGTCAAAATCGACTAATTAGGCACCACATCATGATCTACTCTTTAAAACTACTAAAGACATATGAATAGAATTTATGTGATACTGAAAAAGAAGAAAACTTTAAATATCAATTTATTATTATTTATGATGATTCAATAAATAATAAATAATTAAAGCTAAAAATTATAGAGGAGAGTGTCGTATAAGAAGTGAGTTAAGAACTCGCTTTTTCCGTCCTGGTTGGGAAGATCGGTGGCCCAAACAACATTTAAAATTTCGTTGGGGTAGGTGTATCTTCCCCTCTCACTTCCAAACGCTCCCTTTTAAAACTCATTAACCTTTCCATAAAATTCCCATCCCATAATTCTCACACGTTTTCATTTCTCTCTTATATGCTTTCTCCATTCTAAAATTCAGAATCCCATTCTCATTTCAGGAAAAAGTTCATATCTTTTTTATTCCAAGAGGTTATAACTTATATCATCGATCATCCCACAATGTCGGATCAGAAGAATCCGAAGGCAGAATCTGGAGCTGATGCCAATAATATTTCCATTGAAGCAGCAGCACAAGGAAGTTTTCTGCAATCTGTGAAGCTTAAGTACGTGAAACTTGGCTACCATTACGTGATCTCAAATGCTATGTACCTCTTTCTCATACCACTTCTTGTTTCTGCTTCGGCTCATCTATCAACTGATCTATCAGCCCAAGACATTATCGACTTATGGCAAAACCTCAAGTTCAACCTCGTACAAGTCACTCTATGTTCGAGCCTTATGGTATTCTTAGCCACCTTGTACTTCATGAGCCGTCCACGAAGCGTTTACTTGGTGGATTTCGCGTGTTACAAGCCGGACCCGGTTCGTATATGCACGAAGGAGTTGTTCATGGAGAGATCTAGGCAAGCAGGATCGTTCACAGAGGAGAACTTGATGTTTCAGAAGAAGATTGTAGAAAGGTCTGGTTTGGGACAGAAGACTTATTTCCCACCTGCGGTTTTAAGTGTGCCACCTAATCCATGTATGGCTGAGGCCAGGAAGGAAGCTGAGGAAGTGATGTTTGGAGCTATTGATGATCTTTTAGAGAAAACTGGTGTGAGGGCTAAGGATATTGGGATCTTGGTCGTGAATTGTAGCTTGTTCAATCCGACGCCGTCTTTGTCCGCCATGATCGTCAATCATTATAAGCTGAGAGGGAATATTCTGAGCTATAATCTTGGTGGTATGGGATGTAGTGCTGGCCTTATCTCTATTGACCTTGCCAAACGCCTCTTACAGGTTTCTTTCTTGTTCTCTTTTTATCTAAAACCTTTACCACTTGATCCTTTTTATAAGTCTATTTTGATAAAAAAATTTGATTCTTATTATAAGTTAAGTTTTAAAGTAATAATGCATTTGTTATACTTTTACCCCTATTATTTATAATAAACAAAAAGAATTTTTCCATATTAATTTTTGATAACTAATCATAGATAAGGACAAAATTAAAAATTTAATCAATAATTAATGAGTTAATTAACTCTCTTTGTTATATGTGAGAGTTAGTTAATTTAGACTTATAAATAAAATTAGAGTGATACTTTAGAACGGGCAATTAATTCCCTTTTACAATTACCTCTCTCTGTGCCTGTTAGAAATCCATTTTTAAATAATCCTCATATATTAAAGAATAATAATTAAATCGTTAAATATGTCTTCTAAATTGATTAAATTTTTCAAGTTTACTTTTATTTTCTCTCTACAAACCATTCTCATCGTTCTCTCTTTTCAATGAGAATGAAATTATAGTAAAATTAGAAAATAGTCATTATTAATAACCTCAAAGTGGAATTATGCTTATGATCACAATTTTCTTTTATATATGGACTTATAATAAGGATCAGTAGTAGGGTACATGGGTAACATGTTTCTTTTTGTTGTTCAGTACACGGATGGCTTCCAGCCCACTTTCTCATTTATTACTTTGAGTCCCCCACATTAAGATTCGATTCATTTTGGTCCTCAATTTGTAGATCTAAATCTCATATGTGCTAGCTGCTATTATGTATACCCTACAAGTCTCCATTTATTATACCAAAGTTGGGACTTAGTAGATTCTCGTTGGCCAGAAAGGGAAGTCGGGAGCTGTTTTTTGTTGCTCTTAAATGATACCAGTTTTCTTAAAATTAACAGTTTCAAATATTATTTAATTTCTATCGGTTCAAAATCTTTCAAAAAAAAAAATAGAAATCTAACTATGTATAATCTCATTTTATAAACATGCTTAAGTTTATTAAAAAAACTCTAAATGTCTTGCCAAAAAGCTGGATTATTATTCCACTCTCACTTGTTCAAGAAATTCATTGCCTTTGACAACAATCATTTCTATTAAAAGTCAAGATGTATAAGAGGTTCTATTTATGTTTGTATGTATATATAACCCTAATTCTATTACACTTAATCATATTATTATACAGTTGCTGAAGCTTGTTAATTTATGTGCGTATGTATATGTGTAGGCGCATCCAAACTCATATGCTTTAGTAGTAAGCATGGAGAACATAACCCTAAACTGGTACTTCGGCAACAACCGTTCCATGCTCGTCTCGAATTGCCTCTTCCGAATGGGCGGAGCCGCCATTCTACTGTCCAATCGTTCTTCCGATCGCCGCCGTTC
The DNA here is from genome assembly GCA_037074505.1 of Albizia julibrissin. Classification (NCBI taxonomy): domain Eukaryota; kingdom Viridiplantae; phylum Streptophyta; class Magnoliopsida; order Fabales; family Fabaceae; genus Albizia; species Albizia julibrissin. The sequence continues at coordinate 10,681,066 of CM073482.1, forward strand.
CAAGTACCAACTTCTCCACACAGTACGTACACACAAAGGAGCAGAAGACAAATCATACAGCTGCGTCTTCCAACAAGAAGACGACGACAAAAACATCGGCGTCTCTCTCTCCAAAGACCTCATGGCGGTCGCCGGAGAAGCCCTAAAAGCCAACATCACAACCCTAGGCCCTCTAGTTCTTCCCATGTCAGAACAACTTCTATTCTTCTTCACCTTAGTCGCCAGAAAAGTTCTCAAGATGAAGAAGGTGAAACCCTACATTCCAGACTTCAAGTTAGCTTTTGAGCATTTTTGTATTCATGCCGGAGGGAGGGCGGTTTTGGACGAGTTGGAGAAGAACTTGGAACTCAGTGAGTGGCACATGGAGCCGTCGAGGATGACACTGTATAGATTTGGGAACACTTCGAGTAGTTCATTGTGGTATGAATTGGCTTATACTGAAGCTAAAGGGAGGATAAAGAAAGGTGATAGGACATGGCAGATTGCTTTTGGGTCAGGGTTTAAGTGTAACAGTGCGGTGTGGCGTGCGTTGAGGACAATTAATCCTGCTAAGGAGAAGAAGAAGAATCCTTGGATGGATGAGATTCATGAGTTTCCTCTTCATGTTCCTAAAGTAGAAACCATTGGCTCCTAATAATTTTTAATTATAATGTTATGTGCAATTATGTGGAGAAGAGTAACGTTGATGATGATTGATTATTATTCTATGGTTTTTTTCTGCTCATGAGGTGAAGTTGGAAGAGTGTGGATAAACTTGTTGCCCTATTAGTTGAACAGCTATTGAATGATTAATTTGTCTAATTGTAAAGTGAAGCTAAGGACGCTTTGAATTCAGTTATTAATTTAATTTGTGGCCATGTCTTATTCATTATTTTTGACCCTTGAAAGGTCTCACGAACCTAGCCATCTAGAGTTGACCGTGGATGTTCTCAGGCCAAAATATAATTTCTTAGCTCGTGATTTGGTCTTTAACGTCTTGCTAGCTTGCTAGTCGTACCAACACTAGTTTGATGGAAAATCACTGTATAGTCACAAGGGTAAGTTATATCAGAACGATATTAAATCTTTTCAATAAAAAAGAAAAAGATCGTATTAAGTTCATAAAAGTATATAAAATAAAAAGAGAAACAAAAATAATAAATGAGGACACAAGAATTTAACGTGAAAAAATCTCCTACTCAATGTGAATGAGAGCAAGCAATTATAACTAATTAAAAGTGAAAAATTCCACTATTTTTAAAAGAATATAATGTTTAATACTCTAATACAAAGTTTAATTAGAGAATAAAGTTTACCCCATACCAAAAATCACTACCAGACTATATTATTAAAGTGGAAGATCAAACAGACCAATAAAATACATATTTCTTGAGTGAAGAAGATACAATTTGCGGTGTCATACATCACCAAACACAAAAGTTATAGCCACAAATGTGTACCAACATTCACGCCGAATTTGGGGAAGATAGAAAGGTCCAATCAACGAGCCCACCGTTCAGATTCAAATCTATATGTCTCGAATCATAAAATTTCAGGTCAATCGGACCAAACATCAACTTTTGATCATCACGCCTTGATCACAATCGTTCAAGAAGATTAGTAGCAAATGCAAACGGATGTTCATAAAAATTCGGAGGAAAATAGAAAACTAAAAAATGGATGATATGACTGTTCAAAATGAAGTTCAGTGGGTCTAGCTAGAATCTCCACAAGAAATATTCAACTCAATCTGACAAAAGATCGCCTTCCAATTATTTTTCAAATCAAAATCATTTAGGCTGAAAAACTAAAGAAAATATTCTCTCCTGTTTGTTTTAATTTTGATAAGTGTTTTTATAATTTATAAGGTCAATATGTAAGAGGATTTTTGCCTTAATTTATAAAAAAATATTTTAAAAAATTATTTTCCATGCTTCCCAAACAAGCACCAAGAAACTTTCTTTTTCATTCTCACACTCTTACGGCAACTTCTATAACCTTTATTAGGTTTTCTATTTATTTTTTTCTTTTTCTTTTTACAAAATATATAGAAAATACATAAGATAGAAACGCATAAAATTGAACTATTAAAACTTGGGTCTCCACATACCAGTGATATCCTTTGACCCAATGATAAGAAAGTGATATAATCACTAAAGTCTCATATATAACAAGAATTCTAATGTAGGAAATGAAACAATGTCCATTTTTAGTGATTTTATATTTTTGGGTTAAGGAGTAATTTTGTTATAGAAGTTATTACTGAGGGGACAATTTGTTCCGGAAGTGTGAAAAGATGAGTAATTTTTCTTTAACCGTTATTCCAGTTAATTTTGACTATTAGTTGACTAAATATGCTAAACTGGCAGTCCACGTATTATTCAGGTCATTTTTATTAAGGTGCAAGCTAAGTTTACTCCAGAAGTCCATGTGTCATCTACTTTATTTTTTTAAAGTTAGATTAAAACCTTCAGGTGCAAATTTACATCTTAACAAAAATGACTTGGATTGTCAGCTCATCATATTTAGTCAACTAATAGTTAAAATTAACTAGGATGACTGCTAGGGCAAAATTGCCCCTTAACCCTCTTTTTTCCCTTAAAACATTGTGTCACTATGTACTCCTCCTGTCTTTAATATAAGGCATATTTAAAGAGTTTATTTTGATTCTAAATATAAAACAAAATTTTTATATTTGTTAATTTTTTCTAATTTACCCCTGTTTATTCTCTTTCAACAATAATAAAGAGGAGAATGAAAGAGATAATTAAGGAAGGTGATTATAGTATTTTATAAGATATATGTAATATTAACTAATTTAACTAATTTTTTTAACATAATAAAGTTAGGTAACTAAAGGAGTATTTCATAAACACTTGGCAAGCCAGAGTTCATTCATCTTGGAGAAGAACACGTAGTGGTCCTCACACGTGGGGGTCAAATACTCATACATGATACCTTCCCACAGGTAATTAATGAACAACTGAAATCTGAAATCTGAAATCTGAAATCGGGAATTTGATCCCCGGTTTATGAGAATATTCGCTATGAAGTAGTAGCTGTATGATATTTCGTTCATTTATTAGGGAGTGAAAATGGGCTGGGTGGTGGCAAGTGGGGGATGATCAACAAGACCCAAAGCTTAGTCTCATGTCATGGGGACCCATACTTTCAACCCAATACTACTTTGTCCCCAGGATTCCCCGTCACAATATTCTCATGTTTCTCCTCCAAGTTACAGCTTTGGGTTTTGCAGGACATAACACTAATGCTATGCTTGGATAAAATGAGAGAGGAAAGAAAAGTGGGATAAAAAAATGAGGCATAAAGGAAGTTTTTCTCTGCTTGAGTAGGAGAGAAAATGGGAGGAAAAGGGAAAATAGGTAGGAAAATCATGTAGGTCCCACATCCCAGTTTTATTCAAGAAATACTTACCTATTCCTAAAGTACAACATGAAAAATTCAAATTTTATCTTATTTTTTTTAAAAAAATATTGGTTGATAATTTTGTTTTAGTTTTTTTTAAATTAAGATGTTTTTTCTTAAAAACAATATAAAATTTGAATTTTTTCAGATGAGTCATCAGCCAACTATGATTAAAATGATCTAAATTGTTATATTTTTATTGGATAAAATTCAGATTACATGGTATTATTGGATTCAGTTGCTCGTTTGGAATAGCGATCAGAGTCTTCAAAAGCAGCTTTTCAATCGTGATTTACGGAATACGAGGTAAATATGTGAGAAGAGAGTTATCTCGAATTACGTGCATAAACACTTATAAACCATTTAAAAGAGATACCAAACATGACAGGAGCTTCTTACAATTCTTGAATTTAGTGCTCGTTTGGAATAACGATTGGAGTCTTCAAAATCAGCTTTTCAATTATGATTTACGGTATATGTGATAAGTATGTGAGAAGAATATTATCTCGATTTATATATATAAATACTTATAGGCCTCTCAATCACCCAACCAAACACACACTTAATGTTCAATCTAGTGTCTTTTTTTTACCATTATATCAAATCAATTCAGCAGTTTTAATCTATATATTTTAGTCTCCCATAACCTTTTCCCTCGGATTAATCAATTTGTATATTTTTTTTGTTAATTTGCTATAATTTATATCAACGAGCCTTGTTTGGGATATCGGGAGATTATTTTATAAGTGCGATTTATGTAAATTGAGATAAAACTCCTCTCACATATTTACCGTAAATCACGATTGAAAAGTACTTTTGAAAGTTTCAATCACTATTCCAAACATGTATTTAGTTGAAAAATAAGGGGATGTTTGGTTTAACCCAGTGTTTTGGAATCCGGACCGAACCGAAAACTGGCGTACTGGCCAAAAAATTAGTTCGGTTTGTTGATTAACTTGGGGTTATGGGTTGACCAGGTCAAACTAGGAAAACCGGCCTGACTCGACCGAGTTAACCCGGGTTAACCAAATTTTTTTTTACATTCAAAATTCAGTTCACATCGAGTTCCGTACCTCTTATTAGTGAATCAAATCACTCAATTGTTTATGACTTTATTTACATTTCACAGTTTCACTTTCATTCCCAATCAATTTTTTTAATTTTTCTTTTGAAATTTTATATTAATAAACCTTAAATATTCAATTTCTTATCGGTTTGGCTCCGTTTTGGCTCTAGTTTAACTCTAATTTGACCTACTAACCCTTGACTAAATACCCCAATCAGTTCAGTACCCGATCCAAATTTCAGAACCTTAGTTTAACCTAGTTTGTGTTGTATGAAATAAATATGTAAAAAAGGTTTTGTGACTTTATTTAGTGAAGTATATTCCCAAACACCCCCTTCTAGCTTGTTTGGGAAAGCTTTAGCTTTTCCATAAGCCCGATTCACGCAAATCGAGATAAATTTCCTCCACATATTTACCTCGTATACCGTAAAACCCACTTCGTATTCTGTGAATCACGATTGAAAAGCACTTATGGAGCTTCCAACCGCTATCCCAAACGAGCACTTAAAAAGTTTAAAAATTATATTTTCGCTTTTAACTTCTGGCCATTGTCTCGAATCAAACCCACAATCAACAAATCAAACCCAACTTTTGAAACACAGGACATAACTACATACATATTCTCCTACTATTTTTTTTTTCCTAACTTTCATTTTATTCCGCAATCATATTTCATCTCTTACTTTTAAAAAGGTAGCGGGAAAAAAAGACTATAGATCTATCCGAATTCTCCTTAAATTCTCTCACAATTTTTTTTTAGAATGGGGTGTTAATTAAAAAAGAGAATGAATGTCAAAAATTTTTCCTACAGTTTCTCCTTGAGAAGAGATGCTAATCCGGTGACAACCTTTGCTCCCTTATCCACACTCTTTGGTTTTATCGCCGGTGGTTTCCACGACGGCGCCGGTGTCACTGGTTCTGGCTTCTCTTCAACGGAGTCAGCCTCGGGCTTCTTCGCCGATATTGCTTCCTTCCCGAAAATTAGCTCAAACTCACCGTCGTCGCTCCCTGTCGCAGAACACTCAACGCCGTCGTTCTTCGCCACCAAATTCTCGGAATCCGAGACGTCGCCGTTTCGCTTTGTCCTTGTGTAGGCAGAGAGCCACTTGGCTCGCATATACTCCGCCTTCCTCCACGGCGGAAGGTGCATTCCTTTCTTCTTTAGACTCTGCTTCGCCGCCTCCGACACCATGGACACAATTTGATCAAGCCGTTCCGATTTCCCGACGAAAATGTACGGCAGCAATTGAAGGATTGACTTGTAGCTCCCTGTTGATCGTGCAATTTCAAATTCTGATCGGAAATCGATATCTACTAACAACCTCTCCTCTTCTACAATGACATCAATGAATTCATGTTCTCCTGAGAAGCAAACAACAAAACTTTAAATTCTATTCCTCTATTACTTCAATTTTAGAGAAAAAAGATTCAGAAAGAAAGAATACCGGCTGGGTAATACGAGGTTTTATCCCATTTACAAATACAGACGGAAGTGTCGTATCTAAGAGATGAAAGTCCATCTGCGACGATATTTCTCAGATCATCTTTTGTACTGAAGACTTTGTTCTTGCTCTCAACTATCTTCGCAGCGTCAGCTAACAGGTTTATCTCGGCAACACTTGCGCAAGGAATCAGACTCTGCAAATTATGTACAATTAGTTTTTAAGCTCAAGAAAATTAGGTCATACTTGGTCGCCGAGAAACTGCATTTACCTTGAGCGCGTCGCTGGGATCGCTGAATGATGCAGAGGTGATTAATTCATTGAAACCGCCAAAGACGTCGAGCTCATCGTCGGAGCTGTCGTTGCTATTGCTGTTGAAGCAATTGCAGCGATTACGGCCGCATTTAGCCGCCAGTGGCTGCTTCTCGTTTGGCTCCTCAATGAAATTCTGCACCATTTTCGCCAAGCAAAGCGAACTCGGCTCCAACTCCGATCCTCCACCATCTCTGTTAGACGAGTATTCACCGGCGACGACGAGGAGTTTCTCCGGTGACGAATTCCTCAACACGCTCGGAGACTGCCTGTCAAAGACGAACAGCCTTCTTAACCGCGACTTTAACACCGGCTTCGCCGAATCATTTCGAACCACCGCTTCCCTGAGCTTTCGTGAATCTATATCAATGGGTTGGATCTTAGTCGGAGGCATGGCTAAGAGAAGTACTAATTTGTACAGTTTTACTCCATTTCCAGAACTCAACAAATCTGAATTTGCGAGGGGGAAAAGGTGTGTGTCGCAATTACAAGCCAAACACAAATTCACAAAATCAAATTGACAAAATTCTTTTCTCTTCCAGAAAAACTCGAGGAGGCTACTAAAACAAGAAAACTACGGTCACCATCTACCATTCCCGTTAGCTGCAGAAAGTACATAGACAAAAATCAAGGAATCAAGCAAAATTTCCGCTGTCCGAAATCGCAACTCATCACCGAAACTTGGGAAGGAACGAGAAATCTGTGCTTTGCCGCGGGCATAGAAGAAGTATGGAATAACTTGAAGAGTAGGCGAGAGCAGAGGAAGATGGCTTTGAGCTTAGGGCTTTAGGGGGGACACTGGACGGAGGTTAATCGGAGAGAGGAGAATAATTGGCCGGAAAGTCCATTTCTCCGACGAGGAGGAGATTAGGATTCAAAGGGAAGGTAGCTGTAGAGGAAGGGAACGGTGAATTGATATAAAAGGGAGGTGGTGATGGGAGAGGGGAGAGGCGCGTAGGATATATGAAGATGCAGATGGATATTACTTGGGGAGTGATTGTAGTATGCTACAGTACCTTACCTGAGGAGATGGCAACATATATAAGAAAAGTTAAAAGAAAAATTGTATTTAAATACTATTTAAACTTAAAAAAAAACCAGAGTTGTTCACACGTAGAAATGACATATAGATTGTAAGAGAAGAATATGAGGTTTTAAAATATTATGTTTTTATTAAAATGTACTCTAGTTTTTCTTTTTCTTTTTTTTTAAAGGCAAGAACCCTAACATTGCCTTGGAGCTTTGTCGATTGGTCGTCGGAGCTCTTGCGCTGGTGGTTGAAACTCCAGTGATAACTTGAATAATGCGATTAACTACTTAAATATGGAGATTAATAACTTGAGCTCCTTAAGTTTCACTGGCGTCATTGACAAATTAAATAAAAACAATGACAACTTGAGCTATATCATAATTGCAAATTGCCATACGCAAGTTTTCATTGTCATTATTTAACCTGTCAATGAAGTCTGATAGGATTTAGAGAATACAAATTGTCAATTTCTATACCCAAATTTTTAATTGCATTACTCAAGTTGTCATTAGAGTTTCGGCCGACGAGGGACCTTACTTTTTTTAAAGAAAAAAAAAGTGAAGGACATTTTGGTGAAAGCACAACATTCTAAAATTTCAAATTTCTCCCTTAAGACATATTTGTCATTTCCATGTCTTAACAAACTTTTTGAAGTTTTGTAAATTTAAATGGTATTTATCTAGATTTTTTTCAAAATTAAAATACATATAATAAATTACTTATAATTAAAAAATAAATTTTTTTAATTATTCCGAAAGGTCTTTCAGTAGTAGAGAATAGCTTTAAAAAAAAGTGATTTTATAAAATAGCTTCTGAAAATGTAAAAAAAAAAACTGTAAGAAAACTATGGTTTTCCACTCACTTTCTTGCCAAACAGTGATTTTGGAGGTTAAAGTTATTTTGAGTTTTAAATGGGTGTTTAACTACCTCACTTTTCAAAACCAAATGGACTCTTGACTTTTTCTAGGTAATGAGTCAATTTTTTAAAAAAATATCTTTAATATAAGATATAGTTTATAATATAAACATATTTATATTATAAATTAGGTTCTTCATTTAAAACAAGAACACCGGTAGAAAAATGACTTTTTAGACTGGGTAAAAATGAATTTTTAAACCAGTTTTAGATGAGGTCTTAATACAGCTGATCTAAAAAGTGTGATGTTTTTTAGACCGGTTATGCAACCGGTCTAAAAAGACACACTTTTTAGACCGATTGTTTGGAAAATCGGTTTAAAAAATACGCATTTTATACTAATGAACCAGCAAAAAAAAGACACTTTTTAGATCGGTTGTTTGGAGAACCGGTCTAAAAAGTATTTTTTACACCGATTCTCCAAATAACCGGTCTTAAAAGTCTGTCTTAATATTTCAAATCTTCTAAAAAGTTTTATCTTTTAGACCGGTTATTAGTAACAACCGATCTAAAAAGTTTTCAATTTTTTTAATTTTTAATTAATTTTATATTTTTAGAACTAGTCTTAAAAGTTCTTTATAATTACAAAACTGTCACCGGTTATATTTTTTAGACCTTATTCATAATAACTGGTCTAAAAAAAATATTTTATATTAGTGGAAGATGACATCACTTTTAGATTCAGAAGTTCATTTCATTGTAGATTTAAAATGACCAAGTCTGTTGCATTTGGGGGAATCAAAGTTTTTTTTAGTTGTAACTGATGTCCTTTTTTTCCTATAATTAATGTCATTATATGGTCCATGATTGTAATTTTCTCTAAGGAGGTTGAAAGTTGTGAGGAGATATGGAAAGAATATAGCGGCATGTTTTGTTGGAGGTGGTGCCTGGGATATTTGAGGTTGTGTGGGACGTGATGGTGAAATGGCACTATAGTAAGGAATATATATATTTCTATATTTTATAACATTTCTTTAAAGAAGGATTATGGTTTCTATTTTTTTTTAAACCATATACTAGCTATGACAAGTAAGCGACATAGCTAGAAGGATTGCTTATGTGACGCTTGGTCAAATAAGCATCACATAAGTACAGTGGGGACCAGCTGTAGCGTTTGGTTGACTAAACTTAATAGTAATGATTGTGGGTATTATATCAGTAAATTTATAAAGGATGTAATTACTCATGACCATCTTTTTATTCCTCAAAAAATAACTCATGTAGTTGCAATTCATATTGTGTTTTAAATTTAATTAATGCCTGATAATTAAGTTTTAGTCATTTTAAATTATTTTGTGCATGATTGTACATATATGTAGTATTATGAAGATCAACGTTGTGACTGTTTGACTGACTATCAAGTGAATGAAGTGATCGATGAATTGTGTGAATATGTATTTTAGTGTTTAGGCAAACCTCTACCTAGCCAGCTATTATTTAACTAGCCTAAATGTTGTTTCTTGTCAATTGTTGTGTAATTTATTTAAGTTGAATTTGTTGTATTTCATTCATAATTGTTGTAAATATATTTAATACATATTTTATTAATTATTTATTTGTTTGTATCATTTTGGAGTTATTTTATTGTTGTTTGCTTTTCTTGATTTTGTTGTGGATATAGAAATTTGTGGTTAACATAGTACATTACTGTAATTATAGGGCTATGAATTAAAAAAATAAGGAAATATAAATTAAAAAAAAAAGGAAATACTTCTTATAGCACTTCTTTTAAAAGGGGTCACAGGAAGCAAACTAAAAAAAAATTCATCACTTCCTGTTGCACTTCCTTAAGGAAATCATACTTCATGTAACTTCTTGTGGCGCTTTCTTAAGGTTAATGACGCTTTTTTTAATATGTGTGTGTGTGTGTGTTGTGGCGCTTCCTAAACACCACAGCTAGTTTAAAAATAAACGCCACAGCTACCATTTTTTGTAGTAGTGTGGGGGTGAAGATGCATATCCAAAATACTCCATTCTTAATAACACATATTTACTTAATTTAATTAGATTAAAGTAATTAGTTAAATTAGTTAATATGACATCTATTGTCTAGAATACTCTACTTATCTCCCTTAATTCCCTCATTCTCTCTTCGTCTTGATTATTATTGAGGAAGCATAATAAAGGTAAATTAGAAAAAAAATTGATAAATATGAAAACTATATCTAATATTTAGGATTAAGATCAACTCTCTAAATATGTTTTATATTAAGAATGAATAGAGTAATTTTTTCCCCATTTTGACCAACATGGAATAATATTAAAAGATAGGATCTAGGAGAAAACAAGGATATGGAAAGTCAAAAGAGGGCTATATAAAAAAAACCATGAATGGAAAGTTAGACTTAAATTCTAACTTCCTTCTGTTTATTTTTTAAATCGACAAGTCTCAATTATAAATTTATTTTAAAATAAAAATACTTAGTTCACATAATTTAGGCCATGTTTGGTTTATTGGAGGGGAGGGGAGAGAATGTTAAATAAGGGGAGGTTGGAGGAGGTATGAGAGATTAATTAAGAGTTTTGTTTAGTTGGATGGGAGGAAAAGGGAAGAGAGTGTTCTTATTTGGTTCAGGAAGGAAAGGGATGTGAGTCAATTAAATATTGATAATTATACCCTAGTACTTTATTTAAATATCAAAGTTATTATTTCCTAATTTATAAATCGTAAAAAACCTATGTTACCTCACTTATATATGATTAAAAAACCTTATATACATTTAAAATTATTATTTTATTAATTTTAATATGTTAACTCATCAAATTTAATATGTTTTTTAAATTTAAATATAGATCTTAAGTCAAACTCTAATACTAAGATAACAAAGGTAATTATGGTATAATCTAAATATCATATTTTATTGAGATACTTTTGATAACATTAAAAACATACAAACTTATCTAAGATTATTCTTGATATATACTTGCATTGTGATCATGTTATAACATAAAAAATATTTAATTAGAAAATAAATCAATAAACTTATCTAAGGTGATGTATCATGCAAAAGAAATATATAAATAAACTCATGTAGCCTGAAAGAAGGTTTGAATGGTTGGAAGAGCAACTTACGGTAGCAATAGGTAGAGGAGCATGTGGCGTTCACAAAGAAGGAGGAGGATAGAGCAAGCATAAATACTTATACGAGAGAAAGACAACTGATTTGAATGAGTTTAATAATATTTAGTAAGATATGATTTGATTAGATAGGTTTTATTACATATAGTTTCATTAGATAGATTTTCTGATTTATTTGGCTTATTCTGGTAATATCATATAGGTTTTATAATCAGATAGGTAAACTTAAGAAAATGAAAATTTAGTATGGATATCTTAGTAAAGATAAGACATAATATTTCTCACTCCTTGAAAAAACCCAAAATTTGAAGAGGCACGAAAGAAGGGGAGGGGAGCACTAAAAAACAAAATTTCTCTCCTCCCCTCTCTCTCATTTTTCCCAACCAAACACACTCACCTCCACCCCATCCTACCCTCCCCGCCCCTCCCCTTAAAAAACCTGGAATCAAACAATGCCTTAAAGAATATGATGTAATAATCTATTGATCTTTGGTGCAACAACAATCAAAATTGATAATTTACAATTCTTTCAACAATGAAATTTGATATTATCACCATTCTAATCTATAAATACAAGTGAATGATATGTTGGTGTGAATCGAATTTGGCCTGGTAAACTATAAAATTGTTTAAAACCAGTGGATCCATGCCTAATCTAGGTTAAAAGACATTGGATGGTCTTATGCTATCAATTTAAATTTTTTATCACGATTAGTGCTTTCTTTCTAAGGTTTGGTATCATAGCCGTCATGGGTTTGATTCTGACTCCATAAAAAAAATTTGAGAACAAGTCTTCTTTAGAAAGGAAGAGAATGGTATGTTTGGCTCTAGGAGTGAGTATGGATTGTGTTTAGCCTGGTGGACCACAAAGTCTTTAAAATTGATAGACTCATATCTGATATGTGTTAGAAAGAAATCAAGGTGGGTCTCTACTAAATATTTAAGCTTTGGCAAGATGATTAGCTAAAGATTAATTTTTACCTATAGATGTGACCTATATTTTTTTATGGGGATGTTGTAATACCCTACTTATGTAATCGTTCTGATGAGTTTTAGGCAACGGATCGAACCACTAAGCGATCTTTCTTTACAAAGTTCTTTCAATTCCCAACCTTAATACATGATTCGAACCTGTAATTGAGTGGGCTTTTCTAAATTGTTTAAAAACCTTGTTTTTGACATCATCCTAAAGTGGTTTGTAACTTCTTAGCAACTCATCGTTTCTTAATTCCTTGTATAATTACTAGAGTATTTCTTTCCTTGTTCTTAGTTTATACATGTACAAATCTAATTAAAATACATTATCAATACATTTCCCTTCAATCTTCGATTCTCCTTCATATTTCCCCTTACATATCTACATGCATTCTTCACCTGTACTTAACATACGTATATGGTTGGGTGAAGAAGAGTGAGATTCGAGAGAATCTCAGTAGTAAACAATGCTAACAAATGCATATAAGAAATGCTTTGTGCATGACATGCTGGCCTACATAAATTCATACTAATATAATGACATATATACATGCTCAATGTTTACATGTTACACTAATGGCCATAGTATAATTAAAAACTGAGTTTCATTCATTCACATATGTTTCACACAATTCATCAACGCAATCAACAAAGCAATACACAAGCATACATATCAAGTTATGCAAGTTATGAAAGTTTACTTCTTTGTGAACCAATGTCCTTCCTTTGTTTTATCTTCTTCCAACCATTGAAGCTTCTTGGAAATTCTTTCATGCCTCTTCTTTCTTGACTTCTCCATGGCCCTAGATATCCAATCACATCATTAGAGCCATGATCTTGAGTCACTGAAAGTGTATATTAAGGTCCAAAAGCTAGGAAGGGCTAAATAGGTCAATTTTAATCAAAAATATGAAATACTGAAATTTAGGGGTCTTAGCTACTGCAAAAAATTCCTGGTCGCGGTCAAAATCAGGTCAGAGACTTTTTGGCTGCGGCTAAGAATCTGGCCGTCAAGATTGTCCCTTCCTGATTCTTGGCAAAACTTGAAAAAATCATAACTAATTCTACAAAAATCTAACTGAGGTGCTTCTAAGTTATAAGTGACCCTTGTTATGTATAATTTAAGGGAAAAATATATTCATAAGCTAAATGTACACACATAGGTATAGAGTTCCTTTTTATTGGACACTGCCCAAGAATTGCCCAATTTTACATGACCAAAGTTTAAAAATATAGAACTTCCATCACACAAATCAAATTGACCATTATGACCTATCAAATTAAAGCTTGATAAGTCTAATTTCATTCTGCAAAGTTTCACAATATTTGGACATCATTCAGTCACTTAAAAACACCACATAAAATGACTGCAATGCAAGAACCTTAACAGGGTAGAAATTCACAAATTTACAACTTGTGTCCCAATAATTCAAAATTCATAATCAAGGCTATTTCCATACAATTTTTTTTGTGTAGAAAACAATGGGATGATTAAAATCACCAAAATCTCAAAGTTTCAACCCTTCCCTACTGACCATACAAAACCCATTTTCAACAAAATTGCCAAAGAAGAATTTTGTCCAACAACTTGGTCCAATCTCATCATAAATCATAATCTAACCATAAATACATGACTAAACCTCAAGAACACCCCCTTGGATGAAAATGAACAATACCCAACCCTTACAAAAACTCATCCAAATAACAAACCAATCGGTTCAAAAGGAAGTTTACGCTTACCTCTACACATTTCCGCAGTTGGTTCGGAAATCCGGAAGTATTTCGGCCGGTGAGATGGCACCAACCACGTCCAAATAAAAATTCGAAACCGTAGAAATGAAGCTTAGGATGAGTAGAAGAACGTTTGTGAAGGGCATTTTGAGAGAAAACGCCGATTCGGTAGTGTTTCGGTGAATTGAAGTTCTTGGAAAATACTATTCACTTTTCATCTCCCCTCCACCATTTCCCAACGTTTTTCCAGCATTTTTCTGAGTAATTTGAGGCGGCTGGATGAAATAAATTCCTAGGGAAGAGTCTTGGAAAAGTTTTCCATGTGTCATAATCCTGTGGTGTCATTTGTTCGGTGTTCCACTGATTGGGTAACACGTGTCACTTCTTTTAATAAAGTGGGTCCTACATCTTTTCTCTCTCTTAGGTGACATCATATTGTCAGGAAAAGGGAGAGCCCTAACAATTTCTCCGGACTCCTGGGTTCGGTGTTCGAGAAGTCAAGTACGTGACCGAGCTGGAGACCGGAGGATTCCCCATACTTCAGTGCTAGGTGGAGCACTCCGGAGGTGCCAACACAAAAGCATAAAAGTGATGGTAATGATGAGGGATACTTGTCACCTCTTTAATCTTCCAAACCAAAAGTGGCTTGTCTTTTGTCATGATTAAGGGACTTTTGTCACTTTCTCAAGAAACCAACACAAAAGCTAGTTATCATGAGACATCATTACTTTACTAAAGTTACTTTATCAGTGTCTACTCGACTTTACTCGAAATTACGTGATGCATATCGAAGCCCGTCAAATGATACCAAGTCGGAGTATGTATATGGGCCCCCGCATGGCACCACATATCGACGTCCACTTCAAAAACGCAGGGTACACATATATACACTGAAAATGTCATGTGCACACTTACATCGGCCTAGTCGACCCAAATAAGCGGTCTCTTACCTCATGAAATAGTTGGGTGGCGTATTTCTACTAACCGATGGTACAGTATATAAGTCATGTGCACATCTGCACCGACATTTTAATCATACTGCCTGCAAATACTAAGCCCTTTACCCGATAAGGCCAAATCACAAGTCCCTGAGAATCTTTCTATGTCCCATCACTCCTGGGACTCTTACTAAAATGGGTTTGATAGTCTACTTTATTCTAACTTATTCTCTAACATTTAGTCCTACAATTTGAGATATTACAGATGTGACATATTTTCTTACAACATAATTTCTTATAAAAAAGAGTTATATTTAGGAAAAAATACAATCAGGTTCTAAATAAGAGGTAAAATGAAAAAATAGTCTCAAAATTTTTTCAATAGAATCCATAAACTTGTCAATAACCTACTTTTAGAGTTGTCAATAAAATTATTTTTTTATTTTAAAATTGTAAAAGACTATTTTTTTTATTTTATCTTTCATTTAAAACCTGAGTATAATTTTCCTTTATATTAATAGTATTCGATGCTTGGTTCAAATAAATGCCGTGCCATCATATATACGGTACCAAATGGCTCGGCAGCTACCACTCGTTCCAACATTACGATCCATGTCTCCTACTAACTCTGTGATTAATAATTTTTAAAGTAAACATTGCGAAATCTAGTTATATCAACCCATAATAAAGCTACGCGCCAACATATGGTGGCTTCATTCTTGTTTGATTTAGCTTATATTTATATATAAGCTTGATTTATGTAGATTGAAATAAAACTCTTTCACATATTTACCTCGTATACCATAAAAGTTATTTCGTATATCGTAAATCATAATTGAAAAATATGATTGGAGGTTTTAATCACTATTCCAAACATACTAATAAAAACTCATTTAGACAAAATTGGTCTATTCACTTATATTTATTAAGTAAACTTTTCCAATCAAATCTTATCCGGTGGTCGTTTTCTATTAATAAAAATTTACACCAATCAAAATTTTAAAATTTCGTTAAATCATTATTAGTAAAAAAATCACATATGACAAGATTTACTTGGAGAATTGGATTTAATAGGTTTTATAATATTCATACATAATAAAATATATGGCAAGTTGTTGCCATTACAAAATATAAATAGGGTTACTTCTTTCAAACTCTTGTGTCATACACACGAAAAAGATGGTTCATTATAATAGATATATTTATCCTAATGACCAAGTGGCAAATGTTTAGTACACAGGGGGAAACCTAATCTCATCAAGAAGCCATCTAATATCAACTAATGATATATGACAATTTTTTTGGGTCATGAATTATTTAGAGGCTGTTTAGCATTGCTTTTATGGATCGAGCTTATTATATAAGCCCGATTCATGTAAATCGAGACAAATCTCCTCAACATATTTATCTCATAGACCGTAAAGCTATCTCGTAGACCGTAAAAATTATTTCGTATTCCATAAATCACAATTCATAAGTACTTATGGAGCTTTAATAAACCATTCCAAACAGCCTCTTAATCATTCTAAATTATCCATCATCATTCTTTGTCTGCAATAATGACATTATATATATATATATATATATATATATATATATATATATATATATATATATATATCAATCATAATAATTGGTTCAGGTAAAAAAAAAATAATTATCGATATGTCAACCCATTCTCTCTCCGCATTTAAGTTTATCTTTTATACAAAAGTTAAAAATCGAATTCACGACAACTTAAAGAAATGATAGTTTGTATTCCTCATGCCAGCTTGATTTGGTGAACATGGTATTCATTCTCTATTAATGTATTAATAATTTAAAGTTGCAAGAATCATAATATTTCAGTAAAAGAACTATACTTACATTAAGTTTTTTTTCTATATTTTATTAAGTTTTTAAATCACATATTATCATGTGTCCTAATTTTTTATATAGGTTTATAATTAAATGATAATAATTCAAAAATAGGGTACATGGTCATGTATGATTGGAGAACTTGATGAAATAAATACAAGGAACTTAATCTAAATATTTTTTTTAGTAAATTAGAAAATTTATATAAGAATATCATATAAAAAGTTCATTCTTAAAAAAAAAACTCAAAATATAAGGTTAAGTAAAAGATAAAAAATTATTATACTTTTATCATCTTTTAAACTAATTTTATAATTTCTAAATACAATATCTTAATTTATTTTATTTCTCATATTATTTATTTTTCACAAACTCACTTATCAAACTTATAAATTAATATTATACAGAAATATTATAAGGTGGTCAGGCACAAATATATTAATTTATTTAATTTTCTTAATTTATCTTAAAAATCGAATGAGTATATATTTGTGTGTGTGTGTGTATATATATATATATATATATATATATAATTAAATTAATAAAAAACATTTATTTTGATCATAGAAGAGAAAAAGTGGGTGACCAGCCAAAGGGAAGCCATCCTTGGGCATTTGTTCTTCATGGGTTGGCCTACCATTGTTAGATATTTTCGGAGTATCCAATCGTTCATATTTTATTATAAATAATTTAAACCTAATAAATTAATGTGTTTATATTTCAATGTGCTTATAAATTTCTGATTTTCTTTACTTTACATTTAAATTATCAGTGTATCAACCCAATATTTCAATATACATTATAATTTTTAAGAAATTATAATATTCACAAATGACATTTCTATTACACAAAAAAGGTACAATTTTTAATTTTTTTTGCCGGACAATTCTTAAATTCTATCAAATACACAGTGCACATAGGTCTGATTATTATAAAGGATAAGATAAATGATAGCTTTACCAAAAACTTCGCCAAGTATGTACAGTGGACGTCTTGGACTGCTCACCTCACAAATCATTTTCTAATATAATGTGTATTTAAGGGTGAATGTGCAAAAAAAACATTATTCAACTTTTATTAAAAGTACATTCAGTATAGTATATATTTTGGAGGTATAAAAATCCCTATGAATATTTAAAATGAGAACAAAAATATTAGAACCGTTAAATTTAACCTTGTACCATTATTTTTTATAGTGGAACCTACTTTTTTTTTTGTACATACACATATAATACTGTTAGGTTAAATTTAACACCGCTAATATTTTCACTACCATTTTGAATATTCAAGGGTAATTTTAGTTTTTTATACCTCCTATAATTATATAGTGCTGAACACATTTTTAATAAAAATTTATAAACATTTTTAGAAATTAACCCTTTATTTAATTTGATGTAAATAATGCCAGATGCATATGGACACACAAGTTGAATTGTCATGCGGACATTAAAAAAATAGTGGATATTTATATTTTAAAATTTTATTATTTTGAAGAATTTGGTATATTTTTAAGATAAATATTTACATACTCCAAAAATACTAGTTATCTAAAATCTGTTTAATAAAAACATAATAACTCATCATGTTGATCCTAGTTGATTGATGATGATTTATGTGGGAAAAAATTATTTTTTTAAGAAAAATATTAGTTGATCTTTTTATTTTAACTTTTTGGGTTTATGTGTATATTTATCTTAAAAGTTTTTTCTGAGAAGCAGTGTTACCTGGATTTTTTATATTTAATGTTACTTCAAAAATGTTAAAATAGAACAATGTTGCCCCTTACCATTAAAAAAGTTAACAATGAATGTCAGTTTTTTAATAGACAATGCTATTTTTTAATAGTATGGGCCAATATTGTGCTATGTTCAAAAACTTTCAAGGTAACATTAAACTTAAAAAATTTTTAAGGTAGCATTGTTCTTTAGCAAAAATTTCTGAGGCAAATTTGTTCTATAACTCTAGTTTTTTTAAAAATTAATATGTTTATTTTTCTTAAAAACAAATTAAAATATGATTTTTTTTCATATGAGTCGTGAATTAATTACGATCAAAATTATATGAGTTAGGTAAAAAATTTCTTCATTTTTATACAATTAAAATACTGTATTCCATAAGATTTCATATACATAAACTATGGGTCCTTGAATTCATATTTTTCTCGCGAACAAAATTTTTAGTAGTTTCCAATTTTCCCTAAAAAATTTCTTCATCATTCATTTTATAACCTTTTAAAATAAATATCGACTAATAGAGTAGATAAAATCTACTCACATATTATCTATTGATAAAATTAGTGAGTGTGTATATAGAGATTTATAAGTTGAGAACAGACCGGGTTAGTTGATAAAATTGATTTATAAGATTAGTTTTGGATGTAATAGAAAAAAATAATGAAAAGTCAAAAATTAAAACCCTAATTTTCTTTAAAAAAGCATCCAAACATCTTTTTTATACATGTCAAAATCAATTATAAACTTAAATCATAGTTATCTTATAAGTTATCAAACACTCTTATATGTGTATATGTGTGTGTTTAGGTCAAAATCAATTATGAAATCAAAATCACGACTATTTCATAAACTACTAAACACTTGTGCATGCCAAAATTAATCATGAAATAAATCTATTGTGGATTTTAACTCATGAGTAGTGGCTTCCAATGTCATATATTAAACAAATATTAGCTTTTCTCCACTTCCACGTTTGTCATCATAAGCCTCAGATCAATTTCAATTATTCTTATTTAATATTTTATAAAATTTTATTTAACTATAAAATTATAAAAAGAAATTAAATAAATCTGAACTATTAAAAATTAATATAATATTTGAGATAAAAAATATTTTATAAGATATCAAATCTCAGAATTTAATCTGATGATTAAGATCATGAAACGGAGATAAAATGGAGAGAAGAACCTGCCTTTCCTGCACACACATTTATATGTCAATTGATCTAACATTATGGGTTGCTTTGTTTTTTTTTTTTTATTTCTTCAAATATAAATGAATATTTATTTCTCTTGGACCAGAGTCCCCATTTTCATGGTTAAAAAAAATAAAAATAATGGTGGCAGTGATCAATATAAATAAATTATATTTATTACAAATTATGATCTTCAAAACCGAATCAACTAAAATCGACAAAGACAGCATTCTTTAAGAACAACATTATCATAGGGTTTGCTTGGAATGACATTTATAATCTTTAAATGCAACTTTTGAATCAGTACTTATGATAAACAAACCACCACAACGATACAAGCACATAGTGAATATATTAATTTATTAATGATAATTAACAATAGATTAGATTTATATTTGTGTGTTATCAGGGACAAAAGTTAGTGTATAGACAATAATTATGTTTCTTAACATTTATAAAAAATATAATACGAGAAAATGATTGACAAGGCCATAAAGATAATTGAAAAAGGGAAAGTCATGAGTGAGGATGTCGGCTCTTTTTTGGCTGTGGCTAACGTTTGGATTATTTGATTCCTTCACAGCCAAATGCCACACAATGCCTCATAATTCATAGGGGAGAGCAAATAGCCCATTACCCATGAACCCGCCTATTACCCAATGTAATTGGGCTACTGTTAGCCCGCTCAAAATAAACCCGTGATGGGTTGGGTTTTAGCCCGCCCAATTAAAACTTAAATGGGCGGGCTATGGGCAGACCTTTGGGCTACCCGTATCCGCCCATTTAGTATATATATATTTTTTAAAAAAATTAATATATGTATTAGGCTAACTGTACCACAAATTATGTTATGATGGTACTTGCCTAAATTTAGGTTCTTATGTGTGAATTGTGCTTATTAAACTTTGAAGGTTCATATTTTAAAATTTAGGATGAAGAATTTGGATGGATGCTTAATACTTATTGCTTATGTATGTTTTTTACAAAGAAAATAAACAAGGTCAAACATATATGGGTTACCCAAAACCCGGTCAGCCCACCCATTTATATACTAACCCGTTTGTACGGGTTTAAATGGGTTGAGGTACGGGTATGGGCTAACCCATACCATTAAAATTTAAATGGGCGGGATATGGGTTTGGGCATGGGCTACCCAACCCGCCCATTGCTCTACCCTAATAATTCATATTAGGATTATTATCATATATGTTATTAAAAATATGGATAATCAGAGAGAATAAGAGATTAAGAAGAGAGAAATCAGAGGGAAATTCTCATTCAGTTGTGTGTACAAAATTCTCAGCCCAAGGCTCCTATTTATAGGCAAAAAACGCGTATGAATAGTGAAATACGCGTATGAACAGTAACTGCTACAGTATGCTACAGTAAACCGCGTATGCTACAGTGCTTCTACAGTAAAACGCGTATGAACAGTGCCTATACAGTAAAATGCTACAGCGATGAATAGTACATTAATCATTGATGAATAGTGACATCTGATCTTATATGCGTAGCTGACTGGGAGAGTAAATTAGCTTAGATGAGGGTTAATGGACATCCACATAATCAATATTCATAACACTCCCCCTTGGATGTTCATTATGAATGTGCCTCGTTAAAAACTTTAACTAGGAAAAACCCAGTGGGATAAAAACCTAGTCAAAGAAAAGAGTACATCATTCATTGATACACTGTCCAGTGCTGCCTCATTAAAAACCTTTCTAGGAAAACCCAGTGGGACAAAACCTAGATAAGGGAAAAAGAGTACAGCGTGTATCGACTCCCCCTCTTCACAACATCAATTGATATCTCTGAATCTCCGAAGGCCAATGTCATAGACAAGTTTTTCAAAGATTGTACCTGGAAGTGACTTTGTGAATAAATCTGCTAGATTTTCACTTGAACAAATTTGCTGGACATCTATTTCACTATCCTTTTGAAGGTCACGAGTAAAGAAGAATTTTGGTGAAATATGCTTCGTTCTGTCTCCCTTGATATAGCCTTCTTTAAGTTGAGTAATGCATGCAATATTATCTTCATATAGAACTGTTGGTGCCATTTTGCCCAAAGATAAATGACAAGTTGTTCGTATATGATGTATTACTGACCTCAACCATACACATTCTCGACTTGCTTCATGTATTGCTAGAATTTCTGCATGGTTTGATGATGTGGCTGATATAGTCTGTTTCATTGATCGCCATGAAATAGCTGTACCTCCACATGTGAACAAATAGCCGGTTTGTGATTTACCTTCGTGTGGATCAGATAAGAATCCAGCATCTGCATATCCTACCAGTTCATGCTTAGATACATTTGAGTAGTATAACCCCATGTCTATAGTACCTCTGAGGTAACGAAAAATATGTTTTATTCCATTCCAATGCCTTCGTGTTGGTGAAGAACTATATCTTGCTAATAAATTAACAGCAAAGGATATATGAGGACGTGTGTGATTAGCAAGATACATTAGTGCTCCAATAGCACTAAGATATGGTACTTCTGGACCAAGTAGTTCTTCATCACCTTCTTCGCTGATTACTCTTGGTCGGAATGGATCTTTATCTGGCATTAGAGACCTTACAATCATTGGTGTGCACAACGGATGAGATTTATCCATATAAAATCTCTTTAGGACCCTTTTTGTATAAGTTTCTTGATATATAAAGATCCCATTTTTGAGATACTCAATCTGTAATCCAATACAGAATTTTGTTCTTCCCAAATCCTTCATCTCAAATTCTTTCTTCAAACAATGAATTGCCTTTTGAAGCTCTTCAGGAGTTCCAATAATGTTGATATCATCAACATAAACAGCAATTATAGCAAATTCACTGTTAGATCTTTTTATAAAAATACATGGGCATATTGGATCGTTTTTGTATCCTTCTTTCAACAGATATTCATTAAGACGATTATACCACATGCGCCCTGATTGCTTCAGGCCATACATGGATTTATTTAATTTAATTGAGTATTGTTCTCGAGAATTTGAATTAGATGCTTCTGGCACCTTAAGTCCTTCAGGGACTTTCATATAAATATCATTGTCAAGTGACCCATATAAATAGGCAGTCACGACATCCATTAAATGCAGATTAAGCCCTTCTTTTACTGCTAGGCTAATTAAATAACGAAAAGTAGTTGCATCCACTACAGGTGAATACGTTTCTTCAAAATCAATGCCGGGTCTTTGTGTAAAGCCTTGGGCTACAAGACGTGCCTTATATCTTGTTATTTCGCCCTTTTCATTTCTTTTTCGTACAAAAACCCATTTGCATCCAACTGGTTTTACATCTTCTGGTGTAAGGACTACAGGTCCTAATACTTTTCGTTTTTCTAATGATTTTAATTCTGCATTAATAGCATCTTTCCATAGAAGCCAATCTTTTCTTTGTTGGCACTCGCTAATGGATTTTGGCTCATGATCCTCAATATTATTCATTACATCTTTTGCTATATGATAAGCAAAAATGTCGTCAACGTTGACTTCATTTCGATCCCATCGGATTCCATTCATAACATAATTTATTGATATCTCATTATTTTCACATATATCAGGTACCTGGGTCTCTTCTGGGACTACAATATTCTCTTCTAGAGATATATCTGTTGGAGATAATAACTCTTCAGGAGATGGCTCTTCTGGAGCTATTAAATTTTCTTGATTATCCTCAATTTGACCATCTATATTCTTTGCTCCTTTTCTTTTCCGAGGATTTTTATCTTTGGAACCGATGGGTCTGCCACGCTTCATGCGTGCTTTAGATTCATTTATAGTAGATTGTCCTTCAGGGACATCAATTTTAACAGGAGCATTAGCAGCTGGGATATGTGACTTTGTCACTTTCTTAGGGTCAGTAAATGCTTCTGGCATTTGATTAGCTAAATTCTGTAAATGAATTATCTTTTGAACTTCCAGTTCACATTGATTTGTACGAGGATCAAAATGAGCCAATGATAATTCATTCCAGCTAATTTCCTTACCCAGTTGCTTATTCTCTCCCCCTAATGTTAGGAAAAGTGATTCATCAAAATGACAATCGGCAAATCGTGCCGTAAATAAGTCTCCCGTAGATGGTTCTAAATATTTTATGATTGAAGGAGATTCATACCCAACATATATTCCCATCCTTCTTTGAGGACCCATTTTAGTGCGTTGTGGTGGTGCTACTGGCACATATACCGCACACCCAAAAGTCCTTATATGGGAAATATTAGGTTCCTGACCAAAAACCATTTGTAAAGGGGAAATCTTTAAATAACTTGTTGGCCTGATGCGAATTAACATTGATGCATGCAAAATGGCATGGCCCCAAGCAGAAATTGGGAGATTAGATTTCATAAGTAAAGGTCTTGCAATTAGTTGCAACCTTTTAATCAATGATTCTGCAAGTCCATTCTGTGTATGAACATGAGCTACAGGATGTTCAATATCAATTCCAAGGGACATACAATATTCATTAAAAGCTTTTGAAGTAAATTCACCAGCATTATCAAGACGTATTTTCTTGATAGGATAATCAGGGTAATGTGCTCTTAATCTAATCAATTGAGCAAGTAATCTCGCAAACGCCAGGTTACGAGAAGATAATAAACACACATGTGACCATTTAGTTGATGCATCAATTAAAACCATATAGTACCTAAATGGTCCACATGGTGGGTGTATTGGCCCACAAATATCTCCCTGTATCCGTTCTAGAAATGTGAGAGACTCACTTTCTACTTTGCTTGGTGAGGGGCGAATAATTAATTTTCCCTTGGAACATGCAGCACATGAGAAATCATGGGATTGTGGTATTTGTTTACACTTCAGGGTATGTCCACATGAATTCTCAATTATTTGTCGCATCATAATTGAACCGGGATGGCCTAACCGGTCATGCCAAACATTAAATTCATTAGTAAACTTCTGGTTTACATTAGTAGACTTCTGGTCTATATTAGTGAACTTCTGGTTCTCAATAACATGTGTTTCAATTGTGTTTATAAATGTATAATACAAGCCAGAAGAAAAAGAAGGACATTTTTCTAATATGCATTTTCTACCAGCAATTATTTTTGTAACAACAAGATATTCTTTATTATTTTTAGTTGTTGTTTCTATATGATATCCATTTCTGCGGATATCTTTGAAACTTAACAAGTTTCTTCCAGACTTGGTAGAATAAATTGCATTATCAATACATAATTTTGTTCCTTCCGGTAACAAAATATTAGCTCTTCCGGAGCCTTCGATCAAATTTATATTACCAGATATAGTCTGAACATTAGCTTTTTGCATCACCAAGGAAGAAAAATATTTATCATTTCTGAGTATGGTGTTGGTTGTTGCGCTATCAATGAGACATAAATCTTCAGGATTGATGCCAGTATGATTCATTCTTCATTAAAGAAAACATAAAAACATAATTAAGATAAATATATTTGATAAAAGTTCAAATAGATAAAGATCAGCAACATCCAAATAAGTAATATCTATTTTTTATACTCAGAATTCTTAGCCTGATCTACAATATTTACTTCAGTTGTTGATCATTTGCCATTATTTTTATTAATTCTTGGTAAATATCAACTAGGTGTCTTGGTATATAACAGGTATGAGACTAATGACCCTTACCACCACAACAATAACATGGATTTACAACATTTTTATTTTACCCACTATTTTTGCTTTTATGATTCTTATCAACCTTTTCCCTACTTCTGGTAGGAATTTGAACCACCATGATTTCGACCATTGTTATGTTTACGGCTATAGCCACGTCCACGGCCACAAATAAATTCATTTATTACTACATTCGCTTCTGGGAATGGAGTTAAGCCTATTGGACGGGATTCATGCCTTTTTTTTTTTTAATAAAAGCTCATTATTTTGTTCAGCCACAAGGATGCAAGAAATTAATTTAACATATTTCTTAAACATTTTTTTTTTCACAATATTGCTACTGCAGGAGCAAATTGGATGTATCCATTTATACAAGCTTTTGAAAGGATGACCATCTTCTGGTGATCATACATTTATTTTAAATTGTTCTTAAGAACAAGTGGATCTTTCATGGCCAAATATTGAATTTTGAGGCCTTTATGCAAATGGTGGTGTAGAAAAATTATGGATAAGGCATTTAAGATAAATAGTTCCTTTTTGGTAATAACAAGAGTCATAAATTTATATATTACAAAATTTAACTTAATTCAGAATAATATAATAAAAGGGGGCATTCATAAAATATAAAATATAAAAATGCAATATAGTAACAGGAAATTCATAAAGACAATAAATAATTCATAAAGTAAGATATTGCAACAAAAATTAAAACTTTATGGCTTCGGGCCATTTAGTTCTTATGGCTTCAGGCCAAATAGTCTCATGGCTTTAGACTAATTCGTATTATGGCTTCAAGCCAATTAATCTTATGATGAGAAATTAAATATATATAGCATCTGAATTTTTATCTTCAGGATAAATAAAAGTTATACATAGCTTCTGGCTGTGATATATATGGCTTCTAGTCATATAATAAGGAATCATATAGATATGGCTTCTGGCCATATAATAGGAGATCATAGGGATATAGCTTCTGGCCATATAATAAAAATTCAAATAATATGACTTCTGGTCATATAATTTCAGAAATTGGATGTGCATGGCTTCTGGCCATAGTAATAATAATAATATAAATGAACTTGTAAATGATATATATAAGATATAATAACAATAGTGATCTCCAATCCTAGCCATGGAACCCGATGTTCATAATAATCGGTAAAGATATATTTCTTAATTCCATATAATGGCTCAGATTATCCCAGATCTATGAAATAAAGATATTATAAAATAAAGTATAAATTATCAAAGAAACTATAAGAATATCATACCTTTGGCAGAGCTTCGTGCTGATAACGTGTTATTAAAAATATGGATAATCAGAGAGAATAAGAGATTAAGAAGAGAGAAATCAGAGGGAAATTCTCATTCAGTTGTGTGTACAAAATTCTCAGCCCAAGGCTCCTATTTATAGGCAAAAAACGCGTATGAATAGTGAAATACGCGTATGAACAGTAACTGCTACAGTATGCTACAGTAAACCGCGTATGCTACAGTGCTGCTACAGTAAAACGCGTATGAACAGTGCCTATACAGTAAAATGCTACAGCGATGAATAGTACATTAATCATTGATGAATAGTGACATCTGATCTTATATGCGTAGCTGACTGGGAGAGTAAATTAGCTTAGATGAGGGTTAATGGACATCCACATAATCAATATTCATAACAATATAAGCTATTTTCCCTTCATTTTTGTTTTATTTTAGGCTTATTGGGTTATTCATTTCATCACATGGGGCTCAATTATTAGTCCCACACTGTTTTTGAATGTTCTCTGATGATTTTATGAAATCAATAATAATGGCTCAAAGAGTCGTTGCTTGAGGATGGCTCGGTGGCCCCCTTGATGGGATAGAGAATGTGTCCCACTTGTACATGCAAACATAAAATTGATTGCACGACATTAAAATATCTCTAAAAAAAAAGCGTACTTTACAAGATTTTTTTGTCATGTATACTTTTAAATTATTAGTATTATTTTTTAGCTTATTTTTCATAGACATAAATATCTTTTTTTCTTAGAAGCAGTTTTATTTAAAATACTGTGGAAAAAACTAAATGTGAATACTTCTCATAATGAAAATTTAAATCTCAGTTAGTTATGTTATAAGTAATTTGTCATTTTTACTATATCCAACTTTTGATAGTAAACAAATCATATACGATAGGTTTAGGGTTTAATCCAAAACTTTTTCTCATTTGGTCGGTCCCATACATCATGAAGTTGGACTTTCATGGTCTGAGCCTAATAAATGGCTCCTTTTGACAAGTTGGAAGCCACTTGATAAGATCAAAGAAGCATGTTATATAGGAGTGTTATGAGGCAGAAATCAAGAAATCCTATTTTTGATCCTAAAGGAGATTTGGGAAGAGAAATAATCCTCAATCTCAATCCTAAAAAATACTTGTCAGGATTTCCCATGTTAAAATTGAGATTTCCTAAAAAAATTTCAAAACATGCAATGTTCAAGAATTTATATTAAACCAAAAATTCATCTAGCATCAATTTCAAAATTTTAACGACTCTTTACTTGATTTACGACATAAATATAATAACTTTGGTTTGAAATATTGTTTACTCATTTAAAAATCACTCAATGACAGATCCCATCCAGTACATTATGTAATCAAAAGTTCAAAAATCTATCTAATATATTATATAATCAAAAGAAGCCTAGCTACGTACCTAAAGTTTAAGAGACAAATCAATGGGTTTTATTTCTTTAGAATTAATCCAATACATTCCCATAATCAAATAAACTAATTATTATCGTTATTAATTTATGAAATCATAATAGCACCATTTTATTAACTGATTGGTGTTTGTTATGTGTGAAGATGTTGATAAGTAATTTTTTTAATACACACATTCAGAATTGAGAAGTCTCATTTCTGATCCAATCTCAAAAATAATTTTTATTCCATTTCCCTTCTCAATTGCTCAGGATTGGCATAGGAAAACTGGGACAGAAAAACTCCTAATAATATACGGGGTTTTGATTTTATATACTTTAAAAGTATATTTTTCTTTTACCCTTTACAAAAGCTGTACACAATTTTGAAGTAAAGAAAGTAGAGAGGTGGCGGCATAGTTCAAATTCAAACATATAATAAGAATTGAAGACTATGTTTGGTAAAATAGAGGAAAGATAGAAATAAGGGCAAGTAAATACTCCGTTTAACTTCTCTTTTGGAAAAATTACTTCATCAAATTAATCTAAAGCATTTTACACGACTTGAAAAATTATGTTGCCTCCTCAGAATACTAAATCCACATACACCCTTTGGATATGCACCTGCACCAATATAATATTCACACATGGCCAAGCTATATTCTGATGCTTCTGGCTGTTCAATTCCCATAATAATAGTTGAGTCCTGGTGGGAGCCTTTTGTTGTGTGTCACCTTTTTTAAAGTCCCTTTCTCACTTCATGATTCAGACATAATTAACATTCAGTAAGACACGGGACTTGGTTGGTAAGCTCCAGCCTAAATCCCTACCAGAGCACAATTGATCACTTAGTCAAATTCTATACACACACAATTTGACAATTTGTGGTGAATCCTAAGAGCTAAAGCCAGTGGCTGCATGTATGTGCCTCTCTCTTAATGTTTAAGTGAAAAAAACAAAAGAGGAAAGAACAAAACAGCTCTGATTACACTGAAGCCATAAGCTACTTCTCAAGTTCCATTGGTAGGGCAATTTGGCGCTTCCACCCAACTACAACCGGGAATTTTCCTCAAACCTTTCTGTTTCATAACTACTCTCAATTTATTGGCAATATCCCTTGAACCAGAAAGGGAAAGAACATTAGCAGTAAGTACGTAGTTTGTCCCCATTTCAGGCTCCAATTTAGACAGAAGCCTACCATCCAAACTAGGGGACCAACCGTGATTCTGGCAAGCGGCGAGGAAACTCCTTAATATGACATCATTAGGCTCCATGGACATGTTCTTGATGACATCATAAGCTTCTTCTATCAAGCCTGCTCTTCCTAGCAAATCAACGATGCATCCATAATGCTCAATGGATGGCTTTATGTTGTACAAAGAAACCATCTCATCAAAATAATTCTTGCCCTCAAAAACAAGTCCCATGTGGCTGCAGGCCGATAGAATCACGGAAAACGATAGACTATCAGGTTGAAATCCTATATTTTTCATCTGGGCGAACAGAGAAATAGCATCTTTGTGACGTCCATGATTTGCAAGAGCAGAGATCATTATTGTCCATGACTGCAAGTTCTTTCCATGCATTGAATTGAAAATTTGAAGGGCTTTTCCGATTAGTCCGCACTTTGAGTACATCTCAAACAGGGCTGTACCCAAAGCAACATCCAGTTCAATGTGATTCCTGATAATATAGGAGTGAATGGACTTCCCTGCACTGATATTGAGCAGACGGGTACAAGCGGAAAGCAAACTTACCAAGGTGACTGAGTTGGGCTTTGCATTAGATAGCCTCATCTCTTGATATACATTTAATGCAGCTGAAGGAGAGTTGCTGCAAACAGACATGTATGAATGACTAGATAAATACATTACTGTCAAGAAACGAATAATAAAGCCCAATGGCAAACTATCCTGATTATAACAAATAAACCAATGTTATGTGCCTAGTGGATTCTAGGTCATTGGCCAAATGATACCTATCTCCATTCTCGTACTTTGCTATGTTGGATATATAATGAAAGTAAACATAAGATATTGAAAGATAAGCTAGCCCAAGGGAGCCAAATTGTTGGCTTGCCCAAATTTCCATTATTCATCGTTTCCCAAAGAGCATCTGCTAAAACATACGCTTATACAACACGCTTATTACTTCTAGACACCTTCCAACCGAGCCACAAGATGCAAGTTCTTGCAAACTATTTACTCATTCCAACAAATTATATAATTTAAGGAAATGAAAGGTTCAGCAACTTGCCAGGCGACATATGAAGCAATCATTGAACTCCAAGACACAACATCTCTAGCAGACATTTCATCAAACACCTGTCTTGCAAGCTCAGTGGAGCCACAGTCAACGTACATCTTCAACAGGGTATTGCCTATGTACCGATCAGAATCAAAAGATGTCTTCAAAGTCAAGCAATGAACCATGCCCCCTTGTCTAACCAATGAACAGCGGCCACAAGCTTTAAGGACGAAAGGATACGTAAAATTGTCAGGTTGAAGGCCAAAACTTCGCAACTGACAGAAGAGATTGACAGATTCAATTGGAGTTGAGCCCTTCGCAAATGCTTTGATGATGGAATTCCAAGCAAAAATTGGAGGAACAATGGGTATGTTGTAGAATACCAATTTAGCACAATTTACAGAAATGGAGCATGCGGATAAGACAATCAGGCACACCACGTCGTTATCATGATCGAGGGCGGATTTGAGGAGTCGAGAGTGAAGTTGGAGGATATGAGAAACAGTTTTGGATTGTTGGAAGAGGGTCTGGATTCGGCGGAACACCATGACGAAACATAACAAATAATAATCCCTGGCGTGCAGTCGGAAAATATGAAGAGTGTATCAATGGAACGATGATGTTTGTAAAATCACTTTTATAAGTCAATGTGGGCAAAGAGTTGAGTCTATTCTGTGAAATGAGATGCAAGATGCTACAATTACAAATACTGGAGCTCCATAATGTGGATGAATCTTTTACTCCAACCTGCTCTTTCCATTCTTCTATTCAGCCTTTCATCCATAATAATATCTTGTCTTCTAAATATAAGATATAATTGATTTTTTAGAGATATTAAAAAAATTAATTAAATTATTTTAGAATATTTATATTTATCAGTTTTTTCTCCCAACTATTTTATTTAACTTATAAACTGATATATAATCTAAAAATATATAATATATGATATGATTAAGTAACTTATTTAATTTCTTTGATTTCTAAAAAAAAATCAACTCTATCTTATATTTAATACAAGAAGTATAACATTTATTTCATGTTCGCATACCCACACTATAACTCCATTCACATTTTGCCTGATAATTTACAAAATTTGTTGGGTAAAGATCCAATTTTATCATGAAAATTGTTAAAAAAAGGAACAATGTTGCCTTAATAATTTTTTGAGAAGTAATGTCGTGCTGAAGTTTTCAAAATTATAACAGACATTATATAAGTGTTTAACTTTCTTTTATTTTTCCAGTAAGCATCAGTCTAAGTGTTTAACTAACAAAAAAAAAATGTTTTAAATATTTTGATTTGCATATAGATATTATTATACTACATTAGGATGGTTTGTGTTTTTTAATGCTCATTCCCAAATTTATATTTTTTCCCTTTTTATTTATAATTAATGTATATCCACTTACTCTTTTATATGTATGCATATTCATAATCCAAGGTCATATGAATTAAATACCCCCACTACTTAATACATTTCTTGGATTGAAAAATAGGTACCTCCACTTATATAGCTTCCCAAAAACCCTAAAAATCTTCTATTAGTATAAGCCTAATTGGCACGTATCTAACATCAAGATCAATACTAGCTATATGTGTGTGTGCACGCATTAAGTTCCCTCTCGACTCCTAACCAAAGCCAATTAAGGATGAAAATTGAAAATCCTTTATGCCCCATTTTGTATGTTGGAATTGAAGTTAAGAAATGAAGTTGAATCATAAAATTGTATTGTTTAGTACATTTGAACCCACTTCCATACAAAATGATGGGAGTGAGTTTTTTGGGTTGATATGAAAGTGAGATTCGTTCTTTAAAAGTGAGACTTGATGATGCAAATTTCAGAAGATGTGGTAGGAGAATGAACTACCTTTTTGGCCTATTACAGTAATGATCGGATTATGTCAATAGGGCAATAACACTATTTATAAACAAAGAAGTTATGAATAATGGTTTTTGAACCAGGAAGCGGGAGAACTCTCTCTCCGGTATGCTTCTCTGTCTCGTCACTGCACCTCTAGCTGCACCATTTCAAAATTGTAAACTATTAATGAGAAATTAATTTACAAGTTAAATACTACAAGAGAGGAGAAGATACAAATGTCTAATGAGACTATTTGAAGGGGTGATTTGGAAGGGAGGAGGGGCTCTCCTTTTATAGCCCAAGGAGCCCTCCTTATATTCTCAACTTATCAATGTGGGACTTTGGTTCTAACACTCCCCTTCAAGTTGGAGCATATATATTGATCATGCCAAACTTGTTACAAAGATACTCAACTCGTGTCTCATTTAAGGCTTTTGTCAAAAGATCTGCCAACTGATCATCTGATCGCATATGTCCTGTAGATACAACATTCTCTTTGATCTTGTCACAAATAAAGTGACAGTCGATTTCAATATGTTTTGTACGTCATGGAACACAGAGTTCGATGCTATATGAAGTGCTGCTTTATTGTCACACCATAACTTTGCAGGCAATGTCGTGGTGACTCCAACTTCCTTCATGAGTTGAAATACCCATACAATCTCTTGTACTGATTGTGACATAGCTCTATATTCTGCTTCTGCACTTGATTTTGACACAATACCTTACTTCTTACTTCTCCAAGATATCAAGTTTCCACCAACAAACACACAGTAACCTGTAGTTGACCGTCTTGTGGCTTTAGATCCTGCAAAATCCGCATCACAAAAACACTCGACCTTAGTATGCCCATAATCTGTATAGAGAAGGCCACGACCTGGAGAACTTTTCAAATAATGTAAGATATGCTCTAAGGCTTCCCATTGTGCCACTATTGGGGATGCCATGAATTGACTAAGTACACTGACCGAGAATGTTATATCAGGACGAGTTACTATCAGATAGTTCATTTTTCCAATAAGTCTTCTATATCTCTCAGGAAATGCAAACGACTTCAGCTTCTCTGGATCAATCTTCTTCTTTAAGTCATTAGGAAGCTCATCAAACATGCTATCATTAAGATCTAGGAACGGATTCAATATCATGGGAACGCTGCTTGGTGCAGCTCCAAGCTTTCCAGTCTCCTTTAAGAGATCGAGAACATATTTCCGCTGAGTCAAAAGGATGCCCTTCTTGCTTCTCAAAACCTCAATACCAAGAAAGTACTTTAATGATCCTAAGTCTTTTGTTTGAAAGTGGGAGTTAAGAAAGACTTTAAGTTATGAGATTCCAGAGGTGTTACTCCCAGTAATCACAATATCATCAACATACACTACTAAAAGAATCATGCCTGCATTGGATTTCTGATAGAACACATAATGATCACTCTTACTTTGGCTCAATCCAAACTTCTGAACCACATTACAAAATTTATCAAACCAGGCACGCGGACTCTGTTTAGACCGTATAACGATTTTCTAAGATAACATACTTTTCCATACTCCCCCTGAGCAACAAAATCAGGAGGTTGCTCCATATAAACTTCCTCAAGAAGGTCACCATTCAAAAAGGCATTCTTAACATCCAATTGATGCAAATCCCAATGATAGGTAGCAGCTAGAGATACAAGAAGACGAACGGAAGTGAGCTTAGCAACAGGGCAGAAAGTCTCAGAATAATCTATACCATAGGTTTGAGCATAACCTTTTGCAACAAGCCGAGCTTTCAGTCGTTCTAAGGAACCATCAGCCTTAGTCTTAACTGCAAACACCCATTTACATCCAATGGCCTTCTTCCCAGAAGGTAGATCAACAAGAGTCCAGGTACCAGCCTTGTCAAGGGCCATTATTTCTTCTTCCATTGCAGCACGCCAACCAGGGTGGGCTAAGGCTTGGTGAAGGGTGGTAGGGGTAGAGATAGACTCAAGGGTGGCCACAAGGGAAGTGGAAGCAGGGGACAAATGCTGGTAGGACACAAAGGAAGAGATATGATAGGTACATTCAGCATATCTTTTGGGAGGACAATGAGGATGGGTGCCTTTCCGGAGGGCAATAGGTAGGTTAGCAGATGGATCAGCAGTAAAATCAGTGTCAATTAGATCAGGGACATGAGTGTCAGGATTTGGGGTGTTAAGATCTGGGGAAGCAAGAGCAGGGACTAGGGAGACATGAACAGAATCCATTGGCGAAGCAGTCATTGGCGAGGGCAGGACATTGGTAACATCAGGACCATCGATGATATCAGGTTCTGGAACAACAGCTTGTACTGGTGAGACAGGGACATTATAAACCAGGACATCATCAAGCTTATCAACAACAGGAGGAGACTCAGATAATACCGAAGACTTGAAAAAAAGAGACGACTCATGAAAAGTCACATTAGTGGACACAAGATAACGACGAAGATCAGGAGAGTAACACCGATAACCCTTCTGAATTCGAGAATAACCAAGAAAGACACACTTCAAGGACTTAGGATCGAGTTTACTGACATTTGGACGGACATCACGAACAAAGCAAACACACCCAAAATTTTTTTGGATCAATAGGAAACAACTTAGTGGTGGTGGGAAACAGAACATAATATGGAGCATCCCCACTAAGGACAACCAAAGGCATACGATTAATAATGAAACATGCAGTAGACACAGCATCAGCCCAAAAAGATTTAGGGACACAAGAGTGAAACATGAGAGCTCGAGCAGTTTCTAAGAGATGACGATTTTTTCTTTCTGCAACACCATTTTGAGCAGGTGTATCAACACAAGAGGATTGGTGAAGAATGTCATGACTGTGCATATAATCAGTGAATGGGGCAGAAAAATATTCTTTCGCATTATCACTCCGAAGAATTTTCACAGGAGTATTAAACTGAGTTTGAATTTCAGCACAGAAATTGCGAAAATGCGTAAACAATTCAGAACGATGTTTCATTAAGTAAAGCCAAGTGGTGCGGGAAAAATCATCAACAAAAGTGACAAAATATTGAAAACCAGTTTGAGACAAAACTGAACAAGGACCCCAAACATCAGAATGAATTAACTCAAATGGGGACGCAGCTCGTTTATGGATGCGAGGTGCCAAATGAACACGATGGTGTTTGGCAAACTGACACGACTCACAATCTAAAGAAGATACAGAAGAAAACTGAGGATATAACCTTTTTAAGGAGGAAAGTGGCATATGACCTAGACGACAATGGACAACAAAGGGAGACGACCCACCAGAACAAGCAACAGAACGCGGAACCTGATCATCAAGGATGAAATGTCCACCAGATTCATACCCCCTACCAATAATCTACTTTGTCGAAAGATCCTGAATTAAACAGTGGTCAGGAAATAGAGTGATAGAGCAATTCAAATGACGAGTCAATTTACTGGGAGACAAAAGATTAAATGTAAGATTAGGAACATTAAGAACAGGAGATAGCGAAATAGATTTAGTTGGTTTAACAGTACCTGATCCAAGTACACGGATCGGGGAACCATTGGCGACGCATATGGAAGATGGGTTGGCACATGGAGTATATGATGAAAATAAATGATGGTTACCTGTCATGTGGTCGGTAGCACCAGAATCAATGACCCACTTCGTGGAAGAAGTAGCAAGACCAGAGAACCAATTACCAGTAGCTAGACCCCTTGTAGATAATAGACTTGAATCAGAATGATTAGATATCTGAGAAACATCACGTTGATGATCACGTTGCTCTTTATTCTGTAATTTACGACAATTTTTCTTACTATGACCAGGCTCCTTGCAATAATTGCAGATAAAAGTGCTAGAAGACATATTTGGAGTACTAGGGCCTTGTTTAGACCTATAATTCTTGTTGTTAAATGAACCATGCCTATTAAAAGTACTTGCATTGTGATCAACAGTCGGGCGAACCAAATTATTAGTACGAAGAACCTTTGAGAACACATCTTCAAGAGATGGAAGCTCTTGACTAGACAGAATTTGAGAGCGAACATTCTCATAAGAGGAATCAAGAGCTTCAAGCAAACTGATGATATCAAAGTTTTTCGATTCAGCCATAGAAAATTAACCAATAAGTAAAGAGAAAAAATATTCCAATGAAATCCCGAAGTATCACAAATTCCAAAATTCCACAGAGCAAACGAGGACCTCTAGATCCTTTAACCAAATGTAACTGCAACCACTATGGGTAAACACCCTCAAACAGAAGTAAACCCCAAGAAACAGAGCAGAAATCACTGATCGTACCACAATGAACAGTGCCAGGATGAACAGTGCTAACAACAGTACCCTCACCGGAATCTGGAAATTTTCTGCCGGATGAACAGTACCAAAAAACAGCGCCGATGAACAGTGCCTATGAATAGTCTCCAAACAGTATCTGATGAACAGTACTACTAATGCAAATGCCTAAAATAATTCTTTTCTGATGTGGAAGTTCAGACTATGCTGCAACCACATAGCATACTCAGACAGAACTAGGCTTTGATACCATGTAAACTATTAATGAGAAATTAATTTACAAGTTAAATACTACAAGAGAGGAGAAGATACAAATGTCTAATGAGACTATTTGAAGGGGTGATTTGGAAGGGAGGAGGGGCTCTCCTTTTATAGCCCAAGGAGCCCTCCTTACATTCTCAACTTATCAATGTGGGACTTTGGTTCTAACAAAAACCTTCACGCTTTATGTTCCATCTAACTCCATCTCTTGCTTTCCTTTATAGTGACCTTATTTTGGCGATTCATTCTACACCAAATGATTCGGTTGCCAAGATGTGATGCTCTGCACCTATCCTTCTTCTGTCAAAAACACTATTTATTCATGAGGGTACTTCATGCTCAGCGCATCCATGCCTCCAAACTCCAATCTCTCATCTCTATTAACTATCAATAACACCTCCTCCTTGTCAAATCACCACTCCTTAATTACACATTATGAGCCTCAATTTTCATCCCTCTTTACACACTTTTACTCAACCTCCATTCCTTTCCATGCGGGGACACGTGCCCTGTTTATATGGCTCTTCCATTTTCCTTCATGCATGGTCACCCTAACATATATATATATTTGCCCCAACCTTCCTCTATTCTTCCCATCGAAAAACAGAGCAAAAGATTCTTTGTGATGGATGAGTACCGTACTTTCACCCGCTTTCATAAGGTAGCCTTTTATCAGCTTCTTCATCGTTGGTTTTGCTAAGGGCTCTATTGCCTTCGTATCTCTAATGGTCACATTGATGTGATCATGAAGTATGACCTCAACCTCCACGAAGAGCGTCGTGTTGCAGTGGAGCACACTGACTTCAACCCTCTGGATCCTCACTAGTTCGAGGATCAATTCCTCTGGTTTAAGTGGATTTACGCTCTGTTCAGGATGCGCGATTTGTATGACCTTCAGTGGCAAGATCTTTAACGTCAAGGCTACAACATCGTCTTCATGTCCCATCCATTCTCCCACAACTCTATGTTCTCTATAAGGAGCTACTCATCTCATACCCATCGCAACCTCATGATTCGATTCTCCTGCACAATCTCCACTGCTATCTCACAAACCACAATATGCATAAGGAACCTCTCCTTTCCTCCACCACAGCTTTTGGACATTGTCTCTGCAGTTTTAGCTCTGTTCACAGCATATGGACGACACCATTTGTCTCTATCAACTTCCCAAGGGAAGCTTCAAACCCCGACGGTACACTCAGGTGGCCCATGTCCTCTGTGGGAGACGTAGTGCAACACCCACAAGTTTCTTCTGTTGCGGAATCCGGATATATAGAGCGTAACCGATTATACTAAAAAATCATAATACTAGAAAACAGAGTTTCTAGAAGTAATTTAATAATATAATAAATCACAACTATTAAATCTAATAGCAGCTAATAAACAATAAATAAGATAATAATTAGGAAAATACCAGAACCTAATTTCACTCTAAACAATTTATAAGTGAAATACTATAAGAGAGGAGGAAATAGAAAATGCATTATAGAAGGAAGAAGACAAGTTGTGGGGTGAATTGAAGGAGCGAGGGGGCCTCCTATTTATATCAAAACTTCAGCTCCCTCCCTCACCATTTGTTCGATGTGAGACTTTTTCCCACTTTTAACAAATCTCCACTTTGGGAAAAAATTCTCACATTAACAATTTCTCCTAATTACAAATTCTAATTGTGACGCCAACTCAATATTCAATTTTCAACAATGTTGATCAGATCCAAACAATGTTGAAATTTAGTTGAAGTCACCACCTTTGTCAGCATATCAGCAGGATTTTCACTTGTTCGTATCTTTTGTATCATTGCTCTACCTTCTTCCAAAATTTCTCGTATGAAATGATATCGAACATTAATGTGCTTCGTCCTTGCATGGTAAACTTGGTTCTTTGCTAATTGAATAGCACGTTGGCTGTCACAATAAACTATAATGCTTTCTTGACCAATACCAAGTTCTCCAAGCAATCCTTGAAGTCAAATAGCCTCCTTCACAGCCTCTGTAATTGTCATGTACTCTGCCTCTGTGGTAGACAAAGCAACTGTTGACTGCAAAATCGACTTCCAACTAACTGGTGCTCTTGCAAAAGTAAACACATGACCAGTAGTTGATCTTCGCTTGTCCAAATCACCTGCAAAATCTGAGTCACAATACCCAACTAAAGATCAATCACCTTCCAGCTCAAAAACCAATCCAACATCTACAATATTACAGATATACCGTAGAATCCATTTCACAGCTTGCCAATACTCTTTTCCTGGATCATGCATATACCTACTCATAATTCCAATAGCCTGTGAAATGTCAGGTCTTGTACAAACCATTGCATAAATCAAGTTACCAACAACATTTGCATATGGTACCCTTAACATATACTATCGTTCATCTTCATCCTTTGGCGACATATCAGCACTAAGCTTAAAATGAGGGGCAAGTGGAGTAGTAACCGATTTCTGTAACGGCACAACTTCTCCCGGACTGTCTTTACTCAGCCGGGTTCATGACTGACCGGGGACTTGCGTCTTTACTCGCAATCCCAGGCTCACTCCGCCCCCTGAGGAATTATCGCCGAAGCGAGCCTCCCCAAGTCTCAAGGACACTACCTAGGGGTAAGTAGTTCATAACATGAGACCTGGTACCATTGAGCTCGCGCCTTTTTATGTAACGGCACAGCTTCTCCCGGACTGTCTTTACTCAGTCGGGTTCATGATTGACCGGGGACTTGCGTCTTTACTCGCAATCCCAGGCTCACTCCGCCCCCTGAGGAATTATCGCCGAAGCGAGCCTCCACAGGTCTCGAGGATACTACCTGGGGGTAAGTAGTTCCTAACGTGAGACCTGGTATCATTGAGCTCGACGCAAGTCCCCGGTCAGTCATGAACCCGGCTGAGTAAAGACAGTCTGGGAGAAGCTGTGCCGTTACAATTTCGTTCTTTTATTCATACCAAAATGATTTAGCACCCTCTTCAAATACTCCTTTTGAGATGAAAAAAGTTTCTTTGATTCTCTATCTCTTGTTATCTCCATGCCAAGAATTTTCTTTGCCTCGCCTAAATCCTTCATTTCAAATTCTCCTTTTAGTTGAACCTTTAGCTTCTCAATTTTTGCCTGATTTTTTGAAGCTATCAACATATCATCAACATATAAAAAGAGATATATAAATTATCCATCTTCAAGCTTCCGCAAATAGACACAATGATCGTATCTATTTCTTCTGTACTTATGTTGCAACATAAACTTGTCAAATCGTTTATACCATTGCCTCGAAGATTGTTTCAACCCGTATAACAATTTTTCAAGTTTACACACCATATTCTCCTTTCCAGCAACTCTGAATCCTTCCGATTGAGTCATGTAGATTTCCTCCTCCAAGTCTCCATTTAGAAATGCAGTTTTCACATCCATCTGAACTAGTTCCAAATCTAACTGTGCTACCAAAACCAACAAAATTCTAATGGAGGAATGTTTTACAACTGGAGAAAATACCTTATTATAATCAATTCCCTCCTTCTGAGCAAAGCCTTTAGCTACCAATCTTGCTTTGTAGCGCACGTCACCTTGGTTAGGAAATCATTCTTTCTTTGCATACACCCATTTGCAACCAATTTCCTTCTTACTCTTCGGAAGTTTGGCCAATTTCCACATATCATTCTGATGAAGGGACTGCATTTCTTCATTCATGGCATTCCTCCACTTATCTCTTTCCAAGCAATGGATAGCCCATTTATAAGTTGAAGGAATATCATTAGCTGCAATTGAGGTTGCACAAGCCACCATGTCTTCGAAACGAGTAGGCTTTCTTATTGTTCATTTTGGCTTGCTGGTTGCTATTTATTCACGTTGTTGTTAAGGTCCTTGAGTTGAAACCTCCCTTTCAAATGGCTCTTCTTCTACCTCAGGAAAGTCTTGTCTTGTTTCCCCGTCTGGTTCTTGTACTGGGAAAATCATATTTCCTTCAAACTCCATCTGCTTTGAAACACTATCACCTTGCTGGGTATCTTTAACTGCTACCTTTCTCACCATGGTAGATTCATCAAAGGTAACATCCCTACTGAATACAATCTTCTTTATCTTTGGACACCATAAACGATATCCTTTGACTCCATAAGTGATCCCCAAGAAAATAACTTTCTTTGCTCTCGGATACAATTTTGACTCTTTCACATGATAGTATGCAATTGACCCAAATACATGCAAAGAATCATAATCTGTAGCAGGTTTATCATACCATTGTTCCAATGGTGTTTTACCACCAATAGCAGTAGATGGTAGACAATTAATGAGGTGGCTTGCATATGTAATTGCCTCAGCCCAAAATTCTTTGCCCAAGCCAGCATTGGACAACATAACCTTCTCCAGCAAAGTCCGGTTCATGCATTCTGCCACTCCATTCTGCTGTGGTGTATTTCTGACGGTGAAGTGTTTGATGATGTCATCATCCTCACAAATCTTCTGGAAATGATCATTCATGTATTCTCCTCTGTTATTTGTACAAAGACATTTAATCCTCCTGCCTGTTTGTGTTTCTATCATCGCCTTCCATTTGAGAAAAAATTCCAACACTTCATCCTTAGTTTTCATTGTATACACCCAAACTCTTCGAGAAAAATAATCAACAAAGGTTACAAAATAATGTTTTTCTCCCAATGATGGTGTTTTGGAAGGACCCCAAACATCAGAGTAAACATAATCCAAAATACCTTAATCCTTGTCTGCTTCCCCTTCACACAGTGTTCACAAAACTCCAAACTGCACTGCTTTAATCCTTTTAACAACCCTTGATTTGAAAGAGTTTTTAAGGATTTTCCTCCAGTATGACCCAAGCGCATATGCCACAACCTAGTCTCTTCTACCTCCTTCTCATTATGGATGTCACTGCTGCAATTACAATAACCGTACTACCTTGATAGTGATACATATTATTGTTCTTCCGAATACCTTTCATTACCACAAGTGCACCAGAAAGTATTTTCATTACTCCACTTTCTGCAATGATCTTGAACCCCTTTGAATCTAAAGTTCCTACAGAAATGAGATTTTTCTTCAAATCTAGTATATATCGAACATATGTTAATGTTCTGATCAATCCATCATGGTTTCTTAATCGAATTGAACCAATTCCATATGCGGTAAGTGAAGTGTTATCTGCTGTGTGGACAACTCCACATCCTCCTTCTTGGAAATCAGTGAACCAGTCTCGGTTGGGACACATATGATGACTGCAAGCTGAATCCAACAGCTATACGCCTGACGATTTTGATGACGTCATTGTAGATAATGAAAAATCTGAATTTTCATCATCACAATCAGCTACATTTGAATCCATAGCAGCCTTCCCATTGTTTTGTTTGGCTTTATTCTTCAACTTTGGATAGTCCTTCTTCCAGTGGCCATTTTCTCGATAAAAGGCACATTCATCCTTACTGGGTCTTGACCTCGATTTGGATTTCCCTTTCCTTGATCTCGACTAATTTTCAGCACGCCCTCTTGTGCTAGTACCTCTGCTTCTCTGCCTCCTTTTTTATCCCTCTTTCTTTGTTCATAGCTGTATAGCACTAACATCTCTGAGAGATACTTCATCTTTGTCGTGAAGTAGAGTAGTCTCCAGGTGCTCGTACTCATCAAGAAGTGATCCCAATAACATAAAGGTCAGATCTTCACCTTCAAAGGTCACTTCTAAATTCTACAAATCTGTTACCAACTTGTTGAAGCTGGTAATATGATCATTCATTGTGGTACCAGGAACATAAGTAAAGAGAAACAATCTTTTCTTCATGTAAAGCTTATTTTGACTGCTTTTCTTCAGGAATTTATCCTCTAATGCCTTCCACAATCTACAAGCAGAAGTTTCCTTTATGTATGGATACTTCTGTTCTCTAGAAAGGAATGATCGAATAGTACCACATGAAACACGATTGATGATCATCCAATCTTTCTCCCCCATTTTATCTGGTTTCTTTTTTTTCAAAGGCGAAATCTAGTTGTGTAAAAAAGACATCAAGAACCTCGTTCTGCCACATCCAAAAATGTCCGGATCCATCAAAAATTTCAACTGCAAACTTCACATTGGGCATAATTCTCATCAAAAGCGATGATGCAGACGACGAATTGTTGACACTTGATGTTGATTCTTCAATCTTTTTGTCCTTCATTTCTACTCTAAATATTATTTAATAACTGCAAATGCAAAACCCCAAAGTAATTCTTTTCAGATGTGGAAGTTCAGATTATACTGTAACCACAGAGCATACTCAGACATAACCTAGCTCTTATACCAATTATTGCGGAAGCGGGATATATAGAGCGTAACCGATTATACTAAAAAATCACAATACTAGAAAACATAGTTTCTAAAAGTAATTTAATAATATAATAAATCACAACAACTATATCTAATAGCAACTAATAAACAATAAATAAGACAACAATAAGGAAAATATCAAAATCTAACTTCATTCTAAACAATTTATAAGTTAAATACTATAAGAGAGGAGAAAATACAAAATACCTTATAAAAAAAAAGATAAATTGTGGGATGAATTAAAGGAGGGAGGAAGACCTCCTGTTTATATCAAAACTTCAGACCTCTCCCTCCCCATTTGTTCGATGTGGGACAACATCTTCTTCATGCTGCTTTCATAGCCCAGATGATTATGGCGGACGATTGGGGACTATCGCTATTGGTGGATGCATGTTATATGTTGGGTCGTGGCTTTTTATAACTACGGGTCTCTTATTTACGTATCTGGCTTTTACTTCTTACTCTAGGCTTTTGTTTGCTTATTGGGTTTCTCGTTTTGTTCCTCTCATGTAAATATTTCAAGTAATAAATTCATATTTCACTCAAAAAAACGAATAGCGAGGATTCTTATTTGTGTAATTATAATGGGCTAATCTACTTATCATCATTAGTAAGCCCACACCAGGCTCGATATCTCACAACATCTATTTTGACTTATTAGTCCAAACCAAACACAACTTATTTACTATATATTCTGACTTCTGAATTCATAATCAAATGAGTTTTGGCAATTGAAAAAAAGTTTTTGGGTTTTTAATATAAGAGTCAATTGAATTTTTTTCAAGAGATTAAGTCAATTAATTAAGTGATGTTAAAGTATTTATATTTATTGTTCTTTTTTAAATTAATTTACTTAACTTATAAATTTATATATAATCTAATAATGGACAACATATACTATAATTAAGAAGTTTTTTTAGCTTCTCTAACTCTCTAAGAAAAATCAACTAACTCTTATATTAAAGACAAAGGAATATGATTTATGGAAGTTCACATATAAAATCCATCATCAAGTATATATAGAAGGTACTTATCATCACTTGTAATTTGTATCACCCTATTCCTTTTTTTTTTTTTTTGGCAGAAATATCACACTATTCCTATGTATACAGAGTCTGATAGAATTATCTATTGTGAAGTGGAATATCACACTATTCGTATGCATAGAATCTTTGGATGAATCTGATGGGATTCTCCTGCTGCATCGTCTCACCCCCAAAACAGAAGGTCTTAAGGTGGGTGGCTCAATGAATTTTTTTAATTAATTTCTGTATTTGAAGAAGGAGAAGAACAGAGCTAGGGATCAAACGACGACGTTGAGTTGCAAAAATAAAAGCTATATTCACATGGGGAAAGCCTTTTCATCAATAGACATGTAGAGTTGTATAAAAAAGAAGAAAAAAAAGGGACATTGAGAAGTAGGGCCTTACCACCTTACATGCGTAAACAGGTGAATGTGGTGGGACCCCTTAGAATGAATTTGGTCAATAAATTATGGATTGATGATAACATTGTTAGTTTTTATAATTTTAAATTGCGATTGTTGGCAACAAAACGTGATTTTTTTATTCCATTAGTTTTTTCAATCTAAAACGTTAATTCATATGTTTTTATAAAGATTTGAAATTGAGTTTAACAGCTTCATTAATCCCATTAAATATAAGGACAAAAATTAAAACCCGTTAAAATGTATACGAACAAAAAACAAAACTCATTCTCTCTTATTCATCATCTTAATAAATATCATATTTATTATTTGTATTTAATGTAGTAAATAATCAATTTTTTTAACCTATGACATACTTTAATTTAAAGCTGAATCAGATACTGGGACTTGATTGGGAATAAAATTAAATTATTTGCCCCGAATGACAATTAAGTTGGTTGGGCCGGTTAGTTGGATCCT
Organism: Albizia julibrissin; assembly: GCA_037074505.1. Taxonomy (NCBI): domain Eukaryota; kingdom Viridiplantae; phylum Streptophyta; class Magnoliopsida; order Fabales; family Fabaceae; genus Albizia; species Albizia julibrissin. Next base: position 10,725,861 of record CM073482.1, read on the forward strand.
CATATACTACGTACGTGCTTCCAAACCTTTTAAAAAGCACTTTAGCATGTGTTCGCATCCCATAATTAAAATGCTCATTCTCATTTCACCTATATTATATTGTCTTCAGTCCAGAATTCATCATCCCGTTTTCTTTTCAAAACAAGCTTAGTTATTTTTAACTTCTGATTAACCTCTAACATTCCAAGGCATCATCGCGTATTAATGTTGGATCAGAAGAAGCAAAACGCAGAATCTGGATACTTAATCTCCAACGCTATGCACCTCTTTATTGTACCACTTCTGGTTTCTGTTTCGACTTATCTGCCAGCCTTCTCAACTCAAGACATTCTCCACAATTTCAATCTCATCCAATTCACTCTGTGTTCATGTCTTTCTATATTCTTGGCCACCTTTTACTTCAAGAGCCACCCACAAGGTGCCTACTTGGTCGATTTTGCGTGTTACAAGCCAGACCCGGCTCTTATGTGCTCAAAGGAGTGGTTCATGGAGATCTCCAGACAAATAGGAACCTTCACAGAGGAGAAACTGATGTTTCAGCAGAAGATTTTAGAAAGGTCTGGTTTGGGACAGAAGACACACCTCCCACCAGCAGTTTTAAGGGTGCCACCCAATCCATGTATGGCTGAAGCGAGGAAGGAAGCCGAGGAGGTGATGTTCGGAGCCATTGATGAGCTTTTGGAGAAAACTGGAGTGAGGGTCAAGGATATTGGGATCTTGGTCGTGAATTGCAGCTTGTTCAATCCGACACCGTCTTTGTCCTCCATGATCGTCAATCATTACAAGCTGAGAGGGAATATCAAAAGCTATAACCTTGGAGGTATGGGATGCAGTGCTGGGCCTATTTCTATTGACCTTGCCAAACAGCTCTTGCAGGTTTGTTGTTCATTTCTTCTTCGCCTAGCACCCACTAGCAACGCATAATTAAATAGTTAGCCCAACAAAAGCAAAATTTCAATAATTATATATCAAAACACAGTAGTACAAAATGGGAACACCGCCCCATTACCTAATTGCATTAAGACAGTGCAACTAATTTTGGACATATATTTATGCATGTATATGTAGGTGAATCCAAACAGCTATGCGCTAGTGGTAAGTACAGAGAACATAACTTTGAATTGGTACACTGGCAATAACAACTCAATGCTTGTCACGAATTGCCTCTTCCGAATGGGTGGAGCCGCAATTTTGCTATCCAACAATTCTTCTGATCGCTGCCGTTCCAAGTACCAACTTCTGCACACAGTGCGTACACACAAAGGTGCAGACGACGAATCATACAGCTGCGTCTTCCAACAAGAAGATGATAACAAAAACATTGGCGTCTCTCTCTCCAAAGACCTCATGGCTATTGCAGGCGAAGCACTCAAAGCCAACGTCACCATCCTTGTCCCTTTGATCCTCCCCATGTCACAGAAACTTAAGTGCTTTGCTATTTTGGTTGCTAGAAAATTTCTCAAAATGAAGGTCAAGCCTTACAGGCTGGACTTCACGCTTGCTTTTGAGCACTTTTGTATTCATGCTGGAGGAAGAGCGGTTTTGGATACAACGAAGAAAAACCTGAAGCTCAGCGATTGGCAAATTGAACCATCAAGGATGACACTGTACAGATTTGGAAACACTTCTAGCAGTTCGGTGTGGTATGAATTGGCGTATAGTGAAGCTAAAGGCAGGATCAACAAGGGTGATAGGGTCTGGCAAATTGGTTTAGGGTCTGGGTTTAAGTGTAACAGTGCTGTGTGGCGTGCCTTAAGGACAGTTAATCCTGCAAAGGAGAAGAATCCTTGGATGGATGAGATTCATGAGTTCCCTATTAATTAAAATGTAGTAACCAATTATAATGGCTGCTATATAGTTTATGTAATGCTAAGTAAGATGTAGAGTGGAAGGATTGTGTTCAGTCATGTGTGTGTATCAAAAGTCAGTAAATTCTGTAAACATGAGATAAATAATTAACACCTCCTTTAATGATTAAGGTTGAATGAACTAGACCGGTGCAGAAAATAATGAAATTTATTTTTTTGTTTGTACTACTATAAGACCAGCAATGCTATATGGTAGTGAGTGTTGGGCTTTAAAGGAACAACGTGAACATAAAATGTGTGTAACCAAGCTGAAGATATTGAGATGGATGTATAGTCATACAAGAAAAGACAAGATTCATAATACTTATATATGAGAACGAGTTGGAGTAGCCTCTATTGGAGAAAAAATGGTAGAAAGTCGTTTGAGGTGGTTTAGACATATTCAACAAAGGCCATTGAGTGCTCCGATGAGGAGAGTTGATTAAGCAGTATGGAGTCCTATAAAATAAGGTTGAGAAAGGCCAAAGTGAACGCTTAATGAGGTCATAGAGAAGGATCTTTTGATTAATAATATATCTAAAGATATGGTTTTCGACAGAGCATAATGGCGTCGCGCGATCCATGTAACCAACCCCACCTACTGGGATAAAGGTTTTGTGGTTGTTGTTGTTGTTTAAAGTAAATGAAGTTGGTATCCATCACACTCGTCTAATAATCATGGGTTCATCCCCATCATTATATTGTATATTATTGCCAAAAACAATGGTAAGAGATAGGAAAGCCCAAACAAAATGGGGCTTCTCTTCTTGAATTTCTTTTTTCCCCTCTTCTAACTCATATTTTCAATATTTAAATTTAGCTGATTACTTGTTGCCCCCCAAAACAAAGAAGCCATTATGAACAACTGCTTTACTGATTAAGGTTGAATGAACTTAACCAATGCTGGCAATAATGAAATTTATTTTCTTGTTTAAAATAAATGAAGTTGGTATCTATCACACTCATGTAATAATCACGGGCTCATCCACAACATTATATTGGATATTATTGCCAACAAAATTGGTAAGAAATAGGAAAGCCCAAACAAAATGGGGCTCCTCTTCTTTAATTTCTTTTTTCCCCTCTTCTAACTGATATTTTCAATATTCAAATTTAGCTAATTTCTTGTTTTCCCCCAAAAAAGAAAGAAAGAAAGAAAGAAAGAAGCCATTTTGCTCTTTTATATGGCTTAGCAGTTAAAAATTTTAAATCTACACTGTCCAAATTAAATTTTGGATGGTCCAGATTTCATCATGATGATGAGCACATGGTGTTTATCACTGCGATGATAACTGAATGAGGATCCCTCCCTGCCTCCTTCATATAATGACTAATCAACTGCTAATTTCCAACTTAAACCAAGTCTATGAACTTCAATTATAATGACTGATCAGTCCTCTAAAGCACTGTCTCTTTAAAGGAATGAGTGTATGTTCCATGATTCAGAGGAAGCATATCTAATTTGATGCAAGTGATGAAGAGAGATCAAGTGATCAATGCAATCACAGTGTCTTACACCTATTAACTTGGATAACATTCGATTAAAACTTGTATGTCTCAAAATAAACCTAGCTATATGTTAGAAGTTTCAAGTGTAAATTGTCCTTTATTTGTTGATGTATCCAGCTGAGGGAAAACACAATAAAGTTCGTAACTGACTATGAGGGTGATGCTCTTAGATTCCAGTGGTAAAGTAAGAAATTGGAGGGGCAACGAAAAGTAAGTTTAATTCAAAAGCTCTAAATCACCTAAGATTAGCCACCATAGATAGAAATACCGTGAAGAGATTGATGTAGGAAAATTGACAAGGGCCAAGGTAAATCATGATGGTGTTTCAACTTCTTGTGATCTTATCTTAATTTTAGTACGGATAGTTTTTATGCAATTTTTTTTAGCTTATTAGATAGTTTGGGTAGATTTTGTAGAATTAGGACCGGGAAATGCCACTCAATGGTTAAAATCAAACTATCCTGATTATAACAGATAAACCAAAGTTATGTGCCTAGTGGTTTCTAGGTCATTGGCCAAATGATACCTATCTCCTTTATAAAAGTAAAAATAAGATATCGGAAGATAAGCTAGCCCCAGAGAGCCAACTTTTAGGCTTGTCCAAATTTCCATCACCCATCGTTGCCCAGAGAGCATCTGTTTAAACAGAGTACTAGCCATCCCTATGAACAGTTATACTTATAACATGGAAGGATGCTATAAGAATAAACATAATAAATGGAAAGATAAGTGCTAAAAGGGCCAGGAAACCACCATGTCTCAGAAACCATTAAGACCTAAGGTAACATAAATATTAGGCCGGCAATTAACATCTCAGACAAATGATGCCTCTTACTCTCACTTACTCAAGGCCATTTAAAACACACCTGAGACTAAGTTATTTGATGACGGAAAGAAAACACCACCTGAACTGCTAAGAACGCTAATTAAGCCAAGCAGAGAAATGATAAAGAAAAATAATACGCAAACAAGCTTAAAAGAAAGTTATCCAAGAGAAAGAAATATAGCACCCTATGAAAAGTTTCTATCAACAGAATGCTGTCAGCAAGCGGACTGCCGAATGACTAAAAACACGCTTAGTACTTCTAGACATCTCCATACCGAGCCACAAGAAGCACATTCTTGCAAACTATTCATTCATTCCAATTATATAATTTAAGTAAATGAAAGATTCAGCAACTTACCAGGCGATATATGCAGCAATCATTGAACCCCAAGACGCAACATCTCTAACAGACATTTCATCAAACACCTGTCTTGCAAGCTCGACTGAGCCACAGCCAACGGACATCTTCCACAAGGTATTGTCTATGTACCGATCAGAATCAAGAGCCCTCTTCAAAGTCAAGCAACGCACCATCCCACCATTTCGAACCAATGAGCAGCGGCCAGAAGCTTTAAGGACGAAAGAATACGTAAAATTGTGATGTTGAAGACCAAAACTTGGCAACTGACAAAAGAGCTGGACAGAATCAAATGGAGTTGAGCTCTGTGCAAATGCTTTGAAGATGGAATTCCAATAAAAAATTGGAGGGACAAAGATATGACGATCTGGATCACCAATTTGCAGGTTATGGAGCATGGAGATATGACGATCTGGATCACCAAGCCGTTATCATGATCGAGCACGGACTTGAATGAGAATAGAGTGAAGTTGGAGGATATAAGAAACACTTCTGGATTGTTGGTTGAGGGTCTGGATTCCGCGGGAAACCATGGAGAAACATAACGAACAATGATCGGGACAAACCGGGCGGAAGCATAAGTTCGCTCGCGTGCAGCTGGAAAAAATGGAAAGAGTGAATCAGTACAAATTAGTATATAATGTCAAAGGGCCTGACTGGTTCCACGGAGGAGTGGAGAATAATTTTAATATTATCTTATTTAATTTAAAAAAAATAAAAATATTTTTATATAAATAATTTTATTCTTAATTCATTTAAATGGTCTTTTTCTAAACTTCATTAGAGATATAATAAAATTTGTTCTTATTTAAGTTAGTTTTTTAAAAAATTTATAAAATATTATTTGATATATAAATTATAAATTTATAATTATCAAAATTAAAAAATATATATAATAATTACATTCGTTAGAATTAAACTAGAGAGTAGAGACAATCCCTTGATGTGCAAAAATGGCTTCCGCCATTCTTCTTCTTATGCATTACAAATTGGGCAAATTCAATCTATCCCATACGTACGCTCCCTCGAATTTCTTCTATTGTGGTTTGGTTTTTTCGTTCAATTTTTATGCTGCAATTTCATGAGGATTAGGTGTTTGTGAGAAGCCTCACCATTGGGAGGGGAGATGGTGGAGACTAAGATGGCGATAAGATGAAGGAGGCATAGAGATCGTGAAGGAGAAGATGCAATAGTCAAAGGAAGAGAGCTCCCACACACCATAGATGGAGAGGCAATAGTCAGATTTTGTGGTGGAAGATGTAGGAGAGATAGGTGAGGTTTCCCAATGACCAAGTCGCTACTGCTATGAAAAGAAGCTGTCAAAGTGAAAGGGGAGAAGGGATAGTGGTGTTGCGGGGGTAAAATGGTCAGAACATATTTTGGGGGAGGGTTATGAGGGGAAATTTTTTTTCCTCCCCTCCTAAGTATTCTACCAACCTAAATAAGAGGAGGAGAGTAAAATTCCTCCCCTCCCTTCCCCTTCCCCTTCCATCTCCCTCAAACTAAACAGAACCTAAGGCATTGGGGCTAATATTTTTTTATCCTGGTTTTGCTTTGTAGACTTGTCCATGTTTTGTTTTGCTGATCTTCAATGTTAGATTTTATTAATAAATTTGAATAGACTAATGATACTACCTCCGATCTTAAATATAAGATTAGTTGATTTTTTTTGGAAAGATTAAGGAAGCTAAATAAATTACTTAATTATATCATATATTGTGTATGATTAAAGTGTGTGTATCAGTTTATAAGTCGGACAAATTATTTTGAAGAAAAAACGATAAATATGAATACTTTAAGTAATTTAATTAGCTTCCTTAATCTTTTCAAAAAATCAATTGGGTCTTATATTTAGGATTAGATGTAGTATTAGTTAAGTTAGTTAATATGATATTTTTTTCTTAAAACCTTAATCATTTTTCTTAATTTTCTCAATTCCTTATTGTTAAGGGAGTATCAATAGAGTTAATTTAGGAAAAAATGGATAAAATTGTGAAATTGATCTTACATTTAGAACTAACATAAATCCTCTAATTAAGTCCCATATTAAAAGGGGTGGGAGCATAAGTTTTTTTTAATTAGAAGACAATTTTATTAAAACAAAGATAAAACAATACAGACATATATGATGGGCTCCCTCACAACATTAAAATACAAATGAAGTTTACTCTTTGCAATCTTCATAATAATGGCCATAAGAATCTTATGTATGGAATCATTATCCTTTAACATGTGATAGGAAATAAGAGGAATGTAACGCTACATCAAGGAACCATCTTAAAACCTGAGTTGGTAATTAAGGAAATCATGGGTGCTCTTAACTTCTCATCATTAGCTTTCGCAAACCTTCCTAAGCCTGATTCGTCTGACTCCTAATAGTTGTGTTAGCATATCCAATCATAGATGACTATGGTTTTGCACAAATACAAAAGGAAGAGGGATCATTTTTGCCATATTCTCTTCTGTCAGAATAGTCACTTGCCATTCCATTTTCTTCTGAAAAAGAGGTCCAGGTCCACTAGCTCTTTTGCACTACTATGCTTCTGATCAAGCCTTTACTGGATTTACGAAAGGAGAGACATCCTAGATTCTGATAGGTGGATTCGTTAGAATATTTTAAATTAAAGAAGCGTGTTTTTTTTTAATTAAAAGTTGTAATCTTATAAATTAAGGGATTTATATGAAAAGTTGTGTAGAAAGTTATAACACAATGTCACTAAGGTCATGTCTCTTTAATTTCTAAAGGCACTTATAAAAAGGTGTGGTAATTACTACTTGATGAAAAGTTGTATTAATTTTTAAGAAAACCCTGTTTATTATAAAAATGTAACTCTTCATTGAAAGGTTATAATAAATAACCATAAGTTGTGTTGATTCATGAATGAACATATGGAGTTCGTGAATCTAACATATAGTTATGATTTTTAATTTAAAAAGGTGTGGTTTCAAAAGATATTACTTTAAAACATCACTTCATACTCTATAAATACCATACACAATCACTTCATTTATGATATATGAAATATCAAAAATCACACAACAAGAATATATTAAATTCATTGTCTATCTTTGAGTGCGTACAAAGATAGAGTCAAATTATTATTTTATAAAAATTATTGTTGCCTTGACTTGAGTATTGAGATTACAATCCATACTTAAGGGTTTTCATTGTATCATGCAAGAAATTTATCCGTCAATCTAAATTGCACTTATAAGATAGGTGTAAACGGAGGTAAATTAAGCCTAAAGAAAAGTATTGTCGACACCTTAAAGATATTGTGCACTACTTTCTTAGCTTATTCATCTCTTCTTCTTATACTTCTTTGAGATCTAAGCCTCTCCAACACGATTTGGAACTTATCTGCATCAATAAAAGAAGGATCGATCCCACTCAATTCACTTCATCAAACAATGAAATTTAGAGGGACGTGAATATCCTTCTCATGTTTTTGTTTTCACTGCCTCCCCCCTTTTGTTTGATAATCTCGTGAATCTCTCCCTGCCTCCTATTTATAATACTTTGTAGTATACTTTTATTTTATTAATATCATTTTTCTTATTATAAAAAAATTTAAAATACAAATGAAGCATTTAAGGCCTGTTTGGGTTGACGGTGGAAAAACATGTTCACGTAAGTCGAGACAAAATTTATCTCACAAACTTATCTTATACACCATAAATTATGTTGAAAAAGTAGTTTTTACTACTAATCCAAACAGACACTTAGAAGTTATACAAAAGTATAATGCGTGAACAGAAAGCATAGAAACATAAAAACCCAAACAAGCAAACAAAAAGAAAGGAGAAGAAACTCCGATGGGGAAATTTTTTTGGAAAATCTCACTTAGGTTTCAAGGGCCAAAAACAATATCTAAAAAATCACAGTATAGATTCTTTTATCAAAAAGGTTTCGATGTAGATTCCTCTATCAAAAAAAATCCCTAGAGACTTCAGTGATATAGATTCTAAATGTGAACTTACCTTATTGACAAGTCATAGAATGACAATTGACAAACTCATATATGTTAACTAAAGTAGCTTCCGTTAACAAGTGTATATTGTAACATCCTTGATTTTTGGAACTTAGAGTTAGTTGTAGTTTAGATTTTATTTAGGCAAATAGTATAAAACAATTAATAATTTAAAAGAAGTATCAAGTTTTAAATATTTCTTCCGGCAACAAATAAATAAATAAATATTTTTCTATAACAACAACAACAACAACAATAATAGTACGAAGTAAAATATCTCATTAAAATAATTATTTTAAAATGTGTAAATAAATATATCTTATTATTGAAATAAGTGATAAAAAATGGGGGCTGAACAATAAATATTATACTATTATTATTTTATTTTTTGTTTTAAAAAAATTATCATTTTAATTAAAAAAAAGTCAAACACTAATCCTATTCCTATAAAATGCCATTCTTTTGCTCACTTCTTGTCATTTCAGCGCTGCAGCTTTCAAACAAACATTAGGTTCTCTTTTCTTCATTTTACTCTCCCTCTTCATCCTCCCATATGTCTAATGCACTGATAAATGTCTTTTCAACTTATCACATATTACTTACTTGCTTTCTGTTCTTTCCTTTATCTACGTTATAAACTATTCTTTTTTTAAGTTTCCTCTCCCCACCGCAAAGCTACTGTAAGTAGGTTACTGTAGATCTGAAATTGAAATATACTTCTTGACCCATGTATTTTTCTGCTCTACTATTCATCTGCAACTTTTCCTTCAATGCAACATATCTAACCCCAGATTCTCTTCTTCATCATTTTTTTTCCTATGGTGTGTGCACGGGGAATTTAAAACTCATTCTTCATTGTTCCTTTAACCCAGCCTCTCGATTTCGTCTCTTATAGGTACACACATAAATTTATTTATTTATTAAACCTATTATTTTATACTTTTCTATCATCTAATGAGTCTTAAACACATCCCCTCCGTCATTGTTATTGTCAATCACATATACATTAATTCATTTATTTATATTATTTTCCTCTTCCCGTCTTGTCCTCCTAACAATGAATATGTGTATATATATTTCCCACTCATTAAATTCCTCAAGAACCTACTATTAAACCCCTAATAATTTTTGTCCCCATTATTTTATTTTATTTTTGGTTTTATTGTCTTTAATGCCAACAAAGATTAAATAATAATAATAAAGAGGAAATACTCCTAGCAACCTGCATCTATGCCTCTTATCCTTCTCTACGTGTCTATATATATTATATATATATAAAGTCCTTAGTGTTCTCACTTAAAAGATCTTTACGTTGTTTTGTCAACACACCCATTAGATTATCATATATGAATCTCTCTCCTTCACATGCATTAGATACTTTTTTTTACCATTCCTTTGCACATCACGTGATCACATACATACTTATATAGATAAATGTTTTTTTTCTTTTCCTTTTTATTTGATCTCATTTTTTTAATGTATCCTAATCCTTTAATTAATTAATTAATTAATTTTTCCTTTTTCCATTTCCCTTCCAAGTCCTCGTATCCATGAGTATGTGAACATATTTTTCTATCATTTTCTCTCTTCAAGACCTCTTGTGGTTTAATACTATATAAATATAATGTTTAAGATTTTGAAGTTGCACCTCTTTTATTTTATTTTCTTACATCTCCTTATTTCATATTATTTTTGGGGTTTGTTGTCTCTGTCAAGTCCAACTTAAGACTTTAGTGTAGTGTTAGAGTAATTCTAGAATAGTTATGAGTAATATATTAATAGGTATTTATGTTTGACATTGTAGATGCTCATTAAGAGATTTGGAGTAACTCTTATGTGATAACCTATAAGCTAGGGAGTAAGGTAACTCTGAATATCCTCCCATATACTTGTAAATTGTGTATGATTGTGAATAACTGTTTTTTTTTATTAAACATGGACTGAATTATATTTATATGTGTATGTATTGTAAATTCTCAAGTAAATAATGTTACAATGAAATTTTTTTATATAACTTATTTTTATTCACATAGTTAATAATTTAATTATAATTAATGTATTGTTGGATTATTGGTCTTTTTTAGGCATACTTGAATATTGATAATGTTTAATATGAATGGAAATATGATTTATTGTACCTTGTCTTTTATTTATATTTATTAATGATTAAATATGTCTGTCATGATGGTTACATTTATGATGGGCTAGAGTAAGGAGGAAATTGTATGTTGAGATCTTTTACCACGTGGTATGCCATCACTCGGTGCATAATGAATGACACTTATCAGGGCCCCTTCTTCCATGTTTTTCCTTTGGTCGGGATTGCATTGGAGCTGTGTGACATGTGACACCTTCTTAGTTGTATTCTTTTAAGGAGGGGAGCCATAGTCCATACTTAAACTCTACACCTTTGGCCGGGTGCATCTTAAGAACTGGTGAGCTTGAGACAATCCAGTCAAATGGATGAGTTTCTGTTGGACTATGTGTTAGCCTATGGCTCTAGTCAGCGGAATAAGGATGGACGGTGATATAAGGAATATTGCATTTTGCATATTGCATAATTATATATTACTTATTGTGATGGAAATACAGATTGACAAGATGATAATTAAATTAGTAATAGTCTTGTATGATGATTATGGTACATATAAATATATACATAATCAGCTCCTTCTTTTTTATCATATATGGTTTGCTTGTGTATGATAGAAACTTTCAATAGTTACTGAGACGTGGAATCTCATTCCTTATATTAACATTTTTCAGGTGATTGTTCTAGTAAGGAGCAAGGGAAGACATCTATGGAATGAGCCTTGAAGGCTCTTTTGTGCTCCTAGAGCATATGTTATATTGTTGTTATTTTCCATAACCTTAAACTTCTGTATTTTATTTTGTTTTGTTGAAATATTTTGAAAACTTGATTTAACACTGTGATGTGGGTTTTATTTGAACTGATTTTATATTTTGATGATTTAGATGTTGGACATCCTTATTGACGATATGTCAAATACTTTGGTTAAGTATTTGGTTGTATAGTTTGAGTTGTTACATATATGATTATATTGACAAGTCATAAAGTGGTTAATGATAAGCTTATCTATGTCACTGAGGTCTCTATGGACTTTTAATTTTTTATAGACGAATCTATACTAAAACTTTTTAAATATTTTTTTTATTCCTTAAAATCTGAGTAAGATTTTCCCAAAAAAATTTAGGAGTAAGAAGACCAACTCGAAGGTCAAAGAAAATTAGCGTTGTTCCTCAAATTGCGTTATGTAAAGCCATGTCAAAAGCATCCAAAATCAACCATATTTTAATACAAATCGAAATTTATATATGCATGTTTAATTTTACATAAAGGAATGCATATGCAAACAAAAAGGAGGGAGGCTGCTGATGGAGGAAAAAAAAGGCAAGCGAGATTATCTTCCCTAGAAGTATTGCATTTGCAAACGCTAGAGATGGCAGGAGGATAAGCTATTGCTACTAGTTGTACTACAAAGTGAAAGTGATTAATTATATGGACTGACTTTCTTATTGTAGCATCGGGAGGAAAATAATCTGATTTCCTTGAATTGTAATATATAAGAGTATGTCTATTAATATACATATGATCGTATCTTCTCTAATAAATACTAGGATCCGTTTCTTTATTTACATTGATGCAATCCCTTATTATACGAGATATGATTATAATAAAATCCATGATTATATGGGATATGATTCTAGCACTCCCCCTCAAATTAAAGTATATATATTGATTATGTCCAACTTGTTATAAAAATATTCAACCCGTGTTACATTTAAGGCTATAAATTTATTTTGAGATTCCAAAGGTGTTACTTCCAGTAATTACAATATCATTAATATACACTACTAGAAGAATTATGCCTACATCGGACTGCCAGTAGAACACAAAGTGATCACACTTGCTTTGACTCAATCCAAACTTCTTGACCACATCACAAAATCTATTGAATGAGGCACGGGGACTTTGCTTCAGACCATACAACGACTTTTGGAGGTAGCATACTTTCCTATGCTTCCCCTGAACAACGAACCCAAGTGGTTGCTCCATATACAATTCATCAAGGAGGTCACCATTCAAAAAGGCATTCATAACACCCAACTGATGTAAATCCCAATGATAGGTGGCATCTAGAGAGATAAGAAGACAAATGGAAGTGAGCTTAGCCACATGGGATAAAGTCTTCGAATAATCAATTCTATAAGTTTGGACATACCCTTTGTTAATAAGTCGGGTTTTCAATCATTCCAAAGAACCATCTGCCTTAATCTTAACAATAAACACCCATTTACATCCAATGGTCTTCGTCTAAGAAGGTAGATCAACAAGAGTCTAGATACCAGCCTTTTTAAGGGCCATCATTTTTTTTTCATCGCTACACGCCAACCAGGGTGAATCAAGGCATGGTGAAGGGTGATATGGGTAGAGATGGACTCAAGGGTGGCCACAAGGGAAGAGGAAACAAGGGACAAATGCTGGTAAGACACAAAGAAGAAGATATGATAGGTATATTTAGCTTATCTTTTGGGAGGACAATGAGAACGAGTACCTTTTTAGAGGACAACCGGCAGGTCATTAGATGGATCAACAGCAGAATTAGGTACAATTAGATCAAGGACAGGAATGATAGATTTGGGGAATCGGGATCAGGAACTAGGGAGTCATGAACGGAATCCGTCGGCAAAGCAGTCACTAGCGAAGGCAGAACATTGGCAACATCAACACCATCGATGATATTAGGTTTCGATACAGTAGCCTATACTAGTGAGACAGTGGCACGATAAATCAGTACATCATTAAGCTCATCAATGACGGAGGGAGACTTAGATAATACCGAAGACTTGAAGAAAGGAAAAGACTCATGAAAGGTCATATCAGTGGACACAAGATAATGAGGGAGATCAGGAGAGTAACACCGATAACTTTTCTAAACTCGAGAAACCAAGAAAGACACACTTCAAGGACTTGGGATCGAGTTTACTAATACTTGGATGGACATCTCAAACAAAGCAGACACAAAAAAAAATTGGATCAACAACAAACAACTTAGTTTTGGGAAAAAGAACGAAATTTGGAACATCCCCACTTAGGACAGCCGAAGGCATGCGATTGATAGGGAAATAGATAGTAGACACGGCATCAGCCCAAAAGGATTTAGGGACACAGGAGTGAAACATGAGAGTTCGGACAATTTCTAAGAGATAGCGGTTTTTTTTCAACAACACCATTTTGAGCAGATGTATCAACACAGGAGAATTGGTGAAGAATACCTATGCATATAATCGGTGATTGGGGTGGAAAAATATTCTTTCGCATTATCACTTCGAAGGATTTTCACAAGAGTATTAAACTAGGTTTGAATTTCAGCACAGAAATTACAAAATTGAGTAAACAATTCAAAAAGTTGTTTCATTAAGTAAAACCAAGTGGTTCGGGAAAAATCATCAACAAAGTGACAAAATATCGATAACCAATCTAAGACAAAACTGAACAATGACCCCAAACATCATAATGAACTAACTCAAAGGGGAATGTAGCATATTTATTGACTCGAGCCCTAACAGAAACCCTAGAATTTGAGGAGGAAAATGATCTGAATTCCTTGAATTGTAATGTACAAGAGTATGCATATTTATATACATGTGATCGTATCTTCTCTAATAAATACTAGGATTCATATCCTTATTTACATTGATACAATCACTGATTATACAATATATGATTTTAACAGAATCCCTAATTATATAGGATATAATTCTAACACTTATCACTAGTCTACCCACACTTCAGATGTCGTATAACCCTCATTTTAACATGGAGAAGTAAGGAGGTACATGAGCAATCAAGTGAAAGTGCTGGAGTCCACCTGGGACGATTAATCTGGTCATAAAATTATTTTATGTGAAGCCCTTAGCAAACTCGTACACGTGGGGAGTTTTTCATTTCATATTGTATTGGTGTCACATGCTGGGAATAATTGAGTTGGCTTGTATGGTGATATAAAATGTGTAATGGTTTCTTTAGCGTACATGTTACTCAACTGCTATTTTGTTCGCTAGAGTTTTTCCATTTGAATATATAATTTCATGACCAAAACACTTGTGATTGTTTATAAGCATGCTTGGAAATGGTTGTATACAATAACTCATGCTTAGCTCTAAACTAATAGAATTAGGCATCTTTTAGGTAAGCCCCCCCTCGTTTTGTTGCTTAAAGTAATATCATTCCGATCCTTAATATAAGACATATATAATTAATTAATATAAATAAATTAAAAATATTAGTTAAGTTAGTTTATATGATTTTTTTAAATATCTTAATCATCTTCTTTAATTTTTTTCCTCATGTTTCTACTTGATAATTATTGATAGAATATCAATAGAGTTAATATTAAAAAAAATTGATAAATATATGAAATAAGTCTTATAATTAAGATACAATAATTCTCTAATTAAGTCTTATTTAAAAGAATATTAAATTAAACATGAGATGCAACAACAGATTGGGTTGCTTATCATTTCAATTTGCACGAGGAGTTTGCGTGTCGGCTAACAAAACACACCACATATAGTAGTACACACACACGTAAGTGTGTGTATATATGTAATATGTGATTTGTAATTTCAGACCCCATATAGTTAAAAAAGGCAGGGTTGAGTGCAATGCATGGAATTGCTTTCCTCATTTCCCTTTCTCTCTTTTTTTAATCTTCTCATCGTCATTTGCTATGCTTAGTTATAAAAAATGCGCATATATATCTGATTTTTTTTTATATTAAAACATGTTAGAATGTAAATTTGGATTTTAAATTTTCATATGGATATGTATTATTTTGTTATGCTTAATTGTCAAAACACTTATAAACGGACTTATGAACACTTGAGAATTTGTTAGAGTATAAATTTAGTCTTATAAATTTTCATATGGGCACTTTTTATTTTTCTATGTTTAGTTGTCAAAATTGTTCATGTTCACTTATAAATTATGTTAAATTTTTATTAGAACTTGTTTTCATTTCAATAGCCAAGGTTTTTAGTTAACTTCCTTCTTAATTTATTTTAGCCACAAAGATGAATAGAAATTTTAGAATCTTGAGTCTGATTGAAAATTAACCCTGTGACTTCACTTAATAAAATTGGGAAAAATCCCTTGTTGATTTTTTCTTATTTGGTCAATGATATAATATTTTTTGAGGTTTTAGAGTGTAAAACATTTTTGTCTCTCTAAATTATTGTATTTTCCGAAATGCTTGTTGAAAATTTCATTGATAAAAAAGACTTGATAAATTTTTATACGCAAAAAGTAACAGTAGCCAATGGATTCTCTAATTTAGATCCTCATTCTTAGTAAAATTTAGAATCCCCAATTTTCCCAATAAAATTCTCCCTAAAAAGCGTAGCCTACTTTTTTTTTTTTTTACTTTTTATTTTTGCTACACACATGTATCTTTTAATTGGAAGTAATTATCTTTGAGGCAATATCAAACATTAAGAGCCCGTTTGGTTCAACCCCATTGCATACATGCAATGGTAATCATGATTGCATTATCATGAGAAGAGTGTTTAGTTGCTCTTTAGCATGGTAATAGGGTTTACCATGGTAATGATGATTACCAAAAAATTGGTAATCCTCATTCATACCTCCCCCCTATGAATCCTCATTACCATCCCATTGCATAGTTAGAAAATTCTAATTTACCCTTTAGTTTTACTTCTCTTTATTTTACTTATATATTTTTACTTAGGCACATCGCCACAACCGCCGCCACCGTCGCCGCCGCCGCCACCTCCTCCACCACTGCAGCCACCTGCCGCCACCTCTTCCTCTACTACCGCCAACACCTCCTCCTTCTCTGCCGTTGCCGCCACCTACTCCTGCACCACCGCCGTCACCACCTCCTCCTCTGCCGTTGCCGCCACCTACTCCTGCACCACCGCCGTCACCACCTCCTCCTCTACCGTTGCCGCCACCTACTCCTCCACCACCGCCGCCACCACCGCCTCCTCTACCGTTGCCGCCACCTACTCCTCCACCACCGCCACTACCTCCTCCTCCTCTACCGCTGCTGCCACCCGGCACCTCCGCAACTATCTCCTCCTCCGCCGTCGCCGCCACTACCTCCTCCTTCTCCGTTCCCGCCACCACTACCTCCTCCTCCTCTGCCGTCGCTACTACCTCCTCATCCTCTGCCACTGCAACCACCGCCACCACCTCCTCCTCCACCACCACCACCTCCTCTTCTGCCGCTGCCACCACCCGGCATCGCAGCTACTACCTCCTCTTTATCCGCCGCCGCCCGGCCTCGTCGCTACTACCTCCACCTCTTCCCTCGCCGACACCTGCCGCTGCCACTACCTCCTCCTTCTCCGCCGCCACCCACCACCGTTGCTACTACCTCCTCTTTCTCCGTTCCCACCACCACCACCTCCTCCTCCTCCTCTTCCGCCCCCCCCCCCCCCCGCCCCCTACCACCGCCTCCTCTTCCTCCTCCTCTGCCACCGCCGCCACCACTACCTCCTCCTCCTCCATCACTGTAGCCACCCACCATCCGGCACCACCACCACTACCTCCTCCTCCTCCTGACTCTTAACTTTCTTTTTATAAAGATTATAGTAAGGGTAAAATAGACTTTGTGTAATATATTAATTTTAAATAATTGTTAAAATAATAATTCATTGCACCTTACTTAAAAATCAAACCAAACACTAGCCTTGTAATTAATATTGCATTGCATTACCATTGCATCGCATTGCACTGCAAGGTGTAATGGGATCGAACCAAACGGGCCCTAAATGTAAACACATCTTCTAATAAAGATTTAAACCTTAGTTAGTCACAGTAAGATAGATTATACCCTTTCAACATATCTAACCTTATTGGTAATGCATCGCCTATTAATAAACTGCAGAAAAAGCAAGCCAGACAAGCATTTCCAAGTTTCAACAAATGTATAAAAACAATGAGGAGACATATCACAAATAATAATAATAATAACTTGGATATTATGCTCGTGTTAATGTAATCTCTGCTTCAATTTATAATTCATCATGTCAAATTGAACTGAGAATGATGGGTATTTATATGATTGCCAAACACATTAGTTTGTGATGTTAACTAAATTTCAAATTAAATATCATAGTTATTATTTGTATGAGTAAAATATTCTAACCATCTTTCTGTTTTACCTTAATTACATAAACCTCCCTTTATTTTAAAAACATACACTTAAGTCCAAACCGTTAACTCCATTAAAAATATTCTAAAATCATAATTTTTAATTAAAGTTTATATAAAAATAAAATTTATTCACTAACTTACCCTTAATACTAAATCCCAATTTTTAATCGATAGCTTATAAATATCACAACTTTTTTAAAATGTTAAAGTATATTTTTAATCCTTTAAGTTTACCTAAGGTATTATTTTAATCTTTTAAGTTTGTAAAGTGTATTACTATTTTTAGTCTTTAAAATGTAACAATGTTAATATTACTAACAGCAAATATTGACTAGACAAATTTAAATAGTAACTGTGCAATACTGACAAAATGAGCTGAACACTTACAAAACAACACCTTATTTTATTTTAATTCTACATGCCATTTATTTAATTATTTTATTTTTTTAAATAAAAATATAATTTAAATAAATTATTTTAATCAATTTCTTCAATCATATTTAATATTACAATTTTCAGAGTACTTTCCCAATTTACCCGGATTGAAATCCTAGTCTCTCATGAAGCATTAAATTTTCGAAGTACTTGGTTCTGCTCGTCCTAAATGTGTGGGATTGGCATAGTACTTCCCAAGTGAAGTGAAAACGCCAGCACGTTCTTAACTTGCAGAAGCGCCCAGCAACAATTACTTGTGTGCCTCTGGCTGCTCCATTAATCTTTTTCAATAAGAATCTTAGAATTAGATTCCAATACAAACCCCCTGTCCAATCCCCAATTCATCACATGCGGCTTTCTAGAAGATGAAGAGGGATTGTCACAGAAGGCTAGGGTTTCACAACGAAGAAGGAAGAAGGAAGGGATAAAGAAATTGATTAAAATAATTTATTTAAATTAAATTCTTATTTTAAAAAATAAAATAATGTAAATTAAGTAAATGCCATGCATAATTAAAATAAAATAAGTTGTTGTGCTGCAAGTGGCTAGTTTGTTTCATCAGCATTACATAGTCACCACCTAATCTTATCCAATCAGCATTTGCCGTTAGTAACATTAACGGTGTTAAGTTTTAAGTACTAAAAATATATTTTATAAACTTAAGGGACTAAAATAATATCTCATATAAACCTAAAGGACACAAAATATATTTTAGCCTTTTAAAAATTCAAGCAAGCTTTTTTTAAATGTTTGTAGAAAAAAAATATAAAATTATAAATTTAAATGACTTATAAAATATCTCAAACCTATATATTTTATTATATTTGATTTCAAAAATGTATTTGATAGATATATTTTTTTCATTTAAGAAACTAAAAATAAATAAATTTAAATAAATGTGGTGAAAATTAAAATTATAAATTTTATAATCTCAATTAATAAATTTTGAACATATTAGAAAGTTAGAAAATATATTAGAATTAAAATTTGGTGGGTATAAATTGGATAGCAGATAATAATATCAAAAAAAAATTGATGGGAATAAATTTTTTTTGTCTCATTCATATGTGTGTGTTTGAATAATTCTAATGTTAAAAAGAGGGCATTTTGGTAAAACAAAAGCTCAAAAGTCAAATTTAATGGTTAATTAATGGTTTGGATGAATGAAAATAGAATTTCAAAAGATAAAGGAGATTTGTATAATATAGATTATAATTTTAAGGGAGGTCTATGTTTTTAAAATAGAAGGCAAGTTTATGTCAAAAAAAAAAATGAAAAAATAGAAAATAAGAGATCTGTATAATTAAGACAAAACAAATGGGTGGTTAAAACATTTTACTCTATTTGTATTTTGCATAATAAATAATCAATTTTTATATCCATGACATAATTTAATGGGAAAATTCCACATAAATTTGGTTAAAATGGAAAAATTCTAAATTAGGTTGGTAAATTCAATAAATCCCTAATTAAGTTATTAACCTAATTTAAGATTTCAAAATATGAGTTAAATAACTTTATTATCCTCTCTTTGTATCATCTCTCATCTTAAAAGGGTTTTAGTGTTTTCTAATTTATTTTTTAATAAGTGTATATATATAAAAACATTAATGTATAATAAAACAAAATATAATTCGCTTAAATCAAAGAATTTTATTTTTTGTAGTTTGGAAATATCATCAAGAATAATTTAAATTAAAAGAAAGGAAAGCATAACCCAAAAACAATTAAATGATTTTTAGCTAAATATTTATAATAAAAAATTTTATTTTCGACTTGAATTTTTTTGGATAAGAATAAAATTAATAAGAAAATCTTAATTGTGTGATATTATATATCAAATATTTTCATCAAGATAATTTAAAAAAAAGTTTCATTAACGTAAAAAACCAAATTAAATATCACACATGTTAAAATTCTATGATTAATGAAGTTTGATTTTATTTTTATTAACAAAGAAAATTTAAGTATAGTTCTCCCAAAAATAATTTTTTTATTGAAAATATTTAAATAAAAATAATTTAATTGATATTGAGGTTATGTTTTCCTTTTTATTCTTTGATTTGAATTATTTGTGATGATTCTTTCTGAAAATTCCTTTGATTTAGAAAAATCATATTTTATATTACTATATATTAATGTTAATATATATAATGATGCATTTATTTAAAAACTAATTTTCCCCCCCTTATTTAAAAGCTAAGTTACATTTAAAAACTATTTTAAGAGAGATAAAATGATAGATAAGAGGAGAATACAATAAAGTTATTTTATTCATATTTTAAAATTATAAATTGAGTCACTAACATAATTAAAGATTTTTTGAATTTAACAACTTAATTTAAAAATTTTTTATTTCAAACAACTTTATATGAGATTTCTCCTTATTTAATTGAAAGCTGAATAATAATATATTGGGACTTGATTGGGAATAAAATTAAATTAATTGGCCCGAATGACCATAACAAGTTTGTTGGGCCGGGTAGTTGTATCCTGTACTCGGGCACGTACCTCGGATGTGCTTCTAAACCTTTATAAAAGCCACTTACCTAAGCATGTGTTTGCATCCCATAATTCTTACATTCATCCTCATTTCAGATATACGTTGTCTTCAAAACAAGTTTAGTTATTTTTATATTCTGGTCAGTCTCCAAGATTCCCATACATCATCCCATATTAATAATGTTGAATCAGAAGAATCAAAACGAAGAATCTGGTGGCGCCCACATTAATGTTGGGTATCACTACTTAATCTCCAACGCTATGTACGCCTTTGTTATCCCACTTCTGGTTTCTGTTGTTACTTATCTGCCAATCTTCTCGATTCATGACATTCACCACAATTCCACTCTTTTCCAAGTTACTCTGTGTTCATATCTTTCTTTATTCTTGGCAACCTGTTACCTCATGAGCCGTCCACGAAGCGTTTACTTGGTGGATTTCGCGTGTTACAAGCCGGACCCGGTTCGTATATGCACGAAGGAGTTGTTCATGGAGAGATCTAGGCAAGCAGGATCGTTCACAGAGGAGAACTTGATGTTTCAGAAGAAGATTGTAGAAAGGTCTGGTTTGGGACAGAAGACTTATTTCCCACCTGCGGTTTTAAGTGTGCCACCTAATCCATGTATGGCTGAGGCCAGGAAGGAAGCTGAGGAAGTGATGTTTGGAGCTATTGATGATCTTTTAGAGAAAACTGGTGTGAGGGCTAAGGATATTGGGATCTTGGTCGTGAATTGTAGCTTGTTCAATCCGACGCCGTCTTTGTCCGCCATGATCGTCAATCATTATAAGCTGAGAGGGAATATTCTGAGCTATAATCTTGGTGGTATGGGATGTAGTGCTGGCCTTATCTCTATTGACCTTGCCAAACAGCTCTTGCAGGTTTGTTGTTCATTTCTTCTTCACCTACATGCATAATTAAATAGTTAGCCCAACAAAAGCAAAATTTCAACAATTAAATATCCAAAAACAGTAGAACAAAATGGGAACTCCCTCTCATAATAACAGCTCCGCGTATTTATTTAGCTATGTATTTATCATCACCTACTTGTATTAAGACAGTGCAAGCTAATTTTGGACATATATTTATGCATGTACATGTAGGTGAATCCAAACTGTTATGCGCTAGTAGTAAGTGCAGAGAACATAACTTTGAATTGGTACACTGGCAATAACACCTCAATGCTTGTCTCGAATTGCCTCTTTCGAATGGGAGGAGCTGCAATTCTATTGTCCAATCGCTTGTGTGATCGCCGCCGTTCCAAGTACCAACTTCTGCACACAGTGCGTACACATAAAGGTGCCGAGGACAAATCTTACAGCTGCGTCTTCCAACAAGAAGATGATAACAAAAACATTGGCGTATCTCTCTCCAAAGACCTCATGGTTGTTGCAGGAGAAGCACTCAAAGCCAACATCACCATCCTCGGCCCTTTTGTTCTGCCCATGTCACAGAAACTTAAGTTCTTTGCTATTTTGGTTGCTAGAAAATTTCTCAGGATGAAGATCAAGCCTTACATGCCAGACTTCAAGCTTGCTTTTGAACACTTTTGTATACATGCTGGAGGAAGAGCAGTTTTGGATGGAATGAAAAAAAACTTGAAGCTCAGCGATTGGCACATTGAACCATCAAAAATGACACTGTACAGATTCGGGAACACTTCTAGCAGTTCTGTGTGGTATGAATTGGCGTATAGTGAAGCTAAAGGCAGGATCAACAAGGGTGATAGGGTCTGGCAAATTGGTTTAGGGTCTGGGTTTAAGTGTAACAGTGCTGTGTGGCGTGCCTTGAGGACAGTTAATCCTGCAAAGGAGAAGAATCCTTGGATGGATGAGATTGATGAGTTCCCTGTTAACTAAAAGTAACCAATAATGGCTGCTATATAGTTTATGTAATGCTTAGTAACATGTAGAGTGGATGATTCGTGTTCAGTCATGTGTGTGTATCAAAAGTCAGTAAATTCTGTAAACACGTGATAAAATAACGTGTATACGAAAACAATGTGTAGTCCTTTTTCATATGTATATAGAAATAAATAATGAACAACTGCTTTAATAATTAAGGACGATTGAACTTAATCAGTGCTGACAAAGTGACAATAACGAAATTTATTTTCATTTTTAAAAGAAGCCATTTTGCTCTTTTATACGGCTTTGCAGGTTAAAAATTTCAAATCTACACTGTCTATATTAGATTTTAAAGGGCCTCTTTCATCTATAGTGATGAACACACGGCGTTCATTGCCGTGATTAGCACTGAATGAGGATCCCTCCCTGCCTCCCTCATATGATGACCAATCAATTGCTGATTTCCAACTTAAACCATGCATATCAACTTCAATTATAATGACTGATCAGTTCTCTAAAGCACTGTCTCTTTAAACATATTGAAAGAAGCGACTTAAAGCACCGTCTCTTCAAACATAGTCAAAGAAGCGACTGAGTTTTTAAAGAAATGAGTGCATGTTCCATGATTCAAAGGAAGCATATCTAAGTTGATGCATTTGATGAAGCGAGATCAACACAATCACAGTTTCTTGCACCTATTAACTTGGCTAACCTTCGATTCAAACTTGTATGTCTCAAAATCAACCTAGCTAGATGTTCGAATTGTGTAAATTGTACTTTTTTTTTATTGATGTATCCAGCTGAGGGAAAACACAATAAAGTTCGTACCTGATTCACTGCTAGGGTGAAGCTCTTGGATTCCAGTGGCAGAGTAAGAAATTGGAGGGGCAAAGAAAAGAGAGTAAGTTAAATTTAAAAGTTCTAAATCACCTAAGATTAGCCACTATATATGTACCGATAGAAATACCGTAAAGAGATTGATGTGGGGAAATTGGCAAGGGTCAAGGTAATAAATCATGATGGTGTTCCAATTTTTTGCAGTCTTAGCTTAAAGAATATTAAAGAAGCAAATTTACTTGAAATTCATGCTTTGTTATCCCAATAAAAAGCCATCCCTATGCACAATCATACATATAACATGGAAGGATGCTATGAGAACAAACATAAGAAATGGAAAGATAAGTGCTAGAAACCACCATATCTCAGAAACCGTAAGACCTTAGCTAACATAAATATTAAGCCGATAATTTACATCTCAGACTGTTAACACAAGTCAAAGCCCAACACCAACGAAGGCCCATACCACAAAATCAAAGGCTAGTTGAGTATCTCTACTAGATATTTATTAGAGAATATTCTAGATACTGTAATCTTGTATTATAAATATGTGAAGTACTGACACTATCTAGTTATGAAAAACAGAAGATAATAATATTTATATTTCTCCATTCTCTATTATTCTGTGTTTATATGCTATTACAGAAAAGTGATGCCTCTTAATTTCACCAACTCAAGGCCATTTAAAACACCACCTGAGACTAAGTTATTTGATGACTGAAAGAAAAACACCACCTGAACTGCTAAGAACCCTAAAAAAAGCCAAGAGAGATGATAAAGAAAAATAATACGCAAACAATCTTAAACTAAAGTTATCCAAGATAAAGAAATATAGCACCCGATGAAAAGTTTAAATTCACAGAATGCTGTCAGCAAGCGGACTGCCGAATGACTAAAAACATTCGCTTGTAAATGACTCATACAACATGCTTAGTACTTCTAAACATCTCCATTCCCAGCCACAAGAAGCACATTCTTGCAAACTATTCATTCATTCCAACAAATTATATAACTTAAGGAAATGAAAGGTTCAGTAACTTACCAGGCGATATATGCAGCAATCATTGAACTCCAAGACACAACATCTCTAACAGACATTTCATCAAACGTCTGTCCTGCAAGCTCAATTGAGCCACAGCCAACGTACAACTTCAACAAGGTATTGCCTACGTACCGATCAAGAATCAAAAGCCGTCTTCAAAGCCAAGCAACACACCATACCACCATATCGAACCAATAAGCAGCGGCCACAAGCATTAAGGACGAAAGGATACGTAAAATTGTCAGGTTGAAGAACAAAACATGGCAACTGATAAAAAAGCTTGACAGATTAAAGTGGAGTTGAACTCTTTGCCAATGCTTTGATGATGGAATTCCAAGCAAAAATTGGAGGAACAATGGGTATGTTGTCGAATACTAATTTGGCATGCGGATAAGACAATCAGGCTAACCAAGTCGTTATTATATGATCGAGGGAGGATTTGAGGAGGAGAGAGGGAAGTTGGAAGAGGATATGAGAAACAGTTTTGGATTGTTGTATGAGGGTTTGGATTCGGCGGCATACCGTGACAAAACATAACGAACGACAAACGGGACAAACTGGACGGAAGAATTAGTTGCCTCGCGTGCAGTTGGAGAATATGGAAAGAGTGAATCAGTACAAGCTATGAAGTCAAAGCTCGCAAGGATTTCAGTCCGATTGGGTTGGTTACTGTGTTATAACGATATTCTTACGGGGTAATAGGCAATTTTTCACCGGAAATCGTCACTGATGGATAATTACGCCGGGAAGCTGCTCCGGGATAATTTTATCCGTGAGTGTAAAAAACAAAAAAGATTAATTTTACTTCGGCCATATTACATGCTTTGTGAAATATGTTAAACTACCGGTTTACATATCATACCACATCATTATAAATTTATTTTATAATTTAATGCACTATCAATTTTATTTTTTTTAAATTAAATTTAAAGCCGTCGAAACAAAATTTCCCATCACCCTAGATTGATCCACACGTATTGGGCTCTACTAGCAACGGACTTGTCAGAAATGTAGCTTCAGAGTGGGAAACCGTACAAGTATAAATATGTGAACGAAAAAACATATAAACATAAAAGATCAAACAAACAAACAACCAGAGATGCAACTCAAGTCATAATAATAATACTGCAAGAAAGGAAAGCAACACTGGCACCGTAAGGCGACCACATGCATGATGCATCACGTTGACAAGTAGTGCATAATGCAAAATTTCGAACCACCTCAAGTCACTAAAGGGTAATATCCCGTAAGAAATTGCATCGGAAAAAAAAAAGTCAAAAACCCCATCAACAAGAAAACTACTAGCTCAGAGGTTGTGGCTAACAAAAGTTATTTTTTTATAAAAAAAAAAATTCAAATGAGTTGGGTCTTAAAAGCTCACAAGAACTGGGGTTATAGATTACCCACCAACAAAGTTCTCACGTACATCAATGGAATATGAACCTGTAACGTTATAGTGACCAATTAGACCCACCTTTATTAGCAAACAATATTTGTTAATACCTAATAAAATATTAGAAATGTTTATATAAAATTTGTGAATGAGCTACAATAAAAAGCTAAGGAGAGAAGTTATATAATTTTTTGCATTATATATATATATATATAAAGTCATTGATGGATCAATGAGAGGCACACTATTACTTTTAGCATGCAAGTGGTGATGGGATCAAATCTCACCCATCACTTTGTCAAAAAATTCCTCTCACCAGCATCCGCTTGGCTGGTAGGGGTTATGGTGCCGGTGGTGATTGGTCCACCGTGAGGGGTTGTTACTTTTTATTAAAAACAATATGGGGGCATTACTTATTTTACGTGAATTTTGAAAATCCTATTTTAGGATTTCACATCTCACTCGAATTATTAAATTTGGGATCATCGTTCTGCCTTATTTTTCAGGTTGTTTACATGGGATTTAAAAAAAAAACAAGAAGTAGAGGAGATTATCTTACCTAGCATTATTATATTTGCAAACTCTAGAGATGGTAGAAGAATAAACTAGCTAGCTTTTTAAACTATTATATGTGATGACGGGCATATAATCCCAATGGTACGGTGACATAATATATGGAGTACGTACTAGTACCGTATAAGCAAAGAGTGAATATTTATATTTGTACAAATAA
Source organism: Albizia julibrissin (assembly GCA_037074505.1). Classification (NCBI taxonomy): domain Eukaryota; kingdom Viridiplantae; phylum Streptophyta; class Magnoliopsida; order Fabales; family Fabaceae; genus Albizia; species Albizia julibrissin. The sequence continues at coordinate 10,752,364 of CM073482.1, forward strand.
TCTATGGACTAATTTACTTATAGATAGTCCACTCACACACATAAGAATCTGATATTGTAACATTCATTTTAATATGGACATGTAATTAAGGCCATATATGTGTGATAATTAAAGTGAAAGTGGTGGGCTCATCTGGGATTAATCTGGTTATTAAAATAAGGATTGAGGTGCAATTTCACCCTTAAAGTAATTACTCAAGAATATTAGGTATCTGAAAATTTTTTGAAGAACAATTTTACTGTAGAAGTATTAAAAAAGAGCAAATTTTCCCTAAACATTAAAAAATTAGTGTTAATTAATCACTTAAAAATTGATATTAATTGTTAACTTTTTTAACGATAATAGGCAAAATTATTACGTTTTGGTTATTTTTTAAATAAAATTGTTCTTCAAAAAACTTTCAAATACCAATCGCTCATAAGTGATTACTACTAGAGTAAAATTTAATTCTTAAATTAATTATGAAGCCAGATAAGACGTGGGGATTAGCACTCATACACGTGGGTAGTTTCATTTCATTTGCTATAATTTTGATTTTGATTACTGTTGCTCGGTGTCTCAGGCTGGGAAATTGAGTTGGCTTATTGTATATACTGAGTGATTGGGAAAGTTTTTAAAGAATTTATAAGTATTTATGCACGTAAGTCAAAATAATACTCTTATTATATACTTACCTCATATATCATAAATCGCGATAAAAAAACTACATTTAATGATTCCAATCGTTATTTCAATCAAACAAATAGTTATCTAAAAGCTAAATGGTTTCCTTATCCCACGTGTTACTCAACCGCTATTCTGTTAGAGTTTTGTAATTGTTATATAAGCATGCTTGAAAATGGTTGTTTATTTACAATAGCCTACTCATGCTTAGCTCTAAACTAATAGAATTAGGCATCTTTTTTGTTTGAATTTTGGTTAAACTTGGGGTGATAATCATAGCTAAGCCAAATGTTCCTCGTTTTGTTGTTTAATGACAAGGTTATCAAACCCGGACCGGTCACTGAACCGGTCGGGGTACTGAGTTAAGGGTTAGTGGGTCAGACCGGAGTCAAACCGGGGCCAAACCGGTGAGAAATTAAAAATTTTAGGCTTATTAGTATGAAATTCTAAAGGAAAAATTAAAGAAAATTAAATTTTAAAAGAAAATAAAAAAATTGACCCGAACTTGACCGATTTACAGGACGGTTTGCCGGTTTCCGGTCCGGATTTGATAACCCTGGTTTCATGAGATGCAATTGGGTTGCTTATCATTTCAATTTGTACGAGGAGTTTGCATGTCGGTCAACAAAACACACATGCATGTAGGTACACACATATATATATATAAGGGAAAATTGCACAATGGCTTTAAGAAACAGAAAAACTATAAAAACAATCACAATATATGATTCACTATTTAAAAACTCTTAAGAGATTTCAGTGATATAGATTCGAATTGTGAAATCACATATTTGCCTTCATTGATAAGTCATAGTGTTATCATTGATAATTTTATCTATTAACAAGCCTATGTGTCGTATTAACAAATTATAGTGTTACTGTGGACAAATGTATATGTCATATTGATAAATTATAGTGTTGCTGTCAACAAGTGTATGTGCCACCGTCGACAAGTGTATATGCCATATTAATAAGTTATAGTGTTACCATTGACAAATTAATTTGGCATATTGACAATGGATGCAGACATGTAATTCCACAATTCAAATATTCTTTGGAAATTTTTAGATAGTGAATCATATCCTGAGAATTTTTTGATATTTTTTCTTTTTCTTAGGATCATACTGCGATTTTCCCTATATATAACTAGTGATTTGTAATTTTAGGACACATAGAGTTGAGCATTGAAGCACAACAATAATGTTGCATTCATATGACTTAGAAGTCAAGGTTCAAATCATGAAAATAACATTTTTAGTTATTGAGGTAAGGCCGCATATATCAATTCCTTCCAAATGACCATACTTCAATTATATGGTGAAAGCTTTGTGCACTGGGTTGTCTGCAATTCACGAAATTGCTTTATCTAATCCTTAATATAAAATATATTTAGGAAGTTCATTTTGAAACAAGAACTTCCCTATTTTCTTTACCATCAACTTCACTCCACTTTTTTATTTTCACTATCAGATCAATTCTGAACGATTGAGATTTAAAATTCTGTTTAAAATATTATTAGAATATCAAATGACATAAAATGTATATAAATAAATTTAAATTATTAAAATTTGATATAAATACTTTATATTTTTATATTTTATTAAAATATTCTATATTTTTTCTTTTAATTTTTATAAGATATCAAATCTCAACTGTTCAAAATTCGATCTAACGATGAAATTAAAAAAGTGGAAAGAAGTGGACATACACAAGGGAAGTGGAGAAACTCCTCTCTCATTATTCTTCGTCCTAAATATAAGATATATTTTTCATATTTGTTAATTTTTTCTTAATTTACCTCTATTAATGTTTCCTCAACAATAATCAAGTACGAGAGAGAATGGAGGAATTAAGGAAGATAATTAGGGTGTTTTAAAAAACATATGTCATACTAATTAACTTAATTAATTTTTTTAATATAATCCAATTAGATAAATATGTCTTTAATTAACGGGGAGTATCATTTTGTCTTGCATTAAAAGAAATATTGGGACTTGGTTGGGAATAAAATTAAATTACTTGGCCCGAATGACAATAAAAACTTGGTTTGGCCGGGTAGTTGTGCACTCATGTACGCACGTGCTTCAAATTCTTTATAAAAGCCACTTACCTGAGCATGCATGTGTTTGCATCCCATATAAGTCTTACGTTTTCACACACACATTGTCTTCAGTCCAGAATTCAGCATCCAGTTTTCTTTCCAAAACAAGTTTAGTTATTTTTACTTTCTGATTAATCTCTAACATTCCAAGACATGATGTTGGATCAAAAGAATCGAAACGCAGAATCTGGAGTTACCCATATGTTAACGGTGGATATTGTAAATAAATGTAATTTGAGAAATAATATAAAGAAGATGAAGAATATTGTATTACAAATCATAACCCACTTGGGTTTAATCATGATCATCCCTCATTTAAGGGTGACTAACAACAAACCCTAACTCTAGGGGATTTAAGAGAGACTTCCCTCTTTAGAAAGAGAGACTCATATTAACATGTTTCAATATAGTGTGGATTTCACTATCCAACACACTTAACACATTAATCATGACCCTCTATATAGATTAAGGTTTCAACCAACTAATTATTCATTTAATGTCACCTTAATATCTCTAACACGCCCCTTCAAGTTGAACACTCCTTAACTCAAGGTGTTCAACTTGAACAAAACAAACTAAGGGGTAAGGTGAATTAAATTGAACAATTTTTCCATTTACAATATCTTCAAAACATTCTTCCTCTTTCTTTCTCAATGACTGATGCAGGCTTCATTAGTGTCTTGGATCCCAGTGCCAAAATAAAATAAAAAAACCAAAAACTTTGAAGATGCCACGCTGATGCAAATAAGTAATCCAAGTGCCCATGATGTGATGGCAGTCTTCCCTTAGAGAATCCACCACTAACCCGTATGTGTTGTCTCAAACAATTACAATTAGTTTACCATCAAGACTCAATAAAGTTTGATTCACTCATCATAGGAAACAGAAGAGCTTGGAAAGCTAAAATCTCTCCATATATCAAAGTCACCGACTCCACAATCATTATTTGGAGCAATGAAATGAACAGTCCCACTTTGGTCCTCATAAATTTCCACTGCACTAATGCACTACGAACAAAAGAGTAATGTGAAACAAGATACACATCACCGGAGAGAGACTGTTCCTGCACTGTATATGATTAAATTGCCTAATGATGTCATGATATTCACTAGAAAGGCCCCTATAGCGCACACAAGCACAATAGAGGGAAATCACGGCTACAGGCAACATGCTTCAATTCCATTCTCCATTGGCACGATCAGCACCAATAATTGCCCTATGTTACGTTGTGCATTCTTCTAACTTGGTCAAGTGCTAGTACAGATGGTAGAACATGTAAATGAACAAAAGTATTCTAGAGACCAGCCATGTGAAGAATATCTCAACCCCATTTACAAGATAAGCACTTGATCTTTTCGTACTCCAGCTACATCACGATACCATCTCAATTTTTTTTTTCTCATCTCTGAGTTATATCTTCCAAAATAATAAGAATTAATGGTTCGCAGCGGTAGAATCGCAGGGAAAAATCAAGAAAAATCTGAAGCAAGAGTAGAGATCTTCGACGGGCTCTCTAACAGGGTGTGGCTGAACGGCAGATATGAAGCTTCAACTTTGGAAAAGAGCCTCAACAGAAAATGCGTAGAACCAGAAAGGCGAGCTTGCAACGGCAAGAAACTTTCTTGCAGCAGCGAGATCATGAAAGTGAAGTGTTTGCGGCAAGTACAGATAAGAAGGATGGTCGTGCGACAGTGAGAATCTCCTTGTACATTTCCGGCCTTTCAAACGTCCATCGAACATATCTTTGTCGCAGAAGGACGAAGAGAACGGCAAGGGTTTCAGCGAAGCACCTTATTCCATCGCTAGCTTCAATCAGGAAGATAGAGACACGATTGAAGAGAGTGCTTGAATCTTAAAATGTTAATAGAAATCGACGATCTGAAAGTGATCCTGCGGCTGAGTTTTGACGGAATTGTTTAGGGGAAATGGCATGAGAAAATGGTTGAACTCGAGAATCAAGAAACCGAGATTCGCAAGGCTTGAATGACATCTTCTGTGCTCCAATAGGTGGCAGATCAAGAAAGCTTCAGAACGACGTCGCTTAGTCAAGAAAAGGATTGGGCTGTTGTTGGAAAACAAGAATCACATCGGGCTACAATATTTTTGGCCCAAGAACAACAACCAACTTTGAAATCATATAAATAAATGTAATTAAAGAAATAATATGGAGAAGAAGAAGAATATTATATTATAAATCATAATCCACTTGGATTTAATTATGATCCTCCCTCACTTGAAGGTGACTAACAATAAACTCTAACTTTAAAGGATCTAGGAGGGACTTTCCTCTCTAGAGAGAGAGACTCACATTAACCTTTCTCAATATAATGTGGATCTTACTATCTAGCACACTTAACACATTAATCATGATCATTTATATTGACTAAGGTCTCAACCAACTAACTACTCATTTAATATCACTGCCTAATCTCCAACGCTATGTACCTCTTTATTATACCACTTCTGGTTTGTGTTTTGACTTATCTGCTAGCCTTCTCAACTCAAGACATTCTCCACAATTTCACTCTCCTCCAAGTCACACTGTGTTCATGTCTTTCTGTATTCTTGGCCACCTTTTACTTCAAGAGCCGTCCACGAGGTGTCTACTTGGTGGATTTTGCGTGCTATAAGCTGGACTCGGCTCTCATGTGCTCTAAGGAGAGGTTCATGGAGATCTCCAAACAAATAAGAACCTTCACAGAGGAGAAATTGATGTTTCAGCAGAAGATTTTAGAAAGGTCTGGTTTGGGACAGAAGACACACCTCCCACCTGCAGTTTTAAGGGTGCCACCCAATCCATGTATGGCTGAAGCGAGGAAGGAAGCCGAGGAGGTGATGTTCGGAGCCATTGATGAGCTTTTGGAGAAAACTGGCATGAGGGTCAAGGATATTGGGATCTTGGTCGTGAATTGTAGCTTGTTCAATCCCACGCCGTCTTTGTCCTCCATGATCGTCGATCATTACAAGCTGAGAGGGAACATCTAAAGCTATAACCTTAGAGGTATGGGATGTAGTGCTGGGCCTATTTCTATTGACCTTGCTAAACAGCTCTTGCAGGTTTATTGTTCATTTCTTCTTCGCCTAGTACCCACTAACAACGCATAATTAAATTGTTAGCCCAACAAAAAAAAATTCAATAATTATATATCAAAACACAGTAGTACAAAATGGGAACAACGCCCCCATTACCTAATTTCATTAAGACAGTGCAACTAATTTTGGACATATATTTATGCATGTATATGTAGGTGAATCCAAACAGCTATGCGCTAGTGGTAAGTACAGAGAACATAACTTTGAATTGGTACACTGGCAATAACAACTCAATGCTTGTCACGAATTGCCTCTTCCGAATGGGTGGAGCCGCAATTTTGCTATCCAACAATTCTTTTGATCGCCGCTGCTCCAAGTACCAACTTCTGCACAAAGTGCGTACACACAAAGTTGCAGACGACGAATCATACAGCTGCGTCTTCCAACAAGAAGATGATAAAAAAAACATTGGCGTCTCTCTCTCCAAAGACCTCATGGCTATTGCAGGAGAAGCACTCCAAGCCAACATCACCATCCTTGTCCCTTTGATCCTCCCCATGTCACAGAAACTCAAGTGCTTTGCTACTTTGGTTGCTAGAAAATTTCTCAAAATGAAAGTCAAGCCTTACAGGCTGGACTTCACGCTTGCTTTTGAGCACTTTTGTATTCATGCTGGAGGAAGAGCGATTTTGGATACAACGAAGAAAAACCTGAAGCTCAGTGATTGGCAAATTGAGCCATCAAGAATGACACTGTACAGATTCGGGAACACTTCTTGCAGTTCTGTGCGGTATGAATTGGCGTATAGTGAAGCTAAAGGGAGGATCAAGAAGGGTGGTAGGGTTTGGCAAATCGGTTTAGGGTCAGGATTTAAGTGTAACAGTGCTGTGTGGTGTGCCTTAAGGACAATTAATCCTGCAAACGAGAAGAATCCTTGGATGGATGAGATCCATGAGTTCCCTATTAATCAAAATGTAGTAACCAATAGTTATTAAAAAAAATGTAATAACCAATTATAATGGCTGCATGCTAAGTAAGATGTAGAGTGGATGTGATATATAAATGTAATAAAAAGTTAAAAAGTGAGTTAGTTTGTTAGGGAATATAACCATTAGTTACTTTAGGATTAGCTTGATCATTAAGTCACTCTAACTTATAATTGATGTGGAATAATAGTGTTTCCTGAATTCTCTTGCCTCTTTGTTTCTTCCTCTCAGTTCCCTCTATTTCTCCACCTTCCTCTTTCTCTAAACCCTCTGCTTCTTCTCTACTCTCTCTTCTATTCTCTCTTTCCCTCGTTCTCTTTCATGGGGAGTAACGTCCTTCTAAAAAACTACCGATAAATTAATAATTTTAAAATTATTTTCAGGGAATTTCTTTTGAAAACTAACTACGGTAGAAGGACAACCCAAGCAACCATATAATACACTACCATGATTATAAAAACGACCTTATACTATCAATTGATTAATCAAAATACTAATCAATTAAAATAAATCAACTAAAAATTGTTAACTCAAATAAACTCAAAATACTCATAACAAATTTATCATAAGTAAACCACATGCGATCCCACAATCAAATGATTAATTGAAACAGCTAAAAAAGATACAATCATGTCCTATTGTGGCAAGATACATAAATCACCATATAACTTGTAAAGGTGGAGGTGCTCCATATTGCTGACGTAGCTTCACTCCTCTAGAGTGTTTCCGAATGTCCCTCTTCTACAACTCTTACCTGAAAAAAAAATGTTAAAGTAATGGAATGATATCAATGTCTCAATAACCAATTATCCTACCTACCACACACCAACACATACTTGAAAGGTGTCAGGTGGGACAATTACATAACAAATGCCCCCTCCGGTCCTTTTTATAAGCAATTTTTTCTTTTTTGATATTGGTCCTTTTTATAAGCAACTTTCTCCTTTTGTCACAAAAGTCAAACTACTTTTTCCTTTTCTACCTCTATTAAATACACATCTTTATATTTATTATCCCCCACTCACCACTAATTCTCTTTCATCTATTCATTCATTAGACATTCTCTTTTATATTTTATACTCATAATCTCTCATATTTGTTACTCATGCTCTCTCCTATGCTCATTTCATAAATAGGGGCATATTTAAAAAAAAAACATAACATTTTTAACATATTTATTGTTTTTAACCAATTTTAACCGCAATTTTGTTTTACGCAATAAAGATAACAATTGCTTATAAAAAGGACCGGAGGAGTAATACACAAATATATATAATTATAATTATGGAAAACAACCGGCATATCAGACAAACATAATCATGGTACTCAGAACCCTCTCATCAATCTAACTAAACCGCCTTATTTCCATCGACTAAACCCATGGGCTAAGTTATACCCATATCATTGGTCACTCAACAAGCTCACCGATTGTGTGGTGTGGATCAGTCAAAGACCACATTGCATACAATCAGATCGTGGGTTCTCCTTATAGAACTTGTGGGGTGTCGCAACTCCTCATAGAACAAGTGAAGCGTGGTCCCTTATAGAATTGTTGGGACATAGTAACCCCTCATAAAACAAGTGAGGTGTCGCAGCACTCAAAGAACAAGTAGCTAGGCACTACTTGGCCAACCAAAGTGCTCCAAATGGCAGCCTCACCATGTGGTAAAATAATATATATACTTCAATTCTATCCCGACCTTTCCCTCACTCACAATCATATAATAAGCATTTATTATCACATAACTCCAAAACATATTTTCCGAGCGATCATCATGGCAGATAAATGAATCAAATAATGTTGACATAATATACAAAGTCCCACAAGGCTAACAGCTTAGTAAATCATATTATAACTCAACTCGTATCACATTATTATAAAAAAAATCATTAATATTATAATTTTAAAAATACTCACAAACACATGCCAGGATGCACAATAGATAGGAAAGCCAATTAGTTGTCACCGGAGTTACCAAAATGAGTCTCAAATACAACCTCGTGCTCAAGAATGCCCACTTTAACGTTTAATCTACAATTTAATGATAAATGTTAGATCTCTTTATTACTAGGGTACGATATAAACAAAATTTGAGCTTCTAATTTTTACTATGGGAGAGTTCACAGTTAAATTGACAAACATTATATTATAGATTGAATCTTCATTTTTGAAGATTAGCTCTAAATTTCGTCAACTATAAAAATCCTAAACTCATAAGATGTAATTACTAATTTATTTCTATACTCATACTCTAAGTTCTAAATTCTTAAATTTGAGAAATATTTATGAAAAGAGTTATAGAAATATGAGTAAATTTGAGGGCTTAAATAAACCTAGAAGTTGAGTTACAACAGACGTAGCTTACAAGTAGAAGAGACGCTCCCCTTTCTCTCATGGCTGTGGCGGGAGGAGATACTTTGATGGACCGTGGCCCATTAGCATTGTGCCATCCATTTTCTTATTTTTTTTTTAACTATCATTCGAAATCTTGTATAATTTCTTTTACCCAATAAATATTAAGTCCATAAACTTTTAAATCTTTAAATACTGCTTCGCAATATTTCTTATAATTGTTTTTAAAGATTCTTATAAAAATTTAAAAGACCAAATTTAAATAACAAACATCTCTTATAATATCTAGATAATTACGATCTTTTAAGTGGAAACTAATTTATCTATTTATTTATTTTTCTTATTCATATATTTATTTATTTAATGATTTCTTCTACTCTCGTAAAACTATTTTGAGTTTCTAATCTCATAAATTCTTAAATCCTCTCATCATTAAATTTATATATTAATTATTTAAATTTCAGAATATAAATTTGAAATGTTACATACACAATGTCAATTCTGTATCAGAATGATTAGTCAAGCTTTGTGATCCCAATAAAAGGGCATTCAATGCACAAATTAAAAATCCAACTATCCTGATTATAACATAATAAACATCCATCTTTCCTTCTTCTCAGCGGAAACTAATGTTATGTGCCTGGTGGATTCTAGGTCATAGGCCTAATGATACCTATCTCCATGAAAGATAAGCTACGCCAAGGAAGTCACATTGTAGCATTCTCAAATTTCCATTAACCATCGTTACCCAAATTTCCAGTAAGCAACCATGTCCTTAGAAACCATCAAGACCTAAGCTAACATAAATATTAGGCCGATAATTTCCGTCATATACTGTAAATCATGATTGAAAAGCTGTTTTGAAACCCTAATCACTGATTCAAACAAGCTATAAGTTATTTGACCAATAAAATAAAAACACCACCTGAACTGCTAAGAACTCTGAAAAAGCCAAGCAGAGATGATAAAGAAGAATAATATGGAAACAAGCTTAAACTTAAGTTATCCAAGTGAAAGAAATTTAACACCGTATGAAAAATTTATATTAACAGAATGCTGTCAGCAAGCGGACTGCCGAATGCGTGAAAACATACGCTTATTACTTCTACACATCCCCCAACCGAACCACAAGATATGCACATTATTGCAAACTATTTATTCATTCCAAAAAAATTATATAATTTAAGGAAATGAAAGGTTCAGCAACTTACCAGGGATATATGAAGCCATCATTGAACTCCAAGACACAACATCTCTAACAGACATTTCATCGAACGCCTGTGTTGCAAGCTAAATGGGGCCACATTCAACGTACATATTCAACAAAGTATTGCCTAGGTACCGATCAGAATCAAAAGCCGTCTTCAGAGTCGTCGAACCAATGAGAGGCGGCCACAAGCTTGAAGGACGAGAGGATAGGTAAAATTGTGAGGTTGAAGACCCAAACATGGCAAATGACAAAAGAGCTTGACAGATTCAACTGGAGGTGAGCACTTTGCAAATGCTCTGATGATGATGGAATTCCAATCAAAAATTGGGGGAACAGTGGATATGTTGTCGAACACCAATTTGAGGATGAGAGAGTGAAGTGAGAGCATGCGGATAAGACAATCTGGCTCACTAATTAATTCGTTATCATGATCGAGCGCGGATTTGAGGATGATACAGTGAAGTTGGAGGATACGAGAATCAGTTCTGGATGATGAGGGTGCGGATTCGGCGGAATACCCTGGCGACGGATCCGGTTTCCAGCTTATCATCATTTTGACGAGCATGAAAACTTATATCATGTTCAGATTTAATTTTTTTAATTGATGTTTTTTAAATAAAAAATTATTTTTTAAAAGATATTAGTTAAGATATTATCTTTATTTTAGATTATCTATCTATTAAAATAATTTTTTAAAAAAAATAAAAAAATTAAATCTGAACCGTCCAAATGAGAGTAGCTGTTCCTTAGATAAGTAATGGAGTTGGTTTCCCTGGCGAGAGAGTTACTTCTTCTTCTTGTTTCTTTCTTTTTTTTAAGTGCAATTTTGAAGTTTTCATCTAAAGATAATTTTGTTCTATAAGTTTTTTTAGAGGCAATTTTATCATGACTGTTGTCCCAATTAATTTCAATTGTTAGTTAACCAAATATATTAAAGTAAAAGTTTACATATCATCTACATCATTTTTATTAAGGTGCAAATTTGTTCAACAAATTTTAAATCTAACTTTATATGGACTTGCGGAGAAAATTTACATCTTAGTAAAAATGACGTAAATGACATATGAATTGTCAACTCAGCACATTTAGTCAAGTAAGATCAAAATTAATTAGAATAACGATAAAAAAAAATATCAGTTTTTTTACACGGCCAAAATTTCCCGATAACCCTTTATTTTTTCAAACAACAAGTAGGAGATCGCCTTATCTAACGTTATTGCATTTGCATACTTTAGGAAATGTGGTAAGAGAGTAAACCATCTTTTATTGCACAATATTAGCCAACTTTCCATGTCAACAAGGCAACAATACAGTAACACTTTGTATTTAAATATAAGTCATTTGTATATAATTCTTACATATCAAAAACTGTATTAAGTATATAAAATTTTCTACATTTGCTCTTAATAAATTTTTTATCTCTCACTACTTTACAAATGATTTTTATACATCTCTTCTCTTTCTCTCTTTTCAATGACAGAAAATCATTAATTATTTTACAAATAATTTATATTTTTAACCAAATTTTTTTCTTTACAAATGATTTATATTTAGACACAAGGTGGTATCCAGTGCAAGTATATAAACAAACAATGAACGAGGATTCCCTATAGGTTCATCTACTTATATCACTGGTTAGCCTACACAAGACCACGATACCATAAAATTCATTTTAACTTATTGTTAGTACAAGCAAACCCTATGTATTTACATTCTTGGAACTTCTAAAATAAATTCATAATCAACTATAATCAAATGTGAATTTTAATTAGCACTCGAAAAGTGTGATTTAATTATATGAAAGTCCACATAGAAAATCCAACACCACAAGCTAGGTACCATATAGAAAATCCATAATCGCAAAAGTGTATATGTAGAAAATCTACTCATCATCACTTATAGTATGTTTGGATTAGTTTATATAGAGTTTATAAGTATTTTTTACGTAAATAGAGATAACATTCTTCTCACTTATTTATCTCGTATATTGCAAATAAAGACTGAACAATTATTTTTAAAGACTCCAATAATTATTTCAAACAAACACTTAGTATCACACTATTCCCATGTATATAGTCTCATAGGATATATATATATATATATATATATATATATATATATATATATATATATATCACACTATTCGCATGCATAGAATCTGAATGCTGGGATTCTCTTGCTGCATCTATCTCACCCAAAAAAAAAAAAACAGCAAGGTCTTAGGTAGGTGGCTGCATGAAATTTTAAACAAAAATGGCTAAGTCTACCACAACCGTCAACCAGATGTTGACTTCAAAAACCATCCTCTTTCTTCATTCTTACCCACCACCTCATATATATGCTTTCTCCTACCCAACACCCCCCTCCACTTAACACGAGTATATTTCATTTCACGTTGTAATTATTTTAATTTTAATATAATTACTAAAGTAGTATGATCCATTATTCGTTTTCATTATCCCTGACTCTAGATAACTTGACAAGTCCCAAACAAAGCCAGCCTAATATTCTCTTCTTCCGAGAAAGTAAGAATACTCTAAAGATGAGATGGCTTATTTTGAAAAGTTTCACTGTGTACCGTTGGTGTTAATAAAATATTCTAATCAATATTAATGGATTATGTTGGTATTGAGGTTGAAAATCCTATCACATGTCACGTGTTGAAATATGACAACATTAAATGGTTATGCTGCATGCTGTTGATAAAATATTCCTAATATTGTGAAGTCCCACTCACATATATTTCAAGCTTTGTTTTTGAAGTTATTATAAAATGACACTTTCTAAGAATTTTTTAACTAGCCGATTAACCCCTTTTTATATTATTATACGATTTCACGTACATTCTCACCCATTTTCTGACCAACAAGACCAGCTAGGTGAACACCCCTCTCTCTTTAGGCATAAAATTATAATATGATCCCTGCTCTCCTTTTATAAGATTTAAATCAAAACTAAAATACGTTATTTAAGAAATCTGTTAGAATTAATTGAAGGTAATAAATATGAAAGAAATGTACTTTTAAAATATGTTATTATTTATTTATAAGAGGATAAGTAAAAAAAAAGTGAGAAGAAATATGAAAATGAATGTGTGGGAGAAAAATAAAGAGAGGAAATAGAACTAATTAGGGGTAAAATTAGTAAAAATACATTTAGTGTTCAGACAATCTCAAACTAGATCTTATAAAAAGGATCACATTAATTCAAAATTTTGGATTTTATAAAAATGACTAAAGGAAGTATAAGTTTATATCATCTCTTACTTATATTTATTATAAGACATTTTCAACTATATCGTCAACATTAAGGAAAAACAATTAATTTACTAAATTTTTCTTAAAATTTAAAAGATATAATCTTACCCCTATTAAAAAGAGAGGAAACACAGGGTTTGAGGTACTATATAAAAAAATTAAATTATAATTAAATTCTCCTTCTAATTAGTAATTTGTAACATAGATAAAATTAAAAAATGTTACTATTAATAACCTTATAGGTTATAGGTGACTCAAATTTGAGACAATAAATTTATTTTAGACGGCTTCCTATACTAAGAATTAGAGGAACCACGCGTGAAAAGTTCAAAATACTTATCTTGTTCAATTTATAAGATAAAGAGAGAAAATGTTTTATGATTTTACTCTTAATTTATTATGTAAAATTGATTCTTGTATAAATTGAATAGGGGTAAAGTTAAAGAATTGTTAAATTTTAAAGTGAAATGAATGGAGTTTAAGGATTTTTTTAGTTCCGGAAAATCATGTTAGAATTTGAAAGTGACTTATAAATAAGATTAGGTAATATATATACTAGTATTAATATTACTCATTCCGGTCTTTTTTATAAGTAACTTTTATTCTTATTGCGCGAAACGAACTAACGGTTAAGATTAGTTAAAAATAATAAATGTGTAAAAAAAATCATGTTTCTTCTAAATATACCCCTATTTATGAAAAGATCATGGGAGAGGAAATGTGTAACAAATATGAGAGAATATGAGTATAAAATATGCAAAAGAATATATAATAAATGAAAGAGAATCAATGGTGAGTGGAGGATAATTAATATAAAGATGTGTATTTCATAGAGGTAGAAAAAGAAAAAGTAGTTTAAATTTTAAAACACATGGAGAAAGTTGCTTATAAAAAGAACTAATCTAAAAAAAATTAATTATAAAAAGTACCGGGAATGAGTAATTGAGAAGGGTACCAATTAGGATAATGGGGTCATTATTAATATTACTCCCTCAGGTCCTATAAGCAATTTTATCATTGATTGCACAAAACGAACTGATAGTTAAAAGTAATAAGTGTGTAAAAAATGTCATATTTTTTTCATATATGCCCCTATTTATGAAATCATATAGATAATGTATAGAAAATATGAGAGATAGTAAAATATATTTTCTCAATGCTTTGTTGATTTCATTCACCTAGTGAATTCTTTTATCTCTTTCTCTCTCCTGAATATAATTCTTGATGTGTGTAATAATTAATTATAAATAATATATACTTAATAAGGGTAAAATAGGAAAAAAAGAGCTTACATTTTCAGACACAAAATAAAAGTTTTTTATAAAAAAGATCAATCCTATAAAAAAAACTGCTTATAGATAGAATCGGAGAGATTATATTGCAAGTGATTGAAATTAAAGCTTTTATGTCGCATCATAAGTTATTTCTTTATTGATTAAAGGGATAAGCCAGTTATAATTTGTTGTTCAACCACTCCTAATCGCCGTCAGAAACAAATCGACACATGTGTACAAATTACAAACCATCAGGATTATCTAAAGATCTTAAATGATGCATATCATTTAATTTAATTAATTAATTGAGATTCATTCAAAGCTAAAGATATTTACGTGATCTCATATTTCCAACTACCGCAAAAAAAAAAATAATAATAATAAAGCAAACATCATTAATATTAAATAAAACGCATACAACTCTGGTTCAATTTATAACTCTAGTGTTTGGGGAATAAGTGTATTTTGTACTTTTTACCTTTATTAATTGCAATAAAAAAAAGAATTTATTTATGTTAAATTTTGGAACCAATCATAAATAAGGGTGAAATTGAAAATTTAGCTCATAGTTAATGAATTAACTAACTCTCCTTATTATGTGAGAATTAGTTAAAAATGACTTATAAATAGAATCAGAGTGATATTATTCACAACGGTAAATTCAGGCAAAAAAAAACACTTGTAAATTAGTGGAGAGTAGGCCTAATAAGTATAAAAACCAACTACGATTTACATTTAATTAGGCGTAGCTGCGGTAAATAATTTTTTTTACTTTGTTACTGGTATTGTTTCTTATTGGTGCATTTTATGCGTCACTGATATGTATTGACTTTGTTTCTTACTGGTAATTTTCGAAAATATGCTCGAAAATTCTCATAAATTCACACAAAAGTATAGAATTTTTTTTTCAGACAATATTTGTGGCTCAAAGGAGGAAAAACACCTCTCATTGAACAAGTTTTTCAGACAATATTTGAGGTTTCAATGGATCGATGACCATGGAAACACTTCAATCTTACTCAGTATTAAGTATATGAGCTATTTGAGTAGTTGGTTTTGGTCCTAATTATATGGCATTATTTTCCTTTGTATCCCATATTTACCGGTTCTCACTTTTCCCAAACTACCTCGCTATCATCTTTCATGAATCACAGTGAATTTACACTATTACAAAAGGGATTTTTAATGTCTATTTTTATGTCTTTTATATGATCTTTTTCAGGAGGACATGTATGTAAGTATCGTTGGAAGTTTTAAAATAGATTACCGTTTTAAAACGGTCGTTGTAAGAGATATACAACTACTATTTTTATAAAAATAGTCGTTGTAACCCTTTTTAAAAAAAAATCTTGTTCAGAACTCAAATTTTGTCTCAAAATGAACTTGAGTTGGCATTTGCACTCCCGCAAATTTTATCCAAAAGCTTGTTCATAATCTTGCAATACTTGGAGAACTCAAATTCTATTAAGTAAGGAACTCGAGTTGGCATTTTAATTTTCGTAAGTTTTATCTAGAAGAGTTAATCAGAAACTTGAATTACCTAGAGAACTCGAGTTTGGAACAAAAACTCAAGTTCTTGTGAAAAAGAAATTTGAATTGGCAAGTTGAACTCCCGCAAGTTTTAATTAGAAACTTAGTCAGAAACTTAAAGTACCGAGAGAACTCGAGTTTGATAGCAGAACTCGAGTTCTAGTCAAAAGGGAACTCGAGTTTGCGACATGAACTCTCGCGAGTTCTTGTTAGAGACAAAGTGAAGAGAAGCTGACAACACTAAAACTCAAGTTTATGTGAAAAACTCAAGTTGAGACTTTGAAAAACAGACAAGGAACTAGAGTTTGGACTAAGAACTCGAGTCTGGAGAAAAATTATTCACACAGTTTCCAGAAAATACTTGAAGTTTAACACAGCTCATACATACATAATTAGTGGGAACTCGAGTGTGCAATGAGAACTCGAGTTTGCATTCGAGTTTACAGCAAGAACTCGAGTTCATTAGTTACTGAAGTAGAACAAGTTATAGAGTTACATAAAACAATATGAATATAGCTAAATGTTATTTACCCATTATGTTTTCACTTGATATTATGCTTAAACATCAAATAACATATATTTCAAGTGTGACACAGGAAATTAAACATTCAGATTACATCTACAATTACGAAGGTCACTCATGGCAAACATCATCATTCAAAGTTCTATAATGAATAACTATCAACTATAATTATAGTTCTATATTTCTTTTAATCATTAGAAATCTGCACTAGTTGACACTCACATACAATACAAATCCTACATTTAAATCATTTCTAATGAATTGGCAAAAAAAAATCATAACTTTAAATCCTTTCCAATGAATTGGCAAAAAAAAAAATCTTTCCAATGAGCAACATTCAAACAAAATTTTAAACTTTTCGTTTCAGATAGTAAACCCTAAATATAATTTCCATTCAACTTCCAAAAATAATAATCAAACAAAATTAAATATAAAAAGGCAAGGAGAAAAACCTCAAGTGCTTTGCAAATACTCTTAAACTCAGGGAAATACTTAATCTTCTAGGCTGTCATTACAACATCAATAACACCCAAGCAAATGTTGCTATTTTGCTCAAAGACTGGAAGTGTTAAAGATTCACGCATATCATACTCTTAAGCATAGACTGAGCATGTTCTTGATTATCAAAGTGAGCCCGAAGAGGAGAGGGGCCGCAATAACGCTGGCAGAGAGGAGGGTGAAGGTCGCAATTGGGGTCGGAGAATAAGCTAGAAGTCGTGTGTGGGGTTGAAGAGGGGGCCAGATGATGTGATTAGAGGTTGGACTATGGCTCAGAGGTGGATCTGAGATGGAGAGGGGTGACTAGGAGAGGAAATACGATTAAGATTAAAATATATCTGAGCTGAGAATATTAGTATAAAATTTTCAATGATTATTATTTAAAACAGTCGTGGAAAATCATATTCCATGATAATATTACTATTCCTAATAATTTTCTTCCAAACTCATATAAACCTTGATTATATTATTCCTAATAATTAATAATCAAGTTTATATAAAGACTACATGTGATTAAACTTGGATTATAGCTTCAACAAGTAAAAAGCACTTTATGTCAGAAAAACTCCAACAGTCATATTTTCCAACAGGAAGAATGTGCTCATCGGTCAAATGCTCTTCATCAAATATAAAAGGATAAGCATTCACGATGCCCATGTGAGAGAAAAAGGGAGTACAAGATAAAATTACTGAAACTCTAAATCCGACTCCATCTCATATACTCTCTGTATTTCCATTCATATATCATTTACTTTAGAGAGAGATAATTTAATTGTGCTTCAATGTTCATCTTAATTTACTTCTGAGAGATAATATTGATTGTAATGTTTTGTCATCAAGGTTGTATCTTTAAGATGTGTAAGGAAGAGTAACTCGGTGTGAGATTTGTAAAAGGTTTCACAAGTGTTCAACTAAACTTGTAGGATTATAGATGCTTCTTTTGTGCCCAGATTAAATAAGAAGAGAGTAGATTAAAAATCTTAGATGGAGCCTAAGGACTAGACATATATCATCGTGGATTGAACCAAACCTGTATAAATCTCAGTCGGTATACTCTCTTATGTTTCCTGCATAGCAAACTTAGCTATTTGATTGTACATCTATGATTGATTAATTTTATATTTATTACTTTCATTTAGATGTGAAAATATTTTTAAAGTTTCTAAAGTTGTTACCTTACACCCAATTCACCCCCTCTTGAGTGTCATCCGGTTCTAACAAAATTAACCTTGGCCAAACTTTTTACATTTTCTCTAATCCCATCTTAATATTCCTATGATATTGACAGTTTATTTAAGAATTTTAAATTTTATTATTTTTTGTTTTTAAAATATTCCGTTTAGGATGCATCCCGTTTGTTTTAATTTTTTTATATGAAAAATCACATAGTTTTAGAATAAATATATTATAAGATTTTTGGTGTTTTTTAAAGTTTTTTAAAATAATAAAAACCTAGAAAGAGGTGGATTTCTAATTATTTATATATTTTAAATGTTATTTTAATTTAGATAACTTTTAGGATAATCTAGTGTATACCAGAAAGAGTATCATAAAAATATAGAGTAGTATATAGATTTTTTTTTTAGTCAAAATATACATGGAATAGTTGAAATGGGGTTAAAAAAGATTAGCTTTGTAACTAAAAATTTATATTTTAATTTTTTGCCCTTAAAAACAGTTATAATTTTTAAGATCTCTATTAATAAATATTTTATTTTTTTGGTCCTCTTCCCAAATTCTCTCTTAACACAATTCTCAGTTTCCCGCCAACGAGCCCCAGATTAATTAAAACTAGCAATTCAGTAAAACCAATTAAAAGTGAGATAAGTGAAATAGGCGCGCCGCAAACATTAACAGTAGAGTATGCAATTTCTGACTTATGTTACTGCTCCTGCACTATTTATAAAAAGAGTGGTTTCTCCGTTACCTTTATCATCAATTTTTTTTTTTCTCATCGTTAAATTAACTTTAAACGATTTAAATTTAATATCTTAAAAATAAGAAAAGACTTTATTAAAAGTATAAAGATATAAACCAGTTATATCAATTCTTAATGATTTAAATATATTTATATATTTTTTTGTTATGTAATATTATAATAATATTTTTATAAGATATTGAATTTTAACTATTTAGATTATAAGGATGAGAATAAAGAAGTAGAGTGAAGTGGATGGTAAGGAAAATGAAAAAGCCATTATCCCCTATTTATAAGGCAAAGAGAATATTTATTTTCCTCATATTTATGAGTCATTTCATTAAATTTTTAATATTAATGTATCATTTTACCCTTTATTTAATATTTTTTTATTTTTATAGGGTATATTATATACTCTCTTCGATCCTATTTATCAGTAATTTTATCTTTTTTAGAGTTGGTCCTTAATATAAATAACTTTTTTGTCTTTCTCAAAATTCAAACTACTTATTCCTTTCCTACCCTATTAAATACATATATTTATATTAATTAACTATTAATTCTCTTTCCTCAAATTATTTATTACTCATTTTCCCTCCTATGCTCTTTTCACAAATGAGAGTATATTTAAAAAATACATGAAATATTTTACACATTTATTATTTTTAACTAATCTTATCTAATAGTTATTTTTGTCCAATAGAAAAAAAAGTGCTTATAAAAAATATCGGAGAGGGTATTAAATAAAAATAAAATTAAAAATTTATCAAATTTTAACAAATTATAGAACCATTTAAAATTATCCCAATTCACGTACGTAAAATAATTTTATTGTGCGCCCACAATATTACTCATATCGGCTTCGTGAATATTCAATTCTAGAAAACCATATGGAAACCTCATCTCATTCGTCACGAGTCATGTGGTCAGCCCTAAATTTTGCCCCTCCTCCTTAATGACCCATGATTCTTGTTTCCCAAGCCACCCAGTTTTAATCCAACTTTGGACTTCCAAACATATAATTTTTGAATAGAACCCTCTAGACATTAGACCATCCCTCCATTTTCAACCCCAACCTCTCATCAACATCCCCTATTAAAGGCCCCACCATCATCCCCAAAATTATATTCCCTCAAAATTTTCCCTCCCTTTCTCCCCCAAAAAAATTAGACCTCCCCACCAACCTCATACACAACAACACTACTGTAGCACAAATATGGGAACCCTGGTTGGGCATGTTGCTCCTGGTTTTGGTTTCTTGTTGATTGGTCTCTGGCATCTCTTCAACCACATCAAACTTCATGTTGTTAATTCCAGGTCCTATGTTTCTCCTCCATGGTTTCCGGCCACTAAGCTCAAGTACCTCGAGCTTCTCCTCATCATGGCCGGCTCTTTGGCCTCCATATCCATGGAGCTCTTCATCGGCCCCGACCGCCACCAGCCCTTCGACCCCGACGGCACCATTCCCTCCAATCATCTCCATAATTTCGAGCACTCTTCCATCTCCATGACATTCTTCGTCTACGCCGCCTTCGCCGTCGTCCTAGACCAAGCCCCCTCCTTGCCGGAGAACGTCAAAGCCGCGCTGACTCAGCTCCTCGGCGCTGTCGCCTTCGCTCAGCAGCTCCTCCTCTTCCACCTTCACTCCGCCGACCACATGGGACCGGAAGGTCAGTACCACCTTTTGTTACAGCTCGTGATCGTCGTCTCTCTCTCCACCACCCTCATCGGAATCGCCGTCCCTAAGAGCTTTCTGGTCAGCTTCGTACGGTCTGTGAGCATATTTTTCCAAGGCGTGTGGCTTGTTGTCATGGGCTTCATGCTCTGGACTCCTGGGTTGATACCTAAAGGGTGTTTTATGAACCTGGAAGAAGGTCACCGGGTTGTGCGATGTTCCGACGACGAGGCTCTTCACCGGGCAAAGTCACTGGTTAACATTGAATTTAGCTGGTACTTGATTGCGATCACAGTGTTCGCCATGTCTATGTACTTAATTATGGTCAAAGTTTATGGTGGAAAGCATGAGTATTTCTCTCTCGGGGTAGAGGAAGAAGACCAGAGCGAAGGGTCAAACGACGACGTTGAGTCGCAAAAGGAAAGGGCACTTGAAAACGCCCAAAGCTTTATCCATATGGGAAAGGCCTTTTCATCCGTAGACATGGAGAGGTAGGGGCAAGGAAATAGTAATTCGAGGAAAAAAGAGGGAGATGGCAAAAAGTGGGGCCGTACATGTGTAATCAGCGGGAAGTGTTGGGGCCCACCAGGGTGAATCTGGTCATTAAATTATTTATGGAGCTAGCGAAAAGACGTATGGCGTAGCAAACTGGTTCATGTGGGTAGTTTCATATTTCATGGGTATAGTTTGATATATTTTTTTATTTTTTATCTTTTGCTTGCTTGGAATCCTGTTGCTTGGCTTGTATTCTCAAGTTGGGAATTGAGTTGGCTTATTGTACAGTGATCTGAAGAAGTGTAATGGTTTAATTTCTTTATTCTGTGTTACTCGACTGCTATTCTATCGTCAATTAAAGTGATATAATGCTTTTGAGTAGTTTTGTAATTTGAATGAATATATAATTTCATGATCAAAACACTTGTGATTGTTATATAAACATTACGCATGAAAATGAAAATATTGTTTTACAAGAACTCTAAAACTCAGAGCTCTGAATTGATAGAGTTAAGTGGGCATATTTTGGATTTGAATTTCGGTTAAACTTGATTGATAATGGTCATACCTAAGCTATACGTCCCTCGTTTTTCCCTTAAAATAATACTAAACATATGGGAAGCAACATTAACAGATTGGCTTGCTTATCTTTTTAATATGTACGAGGTATTTGCGTGTCAAAGTGGGAGAGCCAACAAACCCACATGCATGTTCGCCCATATTTCCTTCTGTCCAAAATAGGGATCATCTTCTTTAATTTTTTTTTTAAACATAATACTCTTTGGTTCTATTTATGAGGTTCATAAAAAATTATCGTATTTTTAAGTCGTTTTATTAAATTTTTTTTATAAATGCACAATTATGTAATTCATTTATTATTATGTAGTCTTTATTCTGATGGGG
Source organism: Albizia julibrissin (assembly GCA_037074505.1). Lineage (NCBI taxonomy): Eukaryota > Viridiplantae > Streptophyta > Magnoliopsida > Fabales > Fabaceae > Albizia > Albizia julibrissin. Next base: position 10,774,783 of record CM073482.1, read on the forward strand.
TATTGTGTGTGATATTTTATATATTAAATAGGGATAAAATTGATAAGTTATTAAATTTTAAAGTATAGTTGATATTTAAAAGTTACTTAGTGTGTAATTAATTTTTTTACTAAATTTTATCCTATAATTAATGATTAAATATGATTTCTTTTATTTTTCTTTTTGTTACAAAATTTTATTAACAACGTTGGCAGTAAGAAAAAAAATATTTAATAAGTTAACAGTGATTTCTTCATTCCCACGAGGTGGTTGTTTGTGACGTGGATTATATGAAATTTGTGATAAGTAAGTTTAGACGATATATTAAACAAATTTATAATATATATATATATATATATATATATATATATATATATAGGATTGTGTTGTAAGTGCACATGAATCCCGTATTATTTTAACGCCGGTCAGAATGCGTCACCTTTAAAATATTGTCCTCGTATCTCAATCCTCTTCTTGCCATGTAAGAATTATATTCATCTTAAGGCCCCAAAAAAGCAAGAATTAGATTCGCTGGTTTCAATGTATGTATATATTTTAGGGTTTAGGAATAAAAATATCTATAATTTTTTTTTAAAAAGTATACCCAACATCATAAATTTTTTTTAGGTGTAAAAATATATATGAATTTCTTAAAATGAGGTAAAAATGTCTCACACCGTTAATTGGTACAAACGTTTATTTTATAGGATCCACATTATTATTTTTTGAGGTGTAAAAATACCCATGAACTTTTCTCAACAGTACACCCGACACCATAAATTTTTTTGGGTGCAAAAGTGCCCATGAATTTCTCAAAACGGGAAAAAAATGCATACACCGTTAATTTATACAAATTTATATTTTATGAGACCCATATTATTTATTTTTTAATGATTATTTAATTTTTTTAAACAAAAAAAACTCTCCACCCCCTTTCTCTCTTCCCCACCACTTTTCCTCTAATTTCCCATAAGACCCTCCCCGCTTCACTCTGATAATTTACTCTTTGTCGCTCTCAATCTCTCCATAGAACGTCATCTCTTTTCACCTCATAATTCTTTGCCAACTTAGGCCTACTCCTCTAAAGAATAACCATATTTCTTCATTTAATCAAGCTAATAGAGCATCAAAATAAAGAAGCCTCAAAGTCGCTGACCACAAATCACACATTAGTGTCGTGTCACCTATCTCTAATATCTTTAAGAGTTTGATTATTTGAATTCAAAAGAAAAAAATTGTTGCATAGTGTTATGAGTCTTACATCGAGAAATTTCACAAGTATAGTGAGGTTTTATAAGTTCGAGGGACTCTCCCTCCCAATAGTCTAGTCTTTTGAGATAGGCTCTCCCTTAGGCTTTTAATCATCACATTGGTGCTTTTATTAAATGTACACTAGAAGTCTAAAACGTGGTAAAGAGTTTGAGAATGACAAAGAGTGAATCGTTGAAGTGGCAAGGATCTTACGGGAGATCAGAGGAAGGAGGGGTGAAGATTTTTTTTTTACAAAAAATTAAATAATCATTAAAAAATAATAATGTGGGTCCCATAAATAAAAGTTTGTACCAATTACGATTTGTGCATTTTTACCCCATTTTGAAAAGTTCATTGGCACTTTTGCACCTAAAAAAGTTTATGGTGTTAGATGCACTTTTAAAAAAAAATTTATGGGTATTTTTACACCTCAAAAAATAATAACGTAGGCCCCATAAAAAAGATATTTGTACCAATTAATGGTGTGATTATTTTTGCCTCATTTTAGGAATGCATCGGCATTTTTACACATAAAAAAAATTTATGGTATTATGTGCACTTTTAAGAAAAATTTATAGGTATTTTTATATCTTAACCCTATATTTTATATCAATTTAAACAAAAAAATGAGTCCTCGAGTTTGATTTCTCATTGTATTAATTATATATCTTCGGGGAAAATAACGATTATTGAATGAATTTTGTTAAACTTAATAATGATGATAGTTTAGTCTTTCGCTATGGCCGCCAGTTTGTTAAATTAATTAAGGGTAAAGGGGTAAAAATGCTTATATGTTTTTTAGAAAATGACACCCAATACCAAATTCTTTTACTTGGAGCTTAAATGCCCATTAACATTTAAAAAGAGAGCTAAAATACCTATCCATCTGCCACATCATCTTTTGTTTTTGGGAAAATAACCATTTTACCCTACAATTTTGTGAAATTTTACAATTTTACCCTTAGCAATTGTGTGACACTTTTAAATTAGTAAATGACCTCCAAAAATTCTGAAATTTTTCAAAATAAAAGTAGACATGATAAGCTTTAATTTGATAGATCAAATGGAATTTTATTTGTTCAAAATGACTATTTTGCCCTTACAATTTTCACAATACTTGAAAAATTGGCAGATTTGTCACAAAACTTTAAAAATTCATATTTAATTGTATAGATATCCAATTGAGGTGGTTCTAAAGCCTATGTGACCCTTATTAAGTCTAGTTTTATTGAAAAATATAAATTTTAGCCAATAAGAATCTCAAAATTCTCAAAATTTTTATTTTTGAAGTCTGCTCCAGAAAAATGTTAAATTCGTTGGGTAAAATTCAAAAATTCATTTCTCCTTGTTAAATTCGCTAGGCATAAGCTAAAGTTGTTGTCAATGTGATTTCCTGTTGAGACAGTCAGATTGTGTGACACTTTTAAGTTAGTAAATGACCTCCAAAAATTTAAAAAAATTTTAAAATAAAAGTAGACATGATAAGCTTTAATTTGATAGGTCAAATGGAATTTATTTGGTCAAAATGACCTTTTTGCCCTTACAATTTTCGCAATACTTAAAAAATTGGCAGATTTGTCACCAAACTTTAAAAATTCATATCTAATTGTATAGATATCCAATTGGGGTGGTTCTAAAGCCTATGTGACCCTTATTAAGTCTAGTTTTATGGAAAAATATAAATTTTAGCCAATAGAAACCTCAAAATTCCCAAAATTTTTATTTTTGAAGTCTGATCCAGAAAAATGTTAAATTCGCTGGACAAAATTTAAAAATTCATTTCTCCTTGTATACAACTCCAAAAATTCTATATGTCCTATTAAATTAAAGCTTATCATGTCTACTTTTATTCTGAAAAATTTTCGATTTTTTGGAGGTCATTTAATAATTTAAAAGTGTCACACAATCTGACTGTCTCAACAGAAAATCACATTGACAACAACTCCAACTTGTGCCCAGCGAATTAATAAGGAGAAATGAATTTTTGAATTTTGCCCAGCGAATTTAACATTTTTCTGGAGCAGACTTCAAAAATAAGAATTCTGATAATTTGAGGTTCCTATTGGCTAAAATTTATATTTTTTCATAAAACTAGACTTAATAAGGGTCACATAGGCTTTGGAACCACCTCAATTGGATATCTATACAATTAGATATGAATTTTTAAAGTTTTGTGACAAATCTGTCAATTTTTCAAGTATTGCGAAAATTGTAAGGGCAAAATAGTCATTTTGACCAAATAAAATTCCATTTGACCTATCAAATTAAAACTTATAATTCCTACTTTTATTCTAAAAAATTTTAAAATTTTTGGAGGTCATTTACTAATTTAAAAGTGTCACCCAATTTCTAAGAGTAAAATTACAAAATTGTAGGTCAAAATGATTATTTTTCCCAAAAAAAAAATGATGATGTGGCAGATGGATAGGCATTTTAGCTCCCTTTTTAAATGTTGATGGGTATTTATACTCCAAGTAAAAGAATTTAGTACTGGGTGCCCTTTTTTGAAAAACATATGGATATTTTTGCCCCTTTAACCTAGTATTTAATTGGAACTTTCTCTAATTTGTTATTTTTTGAAAATTAAAAAATAGAACTGATATTAAAACGTGCAAGGGAGAAGAAGTATCTATTTGTTTAGACAACCGTGCCTTGTACTCAATAGATTTATGGATTGCCCGAATGCGATACGCAACCGGAAAGTGTAAAACGACATGCGGATAATTGCCAGAAAAATGGCAAACAAGTAAGGTCCCGTTTGGTTTGCGGAACACAGGAAGAAGGAAAAGGAAAATTGTGATTTTCCCACCTAGCTGAAATTTAAACCGAATGAATGAAACGGGGTTCCCACAAAAAATGGTAGGAACCATTTTGCAGTTTTTTGTGGGAACCCATTTTGCAGCGGCGGGGAAAATGGAAAAAGGTCTCAATTGCCGCTGACGTGACAATGATGTTGTACAAATACACAGAGTAGTAGAGTGGAATCGAGAAGGCTGGAGCTAGGAAAACACAGGTTGGTGACGAACGAAGAGGGCGAGTTGCATTTTTTTTGTAAAGGCAATCTAAATATGTGATTGCATTAATGCCACCATTTTTTTTAGAATGTGATTATGTGAGGCACAATCATATATGCAAGTTAACTCCTATTTGAAGGATGTACTTGTTTGTGGTGAAGATGGTGGCTTAAAAAAATGCTTAACAAAGTTCACGCCGCCCATAAGCACATCGTGGTTAAGGAGGCATGAATTAGAACGTGATGAGTATATGCCGCTCATGGGTACGACATGGTTAATGCCGCTTTTCCCTTCACTATTGGAACTGTGTAGATACATGTTAACTCAACATTTTGACATTACACATTTAAAGAAATGGTTATGTTGTCCATGACCATATGCAAATAGGCTATTTCATCAAATGTCATCAAATAGGCTAATTTATTAATAAATATTTTACTGTCTTCTCAGTGCTCACAAAAAATTGAAAAATGGCTCATACTATGCATAATTTAGAAACACACACTTTTATAAATTCTTTTTAACAAGAAATTAAGGAGTTAAAACTGATGAATCATATAAATAATTCCAAAATGGATAGAACATGATCTAAACTTTCCTTCTTATTGAATCATGCACGTTTATAGTTAGTGTATTATATGGGGACAACAAAACAACAAAAGAACATGCCCGCTTTTATCTTGATATTTAAATTATGAATTGTAAAAAAGATGAGATAGTAAACAATGTTGGGAATCGTTAATTTTCTAGGTCATAAATAGGTGACGTATGTTTGGGGGCAAAGGGTTGTATGGGGGCAAATATACACTTACACATAATAGACGTGGCAAGACAATTAGACCTCATTTCTGTCGTGAGTTCCAAAATAGTGGGCAGCCCATGAAGAACATAAATCCCTCCTACATAGCTTCTGTCTAAATGGATGCATCATCATTCATAATTGCATCCTTCAATAAAATACAAACAACTAGTTGCTGCAGAATCAAACAGCAACAACGCAAAATGACAAGCACATGCCTTCGACTCCAACCTACCTACAATGTTAAATGTAACATCGACATCTTTATGTTTCTGGTTTTAATAGATGTCAATTTAAGTTTCCAGTTTACGGTGTTACCATCACTGCCCATAAATTACGAGTGGGTAATTGCCAACCATCGGACGCCATTTAACCTTCTTCAATTGTATGTGAAAGGTGGGTGATGCATGGTTGTTGCATATGCCATGGTTAGCCCATGTTGTAAGTAGTGCAACCACAGCATAAAGGTATAACGTACTTTGCCATGGTTACGCCCATGGTTTCTCATACTTTCAAATGTCTTAACCGTACTTTGTCTAAAGGTATAACATGGTCAACGTGTATATGTATGTAAGCATTCGCCTAGTGGTTACCCCATGAGCATAAGCTGCTCCCACAACAACGTACTCACTCACTTAACTAAACAATGTCATTTATGATCTTCTTGATTCCCGTTCAAAATTAAATTTGAAATGTCTTAAACATAGGTTGTCTATATGCATAAGGTGGTCAATTTGTAATGTTTTAATGAAGACCTTCACCTAGTGAATGTGGGTTAAATATGTGATATTGCTTATAGAGGAAGTGGGTTTGCCCGTATGTGTTTGGTGGGTGTGTAACGGTTAATAGCAAAGTTAGAAAACTATAACGTAACCATGACGTTTACATTAGTTAAATTAGACCACACAAAGTAGGTGTAACCATATATGGGTGATGATAATGTAATGGTTAAGAGTAAAGTTGTTTTGGTCATACGCAACCATGAGCCACCCATCACACGCATGTGGTTAAAGTTGTTTTCATTCATTATGTATGGTCACGAGCAACTGGTAGACATCTCATGGTTATTGCTCTGTTATATTATAAGAAAACAGGGGCAAACAGAGTTCACTTAAGGGGTAATCAACGGGTGTAACCACGTGTGATGGAGAGAAGAGAAAGTTTACTTAAGGAAGCGAGAAGAAAAGATGAAGAGGAAAATGTACGAATGAACAAGAAGATTTTGGCATGAGAACTCCTACATGTGGTCGAACTAAGTATTTCTTAGGTGAAGTTGTCTTGATCTGGCAATATCAAAACTAATTGATTTAGCTGCCCAGTATTATGCATTAATAATACCGATTTCCATGTCAATAAATAAATAGCAGTTGGTGTTGAAGGTAAGAAAGATGTTCAGACCTTAAAAGCAATATAGTGATGGGTGATATTAGTCAACTAAATTGAGCATGAACTTTGCTTCTTTTGTTCAACTATAAATGCCAAAAGTTGAACATGTCAGTGATTTCGTTGTATATTCAGAGATAACGAATGAATGACTAAAAATATTGAACTAAAACATTATGAAAATTAAAAAAGGGAACGTGCCTGTCCACTAAGGTCACAGATTAGCTAGGAACTAACAACAATTGATAACAATATGCATAAATCCCTGAGCAATTTGTTTTGTCAATCCATCCATGAATTTTAAGTTTACTGATGGATTTAGTTGCACAGATGAATTGGAAAATATTTATTAGCTAATGTATTAATTTTTGAATTCAAATATAAAAAGGAAAATATATAACACTTGCATAGTCACAACGATCACGGCCCAAGAAGAAAGAATCAATGAACATTTTAATTAACAGTCAAGGAGCTTCTAAAAAGAACCACCATAGGCAAAAATTCAAATGTTTACGCACATTTAAACTTAAGTTTCTTGGGTTAAATTTAAAAGTGGAAACAAAAGTTTCTTTTTTTTGTTTTGGAATCATGATAGAGAGCAATGTGGAAAATTGGAAACAATGAACGAACGGCTTTGGATTTAATTACCAGTGCGGTCTAAGATAGTACACATGTAGTAAACGTAGGTTAAATATGTGATGTTGCATATAAGGGAAGCAGTCTTACCCATATGTGTTTGGTGGGTGCGCATTGGTTACAAAATATCGTGTCTAAGCAACAGTGCGTACGGGTGTGTGGGTTTTTAGCCTTTAAAATAAAGTTTTTAATATAGGGGCAAAATAGTCTTTTGATCATTTTTCTATCTCATTTTCTTCTAATCAGAGAAAAACTTTCTTATCAACCCATTTTCTTTTTTAGTACGAACCAAACACGTTAGTGGTAAAATATTTTCCCTTCCTTTCCATTTTTTTCCCCTATTTCATTTCTATTCTTACATTTTTTTTAACCAAACGGCCCAAGGAGACAATTATATTCATTTAATAGGATTTTGTTAATTACATTAAAATCTGTACGGCCCAAATAATTTTAAAATTTATTAATTATACGTACGATCAAAAGTCATTTCATACAGCTTTTTTTAGAAAAAAGAAAATTAATGACGAAAGATTAGTTCATTGAAAAAGTCAAAAGAAGGTATTTAATAATTTATACCGATAAGAAAAACGACAAGGATGATGGCGGATTTGAAAGTAAATATTATTTGATCCGTAAAATTTAAAATGGTCGGCTTGAAATACTTTAAATGGTGGAAGAGTTTTACTGTTGCTTTTGAAGTCCTCTACTCAACTTCAATTTAATCTAATGTTTGTTTGAAATACAGATTGAAGTCTTTAAAGTAACTTTTTAATTATGATTTACAATATATAAAGTAAGTATGTGAGAAAAATATTATCTCGACTTATATATATAAACACTTTTGAGATCCCCAATCAATATCCCAAACATACCATGAATTTAGTTTTACTTATATTTTAAATAATTTTTTGAGGTAATAAGAAGTAAAAGTGTGATTGAAGTTTTATCTCCTATAATAGTTTTTTTTTAATGTGGAGGCAAACAGGCAATCAATTGTGGGTAAGCATATCTAGATACAAGATGATCAAGTCAAGAAAAAAGTACTTCACTCACTTCAAAATACTTCCTCCCATGCAAATTATAAACTTTAAAAGATTGATTTATAATCAGAAAATAACTAAAATTAGTAAAGAATATTAAATATTTTTTTTAATTATATACTTATTTATAAAGACTAAAGAGGATAAGTGAGAAATTTAATAAATGCAAAAAATATAATAAATAGGTAAAGTTAAAAAAAGAATGTCATAAATACTTTGTCAAACTTAAAATGAAGTTTATATTTTAAGACGGACATATTTTCAAATTTAAAGTTTATATTTAGAAATAAATAGAGTCCAAATCACTTTCAACCACCTTACGAAAATCAAGAAAATCCAGTTAAGTTATTAATTCTATTTTAAATTGGAAAAAAAATTCTAACACTACCCATACTCAAATATGTCCCACTTCTCTCATATATATATATATATATATATATATCTTTCTTGATATCCTATACATACCACTCATATCCACCCCTAAAATTGAAAAATAGTACTAAAGATCTTTAATATAAAATATAGTTTATAATTTTAGATTTTATATTAAGAAGTAGATATAGGAGTCGATAACTATCTTTGTGACTTATGCTCTAAAGTAATTATTTGTTTGAGAATGCTTTCTATAAAAGTGAGGTAATTTCATTTGCAGACCAGAGGCCACAACTTGTTGAGGTGTATCATGTCATGTAATCTCAACAAAATATCTTATGTGTGCCACGTCATATCATTAACAATATTTGTCTGTTTTTAGTACCTAATTAAGGATATTCCATGTTCTTCACCTTATGTATTTTTTAATATTTAAATTTAAAATTTAATTTAAAATCATAATAAAAGCATGTGCCCACAATAAATTAGTTTTCCTAACTAATCCCTGATTAGTGGGTGTGATATTTCTTAATAATGAATTTGCTATGAATATAAATATTCTCTCTGGTAAGGAACGCCGCTTATTTATTTGAGCTTTCTTGCAAATGTACAGCCCAATATACTTTAATATATTAATATGTAGTATGAGAAATTCTCTTAAAAAGTGACAAGTAAATAAAATCACATGGAAATAAAAATAATACAAAAAATTACAGGGACAAAATCGTGTATCTTAATAAAATATCAGCATACTCGATTATTAATAATATAAAATTTATATTGCTTCATGTCACATTTATAATAAGTGAAAGCTCTAAGAAATATATTTTATTTTTTTTATTGAAATCTATTGATCTTTTCCTAAACTACTACAATTTCAAATTTTATTACGAGAGAGGACCACACACACACATCAATTGGTTAATGATTATGCCAGTAAAGCAACCAACACCTTGAGTAAAGTTTTGATCTGAGATTTATAAAATTAAAAACAAAAAAAATAATCACACTAACCTAATTATCTATGAAAACAGCTCAATAATTTTCTATACAAAATAAACTTTACAGAATAGATATTTTAATACAATTAGACAGCTTAATTTACCCAAAAAAAAAAAGGCTGCTTAAAAATTCTGAATATGTTATTGGTAGTTACGAAAACAAGATATGTGAGCTTATTAGTAGCTTACAAACCAAGTCTGTGATACGAAATGTTTGGTTAAACTAATATTAGTACAATAATAAGAGAAGTGGACAAGGAAGGAAATTTCGAATTTGTGTGTACGTAACGTAATAACAGAGTTGCAACGTCCATAATGGGTTGCTTCATTTGTTTCATCAATACATCTCTTTCCTAAATACCAACGCATACGACGTAGGCGCTTTCTCCATCTCAACTTTATCTTCCTCTTTTAGTTTTTTACTTATTCTTTTTTTTTTTTTACCCTTAAACAAAATCTCTGGTATTTGATATTAATAACCATGGTATTAAAATTTAAACCGATTTGATGGGTCAAGAGTTTTGATCATCATGTCGATTGTATTGGATTTTTAATAACAGTTGATCATATTTATACTTTAGTAATTCTGTTTTGTTGGTTATATGTGATTCTTACATATATGTTCTATACATATTTGTGGATTAATGTTGTTTTATTTAAAAATTATTTTTACTATGACGGGTTTAATCTTGAGTTAATCCCAATTTGAGCCTTTGGTCCTTTTGAATCATTATTTCAATCGGTTTATTGATCAGTTTCATTTTTAATTCTTTGTTAACAACTACTTCTCAAGTTGTAAGAATTCAACAACTAATATGTAGTTAGTAAGAAAAATAGTTGAGTTAGTTATTTAAAAAAAATGTGTTGGTTTTTCTAAAGTGGATTGAAGTCTTAAATATGTGCAGCAATAAGGATAATTTGAAAAATAAGTATATAATTTAAAAATAAAATAGATTAAAGTCTTAAATTTAATATTAAGGTAAAACTAATCCAATTTGAGTACCTCTTTGACCATAAATATGAGTTAATTCTGTATTTTTATTTACAAGATTTGAAGTGCGACTCATACTGTCAATGCATGAATAATTGAAGTATGACTTTATAACGTTATGTGTATGTATAGATATATAATTAGATTTTAAATTATCTTTATACAGTTAAAAAAATATAGTTCTCTTAACAAAAAAAATGTTTTTTATAAAAAATAAAAGAGTAAAATACATTGACTACCTTTCTATTTCATCTAAATTAGACAAACCTCCCCTTTATTCGTATATAGACATCCTTTAAAATTAAAATGTATGTAAAAAAAAACTCCCTTTCATAAGTTGACTATTAAATTTGACTATTAAAGATTTGCTTTAACCAAAATACCCCTCTTTCAACAAATGAATAGACATTTATATTTGTCTAAAAATATTTTTTTACACAAGAAAAAAAATAATTCCAATACATATATGTTCAAATTTTCCAATATATTATAAAATTTATAATTTTTATTATATTATAAAATTATAAATTTTTAAAATTTGTATCATATTTATATAAACTTATTTATTTAGTATTTTTTAAAATGACTGAAAACATATTTGAAAGGCACATTTTCATTGATCATATGTTATGAATAATGTAAATTTGAGATATTATATAAATTATATAAATTTTAAATTTTAGTTTTTTAAATAAATTTTTTCACAAATATTTATAAAGAAGTTTATTTAAGTAAGCATCTATTAAAACAATTAATCATATTTTTAATAAATTTTTCTATGTTGCATCAATTAAATTAAGTCTTTAACTCAATATAAAAAAATAATAGACAACTATATTGCAAAAGTAGAAAATAAATTAAGAAAAAAAAACTCTTAAATTACTTAAACAATTTGAACCAAAATTAGAGAATTAGTAATGTTGAAGGGTAAATCAGTAACTAAAATTTATTTTAATATAAATTTTAATTAAAAAATAAAAATCCTTAATGGAGTTAGTGATTTGAATTTAAGTGTATGTTTTCAAAATCGATTAGAGATCTATGCGATTAAGGTAAAATGCAAGGGAGGTTAGAGCATTTTACTCAAAATAAAATCAATTTTAAGGTTGATTAAAAATGTAAATCTTAAGAAATGATAAGCACGTGAGATGTCTTCAAATTTAAAAAAAAAACACAAGTGAATAATATAGATTGATATTTAATTTTTGGGTTAATGTGCAGATTTAGCAAAGAACTATTTTTCAAAGTGCACCCATCACAACTAACTATTTTAGGGTGCAAAAATAGACATTATGAATTTTTAGGGTGCAAAAGTAGACATTATGAATTTTTTTTGGAGCAAAAATAACAATTTCGTTATCTATTTTGGGTGAAAAAATTGTTATTTTTGCTCTAAAAAAAATTCATAATGTCTATTTTTACACCTCAAAATAGTTAGTTGTGTTGGATACATTTTAAAAAATAATTTATTTCTATTTTTACATCTTAACCCTTAATTTTTTGCCAGAATAATATAGATTGATATATCCAACTAAACATTGCATGAAATTTAAATGGGATTAGATTGTTTCAAACATTAAATCAAGAGACTCTAATCCCACCAAAAAAAAATTATATAAAAGATGATCCTTCACGAAATAAATTATCATTGCTATTTAATATTTATGTGAATCATTCCTTAAGTATGCATATATCATGAAAACGACAGTGTAATAGTGCCAATCCTCTAAACTATTTGTGGGATAAGCATAAAAGTACCTCTCGTTTTCTTCCGCCGTGAAGCTTCTTACGTTCTCACATTGACCCCAAAATAAAAATCATTATTAGTTTATTGAAAAACTTTAGAATATTTCTTGTTGTGTCTTTTATTTCAAGAGACAATGACAATGACATTCAATAAAAAAATTTCAAAAAAAGTATGTGTTAAAAAAAAAAGGCGCTTGACTGATTATTACTAATTGATTCACTAATTATTCAACTATATATGCTGGAGTATAAATTTGAATTATTTTGTATTTTTATTTTTTATGTTATTCAAATAAACTTTCCTCAACTAATAACTTCACTTGAACATTCTTCCATTCGATTGGATCCATTTTTTTTAAGACTTTGCATTAGAGCCATTTAGATTTATTTTCCAATTATTTTTGTTAAATATGTGGTTTATACTCAAGATGGTATATTTGAAGTTTGGGGAGTAGAAATTCTAATTCATAAATATTTAATATTGTATTTATTAAAAGTCTTGAACGCACATCAAGTTTGATCATTAATGCTCAAGAATTTGAATCTTTTGTCAGCATGATTATTAGCTCAAGCAACACTTATGTCATACATATTACACGTTCAAAATAAAATACTATCATTATTCTTATATTATCTCTGGCCAAAAAAAAAAAGGATTCTGATATCATCTAAACCTTATCCAACTTTAGATTCCCATACTTTAACACTCAGATAACATTTTTTTATTAAAAAAATCTTTTCTTCTTTAATCAAACTCAAATATGTGATTGATATAATTCCCAAACAGATTACTAATGCTTTTATTCTATTATCACAATAATTTACAAGTTAAAACAGATTGAACTTTTTTTTGGGTGAATAATCTACAAGATTAAAATTTTAAATATGAAAGACCATGAGTGGGACCCACGACAGCCCCAAAGGAATTTACAAATATGGCCTCAAACGTTGTGACAATAGAGAAGACGTGTTATTAGTGGTACGCTTAGGCAGCCTTGCTGCATTGGGCTTCTGCCACCCAAACCTTTCCAGAAACTCCTCAATCAACCTACAATATCAAAATTCAGCCTAAATAATCATAACATGGCATTAAAAAAAAAAAAAAAGGGGGAAATCATATTATATCTCATTGAATATTGAAATAGCGATTAGAACCTAAAAAAAGCAGCTTTTCAATCGTGATTTACAGTATACGAGGTAAGTACGTGAGAGGGGTGTTATCTCAACTTACGTGCATAACCACTTATAAGTCTTTCAATTTCCCAACCAAACAAGCTTATGAAATTGAAACAAACTTCAATATGAGCCTTTACAAAAAAATCATTGAACTTGATTAAAAAGCAAATGTTGAGTCTCAATGAAAGTAACACCAATCTGGTGGGTTAAAAGACATATTACTCACATGGCCTTTTCCAGTTATTCTTAATATTTTTTATTGTATCATTTAATCACTGATTATACAGTTAAGCCTTAATCTGAAACGGAAATAAACAAAAAAGGAAATCACTAAAGACAAAGCAACTCACATGCTGCAGATGGCCTTTTGAGATGAAGCTAGCTCGCGGTCTGGGAAAGAATCTTCCAAACGGAAACTTAACCAGACATAAAGATCCAGCACCTTTAATTTTGGCACAACATCAAAGTGATTCAAATGGATTAGTTCAACAAAATCAAACTACAATCACTTTCTATGAACTTCATGCCAACTAAGAACAAAGCAGACATACCACATGGTGCAATATTTATATGGCCCTCGTGCCAATATACACCAAATTAATATTGGTATTTCTGAAGTGTCACGGTAGGACAGCCTGTGCGTGCGTGCTTGCGTGTGTGTGAGACATTAGATCTGTAACCTTATATTTGGATGGAGAGAAAAATAGAAGGGAAAGAATACTATGAGGGAAAACTCTCAAAAATAGCAATTTTTTTAACCATTTGTGGAAGTTTTCCTTCCTACTGTTTTCTCCCCTTATTTTCCCCTCACTTTCCTCTCCATTCAAACAAAGCCTAAAAGAAAAATCAGATTAAAGTGTCTTATGTTCTCCAAGAATCAATCACCTAAAGTACAAGGATCAAGTCCTTCATCTCTTAAAACTCAAGGGGCATCAAGTTTGTTTAGTGTGAGCCTACAAAATATCATGGTACGTTGATATTACATCCTAAGATCAGAGAGTGAAACAGGCTCAAGTAATTCATTTTTTGCCAATGACCATTCCTAGGTTTAGCAAATGCATCATTCACAGTTCTGTTTTTACACATAAGCCAGAGCTAACACCTTCAATGGGGGCCTAGAGGAGCTTGTGTCTATTAAGACACTCAACAATGAATAATGACACAGGCGAACAAGAATTAAAAATAAAACAAAATAAATCTCACCTTGTGGATAGATTCTAGTTCCTCAAGAGCAGCTGGTGTTTTGGGCACCTTAAGTGTACCAGGTGTAAATATCTCCCGAAGCCGAACAAGGCCTTTCTTAGCATAAGTCTCCGCAAACTGGTTGATAAAAAAGTATACTGTCACTTTTTATGCCCTTCAATCTCATATCTGTACCATAATGATGAAAGATCGATTACCTGTGTAAGGCCTTGAGATGAAATTTCGTCATTCATGTCAACTGGACTGAATATCACAAGTATCAGTTAAAAGGAAAGTGATGAGAAAAATTTCATTCTCTGGTTCTTTCAATTCATAGAATTGGAAATGACATAACAGATATTGGTAAATATTTTACAGTAAAAGAATATACCTTATACAAAAAAGATATTTTTCTTGCAATCCAAGTGGGAACTCATCAATAATAGCAGCGACTTTCTGATGACAGCAATTGCAATCAACATCCACATTACAACAAAATGGCAACCAGTATAACATTATAAAATGGAAGTAATCAAGGTGATAATGAATAATGAAACATTGATATCAACTGTCCTTGATTAAATGGCAAGGTAGCTATAACTAAACATACCAATAAATCTTCACAATTAACAATGAAATAATGTTCTGATAATCTGGCATTGTCTAAAAAATGCTCCTGCAACAAACAAAAGGAAAAACTTTGATAAGAACATAGTACAATCACATTTTCAAGTTTGCACAAGAGCTGGGGCCGCCATAACTACAACTCGATGACCATTCAGGTGCATTTTAAAGTGCGTAGAAATCTTCAAGTTTGACATCTGATAGACAAAGGGGACAAATAATTGACTTCTTCATGGTATGTCAGTTGTACAACCAAACTATCAATCACAAAATCCATGATATGATAGCAGGGGACCACAATTAGATCAAATCAGGGAACAAATCAGTGGGAATAATCCCATAAAATCAAGGTGAGATGCTCCAAAAATTACTAGTTGAGATAAATGATAATAACTTCTAACACTGTCAAATTTCTATCTTACAAATAGAAATTTCTGATTTAAACAAACAAATGAATAAATAGAGTAACATGCAGATTATTAGGCTACTATGCCAACCTACCAGTATCTGTGTGAAACTATCTTTGGGGTGTAATCGTGAGTGCATATACATGAGATCATAAGGAGGAAGTATCCCAGCACGCTGCATAAGAAAATGGGTATATATATCATAACACAAATCAGCAATAGAAGATTTGAAATCAAGTTAGCTAAACACGAATAAAGATTTAAGTCTGTTACTAGCTTTTTGTTTCTTGTCATGGTTATATACTTGGTATTGGGCGCTTTGAATGATACCTCTAAAGTGGGTGATGGAGAATTTAATGATGAATGAAGCAGGGGTAGATCTTCTGCGTCCAAGCATGTTACTTCCCCAATAGGAAACTTAGACCCATATCTACCAGCTCTCCCTACAGGCAGATGCATTCAAGGCAACTAAAGAATTAACACAAAATTCAAATGTAAAGATTATTTTAGTCCAAAGTCCAAACAACCACACTAGAGAACAAAATTAAAACAAATGAATGATCAGAATGCACGAGCATACCACTCCTCTGTAATAATGTATAGAATTATCAAAATAACTACAAAATGGACCTACTTTTTAGAATAGATTTTTGGCATCATTTATGAACATCTAGTTATTCCAGCCTCTTCAGACCTTTTCTATCAAAAAGAAGGGGAGGCTTTGGTAGCAATAAAGATTATAATATCCTTTGCTAGTTTGCTGTTTTTGAAGGCTTGTGATGCTCATGGCTAGAACAAAATGCAAGAGGTTTAACCGGAGTTTTATTCCTTCCAGCAGGGATAGAGTAGCTTTAAGGTTCTTTACTTTAGTTAGTCATCCCTTATTTTAATGAACAAATCCTGACCCTCTAGTTTACATACTAAAGCATTTCAGTCTCTCTAGTTTACTCATTGAGTAACTTAATACCTCTAATTGTTAGAAAAATAAGTAATTTAAGAATTTTTAAATTCTATTTTCAGAGACATGATGAATTTCTTTTGCCCCTCCTACTCAATATTTAATGTCTTTGATTTGATTATTAGAGCAACAATATTGCTCAATTGACACCAAAAGGGACCATATTGCTCCAATGGAATAGCCAACAATGCTCAAAATGAAAAAGAGACTAAATTGCTTTGTTGAGCAAACTAAACATGTAATATGTTTGTGAGTTCTAAATTGAAATAAAAATAAACATTTGTCCACTAGAGATTAGCAGAGAATAGCTTATGACATAGAGGCAATGGGCAATGAAAGCAGAGAAATTTGAAACGGAATGTTAAAAGGCCAAAGAAGTATAGCTCAAACTAGGAATGTGTGGCTTAGAAATTCAATCAAATTATGGCTTTGGTGAAAGAGGCAAATGGAATGAGAAAGGATGAAACGGGAGAGAGTCATCCTGAGACAGTGTCTTGCTTCCTCTGAAATCATACCTTCAGTTTTCTGGAAGTAAACCGCAGACTGTTGAAAAAGGACTTCCCCTATTTAAAAGTTGGTTTAGGTTCTGTAATAAACCTAAAGTAACTCTATGAATGAAACAGACACATTTTTCTAGTTTTCAATGGCAAGTACTGACCACTGATTATGAAGATTAACATCTCCAAATCCTACTTACCGACTTTTAACGGACTTCCAATTAAAAACTAGATTCTTAATAGATGCCTAAATATATTAGAAGATTTGACAAGCACTGCAGAAGTAACTGGAACAAAATATTAATTCATCTGCACCCTGGTACTTGGTAAATACTGATAATACAGGATGCTTTAGATATCCTTTTTTATATTGAACGCCTTCTGGTGCCTTTTATATTTAAAGAATGTAAACTAAATAACATATTACATTTACCCTAAATATATATTTACTCCAAATTCAGGATACCTGCAATCTGCTTGATTTCAGGTACAGTAAGATCACGCATCTCTAAACCATCAAACTTCTTCATAGTTGAAAATATAATCCGAGAAATGTTCAGATTAAGACCCATTCCAATGGCATCACTGGCCACAAGAACATCAAACTCGCTACTTGCATCATTAAACATGGTTGCCTGCAAATCCAATGAACATTTTAACCCAGCAAATCATTCGGTTAGTTCAAATTGGGAGAACAGGAAGAAAAACATGGGAAAAATTATTAAATACAGGGAAATTACAAATAAAAGATGATGCAATATATGCTAATTTTTAGGGAAAATTACTCTCCCCCAAAAAGGCGTGCCCAAATAATCTCAGTTGATAGAGACATCAACTCTCCAAAGGGGGGCCAATTGACAGAGACTTAGGTAGCATGATTCCATATTAAGTAGTATAGGATACTCATTGTGGTATTTAAGTGGGATGGCTCTCCCACAACAGAAGCTAGCTTTCAGGAAAGATTCCTCATCTCACCTAAGTACCCGTTATTACATTGTATCATTTCAATTTCTATGCATGTCTGTATGTATGTAAATACTATATATAAGAATAAGTTTGAAATCACAATGTTATATTTATAAGGTATATTCTAGCTAGCTTTAACATATATAATGAGGCACAAAACAATGTTGGATAAATTTAAAGTTCTATGAATATGATCTTCATGATAAGAACTTTTAATTTAATTTTTTTTAAAAAATACATCTTACAAAAATTTATCCATTGGTGTAAGATTAAATAACATTGGGTGTTGCGCACACACATGTAATGTAACAATGTCATTTGCATTCTTTTGAGGATAAATTGTTCGTATAATTTCAATTAAGATAAAAGTTGGGGGAGCAGGGAATCCTACTATGAACTTTCCCAAAAATCAGGAAATTATAGGGCATAGGAGACACTCACTAGATTCTTCATGATTAAATATTCATTCTTTTCCTAGTTCCACTTTCAGTAACAAGATACCACTTCAATAGCCTAACTCTGTTTTTCTTAGGGTTGGACAGTCTGGCACTAGGGGCATCTCAACGTTTGGCTTTCACCTGATTACTTTCGTTAAAATTAGGATAAATTTTACCACATGAGTTATTAAGTATCAACTCAACAAACTGAGCAAATTCATTTTTGGAATTCACACTTTTTGCATAATAGTGGAACAAAAGTTTGAACCCATTACCTCTTGCTTACTAGTGAACTGATCAAAGCTCTCATACAAGATGGAAGAAAAGCCTATGAGAATCCAGATTTAACACTACTAGACATAGATGAGAATCCATACCTGCCTTGTTCGAGTCTCTGGTGGCAGTGAGCCATAAACTACTGAGCAAAGATGCTTTCCTTCCTTCTCAATTCTCTTCTGAGAAATATTGGTGAACAGAAGTTCAGCAAAGTGTAAATATTATCCAAATAAAAAAACAGTCTCACACACGCGAGGAGAAAATCAACAATGTCATTTACTGTTTAGTTAACTATGTAGACATATATGACACAACTAGACAAACGAATTGGCAGAACCAGAAATAAATTAACAGTAGCATTTCAACAAGTATATAAAAATAATCTCCATTTTCAAAACAGAAAAGAACATTAAGGCCATAAAACAAACGAGCATTTTGCTTTTATAAGAATACTTTTTTAGCAGATAACCTACCAATCTCTCAATGCTTTAGTATTTTGATAAAATTCACATCGGATTATAATTCTTTTTTCTTTTTTCTTTTCCACTGTTTTGTATTTATTGCAAACACAAAAGTAGTATATGAAGAATTCAAACACTAACATAATATACAACTGCTGATTTAAACAAGGGACCATGAGTCAGGCTATCAACAATAGGTCACCAAAGCTCTATGTTTGATGTAGCAACTTACTTTGCAATCTATGCAAGTCTAAAAAAATTGCTTTCAATGGGGCAAAAAAAACTAATGAAGCCAGCTAATTGTTCTATTAAAATGCTGATGCCCTTTGCTTTTACAAGGAAATCATCTGACTTCATGTTCCAAAACCATTCATACATGAGAAACAATCGGAGAAATAATGATAAAACGGGCTGAAGAAACTTACTCCATTATGTGAAAAAAGCAAGAACAAAGAAAGACCAACTTAATTACAGAATAAAATTAACATAGTAAAAAACTGACCTTCAATCTGTATATACTCTTACGTGAAAAGGTAACAATGCAATCACCCTTTTGTACATTAGAGAAAGAACCAAGAGGAGTCTTTAAAGGAACTAAAGGTAATAGTCTCTCGTAATAATGAACCTACAGAAAGCATGAAAGAAAAGATTATATTAAACAAATTTTAAATTTTTGATGAAAACACCGTAAATCAGCACTATGCCTTGTCAACAATGACCGCACAATGGCAGATTCACAAGAAAGAATTGACTGCCACAGATGCTACCCCAACTTGGGGTAGTTTAGAAATGGAATATTCAGTACCTCAACCTCATCTCCAGTAACTTTCAGTATCTCCTGAATGAGAGGAACAGCGGCTGGATCACCACAAAGGTGAAGTTCATCTGCAGCTATTCCTAATAAAGCACGCGTAAATGAAAAGCCCCTCATATTACACCCCAACATCTGCAAGAAAAAGGAATTGTAAAGGTTACAGGGAATGGAAAACTACGCATGCATAGATGCTTCAATTATAGAGATGATTTCTTACTTAAATGAAAAATAAATATTAGTAATACACATAGAATCACTAATATAAAATGATTACAAGAAGATTAACATATAAAGGTTTATCCTCTTATGTTGACGTGAATTAATACTTTCAATACATATGACATCAACAGCCCTAGGAGCTGTTTGAGACAGGGAAGCCAAGCTCAAAATGAACAACTGACATGCCTGTACTTCATCAATAACAGCACAATGATACTTGGAGGTTACATCAGCCATTTCAACTGTCACAGCCTTGTGCATCGCACCTTCAACTTCCTCACGTTCTTGACCAGTAATGAGATCACAAGGAACTTTTTCCCTGTTCAACCGTTTTGCTACCTCCCATGCCAACAATCTTAAAGGACCACAATACACGCCTGCAGGGTAAAAAGGTACTTAACCTACTTAACAGATTTTAATCCTCCTTAACAATGTTTACCAATTATCACAATAGAAAGTAGAATAGCAATGTACCAGATGAACTTGACTCAAGTCGCTTCAGAGCATGATGTGTTTTGCCGCTATTTGTGGGACCAACATGCAATATAACCCTGCGCTGTTTCTTCCGGGCCAGTGGGTACCATGTATGAGGACAACTACAACAAACATGAATTTAGAATCAAGACTATTATTATGTAAACCAAGATCATATGGTCACAATCATTACCACAGTTGCTTTAAGCAAATACAGCACCAGAGACCATGACCAATAAAGTGGGGATAATTAAAGGCATAATGCAACTTCTATATATGATATGAAAACTTTTAAAAAACCACTATTCAAGAGTTATAATAGTGAGCCTATTTTCTCTAACTCCATGGCATTTCTAGTTGATTTATGGAAGGTTGTTTGCACAGTACAGTATGCACAAACAAGAGGAGGTTAAAGAAGGAAAATGACCAACTTCAACAAAATGAATCCTCTACAAAGATTACTATTTATATCATATATCTGTTCATAATATTGTAGATGTAGCTCATAACTTAGAAAAACAATATACAGTATGGATATTAGAACCCAACATTCTCCCTCACCCAACTTTAGTTGAAAATAGGACCAGTCTGCCTTCCCTTGTATCATCTAATATTGAATTCTTTCTTTCAATTTTCTCGGATAAAGTAATGGCATCAGCCAAAATTCTAGCTCCAATCCAAATCACCTCAACCCTGATGTCTTCACTAAGCCCCTTGATGAAATCATCATCCAACAAATCATCTCAGGGTACCACTAACAAACCAAACAGCTCAATATATTCCACTGCTGACAACTGCTGCAAAGTCCCCAACTTTTCACGAGCTAATTCCCTACATGGTTGAATCCTTTCCAGTTGAAACTCCAGCATATTAATTCATCTCCAGAAAGAAGAGGTAGTTTCAGTCAGTAATGCTGAACCTCTCCCGTGTTCCTCTCTCACAATCACTGAACCTCCATCTCAAATCACTGATTAGCTTCTCTGCCAAGGCCCAATGACTGGCCCATTGGAGACTTGCATCTTCCATCTTGTTGGACACATTCTAGAATTTCTCTCATAGATTCTTTCATAGCCCTCATATTTGTCTCCAAATTTCCCATCATTTCTTTAACTTCTGCTCCAATCACCTATTTAAGTCCTTAACTGAAGAATTCATTGATGGAAATTGGAGTTTCAAATTGGAAATACAATAGAAAAAACACAAGAAAGAAAACAAAAATTCTAGTTCTTCAAGGGGCCAGAACCCCTCCCCAATTCCTTACTGGCTACCTCTATCTCTGTACTCACCCACTTTCTATCCCCATTTTGTCTAACAAACCTTTTCTGGATCTTATCCAAAACAGCCTCCTTGTGTCCCTCTCCCTTCTCTGATATTAACTAAAGTTCTCCTCATAACACCAAATATTCCCTTCTTCCATAGTTCTGATAAATTGTGAGGATATATCACAAAGACTTTATAATCTCTACGGTGTAAAACATTGCGCTGTCTACAGATTGAGGAAATAAACTTTCTAATGATTTATCAAGGAAACTAACTTGGTCTCTGGTCTCATATTGAAGTTTACATTGTTAACAACTTTTGTCAACAAAGGTTATAAACTGCACAGCCATATGCAAAGGTTTGTGCATTCAATAGCTGTGAGACATAGATACATACGTGAAGTCTGTTAAATCAATCCTGGTGGTATCGTTGAGGCTGCTGTACGGCTGCATCCTGTTTGAAGCACTACTAAGACATCCAAACTTGTATTTAAAATATAGATGAAAAGGCTCATTGTTACCTGCATGAGGAATTTAGGGAATGAATGATGATAAAGAAAAGTACTGACAAACAATTAGCATATACAATTGCACTCATTTACCCAAAAAAGAAAAAAGCAATTGAGCTTGAGCAGCAATTTGTGTTAAGTGGTATTAACAATTTGAGCGGCAATATTAACATATATACCACCATTGATTATCATCCTCAAACACATGGGATTTGCCAACATAACAAATACAAACATATGATATGACATGAAAAACCAATTAACCGTTTGAATTTCAAGTTGATGGACAAAAAGTCGGAAAATGCTCTATTGATCACATCTAGTAATAGTATCTTTTCAATATTCCATAAATAAGCAGTCATGAGCTTCGTGCTTCTCATCAAGTTGCAGCTAACAAAAGTTGTAATGAATCGAAGGTTCTATTCCACCTTCGATCAAGACACCTATAATCCCTACACAAGGCTAGGTCTTCAAAAGCCTACTCATCAAGTGGCAGGTTGTTTTGCGGCCAAGAGATCCCTAACTGGTACAGATAAGCCACTTTAGACAATGTTGCTGTTTGGTTTTAAAATTAACTAATTATGATTTTACAGAGGAAAGAGTTCAAGGTGTTATTCCCAAAGGCTACATGGGCTCAATACATAGAGCTATTATCCCTCAAATCGAAGAATGTAGTCAGGAAATAAATTATAAAGAGATAAAAACTTCATTTTCTAAATATTATGGTAATTAATTAGCAGCCAAAAATAATCCCAGCGATGTTACTTTCAATTATAAAGAGGCAACGGATTGGGTTCCACTAAACTTGATGACCCTTCCAACAAGCTCCAGTTTAGAGCTAACTGTTAAAACAAGAAACTACTCAACGTAACAGCAGAACAACTCTCTACTTTCACTCAAAGGCAAAACAAATTTCACCAAATGAAACATGCCAAACGTATAATAAACAAATGCAGTATCAAAAATGAAAGACACAGAGAAACCCAAAATAAGGATATTAAGGTTAAACCGTGTAAAGTGAGAGAAACCCCATAAGATGATATTTTCCGGCGAAGAATATTTGATGTCATGGTTATTGAGAAAGGTCAAATAATAGAAAAGGTATTATCTCAAGAGTCGCTAGCTCAGAAGTTAGATATGCGAAATTTTCAGAGGAAAGTCAAATAAAACAATAGGGTCAATTGTAAGGTAAGACGTCGCGGATCAAAGTATCGAAAAGCTTCTTTCTTTGGCCCTCATATTGATTTTGCAGAGTTCCTCTTCCTCCGCAGGCGCCGCCGATCTTGGCTCCCGAATTCCAGCACAAACATTGGTAAGGGAAAGTTACACACAAGCCCCGACTATTTTCAAATTTCTAATAAATAATTTTAAAAACTAAAAATATAGAGTATTTTAAAGTCTTGTGGAATTAATTTCAAGCCCCTTGGTTGGATTTTATGAACCCTGTAGTGCAGTGATAATTATAAAGTTAGTGTTTGATTTGCTTTTAAAGTAGAATGTAATGAGTTATTTTTTTAATGATTACTTAAAATTAATATGTTACACAAAAGTTTATTTTACCTTTAATATATTTTTTGTAGAAAAAATGGTTAAGAGTAATCCCCTGCCTTGTAATAACTATCATGTTATTTCACCAAGAATTGTCCAATAGTGATAGTCGTGGTGGTGGAGGCAACAATAATAGTGGTGTGGCGGTAGCGGTGGCAACAATAACGAAGGTAGCAGCAGCAATGGAGGAGGGGTGGTGGTGGCAGCAGCAGTGGAGTCGAAGGAGATGGTGGTAGTGACGGCAACAATGGTGGAGGTGGCGGTAGCAGAGTGGGTGGCAATGACAGTAGTGAAGGATGTAGTGGTGGCGGCGGCGGTAATGGTGGATATGACGGTAGCAGGCATGATGATGGTAGAAGTGGCGACAGTAGCGTAAAGTGGCACTGACAGCGGTGGAGGAGGTGGTGGTGGTGTGGCGGCAGCGGCGTGGGGTGGAGGAAGAGGGGGTAATAGGGGTGGTGAAGGCAATGGTAGAGGTGACGACAGCAGCGTGGGGTGGCGGAAACAATGGTGGAGGAGAAAGAGGCAATGGCGGCGGCGGTTGTGTAGAGCTGGGAAAAAGGGCCGGTACTTCACAGGCCAGGCCCTAAAGAAAAACAGTCATTTTTTAAAGCCCTAACACATGAGCATAAGGGTTAGGGCCGGCCCTATAAGGCCAAAACTATTTTAATAATTTTTGCTATTTTTTTATTTTTTAAAAAATTATAACAATGAAAGGTCTAATTTAAAACATAAGTCAAAATTAGGTGTAAATGGTATGCATCATGCAATAACATAAATACAGTAATTAAGTCATAATCAAAGGTAAATTATTGTCCACATAACACAATTATAAATAATTAATGAAAAGACTTAACAAAATAAAAAATATTTCTTATAAATATGTCTTGAAGAGTGTAAGTAGTTAACAAAATAAACAACATAAGATATAAACAAAACAATAACTAGAAAATAAGTAAAAAAAATACAAAATTGGTAAGAATACTTATGAAAGAAGAAATATCTTTTATAAATTTTTAATTTTTAGGATTCTTAATTTAAGATATTCTTATGAAACTTAATTTTAAAAAAGATAATAACAATTAAATATTTGCAACATCATTAACAAAGCATAAATAATAAATAATATTGTTATAATATAAATATTTTTAAAAAATATATATATATTCGGCCTAAAAGGTCCGGCTCTTTTAGGCCCTTGGCCCAATAGAGCTAACTCTTTTAGGCTCGCTTTCATTTTTTAGGCAAAAATCTTTAACACAAACCTTGCAAATTCAGAACCTAAACAGGCTGAGCTTGACTGTATGATTGTGGCATGGTATGGCAGGTGACATGAGACAAGTGAAATAAAGACAAGTGAAAATTATCTCTCCATCAATGAAATTACATCCCTAAAAATAACGAGGATTCAATTTTTCCATCCCCATATATTATGTCCTAATTATAATAATTTGATTTGGAAATAGTAATTTCATTTTTTTTCCAGTAGCTTATATTTCAGCTCCTAACAATCATTAGACATTTTCTAACCATAATAATTCGTAATACATAATTATTACATTCCAAATTTCTAGCTGAAAAATTAGGAGATTATTAAGGACAATTATCAAACTATTAATGATATTTAATGGATTGCTAAAAATTTACACAAATATTTTAGAAATTCATCAAACTTTTAATAATAATTAATGGATTGATATAAATTTGTAGAGATTTTTCAATACCGTGTTTAATGATATTTAATTGATTATATTTTTCATATTTGATTAGTTAATCAATTATATCTGGAAATGATTTGATAATTTTTAAATTCCATAATTTTCTTTATTTTATAACTTCCTCCATTTGACGGAAAAAAATTCTAAAAAGGGGAATATAGGTGCAAAAATTATCTCTCTATCAATGGCATTACATCTCCATAAATAATGAGGATTCCATTTTTTCCATCCCATTAAATTATGTCCTAATTATAATGATACCTAATTGATTAATGACAATATGCAATATAGACATAATTTGTATTTTCAAAATGCTTTCAATTTTATTAAATATCATTGTTCTCTTATTTTCTTTATTTATATGCCACAATCATGAAAAATCCCCTTTTATGTCAATAATGACAGTAATAGTAAGTTCCCTTCTGTTTTTTCAGGCGTTATTTTGTTGAGGTCCAATAGCATGTATCCTTATGTCAAGCTTAATATATTTCATGGTGTGTTATTGATCGTTTATTTATTTTCTTATTAAATCCTTTGGGCTTTGAGTTGTAGAAAATAGTGGAGAAAATATGAAGATTTCAAGCTCGGTTGAAATAGAGAAAGCAAACCAGTTGATGGAAAAGCGCCAAGGAAGAAGAAGAAGCGAACGGATAGTAGTTTTAGGTAATATTTTTCTTTTACACTTGGATTAGTAAAATACTCAGTGATACTTCAATTTAAAAATAAAGAATATAATTCTATTATGGGGGGCACTTGTCATGTGACATTTATCTATTTATCTCTTTTCATGTGTGTGTGTCTGTGTAAAGGCTTTAGTTATTTTAATTAAACAATATTGAAAAATCACTACATAGTTGAAAATGAGTTGGTTGTATCAGCAAATAACAGAAGCATGTAGGCATGTGGTGAAGAGCATTGGAATGTGGTTGTCACTAAGAGCACTAGCAAGAGGGTACCATTACTTAATGGGGTCAGTTATATTTGCACCCGTTGTAATGTTTGCTTGGTTCCATCTGTGTCAAGCTTTTATACAATTTAGCATTCATTCAGTAGAGGGCTTTAGATACAAGAAATTCTTCTTCACTACAAGAATAAGTGACACGAAACCAAATTGGACGAATTGAAGATGGGAGTAAGACGTTATGCAAGATGAGTTTAGAAATATGAATATGCTAGTTGTAAAATGTCCAGTTATTTTAAAATTTGATATAATATTATAATATAATTTTAGAAGATATTAAATATTAGTAGTTCAATTTTTAAACTAAAGTTGAAGATAGAATGAGGAGAAGAAGATGAGGATTATATCCAAATCTATATTTAAACCAGGTTTTAAATTTTTTTTTTTTTGTGGAGCAGGGTCCAATTTGATATTTAAGTTATCCCAGTTAGGATTATACGCTCTTATCTGATTCTTAGTATAAGATCTAATTTATGAGTTTTTTTTTTTAACTTTCACGCCACATATTGATTATCTTTTCAACATACTTTCATTAATCATGTCACATAAATTGTTTTTATACGCTCAATTCATATTGATAACATTCTTGTTTATACACTAAAAGGGTTACTACACGCGCGCGCACATCATACAAAAAGCTTTTTATCCATTGAATTTGATTCAAAAAAGGTTGCGATAGTTCGAAATTATTGTCCAGAATTTGATTTGAAAGTTTTGGTAATATTAAGAAACAAATCCGGCAACTCACATACAAGCTTATAACATCTAAGTTTATACTTATACTCTACCTTCCATTATAGTAAAGGAAGAATACATGTCTAGAGCTATATTGAATTGGATTTGGAGGTGTTTAAAGTTTAACAAACCATTTTCCACCGTCATGGTTCTTGCGGAGTGTGAGAGGAAAGGTATATATATATATCTATATAGAGAGAGAGATGAGCTGAGTCAGAATGAATTGTCTTATTCTGTGCACCGTGTACTATATATATATAGAGTACAAATGACAGCTAGGCACTCTAACTTAATCAGTTACAGATTAGTTACAATATAACTATAACATAAATTAAGGGACATCTCTAACACATAGCTGCTCTTTAAACACATTGAAACCTCGACTGGAAATAGCTTTGGTGAGACCATCAGCAACTTGACTCGTGGAAGGAATGTGTTAAACCCTGATTTCTTTCCGAATAGCACGCTCTTTGACTAAACGAAGATCTAACTCCAAGTGCTTTTGTTATATCATGTAAAATTGGATTTTCTGTGATCATAACAGCACTCAGATTATCACAAATCACATATGGTACTTGCACCAATTTAACACACAACTCACTAAGCAGAGATTTGATCTAGAGGAGTTCTTCCATTGTGGAGGCCATGCTTCTATATATACTTAGCCTGGGTACTGGAACGAGAAACTGTGCACTGCCTCTTTGATGACCAAGAAACTAAATTAGAACCAAAATAAATGCAGTATCCAGTAACACTCTTCTGATCATCCTTATCTATAGCTCAGTCAGCATCACAAAATGCAACAAGTGACCGAGTGGGAGAAGGACGCAGAATTAGACCATGAAGATGTTTGGAATAGTGGTTGGAACTTCCAATCGTGCTTTTCAATCGTGATTTATGGTATACGAGGTAGCTTTTACGGTTTATTACGAGGTAAATATGTGGAGGAGTTTTATCTCGATTTACGTGAATCGGACTTATGCATAAGCATAAGCCCAACCAAACATCCTCCATGAGTGATGGAACCTGAAGGATATTGTAAGATGTATTTGACAGCCTTCCAATGTTTAACATAGGGCGTCTGCATATACTGACAGACCTTATTTACAGCAAAACATATATCAGGTCTTGTAATTGTGGCATACTGAAGTGAACTGACAACTATTCGATACAGAGACACATCATCAAAGAGAATAGTGCCTCCTTTAGTTAAGTCTTCTCTCCCCTCTAGTCTTTTTGAAACATGCTTTCCTTAAAATACCACGAATGTATTTACCTTGAGATAGAAATAAGGAACCATCACGGAGTCTCCTGACCTCAATACCCGGAAAATAATGCAAAGAACCAAGATTTTTCAAAGCAAACTTGGCATTTAAAGCAGTAATAATAAGCTCAAAAATCAAAGAAGCAAAAGTACCAGTAAGAATAATGTCATCTACATTGGCAAGAGCATAAATCTCACTATCCCACATATGAATAAAAAGAGACTGATCACACAGATATACTCTTAACGAATCCAAACTGTGTTAACACAGAACCAAGCCTTTCAAACCAAGCTCACAGAACTTATTTAAGACTATATAAAGCTTTGTCCAACTTACAAACAAGAGACTTATCCCGTACTTTATATCCAGGGGGTTGCATCATATACACTTTTTTCACGAAGAATGCTACTAAGGAAGGCATTATTTACATCAATCTAGCGAATGGTCCACTTATGAGCAACAACAAAAGACAAAATAAGTCTAATTGTGGTTGGTTTAACTACAAGGCTGAAAGTCTTGTTGAAATCTAAGCCTTCACACCGATAAAATCCTTTGGCCACTAGACAAGTCTTGTTTTTTCACGTTATTTTTTGATGTTTTACGTCATAGTTTCATTTTCTCTATTTTTCCCTTACTGTTCTTTCCATTCAAACATATCCAAACAAGTCTTCAAACATCAATGCTCCAATAAGGTTCGTGCATATATGCCAACTCTCTAGAAGTTCTACACGTAATCTTGATCGAATGGAAAAATGAATCACCATTTAATTTGAAGAGAGAAATTTAATCTTCACAAACTACCACGTTGCAGTGAAATATGCACCACGCAAAATATCTGGTTGGATTAATACTAAAATATATTTTTTTAACATGATTTACGATATATGAGATAAGTATGTAAAAATAGTTTTGTTTCAGCTTACATGCATGGACGTGCTTCTTAGATGCTAACTCAAATTCCACTAATATGGTAAATTTAAATGAAGAGCTAGTCCTCTTTGCCAACCCTCCTTACCGGCAGATAGAACCTAATTTTAAGAGGTTTCTTTTGTTTTGTTGGTAACCTAGATCTCAACTTTTTAATCTTTGCCATGCAACTGACGGTTAGGAATTTCTATAAACCAACGGATGAGATCAATTATCAACATGAGAATGACATGGCACAATGTGAGACGTTGGATTGTATGGGCTATGCTTGCTCTGTGCAGAAGATGCGCACGAAGATGACAGCGCCTCAGAAGACAACTGACCCACTCCCATACATACACTGCTGAGAATAGCTACTTCATAATTGACATTTCTTTTATCGAATCAGATCATACTTTCACAATATTTATTGTCACAACCCAAAACACCAACCACCAAAATGTTTCAAATACCTCGTAGCCTTTTCTCTTGTAAACTACTCGTAAAACCAAGAAACAAAAAAATAATACAACTAATAAAAACTGTCGAACGTTTATTTCTCGTTATTGAGAGTGTTGATGGGACGGAAGGCCTGCTTTACACTTTCTGCTTTGTGCGTTAGATCCACAATTGGGCCTCCTAGAAAATCGCCCCTGCCACATTCACAAGCAAACGCACCCACGTGTTACCCTTTATCCCAAACAAAACCCATACAAACATAAATAAAGCCATCACCCTTTGTTTTACTTTTTACCCTTTAACTTCAACTTTTTTCCCTTTTTTTTTTTCTCTCTCAACAAATTTTAGCACTATAAAGCCCCCATGCAATTTTTTTTTTAAAAGGAATTCTCATTCAGGAAATTAATATTCCCTGAGCAGCACTGCAGCAGAGAAAGTTGTGCGGCAATAAACAATAATCCGATGGGAATGAAGAATGATAGCAGCAAAAAGAAAAAGGGAGAAAAGTCTTTAAAAAGGAACAAAGTTTGTGAGATGGATCCTATGAAATTGGGCCAACTAATCAGGAAAGAGGCCCACTCCCATCACTTTTTGGCGCTCATTATCTATTATTCATCATATCCCCAAGGAAAAAAAAAACGGAGCAAATTTCATTAAATATATGTCTATGATGAGTATTTTTTTAATAGAAGAAAAAAGGGCATGGGGGTCAATTTCATACCTGCGTTCTGGGCCGTTGATCAGCGTTGACTTTTCTAACTTCATATCTAATCTTCTTGGAGAAGAGACGTGTACGGCGCTTTTCTTTGTACCGCATAACGCTGGCCTCTCTCATCACCCCTCCTTCTCCGCTCTCCCACAACAAATCTATCTGCGCCAGCCGTGCCTGTCCCAAAAAAAAAAAAACAAAGAAAGAAAACTATTTTAGCTATGAAATTTCAATACAATTATTATTCATACAAAAATTAAAAAAATACGTATACATTAAGTCATGGTCGAAGAAAATAAGAAGTTCTAATGTGAAGTTGTGGACTTGTGGTTGATAGGAGTGAAGCAAAATCTGTGGGAGCCAGATGGTTGTTGAAATGAAGGGCACCTGGCTTTCTATTTTTCAGAGACAATGACCCTTTTTTTTCAATTTCCAATGATGATTTTAGAATGTAAAAATACTGCCATTTCATTTTACTCTTAATCTAACTTAATCATCATTAAGTTTAACTTCGATATTATGATGTCACAGAATAAATAAATCAAGAAAAAATGACATTCTTTTGTGCATGAGAAGATTTGAAACTTGGAGCTTCTACTTATATCTCAGTTTATCCTTACAGTCAACATGTTAGTTTTCTACGTTGCATTTTAATAACAATGAAATAAAATGGGCACAAGTTGGCATTATCAAAGAATTAATTTCAGATTATTTTATGGAAAATCCAATCATTTATCATGTTTTATGTCCTGGGTTAAGAATGTAATGTTTCTAAATATATATTACTAATATATAATTCAACGGGGCCACAAAAAGGGTCCAAGAGAAGGGAATGAAAAAAGTATACCCCAAAGTAATATACCATGCACGGAAAATTTAATAACTACAATCAACACACATTTTATAATATCATATAAGTTAAAAACCATGTGAGAGCTAAAATAACACTTTAAAAGCAAATCCCCATAATGATGCGTAAAGTGCATATACTTTATTATTGTTGGTATTTATTAGACGAGAAAGGCTGATTGTGTTTGGTTAGGAGAATCAATTTCGGCTTAGAGATTGAGAAAAATACCGCGATATCATTTCCGGGCACGTCAGAGGCGGGACTGTCGCCGGTGAACGGTGAACTCCGGTCAGACCAAGCATTCAAAACCTCGTTGTAATTCAATTTCAACAGCAAACCAGGATTCGATTTCACCTTCGGAGTCGAACTCTCCTTCGGCAATTCCGGAATCTTCGATTCGATGTTCGTCAGCTTTTCCACCTTCTTCGTCTTCTTCTTTTTCTTCTCCGGCGAAACCGATGCCGGCGGCATAGGCTTTTTTATTTCCGGTGAGATTTCAAGCATATTGACAACGGCGGGAAAGCCCCAACAATAATTCCCTTCATCGACTCCACGGAGAGCTCGTAGCCGGAAATCGAATTTCCCGCCAAAATTAAATCCCGTCGAATCCACAGTCCAGGGATTCACGTGTTCGTCGTGACAAGACGCGCCGTGTGAATCCTCAGCCCTGCTTCCCATGATGCTATCGATTCCCTCTCCGATTTCCTCATCGAGAATCGATTCAGCATCGAAATCTTCTAGGCAGTCGTCATCGAATTCTTGAGTAGTAGTCACTCGTGAGCTAATCTCCCCCGGACTCTGGCACGCTTTTTCTGTTAGATTAACTGCTTTGGGCTCCACCGGAAAATTACCAGCAGCCTTCTGTTGGATTGGTTGGTGTTGAATTAGGAAAGAGGAGGTATCAGAAACTTGAAAAGGGAAAAACAATTCTGAAGATTCATCCGCAAAATTATCGGTTGTTTTGGTGAATTTGCCTGGTTTTTTTAGGCTATCGGAGGGGAAGAGATTTGGGTAAGCTGTGGAAAGCATTGCCGCAGCTTCATTGTAAGTTTGATTGGGTCGCTTTCGAGGGGTTCGAGATTTACGAGTGGATATAGCAAGTGGAGAATCACTCGATTCCGAGATGGTTGAAGAAGGAGAAGATGTATGCGAGGTTCGGGTCGATGTGGATGGAGATTTGACAAAATCGAAATCGAACCCATAAGTTCTTCCACTAGCTCCGCTTAAACACGCAGACATTTGTGAATGGAAGAAGCTCAAAACAGATTAGATATTGAAGGTCATTCAAATTAATTCAAAGCATTAGTGGGAAAGAGACTTGAGTCAACATGCAAAATCCAAGAACACTAAGAGTTTCAGGGGATTAAATTAAACCCAGAGAGGTACAGGGAAAAGCTCAGAACAATGAAACATGCTTCATTTTCTCCAGACTGATAGAGAAGTGGTGGGAGTAAAGCGAGAAGCGCCTGGCAGAGGGAAGGGGAAAAAAGGTGCAAAACCCTAAACCCAAAAAGTACAGGGGAATAAAAGGTGTTGGTGGTGGTGGCCTTGTTTATTTTGGGAAAAAGAGAAATAGAACTCTGAATGAGAAATGAGGGAAAAAGCCAAGAAGTTTAGGAATATGATTGAAGTGGAACACCCAGAACCACACAAAATAAGTAAAACCAAGTAGTAGTGAAAGGAAAAAAAAAAAATCCCTCACTCACTTTCCTTACTGATACAGGAACCAAATTTTGATGATATACACTACCAAGTAGAAAACTCTAAAAACAAGAGTATTCCAAAATCACAGAGCCCCAGGAAATGGAACAACCAACCCAGTATGGAAGATATCAAATTGGATTTGGTTAAGGAAAGTATTGTAGCGGGGAGCCAGAGACAGAGTACTGAACGGTGTTAACTTCAGAGAGAGAGAGAGAGAGTAGGTCACGGGGGAAAACAAACATAGAAGAGAAAGAACCGTTGGGGGTTGTGTACATATAGGCAATACACAGAGAGAGAGAGAGAGAGTCACAGGCTGTGTGTAACTTTGTATGGATGAGGGAGAGAGACGCGAGGGAGAGAGAAGCGAAGTCACTAGGCAGAGTGGTGGAGGTGGGAGAGATGAAGATGGAGATGAAACGAAGGAAGAGACAAGCCGGGTTTCTGCTGTTTCGAATGTGGGACCACTCTCATTAAGCGCTTTTAGCTTTCTTACGTCTTTCTTTCTTTCTTTCTTTCTTTTCACTTTACCTGTTCACTTATTTTAGTTTACGATGCCGTTTTACTAAAATATCCTCTGCTTTCCCTGTTGCCTGTTCTTAATCTTGTTGCTTTTAATTGTGTCTATGCCTGAAAATAATTGATGGTTGATTTGTTGTTATTATAGTTGCTGCTAAGTTTTTTTCAACGAATTTGCACCAAACAAGTTTTATAACGAGTCCAAAATATGGAAAGGAAAGAAACAAATATTGAATTTCAGAGAATATTGAAAATGAAAATGAATGAATTGATGTGGTGAGGCGGCAACTTTTATTCGTACATGTAAGTAGGATTAGCGCTCTTGCAACGTTCAAAATAGTGGGATTTGCTACGATGGTTAGAGATAGAATTAGTGGTCACTGAATTAAAACTGAAACCGAAAATCGAATTGAATTAAACTTAATTTGATTTTTTTATTCAGTTAATTCAGTTTTTGGTAATATTTTTATTTTTATTTTTTAAAAAATTCGGTGTTCGATTTCGGTTCGGTTATAAGAAAAATATTTCGGTTAAAACCGAAAAACCAAAATTTTTATAATATATTTATATTTCATATATACTATTTGATAAATGCATATTTTTATAGTTAAAAATGTGTAGATTTTGAATAATATTAGATAAAATCTATAGATATTTTAAATCTAATTAATCTATCTTATATATTTTACCTCTAAATCTAATATTAAGGATAAAAAATAATATTTTTAAAAATTTTATTTATATATATTTTATTTTATAGATAATAAAATAAAAAATCGGTTAATTCGGTTATTAACCGAACCGAACCGAAATATTTCGATTAATTCAGTTCGGTTTATTTTACTAATCGATTTCAGTTCGATTTTTGAGATTGGCTTTATTCGGTTTTCGGTTATTTCGGTTTTTACCGAAAAACCAAATGCTCACCTCTAGTTGGAATCGTATGGAAAAAAATATTTTAGGTTATTAGATGAATTATAAAATATTTAAACGTGTTGGATATACTTAAAAAAATATTTTAAGATGTTAGATAAATAACAAAATACTTTAAAATTTTGAACACATTTGAAGAAATATTTAAAGTGTTAGAAATACATTCACTCTTTTTAAAATTATTATCATATTTTTAATTAAATATGCCATTTTTTTGCGCCCATAGCAGTATCATCTAAACGCGTTGACACCTACTCATAAACTATGTGTTTGTTTGTTATCACTTATTTGAATCGGGCTTATTATATAAGACTGATTCACATAAATCGAGACAAATCTCCTCTACATATTTATCTCGTAGACCGTGAAAGCACCTCATAGACTGTAAAAGCACCTCGTAGACCGTAAAAGCTACCTCGTAGACCGTAAAAGTTACTTCGTATTCCGTGAATTACAATTTATAAGTACTTATGAAATTTTCAACCGCTATTCCAAACAAACTCTATATTATATAAATTGAAGGTGAATTCAACTTTTATGTTTAGGTTTAAAGGGGGGAAAATCTTTATAGATTTTTAGGTGTAAGAATGATGAAGTCACTGAATCAATTATTAAATTCTAACCAAGGATGTTAATTTAATTCTTTGTACGCTTGAAGAAGAATATCGATTACTTTTAAATCTTTTGATACAAGACTTCAGTAAAAATTTAACGAACAAATGCAAAAAGTATACATATAATTAAAAAATGTAAAGGAAATTTCAGACGAATGATTTACTATACAATTAGAACAGACTTTATAGCTATATTATAGAGTATTCATAAATTACCTATTACTATGGTCTTTTAAAAGGTTGTCTTTTTTTAAAAAAAATTACTGCTAAATATTCCATATATTTATTAGTTTCATTTACTTTTTTTATTTCTTTTTTTGACAATTTTTGGTTTTATAAAAGGGTTAAGGTGTAAATTTGTCTCGGAAGTTTTTACTGAAGAGTAATGTTTTTCATAATTTTTTTTTAGATTCAATGTTGCTCTAAAAATTTCAAAATTTAGCAATTTTGCCCCATACTATTAAAAAGTTAATAATCAATATTAATTTTTTAATAAGGAAAAATTGCTATGTTTTGAAGCTTTTGGGTAACATTAAATCTGAAAAAACTTATAGGGCAACATTACAACTCAGTAAAAACTTATAAGACAAATTTACACATTAACCTTTTATAAAATTACATATTTAAATATATGTAAAAAATTATTTATTATGAATTTTAAAAATCTTAAACAATCAAAATCAAAAGTTGATCGAAGTCTCTTTAATCTTTGTAAGACAACCAAATTAAAGGAAAATTAGGCTTGTGAATGCGTGCTAATAACTATGTTGGCTTTACTACCACCAAGATTTTGTAGCTCAATGACATCAAACTCTTTCTGTTTTTAAATTCTTTTTAAAAAATGAGATTGTAAACTATAATCCTCTATAGAATTAGTGAAATAGTATTTGACATGTTCTTGTTTTTGTTAAAATTTTTTTTTTTGTGAAATCTCAACTCTCAGAGAAAAATGATAAGTGCTAATAAATACATCGTTTAAATGATAAGTGAATAACATTGACTTATTTAGAGTGTTTGGGATAACTTTTAAAAGTTTAAAAAATGCTTATACACATAAGTCAATGTAACATTAATCTCATATATTTATCTCATACTAATTTCTATATAAAAACTTATTATTGTACGTTAGTATCTCTAATTCCTAATTAAGATTTTATTTGGCGATTACGTTCATTTGTTCATTTCTTTGGAGTGATTTTCCCTTGCTGTTACTATTAATTATGAAGATAGAGATACGGCTAGCAGAGTAATTTGAAGTTTTGAACTTTGAAGATGCCATAAACATAGACAAAAGAGCCGGTTGTGGGCGTAGGACGATTCGAAGGCCGCCGGGTCACAGCAATAATAGGGCCTGAAAAGCCTCGTATGGGGTTTCTGGAAAAGGTACCTTATCTGCTGAGGTGGCATAATATGATTGGGGGCACTAGATTCTTAGGGCTTACGTGGAAGAGGGTCAAGGAACTAGTTGAGAGTTCACGTGTATCAGGGTAAGTGGTGGCCTTTTGGATCCTCTCCTATCAGCAATGATTTGAGCTTTTTTGGTGTCTTTCGCCTCTTATCTACAACTACATCTATGCCACCCCACCCTCTTTTGTCCTAAAACTTCTTATACTTGTGTAGAAAAGATAAGACCACGTTAATTTAATAAATTTATTTCAAAAAATAATTCAAAACATACACATATTTAATAACAAATAATTTTAAATCTTTTTAATTGGCTACATTATTTATAATTATCTGGACGCTGGACTCTATAAAGACAACCTCCATAACATTTAAAACTTAACATTGAACCCTGTTTCTTACATTTACATAGAAAGTTTGAGAAGCTTGTATACACATAATAATAAAGTTTAGAGTGATACACTAGTATGATTGATACTTAGGTTATTCGCACAGATTTAATTTAAAAGTTTGTGAAGGTTTATTATTAAGCTTTAATTTTAAAAGTTAAGGGGTTTATTTATTCACGATCTAAAGTTCAGAAAGTTTCATATAATTTAGTATTTTTATCTTTGTGTAAAACCTGTTAAACATCTTATATAAAAACCTAGAGGGAGTAATGGAGTATCTTTAATACTAACACTGAATTGGTCTAGCAGGCGAAAATTGAGTACTTTTATTCAAAAAAAAAGATACCGTGAAACAAAATAATCCTATTACACTATATTGGTCCTTCTCCTCTCCATACTGACATATATTTTATTAAATAACAATTTGATAGGATCAACATAAAACATAATTTTAATTTAATTTCATGATTTATGATTTTACTTGACAGTCCTTCTAGTTATGTTTCTAAATTTTCATTAACAAATATGATGAATAACGCTTTCTAGGTTCCCAGGAAAATAATTCGGTTATTTACAAATTAATTTTTTCACGCTGAATTAGTTAATTCCTTTTATCTGCAAGCGGCGGCGTTATTGAATCTTGATAAACTTTTTTGTTATTTCAAATTCAAACTCACACTTTTGCCAGAGGAAATCAAGTGCATGCTGACAAATTAGATTTTCACAGACACATGCGGACTCACCTCCATTTTCCATAATGTTACAGTCCACAAGTTAGCAGAAGTCAGATATTTCGGCAAAAAAAAAAAAAAAATAGCAGAAGTCAGATAAGTAATTTGGATGGAGATTAATAAGAATAGTTAAATTAGCTGCATTTCAAACCTTTTTTTTAATAATAAATAACTACCTTAACTACTGTTGTGAATATTTTAGTCATATGAATCTTACATATTATTAGGACCAATTTTACCCAATGCCATTAAGAGGAGTGAACGGTGAAATACATAGAAGTATTTTATAGATCAACGTTAAACCAAAAATTATACCTTTTTTCAGCTTTTGATATAAGAGTAAATTGATTTTTGTGGAATAAATTAAAGAAGTTAAATAAATTAAATTAAAGTATTTATATTTATCATTTTTCTCTAAACTATTTGGTATGACTTATAAATTGATATATAATTTAATAATGTACTACATATATTATAATTAAATAATTTATTTTATTTTCTTAATCTCACAAGAGAAAAAAAAAAGTCAACCAGCTCTTATAAAAAAATGGCACCTGAAAATTATGATGACTGAATATTAAAACAAGTTTGAAAAAATAAAACACTTTGAACGATAAATAATATTGAAGAATAATGTATGGATAAAAACACATTCAATAATATTGTTCCATTTGCAGGAAACATACTTTCAATTATATTTAAAGAAAAAAAAAATTTGGCATGTTACGTCCAAAGATATACATATATATTAAGGGTCTATTTAAATTAATAGTAAAAAAATTAATTCATGTAAACTTTGTATACCATAAATCACATTAAAAAATAACTTTTACAACTAATATAAACATAACATCAATCACTCAAAAATAAAGTGACGATAGCATTATGAGGAAGATAATTATCTTATGCTACCTCGCTTCCAGACTAATATTGAAACTTGTAACAATGATTGTTGTTGCGTTGTGTTTTTCAGGAAAATGTCCTTTTCTTTTTAGATATTTCCTCAAAATATCCCACCGGTTTGAGTATTTCCGGTATATTCCCCAAAATATCAAATCATTCTGAGCTACACATGTCAATTTTTTCCCAACCAAATCAACTATTCATGGAAACAAACAATTAATCCCTATGCAATATCAGAAAACAATTAGTTTGTTATATCTCTATCTATCTTTATTATATATATATATATGCATACACACTATAATATAGGTAAGCAAGTCTGCCTGGGGTGTTTGGACATA
Source organism: Albizia julibrissin (assembly GCA_037074505.1). Lineage (NCBI taxonomy): Eukaryota > Viridiplantae > Streptophyta > Magnoliopsida > Fabales > Fabaceae > Albizia > Albizia julibrissin. The sequence continues at coordinate 10,813,940 of CM073482.1, forward strand.
CGATTTTTATTTACATAAAAGACATATTGAGTATTTTTTTTTACCAAAAAAGAAAGACATTGAATATTTTGATTATTTTCTATTCGATTTAACTAGTGTTGATGTTTTCTCAAAATATTTTATTATTTTTTGAATATTTTTTTTAGTTATGGGCTTAAATTTTGTATATTATCAAGAATTTGTCTAATTCAAGAATGCAATATGCTCATAAAAATAAAAACCTCCCATTTTTATATATTCCCATGGACAAAGATAAAGATGTTGGAATTTTAGCAATAAAATATTATACACACAGTTGAAGTTAAATATATAGTAGAAAATTAAAAATTAAGTAATAAATGAATAAAAAATTAATCATAAATTAAGCTAAAAATTATAGTGTGTGGAGAGGGCAAGAGGGGACGTGGCCAATACTAGATTATAGAAAAAGAAGTACGAACTGATAAAATCGTTGATGTTTGGTAGGATCTTATCTTTACCCTCATGGTGACTTGGAAACCCCAGAGCCATTGAAGAATGAAGATGGATAAACCCTAATATTTAAAAAATGTTTCTTCATAATAAATGTATGCTTAGCTTGTGACCCTTAAAATCTTCAATCACCAATTAATGCCCAGCTTGCTCCTCATGTTATCAGCATAAATAAACTAGGGATAATGTTTCATGTTTCCTTAATAAACCTATAATAATATTATCTTGCACTATCTTATTATTATTTTCCCGCTATGATACTTTTATGTTGTTAATGTAAGGCTTAATTACTATATATCTATGATTCTTAACATAAGTGCTAATAAACTTTTTTTTAAAAAAAATAAGTTTAAATAAGTTATATTAAAGTATTTATATTTATCATTTTTTTGCTTTGACTAAAAAATTGATCTTTGATTAAAACTAATTTTTCTAACTTATAAACTGATATATAATCTAATTGTACAATACATAAACATATGCTATCTTTAAGTATTTTATTTAGCTTTATTAATCTCTATAATAAAAGTTAACTGACTCTTATATTAATTATTAAAAACTAAATAAAATAATTAATTTGATTAGATAAAAAAATAGTTAAGTTAGTTAATATAAAATATATATTTTTTAAATATTTTAATTTTTTTTATTCTTCCTACTTTTTCCTTCCTATTAGATTATTATTGAGAGAATAACATATAAAATTATACTTTTACATTTCAACAGGATAAGCGAGCCTATGCAGTGCATAGGTATAAAGGAAGTGTCACATCGTTTAAGATATGTTAAAAATGAGATTGGCTGTAATAAAGTTTACTGTTGACGATGATTAACACTCCTTCCTATTTTATTTATAAATGATTTTTTTTATTATATAAAATAAACTGATAGTTAAAAATAGAGTTGGGAATCATGGCCGGCCCTACAGGATTTAAGATAAAAAAATTTACTATTTTTTAAAGCTCAGCCCGAGAGCATACAAGCTAGGGTCGGCCTGCTAGGCCAAAAGTTAGTTTTACAATATTTAACTACATGTTTACATGCATCATGTAATAAAATAAATACAGTTACTACTTCATAATCAAAAGTAAAAAAATGGTGTTTACAAATAACTTTCAGTCTCACACAAATCATAATAATGCAAGAAGTTAAGCACTATAAACAACATGAGTATGACGATTATTATTTTCATATTCTTTGCCACTATTATCAATTTCAAGGAAATCTGATTGTACTTTATTTTGAGTAGTAGGCTCTGCTTGAGGGGTAAAAATATCAAGAATTTCTTCTCCCGCATCATGAATTAGTAAATTACTATCATATGTGACACTTCATAGTAAATAAAAAATATCTAACATATTTTTCTTATCAAATAAGAAATATCTTTTATAAATTTTTTATTTGTAGGATTCTTAATACAATATATATTCTTATGAAACTTAATTCTAAAAAGATAATAACAACTAAATATTTGCAACATTATTAACAAAATATAAAAAATCAATAATAATATTATAATTAAAATAGTTTTAAAAATAAAAAATATATACAAGCCCACTTTCATTTATGAAGCATAAATCTTAAACTCGGCCCTTATAAATGCAGGACCTAAAAGAGCCGGTCCGACGGGTTCGGCCCATTTTTCCAGCTCTAATTAAAAGTAACAAGTGTGTCAAAAATACCATGTTTTTCCCATATATACCCCTGTTTATGAAAACAAAGAGAGAATTTTTAGAAAATATGAAAGACATTAAAATATATTTTTTCAATGCTTTAGTGACTTAATTCACCTAGTGAGTTTTTTCTCTCCCTTTCTCTCTTTTGAATATAACTCTTGGTATGTGTAATAATTAATTATAAATAATATGTATTTAATAAAGATAAAAAAATTTATATTTTTAGATACAAAATAAAAATTACTTATAAAAAAAATAACACTATAAAAAAAATATTTATAGATAGGACCGGAGGAGTAACGAATTAGCGCTGGCTAGATGATGATTAAGAGAAACACAGATATTTGTTTCTTTCAGGATACGCAACTTGGATGGTACTGAGACTAAATCCATTTAATAAGTATACTAGTTAAAAATATTTATATTCAAGAACATTAATCAATATTCTAAAGTTTAATTTAAAATAACGAGTCATAATTCTATGAAAATTATCTAGCATCTCGTGTATATACTACGGTATAATATAGATTCAAGCGACCATAAACATTAAAGAAAAGCGAGAAAAACAAGAAAAACATTTGCAGTATAAAAATAAAAAAAAATATTTAAATTAAGAATTTAGTTAAGTTGGTTAATAATATATGAAATAGATTTTATATTTAAAACCAACATTAACTTCTTAATTAAGTTATTCATTAAAGGCCTCAATTAAGTCATTCATTAATAATTGGAGGCGTAATAGTTATTCCAAATAGAAAACGAAGTGGTTTTAAGAACTGAGTGTGTTTATATTAGAACTTAGAAGGGTCTGCTTGTACAGTTTTATGTTATTGACAAGTGAAGGGACAGATTTGGTTTAGAATTTATCTTTTAAGGTGCTTATTGTAGTCAAACTCTTTCTTTCTTTCTCTCTTTCTCTCTCTCTTTCTTTTGTTTATTTTTTTAAAGTTCATTCATCCTCAAATTGTTCATAAGTTTTTGGAGAAGTATTTGGATTAACTTTAGAAAAATAGTTTTTACGATTTATAAAGTAAGTATGTGGAGGAATTTTTATCTTAATTTATGAAAAATAACTTTTAAAACCACAGTTTAGGGCTTACCCAAACACTCATAAATGTTAGGTAAGAAAAAATTTAAATAATAAAAAGAACTGTAATAATTTAAAAGTCTGAATAATAAGGGAGTGGCATAAACACAATTATGCATGTTTTAAATAATGATTGAAGTCTTCAAAAGAAGTTTTTCAATCGTGATTTACGGTATACAATGTAAGTATGTGAGATGAGTGTTATCTTAACTTATGTGCATAAACACTTTTAAAATTCTCAATCATTATCCCAAACATACTTAATTGTCATTTTTTATATTTAAACTCGTTATTACATACTACTTGATTATTGTAAAACCTTTTGAAGATTACCTTCCTTGAGACCTAATTATTGTAAAACATACTTAATTGTCATTTTCTTGACTTCCCTAATGAAACACGTTCAAAGATCATAACTTTATGAACAAAAAGATTGGTGCAATATTTCTAATTTAGGTCAGTTGTTAGCATTGAAAGCAATAGGTACTCAATGAAACCTGAAAAAAAGGGTCATAAAAGCTGTGAGAAGCAAAATGCTCTACTCACGTGTGGTGATCAGAATGCAGCCAATTAATTTGACAATTAAGAAGAGCGTATAATTTTAATTTGAAATATTACTACAATGCCTAAATCAAGCCAGAAGTAATTTCCATTTGTCGGCCTCACAATAGAACATCCCATTTCAAATGTTATAGAATACAATTAATACAATTTTTGACGGAGAAAAATCTACCCGCAGTACAGTTGCAAGGCAAAGTGGGTATCATACCTTCTTATTTCTCTAGAGGCATACTTCACAAGATTGTTGCATTAAAGAAGACTAAGCCTAACATGATGTTTGGAATAGCGATTAGAACCTCCAAAAGTGTTTTTCAATCGTGATCGATATACGAGGTAAATACGTGGAGAAATTTTATTTCGATTTACGTAAATCGGACTTATACATAAGTATAAGCTAAACCAAAATCAACAAATATTCTTTCAATTGATAATATGATTAGCTTATAACCGTAAGATTGTAAATTCAAATTTTATCAATATAAAAATTTTATTAGTAGGTGATATGTATCTACCTCTCTAAGTTTTTTAGGTTGAGAGGCTTGCCTTGGTCTTGATGAACTTTTCTAATAACAAAAGTTAAATTGTAGCAATAAATGAATAAAAAAGAGAATACTTTTGGTAAGGTAGAACCGTAGTAGAAGAAAGAAGGAACAGAAAGAGACTGTGATTTTTAGGGCATGGAGACTAGAAATCTGTGGAAATAGGGTTAAATCCCACTCGTTTTATTCCAATAAGTGACCTTTGAGGGTTTAGTTGGGCCACCGTGCATTCACATGTGTCACCTTTAGAACTTGAGTCACTATCTCACACAGCAATCCATTTGGTGAACACAAAGCAACAACACTCATGTTGTGTTTGGGACCATATCATCGTCCCATTCCTTTTTAAAACATGTATGGAGAACCATGAATTTTACTTTGTATATCATCATTCCTCCCATAAAACACTTACAACTTCTTCCTGTCCTATATATTCCCTGTTCCATAATGGGATTTTCTCTCTTTTTTGAAAACCTCAACCATCTTATGTTATACTCTTCTTTTTTTTAATAACATTTTTTTCTGATATTCCTTTCGATTCTTAATATAAAATCTATTTGCCTAATTTGATTGAATTTAGAAAGTTAATTAAATCAGACATATTTTTTTTTCTAAAACATCATAATCACGTGTTTCTAAAATATCATAATCATCTTCCATAATTCTCTCAATCTATCTCTTACTTGATTATTGTTAAGGGAGCATCGATATGAGTAAATATTGACCAATATATGTAGGTCTTACACTTAAAATCAGAATTAACTTCTTAATTAGGTCATTCATTAAGGACCGAATAAGGATATCATAATTCAGTCTTAAAAATCAGTCATTTATTTAAGGAAAAATGACACTAAGGACCTAACCAAGAAAAACAATACCATAAAAGTTTCATAATTTGTCAATGATAGTAGCTCTTTTACTTATTAATTATTACTTTTTCATTTATTATTGACAAGTTATAAAACTTTTCTAATATTATTTTTTTGGTTAGGATTTTGATGTCATTATCGCTTTCCTTGCTCAAAATTGTCGGAATTGTTGTAAATGTCTTCTCTCTTAAATATCCTTTACTCAATGTCACTTCAGGGACATATGATGAAACAAATATCCCTCGCCCCTGTTTGGAATCTAATAGAGAAATTAAAATCTCTCACTCATTTGAAAAAAAAAAAAAATAAGTGAATTGTTTCATATCAGACAGACAATTAAAATTAAAATGATTGCATTTTTATTTGTTAAAGTTTAGATGACAGACACTTTTAGAGTGTGTAAGTGTTTGTTTAGATTAGTGGCAAAAGCTGCTTTTACAATATAATTTATGTCATGCGAGGTAAATATATGAAATGAATTTTATCTCGATTTACGTAAACATACTTCTGAAATGCTTACTCAAACAAGTCCTAAATATTTCTCTACACCTTTTTTTTTATACAGGGTACTATCAGGCCTGATGACTAATTCCTCAGGTACTGTCAGGCTCAAGATGGACGACCCTCTCAAGTGAACTTTCTCTATCCACGCCGCTCCAAGAATCAAATCTAAAATTAAAATGTTTAAAGAAACATAAATCCCTTACCACTTGAACCAACTCACGGTAGATATTTCTCTCCACTTTTGAACGGCTACAAGGGTCCTGGCGAAAACAAAAAGAAGGGTTAGAAGGGATTTTACTGGATGTTCAAACTAATTTCAAGGGATCCGAAGGCCCAATATTGTTTATCTATAAAGGTCCACCATATGACTTGGCCCAAAAAAGAAAGGTCCACTACATTACAATGGGCCAGATTGAGAAGGTATAGTAAGGGGTGAGTGGCACATTAGATACCTTAAAATATTTTTTTTGTTACACCACCGTAAACTATTTTTTTAAGTAGGTATAGTAACATAAACTATTTTTTAATTGTATATAACAGTTTAAAGTATTTTTTATGTGTGACAATTATCCTAAATTATTGAGTACAAAATTACACAAAAAAAATACTTCAGTGATGATAGATGCATTTAAAAATAATATTTTAAAATATTGCATACACTATAAATTATTTTAAGACATTGGATGCAACTAAAAAAAATACTTTAAGATATTGATTTTATCTTAACTCTTAAAACATAGGCTCCAAACATCTCAAAATTTTAATAAAAAACTTGTGTCCTTGAGTAAGCAGAAATCAAATTTTAAGGACATTAATCAAACATTTTTACTTTGTTTTATTAAAAATTTAAAAATGATTTATAAATATAAGTTTGTTTTTTTAAAATAACATATTTCATCATGATTACTCTCAAACAATGGATTTTTTTTTTTTTACCTAACTTAGACAATGGATTAACATCTTATCCGACTTTGTTTAAATCAGTATTTAAAAAATATATTTATGTAAATCAAAATAAAACTATTTTTATATATTTATCTCATAAATATTAAATTACATTAAAAAATCAGCTTTTCTCGTTTATCCAAACCAACGCTAACTTTTGCATAAACAATCGAGCTAGTAATATAATTAAACCATTCATTTCATTAACTCTCAACAGAAAAGTAAGTAGTGTCCCCAAAACAAAAAAACAAAGAACCGTCCCGAGCAAGTTTATATCAGATCGGGCACTATATAATTTGGTGGTTCCTCGTTCAATTGAAAACCCGCTTTACGACAGAACCCGATTCTCTGTATAAAAACCCAACTATTTCAAACTCTAATAAAACTTGATTCAACTGAGCACGATTGTTTTTGTGCCAATGACGGAGCAGACCGAGTTCAGTGTTCTATGCAGTTTCTTCACATGGACACAGAGAAGCAAGTCATCCGCCCTGAAGCGCTCCAAGTTCCGCAAATTCCTCGATACCTTCTGCAAAGACAGAAATTACTTCAGTGCAATTAGGTTGATTCTTCCCAACCTCGACCGGGAGCGAGGCTCCTATGGCCTCAAGGAGTCTGTTCTCGCTACCTCCCTCATTGACGCTCTTGGGATGTCTAGGGAGTCCGAGGACGCTCTACACCTCATCAATTGGCGCAAAGGTGGTGCGAAGACTGGTGCCAATGCCGGAAATTTTGCTCTTGTCGCTGCTGAGGTGTTCTTTCCTCTTTTCTTGTGATTTGTTTTAAGTTTCGTTTGTGGGATCATGATGGTTTCGTATTATTCAGTTAACGATATGAATTATGCACCAACATTTTTATTGGACTTGCATTTAGGAGTTTTGATGTATTTTTTTAAAAAAAGGAAATATCTTTTTCATTTATTGATGTGAATAAATGAAAGGAAAATAATAACAAGAATAATATGTTTCCAATGTCGCATTCTTCTTTGAGAGACAGGTGCTGCAGCGTAGGCAAGGGTTGGCATCTGGTAGATTGACAGTAAGGGAGTTAAATGAGTTGCTTGATAAACTAGCTTCAAGTGAGAACAGGTTATGCCATTTAATTATTTCTATACTTTATCATTGTCTGTGACTGTTAATTGGGTTTTGGACATTGTTGAATATCCTTTGTTAGTCCATTGGTTTTTGGAAGCTACTGGTATCATAGTTCTTCAAAAATTTATTAATGATGCGTATGACATGTTATACCTGATAATAGCCTGGTAAAGGACCAGTTAATGGGAAAGAAGGATTAATAGACATCAAGAAATAGGCATAGCATGAAAATTTCTTCCCTCCCCTTACATCCCCCATCCACTTGAAAAAGATGCAGAATAAAAAGAAACTATTTCCTTTTCCACAATCTTTTCGCTGCTGAATCTTGAAGTGGTAATGATTCATGAAATAAAATGGTCAAGTTTGTTATTGTCTTTGTTGTTGGGAATGCCTTTTGAGTTTGATTTTGATTTAGGGTATCAGAGTTTACTTAGTGATGCCAAAGAAGGGATAAATCCATTTATTGCAGATTCCACTGAAGCAGTTTTCCCCAAGAAGAATGTGTAGTTTCTTGAAATGCTGCAGATGGAATTGAGCAATGTTTCTATATTGTTACTGGCCATGATGCTAGTTGCTAGTTTAGAATTACATTTTATTGTTTTCCTTACTTTATAAAGCTTTATACATAGTAGAATCTCACAGAATGTTTAATTTGAAGATCTTGCCCGCTTGCTTATGCCTCTAACATGTTTTCTTATTTTAAGTTCTTTGAATGATGTTAAGACAATTTTATGTTTCCAAGGCTGTCTTCTTTATTAATTATGTTAGATTTTTCAACGTGGTGTTTCTGTGGCTTGACCATTGTTACAGGGCTGAGAAGACTTCAGTTCTTTCTACCCTTATTCAAAAGACAAATGCACAGGAAATGAAGTGGATTATCATGATAATACTCAAAGGTATGTGTCTTGTATGCCGGAAAATTATGCTCTATACCTTGTGAATGTTTTTAACAAGATTCAAAATTCTCATGCAGATCTAAAGCTTGGAATTAGTGAAAAGAGCATTTTCCATGAATTTCACCCTGATGCTGAAGACTTGTTTAATGTAACTTGTGACCTGAAATTAGTTTCTGAAAAGCTAAAGGATCGGAACCAACGTCATAAGAGACAGGTAGGTTGTGATTTTGAAATGTTCTCTGGAAATCTTATCTTTCCTAATATGTGTATGTATGACCTCTTGTTACATTTAAAAAAAAAGTAAATTTCAGATCAAACAATTGACAAAACTATTGGGAACATGTCTGCGTGTCAGGTCTTGGCCATTTTGCTATTCTGAATTTATTTTTTAGTTGATTTAGTAAACTTTTTTGGCCAAATATTCTTAACTTGTATGTACAGAAGACTGTACTGTCATTCTTTAATAGTTTTTTCCCTTTTTTTTGTGGAGGGGGGCAGGGGTTTGGTATGCACACGCTACTAATACATTATGTAAATGGTTTTAAAAAGTTAAGGGCCTGTTTGCTTATTTTTAGTAATTAGAAGGTTTCATTGATGGAATTGTGGTCATTATGGATCACTTCACTTTCAGCCATTAATACTCACTTCCATCATATGACTCCTATGAGGATTTTTTTTTAAAAAAGTAATTTTTATTTTTTATTCTTAAATTTGTTTTCAGGGTCAACTATCCAGACAAAATGCGTTTCTCTTAGATTTCAGAATCATTTTCAGAATAAATTTTCTAAATGGATTGTTTTGGCGTTAATAGTTCTTTGAAACTTTACCTAAACTTTCCTGCAAATATGTAGTGGAACTCAACAGCTAAAGTAGAACCAAAATAGACCAAACATTTTTGTTCCTCGTCTGCAGGATATTGAAGTTGGAAAAGCTGTGCGTCCTCAACTAGCAAAGAGAGTTGGTAGTGCTAGTGAAGCGTGGAAAAAGGTTTGTTTTATTAGGCCTTTCAACTGTTTCCTACAATACATATGGTATGTGAAGGAAACTATGGGTTCACATTACTTGGAAAGGTGTTATGAATTTCTTATTATATCATCACTTCCTATGTAAGTAAAGGAGAGTAAGTAGAAAAAGGTAGAGAGGGGTCACTGGGCTGGCCCATAGATTATCTCTATCTAAATTTTCAGTTATTGTTAAACATCTGTCCTATTTCCTTGTGTTTCTTATTCTGCAATATTAATTGACAATAACCATCATGTCACTGTAGTTGTGTGTTTAGATGATGCTCAAAACCATGGTTTTGGAAAACATAGCCCAAATACTCATTTTTCTCATAATCAATATTTTCGTCAAAACCATGGTTTTGAGAAGAACAACCCAAGCACTCTTTTTCTCCAAAATCTATTTTTGGCAATGAAACCATGGTTTGGGGTGAAAACCATAGTTTTCCCAGAAGCTATTTTTGTTTTACCTTTTCAAAAGCTATTCTCCAAAATCTATTCTCTCAAATCACTTTTTTCACTTTTTCTTCAAAAGCTAATCCAAACACACCCTAGATTATCTACTAACATTATGCAATCTTCTGTCTAAGGTGATTTTAACACAAAGATGGGAGCCAAAATGATAACTATGTCAAATGGCTTCATGTATTAAAATGCATTATTATTTGCAAGGTCTACTTTTGCTTGATACATGTTTCCTTATGATGTCTAATGCCTGTCCTCATTTTAGCTTCATGGGAGGGAAGTTGTTGTCGAGTGCAAGTTTGATGGTGATCGAATCCAAATACATAAAAATGGAACAAATATACATTTCTTCTCAAGGCAAGTTCATGTCGCGTGCTCTCACTAATATAAGCCTGATTTTTGTTATTCCAACTTTGTACTTTATGCCCCAGGAGGATTTCTGCCCCCTTACACTCTCTGTTTTTTGTTTTATTTCTCTCTTTGAAGTCACGGGCTTGTCAGGAAATGTTGTATTGTTACGCACTATTATCAGTATCGCACGATACACGATTCGTATCGCACGAATCGATCCAAAAGTGCCCTTGAGCGATGCGAATCGTTGCTTGGTTTCATTTTGGTTCTGAATCGTGCCTGTCTTGACCGATTCTCACCGGAATCGCCTGAATCGCGATTCACCGAAGAATCGCGCGATCGTGGCACGATGGGGAAGAAGACGGGTCACACACATATCCGGGTCAGATCTGGGTGTGACCCGGTTTTAAAACTCCCTTTTCTATTTTTTTTAAAGGTTTTTTCCCAACTTCTTTTCATTTCTTTATCCTAGATTATCTAAGCTTTTTTTTAGCTCTTCCTGTTATATTTTTCTAAATATTCTAATTTTAATATTCCCTGCTATCCAATCAAAATATTACACTTTAAAGAATCTCTTTTCTAATTTTTTTCAGCTTTCCTTGTTTTTATATTCCTAGTTATCTTTTTTCAGATATTATATTCCCTACTATCCAACTAAATTTTTTTGGGTTTTGTTTCAATTAATGTTTTTTAATATTTTAAGGTTTGAAAAAAAAGATTAAATATTTAAATTATTATATATAAAATATCTAAATCTAGTATTTATTATGATATTTGATAGATTTCAACCAAATTTTATTCTAACTAAGTGATTATGATTTTTCCATAATTTATGGGATATGATATTCTATTATGTGAAAATTATATTTATGTCATCCTAAATAATTGATCATGAATCTTACGATTCACGATACGTTTCGATTTACGATTCTAAATACAGACTTTCCGATTCACGATTCGTATCTCGATTTGATAACCATGTTGTTACGTGATTTTATTTTATTTTACTTGTTTTCTTGGTAGGGATGTGTGTCCTTATGTATTATTTTTAAGTTGACTGATTCACTATTGCAGGAACTTTCTTGACCATTCAGAATATCAACATGGGATGTCAGACATCATACTACAAAATATTCTTTTTGACAGGCAGATATTTATGTCAAGTTTCTGTTTTCTTGCCTAAATTTTGTTTGTCTGTTTGCATTTCTCTATGCTCTCTCTCTCTCTCTCTCTTCTTTATGCATGTATGCTAATCCTACTCCTAAACTAAACATCGTAATTACAAAAATTGTTTTTTGTTCAACCCTGACATATTCGAGTCCCTCATCAGGCAGTTGTAAACAATTCCTAAGATACTAAAGTTTCTTGGTTCTTCCCCCTTATGAGTTTGTTTTTAAGAGGGTTTCCCTATGCTTGCTTAGGTTTCCATTACACATCAAGAAGGCATTCCAGGAATGCGCACTTTGTCTCAGTTTCTGTTCTGGCAGACAACTTTTTCTTCCTTCCCCTCTCTCTTTTTGGCTATAAGACAACAAAAAATTTCCTAAAAAACACATTCAGAAAAGATATATAATACTGGATTTCAACTCAGTAAAACATGCTCACTTTTTTGGTCTATTTTTTCCCCTTTGTAGGAAGCTTATCCACTGTTCTTGTATTTTTCCCTCCTAAAAGAGTATAAAAGAACAAAAGAAACAGTTTACATTATGCCTGTCACTCAAATGTGAGGAGACAACATACTGTTTGTTTGATTAGCTTATGTTTTTAACTTACCTTTGCTTCTTGGTTTTGTTTAGGTGTATTCTTGATGGTGAAATGTTGGTTTGGGATAAATCCTTGAACCATTTTGCTGAATTTGGTTCAAATCAGGAAATCGGTACTTACTGTCATCTGGCTTAGTCAAACTTTTTCATACCTTTTCATCTTATAGCTTTTATTTTCCAGAGCATTTTTCTTATACAATATTTCTGTCTTTTGTAGCAAAGGCAGCAAGGGACGGGCTTGATAGTGATAGACAGGTATTTGTGTTTGGATTTTGTCATTTTTATTGTGGCAGAAATTGATAGTTGAAGTTTAAATTTTTCTCAGTCTTAAATTTTCTCCCTGGTGCAGTTGTGTTGTATCCTTGAACTAGATGGGTTCACAACCATTGAATTCAGTTTTCAAGGGCTTTCTTGTGGGTTGGGTGTCAATGGAATAAAAAAAGGGTGGCCTAGTGCACAAGACTCTCACCAAGTGGGGTCTGGGAAGGGATAGATGTACGCAATCTTACCCGTGCAAGCGGAGAGGCTGTTTCTAGGATTTGAACCCGTGACCTCCAGGTCACATGGTAGCAACCTTACTGTTGTGCCAAGGCTCACCCTATTGTCAACGGAATAATTGTTATCTAATTTTGCATGATGTGGGAATTTGCCTATGCAATAAGTGATTCAATCATTCAAGTTCAGATCTGTATCCCTTGATTTAAGAATGGCTAGACGTTGCGTTTGATATCCTTTATGTTGGAGATACAAGCGTAATACACCAGACTTTGAAGGAAAGGCACGAGCTTCTCTGTAAAGTTGTTAGGCCCTTAAAGGGTAGTTTGGAAATTTTAATACCTAATGGTGGCCTCAACTCTAATTTTCCATCTGGTAAGATTCTTTCAGTTTTTCCCCCTTCCATTTTGCACTTTGAGGGAAGGTTTTTCTACCTCTTCATATTAGTATCTGTTCATTGAAACATAAATTGAGTCATCCGTAAAACACGTAACAACTTGGTTTTCATATTTTGCTAATTTTCACATGCACTACTGATTATGCAATTGCATAACAATTAACATATAGCAATCATTAGATCATGACTTAGCCATGTGCTCATGTACAGATCTTGCCTCTCACCCTTGATGTTTTGCAGGGGAACCTTGTTGGTCATTTATTGCGCATAATGTGGATGAAGTTGAGAGATTCTTCAAAGAAACTGTTGACAATAGGTAGCAAAAAGCCACATTCTTCTTTGCATCTTAGAACATATGAGGATATTTGATGTACATTCTGTTATTTCTTCTCAAAATCCCAGTTTTCGTTCATGACTTGATCATTAGATAGTGTGAAGTAGGAGAGTTTAGAAAGTCTAAACCATCTAACATGTAACTGGCTTCAAATATAGCATGGCAGGAAGGGTAGTTAGATACTTAGAAGAACTGAAGTTGGGTTCATTGAGGGGTTGATCACTTTTTGAATATTAGGGGATGGTGATAGTTTATGTCTGGACGGGTAATTAGGATTGTGGAGCATGAGCATTGTGATAAAGGTTCTACATTTGAATTTGCAGGAATTCAGATATTAATGCTCTGATTCTCTTATTTTTCAAGTTTCAGCAGCGCAATATATACAGAGGAGTTTGTATAGTATAGGAGTCTTATTTTCAGATTACTCTATAATTCATTATATGCATAAGGAAGATAGACATCATTGTAGTTCCTTGCAATTTATCTTGATCTTAGGAGTTCATCTGTGCTTCAACTATTTTTCCACATAGCTGACCTTAGTAGGATAAGCTTCTTGTTGTTATTGTATACTAATTATTATTATTATTATTAAAAAATAAAAATGTACAAGACTAGTTAGTAGAGTTTATATTCAGCCCGCAAATTATGCTGTCTATGTTACTTTAATTTTGGATTATAACATCATTATCTGCTGTGTATATCCCTATGTAAGTATATTTCACGGGTAACCTATTCTTGTAGAATTAATTCAAGCTGTATAGATCTGAAGTTAGTGGTAGTTTTTTGTGTTGTTTACTAATAGTAGTTAGCTTCTGCATAATAGTCTGATGTAGATAGCTTTAATTTATTCTCTGGTTTTACTTTAAAAAGCGCACAGAATTACATGTGATTTTTGTAAAGTGCTTAGTTTTCTCCTTCATTTAGAGATGAGGGCATTGTTCTGAAAGACCTTGGTTCCAAATGGGAACCCAGCGACCGTAGTGGAAAGTGGATGAAATTGAAGCCAGAGTATATACATGCTGGTTCTGATCTGGATGCACTTATCATAGGTATGTAATTTTCTTTCTAGCCTTCTACAGAGTCCTCTTTTTGACATTGCCAATTTGTATGTGTTGTTTTGACTTTGTGAAGGTGGCTATTATGGCTCTGGACGAAGAGGAGGGGAGGTTAGTCATTTATCCTTATCAGCTGACTTTTAAGATTCTTTTCTTGCATATGAAGTTATAGGGGAGTGCTTCTCATTTCAGGTTGCTCAATTCTTGGTAGGCCTAGCAGAGCGTCCCTCCCCCAGTGCACATCCCAAGCGGTGAGTTTTTTTTTTTTTTTAAATGTAACATGCTTCTGTTGTGCAACCCTCATGTAGTTTTTCCTGGTCGCCATTTCTCTTGTCTTTTTATCAGTTGTTTAGAACATATTAGATCTGCTGGATGTGGATAGTTATTGTCAGTTGTTTCATTCTTTGACCATCTAGGGACATCTTAGATTACATTAGGTTTGTGTTTATCTACTATCTTTTTTTCTTTGCAGATATGAAAGCAACTTGTCAAGGTTTTAGTTAAAATTGAGTAAACTATGCTTAAATGAACCGCAAAAAGAATTACCCACATTGCATTCTTCTGCTTCCATTAATGAATCACTAAAGTTGCTTTTATGGATTCCGTACATAATGATTTGATGTCTAAAATCATGTGTTTCTTTCATTGCAGATTTATCTCATTTTGTAGAGTTGGTACTGGACTTTCTGATGATGAGCTTGATGCCCTAGTAACGAAACTGAAACCATATTTCAGGTAACTTGTATATGTTGATTTAGTGTGATAACCTTCTCCCAAAAGGTAGCTATTTAGGTTGGAGAACCAACCTACTTGATTAGCCCATAGAGCTTCCTGTACTACTTAACATGAGACTCGTGCATCTCATACTACTGCCTTGGTTTCAATCAAAATGTCTAATGAGCCAATGAAATTCATCATGGCTAAACTCATGATCCTTTTCCTAGAAATTTGAGAAGAATGCAGCTTAAAATTGGCTTAGACATTTATATGATGTTCCAAAATACTGCTAGGTCAGGTTTGCTTGTTCATAGAGCTTGTCTGGCATGTTGTGTTTAAATGAAATCATGTGGTTGAAGATTGAAGGTGTTTATTAATTTTCTTCATGTTACAATGGGCTTTTCCCCTGATAGGAAGTATGAATACCCAAAGAAGAGGCCACCAAGTTTTTATCAAGTCACTAACCATTCAAAAGAGCGGCCTGATGTGTGGATCGAGAGCCCTGACAAGTAAATATATTCATCTTGATGTCTAGTAAATAGTGTTTTCACTTTCAATTGTGATCAATATTTAACTCTCTCTTGCAGATCAATAATTCTTTCTATAACCAGTGACATTCGAACTATAGAATCTGAGGTGTGTCAGATGTCATGTGTTTTGGTAACTGCAAGGGTTGCAGGGTCATATTTCCTTGTCTTCTGAATTGTTCATTTTTTCATTTGAATGGTTGGATTTACAGGTATTTGCTGCACCTTACAGTCTGAGATTTCCTCGGATTGACAGGGTGAGATATGACAAACCCTGGTATGAATGTCTTGATGTGCAATGTAAGTAAATTGTATCAACTGCTCCTTACTGTTAGGCACCAATCAAGTTCAATATAGCAGCTTAATCTTCTTTAATCAAATTCCGTATTCCTTCAAATTTGTTAAATAGCTTGTGTTGATGTGAATCTGATGGACACTGTAAAAAATATTTATTTTTTCCCCTCTCGTGTCTCTGCAGCATTTATAGAACTCGTGCATTCTAGTAATGGCACCACAAAGGCAATCACAGACTATGGCGGCATGCAGGATAGTAAATCAAAACGCATGAAATCCTCTAAAAGGGAAGGGAAAAAAAACACGTCCGTTGTCCCTTCTCATTTAATTCAGACTGATGTTTCCAATGTTAAGGGGGGCTCCTTAATATTTTTGAATATGATGTTTTGTATCCCTGAGAGCCTTGCAAGTTTACCTATGATTTGTTCACAGCAGATTGCTGACTTTTTTGTGATGTGTCTTAGAAAATATTTTGTCCTAAGTTAATATTTATCGAAGTAGAATGTATTTTGTTGTGGTAAAATTAGAAGGAAAGACGTTTCCATTTATGAAAATATTTTACGCCGCTTTATCCTTTAATTTCTCTAACGGTGGAAGACATTGTAGGAACTTTAGGTAATAATCCTCCATATCAGTTGTCCTTGGTCCTAACTTGATCGAAAAGGGGAACAGCTTCTCTTCCTCGCTGTGTAGACAAGGTGCTGCAAGGAGAGAGAAGAGAGAATAAGTGCGGGGGCTGGGTCCCTCCTCTTCTCTCTTTCTCAACCGGAACAGTACCTCTGCTGCATGGAGGAGAAGCCAGGGGATTGAAAAGTCTTGATGGTGCAAAAAAAAATTTTCCTTGACAGATACAGATTTCGTCAATGTGCCTCCATCCCATTCTCTTGATTCCTTGCATAAGATGATTGCTGAGAATGGGGGCACTTTCTCGATGAACTTGAACAATTCAGTCACCCATTGTGTTGCAGCAGATGGCAAGGGTACTCTCTTTCTCTCACTTTCTCTCTGCCCCCTCCCTCTCTATCCCTTTTATGTGCATGCCTGCAGGTTCTTGATTCTATTTCTCAAATATATAATAGAGTCTTCTGGCAGGTTTTAAATTTGAAGCTGCAAAACGTCGCGGTGATATCATTCATTATAGTTGGGTAATAGATTGCTGTGCGCAAAAGAAGCTTATTCACTTACAGCCAAAGTGAGTAGGGTCATTGAGTCTGGACTGATTTGGCTTCATTAAAAGCAGTTCTGATGGGTATTCCTTTCAATGGTCTTGTTTAAAAGGTACTTCCTTTTCATTTCTGAGCGCACAAAGAAGAAGTTATCTGAAGAAATTGATGACTTCTCAGACTCATACTACTTGAATCTCGATTGTGCGGACATCAAGAAGGTAATATTAGCTATTTTTTCATTCTCGAATGCTCAGTGTGCTGTACTCTGTATGTTAAACATAGAAACACAAGGAGCAAACAGAGGAGAGAATCCACGTTTATTTGATAGTTACTCTGGGCTGGATAGATTTATCTTGACTTTTTTTTGGTGCTTTGTATGTCAAAATGAGAGGGAGAGAATGTACGATATCCTTCTGCATGAACCTTTTTTTGAAGGAAGTAACATCTCAATTTTCTTTTTTGTATGGACCTTTTGATGTAAGAGATGGCTTGTATACATCTTAATTACTTGAATGATATGTCTTCGTTTTTTACTTAAATAATAAAGTCCGCCTCAATCATATACCTATGTAGTGTTAATTTAACTCTGTTTCGTTTCTCCTCTAGCTCTTGAGCAATATTCCCAGATCAAAAAAAGATGTCAGCACTATTGACTATTACAGGAAAAAGTACTGCCCAAAGGATAAGTGGTCTCTCTTTCAAGGATGCTGCATTTATTTCCACACTTTTTTACCACCTTCGTAAGATGATCTAATTATTTACCTTAGTATATAAATATTTACAGTATAGGACTATGACGGTTATGTTTCTGTCTTGCTAAACGGCTTTCTGATTATTTGACTGTTTTCATGAAGGAAAGGAGATTGGGAAGTTCTGTCGAGACTTTCACTGAGGAGATTGCAGTGTGAAATTCTCATGAGTGGCGGCAAAGTTACCGATAGTCCCACTTCTGCTACCCACTTTGTGGCCTTGTCAGTTCCAGGATATAATGTGGACTTTACAGAAATGTTAACGAGGTTGGCTGCTTGTCTGTCATCTTGTTAACCATTGTGTGTGCTGGCTGCGTCATTTTGGCTTTTCATGAGTCTATCCTGTCATCCTGACGTGAAATCATTTTATTCTTAATGATATTATGCGATAATTTTTTGTTTGTTTATTTTCTTGGTTTTCATTAGGGGTTCCTTTTGCCGGAGAACTAACCTTACATTTGTTCTTTTTCCCCCTTCCTTCCTTGGGGTGGGTGGATTATCAACTGCATATAGTTTCACTTCAGTCGAAGGAAAATTTCTTTTGAGCAAGCAGTTGCATGTTGTTGAATCTCAGTGGCTTGAAGATTGTTTGGATCAAGGCCGAAGATTACCAGAACAAACATATACATTGAAGCCCAGCGGAATGGAAGAACTAACTACTGAAGAGTGGTAAGTTAAAATACCACATATTTGCGAGACTTACGGTTTGAGAAAATAAAATTTTTGAGAAGCTAATGAAATAAATACAGTGAATTTAACAACGCCTTTACTGATGCTAATAGTTGCGAGTATAATATACGACTGGAATAATGATTAAGCGGACATTCTTAGTGTTTTTTTTTATTAAAAACATTTTCTTTTCTTGCTTTGCTTAAAAGGTCCATTGATAGATCTTATGGTATTTTAGTCATCAAATGCTACTTAAATGTTTAGCTTTGTTTCAATACATAAGCTGATTAACATGATCGCTTTGTGCCAACTGTTTCAGCAAACATGATTTGGCTTTAGAGGGTCATTGTGGGGGAGATAATGTAGAAGACCAAAATTCGTCACCTGTCTCTGAAAAGGGAAATCAGCTGAGAAGTGCAAGACCTGTTGATGAAAGTTTGGTCTCCCTGGAGAAGAGTGGCAAAAGGAAACGAGGAAGACCTGTAGGCAGAGGCAGTAAAATGGTTAAAACAGCCGGCAACCAAACTCGTCGATCACGAGCACGTATTGGGAAAAGGCCTGCGAAAATATGTGAATATGAAACAGATGTAAGTGGTTCTCATGATGAAAAACCATGTGAAGGTGAGATTGACTCGAGAGAATTCAGTCTTGACTCTCATAATGGCACAGAAGTCACCGAGACTGTGACTTCACAAAATCCGGAGCCATCAAAACGAGAAGGTGCAGTTAAGCAAGAGTTTTTTAAGGACGTTGAATGCGAGGAACATTCTGTTCCCGAAATTGAAATGACCGAGCAGCATGATGACCAAAACATTAGGACTGAACAACTGGAAGTTATGGCCGATCCGATACAGGCTATGCTTTTTAACATGTTTCCCAGTCTTGCGACAAAGAAAGTTGATGAAACAAAGAATGATGATGTTAAAGATGATAAGCCACCTGAAGAATTCAAAGGTAATGTTAAAGATGACAAGCTACCTGAGCAATTCAATGATAATGTTAAAGATGATAAGCCACCTGAGCAATCCAAATCCAGAGCTGAGCCTGCAAGGAAAAAGAAAGTTAGCTATAAGGATGTTGCTAATAAGCTACTTGAGGATTGGTAGAGCATCATCTCGTTGTAATGCTATAAATTGCTTCTTTTCTGTATATATATGTACCAAAGTTTTGTTGCCAAATTATTCACTTTCTAATCTTGTTACCTGTCTTTTCCTTTGCACACCTGGCATCTGGACTTATCTTGCTCAATGGCTAGTTGTTACTGGTTTGATGAGAGTTTGATGGTTGCTAGTTGACTGTGCCATCATCCAACGTGAATTCGAACACTATCTGGTGCGAGCATCTTCTGATTTCTGAAATCGCATATGAATTCACATGCTTTGTACTGGATCTGAACAAATTGTATTTTGTTCTCAAAGATATATCCATGAATGAAGTTAAATTATAATTTCTGGTGCATCGCTCTCTTGGCACTTATATCTTGCAAGTCAATCCAGTAATAAAGATTTCTCGTAATTTATATTCAATTAAATAATTAGTGAAAGGAGAGAGATAAAACAATAAACCTGATCAAGGTTTTTTTTTTTTTTTTTTTGAATCACTTCCTCCCTTCTTGAAAATAAGTCATAATTTTCATTCTTCTATTACAAATTCCTAAATATAATTAATACTTGTTTTCAAGACCACACCACCTAAATTCTAAGCTTGTTTCTAGGAAGCTGAGGTTAAAGTTAGAATATTGTGACATAGAGGATAAAAAATTGAAGGAAAAAAAAAACAACTCTATCTGTCTCTAGTCCCCGCCACAACGATTCCAGTTATAGATGATCACCAAGAGGAAAACAAAGGTAAGAAATGAAAAATTACGGGCGTTTACTTTAAAGATTAGATACCCCGGCTAATACCCAAACATGAACCTTGTAGGCCGTTGCCAGTACAAACTTGCTACAGATAATAAAACTGAAAAAATAATTTTTATGAATAAATAATTACTATTATATCTCTACTTTAAAGAATAAGAAAATTCTATAATATAATACTGACCAACATTACCCGAACAATTAAAAAGAATCCTCCCCTTTACACAATCCAATAAAAGTACATTGCTATGATAGAGGAAAATACATTTCGGCCGTTAAAAAAACAGGGTAATATGTACGTTGTAAGGATGCCATAGTTTTAGGTACAAAACTGTTCATAAATGAAAAGTATCATCGTGATGCCTTCTGTTTAAAGAGCAGTTCATGAAATTACAACAAAGAGAAGCATGCCAAGATCACCAGCCATATTTGGCTTGTGTCTCAGTTTTTGTGAGCATGCCCTTCGCACGCCGCTCAGAAAGTTCTGATTCCTTTTGTTTCATATCGAAATACAACGAGCCTATTTGGTGCTTCCTCCTATGCAGCTTCGAAGGCTTCCCCTTGGCTGAAACAGGCTGCAAGAGAAGAAAAGTTCCGATAATACTAACTAAATGACACATAAATTCAATCACGTGCAATTCACTTTCTTTACAATGTGACATGTCCTTGTGTTCTAAGAATATTGTTTACATGGATTAGATTGGGTCGACCTTTCCCTCAACATGCATGGTTCACGTCATGGACCAACAGTTAAAAAGCTATCCACCCCTCAACCAGAGCTAGCATATTTACATGCCAGAGAAAGGGGAAAATTGTCCTCTGAATATGACAGGGCTACATGGCCATCCAATTACTAGAAAGTAATCTTCCAATTGTCCAAATGTTATCTTTGAAAGGGATTACAAAGGCCGCTTTGCCTTGAGGTTACCTCCTAGCGGAGTACGCCAACAAAGAATCTACCATTAAGCCAAGAGGCAAAGAGATAAAAACAGAAAGGCCTAGCTAGAAAAAATTCTCCCAATCGTCTTTTATTTATTTGTTTATTTTTTTGGAGAGGGGCGATGGGGAAATGGAAACAAAAGGAATAGAATCATCAAGAAATTGTACATGGAAGACCACCAACCCCTCCAAATCTACCGCAACAATTTTTACAAGACACCTATCAATGGGTCAGGGCTCTGAAGATCATCCAATTACCACTTAAGTAAACAAAAGAAGGCTAGAGGATCTGGTCACATTACTCCTAGTTAACCTTTGAACAAGGCTTTCAATCTCCCTACGGATAACAAAAACGTGAAAGAAATTTTCAAGAGTCCTGTTAATTCCCTAAATTTCTACAAAATATTACATATAACAACGTAGCATTGCTTAGCAAGTTCATACTAAATTCTATCAACTATGGCATCATGTAATCCAATATAGCACAAGAGGGGAAGTCGGGAACTCATGCATATCAAAATTTAAAACATACATTATAAAACATCTTGGTACCTTCCCATCAATGTCTAGATGTCCAATGATGGATATGTATACGATCTGGGCTAATACTATCCCATTTCCTAATGCTTTAATAAAAAAACATTTTAATGCCAAAATTTACATGGCTCAGTTTTTATTGGAGACAAGAAATCCAACAGAGCTTGCTTTTGACAGGTACTCCTATCACTATTTGAGCATAATTTCACATCAACTAGGAATGGAACTGTTGAGGCAAGCAATTGACTTACGGAGCATCATTACTATCCAACCAAAACTGACACCCCAACAAGCTCCCTCGATTGTAGGTCAACTTGACAAAATGTAATTTGCAAAACCATGTATTGACTTTTGACAGAATCGGCAATAAATTGAACCAAAATGCCCTTTTATGAGAAAACAACCAAAACACAGAAAACACAAGCAAATAATACCTGATAAGAAGGTCCGAAAGCTATTCCTGTTAGCTTGACCTGGTCCTCTCTTGGCCGATTCTTAATCAACTCTTCTTGCTTAACCTCAATAATTTCCGAGGGAATCTCACTCCTTCCACGCTTCCCAGAAACTTTCACCCCGTTTTCACTCATCCCAGACATCTCAGGCACTGTTGCCCCGTAACCATCAACCCAGTTATTTCCATATTGTGCGTAATCACCATAGGCATTATAACTTGCATATGCATCATTATTTACATAGTATGACGCAGGGGTGGCCGTATCAGCAGTCCCAGCCTCCGGCTGACCACCCACACCATGATCAATACCCGAACTGTAGTCGCCATAACTATTACTATCCATATAGTATTCCGGATTTTGGTCGGTACCATATTGGTAATAGCTATGACTCTCATAACTCGCATAACTTCCTCCATTTTGATCAGCATTCACGTTATTCTCCGCCGCAGAACCATCAGCATTCGATGCTTCCGGTGCATCCGTTTCAATTATTGACCGTCGGCCTGAACCAGATGTCCCTTGAACGCCCAATGTAGTCGAATTTCTGGGAGCCGGAATACTGGACAAGAATGACTTCACCGACGATGTTTGAGGCGTAAACTTCAACTTTTTCCTCTCGTTTTCTGCTTTACGTTCCTCCTCCTCCTCCTCCTCGTCCACTTCGATAGATTTCTTCAATGGAATTATGGGAGGCCTAAACTTAATAACTTTTTTTGTTCTAGGACCAGAGGCAGAAACCCTAGGAGTAGCTTCTTGCTCGATTTGGGATTTAGGTTTAGGGAGGGAAGAAAAAAGGGACGTACGCCCACTAGATTGATGAGTGTTTATTGAACCCACCTCATAACCATCAATATCATTGCTCGTCGTTGAGGGTGCAGCAGATGAAGGGTTAATTGAGCCGCTTTTGGGTTGGGGAAGAGACGAGAAAATAGACAAGGATTTACCACCGATGCTTCCGGAACGAGTTTCTGAGTCATCTTCACCGCTTATAGCGTTCCTGGAACTGGAGGATTGCTCGGGTTGAGGAAGGGATTGAAAGAGGGAGGAAGATTTGGGTTGAGGAAGAGACGAGAAGAGCGAGTGGGTCTTTGAAGAAGTTGGCTCACCACGTTCAGAGCTAGGTTTAGATGAAGATGAAGGGGTTGGTATCTGAGGTTGCTCTTGTTCTTCTTCCTCAGAAGACGCGTAGTTCGCTAGAAGAGAATCCATGTGAGAGGAGAGGGATGACCCAACAGAGACTCGAGCAGCGATCTCAGGAGTCGGGAGGGACCAGAATGCAAGAGAACGAAATGAGAAAACCAGAAACCGGGTCGGGATTGGGCTTAGGTGTTTTTTGGGCTTTATTTAGCTTCAAACTGGGCCAAGTTAAGCCCGATCAATACAAAACCCTTGAGAAGTCGTCTTTTTATAAATACTTCATTATCAACTAACGATGGTTGGATTTAGCAGAAAGAGGTTAGTCTCTTATAACATGATGAACCAAAATTTGAATCTAACTACTTTTATAAGCGCATTGGGTAATGAGACCCCTTTTTTTGGCTAAAATCTTGACAAATGATGGGTCAAAACCTGGGACCTTTTGTCACAGTGGTTTGTTTCTTTTACTTCTATTTTGTTTGTTATTGCTGGTTTAAGATTGCTGTTACTGATTTGCGATGCTTTTAAAGAGTTTATTTGGTTTGGGATGAGAATGTATCGATTTGATTGGCAAAAAGAATGTGTGTAGTTTAATCATAATGTCTTGTAATTTCTGCTGCAGCTTCATTAGATAATATTTATAAGCTACCTCCTAATGATATTTCTATCCTCAAAGTCGCAACAATTCTATGATCCACCTTCCTCATGTACCTAGTAACACATCATACTTATGTATCAAGTTTTCAAAATTGAAAATCAGACATTTAAAAACTCCAAATTAAATCTTGGCTGATACGATTAAGAGGAAGAGTGTTAGAGATGAAAGATCCTTTCATCTAAAGGGGTATTATAAGAGAAATCTATCCTAAAATAACAAGTCAATTAGGAAAATTTTCCCTGTCAAAATTGTCATTGTTAGACTACTAGTGATTATCAGGTTTGACTATAGCTAATGATGGCATTATTCTTAATGTTACATTCAATGAAAGATATCTAGTTTCATTAAACATCTCTAAATCTCCTTAATTAAACCCTCACAACATTTTAGACAGTTTGGATTAGATTAGTGCTGTGGAAATTCTAGTGCCAGAACTAAACATGAAATGCAACTTTATTGCATCAAACTTACAACTGCTAGGTTTTACATAAAAGCAGAAGACAAACATAAGCTTCATAAGAAAACAAGATCAGAGAATGAAGACGTTGAGTGAAACAAAGAAGGAAGGAAAACCCCAACTAATTTCTCTCTGAAGTTCGTCAACATGTCGATGGATTAGATGCTCATAGGGCTATCAGGATCATTAAGAGCTGCAATGGCCGTTTGGATTCTTATCTCCAACAGATCTTTCTCTTCTTCCTCTGCCTGAAATAGAACAAAAAGGCAAAAGCAACACGACAAAGCATGGGTTAGTAGTGAAAATCCTAGTACTTGTACCTCTCAGTCTGATGAGGTGGTTGTTTAGTTGTATTTTGCGATTCTGGTTTGTGTGTAAAAATTGCATGAATTTTGTTCTGAACCACTTTTTATCAAACTGGTAAAATAATCAAAGGACGACACAATATCGCATCAGATTTCCCACTTACTTTCAGATTGCATTGGATTATTCAACTCTCTTTTCCAATCAGTATGGTTGGCTGGCAAGGACTTATCTCTTACAATAAAAACAAATTTTTGTTCGGTTTTAATAGAAAAACTTGCTATTGCTAATTTGACGTGACAACTACCTAGCTGATTGGTTCATTAATTATGGTTTATAGTTTTCACTATAGGAGTTTTTTTTTTTTAAGGCTAGAGTATCACATCTTAAATAAATGATAGAATATCTCTGGGTTAGTTTATAAGAAATCTAAAAATTACTAGCATAACAGATGAAAATTTAGTTAAAAAACTAAAGTAGCAGAGAATTAATGCATCTTAAAATAGACAGGGGCCAAGTTCAAGAGAGACTTGGGATTAAGCTTAGCTAGCTTCCAATACATAATCAAATCGATTTATAATAATCAACATATAAGAGGGCAACTAAAAACACACTAGAAAATAATACTTCTTAAGTTTTAATTTAACATATAAACATTTTCTTCAATCCATAAGAGCATGTGTGTGATTCTTTAGTCAGTTAATATTTGTAGATATTAAAATTAGGGAGAATTAGGCCCCAAAAATTGAATATAACATAGAAAATCCTTAATGATAAGTGAGTAATATAAATTAGTATTTTGTACATTAGAACTTATTAT
This sequence comes from Albizia julibrissin, assembly GCA_037074505.1. NCBI lineage: Eukaryota > Viridiplantae > Streptophyta > Magnoliopsida > Fabales > Fabaceae > Albizia > Albizia julibrissin. Next base: position 10,839,730 of record CM073482.1, read on the forward strand.
TACATACTACTTAATTATCATGAAATTTTAGTGATTACATTCATTTTTCAGGATTTTACAGTAATCTTCATTAAAACTATTACAGAAAGTTGGAGTACCTATTCATCAAGTTCTAAGTATAATACCCAGATCAGAAACTCTAGCCCAAAAAATTGCTTCATCACCGCACTTGGAGTACCTATTCTAAACCCAAGCCTACCAACCCATCTCTCTTTTTTCTCAAATATTTTTTAAAATTTCCAAATTAAGTTATAAATTTTTATTGACAAAATTTAAGTTGATTCTGTATTTTCGTAAAGCTACATAATTAAATTAATTTCAAACAAATATAAATATATAATTTATTTTGAAAAAATTAATCTATCAATAAAAGATGAGAAATTGAACATGAAATCAAGTTCATAAGTAACACAAAACAAGGCTGTATGTATTTTAGATGTAAAGCAATAACTTTTTGTTAAAACTAAAAAAATTATAAAAACATTTTTTTGGGGTTAGGCACAAGTATCATTATATTAGAGGCAATCATATTCAAAGCACTATCAAACACTAACATTTCTTCTAGTAAAGATTTGAACCTTTAAAAAGTATAAAGGAACAGGACAACCTGCGGGTTTAAAAAACCCACCTCAAAATCATTTATATTTTACAAACCCAGCCTGTTAATTTTTTGGCAGATTGATGGGTTGGGTCTACAAACCGAACCCATATTACCTCTTAATTCTAATGTTTCAATTGCTTACATCTATTCTGGATGAAGAAAAAATTAAGGGAGGGAAAATATAAGAGGGAAAATTTTCAAAAATAGTATATTTCCTTATTATTTTTGAAAGTTTTCATTAATAGTATTCCCTCATCCTATTTTCTCTCCACTTTTTTCTTCATCCAAACATAATTAACACTGCCTCGAAAAGGATTAGATCCAATAGAAAGATACTTGTATTTGAAAACAAATTCCTAATCTAATTTTGTCTCTTCTAATTTGTTTAAGTGAATGAGACTGCCGATTTTATTTGACTTTGAAACATTTTAAGACACGTTTTTAGCACTGGAATTTAGTTTTTGTCTTTGGGCAAAAGATGTTGAAAGTTACATCTTTACTGTGAACGCTGAATGGAAAACTCTTCTCCACTGGTTCACGACAAATTAAAAAGCCACGCGGAAAAATAAATACGCGGTCCCAATTAATGGTCCACGAAGAGAGGATTTTTTTTTTTTTGCTTATTTAAAATATTGTTTTTTAGTTTTTATTGTCAACGCAATACTTTTCCAAAAGTTTAAAATCTTCAGGATTGAATTAATTTTTTTTAATCATTTTAAGCTTATTGAACATGTAATCCAGAAAAATTCAAATATTTTAATAAATTATACATATTGTAATGAATTTAACATGGATGGCCCAGAAAACACCATGATTATTGATTAGACGAAACAAGCTAAACAACATCTTATAATATTTTCAAACTGTGAGCGGTGGGCCATGCTCCATAGTGCGGCTGATGTGAATTGTGAAATGACTTTTTATAATCTTCACTTTCAAAATAATAGAGTATATATAAAAATATAAAGCATCCATCTAAAAACTTTTTAATTGAAAAATTAAACTTAACTATTTAAGTTCAATTAATTTTTTTAAATGAAACAAAGTAAAAATAGTTTTTTATGACAGGATTTTTAAAAATTTATTAAAATTTGAGAGATCAACTTTGAATTTAAAAAGAAAAAAGAAAAGAAAAGTAGGTTGGCTTATAACGTGTTGGAGAATCAAACTTTAGTATATATTTAAATTAATTTTTGAAGAATAATTTTTATAATTTATAAAATAAATATATAAGAGGAATTATACCTAGGATTTCTAAAACCACAATTTCAGAGTTATCCAATCAACCGCTAAAGGATCCCTATATGGGAATGTGGTAGAGAGTGTAAGGGGGATGGAAGGCAGGATTCAATGGGAGCAGCCGAATAGGAGGGTTTCCAGGAAGAATCCAAATAATAAAAAGGTGCCAAATAGGAAAGTGGGAATATATTATGGGCGTGTTTGTTTTGGAGATGGAAACCGCGTGCTATTTAACACGCACAAGGACCATATGGGGTTTTATATTACAGTTGTGATTGCGAAATGGTAGTTTTCACAAGAACAATCACGTTTTAAATTCCTTTGCTTTTATGGTGTTTTTTTCCAAAAAAGTTTAATTTTGTCCCCTTCGGTGCTGCTGCTCAGCAGTAACCACGTTTTGGGAATCTCTGGGAAGTTTCTTGTCTCGTGCTCCAAATTTGGATTTATCCATTTCTCGCACGAGCTAAATATGTTTTAAGCAGCCAACAATTTTGGCTTCTCTTGGCGTGGCCATCCGATTTTCAAGTCAAAGCTAGACGTGGTCTCGGTTTCCGAGTAATTTAGATCGTACGTGGAAATTGCAGCAAATGACAAGGGAGGATGTACAAAATCAAACCGAAATCATAGGGCAACAAATCTGGTTGACTTCAAGTTCACTCTTCTGGTTTTGGTTAGATTCTGAACTATTACGGTTCAACCTATATTAACCTAATTGAATCCCAATATTATTGTGACCTGTTTAAGAATTCTTGTGACATGAGTAAATCCTTGACGAATACTTATGCTCCTATGTCTGTGGTGGGCTGAAGGAAAAAACGTAATCAATACTCATTCAAATCTTTAATACAAAATATATTATTTTTATTAAAAAAATCTTTTATTAAAAATCATATGGAGTATTAAATTTGCTATCCTAAAGAGGTTGAAACCTAACCCTTTATGTACATACCAGCCTTATCATCTTCAATCAATCTCAATTAACTAAACATATATAATTTTTTTGTGCATTTAATTAAAAACAACAGCATAAATAGGCTCAATAGGCTTAACCCAAGTACCCAACCAAACAAACCGAACTAAACCAAAATGAGGTAGCACGGAGAACCCATGATTTGGCACCAACAAATACAACCAATATATCACTAGATCGACCACAAGGCTATTAATATTATAAGAAATTTTTAAATATAAACATTAAACTTTATAGTTTTTAAATAACACCCCTTCAATACATTTTGACGAGTAATTTAAATTTTATTTTAAATATCATATTAATTAATAACAAACAAATAATTATGGATTATTTTAATCTTATATGGTGTGTGATTGTAAAATTTAAATTTAATCTATTACTCCTTATATTTAGAGTTACTTAACTAATTTTAGGTAAATAAAGAAAAAAAATAAATTAGTTAATTTAAATAAATATGACATGATCTCCTTAAAATATCCAAGTATAATTTTAAATTATATATAAATTGATAAATTGAATATTTTATTTTAAATTAAATACAACCCCTAACTAATTTTTATGCAGAGGATCCGAGGATGTTTGATTTAATTTATACTTATATATAAACTCGATTTACATAAATTGAGATAAAAATCCTTCATATATTTATCTCATAGATCATAAAAACTACATCATAAACTATAAAAATTATCTCATATACTATAAATCATAATTAAATTTTTTTTTAATATTTCAATACTATTCCCAAAAATCCTATGCCCAGAACAAAACTTGAGAGGAGGGGAAAGGAGAATGAAAGAAAAGGACGGGGCAAGGGGATAGCATTTTTAATTGACGTGATAGGACTTTTGAGAAGTGACCGGGGAAACAGAGCACCAAGTGATATCTCCTGCCAGGGACACCTCATAGCTCCACGACAAGAGGCAGCAAGATTCATCTTTTAAGAAAGGCTTTAATTTAATTAAAGCCCCCAATATATTTGCAGATGGACCCTTCCTTTGCCCCTCACTTTTCATCACTCTTTCATTTTTATCCCCATATCCTCAAAAATTTACAGGCTGCCTACCGCCTGATCATCCACTATTCCCCTTAAAATACTAATATTATCCCCTAAATGCCTCTCCCACTTCCCCTTTTTCTAAAATCCATCAATTTCATCCCAGGTAGGCCCCAATTCAACGTCTTATACCTGACCTTATCAATTCTTTTAAATTAATTGTATGTGTATTTATGAAGAGAATAAAGCAGTGGCATCATGATGTGGTAATTCACTAATTAATTGCAGAGAATAAAGGTGGCGATGGAATTAAAACTGACCTCCACGAAGACTGTCTTCACAAGCCTGCCTGAGAAACAAGTTATGTTGGCCGTAACGATCTTCAGCTTCAGAGATTCGAACACTTCGCACAGTTTCACCATTGTGTTCGTCCTTTTACTACATGTCAAACTCACCACAATCGTCTTCTCTCCCATGTACGTTACCTTTAGCTGTTCCGCATCACACCCAATCCAAACCCGCGCGTTAATAACCACACACACACACACACACAGAACCCGCCAATTTTATAATTTCAATAATGGAAGAGAGAGAGAGGGGATTTGGATTTAATTAATCAATTAATGGATAAATTAATTAATAATTACCTCGAGGACTTCGATCGGGGAATTTCTTGAACTGATGACAGTATCGTAAAGCTGCTGCTGCTCTGTTTTCTTCTTCTTGGACCTGAGCAACACAGGGAGGTCTTGCTCGTAATCGATATCGCTTGAGTTCTGCTTGATCTGTTTCCCAGATTCAAGCTCCGATATCTCCGCCTCAATATTCCTCTCCTGTTCGTGCAAGTGTTGGATGTAATCAATTGCGTCTTTGATTATGGAAGCCTTATCCATCTGTTCATAATCAAGCAAAAGGGTCACTAACTCGTCAATCCTCATCCATCAGCCAACTAAATGTTACTACTAGTAATTAAATCTACTCGAATCTGGAATCGAATCTTACCTTGCTAATGTTGGGGACGACGGCTCTGAGAGCAAAGAGTCTCTCGTTGAGCTTCTTGCGGCGGTTGCGCTCGGAGACAATGTTCTTGGAGGCGGCGGAGGAGGCGGCGCCGTCGGGGGAGCTGGAATCGTAGTAACCGGAGAAGGCCTCGTCCCATCCCCAACTGCCGGCTCAGTAAATCGAATCAGAGAACTCGAATAATCTGAATCTGTAGATCAATAATTAAACGATTATAATGAAAAATTACCTGTCGAGCTCTTCGGTTTGAAGGAAGCGGTTGGTTTCCCAGTAATGCCTGTACTCTTCGCCGATATTCTCCATGAAGACGAAGACGGAGACGGAGACGGATAAGAGAGAAGAAGTTGAGAGTGTGATGTGTTTTGAGGAGATGTGATATAGTTATGGGAATTTCATTTTTTTATTTTCCCAGTGAGGGGGGAGAAGTGAGAAGTGGGGGTATATATAGGGGAAGATTTATTTAAGCACGTGTGAGGATATGAGAAGATAGATATTACTAGTAATTGGGAGTTTGTGAATGATGTCATTATATGAAGTTATTGCTGCCGTTGTGGGGAATAAGACCCTTTCAGATGTTGGGTGCTTCCCGGAAGCGTCTATTCCCTTCATAACCCTCTAACGCCGCGTTTGTATATTTTTGTCATTAAAAGATATTTTTGATTGGTAATTATTCAAAAAAGACTATCAATTCTGCAACAAAACTGCTCATACCCGGCAATGCAAGAGAAGTTATGGATAAGATACGAGTCTACATAGATACAATTAAGATTAAGATGTAAAAATAGTAATGAATTATTTTTTAAAGTATACTTAACATAATTAATTATTTTAAGGTATAAAATAGATATTATGAATTTTTAGGGTGTAAAGTAGACATTATGAGTTTTTTTTGGAGCAAAAATAGTAATTTTTGCACCCAAAATAGATAACAAAATTATTATGTTGGCTCTAAAAAAAATTCATAATGTCTACTTTTTGACCCTAAAAATTCATAATGTCTATTAAAATAATTATCCATAGGCCCGGGGATTCTAATTCCTGTGGTCTTGTGGAATTTATATTAAACAAATTTCATAATTCAAAATTATTTAGATATCTGATTGCAAGATGTATAAAATTCGGTGATGGTAAGAATACCTATTAACTAGGTTTTAAATTAAAGTATCAAAATTCATAAAATTAATTATACTTTTTAAAAAATATTATTAATAAAATTTATATATAATATTTAAATAATATGTATTATTTTAAATCATAAACAATCTAATTCTAAGTCTAGACTGAATGAGGTGCTCTGTGTTAGTTATGTCAAACAGTATTGACATATTGATCAATATTACATAGGAGTACTTTTATTCTTAATACAAGACTTGATCAATATTATACAGGAGTACCTTTATTTTTAATATCAGACTTTGTTAATTTGTTTAAAGAAATTTAGGAAGTTAAATAAATTATTTTAAAATATTTATAATTATTGTTTTCCTTTAAACTAATTTATTTGACTTATAAACTTATATTTAATCTAATGATACATAATATAATTAAGTAACTTATTTAATTTTTTAATATTTTAATATTTTTTTAAAAAATTAACTATATATTATATTAAGGGTAAGGGGTAGCACAGTATAATACAATATCTAATTTATTTTCATACATAATAGTATAATTGATTAGAAAATAAATAAAGTAGCGGAGGTGGGAGAGGAAAGTCAATTGATGAATGGAGTTTTATTCGGAGTGGGGTGTGGGTCGTCATGGTCAATTGGTCTACCATTCGGTTGTTGTTTTTTTGTTTTTTTTGTTTTTGTTTTTTGCCTGACTACCACTCGGTTGTTAAAAGCGTGGTCCAGCTCAGCTCTTCACTCCTCACGCACAGTCACAGACCACACCCTAACGCGCTCTTGGCATCGCTTTTACACAATTAATTTTATACCCCATCTCCCTTACAACACATCCAATTCATTCTTATTAATTTTGATATGGTCTATGATTGTAGATGTAGTCAAACTATTTCCTTTTTTTCTTCTTCTTATTTTTTTTATCAAATGAGCCATCCAATTAAATAAACCCATACTCCCCCTAATCCTTTTTATAATATATTTCCAACGTCATCATAAAAATTAGAGGGATGCTTAAAATTCATTAGTAAAATTCGTAAAAAGTTCCTGATCAAAAGTTTTTATTAATTATAAGGACTTAAAATTTGATTACTAGTGCTTTCTGTGTAAGAAATTAGACAGAATAGCAATATTTTCTATGTTTAAAAACATATTAGATCATTCTTATCAATAAAATTTTTAAATGAGAATTTTCCACCAATTTTTTTTATTTTCTCAAATTTATTAACTTTGTCTGAAAATCAAATAAATTATAATTTTTCTTCTCACATGATCTAACTTTAATTTAGAAAAATAAACAATAAGTACAAAATGAAAACAAAATATAATAAATAGACCGTTAGTGTTGAATTACAAGCTATATTTAATAACAGAGTTAAATCACGAGAGTGAAACTGGCATGACATTTGTTTGCACGATAACATTATAACAGGTATAGATTTTATTCGGGCAAAAAAATAAAACAGGTGTCACTTTATTCGACATTAAAATCGACCGTGATTGTTGTGTCTCTTATTACTGGTTTAATTTGCAACTGAACGATATAAGTTATTATACTTAGTGGAAATAAATAATTTTTTGCCTTACATGATTGCACGATTCATTTCAACTCCATTTAAATTATAGTAGCTATGTTTAGAATTTATAGCTTTCTTGATCCTTAAAAATCATATATACAATGTAGAACCATAAATTCAAAAATCGCATTTCCATATGTGCACGGGAAAAGTAATTTTATCCTTAATTACACATTGTACACATTTGATATCAAGAAAAATAATGAGAGATATGAGACATATTCAAATAGGAGGCAAAGTTTAAAAAGTTATAATTTAATATAGATTTAATAAATTAATCATTTTTTTTAATTCTGATATGTTGTTTGAAAACGAATCACTTCCTATATGTTTTACCCGAATTAAAAAGAACCTTAAAAGTTAAACCTCATTGACAAATGCATTAAGATGTAACAATTTTTTAATGTTATCTATAATTAATTAGAACAAAATTTACACGATAATAAGTGAAACTTAAAATTATACATCATATATTTATAAAAAAAATTAATAATGTGGCTAAGACAAAAGTTATATTTGTGCCTTAATTATTACTTTCTTTAGTGTTTAATATAAACATATTTACTTAATCTAATTACATTAAAGAAGTTATTTAAATTAGTTAGTATGGTATATACGTTTTTTGAAACACCCTAGCCGTCTTTTTCAATTCCTTCCTTACCCCATCTCTTTGATTATTTTGTTAAGAAAGTTTCAATAGAAATAAATTAAAAAAATGATAAATATAAAAAATATATTTTATATTTAAAATTAAAATCAATTCTTTTAATATTTTATATATCACGTATAGGAGGGAATATAAATAAAACTTTTTTTTTTGCCAAAGGATAAATGGCCATAAGAATAGTATGAAATGTAAGTGGCTACCTCCGTTTAGGGGTGCCCAAAATCCAGACCGAAATTGGGATCCCTAATTCCAGTTTCAAATTTTAAAAAAAAATTATTATATTAGTTAAATTTTTATAATCTGGTATTTAAAGTGATTATTGAACACCTCACAAAACTATAATAATCACACAAATTAATTTAGAATTAAAGAATAATATTTTATTATTATTATTATTATCATTATCATCTTCAATGTTATTTTTATATATTATATAGTAATGATTAGTATCACGATATATACTATTTAACTCTAACTAAAGATGTGATACATATCTTATTAAATAATAATTTAATTTATAAGAGAAAATAAAAAAATCAGAACAAATATTACAACTGGAATCTCAAGGATGATTATAGTCTCGATCCCAATCCTAACCGAAACAAAAAATTCTATCCAGAAACAGACAAAAACAATCAGAACCGAAATACTTAAAACACCTCCGTCTTGTTAGAAGATTGAAGTGTGAACGAATGCGCCGTGTTTTTAAGAAACAAGGGCAGAGGGTACTGAAGAGAGGGACATTTTGATGGGCCCATGTGGCCACGTGGGATAGGGATCCATTCACATGATGGACGGTTGGTGATTGGATTTGAATTTTGGAAGAGAATGACTTTGTCCTCCTTTTGAATTTGCTGTTGGGAGTTGGGACTAGCTGATTAGTTATATGCCATGAGGGGGGGGGGTAAAAGGCTTGAATTTGAGCTTCTTCTTCTATGAATGATTCACACTTTCACAATCTAAATTAGTTGAATTTGATCTTCTTCTAAAGTTTGTAGAAGGTATGTTTAGAATAGCTTATAAAAACTCCATAAATGCTTATAAATCATGCTTTACGAAATACGAAGTAAATATATGGAGGAGTTTTATTTCTATTTATATAAATCAGACTTATAAAATAAGTCAAACTATGTCAAATGAAAACTATAGATACTTTACATTTTTAGCTTTATTATATAATTTTTTTTTTCTAATGAAATCAGACAAAAAAAAGAGAGAATTTAAAGTAACAATGACATTAACAAGAATGTGCTATAAAAAAAATTAAGAAAACCGTGTCTTCTTTGATTCAATTAAAAACACTACTCTCTCCAGTTTATAATATAAATCACTTTTAAAAGAATATATTAATCCACAATATAAGTTATTTAAAAAATAATTAATATTTATTTATCAATTTTACCCATTTAATTAATATTTAAATAAGATTTTTTATACGTTATCTCTCATTTAAAATATTATTTAATGAGTAAAGTTGAAAAAAAAAGTTTTAATTTAAGATATATTTAATAATTAACTGTTATTTTTTAATTCTAATGAGTTAATTGAAATGCTTTACATTCGAGGAGAAGGAAGTATAACGAAATGGAAACGAAAAAGTAATTCTGTGTCGTATATATTATGTATAGAACTAAAAATTACTCTCTCCTGCAACAGAATAAAGGGTACGGTGAAAGTTGGCATTGTTGGGGCGACATTTTTTTTTTTTTTTCTGGGCCCTCATATTCTACGATAGGGCAACGTGAATGAATATGCTTTCCAACTTTTGGCCTTTAATCTTTATCCCTTGCTTGCTTCATTATAAAAGCAAATGCTGCTGTGAACCTTTTACACGAGAGTGACGTCACCATCCCCGGTTCCGATGACGTCACGCGGGGTGAGTCTGTGTCAATTAGGACCAAAACGCGGAGTTTTTGACATATGGCTTGAGAAGGGCAGCAAGTAGGATTCAAATGGCGACTGCGGAATACAGGATGGTGCCTTGGGCTTTTATTGACAAGACTCAAGACTCAAGCATCCAGCAACCAATGACCGTTTTTGAGAAATAAAAGAGTTTTTCCCCCCATAAAAGGGGCATTATGATAAAGATATTTGATAAAAGAAATTAATAATTTTTCAAAGACTAGTTAAAATGCAGAACATAAAAGATCTTCTGCGTATAGATTTTTGACAAAGTATGCTCATGAAAACTGGCTAAAACCACGTAAGAAATGTAGAAAATGCAGGTTAAATTGGAGAATATATATACTCCCAGGCTTCCATGTTCTGTATTTTAAATTGTGTTTTCTACATTTTTAAGTGTTTTTTTTCCAGTGTTTCAGTGAGAATTCACTACTATTAAACATATAATAAGTGATGTTTATTTTTATAAATACTGTGATATTTGGGAAGTGCTATATCTTCTGACACCACTAAAGATAGCTATGACGCTTCTTGAAATTGTGGAAGTGACATAACTTTTTTTTTTCTTTTTAATTAAAAGAGGCTTTCTATGACGTTTCCCTATCCTACGAAGTCATTTTTTAAAAAAAAAATTGTTTAATTGTTTCTTTTTCCTAGTCAAACATTTTGTATTTATAATCTAAATACACATCAATTTACAACATAAATTCATAGCAAAATGAACAAAACCAAACCAGAATCAAACCAATGCAGAATGAAATAACTTGAAACAAATAATTAATTCATAAAATCACTACTAAATGCATTTAATTACAACAATTGTAATGTATAACTAATTCTAAGTGAATAAACAACATAAGAATATGCAAGAAACAAGCTAAGTACCTAAATATTAGCTAATTGCTTGACCATATATTCACATCATTCTTCAATAATTTTATTTACTTGTTGGTCAGTCATCAACTCGGCAAAACATTGATATTCATAATACTACATAAACAACCATGCATATAACAAATTAAAATCACTAAAAGTAGTTAGCTTAGACACTTGTCAATTAAATTTAAAACAATATATGAATTGCAAGTAAAAGAACTTCACTTGAAAAAAGAAAGAAGAAACTATACAGACTTAAACTTCTGTTTTTTTAAAAAAAGACTTACAAGCTATGGAGCTTCTGTAAGAGGTTGAAACAAGAAGAAAAAAATGTGGGATACCAAACTTTGTATTGCAATTGAAGTGGGGATCAAATGTTGAAGAAATATGCACTGGGAGAAGACAAGAAACAACAAGAAGTGGGGGCTCAAAGAAGTTTCTACTTGCCGTCATAAAAGAGATGAGGGAGTAAGGGCAATGACGTTACAACAACTTCAAAATAGAGAAAATGAATTGTGACAGAGTATTATATAGGAATAAAGGAGTGAGGAGAATTGATAAGGAAAGGTGGTGGACCAATAAAGTAGGAACTGAAGATATAAGACAAGATGATGTACTAATGGAGTGAATATTTGGGATATGATTCTATGGAATGGGGAGCTGGAGGGCGCCCGAAAAAGAAAATATAAGGCTTGTATGGTGTTTGTTTGAGCAAGTGCTATACAAGGCTATTGGCCTTTTTTTTTAAAAAAAAAAAAAGGTAAACCTTTGTATGGTGTTTGCTTACAAGGCTTATAATCTTTTTTAAAAAAACTAATTTAAAAAAAAAAACAAAGCCAAAGGCCTTAGAAGGCGCTTATAAGACCATTATGATTGAAGTTAAAGTTTCAAAGCGTGTAATTTTTAAGGGTAGCCCTGTATGGCGCTTGACCATGCAAGCGTCATATAGGGCCTATCGATGCTTTTATTTTTTTTAAATAAGGTAAGCTATAGCGTTTGCCTAAAGTAAGGGCCATAGTTAGCCCTTTATATATATATATATATATATAAATTTAAGTCCTTGTCTGGTGCTTATTTAAGAAAAAGCCATACAAACTTGACATTAACTATAACACTTATAATAGGAAGTGCCACAACTTCTAAATATTTTTTCTTAAAAAAAATTATTTGTGACATTTATTTAAAAAAATGTTATAAAAGGGGTGTTACTAAATCTCCTTTTTTTTTTTTAGTAGTGATTCTTAGTCGTTTTTCATCAAATACATATCTTTTTGTTATTGGGACATTTTTAAGGAATTTTTTTATTTTAATTCAATTTCTTAATTTTTGCAAAGTTGTCATATAAAAAGTCCCTTAAACATAGATAGAAAGGGCCAACAACCATATAGTTTAGTGCCTAGTAGTATGGAAGTTCTCCGCATATGGGAGGTCGTAGTTCGATTCCGTTTATAACCTTCTAATGATAATACTTACTCCTCTAATTTTTTTTAAAAAAGATAGAAATGATTATATATATATCGAAAAAAATATATGTAGGAAATACTAAAAGTGAGGATAAAATTTCTTGTCCAGCGAAAATCTTTTTCTTTTTATTTTTTCCTTCTACGAATAACAAGATTCATGCATATGTACAAGACTCTGTACTTGTTATTTTTTTATACTACTCACCCTAACTTAATCAATCACTTTAAAATATTTTAAAACATAGAGGCCTTTAACAAAATGGAAGATTAAGTGAATAATGTAGTTTGGATTTGGACAGATGGTGGAGGCTACAGTGGTGACTGGTGGGATCATCACTATTTAATTTTATATTTTGTATCTTCTTACTTTAACTGCTTCCATTTTCGTTAATGGTGCTCATCATATCTCCATTACAAGAAAGATCCCCACTCACCACGTGTGGTGTGTGGCAGTAAATAAACTATTTTTCAGTTCAATTTTTTAGCAATATTTCTTGCATTTTTAATCATTATTCAATAATTTTAATTTACTTTTTCTTATTGCATTTTTGTTGCCTCAATGAGTTATGAGTTAGAATTTTATATAATACACCCCCCCCCCCAAAAAAAAAAATCAGCCTAACTTTACCATATTTGTGTCCCAAAACAAAATGTTTGGTTCACATTATGTATCAACCAAACAAGATCTGTGTTCACGTACATTCATTGCAGCAATATTCGTTTTTTTTTTTTGGCCAAGTCATTGCAGCAATATCTAAAAGTTAGATGAGCTGTATTATTTTTATTTTTATGTTTTGTGAATAATAAATTTACCATATGTTATCCCCATCTTTAATATAAGATCTAATTTATAGTGTAATTATTTTAATATAAACTCTGATATTAGATCTTATATTAAAGATTAGGGACAATATAATGCATATTGACATATCAGTTAAAAAATTTACATATGACTTTTAAAAATGTAAAATGAAACACGATTTTCTTGTGCTACATATATGTAGATAATTAAAATGATAGTAAGTTGTAACTCCCAATTCATAGCGTTTTTAAAGCTAGCTAGCTTGGCTTTCCATATAAATCTATTTTATGCGTGTATAAGTGTATAACTGTATATAAACAAATCCTGGCTTCTTTTTCATTAAATTTTCGAAGATATCACGTCAAATTGTTTTTCGATTGAAGGACCAATTAAATTAAATTACCAACCTAAAAGTCGTAACCCTCTAAATAAAGATGATGGGTTTGAGTTACCCATAGGAAAAATGTTTTTTTCTTTTAATATGATTTTTATAAGAATTATATAGGATAAAAATTAGATTGTAAATACGATTTATCTTTAAATTGGTGATCATATAATTGACTTTTTTTAAAAAAATTAGACTTTTGAGTTTATTCTTAAAAACTGTTTTTTTAAAAAAAACTACAATTGTTAAAAATATTAACCCAAACCAATTACCTCCAAATTTTATTTTATTTTTAAGAAAAAAAAGCCACGTCCCGTCGTCTCAAACATGCGAGGACGTCAAGCTGGCTCTCTCCATGGAATATATGAATAATGACTTTGGTGTAATCATTACTATTTTTCCACAGAGAGAGAGGGAGAGGGAGAGGGAGAGAGAGAAGAAGTCATGAGAGAAAGGACAAACCCCTGACTTGGGTTTTGGGCTGTTTAATAATTTCACGCTGAACACCGTACTACGTTAATTGGGGCTGGTCGCCAGTGTTCTGTTCCTTTGGCAACTGCTTTCGACTTTTGTTTCCATTGTTAAATTTCCGGTTACCCACGTATCTGGTCTTTTCTAAAGCATTAGTATGTTTGGAAACTCTTTTTGTAATTGGGTTTATTTTATAAGTCCAATTTATATAAATTGAGATAAATTTTTTCTATATATTTATTTCATAGACTGTAAAAGCAATTTCGTAAATCGTAAAAGTTACTTCATATTCCGTGAATCACGATTTATAAGTACTTATGGAGCTTCCATAGCTTGTTTGGATTAGCTTATGGAAGCTCCATAAGTGCTTATAAATTGTGATTCATGGAAAACGAAGTAACTTTTACGGTTTACAAGATAAATATGTGGAGGAGATTTATCTCGATTTACGTAAATCAGGTTTATAAAATAAGCCAAGCCCAGGCAAACAAGCTAATGTAAAAAAATTTTATCTCGATTTACATAAATCGAAATTATGCATAAATATAAGGGGTGTGTTTGGAATAACGATGGAAAAGTGGCTTATAAAAAATGGTTTTGGGTAAAATTCATATTTGTGTAAGTGATTTACGTTTGGATTGTCGATTGGACAAGTGTTTTTTATGAAAATGAAGAGTGTTTGATTTAGTTTTTTCATAAGTGACTTTTATAATATTTAAGAGAAAAAATTGTAAAATTTATGAAAATTGAAGAAATTATATTTGGAAATTTGGCAATGGTAAAATACATAATTAAATTACAATGAAAATATAAATAAATTAGAAATGATACAAAGTTAAAGTATTTGATACAATAAAAGATAACAGAACTAATTAGATCGAAGGTCCTGTATAATTAGGTTCCTGATAGTGTCACGAACATGATTCATTTGGGTTGAAAATGTACTTAGATAATTTGTCGATGATGGCTTGTGATCTTGACTATTATCTCCATCAATTATATTCTTATTCTTTGCATCCCTAAAAGTCCTCATTAGTTTGATAATTTATTTTAATGAAATTACCTAGCTTCCTCACTCACCAGATGCGATGGAGACGAAGAGTAGAGCAGAGAGAGAAATGAAATGGTTGGAAATTAGAGTCAAAAGCAACTGGGGTTTTCTGTCAGATGCATTTACTTTTTTTCTAACAATAATAAATTCGTTAAGTTACAACAATTAAGCTCATTTTCATGGCTTTTAGTAAAAGCTCCTTTTTATCCATTAAGTTAAGTGACCCAAACTTCTAATCAAACAACTCAAAATTTTTGTGCAGTGGCAATTGGGCTTATCCCCAATCTGATCGAGTTTATTTGAGGGCAAACACACTAAAACTCAACCAAACAAGCATTTAATTTGATCATTCTCATTATCCTCTAAAAGCCAAGGAAGCTGCTTTCAATTTTCAGAAAAGCTATTACATCATCCAGTTCACAATCGTTCATCTGCTTCAGTTAGTCGCATGCTTTTTTGATTCGTTTGTGTTCCCTTTCACAGCATACAATGACCATGTTTTGGTTTTCACCTTATTAGGATAACTGTTAACTCAACTAAAACAATAATGAATCTTAATTATTAGTCAAAATTCATGAGGCAATGCATATGTTAACCATCCTCTTTGGTGAGAATTCAATCAATCTTCTCACTCTTAACCTATGGCATAAGACTCCTTGAAGGAGTTAGTTTTAGTGCCCACTATATAATGATAAGTACTAAGAGTTCTTTATCATTATACTGTTCAAATCTAGTTTGAATAATTTAGATTGAATTTTTTTTACTTATACTTTTTCAAAACAATAATTATTTCAATGTGTACAAATGACTATCAATTTTTTCAAAAAAGAAAAAGATTTTTTTATTTAAAACTCATTAGTTAAATTTTGACTGTTAAATTTTTTTTTTGAACCGTGCAGATGTTACTATAGTGAAGAGCTCTCAGTACTCATCGTGACACACACTTAAACTTGTTCTGAAAATGCTATTGAATCAATTTCAAATATACTCCTCACTTACGTTTCCCCCCCTTGAATTCACACTGTATATGTTTCTTTTTCAATATATATTGATGTTTTTCACGTTAGAGTCACTATATATCCATCACACGTATGCTCTAAAGCATTGATATACAACAGTTCAACATACTTATAATGAAATGGTAGAAAAAAAAAACCAGTACAACTTATAATAATGACTTCATTGGTAATTGATATAAAATCTCTATATCAATATATTTTAATTCTGGTAATTGTTCAATTTATATGGACTCTGGCATTGGTGGCATTGGATTTATTGATTTAACCAAGTAAATGACATCTTATAGTTTTAAATATATGTGATATTTATTCAAATTAAAAGTATGATGAAATAAAATTGACTCCTGCATATTCTAAATTATTAATATTTAATATAAAAATTTAAATTCGAAGGGTACATCCCTATTTCGACCGATTTGTCCGCTCTGTATCTATTAGGGAGGACACTTTCATTGTTTTTTTTTTTTTGTTGACTGAGGGTTTTTGTTTTGCTTTTATGATATCTACACGTGAATATTCTTCATCAATCAAACTGGCTGTGTTCAGGACAATAAGAGGAGTGATCCTTTTAGAGATAGTTCTTTGAATCCCCACTTCTTAAAATGGCATTGAAGCCGGTGACCTCGCTTCTTTCCCTACGGTTTCTAGTAAAATGATGATGGAAGTTGGAGTCCTTAGCGGAGCCGGCGGCAACTTTCCTCAATTCTTTTGTTAGGGTTACGTTTTGTTTAAGGTTTTTGTGGATTACTATGTGTCTAGTTTTTTTTTGGGGTCTGTCTTTCACTGTAAAGTTGTTAGGTTATGTTTGTATTTTTCTTTATTCATATTTAGTATAATATCTTCAAGGAAACATCCGTAAAACTTACGATTTAATGTGTGTTTGGATTAGCTTTTGATAATAGCTTTTACCATTTATGAAGTAAGTATGTGAGAATAGTTTTATCTCGATTTACACAAACTATGGTTTGAAACATAATGATGTTGGTGAGGATAATTGGTTGTGAGCCATACTTTTTTTCAAAAATAATTAATTGAAGTCAAAGTGAACTACATAATGATGTTGGTGAGGATAATTGGTTGGCTTAGCTGTGCAGGCATGTTGAAGAATTTTTAACATTGTAGAATAAGTGGTTTTTTTAGTTTAGGGTAAATTATTTTGTAGGTACCTATATTTTTCTTTAATTTTTAATTTGACACATGTATTTTTTTAGTTAAATCCTTTAATTTTGCTATACTGGCACCGTTAGCCTATGACTAAATATGCTAATTGAGTAAAGTTAAAAATGCTAACTTAGCAAACTTAGATTGGATAAAAAATGTAACCAAATTAAAAATATAGGTTTATGCAAAACATTTTTCTCTTTACTTGTGTCTTGCGTGTGTATATATCGAGGAGTTTCAGTCCTGTTCCATCTATAGTTTCCATCGTAGTCAACACTAATATATAAATAAATATAATTACTATTTAAAATTAAAATTAAAATTAAACAAAACTATGCTGAAATTTTTTTGACCCATATTAATTTTTTTTATACAAACCCTTAATTAATTGTTAATTAACCTTGTTATGTCTGTAAATGGAAATGTGTGATGCATACGGTTAAAAAATTTGACGGCTAGGCTTAAGTATTTTTTTGGGTTTATAATATGTTTGTGATTTTATTATTCGCTTACTTTGATATATTTGTCTGATTGTTGGGAAATTACTTAGGGGCTGTTTGGTATGAAGGATTTGGAGGGGAAGGGAGGGGAGAAAAAATTTTTATGACTTGGATTTAAAAAAATTGAAGAAGTGGGATTATAAATTTTTAGTTAATTTTTCTTATTTTTTTATTTTACATCTTATCTTTATTAAAATTTTATAACACCACTTTTTCAAATATTTAAAATATAATTTATAAAAATCTTCCCTCCCCTTTCTTCCCTCCATTTCCCTCCTGCCAAACATACCCTTAATGTCTTAAGGTATTGTATAGTTTTTCATTTTTTTTCTTGTTTTGTTTAATCTGCTGACTAATGACTATTCTGTTGATAAGTTAATATACTTGAATAGCATAAGTGAAATAAGTAAACATACAAAGAACCCTACTAATTTTTTGATTTAGTTTTACATTTTGATTTAGCTCTTGTAGCGTTTTTTTTTTTCCTTCTCTCTCTTATTTTTTTTACCCCGTACATTTTTCTTCATTAAAACATCCTATAAACTTCTTTCGAATCTAATACAATATCTTAATTGACTAAGATATGCCTTTGTAGTCCACCTTTTCTTAAAAAATACGTGATGGCATGGAAGAAGAATAAATAATGAAACTTGGTTTATTTTATTTTGGAGGTAAAGATTTGAGGTTTGTGTAGTCAAGATTATAATTATAGTTGAAAGAAAAGACTTGAATTGAGACTGGAATTAATTTGTTTAAAACACCTACTAATGTGATCATGCTTGCATTAAATAAGTATTAATAGACATTAACACGGTTTCCTCCACCTTCCCTACAACCAACGAATTTCTGGGTGTTTGGGACCTCTTAAAATAATTATTTTTATATTTTATGAGATAAAGCTTTATTTTTTTTTTTTACTTATTTACAATGGAAATACAAAAGTATTTTTCTTTCTATATATATAAAAAAAACTAATCCAAACATAGGAGATTCAATAAATTGTTAGTATTATTTTATAACTTGGCAATAACTTTTTTTTTCAGAAATACTAATAATTTACTTTGCACCAGAAATTACGAAGGAAACCCTCTAATTTTTTTATGCGTGTATGTTTTTGTTTTCATTTATGTACACTTTTATCTCCTTTAATTTCCTTAAGTCAAAAGTTGAAGGTTAAAGTAATTAATATAATAAGAATGGAAAACAAATGAGCCAAGCCCAAATGTCTACTTATACAAATGTCAACTTCAACTGTGGCCTGAACCCCCAAGTTTGTTAACCAATTTGTGGGCTTATTTCAGTTCGTAGGCTGATTGCTTTAACATGGACCCAAGGACCCTTCGTCCCATTCTGGGCTTTTGCCTTTAAAAGAATAGCCCTTACCAAACAAAAACTCAACTAAACCCCAATTTTTACCAAAAAAATTCAAAGTATATTATACATACGTGACTGATAATTTCTTTTTTTTTTTGGGTGAAAATAAACATGCAAAATTGCTTTGAAATTTCTTGGATTCAAACTTATGTCTTCTCTTCTATAGAATGAGGCCTATTAATATTATCATCTCAAGCAGCAATTTATTGATCAAACACAAATTTTTGAACATAAATTTTTAAAATGATGAAAATGATCAAAGTTAAAAAGCACACTCACTTTGCCAAAGTAACTCCATTGAAAAATTCAAAATCTTAAATATGAATATCAACAACTTTATTATAAAAATCAAATGGTTCACAATAAATATGGTGTAAATTACGAAGTATTTATAAATTTTAAAAAATTGGGCTCTGTAAAACTCAATTATAAAAGTTATAAAATTAGTTGTAAATAATTTATAAATTGTAAAATATTTTAACAATTGATTTTTTAGAATTTACAACTGAGCTTTTCATATTTATAATAATATTTTGTATTACAATATTTTTTTATATTTATTTTTCAGGAAAAACATTTATTTTATATCATTTCACAAACTTTTGAATAAGTGTATTAAACAAGGGCATTATTAATTTTGGAAGGTTAAATTCCCTTATAAATCGCAAATGCGTAGAAGAATTTCTGCACATTCGTATAAAAAAAAAAAAAAAGGAATTTCTGAACATGACAAAAATGGCGGCAACCAGCGATCAGGAAATGGACTCTCTCCTCTCTTATTTCGATCAGATTTGCGAGGTATTCTTCAACTTCACATGCATCTTCTGTTGCAGTGTAGTCTCTATTCACCTTTGTTTGGATTCTGGGAAACGGAGAAAGAATATCGAAAAACAATTTCCGCAGATTATATCGAATTTCAAAAGTTAAATTAGCGATTCGAACTCACCAACAGCGAGGTGTTCATAACTGTTCTTTTATTTTCTTACTTTCAATTGCATTTTCATACAGTGTACCAAATGCACGATCACGGAACATCCCGATCGTTAATGTTTTGTTTCTTAATATCGGAATTAGCGAAATAAATTTTTGTTTCTTTCGTTCTAATGCATTTCGTTAACTGCGAACTTTTGAAATTAATTGTATGTTTTTGCTTGGCTCAGGATGTTAAAAGCGGCATTGCGGAGATACAGGCGCTGGAATCTACATACAGTGCGGAACTCAAGAAGCGAGAATCTGTTGAAATCACTTGCAACAGTCTGAGAAGAGGTTGATTATCATGGATTACAGTCGTATGTCTTTGATTGTCGCTAGTTGCTTTTATTCCTATCTTTTCCGTCTTATTGCATTGTTAATAAATTCGTAATGCTCTGTAAATCAGAAAACGTTATAAGAGTGGCTACTGATTCAAACTAATAATAATAAAACTGCAACTTCAACGAATTGAAGTTTTTATGAAACTTCAGAAACCTTAAATTGCAGATGCTGTTCGACTTGTTTGGTCGTTGTGAAATAGTTACAGGGTGTCTAGGACAATGATAAGTTATTATCATTATTTTATAGTTTGTATGTTAGTTCTGTTAAGCTAGAGTTCTGCTTTTGTTGGGGACTAAGACTGATATGTATGGAATTTTATTGGACAGTCAAGACTCTGATTAAAACCTGAATCCAGCACATTATGATTCTCTAAAAATTCCACAAACTTGCTTCATATGTCTCCGGACTAATTTAATTAGGCTGGAATGTTGCAGAAAATGAGCAGCTATCAAATCTGTACACAGAATCTATGAAAGACCTGGCTGATCAGGTGCTGGGTGCCCCCATTATATTTTGTCCAATAACCGTTTCTCAGTTCTTAATCCCTTGACCTGGAGTTTGTCAATTGATTAATTGAGTAGATGCTGACTGGATGAACTAGCTTATTGAATAATTTGGAATTAATCATTATCCAATCATTGCCTGAAGTTGCTTGTCTACTTATCAATCCTGTGACATTCAGATTGACTTCCGTACCAAATGCCTGAACTTGAAAGAAGAACTCGAAAGAGCAAGTAATGCGCTTGTCTACAAAGAAGATGTAAGTTATAGTCCACACGATTGGTATAGTTCATTCAATGTGCGCATCACTCCATTGTGTTTAGAATATATCTTCCATGTAATTTTAAAGATCAAATGTAATAAAGTACTGCTTTGTTCTGTTCCTCCTTTGGGCTATACAATACAAGTTCAGACTTTTAGTTTTTTGAGCAGGGACACAGGAATGTTATGGAATTGCTTAAGCAAGGCTACGAAGGAAAGATTGGAAATTTAGAAGCTGAAGTTAAGTGAGTTTTGATCAGTACAATTCGTTGTAGTATCCTCTTGATGAAACCTTTCTTATTCTGTCTGTTATAACTGTTGATTTTACTGTATTTCAGGTTATTTCTCCATGAGAAAGCAACGTATGAAGCAACTGTTAGTCAACTCCACCAAGATCTAGCAGCACACAAACATAGTATACAACTTTTAACAAGCAGGTTGGATGAACTTCATTTTGAAGTTGAATCAAAATGTGAGCCTTTTGTTATACAGAGCATATTTGTTTTTTCTTTCCACAATTTTGTAATTTTGATATGCCAGTGAGGAGTGCTGATCCCGGGATCGTTTGCTTGTAATTTGCAGATAGTGTTGAGATTCAAGATTTGAAAGAATGCCTTCTGATTGAGCAGGAAGAGAAAAATGAGTTGAACAAAAAGATCCAACATTTGGAAAAGGAATGTTAGTACTGATTACTTCCATGTCCTCTTTTTTCTGATCCATGCTTGTTTATTTCATGTTTCTCAACCTTGAGAATGAGATCTGCTAGACCCTTGTATTGAACCTTCCTTCCCCCATCCCTAGCAACCCAAACAACAAAGTTAATTATATATTTTTTTCAGTCCTATTTGCGCACAACACAAATTCATGGCTTTATGGGAGCATTATCGTATTCTATGATATGTCACTTACCAGGATTCTTTTTATTGCCTACAGTGCTGATTTGTAAAACAAAGATGGTTGACCAGCAGCAGGATATGACCTCAAATTGGCATGTGGAAACTCTTAAACAGAAGATCATGAAGCTGAGGAAGGACAACGAGGTCCTCAGAAGGAAGCTCTCTCATTCAGGAGAGGCCTAGAGATGGCATCGAAATGAAATATACCGAGCTTAAGCCACATCACTGGAGAAAATTGAATGTGTTCCTCTTACACAACTTCAATTTCTTGATGTGAATGATGTATCTTTTTTGTTTTTGTTTCTTAAGTATGCCAACTGCCCAACTGCATCCGAAATTAGTATATGCTAATATACTATGAAGGCTATGGGAGCAAATAGCGTAGATTCTTTAGTTTGGTCGAGAATACCATACATGTTCGGAATTGGCTGAGAATACTTGATTATACTGCAGGTCGTGTGACTAGTTCCCTCCTTGTGTCAGGCTAGAGTTACAATTATTTTTTACAATGGTTTTTTTTTTTGAAATTTTTTGTGCTAAAATTATATTCCCCCCCCCCAGCCAGTGGCTTTTTTTAAATATCTTGTAAGAAAAAATAGAGAATAAAACTGCGAAATCTAAGTAGATGAAACAATAAAATTGCCTTAATTTTTAAGAGAACTTGTAAAGAAAAACATTTTGGTACGAAGAAAACCTAATAAATAGCACTAACCTGTAAAAAAAATAAGTGATGACAGACTATTAATCAAACAAGATTTATTGAAAACAACTTAACGTATGTAATGATTCCATATGTGAAATATTATTCTGAAAACAAATATTTGTAAAAAATAAATAAATCACATTTTAAGTTTTGGGGTCAATGAGGACTAAAATAAAGTTAACAGGTATAATGGTTAGTACCTGTCAAGGAACAAAGTAGAAGGAAAATAAACACATGATATTATGAAAATTGGCAGTTACAGAAAGCTAAACTATAGTACTTGCCAGTTTACATCTTGTGGTGCTTGGTTTTATAGGAAACCTCACAACCCAGAGGCAGTCAATCCTTGGAGTAACTAACCTGGATATTTCTGGGCAGACATGAACTCATGAATCCACTATCCAAAATCCTATCTCCTTTACCACCCCAACAAAGTTTAAAAAGTATACCCCCCTCCTCTTCTTTTCCTCTCATGTTAATCCCTTTCAAGCTCGATTGAAAAATGTCTTTCAGCCATTTCTCAAACAAGCTGTTAGTAAAAGAACCACACCCAACTCTCATTTCTTCTATCACCCTCTCTTCTACACTAAACTTCTCCAACCATTGTTTCCCATAAACCTCCTCAAAATACCTTTTGATCTTTGATGAAAACAGAGCTTCTATGTCCCTCTTGTCCTCCTCACCTGGATTTTTATTGAACACAAAGCGATTCTCGATTGAATCAAGCAATACATTTTCTTGAGATTCGCTTGAAATGGGACTACTTCCTCCTGCTTTGTCTACCCCATGATCATCATCATCTTCTTCTTCAGCTCTTATGTTCAGATCAAGTGTGTTAAAACTTGATTGTCTTGAAAAGTCTTTCTTTTGTTCAGAAACCCAGACAACCTCTTCCTTGTCTTCGATTCGGGGTCTTTTAAACTTAGTAAGCAAATCCCATTCAGCCTTGCGTTTGTGGTCTAAACCAGGTTGGGTTTCAGTGATGACTTTCAACACCAAGCTGATCACAGAGTCGTCCTGGCTCTGTTCTTTTGTGGAGCCATTGTTAGTTAATATGATTATTCTTTGTCCTGGATTCTCCTTTGTGCTGAAATCTCCAAACTCTCCTGTTTCAAATCCATCTGCAAGGAACTTTCTGAACTGGGCATCTGCAAAATCTGCATTTTCTATCAATACCACAACCTGTTGATGGGTTTTCAATGATCTGTTCAGCATTTCAGAGCAAGACAATAATGAAGTTTCTTTCTTCCTCATGTCCAAGTTGAATAGAAAATGAGCTGAGCCAAAAAGTGATTCTGCAATAGCTCGTGCCAATCTTCTTTTTCCAGTAGAGTCATTTCCCTGCAGATACAACCAACAAGCACTATTTTTCTTTGCTGATTTTGAATCAACCAAGAAGGCCTCTGCTATTGAAGAAACTAGTGTTTCAGACTGCCATGGCACATTCTCCTGCAACAGTTTACAAATATGAGCTCGTCGCAGTAGTGTTGCATGATCAGTTATATTTTGCACCGTTTGCCCCGAATCACCGAATGAGGAATTTCCAAGAGCAAGAGTAATCTTTACTTCTTTACCTTCCATTCCCTTGAGAGAATCCAAGCTCGGCTCAGTTGCCTTGTGTTTCTGATTTTCATTGCCCAAATTGAATTCAATGGTGCAAGATTGTTGCCTCCGAAAACTAGGAACAAGGTTTGAGCTACTATAACCGGCTTTAACAGTGGAATCTCCGAAGCATAAGGAGCTTGACTCTGTCGTGATGCTATTACTACCTTGACTTGGCCACCATGGATATGATGAATTATAAGGATAGATCTTGGCATTTGAACTGTGATTGCTGTAGATATTGTTGCCCCACTGGTTCTGAAAATGCTTGCTTTGGTGAAGACAGTGACATAGTCTATTCCATTTTCTTCTCAACTGGGCTAGTTCATCCTGGACAAGTTAAGTTATAGATAAGCCTAACGCCTTTACTTCAAGTTAATTTTAATTGGAATTTAGTGTGTGTGTGTGTTCATTTTTGCAGTTCACCTTGTGATGGGCTTCAGAGTTGTGAGATTGAAGCCAGGAAGGCAACAGATTCTTCTGGCCTGGTTTGAACATCTGAGCTTCTTTCTCGTAACTGGATGAACATTCTGCACAGCAGGTAAGCTTATCTTGCTCCTCCTTGTCATTGAAGAAGGGTTTCGAATCAAGGACACTGCAAATTGATTGCACAACCTCCAATGAATATCCAAAATTAAACAAATCGACATCTTTGAATATCTTCTTCTTCAGAATCTTATTTCATTCTTTCTCAAAATTAGCCACCGGACATTAACAAAATTATTAACTCTTCTTCCACTGCTAATTTGTCTTAGTAAAATATAGTTTCTCTGAAAATATCGTGTCATGTAATATCAAGAAGTAAGATCCTGATTCCTGACAAAAACAAAAGTGAAGCAGAAAAGGCACTGCATTTGCTTGCGTCTTTACCAACCAAACCATACTTTTGACAGTGTATATGTACTGATCATCACGTTCAAAATGAAAAACCAAATTAAGCTACAAGGAGCAACATCACAAGACAACTTTCTAATGAAGGCATGTTTCTTTTTTGCTTTATTTGACATTAGAATAGAGAAACACAACCTGAGAAAAAAATTAAGAGACTGATGATTTTACCTGGAAGCATGGAGGCTGAGGCCTAGTCCATTTGATGATGGAACAGGAACAGCTTGCAAAGCCCACTGAGTTTCCAGAGGTGGTTGCCTTATTTGACACCTCATATATGTCTGATAACTTGCTGTGCCCATTAACCATACCTTAGCCCTTGAACTGTTAGCATAGTCACAGAATAACTTTCCTATTTCTGCAACTAGATGTTCAACAGGAGAGAACCCTTTTTCCTTTTCACTCAGATTAGAATCCTCCACTGTCCATTTCAGGTCTCCAATATATACAATAACACCACCACCACCACCTCCTCCTCTCAACGATGCAACAGAATCCACCTTCCTTTCCAGTTCCACGAGGCTCATATCAACTTGTTCTCTTTTCATGAAGCTCAAAGAAGAAGAAGATGGGAATTGAAACTTGATGAACCGGGTTGACTTCAACTCATCAGGAACCTCTCCTCTTTCAAACCTTCCCATGAGCTCTCCCACAAGGCCTTCAGTCAAACTCACAGAGTCACCAACTATCACAGTGTTCTTCCTCTTCTTCCTGAGCAAGATATCCAGCACCAACTTCACATCTTCATTGTAATAATTACAAGATAACACTGGAGGTGGTGGGGCCCTCTTGAGAGGAGAAAACAGCACAGGGTTAATAATGTTGCGGTGATCAAAAGAGCAAGGTACTTCAGGTGAACAAGGAGAAGAGTAAACACCACCAGAGCTATTATAACACTGGAAAACAGAGGAGGCTGAAGATTCATCTAGGTTGTTCTTGACAGCAGTACTAGAGAAGCCAGCCTCTCTCATGACTCTACTAACACTAGGGTCATCAAGGATGGATATGATGAGCTGTTCAAGCTCAACCTTAATGGTGGTTAAAAGAGGTTGTTGATGCTGCTGCTCGATGCATCCTCGTCTATGGTGAGCCTGAGCTCGTTTCAAGGCGGCGACGAGGGCGTTGGAGAGAGAGGGTTGGTGGGGGTGGAGGAAGGAAGGAGGGGGAGAAGTGGGGAGCCTGTTGAGGGCGACATTGAAACAGAGCTCGAGGGCTCTGCAATGGAGAGGAGAAGGAGAAGAGGCGTGGTGGTGAGGAGGAAGAGAATGAGACTTGAGGCAGGCTGTTCGGAGAGAACTTGAACGGAGGGTGAGAAGAGTGGCGGCGACATGGAGAGGAGTGATCTGAGCATGGCCCCTCCGGCGAGCCAACGCCAGAGAGTGTTTTAAGACGGAAGCAGCCTCCGGTGTGAGGGTCTGCGGCAATCCACAACTTCCTCCTGAGCGCATTACTTGAACCCAAACCCCACCCCCCACACCCCTCACAAGCTTTGCTTCACACTTGTTCACGTAACTACACACTGCCACTTCTCTTCTCTTTTCTTATCCCCACAAAAACCACCCTTCAAAGGATTAGCTTCGAGCTAGCCTTGCGAGCTCAAGCAAGGGAAAGAGACAGTGAAAGAGAGAAAGAGATCAAAGAGAGTGTTTTGAGTTTGAGAGAGAGAGCTTTGAAAATGAAGTGAAGCTTTAGAAATATCATACTAGGCTGCGCGGCCTTCTTTATACTTCTCTTTCTTTGTCACTGTGTTTTCTTTTGACGGTTTAGTTTTTATCATGCCAATTAATTAATTTAACATAAATAATAATAAGTGGGAATAACAAACTTTGACAGACCCGTGGAAAAAAATTCGAGGACAAAAGAAGCAAACTAATCAGAAGGGTACGTCTTTCAAGGCTAAGGAATTGTATATTTTTTCTCGCTATTATTATTTTTCTTAAACTCTCGCTATTATTATTATTTTCCTGTGTTTTTTTGGATTTAGTTTAAAGAGGCAGCTTTTGGTCACCTTTTATTTCCACTTCATTGCTCTCTCTCTGTCTCTCTCTCTCTCTGTGGTTTACGGTTAACGCAGCAGCGCATTTCCCTCCATCTCCATTCTCAATATGTTCCTCCCTGTGATGAACTGTGTTCTTGTCACCGTCCTATACGTAACAACTATACTTTTGTTTTCTTTTTCCTTTTCCTCAATTTACTCTCATTTTACAATTTCTTTTCTCATAGCAGAATATATATCAATAGGATCAACCAATAGACATATATAAGTAGAGAACAATGCATGATGATCCACGTCATAATACAAATTAAAGGGCCAGGAGGATTAGCAGTTAATCCAGTTAACTAAGTTCTTTTTCATGCATGCACGCAGAATAATAGAGTGGGACACACACACACTACTATATTGCATGTAGTTGAGTCTATATTAATAGCACATGTAGTTGTTTAGCGAGAGATTGATTATATGATATATGAAATATATGATATGGGTACAGATGTACGTAAAATAAAATGTTGTTGTTGTTTTGGTGTAGTAGCCACGCAAGTTGCTTGGAATGGACAGACAAGGAGAGCAGGAATTCAAAAAAAGCAGTAAAGTAGGGAGTGTAATTAAAGGTTAAAAAAAGGGGAAAGTTGCTTATTTATCTGTTTGTTTGAATAATGTTTTTCTTGCTCATTTATGTGAATATGTACTGGCAGCTTCATTAATAATATAGTGCATGGCAGGTTGAGAGAGAGAGAGAGAGAGAGAGAGAGAGAGAGAGTCTCTCTTTATTTCACGCCAATCCTCGTAGAGAGACAGAGCATATTATTCCCCCAAGTACCCAAAAAGCAACCCTCTGTCTGCTATCCTACATTAATTATATTATTGCATTATTGCCTCTTTATTATATAATTTTCACTCTCTTCTCTTCTCTCTAATTTCTCTCATGTCGTGTGTGCAATATCTGTATTTACATTTTGTCTCAATCTCGTCGTATGATTACCAACCACCCACTTAACTGTGTTGCCAAATAAAGGAAGCAAATATGAAATATACTGTTTACAATGGACACTACTGTGGCCTGGCTTGTGTTCGCATTATTTATTTTTTCTTTGGTTTAGGCACTAAGCTTTCTTTGTTTGTCGTTTAATGAGGTAATCATGAATACTGGTCTTTTTCTGCACAAGTTTGATTATGAACCTTCTTTAATTAGCTAACTGATCAGATTGCTTTCATGTTCTGCCGTATCTACTACATAGCCCTTTCGCAACTTTGGTTTCTTTCACACAGGTTTCATTAACTGCTACTATTTAATATTTAATTAAGTACCTCTACTAATTAGTCTTATTTACATGAAATAAATATATAACATGATGTACAACGACCAAACCAAAAATTAATTATAACATTATTTATTTGTGGTTGTGTATATATATATGGTTTTTATAAAACATTTGTCAGCAGAATCATGTTTATACTCCGCCATTTGTAATTATAAGAGTTAGTTGGGAGCTTGGTCTTGACCATTAGTGTGTGTAAAAGACTTCTATTCTTTTTGTCTCTAATATTTATCATCCCAAAACTAATTTACTTATCTTAAAAAATATCATTTAGGGTTATACAAAGTTGTTTTAGGGAAATTAGGTCATATTTGTTACAACTAAGTAATTTATCTAGTTTTTTTCTTAATCTATTCAAAATGAATTAAGGACTGGATGAATATATACCTATATGTAAATTAGTCCTAAATATAAGATATTTATTATATTTGTCAATATTTTTTTAATTTATCTCTATTGATACTCTTTCAACAATAATCAAATAAAAAAGATATAGGAGAAATTAAGAAAGATGATTAGGATATTTCAGATGAAGTATTAGATTTTGATGGAGGACAATTTTCAGGATTCTTCATTTAGTGTGGGCTTTGTAAAAGCTATAGAGTTGATATACACAATGGTTTATGGGAAGGCAAGAGTGAACGTATATAAAAACTTTAGGAAGCTGTTTTAATTTAAGAAGGAAGTATATGGGTCCTCAAGGAGTCACATTAATTTGACCCTTGCTAAATTCGAAGCACGAGGTGAATAATAATTATCATGAACTCTAACTTTACTTTAAAATCTATGATTTAAAAGAGAGGGGAAAAAAACTAGGATATGGGGATAACAAAATCAATACACACACACAGCACTGAGGAATTGAAACGGATCTTTTGATATTGGAATCATTATTATCATCGCGTCAATTCCAAGACTAGGGATCTATACTCAAAAGATGAATCCACTGCATTAAAAGAAGCCATAAAAAAAAAAGAGGCCATAACAAAGAAATACAAATAAAGTTAGTGAATAATGCTAATCAAGAAGTACTTAGGAACTGAGACTTAATTTTGCAAAAGTTAATTCAAATTAAGTTCAAAAGGGTATATATGGGCATAATTAAGTGGATGTATATGCACTGTATATCCTGTTGGTTTGTTAATATTTGAAAAAAAGGATACTATCAGAAGAATCATTATACACACAGTCAAACCCTGAGAAAAGTTTAAACTTTTGAGGAGATGTGGAAAAACTCACTTAGTACTTACCTCTTTTGCAGTCAAATTACTTGGGGGTTATTACTTACTTTGCAGAAAGCTGATTTATGGAATTTCTTCAATTAATATTCATTCAGGAATCTCTTTTGATTACTTTTTCTCAAGATCAAAAGATTTGTATGTATTTATATATGAATATATAGCTCATACTCCAAAATCAATAAAGAAAACAACAATGAACAATTTTATTGTACTAGCTCATCAAATATATTCCTCTGATGCCTAATATAACATTATGAGAAATCAAACTCATAATCATGACTTTGATATCATCAATTATTAGATCAAGAGCTTATCATTTAGTTAAAAACTATAGCTATTAATCAAAACACAATCTTTCTAAGTTTCAATCTTATTTTAACTCTTTACCCGCCGTAGCTTATGAATGTAAAATATTACTCTCTCTAGTTGCTACTTAATTAATTTGGGCATACTAAGGAAATGATATAAATTGATTTATTATAACAAATATGACTTGATCTCCCTAAAATACTTTCATATAATATTAGATTATATATTAGCTTATAAGTTAGATGAGTTAGTACGAGGGAAATGATGTATATGAGAGACAAAATAATATATTAATGCCTTATATTTAGAATTAAATTTAACCACTCAATTAGCTATTGTATTAAATACCAAACACATCATAGTACATGATCGATTGGATGGGGGCACTAATATTTGTTCTTTTGAGTCATGGATCTTTTCTTATAATTGAAAATATATAGTTGGCCACTAAATGATGAGAAGCTCATTGTGTGGTGATCAAAGACTGATCGATCCTTTGAGAAAAAAGGGATTGATCATAAGGGGGATTGATGAATCATGATTGGAACATTATATGTTTCATTCAAAGTTTTAAAAAGTGATGGATGATCGATCAAACAAGAGAGCATTATGATGATTTCTCTACTGTGAAGAAAAGGATCTCCTTTTTGCATTGTGAGTATGTTTTAGTATTATTCTTTCATGAAAATGAACGCTACATATCATATCTTTGGACTTAGCTAGATTCCATTATTTGGTTTGCTTGTTCCCTAACACATTTTCAACAAAGCTGGAAAGTTACAATTACAGACTTGTTTAACTAAAACACATCAGCCCCACGCTTTATACCACAACACAACATACATAAAACGACAAAAATATATGTTATTAGTTCATATTGAAATTTATATATTATTCCTTATAGACAGTATATATAGAGTGGTGTGAGCTAATATTTTTTTAACTAATGTGAAAAAAATATCGGAGAAGTCAATTTGATGTTCACTGATGATGATGATTATAGAGGGATAAATTAATTAAAGTCATATTTTATGTGTTATTATAAAATTTTAGATGAAGCTTTAAAAACTACATATGCAAGCCTTGGTCTTGTACATGTCGAAAAGTGTCATGTTATGTTACAGCTGAGATTTGATATTTATTATGAAAAGAGAGACTGATTCCCAAAAAAGAAGTCAAATTAGTTGCTGGCAAAATAGACAGTATAAAACATTCGTCATCACTCATCATGATCACTGTGTCTTTTCTAAATTCCTTGCTTAACACGTAATTAAACTGGCTAGGTTTCAGCTTTAAATTTACACACACACAACAAGAGAAAGCAACAACAACAAATCGGATAAAAAGGAAAACTTAATTAGTTACATGCATATGAAAACAAGATAATTCAAAATCATAGTACTAAGCATATGATTATTAGAATTGTGATATTGATATAGTGCCATAGCATCCTATAGAATAAGTACAAAATATAGGTTTATAATTCAAAATCTCATTCAGGTCCAAACAAAAAAAAAAATTCAAAATCTCACAAAAGACTGAGCTGTATATATTTAATCATTCCCTTATAATTGGAGTGGGTACATGATGATCAAATTGAAAATGCGTTTGATGGACTTAAGATTCTGTCTCATAAAATGATGAACCTAACATATCTCTTTATCAGCTTCTATGGCGAAGCATGCAGAAGAAAAAGGTATCAAAACACACATGATTTTGTAGATGCAATAATAATGAAAATACATGAGTTGGGTTCCAGGTACATAGAAATGGAGGATCATATATATATATATATATGTGTGTGTTAATTACTCAGACAAAAACATGACCTATGTGGCTATGTATACCCTTTTTCTTTTAAGTGGGAATGTGAGGGAAAGAGACAAAAAAAAAAAAAAAAAGAGAGAGATGGGAATGTACGTAGGGTAGGGGGTCCCACAAATATAGAATAAGGGTAATTAATTAAAGGACAAAGAAACCAGAAATCTGAGACTGGAAGGCCCACTGAAGTTGATTCACATACCTCTAGTCTCTATAAGTCACCAAATTCACAGTCACAGACTCAAAAAATTTTTTTTAAAAAAAGTTTGAATTATAGAGATTTTTGGGGAGCTGAGAAGAAGGCCTAGCGTGCAACTTTATACAATAAATGTCCCCAGCAACACATCCTATCAGTGTGTGAATGATATGATCCCCCACTCCCTCTCATTCAGTCTTTTCTTTTCTTTTTTGGCTTTTCTTTTGCTATTTATAGTTTTGATCCACTCTGTTGTTTGTTTTATGTTCAAATCACTTTCATAAAAAAGTTCTTATTTCTTCTGGAATTGCCATTTTTTTTAAACCCTAGCTTGTTAATTATCTTAACGATTGGGAGCTCTCTCTCTATATATGTACTGTACTTATTTGGTTCTTCTCATGAGTGTGGACTGTGAAATATTATGTTGACTAGACTCGTAACTTAATCAGTCCTTTAAGTAAGACCAGCGAAGAATAAAAAAGAATCATTATTTTACATTAAATAAAACCAGAATTAACACACACATAGTTGATGTAATTAAGTTGATTTTATTAGTGTGCGAATGGGGAAGAATATGTTGTAATATCAATGAAGGAAATCTCCACAATCAGTCAAAAGCATACCATATAGTTAACATGATTTTCTGATGTGATTATTAATTATCTTATATTCTTGTTTAATTTCACTGATAGAACATATCAATTAATCAACTTTTTCAGAAGAATATAAGTCGGTGTAATGCATTTCAATAATGTCATGTGATACAATGATGATATATCATATGACAGATTCACACACGCTTGCTTGCTTCTTGTCACTACATAATTAAATCATTCTCTAAATCATTATTTGATCATGAGTTCATGAAACCTCAAAAATGTTTGCATATCTAACACCATCTGTCTGTACTAATAAAACAGCCAACAGGTCATAATTACTAATTTTTGTTCTGTTAGATAATCATTATGTGATAATTCAATCCAACTGAAGCACCAGCTGGTATATCTAGCTATCATCAGATCACAAAAAAGTCTTGTAACATGATATATCTAGCTATCAGATCATCACATACCACTTTCTTAATTTGAATTTGTTTTGTAAATGATTTAATTAATCCACATGCTTGAGAATCGAATCCAATTTGAGTATATATAGATAAAGCATGCTTATGCAACACAGTACAATCCTATAGTAGCTAGCTAGCTCGCCGTAGAAGCCAAACCACCAGACAGATCAATATCAGTAAAAGTAGGGGAAAATAGAGAGAGAGAAGGGGGGGGGGGGGAAGCTTTTGTTACTGAAATCTAAGAGACTGATTAAAGGGAGTGTGATCAAAAAGCAGAGAAAGTGAAAGGGAAAAAACAGAAAAGAGAAAAAGAGTTAATAATATATATATATATATATATATATATCAAAACGAAAGTGTGTTTGTTGCTTTGATCCCTTTTGCTTTCTTTTCTTTTCTCATCTTTCTATATTGCATGCAAAACGATGACAACCCTAAACCCATCATTGCTGCCACCCTCTTTGTGCACTAATCCCCATAAATATGTCATCCACATCTTCCTCCTCACTAACCCACCACCTATATATATAAATATTGGCTATTAACACTGCCCTTTTTCTCTCAAAAGTAAATATAATTAATATATTAATGAATTATGGGTGTGACGATAAATAAATGTTTTTTTTTAAAAAAAGAAGACAGGTGTCCCGGAAGAATGAGAATAGAAAGATCCATGAGAATTTTTCGGTTAGATCACTACGCCTAGATGTATGCATGGCTCAAGAGATTATCACTTCATGCGTTGTCTTTATCAATAAACTTAATTATATTTAAGAAAGAGAACATTTTTATTTAGATTCAACTTCAAATTACTCTAGTAATCGCTGGGTATATATGCAAAGTCACAAATGAAAGCAGAATATCGTAATAATATGATGACTAATAAATTGTCTATAATACTATCCAACGAGTGGGGATGTAGCTCAAATGGTAGAGCGCTCGCTTTGCATGCGAGAGGTACAGGGTTCGATCCCCTGCATCTCCAATTTTCATTTATTTTTTCAACCCTCTACTCAAAATTACAATATTGTCCCTGGAAGTCGCATCCGATCATGAAACAACGGTGCTATTTCCATTTGGCATCCTTTGAGTCTGACCATTAATTAATATACAGCTAACTAAAACGTTGTTGCGCTGAGCGATGATGAGACAAAAAATGTTACTAATTTTGGGAGCAAAAGAACTTGTGTGTGTAAAAGCTCTTGAATGCATGGAAGATTATCCATAAAGAACAATATATACACACACACACAAAAAGAAAACAAACAAATATAGAGGGATCGATGTGGATACAAGAAGGGTGAAGGAGGATGCAGAAATTGAAGTATGTAGAGGAAAAGGAAATGAGCGGATCCAATGGTGATACGATTTTTTACAAATAAGTTGATGATGATGATGAGAACAAAAGAAGAGCGTACAATAATAATTTGTGTGGGTCTGTCTGTGCATGCATGCATGCAAAATGCTGATGAGTGTGCAGGGAATATTAAGAAATGGAAAATGGACGTTTCAAGAAGTAGAAAGGATGAATTATTTATGCGTATGGACAGACACAAAACATTCTTCAGAATTCTCTGAATGCTTTTTCGCTAATGGCAGTGCTATGCCCCTTTCATCACTCCCTCCCTTCATTTTCAATTACTTATAATTCACATTAATTAATTAATTGGCCTCGCCATCATCCATGTTATTGTTCTTATTCATTATCATCTCCTTTTGGTGCCTATCCCTCATTGCATATGTAATCTTAGACATTGACATATTACAAAAATAATGCTTCCCTCCCGTCCTAGTTGAGAGCATGGGTTGGTTCTATATATCAATTTGCTTTGTCTCACATATTTATTATTTTGGATTAAGGTGTAAAAATGCATGTGAATTTTTATTAAAAATGTATCCAGTATCATATACTTTTCGGAGGTGCAAAAATACCCTTGAATGTTTAAAAAGAAAGCAAAAATGTTAATACCGTTCAATTTAACCTGACGCCGTTTTTTTTTGTAGTGCGGCCCATGTTCTTTTTGCACATATACGTTGTTATGTTGAATTTAACTGTGTAAGCATTTTTGCTTCCCTTTTGAATATTCATAGGTATTTTCACACCTTCGAAAAATATATGATGTTAAACGCACTTTTAGTAAGAGTTTATGGGTATTTTTGCGCCTTAACCCTATTATTTGTTGTGTAAACTATCCTTGTTGATACTCCATTAACAATATTAATTAAAAATCAAATTCCAATAGTTACAATACATATTTTTGGTTACATATGAGTACTTTATAGAGATCACATTATATTTGTTACAACTAAATAATTTACCCAATTTTCTTAATATACCCAAGTCAATTAATTAGTTATTATATTAAGCAAACGAGGGGGCATCAAGTTTCTTATTTAATTTATCTCTGTTATATTCATTTAATGGAAGAGATTTAAATCCAACTTCTTAGATATTTTTCAAAATAAAATACCGCATGCATGCATATAAAATTTCTTCAATTAATCAAGTTAATTACTTAGAGACATGGGGAATATAATGAAAAGGAGAAGTTAGAATAAAAATTCAAATTGGAATATGAAAAATATATTACAAAACAACATAAAAGTTAAAAAAAATCTAGTGAACATAATACATGTGATGATGAAATAATATTTCATAGAGAAGTTAATTAAATTTAAATCCTTGTCTTGTATATGTCTGTCCCACAAATTAAAGGCTAGTGCATTATTTCAAACATCATTTCATAATGTCAATCCAAAAGGACAAGTGAGATATGAAATATAATGAAGTAAGGTGGGGCAGAAGACGAAGAATATAAAAGAGAAAAGGGATGGCGCATATGCATAAATCAATAGAGAGAATGAAATCTCTGAAAGATTCTAGCTAGACACACACATAAATAATGGAAATTGCAGTAGGGATATGTGGGTAGGAGAGAATATATGTAAGCAAAGGGTACATAACAGAGAGCATTAATAATTAATAATAATGAATGAATAATGGAATTGAAGGAGACAAATGGAGGCTGAAACCTGTCCCATACTAGACACATCCATCGTTGAGGGACAATTGCTCTCATAATTGACAACATCTTGAGAGCTTGCTGATGTATCTGTCATCTTTCTTGTCCCTCTCTTTTGTCCATTCCCTCTCATTCTTCTTATGCCTTCTTCAATTCCCACTATATATATATATATATAATCATTATTTAATTTTATCATAAAAAAAATAACCAACTACTAATAAGCATGAGAGGTTAATATATATAAAATGCAAGGATAATTAAGTATCCATGCATGCATGCTTATCAGAATTTGTTTAATTTAGACGGAGATGATCATGAGGATATATGGATTATTTTAATATTAGGGAAATTAAAGCAAGACTAATTAAGTGCATGTTTGGGAAACAATGAAACCATGGTTTTAGAAGCCATTTTTTCGTAAACCGAGACAAAAATACTCTAACATATTTATATAATAAATCGTAAAATCACTTTCAAAATGTTAAAACAAACCAGCACTAATCAAGGGGCAAACAAATGAAAGAGGATTTTGACTATATAATGCAAATAATAATAAGGGTTATACTACTACAGATTTGGACATTTATAACGCCTAATACAAAATAATTATAGGTAATAAATGTCATGTATGTCCAAATGAAGGTCGCACAAGGATATATAAAACTTAAACACAATGGTTACTTATGCTCATCGTCGAGTAATGTGATGCAAAATTCACGAAAACACAAGCATAAGTTGTAACTAATAACCGTCATTTATTTAGTGACAAAAATAATGGTTCTTAAGAAACAATTGTCATATAACACTTACAAACATTTCATTTTCTAAACACTTATATCAGTGAAGACAAAACGAAACGGTCTTCAGAAAAAATCATTTTCTAACTCTCATAACCCTTTGTAAAATTTGGATCTTCAATGTCATAACTCATCATAACCCTTTGTAATCTCGTTAGACTTTCATAAGTCATAACTTGTAACCCTTCGCAATCTGTTAGACTATTCCTTGTGATTCTTATTACTTTTCTTTATCGGCCTCCTTCTTCTCTCTTTCCTCATGTTAAGATCCCAAGGAACTCCTCTGCCGCCCCCTCCTCCTTCTCAAGGTTTGTTTGTGGCAATAAATGGCTCAAGTACTAAGGATCCTAACCACGTCGCTCCCTCCACAGTAGCCAGCGCCTCCACCTCCTCCGCCAATTCATCTGTTGCACTGAATGACGAGACAACACAAGAGAAAAGAGCACTAGGGAAGGGTCTTGTTGTCATGAAGGAGTCCAAAAATCAAATTAAGAGAGAGGAGAGGAAACTTACTATAAATGGAACAAGAAATGTCACATTTTGAAATATGACAGATTGACAAGTTTACAATTTGTGAGATTTCACAATTTGTTCTTTCTTGTTCCACCTCACAGTAAGTTTTCTCTCCTTTCTCGTAATTTGCTTTAGACCTCCAATAGAAGTCCAAGCAAATAAGTAACGGTAATAATTAGTATCCGTCATATTTTATCTTATAAGAATGATAGTTGTTAAGTAAAAATCGTTATAAAACAATAAACGCCATGATGGTTTGAAATCTTTTCCCTTCCCCACGTTGATGATAATACTCTGACTTGTCCTTCATCTCTCTCGTCCGATGATGAGAATGTGTATAAGGATGAGAAAGAGAAGGATAAACAGGACGATGAGGGCGGTAGTCACCACCACTGCCCCTTATCATCCTGTTTATCCCCCTCTTCATCATTCTCATCATCGGACGAGTGAGATGAAATTAAAAATTAATAGTTTGTGGTTATTAATTAAGAATTGTAAAGTATTTTTGCCAGCATACTTAACATTTCTAAGTTAATATTATGATTTATTATGCAATTAACAGAGACACCAATAAATTAAAAAAATGTCAAATACATAACGTTTATTAAGAATAAGCTATCACTATTTATAAAATATAATAATCTTTAATACTAAAAAACACGACGGATCAATAATCTATGAAACTTTCTCTACATAAACGTCTTAAAACTGAGCTCTACTTCTCTACTTCCAGTTCAAGTTCTCAAAGTTAACTTCTGATTCAACAAAATATTATGGACAAACGCAAGAGAACTTATGATTCATCATCCGACAAAAAACCAAAAGATGAACTCCCTTAGCTAACATATGGTCCAGGTTTACGTGTGAGAGCAAGGATGCATAGACTAGTGCTTAAAGAAACTTACCTCTCTCGTTCACTCTTTGAATGAGAAGGTGGATGAGTTATTGGAGAATGAAGAATCTGATGATTTATCATATTCTTAAAATATCTCCGTAACTTTTTATTCTTAGTTTATTTATTTACTTTATCTTTTTTTTTTTGTAAAATGATGGTTGCATAAAACCAATTATTTTTTTTTAAAAAGGTATACAGTTACTAAGTAACAACCATCACTTATTAGAATACCATGTAAATACATAACGATTGTACTTTGTAACCATTATATATTGTCTCACAAGAATGACGGTTCTTACGGTAAAATCTTCATGAAACATTAAATGAACAAACAAGTAATTTGTTTTCCAACTTCCTATTAGAAAAATAACATAATTGTTTCTCTTAAATAACCATCAACTAAATGGTCCAAAACTTTCCCTTTCCCCACGGTCATGATGAGAATACTCTGAGTTTCTTCATTCTTCGAACATCAGCATGAGAACCAAGTACCCTTTCATTACCCACCACTGTGCGCGACTGCTCCTCTTTAGTCCAAACCTATCACTTCCTATCTATACAAACTTCTAACTTCCTTATGTTTATCATCCTCCTCTGTTCTTTCAATGGCCAAGATGAAACGCTATACTGAAGACTTACTAGAAAATCCACAGTGTCATCCTCCTCCTCCACCTCCTTCCCTTTGTCCACAACCTCCACCACCTCCTTATCCTCCTCTACAACCTCTACCTCCGCCTCCGCATCAAGTGGATGTAATGATGCAGCATATAGAACGCATTGACCATGCAATGAGTAAGATGGCCGAAAATTTATCGAGTATGAACATGAAGGCCAATCTCATTCTTGATGAGTATGGGATTGGATGCCATGATCCTGACATACTCCTAGATGATTCAGGCCACTCCTTTGGTGATGAGTAGCGTGATGATGTGTGGTTTGTTGCGAATTTACGAAAATTTTGATTAATTCAAATTGAAGAAAACAAAAGTTTCTAAATTCGCAGCAGACCTCAAATCATCTATCAGGCAACTAGTCACCAAAGGGTGATGTTTTTTTATTTTTTTTTATAAAATATAAAAATCTAATTATCTGAGCACTAGCTGCCTAAAAAATTTTAAAAAAATAATAAGATACCGCACAGTTATTAACAAATAATCGTCATATATGTATATGTTAAAACAATAACATGACTTACAGTTATTAACAAAGAACCGTAATAAATATAAATAAATAAAGAATAGTTTTATCGATACAACCGTTATGTAAAGTATTCCGTATGACGACCTAAAAAACCCTACATTTCCTCTTCTTTTTAAGTGTTTAAAACAAAACACACTTAACACTTAGTCTATACAAACGAAACCCTCTAACATTGTAGTCCTAGTACTCCTATTATCTTTTCCAGTTATCGAGAGTCATTTTCAGTCGAGCCCCACCATAAAAAGCCTTTGTATTACTTCTCAGCAACAACCGCACTGGTCAATACCTTCACACTTGTCTCAGCGACTGTCGAGGGAGTTACTTTTGCTTACCTTGAATCATGTTTTCGTTGTTCGTGCATTCCTTTGGTGCTCTGTTTTCCTTATTCGATTAAGGTGCCTTTGTAAAGTGATGACGCGATAAAGCATTCAAGGTGACATTAACTTTCTTTTTTGAGGTGATGACACGATAAACCAATTATTGCTTTGATTAAGAGTTTATTTCTTACTACAGGAAGTTGTCAACCCATTATTTTGACTAAAGGCTCCTACTTTATTGATCTTTTTTAAAGTAACTTCTAGAGATATAATCCCTAAGTAAATACGTCTCCTTTTTTTGGAAGTATCCACATATCTCTGAAAGTTACTTTAAAAAGTTTAATAAGTATGATGAATAGACTAGTTCAGGTGTACCGATGAGAGTTATATGTGAACACACTCTGTGAATAAAGTAGTTCAGATGTACTGAGAGTCATACACGAATAAGCTTCGTGAATAAACTAGTTAAAGTGATATATTGAATTTATTGTTGTGAAGTTATGTTTTTTTTGGACATCCCGTTATTACTTTGACTGAAGGTTCATCTCCTATCTTTTTATTGAGTAAGTGGCACCAAATTAAACGCTATGAAATTCAATATTGTCATTAGTCCTTGACTCTTCAATTTGAAAGTTTCTGAGTTACTTGTTGTCATATATATATATATATATATAATAGAGTAATACTTCCAACATTGAGTAGTGATGTGATTTGGATGGATCATGATACTCTTGATCAACATATATAATAATGTAAATGTTCTCCTATACCTTGTGTCTCTTGAGCAATTAAGCTTAGAAAGTAAAGAAAGATGGGGTAAAAAAAATACCCTTATCAGAAAAGGCGTCACTACTTCAAAAAGGGGTTTTAACGTCCCTATTTTGGGACTTTTAACGTCCTTTTACGGTGGGACGCCTATTCGAGGGATGTAGTAAACAAAAACTTTAGGCGTCCCTATTTTAAGTGAATGAGAGATGGAGAAAGAAGAAGACATCTAAGTTTTAAGTGAATAGAGATAGAAAAGAGAGAAAATGAAGATGCCGAGAGAGAGGAAAACACATGGAAAAGTGACAGTTCTATTTAGAAAAGGCTATACAGAGAGCTAGCTAGTGTGCAATTTGAAAAAAAAAATAAAAGAATATGCGTCCCTATTTTTACAATAGAGACGGCTATTATGTTCAAAAGTGAAGAATAGGCGTCCCTATTCAATAGGGACGCCTATTCTTCACTTTTAAACAAAGGGAATAAGCGTCCCTATTCAAAATAGGGACACCTATTCCTTTATGCTTTCTCTATAGGCATCCCTAATTTGTATTAGGGATGCCTATTCCCTTAGCATGTCAGCCTATAACCGACATGTGTCTTGCCCAATGCATGTCAGTCAAAGGTTGACATGCATTGGGTTTTCTCTTACCCATTTTTTATTATTCAAGTGTATTTTAATTTTTACCTATAAAATAATATAATTAATAATAATATAAGAATATAATATATCGTAAATTAATAAATTTCTTTTAATTTTTAATTCTATTTTAAATGTTTAAGCGTCCTTATTTTTAATAGAGACGCCTAATGGTTCATATTCATTGGGTTTTTGGCGCCTAAAGGGAATGTTTAGGCATCCCAATTATATTTTTAAATGCCTAAAGTTCCCTTACACGTCCCAAATTTGAATAGGGATGCTTAAAGTTCATAATTACTTTTTAGAATTACAAAAATTCCACTTCGTCTATTTTTTACTTCCCCTTTTCAAAAAGGGACGTCTTTTAGGATAGTAATATGTATTTTCTATAGTAGTGCGTATGGGTTATGCAAACCCTTAAACTCAAGTGTTTGCATATTTAGACCGGAACTACTCCATATAGCCCTCGACCGAGCTTTTTTTGACCGGCCACGTCTAACCTCTTGTTCGTGATGTTCCCTTGCTCATTTGCATAATTGATCACAACATTTAATTTAATATAACTTCACATTTAATCTGCTTTAATTAAAATATTAACTTATTAAAACAATTACTTACCTTGAATCTGTATAGCAATTCGCCTGAGAAGACGACGATCATAGGTGATTCTAGTCCCAGCCTCATCGGTGTCATGGAACCACTTCGCCTTACTCATGGGAATACTGATCTCAAAATCCTTCTCCTTGTAATCAATCACACTAATATTCTATGTTCCTGATGGAATAAACACCTCTAGTGGGGTCATCTGGGGGGCTTTTTGTTGTGGTGGCACCTGTAAGGTCACCTGGGGGATTGCCTACTGTGGTCGCCTTGTGGGGTGTTCTATGCCCCGACTACTGCCCCCTTCTTGAGCCATCTAGGGGGTACTCATTTACCACTATCCCTTTCCTCTTGTCTCTCTCAAAATTCATTATAACTACAATAATTCCCTTTTCGAGTTAATGAAACTTTTTTTATATAAGAAAATTAATATAAATATAATTGATTATAATTTCTCACTTAATCAATCAAAAATAAATTACAGTTACAACTAACCAGTATTTATAAAATAATAATAAT
Organism: Albizia julibrissin; assembly: GCA_037074505.1. Lineage (NCBI taxonomy): Eukaryota > Viridiplantae > Streptophyta > Magnoliopsida > Fabales > Fabaceae > Albizia > Albizia julibrissin. The sequence continues at coordinate 10,882,320 of CM073482.1, forward strand.
AATAATAATAACCAACATTATAAATAAACATCATCACAATATTATAATAATATAATTACCTATAACTAAACAACAAAATAAAAAAATTTCAATATATTTTAAAACCTAATTAAAAACGCATGGACAAAAAAGGTTAAAAAAACATATCACACATGGAAAAATAGGCTTAGAAACTCATAAATATTACAAAAACATATTTAAATAACAACAAAATTACTAAAAACAAATCTACTCAGCTCAAAAATAAAATAAAATAAGTAACTTTACTAACCTCGAGTGCCTAACTCTTTAAATCTTTGAGTATAACCTCAAATCTGATGAAAACTTCTCAAAGCAGGTGTAAAAGGAATTTGCTAAAAGCGATAAAATGAGGGGTGGAGGCACTTATTTAGCCGTGTTATTTGTACCTGCTCCCCTTAAAACTGCTACAAATCATGAAACCCTACCTTGGTCAACGTTACGCTTTGTAGTTGTTGTCTGAAAATGCTATAAACATGCAACCATTTGCATTTTGTAGCAGTTATTGCCTAAAAACCGCTACAAATCATGACACAGTTTGTAGCGGTTCCACCTACAACCCTTTTGTCTTCTATAGTGGTTTTGCATTTTCAACTACTACAAATACACCACTACAAATGTGGCGCCAGCTTGGCACCTAATTGACACCATATTTTGTAATGGTTAGTATGACTCAACCGCTACTAAATCACTGCTACAAATGTGACGCCATCATTTTATAGTGCTTTATATGATCCAAACACTACAAATTATCATGGCTTACCAACATGCCATTTGACGCGAGTCATACTATTACAAATTTGTAGTGGTTTGCTTTAAAACTGCTATAAATCTTGATATTTGTAGCGGTCTTTGATAACCACTACTAAAAGGCTATTTTTTTAAGTGACATAACATATGGAACAATGATTTTATTCAACATATATACAATTTTTAATTCAATCAATATTTAATATAAAATATGGTTATTGTAAATTTTTGGAGAAGTTCTTAATTATTATAGGGGAACATAAGACCATAGAAAATAAAAAAAAAATAAAATTGAAAGAAATAAAGCATGTGATGAACCTAACATCTATAGTTTACGAGACATTTCTATTCAAAATTAATTAATTTTTAAGAAAAGAAATATTTAACATCTTAAATTTTCATTCATAAGACTTAGATAATCTTATGAAGGAAATATAGTCTTATGAATGAAATATTTAGCTGTAAATAGAATTTAGTGAATATGGTTTAAATAAGAAAGATAGATCTAAAATAAATTAAAATATTATATTTTAATGAAGTCTAATAAAAAAAATAAGTAATCAATTTTTATTATATAATTCTTTTAGAAAAGATAAAATAGTAAAGTTAGTAGAGGTTAAGTAAGAGTATTTGATTTTAGTTATGTGTGTATAAGTAAATAAATAATAAAATAAAAGAGACAAAGAAGTCCTACATCTCCTAAATAAGGAGAAGAGAGACTTCTTAGAGCCTATATATAGGAGTAGTAAGGTGGATTTATGGTGCAATGTTTCTATTTTTTGCATACATAAAATATCATTTGTGTTCTCGTTAACTATTGGATCCGCTAAAATTTGGTCAACCCATCCAAAACATCCAATCTGCCAATTTCAATGGTTGGATTAGTAATTAATATTGTGGTGTATGAGTTAAAAAGCCAAGAACACAATCAAATTTCTGGAACATAGAGAACAAACCCTAGAATCAATGTTTCCGACCAAGTGCATTATTGGATCATTGCAAAATTTTGTGAGCTTGTTTGAGACATCCTGTTTTGAAAAAATTAATCTATTCCTTGAATAGCTAGATCGTAGTAATTTTATTTAATTTTTCCCTAATCTATAGTTGAGTTTGAGGATGAAATAGAAAGGTTTTCAATGGTGTAACTTGAAGAACTCTAGGCAACATGATTCTATCTATCTTATTTATCGTTGCTGCTCGTGGGTTTTTCTGAAAAACTTTACAAGTTTAGAATGAGTAGAAATGGCATGAATCTTATAATTTTTTTAACCAATAACACCTTGTGGGAACTTTATGTGAACCATGTGACTGGATAAATTGATTTGTGGAATCATTAGAGACAAATATAGGTTTGGATTCATAAACTGATTTGTTATTGGTATATTTTTGATTCACGCCTTACCGAACTTCCTTCTCGTTGAGGCAAGTGGCTCTCTATGGGCAATACTTAAAACTACTAATATAATGTTCTTTTTAGTATGAAATTGATGAATATATGTACTATGTATGTGATGCATTGAGATTCTATACTATTGTTGCATTGTTGGTTGACTAGATAAAGAATGTATGTCTTTGTTCAAACATGTTGATTCAATGTTATGAATTGGAATGTATGAGCATAAGGATATGAAAACCCTTTGAGAATAATGTGATATAAATGGTGGAGTTAGTGAATAGGTTGTAAATGATAAAAACTGAATACTATGTGGCAGGTCGTTAGTTTGATTATTGTGCACCACTAGCTAACAACTATTTACAGGATAGTATTTCCTGATTTTAGTGTCAATGTTTCACCTAAGAGGGGGCAAATTTGGTGATAATAAAAATTTAAAAAATTATAAGTAAAACGCTTAATTAAACAGATAAGAGTTGAAGAAATATCACCAAAGTGTACACCAGAGTTTATATTGGTTCGGTCTCAATATCTTGACCTACGTCCAGTCCTCAGAGCGCCTCTGAGATTTCCACTAATCCTCCAAAATTCGATGGGTTTTTGGCACCACAGTACAAGTAAGTTCCTTAATAGGACACTTACTTCCCTTTATAATTTGTAAGTTGATCCCTCTCAAGGTCTCACTACCTTGAGAATCACTTTACAAGTAATGAATGAAGGTATTTAAAACTCTCTTAAAGAGTAGATAGATAAAAATTGAGGAACAAATAGTATATCAGAGAATGACAAACAAATAAAAAATAAAGCACTTAATGGACAGAGTTAAGTTTCATCGGTTGGTTGCTTGCTCCATCTTGAATGCTTTTGTATTTATAGGTAGAATATCATTGATGATCATTGATAGCATTCAAATTTGTCCATTAGAGAGTAATTGTAGCAGTTTGATGAAAGAGAGTGCTTTCGTCGCTTCTCTGTGATACGCATTTAATGCTTCTGTCATATTTTTTATTTTTGAGATTTTGAAGTTAATCCATTGATTAAGCACCTGTAACTTGCTCAATAATGATATCAGTAATGATTAAGAATAATATAAAAGTTCAGGAAACAAATCAAGATGTGAAGTGAGTGATTTGAAATTTACGAGACGATGAGTATTGGTTTCTGATAACATTACTTGAGTGTATTTGATAATCACTTGAAGTGATTTTCAATCACTCGAGTGTTCATTTCTGTCACTGGAGTGTCTTTAGTGAACTTGCATTCTTAAGGTTATCAAGGAACTGGTAGTGATGATTTTGAAGACTGGACATCACTCAAGTGCATAAATCCATCACTCAAGTGATCTTATGTTTGTTTGAAAAATTTAAAAGTTCACTATTTAGTGCCTATCATTTCCAAGTTACTTGCACAATTTTGCAAGTGATCACGGATCACTCGAGTGATCTTCATTGAAGATCACATCACTCTAAGTGATATGAGAGTGACTTTCAACAACAAGTGCTATCACTCGAGTGGTCTGTTTTAGTTTACTTGAGAGTTCTTTTCAGGAAGTCTACATCACTCAAGTGATTTGGCTTTCAAAGCATATTACTCGAGTAGTCTCACCTCATCACTTGAGTGATCTAACTCAAGTCACATATCATTCGAGTGATTCTTCTAATCACTTGAGTGATCTGTGTTACAGATCACAATTACTAGTGAGCAACACTTGAGTGTTTACTAATCACTCGAGTGATTCTGTTATCTCTATGTGTTCATTTTCAATTCTTTCTAGAGTCGCCTGCAAGTGTAATCGTCGCTCGAGTGATTACCCATTAACTCGAGTGATCTACTATAGAAAAAAACTTTCACAAAGTTTGATTACCATAAAGTGACTTGGAGTTTTCTAAGAATGAACCATCATCACTCAAGTGATCTTCCACTGGTGACTGAATTCCGGTTCAAACTTAAGTAATTCACCATGGAATTCACTCTATTCTTTTGAACAGATTTACTCATCACTTAAGTCTAATAAATCAAAGTTTATTATTATCAAAATATTATGAGAGCTAACACATGATATGACACTCCCGGGGTTGGGAAGTATTTTTGGGGGTAATAATCCTACTAGAGGAAGCCATGGTCCCCAGTGTGCTCTGTAGTACATGGTCGGTCTACATCACACTGGTAGAGAGCTTGTGAGAGTAATCTAGTAACATGGAATATACTTAGCCTATGGATTCAGTCGAAAGAAATAAGGAGGATATAAGGATGGTTAGGGGTTTATGAAAGATAAAAAATTAATCATTGCATTATGACATTTATGATATAGCATGCTATGTTATCAATAAATATCCTCTGAGAAATATTAATCGATACTACTATGCTTTTGCTTATTATATCCGCTTGCCTTTCTGGTTATTATATCTTCTTGACATGCTTGTATGTTAGTCCTACCTGTCACTCCACGAGTGGTGCCAATGCAATAGGTAAGATGGGTAGTAATTGCGTTACTAAGACAGTGGTCTCATCCCGTTACTTCTTACATTTTTTAGGTGAGAGCTTGAAGGGAGGCATAACTGGAAAGGCACCTGAGACTTGGGGTTGTGGTTATGAGTAGCCCTTGGTTATTTGCTATTTTCAGTTTATTGCCACATTAGGAATGTTTATTTATTGCATTATATTGCATCTAAATTAATCTGACTTTCATTATTTCCTTGGTTAAAAGATTTAAGATTTCATAATGAATGGCCAAAGGCCTGTGGTGATTATTATTTAACTACTATTAAACTATTGCACCTTCAGTGGGAATTTAATATAGGGTTATAACCTTGATAGACATGTATTTGAGTTCTTTGTCTCCCATCGAGGTCATCTCTTTAAAGAAATTTTTAAAAATCATATTAAGTTTAGGGTTAATTAGAGATGATGTTACAAAATTCAATATAAAGTATATGCATGAGACAATGAGATTGACAACTGATCATTTGGTGAAATTATAATCTTATTTAGTATATATAGTATGGTTAAAATCATCAAAGGAAATTAAAGGATCCATCTATGAGTTTAAGACAGTAAGTAGCTTTGAGTAAAAACTTGGTTTAGGCCTCTATTAATGTGCCTCCCTCTTATGTTCTTTGTAATGCCCTAATCTTCTAAATGTTTTTTTTATTTCGTTTAATTAATATATTTTATATAAAATAAGTAACATTTTGATATCACATGAGTATAAAAAGATATAGTTTTGAATTTTTTTTAATGAATTTTCATTAGAAAAAATACTCTAAAATTATGCATTTTTTATTTATTTTTGACAAATTGTACAAATTTCAAATTTCAAAATTCCATAATTTCTTGTTCATAAAATATCAAAAAATCATTTATTTTATATAGAATCCAACGATCTACCGGAAAAGACAATTCTTTACGGAAAAAAGAAGAGAAACAATTGGGAAATTGGGATATTATAAAAGGGCATTAGGTAGCATTAGAGAGAAGTACAGCAGAGGCCCTTAAGCCATACAAAACACTTGTGTCTCGAGGCTTTTTCCTTTTCTTTTCTCGTTGGTTGATAAAATAGGGTAATAATGAAGAAGAAATACAAGTGTTTCGCTGTGTAGGTCGTATAACTGATATTCAAAATCATGCGTAATGCAAAAGTGACAGATGAGGCTTTTATGACACAAAACCATGCAGGCTCAGTATTCCTTTATCTGAAACAACAGAGAGCACCAAACAATAAGAGAGAAGAGAGAAAAGATCAATGGTTTGTTTGGCTTTGGTTATTATTACTGTTGGCTGTTTAGTTACTGTTATTCTGAAATCTAAAACAACCTTTGGAGACTGCAAAAACAATGTAGTAGTACATGATTAGATTAGCAAAGCTTCAGGGATGTCTAGTCAAAGATCAAAAAAGTTTATAAAAGATCAGTGTGAGCTTATTTTGAGTATGGGTCTGATTGGCCTGCAGTACTTTTTTCGCGTACGCATTTATATAACTTTGATGCAAAAGCTCCTTCCAATTCCCCCAACCAAACCACAATATAAATATAAATATATATATATATGAATCGCCAAATTTTATTAACAATAAAAGTTCGTTGGTAAATGCATATAGTAGAGTAAGTGCCATGTCCACACTACTACTATTCTAGTCAAAAAGCTTTTCTCACTTTTTACACATTTGCTTTTTAGACCCTATATATGTATATATTGTACATACGCAAATCAAATTCTTCACTAATATATACATAACATAAACTCATCTATATTTGTGTTTGAATCCTCTCGTAATATTAAGTTGTAATGAGTTAAAATTTAAGGATTAAAGGTTTGTTTAAGTTAGTGTTTAGAAAATATGTCACACAAGTTGATACAAAATTCCTCTCACATATTTAACTTGTATACTATAAATTAGATTAAAAAAGCAGCTTATACCGTTAATCTAAATAGACACTAAGTTACAATCAAATCAAAACAAAAAAAAAAAACGGTAATGAGAATTTTTATAAAGTAATCAGCTTCTACAAACAGATCAAATAGAGGACTTTTCACTTGCAAGAGAACTTTAATACTACTAAAACAATAAGGTAATGAGACATCTTTTGCGGAGATTTTCAATATCAAATCGAAATTAATGTTTGTAATGTGATTAATATTATGGTGATGGGCAGCAAATGAAAAGGGAACAAGTTCCTTTGAAGTTTGAAGAACGCATGCCCTACGAAACTGACACAAACCCTCTTATTTCTGTCTTATGGCTCGCCTTTTCAAGTTATTCACCAACATATGGATTCTCTCTCTCTCTCTCTCTCTCTCTCTCTACCCCTGTGTCACTGCAAAAACCCATCACATTTCTCAAGAGATAGTACTAGATTCTACTTTCCCACTTTTCCCTTCTCTTGTCACGGATCCTTTAATCTAATGCTCATTCCTTACCCTAAACTTTAATACTTATGTGTGTGTATTAATATACGTCTGCCCTCGGATTTGCATGGGGATTTAATGGGCTAAAGGATAAATGATCCTTTTTTGGTCATTATAGATCTGATTATCTTAAAGCTTTTCCTTTTTAAAGGACTCCTACACTGCCCACTTCTCTGTGTGTCATTATTACTGATGAGGTGGTGGGGTTATTACTTTAATATATTTGCTTTTTGTTTATCCTCTTTTTTAGGTTATAAAAGAAGGAATTTCTGTTTGCTTGAGCTTCTAAATTTCCTCTTTTCTTTTCTTTTTTTTGTTCAAATATTCTCTTGCTTTGCGCCACCACTTTTTGACGGTGAATATGGTAGAAAAATATTCAAATCAAAGTTAGAAGGATGCCGCATGTCCTATTATTTTACTTTTATTTGTTAATGGGTTGATGAGCTAATTTATTTCATTGGTCAACAATGGGTGCTTTCAACAACTTCATCAACTGATATACTCACTTTGTTACTAAATGTAAAAGATACAATAGAAGGATATATTTTAGTCTAAAATGTAAAAACTCAATTAATTTAATCTCTCCAATTCATAAATTTTTTCTATTAATTGCATATGTTAAGGGATTTTTCATCAAAAGCTTAGTTTCCAATACAAATGACTAAAAAAGGGTATATTAAAAAAACCAACACATATTTTTTAAGAATAACTAATCTAATTTATTTTCTGAATTTCTACATATTAGTTGTCTAGTTCCTTCATTTAGGATCAAATAAAATAACTAACTTATCACATAAGAGGCCATTGGAATCATGCAAGCCATTTTCAATGGTTCGAAAAACATGCTCTAGATCATATCATAGGATTAATGTTGGAGAGGACCGAAATATTGAAAATAAGTGTGAAAGCAGATGTGGATTTATGTGTATATATTATGGCACATGATAATGACACATGAGTGAGTAATATTGACCGTTAGCTTTTGATGGAAAAGCTAGTGGTGACTTGTCTAATTGGGGATTTGTTTGTTGGTGGCCTCCTTCGTTATTTCATTTTCCACTTCCACATCGCTTCATTCATATTCCCAAACCACTCTTAAGACATATACTCCTTCGGTTGACAATATACGACATTTTAACTATATCGTAAAAAATAAAAAATGATAGTTAAAATATTTAATATATCTTAAAATATAATTTTTTTTTAAAAAATGTGTTTAATTGTATTATGAGAATGTTATTTTAGAAATAGATGGGATATAATAAGGGAGTAAAATTGAAAAATGAGTATTGATCATATGGATAAAACAAAAAAAAGAATATTAATTAAACTGAAAATGACTTATATTCTAATCATATCTTATTTCTAGAAGTGCCCTAGACCTATATTATAAACCGGAGGGAATACTTACAATAGGTCATTGCCTCAACATGATTATTACACCTATTCATTTACACCTGTATGATATATCAACTTTGTTTCTTGTCTTTACTTGATCATATATATTTGATTTGAGGTCTCTGTATATTTGTCTATGTTTCTAGTTTTTGTAGTTTTTCCCCCTTTTAATCATCTCCTCATAATTTTACCTGATTTTTTTATCAGGACCATGTAGTTCTTTTTTTTTTTGGATACAGAGGAAAGTAGAAGTTTAGTTGAGTTGGGTACTTACAGATTACCTACTAACAAGATCCTTATATCAGTGGGATTTAAACTCAGAATCTTATATTATAAGCCAATCCCTTTATTAACTGGACAAACATTTGTTGGCTAGTTCTTTTTCTTTTTATCATCTTCATGGTTTCACTTTATTTTTTTATAACCCTTTATGTCACATGGTATCCGACACTTTTTTTTTGGATTATATTACTAGGTATCCGAGCAACCAACTAATTGGATTTATATAGTTTCAAATCATTCATATGTTTTGAGTTCCAAGTTAGTAAGGATAGTTTCCCTTAAATTGGAAAAATTTAAAAGGAAAGTATTGATGGTTGCTTTTACTTTTTAATTAGGTCACAAAGTATAGCAAAATCCTCGGTTTGATGTTGATATCAGATTTTCGAGTTCAAATTACAGGGTACATGTAAATTTAAAAAGGATAGACGAAGCTGAAATTGTAGTTTCGAGATTCTTCAACGTTTGAATTGTATTTTCATGAGTTTAGGAGAATCGTAATTTTCAAATTCAAGCTATTTCTTCTTCTACATTCCATTAAAGCTATTAAATCTTCATCTTTTTTATTTTTTTTTGGACCACGAATTAAATCTCCATTAAAAAAAAATGTCCTTAGTTAATGGACTCATGGACCCACGTTATAGATTGGTGATGATGTCCAATGCATTATGGGTCATTATGGGCCCAAAGAAGATTCACTGTTGGGCCATTCCTCCAATTGGCCCAAACAAATACAAAGGATACCATTTCCTCCAAAATTCTCGGTAAGACACAGATCATTAAATCTCGAGCAAGAATGTTGCTTTTGGTAGCAAAAAAAGTCAACCCAATATTGGGTGGCCCAAAAACACAATAATGGGAAACGTTGAGCAATTCGCACAAATTCATAAGTTTTTTTGACAAATAAATTATTGTTATTTTGCTTCATCCTTAATTTAAAAGGAACTTTTTCTTGATATTATTTTAAGGGTGGATCTGATGAATATTTCTTCAGCTCCTTTTCTCACTTCTTACTCTTTGGTCCTAATACCAACATAAAATAGAGCTCGGATCAAATTACGTTATTCACAAAGTACAATTAAATGTAGTTTATTCCTTAAACTCTGTAAACATAGGAGGAAAGCACGTCTTGTATCCTTTTTTTGCCAACAATTTCTTGCATCCTTAATAGAAGAAATGAATGCTATTTGATTAATTTGATCAGTTCTGTTGTAAAATAGCATTCATTAGCCATTACATATTTACAAACTCAATTGAAGTAATCAATTTTGTTTTGAGTGCCAGGGTCAAAATAATTTTTTTGGCCAAAAAGATCCAAATAAATTGAGTGAGTCCTGACTAATTGTAGATCAACGATGCTGTCCAAAAAAGGCATTGTACATCAACGATGTGTTTTGACTGTATTTTTAATTTTTAATATTAACAGATGATTAACAAGTAAACATTAATTAATTAACTTCAATTAAGTTTTGAGAGTTCAGGTCAAAAAAATATAAGTTGTTGGCAATAATATCCTCTCATTTTATTAAAACATTTTGGCTCCATTATAGTTTCAAGTAAGTACTAAGTTGTAACCCAGTCCCTATATTTTGATTCGGTACAAATTAATTCCTGTAGTTTTGACTCGATCATAAATCAATCCCTCAATTTTGATTCACTGTAATTTAATCCCTATATTTTAAATATTTTATAATTCAGTCCCTGACTTTTATTCTAAAACATAAAGACTAAATTATAAAATTGTTAAAACTACAAGAACTGAATTGTAATGAATCAAAGTTGATTGACTAAGTTACAATTGAATTAAAACTATATGAACTGAGTTGCATCAAGTCAAAATGTAAAAACTGAATTATAATAGAGTCAAAATTATGATAACCAAAAGATTAATTTTCCATTATAGTTAACCACAATACTTCCACTTCCCTATTTAATCATTGCCAGTTCGTTGGCCAAACTTTTCAGGTTAAAGTTCACACCTTCTTACCCCTCTAAAATTGCAATATATAATCAGTGGATAGTTCACACCTTCTTACCTAAATTAATCTGTGGATATCTATACACTCCATAAATCAACATTTAAACATTTATACCTCCATTTTTTATATCGGTAGGTGGTGGAGTTAAGAAAGGATTATAGTTATACATTGATCAAATAAAAAAAAAGGATTAGTAAATAAAATATAAATTTCATTCAATGATTTCTTGATGCATCCCAAACAAATACTTTATAAAGGAAAGTCGCGTTTGTTAAGCATATGTGATTGTTGATAGTCAAGTTGCTTTCTGTAAGATTAAATTAAAGGTTGTAATTGATTTAACAGCTCCGTTGAATTTATTTATTTGTGTTCCCACTTGATAATTAGAAAAACGTGAAAAATATTATAATTTGGTCTCGATATAGAAGAAATCTTTTGTTCTTCTTTTACCAGTCAAACCATCTTTTGTCGTCTCTGTTTTTCTATGCAATTTAATTGCTGTTGGCCGCCAAAAAAATATAAATTAAAAATTTATTTAAGAGGGAAAAGAAAAACGAAACACTTACTTAATTTTATATTACGTTCAACCCCTATGACGTCGGCAGACATCTATATTACTCAAACCTTAGTTCTTAGGAAATTGTATGAATTATTTATATTATTCATTACATTTGTATAATGGGCGTTTGGGGCTAATTCGGCCATCTCAACCCTTTATATTATAATGCTAAACTTTTATCTGATCAACTTCATGTTTAATTATGAATCTCGTTAATTGTTTTATCATTAATTCCTTTTTTTTTGGCCAATGTTTTTTCATTAATTCAATGTGCGAGCGAGACATTTGATGTACCATTGGAATGGATGTTTCTGCTTTCAACCAGCTTGTAAAATATGACTTTAATTTTCTGGCCAAAAATATATTTCGAATTTACTGATCTAAATCTATTTTTTAATGTGTTGGCAATTATATTGTCACTGTAGGAATATATATATATATAAAAGATCTTGAAGAATTTTTCTTCTTCTTTTTTCCATGGTCATACTTGGCTCGACCCAATTATTGAAACTAAATTGATTTCATAATGATATCTCCCGCGTGTGTCAAAATATCTATTATTTACTTTTTTTTAATTATTAAAAGTATTTCTATATCTATTCACTTAAAGCAAATGTTCAATTTTAATTTCTTCAATTTGCAAAGATATTTTAAATTACTAATTGCTCGTTTGGTTCAACCGCATTGTACGTCTATAATGGTAATCATAATTACATGATCAAAATAAAAGTGTTTGGTTGCTCTTTAACATAATAATATGATTTACCATAGTAATAATGATTATAAAAAAATTGTTAATCCTTATTCATATCTCTTCTCTATGAATACTCATTATCACCTTATTACATGGTTGAAAAAATCCAATTTATCTTTTAATTTTATTTATCTTTTGTTTCAATTGTTTTATTTCACCTGTCACACCATATCACAACCACTGCTGCCACTACCTCCTCCTCCTACACTGCCGTTGTCGCCACACCTCATCATTGCCGCCACCACTACCTCCTCCTTCTCTACTGCCACTGCCACTGCCACTTGCACCTCCACTCTTGTCGTTGTCGCCGCAACCACCTCCTCCTTCACTGTCGCTGCTGTCACCCCACCATTGCCGCCGGCATCAACCCACCAATACCGCCACTGCCACTACCTCCTCCCCTACTGTCGCCATCGCCACTACTACCTCCTCCTCAGCCATTGCCGTCACCTCTATTGTTGCCATCGTTACCACCATTACCTTCTTCTCCTCTTCTGCCATCCTCACTCCACCATTGCTGCCACTGCCACCACTACCTCCTCCTCCGCCGATACCACCCCTTGCGACGATTGCTCCACCTTTGACGCCATCGCCATCACCACCACTACCTTCTCCTCCTCCACCGTCATCACTGCCAGCCCCTACTGTTGCCACCTCTATCGTTGCCGCCACCACTACCTCCTCCTTTACTGTTGTTGTGTCAACACCCGCCACCACCACATCACTATTATTGTCGCCTCCACCACCAGAACCATAGAATCAGATGATCCTCGGTAATATAGCATGACAGTTATTACGAGGCAACACAATAACTCTTAAATATTTTATTAAGATTAAAATAAACTTTGTATGATATATTAATTTTAAATAATTATTAAAAAAACTCATTGCACATTGCTTAAAAATCAAACCAATAAATACTAGCCCTATAATTAATATTGCATTGCATTACCATTACATCGTATTGCAATACATTATAGAGTGTAATGAGATCAAATTAAACAGGTCCTAAGTTACTTTTCATTTTTATTGATATCATACTAAGTTATTTTTTTAATTGTCAGTAATAAACCATCTTGTAGTTATGAAGTCATTTTTTAACATTGGTGGATAAAAAAGTAAAGGAAAATTTTAAAAAAATATCACTTGAACTTCAAAATCATAGATAAGTGATTTGACAAAAAAACTGAGTTGTCAATTACTATATTTTTTTTGTCAATTATATTACTCTTATTGTCAACGAAACCAATTTGGGATTTTAAAGTTCAAATGATATTTATGTGTCTTTTTCCTAAAAAATAATAGATATTATGTTTAAAATCTTTTATTTGTTGGGTGAAAAATAAAAAATGAACAAATTAAGTAGTCACATCATCCTTAATAAAAAAATTAAAAAATTCAATTCATCGTCTATTTAATTTTTTTGTAAAATAAATTCTTCATTGAAATAAAATGTTTTCAAATATTTAGCATATTTAAAATATTATCTTTTTATTTAAAAAAAATAAAATTCAATAAATGTTACAGTAGAATAAAACAGATAAGGGCATCAGTGTAAATTGCTCCTCCATTCCGAATCAGAGTCAGCTTTCTTAAACTCATTGTTGAAAATGGAAGAAGAAATGGTTTCTACCAACCAAATGTACACTAATTCATCATTTGAAGTTAGAGCATTCCGGATTTGTTTGGGTCTCGTGGGGATATCATGTGTTTAGAGTTTAGACCAACACAAAGTTGATCTAAGAGGTAATTATAAACTCTAAAATTGAAGTAGTTAGTTGCGATATATAATAATAAGATCTAAAAAAATATGTCCGTCGGTTAATTACTATATAAAAAAATGTAGGGTGTTAGATAAAAAAAAAAAAATCTCTCCCATGACCTTTCTCTTCTCAACCGTGAATTTCCTTCAATTCCAATCGAATGAGGCATTAAACATAATCGAATTTAAATTAAATACCTGAAGTTATGGACTTATAGTTAAACTACACGATATCTCTATTAGGTGAGAAAATCACAATTCTATTTTTTAAGAAACAAGAAAGTGTCCATTGGCTGCTAGGCAGACACATATAGACGACAGCCGCTGGAAATTTTCCTGAGGTTGGTAGGAAAAAACTAATTAAAATATTTAATGCTGGCAAATATAAGAAAATACACATTACATATACATGCACGCTTTTCTGAAGCTAACCATTTTCATTAATTATTATTTAAAGAAAATTAATATACAATGTTTCATCAACTTCTTAGATATTGTAGAACACAATAATTAAGACTTTTTTTTTTCAAGGACACAATTATTGGAGGGAAAAATATAAGAAAACACTACTTAAATTTTAAAAATCTATATTAATGATTTCATACTAAAATGAGTTGTTAATTACTATATTTTTGTAGTTACTATCTATACTTTTATAGGCAACAAGATTGATTTGAACATTTAAAGTTTATGTGGACTGCTAGTTCAATATATTTTGTCAACTAACGGTCAAAATTAACAGTGATAATGGTCTTGACAAAATTACTCTATTTTTTATATTTTTAAAGTAAAATTGCCTTCAAAAAACTTTTGGAGTAAAATTGCCTCTTAACCCATTTTCTTATATAGCCCAAAAGTTTAGTTGAGTTAAGTTTGAACTCAAAAAATATTTATAGAAGTGTTTTAATAAAATTGTAATTGTTATTCCACAAAATAAAATATTAAGTATTGACTCATCTCAGGTGGTGATTAATCTAAAGTCCCATATTGACTGAATAGAAAAACAAATAATGCCATATAAAAGTCTAGATAACTACCCTATATTACAATTGGCATAGCTTCAGCCGATGTGCCAGTGTAAAAGGAGTGAAGGGAAACAAAAGCGTCTAAACCTCTTCTAATAAATCTAATCAAATATTTAATATAATAATATTTTAAATTCATACTTTTAAAATATATGAAATATATCATATATTAATAGAAGATATAATATCTTAACAAATCATAAAATCTTAAGTAGTCTTCTGGTGGCTGGTAATGGAGAGAGAATGTTTTTTTTTTTCTAATTTTATTATTTGATAAAAAAAACTTAATTTAAAATAAGTGCCTAAAAATTGTAGTGAAAACAACGAATTTGGCGAGATCTTGATTATGCGGGCCATTAGATGTCTTTCTCTCCCTTTTTTCCCTCCGTTTTTTTTAATTCTAAATAAATGCAGTATATGATTCGGAAAAGAGAATATTCGAAGAAACGAAGTCCGAGTGAGGCAACAACCAAACCGGCCCCTCTATATATATATCTAAATAAGCCTGACATGCCATTCTTGCGGTCTTGCCTCCTCCAAGCCTACCCTAACCCTACCTCCACCTCCACCGGCGCCCCATTTCACACCTCTGCCACGGACGGTAACTCGCCGGCGAAAAATGTGGTTCCTCTACATCTACGATGAAGAACAGAAAGAACTCGGACGGCAAAAGGCCCCTGGCTCTTGCCCTTACTGCTCCGGCAAGGTCGAAGCCATCGACGTCGAGATTCAGTGGCGCCTCTGTTTCTTGCCCATGTGCTTCAAGATCAAACGCAAGTATTTCTGCTCTCTCTGTACCAAACGCTTAGAACTCTTTTACTAGCCGCCGTTGAATCTTAATTGATCTGGTATTTCCTGAAAGCTCCTACAACATCATCAACTGCAACAAGATCGACTTCATAGGCCAAAAAGATCCAAATAAATTGAGTGAGTCCTGACTAATTGTAGATCAACGATGCTGTCCCAAAAATTGTAGATCGGGGATGATATATTAAATTACACTTGAGGGGAAAACACCGGGAACATAGCCAAAAAGGAAGGACTTGGTGATCGATTTAGGGCTTTGACTGTATTTTTACTTTTTAATGTTAACAAATAAACATTTATTAGTTAACTTCAATTAAGTATTGAGAGATTGCTAATTGCTAGGCAATAATATCCTCTCGCTTAATGAAAACATCTTGCCTCCATTATAATTAACCACAACACTTCACTATTTAATCATTGCCAATTTGTTGGCCGAAATATATAATCATGACTATTTTTTCTTCTTCTAATTATCCCATCGTTATTATTGGTACAATTAAAGTAAAGTTTAAATTATATTAACTTGGTTCAATTCTATGGGTCAGGATACCCTACTATTTTAGTGTCTGTATTAGCGGTAGAGAAGTAGTTTTTTTTTTCAATCTGACTTTTACAAAAGTCAGATTGTAAATGTGATTTGTGTTTGGATTAGTGGTGACAGAAATGAATTTTTTTTAACCTTGAACCTATTTGGGTTAGTGTTTGAAAAGCTTGATTAGGTGGAAAATGAATGAAAATGACATTAACCTTATTAAATACTTCACACACACACACACACACACATATTGTTTTGTATATATTATTATAATTAATGTGAAAAAATGTAAATAAAATAAAAATGTTCAATTATTATTGAAAAAGAAGAAAAATACACTGAAGTACTTAATTTAAAAAGGATAAATATATATTTCAATCAGAATACCATATCTTTCAGCAAATATATTTCCTCTTTTAGCTTGTTGAAAATCCATATCTGTTTGAGAATTTCTGCGAATAAGATTATGTATAAATTGTCAAGATGCGTTGAAAAAAAAAAGAAAATGAATTATCAAGATACATACATATGTTAAGTAAGCAGTAATTAATTAATTTAATTTAATTTGTGTGCAGGGTAAAGTGGTGTTTATGTCAGAAGGGGGAAGTGGGAAAGTGAGACAAAAACACTTGAATATCAATTCCATAATGGCAGAAGCCGCTTCAACCCAGCACTAGAAGCATCTTCTATCAGCTTCTATAAGAAGCGGTTTTTTTCCCATTAAGCCTAGTGCCGCCAAACGCTAACCTAAACATAGGCTACCAAGGCAACTGGACTTTTGTGACCAAACTGAGCTTTTTTTGTGCCAGCCACGTTCCCAAACAGACCTTTAGAGTGTTTGGTTCACGTAGTAAAGCACTCTTTTTTTAATGGCCAAGCAAGCTTGGATATTACATACTGGTTTCAAACATTATATCTCAAAAAAGCGAATGAAGATCTTCTCGCATGAGAGGAACATATCCCAAATGGGGCACTGGTAGTACCACTAGACTCTGAACTAAGTGTTGAGCGTCCTTTGCAAGATAATCAGCAAATTTGATTGTCTCTTGTGGTGCATAACGAAGTTTAAAGTCCCATTCAGAGTAAAGTAAATCCCGAATTGTAGTAATCTCTAAATGAAGCGGATGATGAATGCCTCTATCCGTCATCTCCAGGTGGTATGCCTCAAGTGAATCTGTGTAAGAAGTAACTTTGTGAAGTCCATATTGTTTGCATAATTAGAGACCTGTCAGTAGGGCAATAACTTCGATTGTAGTAGGGGAAGCAAACCCCAGTTTCCGCTGGAATCCCATGATCCAATTACCCCTATCATCCCGCACCAAGCCTCCGCATGCTGCAATACCCTGATTGATTACCGAACCATTCGTATCTCGTCAAACATACCCTTCGGGTGGTAGACACCATTTGCTATCCTCGTCTCCATTGAATTGGAAAATTTTGTGTTTGGAGGTAGTAGATAGGCTAGAGTTTATGAGTTGATATAGACCACTATGAATGACTGCATTAGCTTGAACTCGCTGAATATTGTGGACTATAGCCACCGTTTGAAATAAGGCTTGCTGAAATGGATGGTTATATTCTCCTTGAGTCATATCTGCAAGTCAGAATAGAAAAATCTAAAACGAAAAATTAAGAGAGACAAAATGTAACCACACTTCTCTTGCAATCTCACAGTCACGAAGAATATGTAAAATATTTTCTTCTCACTAACACTTAAAAGGACACTCCTCACAAACTGATAGCCCTCTCATAGCTCTGAGCGAATTGGTAGGCAGTCTCTCATAAATAACTTGCCATAAAAACATCTTCACTTGTTTTGGAACATGTAACTTCCACACTTTCTTCCACATGGTCGATCCATTCCTTTCTTGATAGTTGGATAAGAATTTATAAGCATCCTGGATACTAAAGTTGCTATTCGAAGCATGTCTCCAATAGAAAGTTTCATCTCCATTTCTACATGATGGATTCTCTCTAGTTATAATATTTATCACTCACTTTGGTAAAAATTCTTTCCATTTGGATATGTTACACCCACCATTTGCCAAAACAAAAGCCCTTACCTTAGCACATAGATCCAGAATTTTAAAATTGTGATCCAAAAAATGGATAAGAGGTTCTTCAATCGGGGTCCATAGATCCCACAATGCATTGTCTTTAATCCCACTATTCAGATTTCTACCAATCCCAGAATAGAATTTTCCCCAAACATCAGTGATACTACGCCACATAGTAGAGGAGTTTTGTTTCTTACAAACAACTGGATACTCATTATCTCTACAACCATATTTCCCTTTCAAGCATTGAACCCAAAGAGCATTCGATTTAGTAAGAAGACCCCAATAGAGTTTCATAATAAAGGAAATATGTTGTCTATGTAGATCTTTAAGACCCAAACCCCAGCTTCTTTGCTCTATTTTATCTGTTCCCAGGAAATGAGGTGCATCTTTCTTCCTTCTTTTCCCTGATTCCAAAGGAAACCACGGCTCGCCTTCTCCAACTTCTTTAAAACACTTATAGGTAGTAACATTATTTAACACTTATAGGTGCATATGATAACTAGGTAACGCTGAAAGAATAGATTTAATCAAGACCACTCTGCCTGCCATAGTGAGACATTTACCTTTCCAGCTAGTTAAATGCTTCTTAGCCTTTTGAATGATCGAAAAGTAAGTGTCCTTGGTAATTCAATGATGTAGGAGTGGCAGACCAAGATACTTACCAAGGTCTCTCGTAATCCCAATTCCCAGCATGTTACTCAGCTCAAGAGCCCTATTGAAGTGGACATTTCTCAAGAAAAAGGCTTTGGACTTGGCTAAACTAATTTGATGCCCTAAAACTGCACAGAAGGATATCATAGTATTGCGTATTACCTCTATCTGATGTCTTGTAGCTTCACCAAACAAAATAAGATCATCAACAAAGAAGATGTGTGATATGGAAGGGGTATGTCTATTAAATCGAATCCCCTTCCAATGACCATCATGAACTTTTCTATTAATCAATTGGCCCAGCCTTTCCATATAAATCACAAATAAATAAGGGCTAAGAGGATCACCTTGACGAACTCCCCGTGTGGGCTAGAAAACAGGGGACTTGACTCCATTCCAGAGAATTATCATAGACACACAAGATGTACAAGCCATGATGAGATTCACCATTTCATCACGAATCCCAACACTAAATAGCATAGACTTAAGAAACTTCCAATCCAGACGATCATATGCTTTTTCCATGTCAACCTTAATCGCAACTATTCCTTTTTTTCGTCGCCTATTCCTTATAGTATGAATAGCTTCTTGAGTAATGATAATATTTTCAATACTATGTCTTCCTACAATAAACCACACTGTTGTGGTTGTATTAAATATTGGAACACGCCCTCTTCATTCTTTTCGTAATAATTTTGGTGACAATTTTAAAAATAACAATACAAAAAGCGATCGGGCGAAAATCTCTCAAAGTCACGGGATTATCAATTTTTGGAATAAGCACAATATAACTATGATTGATATCCCTAACTTTTTAGGAGCATGCCAAATCTCCTGAATGAGTCCACACACCTTGCCCCCAATATGGTTCCCTTAAAATTGAAAGAATTGTGCCTGTTATCCATCAAGGCCAGGTACCTTGGAAGCACCCATCATATATGTTGCATTCTTTATTTCAATATCCTCTACCTCTTTATGAATTAACCTGTCATCACACTCTTGTAAAGTTGGAAAATCTGCAGTCTAGTTTGTTGAATCAAGAACCCGATTCTCTACAGTATAGTGATCTTTGAAAAATTTGGCAGCCATGTCCATCAGCGCATTGTTATCAGTAATCCAATTTTCAGCTTCATCCTGAAGAGCCTCTATGCGCTGTTTTTTCCTCTTAAGTACTGCCGAGGTATGAAAGAATCTAGTATTCCTATCACCCCAAGCAAGCCACTTACACCTTGATTTTTGATACTAAAGTAATTCCTCTTGCGCACTCAACTTGCTATATTCTTGCCAAAGTTGTTTCTTAAATTTGAACAAATCATTAGATGTATTATTGTGTTTAGCTCGATCAATACCCTCTAATATTTTAAGAAGATTCTTCTTTTTTTTAGAATACTACCTAGAACAGTGGAGTTCCATTTAGTAGCATCAGCTTCAAATCTAGTTCTTCCCTGACACCAATCCACATTTTCCCAAGACTTACAGACTACTTCAGAGAAACTATCTTCCATTGCCCACATGAGATGATAGTTGAAACGACATGTGTCGCTTCTAGCTGTAGAATTGTTGACATCAGAGACAATTATCACTCTATGATTTGATTTATAACGGAGTTTATAGAAGACTTTGTCATGTGGATGGGCTAATTCCCATGCAAGATTACCAAATACACAATCCAGTCTTTCATTTACCCCTTGCTTTTCTCAAGTAAATTGCTCTCCAACAATGGGTATTTCCAACAAATTCGAGTTACTATTACAGTCTGATAATTTTTCCTTAGCCCGAGTAGGAGGTAGAATACCCCATAATTTATCTTCTACTGACAAAAAAGCATTAAAATCACCAATCACCATCCAAGGCTCCCTTATAGTTTGAGCAATATCCTGTAAAGAGCACCACATACTCTCTCTCCTAGTTATCATTGTTTCCCCATAAACAAAAGTGGCAAAAAAAGAATCATTTGTCCTCTTATCAAGCACTTTACAATGAACAAGTTGGGTAGTGGAAATGATATAATCCATATGAGTATTAATAGTATCCCAGAGAATCCAGATTCTCCTCACAAAACCCGATGCTTCTAATCTAATCGAATGACTAAAGCCCAGTTTACGATTAACATTATCCGCTCTACTGCCATTAACTTTGGTTTCAATGAGACATAAAATATCAATATTATTATACTTAACTAAATCTTTAATGGTGTTAGGAAAATTCCTATTTCCAGTACCTCTATAGTTCCAAGAAGTAATTATCATGATAATTATATAATAAAATAAAACTTACTGAACAACAGCAGTATCATCATCCCTCTGAATCTGTTCTTCTAAGAAAATGGTGTCCCAACTCACTACTTTCAGCCTTCATGAAATCATCTCCAATATCCTTATCCAAAAGTATGTTGGTTGGAGACATGAGAACATCATTTTGTCTTGAGGACATACTTTGCTCATATTTTTATTTTAGAAATGGATTTTTAATGTGCATGTCCTTATCCTTCGGTCCTTCTAGCAGTAAAATGGGTCTATTTTGTTGACTTTCTTCATGGTTCACCGACACAATTGGATTAGATTCCTTTTGGGATAAGTTCCTACCCACTACCAAGTGTCCCTGCAGCCTAACGATAAATTTGGAAGACCCAACCGATTTATTGGAGGTATTCTAGCCCAACACTCCTTGCTCAGTTGCATTTTTTGCAGATTGGGCTTTATTAACTTCTTTTGGCCTATTAGACTTCTTCTTTTCAATTCCAATATCCCTATTCACTGATCTTTCTTTCTTCTCCCAAATTTGACTTCCAGTAGCATTGTGACGTGACCAGTCACCTACCACAGCAGAACACACCTTCTCCTTTTAGTTAACAAACCTATGTTGCACCTCTGTCCCCTATGTAATGATGTTCTGATCCTTATCTACCGCCATTTCTCCTTCTTTATCAAGGTCGGCTAGCATATTGAACCACAAGAGGCCTCGCTCTTCCCTGACTCCTTGATCAGCTCTGTTAACCTTCCCTGGTCCATCGAGACCAGATTTTGGGTCTTCCTTCTTAAAAGCCGAGCTCAGTAAGAATACCCTACAATCATCCATGTGCCAAACTGCTCGTCGACTTTTGGAATGGGTTTCACTGTAATTAGTGTGGTTACTACTAGCCTTTTCGTTGATGTTTGGCTAGAACAAGTTTGGTTGGTTTCTTTATATGTTCATTGGCAATTGTCTTTGCGATGCCAATATCTGGCATAAGAAAAGCAAATATGACCAAGACCTTCATACTCAACTTGATATACTGAATGTGATACTATAACCTTGGAAACAAGTTTCTTTTGTAAATCAAGCTCTACACAAAGTCGAGCATATTTGCCTCTCTCAATCCTTGCAGAAGCAAATGACGTTTCAAACATTGTAAGCATATCAATTTTCATTGTGCGGCCTATACAGTTGCCCAATCTTGTAAGAAAATCTTTGTTGTAACATTGCATTGGTACATTTTGTTGGGATTGGAAGTCACAACGAATAAATTAAATGTTTAAATTTTTTTCAATACAAATTGTGCATCTATCAATCAGCGTTTAAATCGAGTAGTTAGAATTGTATCTTTGCATTTTTCACCTTTTCGATCTTGAGGAACCAACTACTTGGACCCAATACCGATAGCGTGCTAGCGCCTCCAATACCTCTCTAGGGTTTTCTTGCGGCTCTCTATTTCTCTTCTGCCCTAGGGTTCCATAGCCCTTCATTTTTATAACTGATGAGAGCTATATTGAATCTTCAAAATTAATCTTAATTAACTTTGAAATCCGTATTATATTAAATAAATTTGATTTAATTAAATTTTTCTAATAGATCTAATTTAACATATTTATTTAATCTGAATAAAGAGCCAACAGATTTAATTTATCTTTATAAATTAAATCTGAGATATGATATCTCTATCAACATTAGTTATTTAATTTATCAAATAAATTAAATATAAACTAACACTACATAATAATATTATTTTCTTTTGTGATATATATATATATATATATATATATATATATATATATATATATATAATTTGTCCACCCTAGATTAAACATTGTATTCATTGAATCTTAGACACATCTTAGATTCAATGAATCTGGACATTATAGCTCATGTTGTGTTATTCTTGTGTACAATACTGTAGGCCTATATGAAGTTGGTAGTGGGCCAATAACTGTACTAGCCCACAAGTTACAAGCGGCCTCTAGTAAGACATTGCTACTACCCAATTCATATAAGGATCGTTAACACAGTGCAACCTGTCAAACAACCATGTCACGTCCCTTTTGTCACTTGATATTTCGGTCAAGAATTAGGCATGAATAGTGTTATCCTCCTATTCCTGACCATTATTTTCTCGATTCATGAGTAGTCTGACAATAAAAATGAAAACTCTTTTTTATCGTAGTATGGCCGTACATTTCTCAGACTCATTGATCGAGGGGTCCAATAATATCTCTCTACTAATATGAGGGACAAATTCCATCTTGACCATTCACATTCCTCTGCATGAAAACCACTAAGCCCGATCGTAGCCTTTATCATCACCCGGTTAAAGGTGACTTTTGACTAGACCAAAGCTTGTGACTCTCATGTAGGAATCCATGATAATCTCATGTCAAAGCGCATTGTGACAAGGTTATACATGAGATAAGCTTATGACTTAATCCATACAGCTTTCTCATAGTGGGTCGGTCCAGCACCTTGTACTCTTACAAGTGCCTAAGATTTTGATTCGTATCTCCATATCTTATCAAAGTATACTAGTTTTATTTCATCTTTGCTCCCACATAAATGACCGACCAGGGACATTTAGGACAATCTTTATGATTCATCCAATGATAGAGTTATCATAATAAACATGCAAATAATATGACAACAAAATGAAAAAATTTATTTAAATAACAATGTTTAAAGTACAACGATTAGCCTCTAGAGTACAATTTTCAACACATTTGGGATACAAACCCAAGTCACTATCCACCCAAGTGGGTTATTAAAAGGATCAAAATTTGGTGACCATTTATGAACCAAAATGATATGCAGCTGAACAATCTAAGGGCCTCCATAAAGGACCTTCTGATATAACTGCCCCAGCCTTCTTTTTGCAGAAAACGCACTATGAAATAGTTATTTGGCATATCCACAAGGTCAAAATCAGGAGTGTTCCAAATGCGGCTGAGATAAGCTTTTAATATGTATATATTGTATCTCTTACCTAACACTCATAATTAATGCAGCATTCCAAGGTCAACACCATGCACTATATTCTTATGCGGTAATAGGAACCACATGATAAAGCTTCATAAGAGCCAGCACTTCTTCAGAGGGTTCCAGCATATCTCATTCCTTGTTGATTGTGTCAGATAAGAGATCCTCTTCTTCTATATAGTCACCTCCATGTGCTATTTATTCCATTGAAGCCAAGTAGAGACGTTTTATACGATATTGGAGACACTTGAGTCGTAGCCTTCATTTCCATTGGAGAGCCCTCATGGTCCATGGAGACAATTTCCTATGAAGACACTTCATCAGACAAATCCATATCCTCTGCTGCTCGAGAAGAATTTGCATTCTTCTTTTTCTTATTACTACCACTTGCAAGGATATCATAAGGCTGATCCGGTGGAAATTTCCGATGGTTCTGATCACCCATATCGAAAGAAAGGAAGTAGGAACGTTATTCAAGAGAGAGCAAGACCAAACCAATCAGAGCTTTTTGTTTAAAGGAATTTAATTTAATCCATAGTAAAGCAATCTACGGCAATTCTTTCTTTTAAAAAAAATTGATAAAATTAGAACTCAGAAAGTGGGCAAATCCAACATAATCTTAATCACAAAATATTACAATATAGTTTTGGTCGTATAATCTGGATTCAAGTTTATATGAGTTAATGTGTGGGCATCCATACACTCAATAAATCAATATTTAGACATTTATTTCTTCCATTTTTAATATTGGTAGAGTTAAAAAAAATTAAATAAAATTTAAATTTCATTTAATTAATGATTTCTTGATACTCCTACCTCCGAAAGTCCCAAACAAATACTCTATAAAGGAAAGTCGCGTTTGTTAAGTACATGTGAATGTTGATAGTCAAGTTGCTGTAAAGATTAAAGTATGATTTAACAGCTCGGTTGATTTTATTTATCAAATGATCAGTGTTCACAGTTGATAATTAGAAAAAACGTGATAAATACTATAATTGGGCCACCATATAGAAATCTTTTGTTCTTTTTTTACCAGTCAACTATCTTTCTTTTTCCGGCCAGCACAGTTCGTTCGGGGTCTCTGTTTTTCAATGCAATTTAATTGCTGCTGGCCGCCGGACAAATATTTTTGAATTAAAATTTATTTAAGAGGGAAAAGAAAAACGAAACACTTTCTCAATTTTATATTATAAATGACGTCGGGAGACAGCTATGTTATCCAAACCTTATTTCTTAGAAAATTGTATGAATTATTTATATCGTTCATTACCTTTGAATAATGGGTGTTTGGGGTTAATTATAATGGTAAATATTTTATGGATAGAACCTTAATCATGTCTTTCGCCTTAGACCAACTCGGCCATCTCAACACTTTATATTATAATGGTAAACTTTTTTCTGATCAACTTCATATTTAATTGTTAATCTCGTTAATTATTTTTTCATTAATCCAACCTGCGAGCGAGACGTTTGATGTAATGGATGTTTCTGCTTTCAACCCCATGTGCTACGTTAGCTTGTAAAATATGACTTTTATTTTCTGGCCAAAAATATATTTAGAATTTACTGATCTAAATCTATTTTTTCATGTGTTGGCAATTATTGTCACTTATTTAAAGGATCTTGAAGAATTTTTCTTCATCTTTTTTCCATGGTCATACTTGGCTCGATCCAACTAATGAAACTAAATTGATTTCATAAGGATAGTGGGTGTTAAAATATCTGTTATTGACTTTTTTTTTTAATTATTAAAAGTAGTTTTATATCTATTCAATTAAAGCACATGTTCAATTTTAATTTCTTCAATTTGCAAAGATATTTTAAATTAATTTTTTTTGTTTTTCTTGATATCATACTAAGTTATTTTTTAATTATCAGGAGTAAACTATCTTGTAGTTATGAATGGTGGATAAAAAAATAATAGATATTATGTTTAAAATCTTTTATTTTGTTTGTGTAAAATAAAAAATAAGAAAATTAATTTGTCCAATCATCCTTAATAAAAAATTTTAAAAAATCAATTCATTATCTATTCAAACTTTTTTGTAAAATAAATTCTTCACTCCAATGAAATGTTTTCAAATAAAATATTATCTTATTATTTTAAAAAAACAATAAAATACAATAAATGTTACAGTACAGTAAAATAGACAAGGGCATTAGTGTAAATTGCTCCTCCATTCCGAATCAAAGTCAAAATATTTAAACTTGGGGTGATGTTTTCCCTGTTGAAAATGCAACAAAAAAATCAAAAAATGGTTTCTACCAACCAAACGTACAATAATTCATCATTTGATGTTGGAGCATTCCAAAGTAGCGGTAGAGTTTTCACCCGAAAGTGTCCCCGGGCTTGTTCCGGATTTGTTCGGCTCTCGTGAAGTCTCCAGGGTAAAAATGGCAAGCCCAAAATATTGGTTGTTTAGCCTAACACAAGTTGTCACAGTGATGTAATGCTCAATTAGATTATTTTGTATATCAAATTATAGTCCTAAATGAGATACTTATATTAGAAAAGGCAGTTACAAACCTGAAAATATAGTAGTCGGTTATTCAAATACTTAATAATATATCAACGGGGGTTGGATTTAGCTAAAGGGGATAATCTCTTATAATGTAGCGAGCTAAGATTTGAATCCCCACAGGGAGAGATATCTGTATTTAATGCCCAACAGTATCTCAAACAGGATTACTTCCAATAGGAAAATATTTGTGTTTAGAAAAAAAATGATAATATAATCTAGAAAAGGCGCTGAATACCAATTATTGGTATAAAAAAAACAAGTACAACCTCCCCCCGCGTTGCGCGAGTGCACGAACTGCATCAAAACAAATCATATATTTACCTACCACTCTAGCAATTTAAAGCAACAAAAATAGTACAATGAAACTTAACATCCGTTTATTGGCAAACCACAACATAACATTGCAAAAACATCCTCCACATAAGTCAGATAGACATTTGCAAAGGGTAGAACATGCCAACATATAAAAAAGTATGTGAACCTGATGTCTTTTACAATTACTGCATAAGGTGAGAAGAAATTAAAAAATCCTAAAGTTGACATAGCAGCAACTTTCGTTGAAAATGAAACACACACTAAGATGAGAGCACAGATACACATAATTGCACACAAGGAAGATCTACTTAAAGTGTAAGAGAAGAAACTTGAGATGATTATGTCATGAGGAAATGATAGAGATGGAAAAGTTACTATTTCACCTCAAAAATTTAATTGGATCCTAGTTTGCATATACCCATGTAATCAAAATTTAATCATATGAATTCAATTTAAGTAGGCATTAATATATGAATAGTATTTTTAGTTCTTCAAATTTATATGAGCATACTTTTAATCCATTAACTTTATAAAGTATACTTTTAGTTCTATAATTCTAATATCATTAATGTTGCTAACTGAAAATTCTGAGCAACAAACTCAAATGTTGACTGTACAATTAAATGCTATTAATATTAAATTTAAAATGTGATTAAATTGAAAAATCTCTAAAAACCTAATGAAACAATCAAATATTAAAACCTCGATTGTATTAAAAAAATTTAGTTTAATAATCTAAATAGCAAAACCTTAATTTCATTTGCAGCTATTTGTTGGTTCTTATCAACTCACCCAAGGTATTATAGATAGTCAAACAATCAATTTGTAAAATACAAAGAAGAGCTTCAGCTGTAGGGCCCAGATGACACCAACATACCTAAAATTAAAGATTATGATGGTCAGAACAAAACTATTTTGAAACGACCATTTCTCACAAACAGCGATTATCTAATACAGTTATACAAAATCAATGATTTTTCCCCAATACATATCAGAGTTCTGGGCACAAACTCACCTACAAACTCTCTCAAAACATATCGGAGTTTAGGGCACAAACTCGCCCACAAACTCACTACAGAGAAATTTATTATTCTGATCTCACATCACAATTAACCCACAGTCTTAAAAATTCACACAAAACAATTTTCAATACAACTGTAGTTGTGGATCCATCAAAATATCAGAGTACGCAACATAAGGCCTCAGGCCTAACAAGAGTTAAATATTTATCCCAAAATAGTTACTTAACAGTAAAAACAACGTAGCATTCCAGAAACATGAGAGCCCTATAATAACAATATAGAAATTAACACAACACCAATACCAAAAGAGGCCTACAAAATTCTCAACGTCTATGCTTCTGGTTGCTTCCCTTGGCCTCTAGCCAGATTAGAGGTCTCGCCTGAAAAAGTATTTATCATGACGGGGTGAGATATAAAGTCTCAGTAAACAAAATTAATTTACAAAATATGCAGGAAAAGATTGTAAGTCAGAGAAGCAGGTTTAACTGACATAATAAAAATAATAATATTCTCATAATTCAAAACTTAATATAATATAATCAATGAATAAAATCATCCCCACTCATCCATTCTGCTCCTCCTTATCTCCTCTGGACTGATACAGCCTATCAGTGCTAGTATACCCGGCCAAATGTTAGCTAGTCACATCAAGAATACTGCCCCATCCCATGCTACCACCAATATACTATAATAGGGAGGTGTCCGCCCAAAACACTCAACTCCAAATCTGGGGCAGGATTGAGAGAGCCGATAGGCACACAATTCACCATATCTCTTCCACATAACCCAACATATCCCGTAATATAAAAATATTAAATTAATATAGCTTTTGAAAACAATTACGAGAATTCTAAATTCTTATACAACATTCCATTTCAAACAACATATTCATCACAACAGTAACAATTTAATAATAATTTTCACTTATATATGTAAATTGGAAAATACACTGCTTCACTGAAATAAATTCATATTCAGACATAAATACAATCTTGCAAAACACATACAAGTAATATAGATTAAAGTAAGGTTTATAAAACAACTTACAGTCCAAAGAAAGCATATAAAATAAATTAACCCCGGTTACCTCGATTCCAAACTTAATCTTAATTTGGATAGTAAAACCCGTGCAATCACCGATTACAAGAAAACTCTACATTATTAATGTAGATACCAATTAACCACAAATAACAATAAAATAATTAATTTACATAATTTAACTCCTACAACCCAATTTTCTCTACAACTATTATCCTCAATTATTCCAATTTCCTTAAAATCCTTAGCCATAGATTATTCCTCATGAACTCAAATTACTTACTAAAATCCTTAAATAACCTTTATATCATTCTCTCACTTTATCCACCTAATTAAAATTTCACCTTTTACATATCTATAATTACAAAATTCTCAATATCAACTTTTTAAATAATTAAATCTCTTTTTCATAATTTATATGGGTATAATCCAATTATTAAAAAACTCCTCAAATCTCTACATAATTAAAATCATATCAAATTCTAATTTAAATATTAAATCATAACTCATATTTTCCATGGAGCTCAGATCTAACAAAATAAACCGATTAAAACCTTAATAATACCTCCAATAATCCAAATAAATTATTTAAACAAATTTTGATTGGTAAAAATGTCCTATAGAGATTAATTTATATCCTATTTATAAAATAAATTAATTATAAAATCACATAACAATCAAATAATAAATCTAAACTGGTTAAAATTAACTATTAATTATTCTCTACATTTCTACAGTCATATATTAACAAAACTTAAAACTTGCTTAAAATCATATCCCCAAAATATTCTCTAACTAGCATAAAATCACTATCATAGGAAAGAGAAAATTATTTAGAATATTTTTCATAAAAGAAACTTTGTGATTAGAAGAGAGTTTACATACCTTATTAATCCTCAAATAACCAAAAATACTCCTATCAGGACCTCACTCTCTCTTCTCTTCACGAAACACTTCACTTGCTTGAAGTGTTTATGGGAAGGGGTATTTATAATACCCACTATCCTCCTATTCTTGTTGCTTTGGCGCCTGATGGCGCCAAAGCAAAAAAAAAATTTTTATAAGGGGGCCACCCCCTTATCATCATGTTGGTAGGCTCCGAAACGGAGCCTACTAACTTTGAAATTTTTTTACTATATTTTATTATATTTTAATATAATATAATATGATATAATATTATTATATGATATTATTATTTTATTTTTATTTTTAAGGATGTCACATATTTCATTAAGTAGAACAAATGGTATTATCATACTTGCTACAAGAAAGAAAAGGAATCAGTTGTGATATTTTTAGACTTTTAGTCATCTAGCTTAACGCAGCCTAGCTGCACATAAAACATCGCAGCCATAGTCTGGTTGCAAAAAACTTAACCGCAGTTAAAATGAAACAGCAAAAGAAAACAAACAAAGCTTCAGAGACCAACAATAAGATGGTTGTTTTTATACAAAGGGTTCGGCTCTTCGATCTCACTGCATATCTGCCATAAGGATTCAATCTTTCCAATTAAGATATCAAACTAATAACTATTGTCAATGGCCCTGTGGCCTGGAGGCACCAAGTTCTTCCTACTTGTAGGAGATCACATGTTCGATCTACTTGATTCAAGCTGTTGAGCTTACCTCTTTGTGGTTAAAGAACAGACAACCATTGCGAGAAGCCATGAAAATATTCTCTCAAAATTTTCAAGACAAAGACATTCCCTAAAATATATATGAGCGTTCAAGGGCACCCCCAAGAGTCAATAAATACACCATCTTTGACCATCTATCAATGGGGAGCAATAACTCATAGACATGTAAGAAGGTAGTAATTTAAATGTGAATATTTGCCAAAGGAAAATAATAACTTTCCTTCATCAGCAATGTTTACTACACATATTAGTGCAGCAAAAAATATAAGTAAACATTTTCTAAAGCATGGTCGAGCAAAATACATAACATAACGACCGGGGATCGCAAAGTAAATCTCTTAAAAACTCTTGAACGCGTTGACTATATAATCTTGTCATAGATGAGCACGTTCGTTGGATGTAGCACTAATTGTGTATTAAGTTCTTAAAACTGAAGTTTTGTTGAATATGCGATAGGCAGTCAAACAACAAGACTGTACGACTCTTGGCATACTATTGCCGTGCCGAAGTCTTGCGGAAAAATAAAAAAATCCGGATACAGGTTTAGCAACTGAGAAATATACAGGCCTGACGAACTACATTTCTCTTAGATAAAAAGATTGAAATATTTTTATTTTATTTCCTTTTCTTCGTTTCTACTCTTTTCCTTTAAGCATTAAACAAAGGGTTTTCCAACCTCAGCCTTAGCATTGCCATGTTCCATTATGGATTTACTTTGCATATAATCATGTACAACAAATCATTTACATCAAATGTGTCAACTCCTACTAACCAAAAGCAACCACTACATTGACTTTTAATGTACAACATGACAGAGTCACCATTCCAAATCGTAATATGATCTAAATGCTCATAAATGATCTAAATAAATTTGAAATAAAGCTTATATGCCTAATGCTTCTACATATCTACCTACCACTCAATGAAACATACCATTATCTAAGACTATACATAAGTTATGATTATAAATAGGACAAATGTCGATTCTTCTAAGAGCTGAAGACAAGATCATGTATAAGTTAACCCACTCTCAACAGACGAATCCAACAAAAAGAAATAATGAATATGCCTTTGTGCATTGTGATTGAAAAAGGAAGAGGTAAACTTCTCCTTTATCTCTTTGTTTTCCATTTCTCCATGTACACCTAAAGCTATCAGAAACAAAAATCAAAGCAGAATAGCTACATCCCAAACCCATCCAGCTAAATACTAGTCCACCTTAACAATGTAGGTCTGATTGTTAAAATCAAAATAGCTTTGAGTTAACGTAATTTGAAACATGGAGGTAGCATTCTATATTATTTACCTTCGTGGCACTAGGATTTGTAGCTCTGTTATCTCTGTTCTTCATCTGAATCTCCATGATTCCTCTATGCTTCAGCAGTTTCCCAAGCTTCACGCATTGCTTGGTAGCAAATTCCTTTAAAACATCTTCAGCCCGCCACAAAGAAAATGCTAATTAGAAGGGGGGAAACAAAGACAAGGAAAAATAGAATGAAAAATAAATGAAGCTTTTTTGGGCGTAAACATACCAATATCATGCATGTTATCTACCGTGTCTTCAACATCGGAACATGACTATACCGATACTCATTGGTCTTCTTCTCCTTCTTGTCTTACTTGCATCAACTTTAATATCATGCATGTTATCTACTGTGTCTTCAACATCATCATCTGGTTTAGATATTAACATTACAAACTTAATATCATCCCTAAACGTATATGATGCAACAAATGCCTAAATAACCTTTACCTGATTCTGCTTCATCATTCTCACTCACTTAATCATCAGAACCCAAGTCTTCATTAAATGAGAATTCTATATTTCCATAATATTGTTCTGGATCTAATCACAAAAAAAAAATGCCTCAATAACTAATAACAACATATATATTCACAAATATAAATGGACACAAGTACACAATGAAGGGCATTGTTAATAAGGGTGGAAACAGGCCAAGCGGCTGGTCAGGGGCCTGCAGCCTGGCCTGGTCAGGTCGGGCCTAACAAGCTAAAAGTCCAGGCCAAGGCCTATTTTGAAGCCTGTTTTTGTTAAAAGGCCAAGCTCAAGCTTATTGACAGGCCTGTCAGGCCGGCCTGTTAAGATTTTTTTTAAAAAAAATAGTACCATTGTCATTTTGCTTCCCTAACCCTAAATCCCTAGATCTTCATTCTTCAATCAATTGTGGTTGTGCCTGCTGCTGCTTCTCCTGTCTCCATCAAAGTTCAAACGTTGGACTCGAACTCCTCAGTCCTCACTCCTTCCTTCATTCTTCAAATTCCCTGACTATGAAGTCGGTCAACCCGATCTAGTTATCTCTCTTCTCTCTCGTCTCTCGGTGTTCAACAGTCAACAGTCGACACGCGACACTCGCACTCACATATATGAGATTTTGAGCTCTCCCTCTTGATCTCGACCTCTCGTCTAGTCGTCTTCGTCTCTCACTTATAATCAAATCTCTAGTCTCGCACTCTCACTGTTGCCTCTCAGATCAGCCTCTCAGCTCTCACTTACTCTAAGTCGCCGTCTCACTGTCTGTGTCTGAGACTCTTCTTCTCTGATTCTCTGCTTCTGCTACTGTACGTCTCCATAAGTTTGTAACTCTGGTGCTCTTCTTTAGTGCTTCTATGACACTACGTTTTGACTTCTAAGGCTTTCTTGCTTTGTCTCACTCTCACGGCGTTCGGCGATGTTCCTAGCCTCCGATCGCCGTCTTGCTTTTATGGTTTTGTTTGGTACTGGTTAATCTATTAATTTTCTGATCTATCGGTCTTAATCTCAAGCTCTACTTCCTAAATGTTTGCTCTTATAATCTTGTTTGTTTAGTGCTTTACCTTATTAATGAAAAAACACATATTCATATTTTTGATATGTGATTCTGATTTATGTACTGCTGAAATTTTTTTCTTGGGCTATTATGTTGTTCTAGAATGATTATTCTTGTTTAGCATGTACTTCTCCAGTACAAAGACACTTGCTTAAATTCTTGAGAGATTCTTTGAGCCTTCTGAGCTCTCACTACCTGAACTTTGATAACCTGAGTGAACTTGACTATTAGATTTGGCAAGTTTCATTAAATTCTTGAGAGATTCTTGCATTTAATCATTTGAGAGGTATACTTTCGGGAATTATGCTGTACAAATCCATAAACCTCAAGGACTAAATTTCTGAACTTTGACCTTTGAACCAAAGAAATAGAATTTATGTTAACGATTTGTGTGCATATTTCTGGACTATAACTCACTATGATCACTTTGTTGCACTTTGTTAATCTAGCTGAAGGAAGGATTTATTTTTCTGCACATTTTTACCTTGAGATTGAGACTCATTTTCCTGAATTGAACTTGCTGAAATTTTTATCCTTTAGGTCAACACTGTGCATCAATGAATTCTACAGCAATGAACATTGTGCTCTAATTTTTTTTAAAATTCCAGGTTTCTTAATAGGCCACAAGCCAGGCTTAGGCTCCAAAAAATGCCTCTTACAGGCCATAGGCCAGGCTCAAGCCACCCTATTACAAAACAGGCCTAACTTGTTAAGGAAAAAGTCTGGCCTGTTTCCACCCCTAATTGTTAATAGGAATATATGACTTGGATAGGGGTTACCTCTTACTGAGATAGACAAAAGCGGCTTGGTGATGGTTGATAAATTCATCAAATTGGATGGGGGTTACTTCTTGCTGAAACAGATGTAGCAATAATGGTATAGCAACTCTATCATACATAAGCTATCCAAATCATACCTATCATATACATGAGTAATTAGTTTCAACTCATTTAACTTCTGAATTATATTTTAGTACTACTAAACATACTTTGCATCTCTCAACTCAAACAAAAGGATAAAAAGATTTTGTAGACCTTCACTACAACATTAGATGATGATTATATCATAACTGGTTGTTACATACATAATTAGTATTAATCATTTAAATTGAAAAGTATCATCTAGTCAGCCTACATACCCATCAAGACTCTAGCAAAATTAAAACGGAATATATCTAGATCTTTGCTTTCACATAAACCCCTGCATAAAGAAACTGCTTATTCCACAATAGCTGAACCATTAAAAAAATAGACAATGCTAAACTCAATTCAGTGCATTTATCCATGAAAATTTACCCCACTTGAAAGAGGGAAACCATTGCTTGAATGTAATAAATATATAAATGTAACCTTAATATATATTAATGAATATATATAATGCTTTTATATATAATCATGTATTTCACACATACTGAAATGAATATATATAACATACTCGTAATTATAAGACCATATATTTGTTTAACCAAATAGAAGACAAGTTGATTCTTTGTTGGCAGCCTCACTATGCAAAACAACAGACAATTGATCGCCCCTGCATAATAACCCTAACATTAAAAAAACCCCTTGGAAAGGAAAAAGCACCCCTAACCATAACTTTCCTCAGTGGTTGAATAGTACAAAGAAAACCCATGTCATCTGAGAATAAGGAATGACTAATGAGATCACATGCAACACAAAACAAAAGCAAAAAAAAAATGAGGGTTAAATCTTTCACCTCTAACCCTACAAGGAGGATACCACTCCTTCTGAAGATGGACCACATCCCAAAGCTTGAAACAATATTTAGGAAATAGAACGACGCACCGCATCACCTTCGACATAGGCATCAAGTTGATCACCTACTTGTCATGGATGCCTTCACCATAATAAGTCACCATAAAATCTTGTATCAGGAACTCCTTGTCCTCCTTCAGCACATTACCGAATCGAGCCACCATCTCATCACCGCAAAGCCTCAGGATCACGCGACTCCCCTGCCCAACATAAATCAGAAGCCAAAATCTTCAAATAAAGGTTATTATCTAAAGCAAATGATAGGTGAATTGATGCAAAACTATTATGGCATTGGGTATTTACCTTTTCATCGAAAACCACATAGTCAAATGAATCAAAACATATTGCAATTAGAGTTTTAAAATTATTCGTCATTTTTGTTTACGCTTCTGCCTCACAGTTAGAGTAGATGAATGGAAGCATAGAAGTGAATCAAACCTAAATCCAACTCCTCGGAATTGTTCTACCTATGGGTGCTTCAAAAATAAAACCCACAAAAAAAAGTGACCTAGGATTTGAAAAGTAAAAAGCATAAAAGGAGAAGAAGACATTAACAATGATCTATGCGAAATACTCTCCCCACCAGCGACATCAACAAACACCACCTACGGATGGAGGCGTGCAGCAACGTGAGAGAGGTTGAACTCCACATGATTTAGTGATGAAGAAACTTTTTTATGGAGGATGCAGTGATGAGAGATAAAGAGAAGCAAAAAAATCTAATGAAAAAGAATAGAAGGAAAGAGAAATAAGAAAGCCAGAATATTGAATTTCAAAATTCAGACTTTGAAAGGAATTGTGGGAAACAAAAGCAAAGCACAAAGTCACATGCTAAGCCGCAAAACATGAGCCGACACTGTTGTTAGGAACAGTAAAATCAGAGACAAAGCTGAAGAAAATAAACAACACATCTTATTCTCCTATTCCTTTTTAGTATATATTGATACAGGGTGTTAAGAGGATCCATAAAAGGTCCCCAATACCAATTAATGTTATAAAAAAAATTACTTGAAGCATTAAACATAATCGAATTAAAATCAAATATTTGAAGTTATGAACTTGTGATAGTGTAGGGTTAAACTACACGACATCTTTTCGTAGGTCAGAAAATCACAATTATATTTTTTAAATAACAAGAAAGTGTCAAATGGCCGCGAGGCAGACATATATAGACAACAGCCTCTGGAAATTTTCGAGGTTGGCAGGAAAAAACTAATTAAAATATTTGATGCAGGCGTATATAGGAAAATACACATTACACATGCACACTTATATGAAACCAACCCTTTCCGTTAATTATTATTTAAGGCAAATTAATATAAAATGTTTCATCAACTTCTTAGATATTGTAGAACACCATTATTAAGACCTTTTTTTTTTTTTTTTGCTAGGACACAATTATTAAGACTTATTAATTTAATATTGTCCATGGATTAATATGACAGACTAAATTGATGGTCAACATAATATATAAGGAAAAAGACAATTAAATACCACTTGAACTTTAAAATCTTAAATAAATGATTTTTTAAAAACCTTAATTATTAATTGTTATACTCTTTTTGTCAATCTCATTGCTCGTATTGTTAATAGAACCAATTTGAGATTTTGAAATTCAAGTGGTATTTAAGTGTTTTTTCCCCTTATATAAGTCTAGCCTAGTATAATTAAGTAACCATTTGCCTTGTTAAATATTCCCTTCACTGGTTTTAATTTGTTAAGCTCCAATTAGTTATTATGTACAGATATAACTAGTTTTATAGTTCATTAAGGATATTAGGTGAAAAGAGTTAATGCTTTAAAAAAGATGAAATATATAGTATTAATTTGCAAAAATGAAAAAGAAACATGATATATTAAAGTAAATTAAATATAAACAAACCAATTAATGCCACCAATTTGTATGTTTCAATTTCTTTTATTTGAAGGACCCAATATCTTTTTAGTGTATGTGTGATGGAATTGACTTATTTTAAGTAATTTCAACTATGCAAGGTGAATATATATGAGAAATTTTGTTTCATATATAAAGCATAAAATCATTTTTGTTTTTCAGCTGTTCTAAATAGCTTCTTACTCAATATTGAATTATTTATTTTTTTCAATAGTCATGGTTTTACATAATTGTTAGTTCAATTGCAACTTGCAGGTCACAATTTATTCATCACAAATTTATGTTGTAGTGAATTGAATGTGATAATAGAAAATTAGCGAATTGGGAGCTCTTTTTTTCTTTTTTTCTTTTTTTCTTTTTGGTTTTTACGTAGCCACACGAAACTAATGGGACGGTTCAGGTGCAAATCCTATAATCACAGTGAAGTGGGATTGGACTAGGTTACAGAATTACAAATTATGTATTTTATTAAATCAAATGTATTAGTTATTAGTGATGTTGCATTGTATTTAATTATTTATTTTTCCTGACATCTCGATTCGTTTTATTGTCGGATTTGCTGAAGTAGTCATCACAAACCCAATGGGCGCTGTCTTGCTTGTTAGGGAAAATACTTTTGAGGAATTGTTTTAATTTTCTTTCATAGCCAATTAAGTTTGAACTCAAAAAAGTATTCATGGTAAAAAAAACTCAAAAAAAGTATTTATAGAAGTATTTTCATACAATTGTAATTCTAGTGTTAACTTATCTCAAGCGACGTCTAACACTTAAGAGTCCAAACGTACTTCTTAAAATCCAAACCTACTTTTTAATAAATTTTCCAGTATAACTAAGAATTTAGATAAATTAAGTTTAAACTCATAAAGGTATTTATAGAAGTATCTTAATAAAAATGTAATATTTATTCCTTAAAATGAAGTAGTAACTCATCTCCAGTTAATACTTTCAGTAACCACTAACACTTAAAGTCCAAACTTATTTTTAAAAATGCTAACCGTCACTTCTTAAGGTGAAATATTAATTGATCTTCATATTATAATTATTACTTAAAAGTTAAAACCCAAACTTAGTGCTTGTTTAATTTAGTTTTTTAGAATTATATTTACCTATGGTTGTTAAAATCACGAGTCAATTTGGTTGACTCGGCTAAATCAAGTTTCTAGCTGGGTATCTCGTGTCAACTCGGTATAAAACTCGTCTCCCTCTAGACACAGCTAAAATCACAAGTCTCTCATAGGGGAAGTGGATGAACGGGCCCGCAACCTCTCCACTAAAGGATACCTCCACTTACCCTTCATTTACATAAAATGACTTTGTTTTGATTAAAAAAAAAGTCAAAATAAGATGCATATCACTCACTCTCTTCCCCCCGCCCTAACCTCCATTCTCAGCAGCGCCGCCCTTGACGCCGCATCCCATTAAACCCACCAACCTCTAGCACCATATCACCATCTCAATATACAGAATCAAAATCGCGGCACTGCATTCCCCGATAGGAGTAGAAGAAATCCCCAACAATTTATCGGTGAAGAGCCTACTCAGATTGTTGCGCCAATCGTAGATTGGAAGGGTGCATCAGGGTCAAGTGTGTGTGCGCATGTGTATTTGTGTGACAATATCCGTGTGTGTTTGATAAATTGTTCCTATAAAAAAAAGGTTTTAAAATAAAATGACGGTACCTGAGTACTTTCGTGGAGGTACTCGAGTACTTCCCTATATGGTAGGCGAGTACCACTTTCAAGTGTAAGTACTTCCTTCAAATCATAGTCCAGTATTCAAGTACCAAAGCTTGATATTGATTACTACTCTCTTTGAACCCGTACTACTTACCTTAATACTTGTGGTACCACGTAACCTTAACCGAACTCATACTCATGGTACCACGTAACCTTAAGTTCAACAAGTACGGCTGCTTCAACAAAGCTGATATGCTGATATGAAAGACGGTTCACAAAGCCCTGACAACTTGAATTAAACGTGCTCAAACTATAGGTATAGACAATAAGAGGCTGTTTTGGACAGCTTTTCTGAATCGGACTTATCATATAATCCCGATTTACGTAAATCGAGATAAATCTCATCCACATATTTATCTCGTAGATCGTAAAAGCACTTCGTAGACCGTAAAAACTACCTCGTAGACCGTAAAAGTTACTTCGTATTCCGTGAATCACCGGTACAAAAATCACTTTTAAGACCGGTTAAAAACGATATTTTAGACCGGTTCTGGATCAGGTCTTGATACAGCCGGTCTAAAAAGTATTAAGCTTTTTAGACCGGTTAAAAAACCGTTCTAAAATATGAACTTTTAAGACCGGTTCTACAACAACTGGTCTTAAAGTTTAACTAAGGAACAAGTAGGGAAATTTCTGTATAAAAAAATAACAATTTAAAACCGGTTCTAAGAATAACCGGTTTTAAATATGAATTTAAGACCGGTTATTAAGAGAACCGGTCTTAAAGTTTAATATTTTAAGACTGTTTCTCTTAATAACCGGTCTTAAATTCATATTTAAGACCAGTTATTCTTAGAACCGGTCTAAAAATTTTGTTTTGTTTTTTTTTTCGTTTTATTTGTTTCAATCTTACCCAGGCCAGTAAGCCATATTCAACAACATCCCCCCTGTGCCACATTACATACACATGCATATATGTATATATTGACAATCAGAAGCAGTGACAACAACATTTTTATTTCCAGAAACAATTGGTATTTCTCAGAATGCAAACTTGCTCCAAATATAGAATCATGAAGCCTAAAATCCTTATTAGTTCCCCTTTCCCTCTTTTGTTAAATATGACCTTAGTTATCGTAATCGGTATGAACCTATAAATGTCAATCTGTTCAAGGGAAAAACACTTGGCTCTTACAATCATCGACTCTCAACAATCAAAGAATGAACATTATGAAAAAAATCATTGAAAACAAACACATTCAATTCCAATGACTACCAATAACACATGATCAACTTATTCAATTCTCAGAAACAGTACAATATTAACAATTTATAATTATCAGGCGTTTTGAACCACAGCAACATAATTAAACAATGATAGCAGGAAAATTGCGACATTGTGTGAACTTGCAATCCCAAAGCTTGTAAAGAGAAGGAGGAAAAGAACTATTTCTCATTATATGGAAAAAAATTCCTAAGCTTTACAGAGAAATGAAAAAAGTGGAGGAAAATTTACAATAGTGATCCCCTGCCTGAATCAACAGCCAACTAGTATCGCCAATATCCAAGAATTTGTCCTAAACAGAGATATAAACCAAGTTAGATATATATGAAAACCATAAGTATTATTAGAACAACATAAATCGGATTCAAAAACTTACTAATATTGTAAAAGCTCATAAATGAATTCAGCACAACAATTGCGGATGAAATCAATATCTTCTTCAGGAAAGGGATCAGCAAGATCAAACATCTGTATGTGTAACACCGAAGCTAAACAAAACATTAAATTACTAACTTAAAAACAATAAAGTAATACAAAATATTTAAAATATACATTTATTACCTCCTCGGTAAAGTCAGTCGTGTCTAGGCTAATAATATTGTAAATCTGCCTCAACATATAAAAACCATATAAGTTGGAGCCCGGTGGTTGCCTACGGGTCTGAAAAAGAACATGATATCATCAAAGCAAGCATAAAAGCATAGCTTATGAAACGCATCTTAAAGAAAACAAATATGTACTAACATTTGGCGTGATCCATGTAGGGTCTTTTAAGTCACGAACATGCCTACCACACTTAGCGTATAGGAAAGTCCGTATAGCCCTATGATCAAAATCACAAAGATTACTTATTCTGCACACAAACTTTGCACATAAAAGGTAATAAAGCAAGAAAACTTACGAGTTCATGGTTTTCTTCAAGTCAGTCCCCGGTTTGAAGTGGAGGGAGCAGAGGAGGATCACTGTGTAACTAGCCTTACACAGAATAACCAATTGCCAATGATCCCTGAAAAAAAGAGATGAATGTTAA
Organism: Albizia julibrissin; assembly: GCA_037074505.1. Lineage (NCBI taxonomy): Eukaryota > Viridiplantae > Streptophyta > Magnoliopsida > Fabales > Fabaceae > Albizia > Albizia julibrissin. Next base: position 10,923,439 of record CM073482.1, read on the forward strand.
GCAAATATAAAGCATTATATGTGATGTTTCAGAATATAAATTTGATGTTTCTTACCCATGCACATAAGGAACCAAGAAACAGTCAGTTTCTGTTTCACTGAGCCTCTGTGATAAATATCTATGTCTGATGGCAGAAGTGGTCCCTTTCTCCGTGGCATGAGCTGGGCACATGAATCCAAATTTAGCGCTCTACCCAGAGGAAACCAACCTACGATTCATGTACCTACAAAAATGGAAGCACACAAATTAAGGTTACAGAGGGTAATTTTTAAGATATTTACTTCCAATTGAAGAAGATATTTACATCAAAAAAGCTAGACAATCGCAATCGTAAGATTTTGTCTAGGAGTGACCATGGACATTAAATCATCCCTCTCAAGATAGCATGCCGCCCCTGACGGTCCAACAACTGAATCCATAGGCCAATTTTTGTTCGGGAAAGATGTATCAAATGCCATCAGAATCACTTGCTGCATCACATTCAGTGGTGGAGGCTGTGAAACTTCACAAGGGAAGGGAGCTGGACTTGGGGCTCTGATCGGGGAATCCGCAGCTCTAACAGAAATAAGGTTCTTAGGCCATGATATGAAAGTACCCAAGACATCGGCCACAATCTTGAACTCCTCAGAAGGGATAGGGACATGTGCGTCTGAGATAATAACCTCCTCAACTGACACCCTAACCTGATCATCTGTCATCTCGAGGTGGTGAACAGTTGATCCTAGGTTGTGCACACTCCCCCGTGCAACTAACCATCTTAGAGGATCCTCAACATATAAATCACAAGGCTCAGCATCGTCCTTTCCAGGACCCTCTGATGACTATCCCACATTGCAACAACTCCCTTTGGTGCTCTACTTATGGTGATCGAGCGACTGTGCCTGGACAGGAGCGGTGTCTTGTCTTGTGCTCACCATGGCATATACCTCATCCTTCATCTTGCTCAACCGGGCATCCAATAGTGCATCAAATGATGCTTCTTCCTCGGCCCTTGCTTCCGCCCTCGCAGTGGCCAACATACGCTCCAATTCGTCTCTCGTGACCATGTTGGAGGAGGAACTACGTGAGGAGGATCCAAAGTAATCCTTTATACCTACCCCTCCTCCAACTCCCCTGACCCGGCCTGGATGCTCACGTTTTCCAGTAGCAACCGTGAGAATGTCATTCCTCCCCTCCGACTTGAAGGCTCCCTCGGCTTTCTTTTTTTGAAGTTCCTCCTGTGAGATATACAAAAAACACACATGAGTAATGAAACATGTTTATTAAACAGTTAATAAGAACAATGATACTTACAATTTTTTCACCGACTATACGAGACTGGTCACTCGTATAGGATCCACCACTCGTCCGGCGAGCATGCAACCACAACTCTTCGCGCCATATCGGAGATGGTGGAGATAGCAGAACAGAAGGATCGAATTGAGATGCTTCTTCCAATCTCCTCCGTTTGGCCGCCAATAAGTCTTTCTCGGCCTTTGCGTATCCCCCACGAGACATTGTGTGGGGGCAATCATTCTTCCTGCCACTCGCTTGTGCCTTTTGCCTTCTTGCCTGTGAATAAGAAATGGGAAAAAAAGGTTACATACAGTAAAGACAAAAGATAAGTAAATAAAGTACAAAATAAGTTAACTCACCAAAGCCTCTGGAGTAGTCCGAAGCCTAAAAAACTCCTGCCATGTCGCTTCATCGATGTACGAGTACTTGCTGCAAGGAGTAGGACGAGGCTTACCAGCTGGCACCTCGATATGCACGTAATTGTTAGCCAGAGTCGTCTTGAACTTCCTCCAGCGCTCACAACAATACGTCATAGTCTTGTGATACAAGATCTCACTCTGAGGAACGTCATAGGTGAGCTGTTATTCATGAATGAAAGGAGTTAGTGACAGTAATGAAACGAATTTGATAAAAGAAACATACAGAGGGAATTTTATACCTGAATAGTGTCCCAAATATGCTGCTTAATCTTTTTGTCGACATTCCTCCACTCCTCTATCAATATGCTAAGCTTATTCCGTGCGAGGAGGCCGACAAAACTCTTAAAACGACTGGCATTCGGCCCGATCGGTTTCCAGTATTGATCGAACTAGATCGGTATCCTCTCCCCGGCAGATCGACTCAGGGAAACATCCCTCAACCGTGTGGCCGTCCTGCCCCTCCGTTAGGATGGTGACTCGGCTCACCCGATAACTGCCCCTGATTAACACTCTGAGGCTCGCTGTGCTGAGCAGTACGATGCACTTGATCCTCTGCTATAGGAGGCACCTGATCCTCGGCTGTAGGATGTACCGGATCCTCTGCTGTAGGATGCACCGGATCCGTCATTGTACTGTTAAGACAAATTATTGAGTTAGTTAGTTATAAAATAACTATGTATATAATCTGCATATAAGTTATAACGATAATGACTTTAAATAGATAGCTAACATTTAAAGTATATTTATAAAGAGATATCCTCCCATATCCCTTCACGATGATCATTTCTTGTGTCGTGTTCATTATCAGCTTCATCTTCTTCGTTCAATGCAGGAAGACCCCTAGAAAAAGAAGGGGTCTCGAGAAGATCATAATTTGAACAACTTTCCTCTTCAATATCGATGACCCTTTTGCCTTGGAGAGCTACAGACCACATTTTATTTGCCTGATCAATAATATAGAACACTTGTTTCGCTTGATCGGCCATAATGAAAGGTTCATCTCCAAAACTTTTGTTGTTTAGATCAACTATTGTAAACCCTGACTTATCGATCCTCACACCATTATTGACATCAACCCACTTACATTTGAAAATGGGAAATTTAATTTTAACATAGTCAACCACCCAAATCTCGTCAATAACCCCATAATAAGGTATGGCTGCCAATGTAGGGTTCTTATCTTTTGAACTAGAGAAGTGCATAGATTCAGCTACTAACATAACACCGCTGTTCTGGACAGTGCTCCTATCATCCAAGGACTTTATGTAAAAGGTATACCCATTGATCACAAACGAAGTCCAACTTATGACATCAAACTCAGGACCACGTGCTAGCCATTTAATTGTATCAGAAACACATTCTTTTTCGTCAACCTTGTGTTTAAACCAATGTGCAAAGGTCCTGGTATGCTCTCTAATTAACCTTTGTTTAGTCAATCGATTGTTCGCTTTCCGTACAATTTCTTTGTGAGCATTTATGTAATCTTGAACTGCATCAACATTATTCAAAATGTACAAGTGGACTTGTTATAATTCATCAGGATCCACACTCTTGACGGTAGCCCTGCGCCTACCCCCTTCTTCATCATGTCGTTTAGGAAGGCTGATATGTCCTACATTTTCCAAATAATGTTAATAGAATTCCATGGCTTCTTCAGAAACATATTTCTAAACAATAGAAGCTTCAGGCCGGTTAGGGTTCTTCACATATCCTTTTAGGATTTTCATAGTTCTTTCAATTAGGTACATCCATCGAAAATAGATAGGGCCACACAATTTTATCTCCCTCACTAGATGAACAACTAGATGTACCATGATGTCAAAAAAGGAAGGAACAAAAAGCTTCTCAAGCTGGCACAAGATCAGGTAACCTTCATCTTCCAATTCATCCAACCTTTCTGTCTCAATGACTTTACTACAAATCACATTGAAGAAGAAACAAAGTTTGGTCAATATGTGTTGAAGATCATATTCAGTGATGCCTCGAATAGCCACTGGGAGTAGTTGTTGCATCAAGACATGACAATCATGAGACTTTAGCCCTACTAACTTCAAGTCTTTCATAGACACAAGCTTCTTAAAATTTGAAGAATACCCTGAGGGAACTTTGATGCCATGTAAACACTCACAAAAACTTCGTTTCTCATCCTTGGACAAAGTATGAGAAGCTGGAGGACAAAAAGTTCTCTTACCATGTGGCCTCGGATGTAAGTCTTCCCGTATTCCCATTTCTTGCAAATCTAATCTTGCCTTAACGCCATCTTTAGAACTTCCTTGTATGTTGAGTAGTGTCCCAACAATACTATCACACACGTTTTTCTCCACATGCATGAAATCAATACAGTGTCTGACATCAAGATTCTGCCAATATGGAAGGTTAAAGAAAACAGACCTCTTTTTCCATATATTTTTTTTATTTCGACTCTTTGAAGTCTTAACGAAGATGAAATTGATATTTTAGACCTTTTCATACACTTTCTCCCCAGTCAAAGCCTCTGGAGTATCTTCAAACTCTTGGCCACCAAAAAAGGCCTTCTTTAATCTGCGATATGGGTGGCCCCGTCTAAGGAATCTCCTATGACCAAGATAAACAGTCTTTCTTCCATGTTAAAGTTGATGGTAGCATGTGCCTTCTTCACAAATAGGACAAGCTTTGTGTCCTTTAACGCTATATCCTGACAAGTTTCCATAAGCAGGGAAGTCATTTATAGTACAAAAGATCAAGGCTCGCATTTTAAACATCTCCTTCTTGTTCGCGTCAAAAACGTCGACCCATTCGTCCCACAACTCTTTCAAGTCTTCGATCAGGGGTTCTAAGTAAACATCTATGTCATTTTCGGGTTATTTTGGTCCCGAAATCAACATAGACAACATGATGTACTTTCGTTTCATACATAACAAAATAGATAAGTTGTAAATTACCAACAGAACAAGCCATGAACTATGTATACTGCTTAGGCTACCGTAAGGATTCATGCCATCCGTGCTAAGCCCGAGCCTAAGATTCCTAGGCTCTTTGCCGAAGTCAGGAAACAACTGATCAATTTTCTTCCACTGAGAAGAATCAGCTGGATGTCGAAGCTTTCCATCAGAAATCCTCTCATCTGCATGCCATCTCAAATTTTTGGCATCAATTTCATTAGCAAACAGCCGTTTGAACCTCGGTATGATAGGAAGATACCACAACACTTTTGCATGGGCCTTATTTGATTTGTATCTGGGGGTTTCACATATCGGACACTGCTCTTTCTCTGTATGCTCTTTTCTGTACAATATACAATCATTAGGGCATGCATGGATCTTTTTTATACTTCATCCCTAGTGGACATAGTATTTTCTTCGCATCATAGTATCGGCAAGGCAACACGTTATCATCTGGAAGCATGTCCTTGAAGGCTTCAAGTGCTTCTGAAAAACTCTTGTCGCTCCATCCATGCCGTGCTTTCAAACTTACCAATTTCAATACAGCTTTCAACAATTGGTATTTTGTGCACCCCGGGTACAGCGGCTTCTCAGAATCACTGCACATATTATCATATGCATATGATTGCTCAAAAGCCTCTTCTCCAACATCACGAATAATATCTTCTATCTGGTCATTCAGAACTGTGTCATTATCATCAAAGGCGACCCCCCCTTGTTGAGTTGTGCTTGGAATTTCTATTTCTTCACCATGCCATACCCATACTGTATAACTCTTACAAAATCCTTCACAAATTAAATGTGTATATATATCTGCAGCACTAAGTCTTTTCTTATTCAGACATTCTACACAAGGACAATAGAACATCCCACTATCATCATTACCAGAATTTCTTCTAGCAAATTCTAAAAAATCCCTCACCCCATTATCATATTCAACACTAGTCCGTTTAGCATTTATCCAACTACGATCCATATATTTCAACACCTTTTTTTCTTCTCTTCTGTATATTAACTGCCCTGGAAAAGGCAGTTAGTATGATGAGAGTATGAAAAGGTTACACTCATCAATTTATCTAGTTTAACAGAATTCTTCATTAGAATTCCGCATAAGATATAATTGCAGTCTGTTCCATTTTCTTCAAGTAATATGGAAAATGTATCAACATACACTAACAATTTCAGGACTTAAATTAGACCACATACGCAAGAATTGCTTTAGTCTAAACCTCAAATCACCTCTCAAATTTAGTTTCAAAACTAACTGAATATTATGTAACAATTTTCTAATCAGCCATTCATAAGCATACAAAATAAATAGACTATGCGAACAGCGTATTTTTTAAATTATTAGTCAACTGAATCTTACATTAAGCACTAAAGGTAGTAATATAGAAATAAGAAACTGAAGAACAATGAAAACATTTACGGTGTATTTCTCCATGAACTTTCACTCATTTTTTTGCATATGAATTCTTTCACTCATTACATTGTTTTCGCCAACAAAATAAATAGACTATGCGAACAGCGTATCAAACCCAGACTTGATTCCGTACAAACAATGAGATACACACAATAATGGATTTCTTGAATAATTTGGTTGAAGGAGCATTCCTATTTTAATTTCTAGTTCAATTATAGTACATATTATATTCTTGGACAGACAGTGAATACACAATGTCTATTTATACGGAGCATTGAGACAGGGGACATTACCTGTTTGAAGTAACTTGGATCGTGGCTTGAGGCGCAGGAGGAGAGGGGCAGTAGTGGCCCTTCACGATGGTACTCACGGTGACTTATTCGCAGCAACGGCAAGTACGAACGGAGAAGGAGGGAGTTTTAAACGCCGACAACAGAATATGGGAAAGAAGGTGGAAGCGGCGGCGGCGAATGGAAGGGTGGCAGGAGAATACAGCGGAATATCACCTACTGCGTTGGACTTGAGCAGTTCGCGGCGGTGGAAGTAAAGGGGTAAGTGAAACGTAACTGATGAAATGAACATTCGCGGCCGATCTAGGTTTGAATATCAGACTTTTAAGACCGGTTATTTAAATAACCGGTCTTAATAATTACTTTTAAGACCGGTTATTCAAATAAACGGTCTTAATAATAAAGTGATTTTTTTATTCATTCTCATAATTTTTTTTTCAGACCGGTTGTTTAAATAACCGGTCTTAAATTATTGACTTTTAAGACCGGTTATTTAAAAAACCGATCTTAATAATATCATGTTTTTTTATTCATTTTAATAATTTGTTTTCAGACCGGTTGTTTAAATAACCGGTCTTAAATTATTAACTTTTAAGACCGGTTATTTAAACAACCGGTCTTAATTTGTTTTTGAGACCGGTTGTTTGTATAACCGGTCTAAATAAGATTTTCTTAGTCCGGTTTTTTAGACAACCGGTCTAAAACATTGTTTTTAATTACGGAATTGCCACCGCGTGTTTCTTTTAGATCTTATCCGTAATAACCGGTCTAAATAATGCGGTCTAAAAATACTATTTTGCACTAGTGAATCATACTTCATAAGCATTTATGGAGCTTCCATAAGCTAATCCAAACGAGCTCTTAAGACTGAACAACTTAGTAAAGGGATAAATAATAAGACATATATTTGAAATGTGAATTTTAGCACTCGTTTTCTTTTTAATGGGACTATGTAGTTATTTTTAGGTGGAGTCTCTTGAGCTGTCAAATAAAATCTGGCTTGTAGCTTGACTTGACCTCAATGTAACTATATTTTAGGTGAACAAAAAACCAACCTTTTGATTCACATTTCAGATATTAATTTTGATACTATTAGAAGTTGGTGTGTAGGCTCTTATGTTCATTGATGTATAATAATTTAATTTTAAGTTCAAAGACAAAATGCTAATAGGATGGCATAATTGGCATATTTTATTAGGTTAGGTTATAGGTTGATTTCTAATGGGAAAAGAAAACTTATTATGAACTGTAATTGATAACATGGATAAAAAGGGACTTTACAAGTTTCATATATTTTGCACTTTTGGCTTGATACATTGTGGTAGATAATTACAATAGCTATATATGGTGAAACTTTATAATTGCAGTCCAAAAAGAAAATAGCAGATGGAATCAACCAATGAGTTATGAACAAAATGAGCTACAAAGAGAAGCTCAAGTGTATCCACCAGAAGCTGGGGTTGGAACCAGTGCAGAAGCAGTGGTTGGCACAAAAGAAAGCAAAAGGAATTAGAATGCAAAGAGCTTAACTGGATGACTTCATTTAGGAAGATCTAAGTTCATTTGTGAACTTGTTTCTGTAACATAGTTTATAAGTAGATAATGTAATGCAATTCTATTATAATAAAAGTTCCTTTATTTCAGAACAATTGCCTCAATATTTTTAACATATTTTCATGTGGTGATATAATTTACTTTTTGTAAACATTTAACTAAACTATAATGCTTCAGGTGACTTGACATCATAATTTAATGGAGCTTACAAGCACAAACAATAAAATCACAAGAACATGATATGTTTGAAATAAACAGCTTAAAGACTTGAAAAATAGTAGCCTCACCATCATTAATCTTGTGAATGGCATTTGACTTTGTTCATGTGTATTTGAGATTAGTACACCATATTGCAATGGTAATGGTGTAGTTGATATAGAAAGACTATAGCTAATATCTTTCTTCTCTAACAATTTCTTCCTAGATACAACTTGCAAAGGATTTTTTTTTCTTTTTTTGGAAAAAATGTGAGTTTCCTGCTTAGCATGAGTTTCCCAGGGTCTTTTTTCCCTCCTAAAGTGCTGCTCTGTTTTTTCACGCTTACAATGTGTGATATGCATCTTATTTTGACTTTTTTCTTAATCAAAATACAATCATTTTGTGTAAATGGAGGATATGTGAAGGTATTCCTTATAGCTTATTTGAATGAGATTTTTTAAAGTTTATAAATACCTATATATATAAGTCGAGATAATACTTCTCTCACATATTTATCTTATATATTATAAATTATAATTAAAAAATTATTTTTAAAAACACTAATCGTTCCAACACTAAATTTCGAGCATGGATGAACTCGATGAGTAGGGAAGTTTGAAATTGAACCCAGATCCGACAAAAAGCTACCCCGTCCTTCTTTGAATCCATGGCTCGCCATATGGTGGGGACAACATGAGCCAGTTCCCAAGACATATTACTTACACGCACACGTACAAGTCACTTTGGATAATTGGTGGCAACTAAAAAATATCTCATTAAATTTTTTTTAAATTAACGGTCTCTTTGAGATAATGTATGAGAACAAGTTTCATATAAATTAAAGTAAAAAAATTTCCATACACTTACCTCATATACTATAAATCATATTATAAAAATATATTTTACCCTTAATCCAAATGGCCACTAAAAATAATGATCAATTTTATTCATATTGAATAAGGTTTTAGATGAGAGAGAGAAATATAATAACTCATATTTAAATATTAATTATAGAGACAAAATTGATAAAAAAATAATTTTAAAAATGACTTATAATATGAATTGAAGTAAGTAATATATTTATATAGCATGCATCAGATTTTAGACGCCAAAGAAAATAGGAGTGTTTTAGCTTGTACTTGTTTGGGAAGTATTTAAAACTGCTTTTTAAAGTAATTTTTTATAAATTGATATACAATTTATCTCACATATTTACTTTAAACACTGTAAAAGCATTTCTTAAAAACTAAAACAAACGGGAGAAATCGATATATAGCTAATTTATGTGTTAAGAAATTTTAACAAATATATTGTCTAAAAATATAAAATTACCTTTTATCAAAATCTTACTACTATTAAATATATTTATGAAGCATATTAAATTTTCATGGGCCATAGAGATTATAATGGTAAAGGTGAAGAATATGAAGATTATAGAGATGATGACACTTTAACATTTCATGATTTTTATTAAATTTATAATTTTTTTTGATTTGATTATGTTCAATAATTTTGTATTTGAATTTATTGAAATTTTTATAATAAGTATGATAAATTATGAATATTGATTAATTTAATTTCAATGGTTTGCATTTGAATTATGTTTAAACTAAATTTTTGTCACTTTTTGTATTTTAGTTATATGTTTTTAAGAGATATTTATTAATAGGCTAAATTATATAAAACTCCTTTAAATTTTAGATCAGTTGTATATAACTCTCTGACATTTTAAAGTTTAAATTTAACCCATGACCTTTCATTTTTTAACTATTAACCCCTTTCCGTTAAGTGACTGTTATCTTTTTAATGGAAATTGCTACGTTAGGTTATGAGGTGACACGTGGCGTCCTGTGTAAATTACTAATTTCATAAAACTTCCTGAACTTTGAACAGTTGCAAATAACCCCCTGAACTTTGATTATTTACAAATAAACCCCTAACATTTCAAAATTTAAATTTAATTCTCTTAAAATTTTGATTTATAATATTAAACCACATATTGTTACTTTCTATCATTTTAATGAGTTTATTAAATTTTTTATTATCATTTATTAATTAAAATAGTTCTTTTGTATGACAAAAATTAGAAGAATAATATTTAGAAAAATACAAAATAAATGTTGAACCTCTAATTAATATGTGTGTGTGTGTGTGTGTGTGTATTACTAAGGGCAAAAGCTATCTTCTAACAAAAATATAATCTTTAAACCATCAATGCTCAATCATCCCAATAATATATTTAACACAAATAATGACACTTTTATACTATGAATACTCAATTAACACAAGAAAATAAGTAAATGTTATGCAAATGATGATATTTTTATTTTTATATTTTTAAATATTATTCTTCTAGTTTTTTCCATACAAGAAAACTATTTTAATTGACAAATAATAGTAAACAAAATTAATAAATTTATAAAAATGATTATTACATATCAAAAATTTAAGGGAGTCAAAATTTAAATTTTGAAATGTCAAGGGGGTTATTTGTAAATAATCAAAGTTTAGGGGGTTATTTGTAATTGTTCAAAGTTAAAGGGAGTTCTATGAAATTAGTAATTTACACAAGATGTCATGTAGGAGTAATATACAACTGACCGAAAGTTCAGGGGAGTTTTGTATAATTTAGCCTTATTAATATAAGAAAACTCTTAGGAGTTTATGATCCGAGATTACGTCGCTGTCACAAGTTGTTTTAAACTCACCAATTTAACAACCTTACTTTTATAACGTTCAAGATAACTTTGTAAGAGGAGATTTGTTTCAGTTTACCGAAAATGGCTTCTAAAGCCATGGTTTAACGGTATCCATAAAATCTTAACTCTTAAGTATTGAGAGGGGGGTAATCTAGTCACCGAATGAGAGAAATATTGGGAGGGGTACTTCACATTAAGAAATATTAGTAATAAGTTTAAGGGTTAATATAATATTTAATCCCTTAAATTTTCCTTCATTTTATTTTTGATCCCTTAAGTTTTAAACTATAAGTTTTAGTTCCTCAAGTTTTATTTCATTTAAAAAATTAGTCCCTATAATTCAATAAAAACTTAGATTATTTTGTTCTTATAGGGACCAAAACAAATAATTTGAAACTTAAGAGATTAAAATCATAATGAGGAAAATTTAAGGGACCAAAAAATATATTAATCCTAAGTGTAATTATATGAAGTGATGACTATAAAATCTTAGCTCCTAAGTAATCTTCTAGTGACCGGTAATGGAGAGAAATTTTTTTCCAATTTTATTGTTTGATAAAAAACTTAATTTCAAATAAATGCCTTAAATTCTAAATAAATACTGTATATGATTTGGATGAGAGAATATTCCAAGAAACGGAGTGGAACAACAACCAAACCGGCCTCTCTATAAAGTACAAATAAATAAGCTTGTCATGCGATTCTTACCCCTCCAAGCGTACCCTACACCGGCGCCCCATTTCACACCTCCGCCACGGACGGCACAAACAGAGCAACTCGCCGGCGAAAAATGTGGTTCCTCTACATCTACGACGAAGAACAGAAAGAGCTCGGACGGCAAAAGGCCCCTGGCTCTTGCCCTTACTGCTCCGGCAAGGTCGAAGCCGTCGACGTCGAGATTCAGTGGCGCCTCTGTTTCTTGCCCATGTGCTTCAAGATCAAACGCAAGTATTTCTGCACTCTCTGTTCCAAACGCTTAGAACTCTTTTTCTAGCCGCCTCGGAATCTTAACTGATCTGGGATTTTCTGAAAGCTTCTAGACCATCAACTGCAAAGAGATCGATTTCTTTAAGTGTATATGAGTAGGGATTCCCAAGTTATAAATATATATATATATATATATATATATATATATATATATCTTTCTTTTCTGCTAATTTTGACGACGGATTTTGATTGCTGTTGAGTTTGTTTGCTTTGATTGAATATCCGGTAGCTTTCGATTTTTCGCTTTCTGTTTTCTTCCCCTTCTTAAATCCTTTTTTCTCTTTGTAATTAGACTCAAGTTTTGCTTGCTGACAGGCACCAGCAGAGGTGTATGAAAGAAGAAAAAATCCTGTTCGTCTCCATCCTCTGTTTCTCTATTCTTGTGCGCAAACGCCTTCGATTCGAAGTGGAGTTTTGTCTCTGAAACATGATTCCAGCCTCAATCAGAAACCGAACGGTATTGAAGAATCCGATTATTATTTATTTTATCGATTCACCGCTCTGAACCGCTGACGGTCTGACCAATATTAGATATACTCCCTCTTGCCTTTACTACTACAAAGCAATTGATCTTTCTCACATGCTAATATAACTACTGAAAAATATTACCTTCTTCCTAAAATTTAAATAATTTTCAATATTATCTTTAGAAACTATATTAAACCATAATATCATATTTCCTCCAAACTTTTTAATATGTAATATTCTCCCTCTCTAGCATCATTCTTTTTATAAGTAACAAATCATCTTCTTTTAAAAATGAAAAGGTTGTTTTTCCACTCTTACCCTTGTTGAATACATACTTTTATAATATTTACTCTGATTCTTTTTATAAGAACTTAAATTTAAATTATTTTTGCCCTTTTTATAAGAACCAGATACAAATTATCTCCATATTTAATGAGTTTTTTCATTTATATCCCTCATTAATTATATATATTACATTAATTAAAAGGTTAATAGTACTTATATTGACTTTATTTCTCTATCTTGTTTGTCCTTTATAAATGAGTACATACTTAAAAAAAAATTTATTTCAAAACGTATTTATTATTTTTAATTAATTTTAACCCTATTTTTAAAATACGTAATTTAATTATCAGGGTTTTATAAAAAGGACTTGAGGAAGTAATTACTATCACACATGCACTGAGAACGAGGAAATTCTTCCATTTAGCATCTGTCTACAATAAATTATTTCTAAATTATTTTTATTTTCACTTAGTATCTCTTCACATTAGATTTCCATTCATTATTTCTCTTAATTTTTTTTTATAAATAAGGGTATAATTAAAAAAATTACATATATATTACATACTTAATACTTTTGATTGAATTTAACTAATAGCATTATCCTATTCCGTTACCCTTGTTAACTATGAACTTAGAACCAACCCCCCCCCCCCAAAGGACCATGAACGCTTATTTACTTGTGCTTTATAATAAAGATAAGATGGAGTATACACTTTAATATTAATATAAAATTCATTAAAACGTTATTAAAATAATAGCAGCAGATGCAAAATTCAAATTTACGACATCACATGCGGTATCTCGCTTCTATCAATCAGTTTCGGTTAAGTTCGATGGTTTCTCCCCCCCCCCCTCCCCTTCTTTTTCAGACTCGGAAATTGAATCTCTTGCAGCATATTTGGTTTATCTCCATTTCTTTTTCCCTTCACTTCCCACAACAGCCCTTAGATGAAATTTTGAACGACTAGGATTTAATGAATAAGATTAAACTGTTATTAATAAAAATAATCCAGAACTATAATTAAGAAAAGAATATTTTATAGAATGTTAAATTCTAATCATTCAAAGTATAATTCAATGGTTGAGAACTTAAAATGGAAAGTGGAGAGAAAGTAGAGTGAAGGAAAAATGGAGAGAAGCCAAATCTTCTAATCGGCACTGCCTCATGATAAAAATCATCACACTGTAATCTACCGGCCCATATTTCATGAATCTCTTGCAGAATTAATATTTCAAGTGCAGTGTTGTTTTTTTTTTTAAGAAAATGGAAAAATCCTAAAAAAAATGGGAACATGGGGTCATGAAATCTTACTAAAAATACCCCTACCGTTGAGTATTCACCATCAACAACTTATATATAGGGAAAGACTACTTAAAATCTAATTATAATTTAAGTATATATATTAACTACTTAAGTGTCATAAATGTCAATAACCTTATAGGAATTTTTGATATCACCCCTCTAACGCACCATTGTCGATTTACTTACGGGGAATGACTATTTTTATAAATCGTAATTAATAATTTGAATATTCATATTGAGATGCCCAAAATGTCAATAACTTTATAAGAATTTTTGAAGCCACCCTTGTAATGCATCATTTATGATTTATGTACAGAAAATAATTGCATAAGATTCACAGTTGACAAATTTAGTATCATATTTGACCACTTGCATCTTCTCTTTTGTTTTTATTTACCACGTAACTCTAAGGTAAAATGGTTCTTTAGAAATATTTGTTAATTTTATATTTCTCTCACAAGTCTAACTTAAAATTTGTGATATTAAAATTTCTGACTTGTGCTTTCTATATTTTAAAAGAATTTTTTTGGGATTTTCCCAACAAATTAGTAAAATTTCCTTTATTTTATCTACAAGGTAATTGTAATTAATGTTACAACAAATATTGGTAGAAAAACACACTCACCAAGCAAATTAGAGATGAACATGGAATTCGGATTTGAGGGGACTTCCGAATCATTATTAACCTTTTTTTATTTTGATTTTCCAGCCTCTTTCTTTTTCCCCTTTTTTGTGCACTTCATTATTCCCTTAACTTTCTTTCAACTGCTTTTTACTTTATCAATTTCTTTCAACTGTTTTATTAACCATAATTCAGTCCTTGAAGAAACAGAGAATGATCCTTGATTCGTGGTCTAGAAAAAAAGCATTTATTATCACCAGATCCCATCAATCAATTTCCCAATTTCTCAATCGGGTCTCTTATTACCCTGTGATTCTTAGTCATGATTTAATAATCACCCATTAGTTACCAGTAGTAGTAAACTTTAAGTAAATTGGAATTTAATTCTGGTGGTTATCAGTTTTTACTTTTTAGATCCACAGGTTTGTGAATCACAAACTGGATTAGAAATTTGCCTCCTTTTATTATTACATACAGTGGTGAATGGTAATTGCATCAAGTCAAATTAAAACATATTATAAAAAAGATTATATATATATATATATATATAACATTGTTTGAATGAGATTGAGAGTCTGAATTTTGTAAATAAAAACTCATAACAAATAACTCATCATAGTTAGAAAAAAAAGGAAAATATATATAGAGAAATTGGTTACAAGTACCTATTTATTATTTTATTAGTTAGAGAGACGAGATACAATTTATCTTCTATAGGTACAACATAGCAAAAACCTTTACAACAAAAGTCATTTTATACACAGTTAAAAGTATGTTATAAATAACTAAAGAAGAATTATCCTTATCCAAATTTAGGTTCTTTTGATCAATTATAAACCGGGACTCTCTTCATTCCTTTTATAAGACGTCTTCTGGAATGTATTTTTGGCCTTTTTTTATAAAACGTTGTTTTATAGTTTTAATGAGTATTAAATGTTTTTTTATATATGTTCATATTTAATAAAGGTAAAAAGAAATAATAGAAATTAATATGATATTGGGGTTTAGTCATGATTATACAGTTGTTACCTCAATTACGAGTTACAACTTGAAGGTCACAATTTGTTCATTATAAATTTATTTTGTAGTGAATTTGTTGTGATAATAGAAAATTAGTGAATACAGTGGCCGCATTTTTTTCGTTTTTATTTAGTGAGTGTTTGGATAAGGTCAAAACCGTGGTCTCATAAACTATTTTTTGTAAATGGAGATAAAATTTTTCTCACATATTTACTACGTAAATCGTAAAAATTATTTTTTACCAACTAATCCAAACTCACACTTAACCACACAAAACTAGTAGGACAGTTCAGGTGCGAATCCTATAATCACAGTGAAGTGCGGTTGGACTAGGTTACAGAATCACAAATTATATATTTTATTAAATCAAATACATTATATATTAGAGATGTTGCATTGTATTTAATTATTTATTTTTTCCGGCAGTATTCTTGTCCCCGCTGCAATTTATTTATACTCGATTCGTTTTATCGTCGGATTTGCTGAAGTAGTCATAGCTTATCCAATGAGGAGCCGGATTTGATCCAATAGCCGCTGTTTTGCTTTCAAGGGAAAAGATTTCTGAGTAATTTTTTTTTAATTTTCTTTTATTAATTTTGGACTCCAAAAAGTATTTATAGAAGTATTTTAATAAAATTGTAATTGTTTTCCATAAAATGAAGCATTAATTATTAACTCATCTCAAGTGGCTATTAACAATTAGAATCGAGACCTACTTTCTAGAATCCAAACATACTTTTTAATAAAATTTTCTTTTATAACTAAAAGGTTTAGATCTCGCCGTGCGAGCATGTGAGTTTCTTTTTTCTCTTCGTGTGAGCGTGAGAGTTTTTGCTTGTATCTGAGTGATACTGTCGTTGCTTCTTGGTGGCGCATGAGTGAGGGATCTACATCGCCACTTCTCAGTGGTGTACTGGTGATGGAGAGATCTAGAGGTGGAAGCTAATTCATTAGTATAGAAGGAGGATTATGGTAGGGCTTCGTCGAAGGCTATACTGGTTGGGAAAATTCTTACGAAGAATAATTTTTGTTGCAGTACGGTGTTATCATCAATGCAAAAGGCATCGAACATTATTGAAGAGCTGAAGGTGGTAGATGTTAGAAGAAATGTCTTTGTCTTCACTTTGGATTCTAAGGAGGAAGGCAGGTGAATCTTACGAGGCAGATCGTGGTCAATCCAAGGTCACTTACTCTGCTTACAAGAAAGAGGCCAGTATGCTACTTTGGATGAAATTGAGTTTAATCGTACTCCGGTTTGGGTTCAAATACATAATGTTCAGTTTGAGGCCATGAATGAAGAAAATATTCGACGATTTGGTTTGAGATTTGGTAAGATTGTAATGTTGGAGGATCTTGAGGCTAATGATTCAATGTTGAGAGGCTTTCTATGACTTAGAGATGTAATTGAGACAAATAGAGCTCTAGTTGCAGGTTTTTGGATTCAAAAGCCAGATGGATCAAAATCTTGGGCAAAGGTGAAGTATGAGAAATTGCCTAATTTTTGTTTTAAATGTGGTTGTCTGGAACATGAATCTAGATCATGTAATGTAGAAAGATTGAGGTTTGAATTGAATCCAAGTGAGCTTGGGTATGGATCCTGGATGAGTGTAGGTCAGGCGAGGAAGTTTGATGAAGCGTTAGTTGTAGAGGATACTAAATGGTTTAAATATGAGGGTATAGGTAGGGGAAGGAAGGATAAATGGAAGGATACAAAAGCTATATCAATTGTAGATGTGGAAAATACAAAGAATGAGGTTAGTTTAGGGACAAGAAGAAATTATGGAGTGCATACAATGGAAAAAAGTGGTCAGAATACATCTAAAAACATATTGGATATAGAGGTAGTAGCCAATATGCAGATTGATAAGGGGATTTAAAGTGGGAAAGGTAATATAGAGGAAAGTTTAGTTAATAAAGAAGAGGGGGAACAAAAAGGTATGGTTGGAGAGAAACTAGACGTTGAATCTAGTTTTTTTGCATATTCCTATAAAAGTTTTAAGAGCAAGAAGGCGAAGCTGTGAAGGGGAAGCTAGTGGTAGTATGAATTTGTCTCAAAATTATGTGGTGAGTCTTCCTAGTAATGAAGACGATAGTAGCTGAGCTATTGTCCCTTATGTTGAGAGGGAAATGATTTAGAAAATGACTCATAAATTATAGGGTATAAATCTGAAGAGACAGGCAGAAGATGATTTGGTGGCAGAGGAGGTGAAACGAAGGAAGATTGGGGAATGGCTAGCGAATGGTGGTAAGGCTATTTCTCTTTTAGCTAATCGGTTAAAGAAGGATGAACAGAAAAACAAAAGAGCTCTAAAGAAGCCACGGGTGAGTGGTGGAAGGGTGTTGAAAAAAGTTGCTAAGAGAGAAAGTTTGAGGGAGATTTCTCTAAATGTTTTACAGAATGAAGAGCAAGTTGCAAGTTTTTTGGAGGAGGCTAGGAGGTTAATGACTGAAGAAAGTGGTGGCTGTCTAAGGGATCATGAAAGTTTTATCTTGGAACTATCGAGGCTTAGGAGTGGCCTTGACAGTTAAAAATTTGAGGGAGGTAATTCGAAAATATAATCCCTTAATAATATTTTTTATGGAAACAAAAATGAAAGAAAATAAAATAAAAAAAGTTAGAAGGAGGTGTGGGTTTGATATGGAATGGTATGTAGAACCAAGGGGTTTGTCTAGGGGATTGGCGGTTTGGTGGTAGAGAGAGATTGAGAATGATATTTTGTATAGTTCAAATAATTTAATTCATACTGGTTTAGCCTCTTCAGTTTTGAATTTTCCTTAATATGTGACTTTTGGGTATGGACATCCGAGAGAAAAAGAAAGGATGCTGATGTGGGGAAAATTAAAGGGTTTATCAGGGGGAGTTAGGGGATCTTGGTGTTGCATTGGAGACTTTAATGATCTAGCTTTAATTAGTAAGAAGGAATGTGGAAATCCGAGATCTGTGAGGAAGGTATTGAACTTTAAGAAAGTATTATCAGATTGTAACCTTTTAGATATGGAGTTTAAAGGAGCTAGATATACATGGAATAATGGCATATTAGGGGAAGGACATATAAAGGAGATTGGATATGTGTGTAACTAATGTTGAGTTTAGAGAGGAATTTAAAAAAAACAATGGTTTTTCATGTGGAACCATTTAGTTGAGATCATCATTTGATCCTACTTGACTACTATTTTTAAGATGGTAAGTCAATGAATAAATTCAAATTTGAATCCATATGGGTTAAACATGAAAAATATAAGGAAGTGGTGAAGCGGAGTTAGAATTTAGTAGCTGGTTTGGATGTTGTAGGGGTACAAAATGTAAAGAGAAGATTATTGGCTTGTAGGTAAGAATTTTCAAATTGGAGTAAAGCTGAATTCAATAATAGCAGGAAAATTATTGATGAGCTACTAGGGGAATTGGGCAGATATAGAATGGAAAGACTCACCGAAGAAAGAAGGCTAAGATATTTGAACTCATTGCAAAGATTAAAGAAATGTGAGATAGGGAGGAAACATATTGGTGGCAAAGGGTTAGACTGAACTGGATCAAGTTTGGTGACAAGAATACTTCATTCTTTTATAATACTGTGATTCAAAGAAGAATGAGAAATAAATTGCTGAGGCTAAAATACAGTGGTGGAATATGGCTAGAAAGGGTCGAAGAGATTGATGGAGAGTTCACAACCTATTATAAGAGTTTATTCATAGCTACTAATCTACATAATATGGAAGGGGCATTGCAGTATGTAAGGAGGGCTATTTTAGAGGAAGATAATAAAAGACTATTGCTGTCGGTGCATGAAGATGAAATAAATCGAGCGATTTTCTAGCTAGGTGCTAATAAAGCTCCAGGGCCTGATGAATTTTCATGTTTTTTTTCAATCTTCTTGGTCAGATATAAAAAATGATGTCTCCAGGACGGTGTGGGATTTTTTTGGTAACGTTTGCAGTTTGAAGGGAATCAATGAGACTAATCTAGTACTAGTTCCTAATATTGATAAACTAAAAATGTCAATCATTTTAAGCCAATTGGGCTTTATAATGTGATATACAAAGTAGTTGCAAAGATCATAATGAATAGAATGAGAAATCTTACACAAAAATGCATCTCACCACAACAAAGAGGATTTATTTCTGTTAGAATAGCTCATGATAATATTGTAGTGGTACATGAAGCCTTCCATTATTTGAGGGGGAGGAAGAAGGGGTCTATAGTAGGAGTGGCTTTAAAGGCTGATATGAACAAGGCATATGACCAAGTGGAGTAAAATTTTTTGAAACAAGTTTTGTTAAGGATAAGATTATGTATTGTTTGGGTGTTGTGGATAATGGAATGTGTATCCTCAGCAGAGTTTGAATTAACAAGTTGGGGAAGAAGTGTTTCCAGTTTCACTCAGGGAAGAGGTATAAGACAAGGTGATCATCTCTCACCTTATCTCTTTATTATAAGATAAGTTGGAATAGCGGTTGAAAATTTCATAAGTGCTTATGAATTGTAATTCACGAAATATGAGGTAACTTTTACGGTCTACGAGGTGCTTTTACGGTCTACAAGGTACTTTCACGGTCTACGAGATAAATATGTGGAGGAGATTTATCTCGATTTACGTGAATCGGGCTTATATAATAAGCCTGATTCAAATAAATGATAACAAACAAGCACGTATTATCTCAAATGATTCAATATCAGGTGGAAAGGAGGGAGTTGAGAGGTATTAGACTAGCTGGTGGTTGTCCAATTCTATCTTATTGTCTATTTGTGGATGATTCCTTATTTTTTATAAATGATGAGAAGAGAGATTGTATAGTTTTGAAAAAAATCTTACAGACTTATTGTGAAGCTTCAAGGCAGGAGATAAACTCGGACAAGTCTTGCTTGTTTTTTTTTCTCCAAATGCAACATCAGGATTGAAGGAGGAAGTGGCTAACATTATAAGATTCAAGAATCGGTTCAGCCAGGAAAATATCTAGGTCTACCTATGATTTGGAGAAGATCAAAGGTTGCTTCTTTGGCCTTTGTAAAGAATAAGGTAGGATTAAAAGTCCAGGGGTGGAATCAAAGGATGCTTTCTTTTGCTGGGAGAGAAGTTTTGATTAAGGCAGTAGCTAATGCCATTCCAATTTATCCTATGCCATGTTTTTCCTTTTCTAAGACGACTTGTAAAGAGTTGGATATGCTGATTGCTGATTTTTGGTGGGGCAATAATAGTAAGGAAAGTAATAAGATTCATTGGAACAGATATGATTATCTTACAAATTCAAAGAGGGAAGGTGGTTTAGGCTTTAAAGATTTTAAAGATCTTAATAAAGCCTTGTTTGCTAAAACTGCCTAGAGGCTTTTGCAGAACCCAAATGATTTTTGGTGCAAGATTCTTAAGGGAAAATACTTTCCTAATGAAAATTTCTTTGAGGCTAAAAAATGTAGACATGTTTCATAGTGTTAGAGTAGTATTCTAAAGGGAATAAATTTTCTTATTAAGAATTTAGGATGGAAGATTGGAAGTGGAACCTCTGTAAGAGTTTAGAAGGACAAGTGGGTTCCTGGATTGTCTGGTGCTGTCTTGAGTAGTAAGCCTAGTATGAATATGAGTGCTGATATGAAAGTGTGGGAACTAATTATGAGAAACAGTTAGGATTTAAGAAGTATTGAGCATTGTATTACTGAGGCAGAAAAGAAGGAGATTTTAAAAATTCAGTTATGTGATGGTAGAATTGATGATTGTGTTTTTTGGTTATCTTGCAGTGATGATATATATTATGTTAAGTCAAGATATATGCTGGCAAAGGAGCAATCAAGGAAGAAGCAAAAGAGAAGGGTGGAAAGTTCTTTTTAGGTACCAAGCGGTTTTTGGAAGCAAGTATGGAGTTTAACTATTCCTGACAAAATCAAACATTTCTTATAGATAATTGTAATGGGAGCTGTCCCTATAAAAGAGGCACTTTTTAAGAGAAAGTGTAGTGAATCCCCTATCTATCCTATATGTTTAAATGAGGTTGAAAATATTGATCATCTTTTATTCTTCTGTCACTAGGCTTAAGGGTGTTGGTTTGGTAGCAACTTGGGTTTGAAAATTTCTAAATCTGCATTTAAAAGCACGATGCACTAGCTATTAGAGAATCTTAGTGAAAATAGTAGGCTCGATGATAAGGGAAAAGCTACAATAGCTATTCTTTACTGGAATATCTGGAAGGGTAGTTGTGCATGGGTTTTTAATAAGGAAGGGATGGACGTGGATAGAGTGATTTGTATATCACAAGTTTTATTAAATGAATGTTTTGAGGCTAAATATATGAATTTGACTTCAAAGTCTACTGTAAGGGGGATAAAGTTAGTGTGTTGCAATGGGTAGCTCCTGGGATAGTTAAAATTAACACATATGAAGCTTTCATTAGTGCCTTGGATGTTGCTAGTATTGGAGTCATTTGTAGGAATAGTAATGGAGATATGATTGGTGGTCTGGGATGTAAAGTAGTGGCCTCCTCTGCATTTATGTCTGAATGTTTGGCACTTAAGGAAGGGATTCTAGCTGTAAAATCCCAATCCGACAACTAAATACATATTTGTAATATGGCCAATAATAAACAAAAACCCAATTTTATAAGGTCAAATTAATTCCCCAAAATATTTTAAAATTAATAAAAATGCGGAAGCCTTATGGTCATGATAAATACAAAGACATTACATGATCTCTAGGAGTACAAAAGCGCATTCAAGACTCACTTCATATGTGCCTTCTCTTTCTCCCTACTGAAATAATCACCTGGAAAAAATAAAAATAATAACCATAAGATCTAAAGATCTCTGAAACCATTTGTTATTTAGAAATATACATGTAAACCAAGATCGAGAACACACAGTTCAAAATTACAATATATATATTTTCTTTTATATATAAAACATTTCACAAACTAGTTCTCGATTTGGTTACCAAAACCTCCTCCCAAAAAGAATTTCAAAACAATTGAACGTTATTTCATTTTTAAAATATTCTTCATAAGAGATATCACATGTATAACATGTCAAACAAATATTGATGTACAGACCATTTTTAATACCATGTCCACCCTCTTATAACCGTTGACTGGAGCCATAACTAACACATAATCCAACAGAAATACATCTATTACACATAATTTCCAAATCATGAGGCGTCACCCTAATCAAGGTCCCTAGCTTGTCATGATTAGAATATGGCTCCCTTCCTTTTAAGAACACAAACAAGGAGGTGTCACTGTCCCTTAACCCGATTAAAAGAAAGGTGATACCAAGGGCTCTAAGAATATCCAAACTCATCAATATAATTTTAGTCTAATATACAATTACAAATCAAACCCTCTGTAGGCACAACAAATCCCAAAACAGTTTAGTATATACATATATAAATATATAATTGACAAGTATATAAGAAAATAACCAATGTTACCTCTATCCCAAGCCTATTTTTACCAATATTTGAATGCTTCCAGTTTACTAACATCAAATAATTCAACTTCCAAACTCTCCTTCTTTCTTCTTCACGCTCATGCTCTCCCTCTCGCTGGATACGCACCTTGTGCGTTTAAATAGAGAAGGGAGAGCGAAGGATTGGGGTGCATTATTGCACCCCTCTCTCTTTTCAACAATGGTGGGCAACATCATATATTATTATAATATTTATAATATAATATATTATTATAATATATTATTATAATAATATAATATACTATTATAATATTATATATTTAAATATATATATTACGAATACAGAGAAAGGGAAGATGAGTATAAATAATTGTGGGCCCCATATTATTTTATTATATATATTGATTTATATACACAAAAATATTTTTAGGTCTTTTCTAAACCTCATATTACTTAATAAATCACATCCTAAAAACATTTAATTACTGTTTAAAAAAATTTGGGATGTTACACTAGCCGCGAATAGATTGGGATTTGTGAACTCTTTTATAGAAACTAATTATGAAGAGCTGTTTCTTTTAATGACTGATAAGAAACAAAGAGTATGTGATTGGCAGTGCTCGAATTTGGTTCAGGAATTATTGGATTTGAAGAAATCAGCAAGTGGCTTGTCATTTTCCTTGGTGAGAAGATAAGGTAATAAAGCTACAAATTATTTGGCAACAATTGGTGCTAAGGAGATGGGTCCTAAAGGATGGCTTGTTGAAGCATCATCTCTTTTGAAGGAATTTTTATTTGCTGATATTTCAGGTCTGAGAAATCCTAATCAGAATTTGCAGTATGGTTTAGAAAAGAAAAGGGGTATTAGTTAATATCTACTTGTGACTTATATGCTAAACTTTAGTTTCTGGTAGTTTTGTTGCTTTATAGATTGATATTGTATTTTTTAGGATTTTGGTGAGTTTTCTGTGAGGTAGGTTGTATGTTTAGGATTTTCTGAGAGTTTTATTTGATTTTGGCTATTGGTTTTTGTAATTCATATTTTTTTTGTGATTAATAAAATTGACTGTTTGGCAAACAAACAAACAAAAAACTAAATTATTGAAATGAAGTTTATATTCCTTAAAATGAAGTAATAACTTATCTCAAGCAACGACTAACATTTAAAATCCAAACTTATTTTAAAAATGTTGATAGTCACTTCTTTAGATAAAATGGTCATTAATCTTCATGTTATAATTAACATTTAAAAGTTAAAATCCAGACTTAATTTTTTAAGATACTAGATATTTGTTGCGAACTCTAGTCATCGAATTAGAGGATTATTGGGGAGATGTAATTCACATTAAGAAACACTAATAAGTTTAATTATTGGGAGAATTATATTTAGGTCGCAAGTAAAAGAATTTATCACCATAAGGTCTCAAGAAATTATCAGATATATCTAAAGTTTCTAGGGACTTGAATGGTTTAAATATAACTGTACAATTACTAATTTAACCTTATTCATTGAAAAGGAAATTAAGAAAAAAAAAGAAAAGAAGAAAAAGAACCGAATCTCGCTCGCTCAAAGTCTCGCCTCACTTGTTTGAGAGTGGGAGGGCAGAGAGACATGACACAAGAGAGGAACGGACGAGTCAATAAAGGTTGATTCAGTTGGTAAAAGGATTGCCTGATAACCATAAGGTTATGTGTTTAAATCCCTCTGACATAAGAACATTGTTGGTGGGCAATCTGTATGTACCTCTGTAAGTGTTCTTTGAATCCGGAAACATGTTCTGACCCTAGTGAGCCTTAGGACCCAACTCACCTAAATTTTTGTATTAAAGAGAGAGAGAGAGGACCCAAATCATCTAGACTATGGTAAGCCACATAAGCCTCTTCCCATCTTCTATTTCTTCGATTTGTGAGTGGGAGGAAGGGGAGGTGCTGAAACTTGTCCAAAAGAGGAAATAATTAGCGATTAAGTGGTTTAACGACAACTAAGGATAGATTAAAGCTTATAATCATGTTTATTGTTGTTGCTTGTGGTTAGATGCACTTGTATGTTGGGGTCCAAACGATTTGAGTCTATTTTTTAATACGGAAATTGATGTTTCAGGAGGTGAGTCACCGGTTCATAACAGAGAAGTGAAGAGAATTTTAGAAGCCATAAATATGAAGACTAAAATATGATTGTGGCGGTGGGGTTTGGATTTTGGAATTAAAAACTGATTTAAAGCTTATTAATTGACTTTTCAAAGAGGTGTGCAATGAATTGAAATGTGTGTATGTATATATATTCATTGGCTTGTTGCTATCCAAATCAAAACTCGGTATTTGGAAGTTGAAACTGACTATTCTCTGCTATTTCAATGTTATGTTATGAGTTGAATTTTTGGAATTAATCTATGTAAAGGTTTTGTTTGATGCCATGATGCTTTCTTAAGATATAAAGGTGTCTTAACTTTATAAATTATGACTAGAGATGTTTAAATGATGGTTTGAGACCCATTACCAAAGCTGAATACTGAATGAGTGTTTCAAACTATTATTATATGTTTTAAAGCTTCAAAAATAATGTTTAAAACCATTTTATAAAAGATGGGGAGCGCTTCCCCCAGAGTATGGATGCCAAAATCATTCATTCTCATAGGGAAAAATTGAAATATGCTATATTTTGGCTAAAGTAGCATAAGAGGCAAACAATGAGCTAAGTCCACTACAGATTCCATTAACTTATTGTTCGGATCAAATGTTAGTTGATCTAGACTAATATTTCATTGATTTTGTCATTTTTGTGCTATGTAGATGTAATCTCCATGTGACAAACCCCAAAAGTTAACTCTTGTCCTCTTTATTCAAAATGAAAAGAACAATTTTAAAAACATGGAATTATAGATTTGGAGTAAACGTCGTGAGAAGTTTGGAAAAGACAATGTGATATTTATTTATCATGAAACATGTATAAGTGTTGTTTTTCTTATTGAAAATGAATGTGCATTAAAATAAAATTTGGAATCTTAAAACTGTAGAAAACCTTGTTTTAACCTTCTAAAGTATGAGATTGTTGTTCTAAATTGTTAATTCAATATAAGATTTTAGAAGTTACTTGGTAGTGATTGGTGATAAGAAATGACTAAATTTTACAGACTTTATTCCTATTCCTTGTTCTGAAGCTGCAGGTTGTTTTTGCGGGGGAAGAGCAAAGAGCATTGAGATTAATGACTACTACCCATAATATTCTGACGTGGAAAGCTGCTTTTGAGAATTTAACGGAATAGAGACTTGCGTGTCAATAAGTTTGGTATTAGCTTATATATGTACCAAATTCGGAGGGAAGCAACATTCAATTTGTATTTTTCGTTTTTACTACCAAAAATAAAACAAATAACACTTTAATTATCTTTATAGTAAACAAAAGACAACTGTAATTATCATTTTGTACTGTTCATGTATATTAATAAGTGAGTGCATTCATTGAGGAGTTAAAGTGCTACCATCATAATACAAATGATAGTTATTTGTCATTAACAAGAGTGTGGTACATATTGATATTAATTGTTGATGA
This sequence comes from Albizia julibrissin, assembly GCA_037074505.1. NCBI lineage: Eukaryota > Viridiplantae > Streptophyta > Magnoliopsida > Fabales > Fabaceae > Albizia > Albizia julibrissin. Next base: position 10,949,840 of record CM073482.1, read on the forward strand.
TTGGAGGTTGATATTTATAGTTAAGATATGCTGCCATAGCTGTTAATGTAGTAAGTTAACTTAGTTTAGTTGTCATGGTGATACCTTAACTCGTGAATGAATTCACTCTTACTTATCATTTCCATTTCCCTGTTGTTAATAATGTCATATAAAGATTTGTTTGGAACTTGAAAAATCTAATATAAATTTATGTTATGCTATTTATTTTAACTTTTAGTCAATGGACTTATAACTTAACAGTGTGGGGATATAAATCTTATGTTAATATTCTAGTTCACTTAGAGAGAAAACAAAAATACAACAAAAGAAAACAAGAGTTAGTAAGTACGTAAGATGATGAGTTTATTAATCCATGACTTATACAAAATATATAACTTAATAAAAAAATTCCATAACTATGAACACTTTCACTTGACAAGAGATGCAAATCAAACCACCAGTGATACATATGCTTGTGAAAGGACTGGCTGATAGATCCTAGTCAACATTTTCAGCTGTAACCTTAAACCGTCCTTTTCGTTGAACAAGCTTTAGAAGAAAGTTCACCATCCCTCAATAGGGGAACTGCAGTTGCATTGCAATTGAAGTTGTTCGGAGGTTAATGTTTGATCAGCTTCTCCCTTTCCTCTTGAGCAGCTTTAACGCGATGACCTAATAAAGGAGGTAGCCTCTCCAAAAGCTTTCGTGAAATATAATTAATCATTTAAGCGGCGAGCCTGCTTAAAGAATGAATGCTTCAACAACTTTCTGGCAGTTGGTCGTTTCGAAGGATCTTTCTTTAAACAGTCATAGATCATCTGCTTTTACATCTTGATGTATATGCCCTTGCTCATGAACATATTCTAAACCCTTTAATACCTTTCTCAATATTGTGGCTATTACAACCTCCTTAAAACCATCAGGGTGAGCAGCTTTTAAGATGTGAAGGCAGGAACCACCAGCCATATATATTATGATCACTAATGAATGAGCAGTGTGATTTCAGGACATTAGGATGTTCAATTCATTATATTGTGTGTGCTTCACGAGAAATATTGTTCAGATCAGCATTGTCTCGTTCAAAATCAACAATTTTGATTCAACGGTTTGCAAAGAGCACGGTGGTGAACTGTGGCACCCCCGCCTTGCCCAGTTTCCTCGTACAGTTCATAATACTTTGCACCAATTGGATACTTCTTCTCCACCTCCACAACCGGATGCTTCTTCTTCATCTCGCCCAAGCACAGAAGCAACCATTTCAATCTCCTCCTAAGAAAAAGGAAACAAAAGCCTCTTAAATGTTATTCAATCCTTAATCACTAGATCAATGAGAATATAAATAACAGCCTTTATATAGATAAACTTCAATATAATTAAATATAATAATATCTTATATTTATGTCTCAAAGATATATGAAATATATCAAATATCAATCTAAGATTTATAATGTCACAGTATGAGTACGAGAATATTCTAAATATTATTATAAGATAAAATATCTTAATAGGCCATAAAATCTTAAGTACTCTTCTAGCGGCGCCGGTAATGAAGAGAAATTTTTTTCAATTTTATTATTTGATAAAAAAAATTAATTTCAAATAAGTGCCTGAAAATTGTAGTGAAATTGAGGTATTTGCCGAGATCTTGATTCTGTGGGCCATTAGATGTCTTTCTTTCCTTTTATGCTTCCTCCTTTTTTTTAATTCTAATTCTAAATAAATAATGCGTATTGGATTTGGATGAGAGAATATTCTAATAAACGAAGACTGAAGTGAGTCCACAACCAAAGCAGTCTCTCTATAAATAAATAAGCTTTACATGCGATTCTTGCCTCTTCCAAGCCTACCCTACCCCTACCGCCACCGGCGCCCCATTTCAAAATCTCCGACACGGACGGCACAAACTGAGCAACCCGCCAGCCAAAAATGTGGTTCCTCTGCATCTACGACGAAGAACAGAAAGAGCTCGGACGGCAAAAGGCCCCTGGCTCTTGCCCTTACTGCTCCGGCAAGGTCGAAGCCATCGACGTCGAGATTCAGTGGCGCCTCTGTTTCTTGCCTATGTGCTTCAAGATCAAACGCAAGTATTTCTGCACTCTTTGTTCCAAACGCTTAGAACTCTCTTACTAGTCGCCTCGGAATCTGAACTGATCTGGTATTTTCTGAAAGCTTCTACCACATCATCAACTGCAACAAGATTCACTTCTTAACATGTATATGAGTAGGGATTCCCAAGTTATAAATGAATCTGTCCTTCTTTCTTTCTTCCTTTCTTTTCTGCTAATTTTGACGACGGATTTTTATTGTTGTTGAGATTGTTTGTTTTGATTGTTACTCATCGACTGATTAAAGATCCGGGAGCTTTCGATTTTTCTCTTTCTGTTTTCTTCCCCTTCTTGAATCCTTTTGTTTCTTTGTAAATTAGACTCAAGTTTTGCTGATAGGCACTACCAGAAATGTAAGAAAGGCAACAAAAAAAAAAAAAAAAAAAAACATGTTGGTCTCCATTCTCTGTTCTTCTGTGCAAACGCCTTCGATTCGAAATGGATCTTTGTCTCTGAAACATGATTCCGGCATCAATCAGAAACGGAACATTTTTTAAGAACCCGATTGTTATTTATTTTAGGGCAAGTTGACTTGGAGGTCCTTATAGTTTTCCTTGATTTTGAATAGATCCTTTAGCTATTTTTTTTTTTATTGAGTCCTTTTAAGTTCACTTAAATAAAAGCTAACTCATTGGCCAAAAAAAATAAATAAATAAAAGCTAACTCCGTTTAAATTTGCCGTTAGATGCACTAACCCACGCACCTGCTTCTCCCTCCTTCCCCACGGCCACGTCTTTCATCCCTGAATCATAATAAAAACCAATGCACATTGGACAGGCCATGCCCTAACTTATCCTCTTCGTCACTCAAATTGGCTAAAATATGCTAACTAGTTAGCATTTCAAGATGATTGATTGCATAAAATCTAATTATTATTTGTATTTTTGCATATTAAAAAATTATGAGGATGTAAGTAATATACAGCGAGTCAGCGGGCCTCAAGTCCCTAACCCAAACGTCTCTATGTGTGAGGAGTGAAATAAAACAAAGAGGATAAAAGCACCTTATTACATAGGATATGTGTATTTGGAGGCCTCCTCTGTTTTAGTAATAGAAAAACAGAGCAATTTTGAGGCACGATATCTCCAGATAATGGAAGATGGCTAAAGCTATTCCTTTTCAAATATTTGTATTGAGGAGAACTGGAAAGAGAATGACATCTCTTCTAAAGGAAAGAATCGTAGGATAGCGAAAATATCCAAAGTGAAATCTTTGTGCACCGGAGACGACGCAGTGTGTAATCGCAGTAGGTAACGTTTTATGGGTCATTCACGGAGGCTCAAGCTGGACGGTGAAGGAAAATATGCGGGGAATGAGGGAGAAGCAGGTGCGTGGGTTAAGGACCCAATAGAAAAGAAAAAGGCCTACGGACCTGATTCAAAATTAGGGAAAACTACCTCTAGATTAATTTTCTCTTTATTTTATTCATTTGCCGCTCTGACGGTCTCACCAATATTAATTACTCTATTTTTTAATTTTAGATATGTACTCGCAGATTAATATAAAATTCATTACAACAGTATAAGAAATAGCAGCAGATGTCAAATTAAATTTTTCAACATCACATGCGTTTATCTCGCTTCAATGATTCACTGACTCGGGTCAGGCTTGGAAGTTTGTTCGATTGTTTCTTTCTTTTTCTTTTCCCCCCTCCTTCCTTGGTTTTTTTTTACCCATTTAAGACTCGGAATTGAATCTCCGGCTGCAGATTTGGTTTATAGAAAATTTTAGAAAAATGTAATTAAAAATAAGAAAAGATAAATTAATTAAGTAGAATTTGAGATTTTTAATTCCGATCAAATAACCCTTAACAAGTTTTAGGAATCAATAATAATATTTATAACTATATTAATAACATTGTATTTTACATTAACGACTTTATTTTCATATTTGATAACTTTATATTCTCAAAATCAAGAATAATTTTGAGTGTATAAGTTTCAAGAATTAATAACAACATATGTATTTATATTACCAATATTATATTTTTCATTAACGACTTTACTTTCATATTTCATAATTTAACTCAAGATAATTTAGTCATTTGGTCATAATTTAAAATTCCAGATTCTTACTTCAATACTGATCTCAAATTTAATAAATTCACCACGTGAATTTATCGTTTTCCATTTTTTTGAAATTTTCCCTTTGGTTTATCTCCATTTCTCTTTTCCTTCACTTCCCACGACAATCCTTGGTTTAAATTTTGAATGACTAAGACTTAATATAACTACAAAAAAGGGTTAATTAGGGACAGTATTTAGCAACGAAATTATATCCCTAAGTTAATTGGTGCAAATCTATTTTAATGATAGAATTGTACAATTCTGTTGCCAGATTCCATCGTTGATCCATTCTTAGCTTTTTTTAGTGTATTTTACAAAATTATTATTAAAATATAAAATTACAAAAACAAATAAATAAGTTCAAACTGTGAAAATTTAATTTAAATAATTATAATCCTTCAAAGTTTAATTCAATGGTTGAGTGGAGAGAAACTGGAGGGTGGAAGAAACCGAGAGAAGCCCCTGCACGGTACCATCTCACGATAAAAATCGTCATATCATAATCAAACGGCCTAAATTTCATGAATTCGGATTTAATGGGACTCCCGAATAAAATGTCCTTTATTTTATCTGCAAGGTAATTGTTATAACAAATAATAATGAAAGGATTATGGTGGAATCATCATCCTGAAATATTTTTTTTAAATACAACCAACATATTAAAATATTTTTTAGATATACTCATCACTCTAAAATATTTTTTTATGTAATTTTTTATTTAACAATTTAAATAATTAAGGTTACTGCATGCTCTTAAAAAATATTTTAGAGTATTGAATGCGTCAAAAAAATAGTTTATGACACTGGACACATCAAAAAAATATTTTAAAATATTAAATGTATCAGAAAAAAGATATTAAATATACCAAAATAAATATTGAAACATGTTAGATACACAACATGCTTTAAAACATTGAATAGAAATAAAAAAAATTCTGGATAACAGATACACTTTAACCTTTACATTATTCACTTATCTTCCTTTCAACTCCCCCCCCCCAACCACTCCTTTCAACTGTTTTATTAACCATAGTTGAGTCCTTGAAGAAACCAAGAATGATCAATCTCTTGATTCGTGGTCCAGATAAAAAAGCATTTATTATCCCCAGATCCCATCAATCAATTTCTAAATTTCAATCGTGTCTCCTATTACCTTGTGATTCCTAGTCCTTAGACATGATTTAGTAATCACAAATTAGTAACCAGCAGTAGTAGTAAACTTTAAGTAAAGTGGAATTTAATTCTGGTGGTGAGAACTTTTTTTTTTTTATTTTTTATTGTAGGTGGTGATCAGTTTTTAGATCCACAAGTTTGTGAATCACAATCACGTGGATTTAAAATTTGCCTCCTTCTATTATCACATACAGTGACGAATGGTAATTGTACAAGTCAAATAAAAATATAGTATTATTTGAATATGATTGGGAGTTCAAATTTTGTAAATAAAAACTCTTAAGTCATAACAACTAAGACACCATAGCCATAAAAAAGAAAAATATATTGATACAGTTGATTAAAGTACAGAATAATAAATTTTATTGGTTAGAGAGACTTAATACAATTTATCTTCAATGAGTGTAATATATCTTCAATTGTATGAAAAAATCTTTATAACAAAAGTCATTTGTGCATAGCTAAAGATGTGTTACACATAATTAAAGAAGAATTTCACTTGTTCAAATTTATGTTCCTCTACCCAATTCTAAACTAATATTTCCTCTTATCTATTTTTATACGACATTGTTTTGAAAGGTAATTTTAGTTCTTTTTATAAGATGTTTTTAAATAGTTTCAATAAATATTAAATTTTGTTTGGACCATATTTAATAAGGGTAGTAAAAAAATAGAAATTAATATGATATTGGAGTTAAATATATTTAATAAAGGTAAAATTGGAAACCACCTAAATTTTATAACAATTTAATAATTTGAAATTTTTTATAAGTATGAATTAGTTATAAATTAAACCCTTCAATCACTCGTAACAACGATGAGACAAAGTAGTTTTAACAAATTGTTTAAAAAAAAAAGCATATCGGTGCTTCTTTTGTATTATTTATAAGGTATTCTTAACATATTTCACACTAAAAAAAAAATCATTGACCTTTTTTTAGAAAATTGAACTTTTTAATTTTACTGTTATTTAGTGCTTGTTTGTTATCACTTTTACCAATCGGGCATATTATATAAGCCCGATTCACGTAAATCAAGACAAATATCCTCCACATATTTATCTCGTAGACCGTGAAAGCACCTCGTAGATCGTAAAAGTTACTTCGTATTCCGTGAATTACAATTCATAAGCACTTATGAAATTTTCAATCGGTATTCCAAACAAGCTCTTAATATAATACAATAACAAATAAGGAAAATGACATATAAATATCATGTTAACTTCCAAAATCTAAAAAAATCCCTTAACACATGCAAAGGATAGAGAGAGATTGGGGTGGGAATATGAGTTTTTAATGTTTGAGAGAAAAGATCAAAAAACTTTTATTACTCAATCATTTTACACATATTATCCATACTTATTAATTTTGTCAAAACTATTATTATTTTAGTTAATCTCATTCCAAAACTCTTTATTAATCCTCTTATATATTTTGTTAATACTTATTGATTTTATCTAAACCATCACTATTTTAGTTAATCTCATTCCAAAACTTTTTGTTAATCATTTTATATATTTTGTTAATACTTATTGATTTTGTCAAAACCATTACTAGTTTAGTTAATCTTATTCCAAAACTCTTTGTCAATTCTTTTATATATTTTGTCAATACTTATTGATTTTGTCAAAAATATTATGGATTTTCGTCAAGATCACTATTCATTTCATCAATCTCATACTTGTTGATTTTATCAACAATTACGAATTTTGTCAGAATCATTACTTTTTTAATTAATCTTATTACTCAATTAGTGACAACCAAAAACTCTTCAGATTGATTTTGTCAAAACCAGTATGGATTTCATCAACATCACAATTCATTTCATCAATCACATTACTCTATTGGTCACAACCCAAAACTCTTTGTCAATCGTTTTACACATATTGTTAGTACTTAATTTTTTTAAAATCATTACTCTTTTTAGTCAATCTTATAAGAAGCAATTTAATTCCAAAACAATCAAAGAAGCAATTCAAAGCACGAAGCTTCAGCTTCCCAATAACATGGTGGTTCCTGAGGAATGAGAGAGACAAAAGGGAAATGAGAGAAAGGGAAGACGTTGAGAATGGAAAAGGAGAAGGAGAAGGGATGAGTTTACCGCCGCTGCCATCGGATATCTCGTATTCACCATCAAATCCGCCATGACCATCGTCGGAGATCACAAAGCACCACCCTCGGAAGGCACTAGCCATTCTCCTGTCCATTCTCACCACCACCAACAGAAATTCGAGCTGGAGGGGATACTAAAATTTTCGAATGGAGAAGAGAGAAGGAAACCGGAGAGGGAGATAATCTTTGAAGTCACCCCCATCGCCGATTTCGCCACAACCGCCATCGGTTTCAGGATGTAGAGCGACGAGTAGTGATACTCTACTCTAGAGACTAATTCTCGGTATCATCGCAACCGCACGAGCGGCAACGCCGCCTCGACAGCAACATTAGATTCCAACGCTTGACAAAAGTTGCAGAGGTGGAGACATTGATGAAAGCTGCAGAGGGGGGAGAGAATTTGGATTTTCAAGGAGAAGGAAAATCACCAGAGAAAAGAGTTTATATTATGAGGGGCATTTTGGTAAAAACACATAAACTTCAAAATCTTATATTTCCACCACATCACTTTTCTATCATTTTCATGTGTTAACCAAGGTTATTAAACCGGGACTGGTCAGGGAACCGGTCGGGATACTGGGTTAAAGGTTAGTGGGTCAGACCGGAGTTAAACCGGAGCTAACCCGGGACCAAACCGGTGAGAAAATGAAAATTTCAGGCTTATTAATATGAAATTATAAAAAAATTAAAAAAAATCAATTTTATTAAAAAAAAAAAAAGACCGGTTCACTACCCCGAACCGGACCGGTTTCCTGCCCGGGTAGCCGGTTTCCGGGCCGGACCGGCCGGTCCGGGTTTAATAACATTGGTGTTAACAGACTCTTTAGGATTTTTAAATTTCAACTGGTATTTATCTATCATTTTTTTTAATAAATAAAAGGTAAAAGTATACATATACATGAAAAATCCTTTTTTAACTTATAAATAGGATCAAATATTTTTTTCTCCCTTTTAGAAAAAAAAATATTTTTTTCTCCCTGAATTATGAGTATAAATAGGATAAAAGGAGTAACTTGGAAAACCAAAAGCCATATCACTGCTATGGTTTATTTTATTGCCATGACAGTGGCTTTTATATGGATTGATTGGCTGAAATGAGACAGGTGAATTAAATTGGTCCCCTAAACCACAGCCAGGCACCCCTGCATAAGCTAAATTTATTGTCCGGCATTTAATATATTTGGGACTTTATACGTGATTGATGGTGTTGTGAAATTATGTTTTCGTTTAGGTGTACGTTTGAAAATAATAAAATTATGATTTTAAAAGCTCTTTTCTAGATACTAAATAAAACTCTTTCTAAATACTGATTATAAAAGATATTTTCTAATGTTAATCCAAACATGGACTTAATTCATGATAGAGACTTTTCTTTTGTTTCTGATTACCTGGAGCGCAATGCGATGTTCCAGCTTCTTCTTGTTAATTTTCGTGGATTACTCCATCCTTTATTTTTTGTACGATGAACAAATATTTATTTATTTTTATAATACTCCATTATGAAAGGAAGAATTTTAGAAAAATGCAGCCAAAAATAAGAAATGATAAAAATGTTGGATGAAATTGGAAAATCTTATGACAGTACACTTATAGGAATCTAGATTATGAAATGTTGGTATAAAGACCAAAATACCCCCGTTTTAGTGACAGGCTGCTACTAACACACAGTGCACACAAGTGGGAGTAGAGAGAGTGATTTCACGCCAAAAAGTGATGAAACTAGAGGAAAAGCTACAGCAACCAAAAGCAAGTGGTCGGCGGCGTGCTGCGGTGTCTTTGAAGGAGGTGGGCGGAGGTCTGCAACTGAAAAACAAGAAACCTAAGGGGTGACAGGCTGTTGACGGGAGCGAAGGTCTGTTGACTGAGGTAGGCGGCGTGTTGCAATATCTTGGAAGGAGGTCAATGAAGGTCAGTGATGTGCTGTGGCGTGTTGTGGTATACTGAGAAATGCAGATTTAGGAACAAAATGGGAAATTCCTAATGTTTAGGGTTTAAAACAACACCACACTCATGATTAACAACTCAATCTTCTTAATTAACGATTTGACGTCCTTCATTAACATCTTCGTAGGAACAAAATGATAAATTCCTAATGTTCAGGGTAAAAAACAACACCACACTCATGATTACCAACTTGATCTTTTTAATTAACAACTTGACGTCCTTCATTAATATCTTCATAGGAACAAAATGAGAAATTCCTAATGTTTAGAGTCAAAAACAACACTACACTCATGATTACCAACTCGTCCTTCTTAATTAACGACTTGACGTCCTTCATTAATATCTTCATAGAAACAAAATGAGAAATTCCTAATGTTCAGGGTCAAAAACAACACCACACTCATGATTACCGACTTGACCTTCTTAATTAACGACTTGACGTCCTTCATTAACATCTTCGTAGGAACAAAATGAGAAATTCATAATGTTCAGGGTCAAAAACAGCAGCACACTTATGATTACCAACTCGACCTTTTTAATTTATGACTTGATGTTCTTCATTAACATTTTCGTAGGAACAAAATAGGAATTCTTAATGTTCAAGGCTAAAAACACCACACTTATGAGTAACAGCACAAGTTTCTTAATTAATGACTTGACATCCTTTATTAACATCTGTAAAACGAACAACATTGGAAACTCGTAATGTTTAGGGCTAAAAACAACATCAGACTCAGGATTAACAACTCAAGCTTTTTAATTAACGACTTGACGTCTTTCATTAACATCTTCATAGAAACAACATAGGGAACTCGTAATGTTCAGGGCTAAAAACAACACCAGACTTAAGATTAATATCATGATCTTTTTAATTAACGACTTTATTTGGTTGATTAACATCTTTGACAGAACAATATGGAAAATTCCTAATTTTGCGAGCCAAAAAACAACACCTCCCCCATTATTAACAACACCACATTCTTATTTAACGACTTCATTTCCTTATTTAACATGTTCGTAGGAAAAAATTGCGAAAGTGACAAGTTTGACACCCGATAACAACACGTCCCTCTTTATTAACAATACAATATTCAAAATTAACGTCATTGCAGCCTAACTTTCACATCTTCTAATCAGACATACAATCAAAAGACATGCCCAAGGAAATGTGTCGAAATAATAAGTTGCAAGGCCAATAACAACATCAAGCTCTATATTAACAACAAAATATTCAATAGTAACAACATAATTACATTCACCAATCACCTAAAACAAAAAAAAGTGTGACCTGATGCTGTATGGCTGCAATACGCTGCCAACCTTCGCCGACCTCTTTCCAAGTCACTATAGCACGCCACCTACCTCCGTCAACAGCTCGCCACCCCCTAGGTTTCTCGTTTTTCAGTTGTAGACCTCCGCCCACCTCCTTCAAAGACACCCAGCACGTCGCCAACCACTTGCCTCTGGTTTCCGTAGCTTTTCCTCTGATTTCGTCACTTTCAAGCGCGAAATCATTCTCTCTACTCTCACTTCCGTACATTGTGTGTTAATAACAGCATGTCACTAAAATAAGGGTATTTTGGTCATTATACAAACAATTTATAACCCATATTCCTACAAGTATACTGACATAGGATTTCTTAATTTCACTCAATATTTTTATCTTTTTCTATTTTTGCCTGCATTTTCTTGAAATTTTCCCATTATAAAAAGAGTAAGTTTCTGACAAAAAAAAAATTATAAAAAGAGTAAGTTAAATTTAGCTTAGCGAGAAAGATGCAAGTAGCTATAATTTTTTCAGTAACATCCTTGAAAATTTGCACAAAACACGAGAGAGTATTTCACTCATTTAATCTTTAACGAAAGCAGGAGTTAAAAAATTGAAAATTGATAAAAAATTGAAAAGTGGAGGCAAACCCCCGGGGGGGGGGATGTTTAGAGGTTGGACCACCCTTTAATAGGATTAGAGGGCAGTACCCTCGAATAGGTTCGGGCTTCAGTGACTTTGTTATTGAAAAGGCCACTACCTACTAATGGGTAAGGACTTTAGGTCATGTTTAAGGACTTTAGCTCATGTTCTAAATATAGAAATTACACTAGGAATTTGTTTTAATCGTAATTATAAACTTTTAATTCAGTATTTCTCAAAATTATAATTGGAAAAATCTCTTTAAAAGACAGCTGAATTATTTAAATTTTGATTTAGATTGTTAAATTTAAAAAATTCAAAATTAGGTCATATGACTTAAAATAGGATTTTAAAATTCAACAATTTTACCTTAATACCCTCCATTTGATTCCAACTCCATTAAAAAATAATGATATGTGTAATTTATGTGTCATTCATCCATCTCTATCATTTTTATTTTATTTTTTTACAAAAATACAAACATATTAATTATGCTATCTCGCCTGCAACAATTTTTATTTTCATAAAAGCTCTCCCTACGAAACTTTGCATGGAGAGCTTCAGAAAAAGAGGATAGGGAAGAAGAAGAAGAAGAAGACCGTGAAGAATAGTGATTTTGATTGTTATTGTTATTATTATTTTCTATCACTGGAAAGTTTGTTTTGGGCCTTTTGGCGTTTTCTACGTCTCATCAAAATGGTTGTATCATCGTATACTCATGATGCTTCTTCTACAGTACAAAATGTCCCCAGCCACACCCTTCTTTTCCTATATTTTTATCAACTTCTTTCCTTGTATTCACATGCCACGGATGAATTATAATAAATGAGTTTGTATTTTTGTAAGAAATTTAAAATAATTGAGATGCAAGAGAGACACATATGTTACATATAGGATTATTTCTTAATTGAGTTGGAATCAAATGATGGATAATAAAGTAAAATTATTAAATTTTAAAATCTTATTTTAAGTCATATGACTTGATTTAGAATTTTTTGAATTTAACGACCCAATTTAGAATTTAAATAATTCAACTGTCTTTTAAAATAATTTTTTCATTATAATTTTCTTAAAATTTTCTTTATTAAATATGTAGGGTTTTGTATCAAGAGAGATAATTTTAGTACACACAATTAAATAGGATATTTTAGAGAAATAAATATACATTTTTTATAAAGCATATTAATTTCTATCTAGTTTTTATATTAAACGTTGGGGGAGTATATTTTTTGAAAAAACCACATGGTGTGCTAGGATAAACAATCCTGCAACCAAACGGGGAAAAAAATTAGTAGGTAAAAAAAATTACAGCCGCGGGTGTCAGGTAAAAAGCAAATAGATCCTCAAAATTTTAGATAACACCAATAGCTACTAAAACTTATATACTTACAGGTGAACATTTTAAATTTATGAGCTGAATTGTGTTATTTATAAGTTAAATTTATTTGATCACCTGTGAAATATAATTTGTATAAATTAAACATAACTGGATTTATTATTTAAATATATAAGGTTTGCAAATTGCAGGTACCATTATTTTTCCTTTGTTTATGAAACTGCCAGAAAATGAAAACAATGAAGGGGGTGGCAAGAAGAGATATCCTCAGACTGAGAAACTTAATTAATTATAAAGCATGAATTGATTTTATTATTAGGTAGAGGCTTCAAGGGAACAAATTAATATTACTCATCTTGGTAAAAAAAAAATTCCAAAAAACAAAAACTTGCTTTCACATGCAGAGTTATTGGTGATTAGGACTTGAAGCATGAGGTTTGGACTTTGGATGGTTTAAAGAGGTAGTAAGGGGGATTTTGATGTGGCTTTGTGTAGCCACTTATTTGGGATGTCCAATTAAGCATACTTACCTATTCCCTTATCCATTGCTTATTGCTTGCCCATAAGAGGCAATCTCCACACTCTATGATATATGATAGAAAATCAACTTACTACGTCTTTATCATAATTTTGTTATATAGTGGTACTACCAAACTAAAATTTTATTTGAGACTTGAGTAATATAGTGGTGCTGCTTATCTTTTTAAAAAATATATATATATATATTAGAGGGTTTGAATAATTGAATTTTTTCATACAACTATATAATTGACTCATATTCAAATATTATCGGATTCAATTAGGATATATCGATGCTTCTTGCATTTACATTAACGCAAATTCAAGAACTTATGATTAAAAAGTCAAATTCTCAAAATAATGATCATAAGAACATCGTGGTAAACATAGATGGCCACTTGTTTAAACACGGAGAGCAACTTTTGCATCTTTAATCAACCTCCATCTTATTTTCATGAGGTAGAGTTTGAATATTAAAGGGTTTGAATATTCGACTCATATTAAAATATTATTGAGTTCAATTGGGATATATCTTTTAAAGATGTTTCTTACATTTACACCAACGTAAATTCAAGATCTCGTGCTTAAAAAGTCAAATTCTAGAAATAATAATTACAGGAACATCTTGATACACATAAACTATTTAGATGCCTTTAATCTCATGGGATTGTGAAGATGGCTACTTGTTCAAAGACCACGTTATGATGCTAGGTTGTGCTTACATAAGGATTGGCATGTTTTACTAATCCATAGTTACAGGGAAAACTTGCATTTAGCTGACTACTTGTCCAAACTGTCATACCACATGCAAGTAACTTTGGCATCTTTGATCAACTTCCACCTTATTTCATAGAACTTGATGATGAAGGAGCTTAATTTGTACTCTTGATGTTTTGATTGCTTAATGCAATAACCCCATCTAGATTTATTTAAAAAAAAAATAAAAGTCAAATTCTCTTTCACTTGAATTATACACTCACCCGATCTCATTCTTATCAAAATTAAAAAGTTGGCGATAAAAGAAATAAGAAATAAAAATATTATATTTGGATCATTAATATAAAGCAGTATAAAAAATTAATAAATTATACATTATTTAGAAGTGATAAATAATTGCAGGACCACGCTAATGCCTCGCAGTGAAGTACCAATTAAAAAGACAATGGGTTTAGGTGACATTTGCAGGCTCTTCATGGACCTGACAGAAATTTACAAAGAAGGCCGAGGACCCACATTCATTAAGAAAATGGAAAAAAATATTTCTACAGACACAAGAAAATAAACATGGCATGGGCGTGAACTGTAAAGTACTAAAGTGAACGCACATGGGCACTGGGTAGGTAGGTAGGTTGGGGAGATATCCGTACTGTGATTCTGATCGGATAACCCTTTTCAATGATCCTAACTTTCTACGGATTTAGTGGATAAAAGTCAGATTTGTCATAGATTGGAGGTGGTATAAATAGATTTTTTAAAATAAAATTTATTTAAATTGATTTTTATGATAATAATAAGAAAAAACGTAAAATAAAAGTTATAAAAAATTTAAAAAGATGAAGTTGGGAAATTTGATAATTAAAAAATACATAATTTAATAAAATAATATACACATTTCTGAGAGTAAGACCGCAAATCACACTACCACCAAGTACTTCCCACAAGAAAGACAAGCCGCAACTAAGGCAAATCTCAACTTCCAACCCACTTTTAGGTGGCCGTTGAGCCAGGTTTAAGAACCTTGATGACCAAATCAGGTCGGTTTGGTCATCGGTCCAGTTTGTTTTTTAAAAAAATCAATTTTTGAAATTTTTCTTTAGAATTTTATATAAATAAGTCTAAAATATTCAATTTCTCACCAGTTTGGCCCCAGTATAGCTCCGGTTTGACTTCGATCTGACCCACTGACCTTTGACCTAATACCCCGATCGGTTCAATGACCGATCCGGGTTTCAGAACCTTGCGGCTGAGAGAGGGAAGAAAAGCAGAATTTGTGAGAGTATTTGGCACAGAGAAGAAAAGCAAAGAGCTCGTGGGCTCGGACAAAACAAGACATATAGTTAGAGAAATAATTCAAATAGGTGTGCATTTAATACCATAATAATAGTAATAAATTCCAAAGTGTAGGGATTAGTTGTGCTTACGCACGTAAGTCGATACAACAATCATTTCACATACTTACCTCGTATACCGTAAATCATGATTAAAAATCTGCTTTTGAAGATTTCAATCGATGTTCCAAAGGAGCACATAAGCTAAAACCATTAGCTTGTGGCTTTTGCAAAAGTAGCTTATTTCCCTTAAGCCCAATTCCAAAATCGCCTAATCAAACATGACCAATCGCAGTGCGTGTTTGGTTGGGCGATTGGGAGGCCTAAAATGTTTATACAAGTAAATCGAGACAACACTCCTCTCACATACTTACCAAATAATATTTTCCTGATAAATACACACAATTTTTTTACACTGTAAAATTATAGTAAATATGAAAAAAAAAATAAACAAACACACAATATAGGTGCAGGTGTTGAAGAGATACCTTGAGGTAGATGGATGAAATTCATAGATGGAGTAGAGATAGCAGTTTAGAATACACAAGCATCAAGTGAAGTTCCCTCCCACCCTGCTAACACAAAAGTTAAGCACATGCCTCAATCACATACGACCATGATATTCTATGTTGGATATCCCTTTATTCCGATATATTTCTCTTGCTCGAACTAACTGACCATACACCTAATGTGGGTTCCATCAATTGCTCCTATTACATCTTTGAAATATGGGTAATATCACAGATCGTTGTAGATTTTTTTGTGACAATGACGAAACTCGGGATCAAGCGGTTTGATAATTTTTTCCGATAGCTTCACACAACCATCTAAAACTATGTGGAAGATCCTACTGACAATTTATCCTGGATGTTGAAATCGTTCTTGTAAGATTCTATTTCCTTGTGTATGCCCAACTGTATATAGGAATATGACAACTATTTGTTCAATTCCAATGTACTTAGTCCTCCATAACTCATGTTCTACCAATTTGGAGCACAAGGGAAAGAAGATAAGTTTTTCCACTCGGGAATTCTCAGGTCAAACTCTATCATGACCTTCCAATACCTCTTGCACCCACTTTGCATATGTTGCTTACTAGTTCTGCGTGGCTCTTTGCAAACATAAGGTACGAGATATTGAGCCATCAAGGTATCCACATGTTCGTACTCTGTCATCTCTTGATCTATAAGGGATATGAATTAGGACTTTCTACCTGTATGAGACGATCATACTTCCTCCGTTCCCTCCGAAATATCCTCATCACTAGAACTTGCCATAGACGATGTAACCTATGTGATTGCCAAGATTGTATGAGATCAAATACAATTATAAAATGTGCAAGTAAATTAACATCATATAGCAGAGGTTGGTAACATTCACAACTGGCACAAAATAAAGTTACGTCGTCTAACATAAGTAAGTACTATCAAAACGAGCATATGGATTAGCGATTTCATTTTAATTATATATAACCAAATTTTAAAAAGTCACATAAATTAGAGTTCAGCGATTTGAGGCTTTCTGGAGATGTAGGTTGTTGTAAGCATGTTCCCGCAACCACTCTAGCAAAGCATCTTTATTTCCTTTCATCCCAACAAACATGTCGCGAGCAATCTAGTGCATTATCATATTACAATATTGGTGGCAAAAGTCCTTGTCATTAACAACTTCTGGAATGGTTAGTAATTCAGCTACAATGTCACTCGTAGATCATTCGTAGAAATCTTTTTTAGGGCATCTGCTTTATTCTTATATGCGTCAGCTATCCTACTAACCGTATTTGCTATTACTTTCGAGGTTGCAATTTTTTTCTTTTTTTTATTTGTCCGACCCTTCAACCCTCGTTCTCTTCCCACTGCTTCCTGAAGCACTAGGTGCATTAGGTGGAGTGTTTGTTGTCAAGGTGATTCTTTCTAAATCAGTTGTCACTCCCACACTACCTCCAATAGTAGGAGCTACAAGATCTTCCTTACTATCTCCTGATCCTTCTTCTAGGTCTATTGTAGGTCGATAGACGTCGTCGTCGTCACCCAGTAACATCCGCTATGTAAAAGATGGTGTGAACATTTTTTCGCCCAATGCCATAATATCCTCAAATAATATCTCCAATTCTTCGGCGAACATGAGGCATTTGTACCTATACTTTGCGTAGTCTCCATTCTCCTATATACATATAATAATAAGACAATACAATTAACAACAACAACAACAACAATAAAATTTGCACCTTTATTTTCCTCTCCTACCACTCATCTTTTGCAATCACCATATTCCTGGCAGAGTCAAAAGCTATACCCGTCTCTTTCGAGAATAACTTATCATATGCCTTCCATTCTTTCCTCAGGCTATCTAACCTATTTTAAGTTGCTTCTTGCCATATGATCATCCTGATTTCTCATTAAATGTACACAAAATGTTCTTCCACCCGTCCTTCGTGAATGAAGATCCTTGACGTTCTTTCTTGTATATTTGATCAAGGCATTCATGTATGAAAATCCCTGTGGTACTTAATCCCACGTTGCTTTGTTCATACTTCTATGTCAACTATGAACAAGTTAAGACAAATATATATTAACTATTTCATTACAGTTCAATCACAATTAATGGCATAATAAGTTGAACCCTAAAAACATATATATAATCACAACAAAGCACCTACATTAGAAAGAAGAATCCACAAGTTGACACAAACTTATATATAATCACAATAACTTGATCCCCATAAACACATCAAACAATGTCCCATGTTTTCCCGACATTATTTTCCCAATCAATGACATAAACATAGTATATTAAGCATATATTAATAGAATTCACTGTATGGACTGTAAGAGGGGGAAATGTACAAACTTATAGTATATATTAAGGTTTATTCAACTATCAATATGATAAAGAAAATATTTTAATGAATAAGTAGATAATAAAGTTCCTACTTTTAAATTTCAAATTTTACAACTTCCTAAGTAGCATATAATCTTTTCACAGTTGTAAAGATAATTGAGATTTTTGAAATTGTTAATTATCATTAGTGTAAGCCATGACTCCTTAACTATCATTCCTTTTATTAAATAAGGTAAAAGGAGAATGGAGGCATCTTTGTAAGGTAGTAGCCCATTTGCATTTTGCCCTGTCTACCTTCCACAAACCATGCATGCCTATGGGACTTCTTGATTAAAGAATTATTCTCAAAAAGGGAAGTGGGTTTAATTTTTATCATTGTAATTTTCAAAAATTGAAAATATCAAATTCTAACAACTTTGTCAAGAAGAAATATTTTCGACTTAAAATTTGAAATTCTTAGCAATGGAATTCAAATTACAATTATACTTAAATATTATCTTTGACAAATAAAAAGAAAATGAAGTAAAAATAAAATAGGGGGAAGGGAAAAGAAGTTTAGATTTAGGTTTAATTTTAAAAAACTTATGAAAGATGTAGTCATCATTCAATTGATCTGTAGCGCTTGAAATTTGAAAAACATGGAGTCACTGCCAAAATTTTGAAAAATTGTAATTTTGAAAACCTTTTTTGAAAGAAGTAAACTGGTCTACAAAAACCATTTAGGGTTCAGAAGTCAATTGTGCATGGGTAATTGTTTTAATTATTTTTCCATAAGTAATTTCCTAATTTAAACCTATCAACATAAATGAGAGATTTTTTTTTCATTTTTCATTTTATTTTTTTAATATTTTGCCTACAAGAAATTTCCTAATTTAAACCTATGAATTGGAGGTATTTTTATATTTTTTTTTATTTTCCCTTAATGAATGACAATGTCAATTTAAACACCAATCATCATTAATAAGAGCACTTTTTTATTTTTTATTTTTTATTTTTTCTTTAATGATGATTGCCAATTTAGACACCAATCATAATCAATAAGAGGACTTTTTTATTTTTATTTATTTTATTTTCCTTTTTTATTATTTTTTTAATGATGATTGCCAATTTAGACACCAATCATCATTAATGAGAGGATTTTTCTATTTTCTCTATTTTTTTATTTAATGATAATTGCCAATTTAGACATCGATCATCATCAATGAGAGGATTTTCATTTAATTTTTATTTTTTTATTTTTATTTTTTAAGTGGGGCCCGGACAAAATAGGGTGTTCACAGTTACCCCTCTTTACTTGTTTCGTAGCTGAGAAAAGTGAGATTCTCGTCTATAAAGCAAGTAAAGATAAGAAAACATATTTTGTCTGGTCAAAAGAACAAAGTGCCCACCCCTTTAAAACAAAGAGGGTTTGAACAAAATACAGTACCCATGCCCTTCTTTACTTGGTTCACAGGGGAGAAGAACGCCAATGCAGCTAGATGATTACCTGGAGTGGGAGTGAAGCACCTAATTACAAAGGACTTTGGTGGGGCGTAAAAGAATTGTGCCAGTCGTTACTGGGCTTAAAGGGTGCTTGCTGATACAGGGCTTTAAAAGGGTGTCAGCCGTTACTAGGTTTTGAGGGTGCCTATCGATACAGGGCTTTGAAAGAATAGTACCTAACGTTACAGGGCTTTGAAAGAATAGTGATTGCCGTTACATGGATTTAAAACAATTGTGCCAAGCATTTTTGTGCTTTAAAAGAATTATGCTAAGTATTATTGAGCTTTAAAAGAATTATACCAGCCTTTACTGAGCTATAAGGGTGCATGTCGATACAGGCCTTTAAAAAAGGTGCTAGCCATTACTGGGCTTTGAGGGTGCCTGCCGGTACAGGGTTTTGAAAAGGGTACCAGCCGTTACTGGGCTTTGAGAATGGCTGTCGGTACAGGGATTTGAAAGGTGCCAGCCGTTATTAGACTTTGAGGGTGTCTTTCGGTACATGGCTTTGAAAAGGGTGCCAGCCATTACTAGGCTTTAAGAATGCATGCCGGTAAAGGGCTTTGAAAAGGGTGTCAGTTGTTACTTGGCTTTAAGGGTGCCTGTCAGTACAGGGCTTTGAAAAAGGTACCAGCCATTACTGGGCTTTGAGGGTACCTGGCGCTACAGGGCTTTGAAAAGGGTGCCAGCCGTCACTGGACTTTGAGGGTGCCTGTTAGTACAGGGCTTTAAAAAGGGTGCCAGCCATTACTGGGCTTTAAAGATGCCTGCTGGTATAGGGATTTGAAAAGGGTGCCAGCCATTGTTGGGCTTTAAAGGTGCCTATCGGTATAGGGCTTTGAAAGGGTGCCGTCGTTACTAGGCTTTGAGGGTGTCTGTCATTACATGGCTTTTGAAAAGGGTACTAGTCGGTACTGGGTTTTGAGGGTGCCTATCGGTACTAGGCTTTGAAAAGGGTTCCATGAACATGTGATACCCCTTAGAGTAGTACTTATGATAATGCCAATGAAGATGATGACACTGGTGATGAAGTGCTAATGACGATGTTATAAGTGAAGATGATGACACTGATGATGAAGTGCTAATGATGATGTCATAAGTGAAGATGGTGATGACACTGATGATGAAGTGCTAATGATGATGTCATAAGTGAAGATGGTGATGACACTGATGATGAAGTGCTAATGATGATGTTATAAGTGAAGATGATGATGACACTGATGATGAAGTGCTAATGATGATAATACTAAGTATGCAATGCCCCCACATGAGAAGGTTTATGCACTATGATGTTGATAAATATGCTGGTAGTGATGATGATGATGTCAATAGTGATGTTGATAATGAAGATGATGAAATGCTAATGAGGATGAGTGCAATAATGGTGGTGTTAAAAAATAGCCTGGCAGGTGATATTACTCCTTCTTCATCTAGGTGCCTAACCAAACCCCCTTATTTGTGTAGTCTTGCAGGATGTATGAAGGTGTGTATAACGAGATTCACATAGATGCCACAGCTTAGGATCCTCAATTTAGATTGTGACCTTTTGTCAACTGTTTATCCCCATAATAGAAATTCTAGTTGGGACCTTCGCTAATGATCCTAAAATTACACAAGTTAATTAGGAGTAGAAGACACCATGTATATCACCGTAAGTGTTTATCTAGATGAAAGTTGTACTTTCATTAAAAAGAGTTACCCTTATACAAATCATGACATAAAGTTTGACATATGATTTAATGGAAGGGAAATGGATACTAAGGATGAAGATTCATTTGAAGGAAATGATCTTCTAATATTCAAGTAGACACATGATAGTGAGCATATATCAGTGTAGACGTGATGCTATTAGGAGGTCCTTCACTTTCATTTCCATGTAGTCCCCTTGATGGTGTCTTGCTTAATTGCCAGAGATATGCACGTTTTGTTGAGTGATAACGGAGTCAGCCAAGTAAAACAAAATAGAGAGATTCATGAGGTCAGGATTGATAACCTTCTTCGAAATTTGTGTAAGTTGCCCTTTTGGGTTTTCGGCCTAGCGAACTCCTAATTATGTGCTCTGATTTTCACCTAAGCCACCCTTTCGGGTTTTCAACTTAGCGATCCCTTTTCTTTTTTTTTGCCCCTGCTCTTTTGAGCTAGCGAGCCCTTTTTTTGTTGCTTTAACTTCTGCCTAAGCTGCCCTTTCAGGTTTTCAACTTAGCGAGCCTTTTTTTGCTTTAACTTTTTCCTAAGCTGCCTTTTCGGGTTTTTAACTTAGCGAGCCCTTTTTTTATGCATAGTATTTCTTTGCAGCATCTGAATTGATCAGTCTTAGTAAATCTTGGCTATTTATGTCTGTCAATATCAATTCCCTTCCCGAGAAAGCCTGCTTAACAACATATAGGCCTTTATAGTTCGAAACCTATTTACCTCTGTCATCTTCTTGATTTGACAGGATCTTCTTGAGAACCTGGTCTCCTACTTTAAACCCTCTGGGTCGCAGTTTCTTATTAAAGGCCCTTACTATTTGCGACTGATATAACTGCCCATGACATATTGCTGTGAGTCTCTTTTCTTCAATCATATTTAATTGTTCAAACTGAGAGCATATCCATTAACTTTCATCTAGGCTTGATTCAGCCAAGATTCTCAGGGATGATATTTCTACTTCAATTAGAGTTATAGCCTCCAAGCAGTAAACTAAAGGGTAAGGGGTTTCCCCAGTTGAAGTATGCATTGTTGTATGATATCCGTGTAATGCATATGGAAGCATTTTGTGCCAGTCCTTATAGGTTACTGTCATTTTGCTGATAATCTTCTTAATGTTTATATTGGATGCCTCAACTGCGCCATTCATCTGTGGCCTATATGGTGCAGAATTAAGATGTTTGATCTTGAACTGATCGCATAATTCTTTAATTGCTGCCCATTGAGGTTTGGTGCATTGTCAGTTATAATCCTTTCCGGCAACCCATATCTACAGATAACATTAGCCTTTAAGAATTTGATAAAGGCCTTCTGAGTAATACTAGCAAAGGATTAGCTTCCACCCACTTAGTGAAATAGTTAATAGCAACAAGGATGAAACGATGACTATTCGAGGCTTTCAGGTTAATCAGCCCGATGACATCAATCCCCTACAGAGAAAACGACCATAGAGACATAAGACTATGCATTAGAGTCAAACGAGCATTAGTTTTGTTGGAGTATATCTGGCACTTATGACATTTTCTAACATAATTGATACAATCATTCTCCATAGTTACCCAATAGTAGCCGAATCTTTGAGCTTTTTTAGTTAATGAGTGGCCATTTTCATGTGTACCACATATGCCTTCGTGGATCTCTGTCATAATCTTATGTGCCTCTCTCATATCTATATAGTGTAGCAATGTCCCATCAAAGCTCCTCTTATACTGGATGTCATTACTAATAAAAAAAGGCCATAGCCATTTGCCGGATAGTCTTCTTTTCATTTTGTGTTGTATTTGGAGGGTAAATACCATGTTCCATATACGTCTTGATACTATAGTACCAAGGTTGTTCGTCATTCTCTTTCCCAATATTGAAGCAAAAGGCAGGCGATCTCCTAGTCTCAATCTGTATTGGCTAAACTTGGATCCCATAATTGAGTTGGATCATAGCTGTTAGGGTAGTTAAAGCGTCAACGAAGCGATTCTTTTCTCTGGCCATATGATGAAAATTGATCATTTCAAAATTTTTAATCAACTCTATCAAGTACTCTTGATAAGGGATCAACTTTGGGTCTTTGGTTCACCATTCACTATTCACTTGATAAATTATAAGAGCTAAGTCACCATAAACTTTTATATTTTTTATTTCAAAATCAATGGTGGCTTAGAGGCCATCAATACAAACTTCATGTTCTGTCATGTTATTGGTGCAATCAAACCCTAACTTTATAGTAATAAGGAATTGCTTCCATTCTGGGGATATGATTACTGCCCCTACACCATTGCCATACATATTTACTGTACCATCAAAATACATCTCCCACTCCTTCGACTTTTTTTCCTCATTTATATCCTCTGTAGCACATATGTCTTCATCTGGGAATTTGAAATTTAGCAGCTGGTATTTATCTATGGGGTTTTTTGCTAAGTGATCGAGTATCATACCACCCTTGACGAATTTCTAAGTGACATACCTTATATTGTATTCAGACAATATTACATGCCACTTAGAGACTCTTCCGGCTATATGTAGGCTTTCAAAGATGTATTTGAGTGGTTCCACTCTAGAAATTAGCCAAGTGGCGTAATAAAGCATGTATTGCCTCAGCCTCCTTATAGCCCATACTAAACCACAACAAGTTTGCTCGATCATCTGGTAATGTAACTCACAGTCGTTATACTTCTTGCTCAAGTAATAGATTGCTTGTTCCCTTCACTTAGATGCATCATGTTGACCCAGCATGGCTCCCATAGAGTTGGGTCGTATTGTCAAATACAAAATTAAAGGTCGTCCTAGTGTAGGAGGAACTAAAATTAGGGATTTAGCAAATAATCCTTGATTTTATCAAATGCTTGATGGCTATCTTATCCCACTTCTTTGTGTAGTTTTTCTTCAAAATCTTGAATATTAGCTCATAAGTTGCAGTCAAGTTGCCAATGAATCATGCAATGTAATTCAACCACCTTAAAAAGCTTTAAATTTCTTTTTCTGTTTGAGGAAGGGGTATTTCCCTATTGCTTTTATTTTGTCTGGATCTACTGTAATCCCTTTTTGACTTACAATAAACCCTAACAATTTCCCAGATAGAGCCCCAAAGACGCACTTGTTAAGATATAGTCGTAGCTTGTACTTGCGTAGCCTTTCAAACAGGTTTCTTAGCCCCACAACATGGCTTTCTCCCTCAAAAGATTTGGCTAGCACATCATCCACGTATACTCTAGTTCTTTATGCATCATATCATGGAAGAGTGCTATCATAGCACGCTGATAAGTTGCCCCTACATTCTTTAGCTCAAATGGCATGACGAGATAACAATATGTGCCCTATTGCGTAATAAAGGTGATTTTTTCCTTGTTTTCTTCATCTATAGGGATTTGATTATACCTTGAATACCCATCCCTGAGCGAGTACCTATAGCTACGGGCCGTATTATCAACTAAGACATCAATATAAGGCAATGGAAAATCATCTTTTGGGCTAGCTTTGTTCAAATCTCAATAATCAAC
The DNA here is from genome assembly GCA_037074505.1 of Albizia julibrissin. Taxonomy (NCBI): domain Eukaryota; kingdom Viridiplantae; phylum Streptophyta; class Magnoliopsida; order Fabales; family Fabaceae; genus Albizia; species Albizia julibrissin. The sequence continues at coordinate 10,974,533 of CM073482.1, forward strand.
ACACATTCGAACTCTTCCATCCTTCTTTGGTACAAGAACAACATTTGCTATCCATTGTGGGTATTTAGCTACTTCCAAGAAACTCGCCTCTAATTGCTTCATCACCTCATCTCGAACCACTAAAAACATGTCTGAAGTGAGCCTCCTCAATTTCTACTTTTTGGGCTTGGCGTCTTGGAATAAGGGGATCTTGTGATAGGCAATCCCTGGCTCAAGTCCTGGCATATCTCAATAAGACCATGTGAACACATCTATGAATTCCTTAAAGAGTTTAACCATTTGCTGAATGTGCTAGAAAATTCCTTTGAATGTGATAATATCACCCCGCGCTTGAATGTGCTAGAAAATTCTGGGATCTTGGTGTTGGCAAAGTTGATTAAGTTACCACACATCTTTACCCATTCTTCTGTCTCAACAACTTGTCTATGGTAGAGGAGTTCCCAGTTGGCCAAAACTTCCCTTTCATGATTCAGCTTGTCCATGAGGCTCTGGATGGTTTCAGCACTACTATCTCTTACAGCAACTAATTCACCCTTCTTGCTTTCTAAGAGTTAAGTAAGAATATCAACTTCCCCTTACAATTTCTTAAGGGGGTATTGTCTTACAGTTTCTCTTCAAGAAACTCTTTTTCTATAGTCATCTTCAATAGTCGAACTCTATTGTTCTTCATTTGCATGTCGTTTTCTTATATACCCATTTTTAAGCTTTTGTTTTCTTCTTCCAGCTTTATGATTCTTGAGTGTTCTTCTAAATCTCTTCTCTTTCTCTTTTCGGCCAATTTTTCTTAGAGGGATGCGCATTTATCCTCTAGCTCACTCATATTTCTCTTATTTTGAGATTCTATCATAGACAGCTCCTCCAACTCCTTTTCTCTTATTTCCAGGCGCCTTACCAATTCTTTGTTCACTTCTTAGGCATCGTTTCCTAATAAAGGATGTTGGGGGGAATAATATGGATTGACTCCTTTAATTCTATCCTTGAGCTAATCCTTATAACCTAAAGTTGCACCTATTTCTCGTTTCCTCAATTCAGCCTTTCCCTTGTATGCTATCTTACTCCAAGCTTCTTTAGTTTCTTGACAGAGGTCCATCTTCTTCGTACAAGAAATGTATAGCTTGCACTTCTTCCCAAGAGCAAGCTTTTTGCCGAAATGTTAATTTCTTTAAGGCTAAATTAATACATCCTCTTGGTCCCATGAGAGGCACATTAGAAAAGTCCTTATAGTAATGGATAATCTCTTTATCTTCCTACCATTCCGTTTTCCATAAGAGGGAATCTTCTGTTAACTATGAGAACTCCTTCCTCCAATCATTTTTGTTTAATTGAAGATGATTGAAAGCCATGAGTGGATTAGTAAACTTGTCATGCCTTTCCCTGAAGTACTTCTTCTTTCCATACATGTGACTCAACATTCATACCTTAAGTAATGCAAGGCAACATTTTATTCAACCTCCCTTCTTTAAGCGGCACTGAGATAATGACATGTAGGTCTCTACTAAGATTGCGGATACTGGATTGATTTAAGAATATTCAATCAATTGAAAGACACTAATAGCTCCAAAGTCAATCATTCCTACTGATGTAGGAAAGAGGATCATGCCATAAATAGCAAAGGCAAAGACCTTGTAAAAACTCTCACAATCTTTACTCTCTGCTAATCTTGCTAAGCGAGCATCCACTATGATCCTTTTAATCCTATTGACCTGTCTGGTGCCTACAATCTATATTTCCTCTATGTTAACCCCCATTACCTTTATTATTCGTCTCAGAGAAGGTAGTTGGCCTAGATAATAGTAGATCTTATCATTCCTTTTAATTAGAACCCTAAGGATTTTCTCGTATTCTTCAAGGGTTGGAGCTAGTTAAAAATCATAAAAAGTGAAGCATCTTAACGAGGTGTCCCAATACTGGCCTAGTTCTACGATAGCATCAGTATACACATGTACATGTAACAAACCAATGATGTTTTCATACTTCTTCATGAAACCCAATTTGATTGGACCTTGAATGTAGCAACTTAACTAAATCAGGTCATCAAGTGGTTCTACTCCTGCAGTTACTCTAATGCCCTTCCCTCTATACACATTTCCTGTAAGAACTTGGTTTAAACCTGATTTTTGTGGCATGTAACCTTTATGCCAAATTTTCAATTGTTGGATAACTCACCTGCCCTTCATTAAAGGAAAGAGAAGGAAGGGTTAGAAAATATTTCTAAATGTATTCTATACATGTGTTTTCAAGCCTTGATATAGGTGATGGACATTAAGAACAAAAACTTCACCTCCTCAAGAGATCCATTACCTCATAGGGAGAATGAAGTACCCATCAACCTACGAACAGCTCGAGCTATTACGTGGCTAAGGGTTTTGTAAAATGATTATTATGTCCAAGGCCCATATCAAAATGAAGCTAAAATGCCTGTGAATGATGTAATGATACCTCATGATTCCTAAAGGGTTATCTCTCATTGATATGTTTTCTAACATGATAGATGTGATAAGACCATGGTCTTTTAGGGTCAAAAACCCTTAGACTAAGGTTGGCTATCTAATGCATACATCATCCCTATGATGTATCTTTATGTGGAATGATGCTAGATACATATTCAGGTGAAGCGACAATTAGTCACTTGATCCTAGGGGTTTCATTAATTATGCATGGATGACAATAAAAATTATCAATAATAAATAAATATATGCCCTCCAGTGTCCTATTTCAGGAACAACCCTAAGTTGGGCGGTATCTATCCTAAGAAAGGCAGGTACTAATTAATTAGGTAGGTCGATAATTTCCACTAATAGGTGCAATGGTTTCAAGATGGTTCTAATTCTCACAAATAAAGGTCTCCTGACTTTCCCTATCATAAAGATGAAGACCCCATTTGACGAAGTTGACCTTCAGGGGATTCTAAAAACCCCATAGGGATCAACCTCTCCAAATAAGTAACAACTAGGATGAAGTCTTCACAGTAACCTCAAGGGGTTCTGAAAACTCCACAAGGAGACCGCTAGAAACTTCGACTCACCTAAGGAACTCACAGACCTAGGTATAGGGCCCAAAATTTGTGTGAGGAGAACAGTGTTTGTGTTCAATATGTGTGGAGAGCATACCAACCTGTGGCATAAGTTCTACCCAACCCTTATGTGCTAAGAAGATCACAAGATAGAGAAAAAGAATAAACAAATAAATGAATAAAGGATTTAATAAATAAAACAAACAAGCACACAAAATAAAATAAAATAAGGAAATTAAAATAAAATTCAAACCACATTATTTTTAAACATTTAACTTAAACGGGCTTAACTCTCAAACCGTCCTCGGAGGAGTCGCCAAACTGTAGCTCCCAAAATTTAAAAAACATGGAGCCGCCACCAAAATTTTGAAAAAGAGTAATTTTGGAAACCTTTTTCGAAAGAAGTAAACTGGTCTATAAAAACCATTTAGGGTTCGAGTGTCGATTGTGCATGGGGAAGGTGCTAGGCACCTCACAACATCCATTCATAAGAATGATTACCTTAAGTTAACTATTTAAAAATAAATATGACCTTTTAAAATTTCATCATAATTACCCAAAAAAAATATTTATAAAATGAGAAAACAAAATTAATTATTTACATTTTGGACTTGACCTAAGATGAAAATATAGGGCCTATGTACCCTTTAGAGGGATCAAAGCCCACGTAGTTCATTAAGGGTAGAAAGGCGTGTCACTTGGTTGGTATTTTTTAGAAAAATGTTTATTTAATTTATTTAGAAAAATATTTTTTGTTTGGTTTGTATTTTTTATTTAAAAAAAACATTTTTCCTATTTTCTTATATGAAACCAAATTCATTTATTTTAAGAAAAGAACCTTTTTTTATTGTTTTGAAACTTTTTATTTGCAAAAGGAAAAAAAAAATTCATCAAGCCAATAAGGAATTGCATTCTCCACATACCATTCATTGTAAAAAGTCTAAGATGGCAAGAAAATCAACAAAGACATGGTGAGAGCATGTACCTCTAGTGCTTTGAACCTTGATATAAAAGAGGCAAAGTGAGAAAACCACATGAATGGATCAATACACAATTTATTGCATCATATTAAATCTATCTTATAAATCCCTTCAATTTTGATGAATATATATTAGGGGGGGAGATCAAATTCATCAGTCAAATATATGAGAGTCATAAAGTGTGAAGACCAGTCAAAGTAAAATGGCTTTCTTGCAATTAATCTTCACAAAATGTGTTGGCATTATAGGAGGGAGCTTGCAATCATTCCAATCATCAAAACATCACCATGAGAAAAGACTTATCTATCAGCAAAGTAATGGAATCAAATAGAACAATATCAAATGCTAAGAACACACTTGAGCATTCAATAAAGAGAGAAGGAAACAAAAACATGCTTGCCTAGAGCTTTGCATGAAAGTGCCTCAATCTCAGGGATATGTTCATCAACAAGCATCTCGACATGTCATGAAGAAAAGTAAGTTACTCAAACAAATTCATAATTCTCAAAACCCATGACGAAATAAGAAGGATCAATGAGAAATCAAATTATCTCTTTACCTTGCCTCTCCTGCCCTCCTCAAAATTTATTTTTCTTTTTTCCTCCCCTTTCTTCAACCCTTGTTCCCCTATTTATAGTCTTAAGGTAGGGTTTTTTTCATAAATGTTCTTCCTAACTTGACCCAATTACCATTAATGGAGATTTTTCTTAATTTTTGTTTTTAATTTTTTTATTATTTTTCCCACAAATAATTTTCTAATTTAAACTTATCAACATAAATGAGAAATATTTATTATTATTATTTTTCCCTACAAACAATTTCTTAATTTAAACCTATCAACATAAATGAGAGATTTTTTATTTATTTTTACTTTTCATTTTTTATTTGATTTTTTTAATATCTTCCTTATAAGCAATTTCCTAATTTAAACCTATGAATGAGAGATCTTTTTTATACATTTTTTTTATTTTCCCTTAATGAATGACAATGTCAATTTGGACATCAATCATCATTAATAAGAGCACTTTTTTATTTTTTATTTTTCCTTTTAATAATGATTGCCAATTTAGACACAAATCATCATCAATAAGAGGACTTTTTTATTTTATTTTTATTTTCTCTTTAATGATGATTGTCAATTTAGACATCAATCATCATTAATGAAAGGATTTTCCTATTTTCTCTTTTTTGTCTTTAATGATGATTGCGAATTTAGACAACAATCATCTTCTATGAGAGAATTTTCATTTACTTTTGCTTTTTATTATTTTTATTTTTTAAATGGGGCCCAGACAAAATAGAGTGTTCACATAATCTTTCACGACCTTAAGTGTTATTTTGTTCTTGAAAAATGTAACTAAACCAAAAAAATTTATCCCAAACCAAAAAAAAACCTTTGAGCAAAAGAGAGATACAAACCACATAATAAAACTTTTGTTGCACCATTTCAGCAAAAGAGAGATACAATGCCAAATATACACTTAGCTAGCTGTTGGTTCTGATTACCCTTGACATTATTGTTCTTTAACCATTTGATTTCTCAAGAAGTTTTCTCATCTTCTACACCATTTCACCATGAGAAAAATGGACGTTTACAAAGCTCCCAGAACTAAGGAGGAAACAGAAAAATGGGCCACTTTATACAAGAAACATTCCACCTTCAGAGCTCCAGAAATATTCATCACTGAAACACTAAAATAGAGCCACAACATATTACAATTGGAAATGTAGCAACTGAACTGAACGTGGCTTTTGAAGATCACTTCTTCCTAAAATAACAGTCATTCAAATGCCAAGACAAGAATGAATCAGGAAAGAGCATGCATATTATTAAAGCCCTTCAATTGGAAGACATGAATCAAAACCAAGATACCAATAACATATGCTAATCATCATTAAATGACAATTAACTGATTATCAAAATGGTAGAAGCATATAGATACCAAAAGCCAACTATCACTCACTTTTTGGCTACAGTGACAACAATGATCGGAGCCACAGTCTAATGACGGCCACAGGGGAAGAGAAAAAAGGACTTGCAACTACAACCAGTGGAAGAAAAAAATAGAGTGAAACAGAGACTCGCGTAAAACCACCGGGAACAAAAATTCAATCTTACACTACAAAAGACCCAAGCTCCAGCGACCTGCAACTGTCCCAACCACTACACAAGATCTGGCGAGGACAGATTGAGACACCCACCGACAAATCAGCCCAACAAACGCCAACACCAATACCTTGCGACACTAGAAGACCACAACAACACCGAGATCGTACAACCACGACGTAACATCCACCAACCACCGACGGATGCCGACTAGATCCACTATCAGATAACTGAAAATGTCGACATGCAAGGACGACATCACACATGGCACTCACACATTTAGGATCTGCCAAAAAGCAGAAAGCTCAAAAGATCGACAGTCCACCAAAAACGAAGCCACGTCTCTGACAACCACCAAAACGTGTCTCACCGGTGAACCACCGATAGAAGGCGAGGATTGACCAAGAGCTAAACACCAACCACCGAAGAAGGCGAGAAAAGATGGTGAAAGAAGACGAGAGTCAGGATTTCCTGAGTAAAATGCTTGTGAGTGATGTAGTTCGTCTTCTGACCAGACTGCCACACCAGGCGGGGAGGGGGGGGGAAGCACCTTCGTTGGGCTTTTGGAATAAGCCACATTTGCATCATAAGCCCAGTTGGGTCCACCGCATACCCAAACACCCCAACTTACCGCAAACGTGGCTTTTCATGGTTGCACCTTGCGATTCCACTTTTAGCTGCTATCCCAAACAGAGCTGAAGCGGGTGGCAAGAAGAGATATGGATTTGTTTGGATGAGCGGTGAGAAAAGTGATTTATTTAAAAAGTGATTTATGGATAAGTTAGATTGGGTAAAAATTAAATTGTGTAAATTATTTATGTTTGGATTAGCGATTGGATAAGTTCTTTTAGAAAAGTGAAATGTGTTTGGTTTAGCTTTTACACAAGTGACTTTTATGATATTTAAAATAAAAAATTGTAAAATATATGAAAAATAAGAAAAATATATTTAATCACATTTAACAATGGTAAAATAGATAATTAAATTGCAATGAAAATACAAATAAATTAAAATTGATACAAAATTAAAGTTTTTGATACAGTTAAATATAACATAACTAATCAAATCAAATGTCATGTACAATTAGGTTCTTGATGGTATTATGAATATGATTTATTTGGGTTGAAGATGTCCAATAATCATTTGTTGACGATAGCTCTTGATCTTGACTATTATCTATATTAACTGTATTCTCATTTTCTGCATCCCTAAAGTTTACATCAGTTTATGGCAATATTTGGTTGGGCGTTTGTGCGCTTTATAAGCTCGATTACAGTGGTTTAAGCTCTATTGGCACTGTTTATATTTTTTCCTGATGTTTGGTTGGACGTTGGATGAATTTAGCTTATGGTTAGATAAGCTGCTTTTTGAAAAAGCTCTTGGCTGCATCTTTTAGCCTGTGACTTATATCATTGCCTCTCCCAACGTTTATTTCATGGGGTGTTGGCTAAAAAATTTTCTGGGAGCAGAAGTCCAATTACATTTTTTTTAACAGAATACCAATAATAATATTAAAATAAGTTGTTTCCATATTCCATTCCGAAAATAAAAATAAGAAAAGGCTGTTTCGATCTTCATAACTAAAAAAAATCCTGATTCATTTTAAATTAAAATAAAAGATAAATAAAAAATAAACTTCAAAATTATGATTTCATTATATTTAAAATAAAAATAAGTCTTATCAATTTAAAACAAATGAATCTAGTTGGAAAAAACAATGAACATATTATATTAATTTTCATTTAAGATTTAAATTCAAATTTTTATTATTAACTTTTGTCCAAAATAAATAATAAAATATTTTATCATAAGATTTTTTGTCATAGTTCATTTAATGGAATATGTTGACTCATTAAACTTATAATTTTGCATTAGGATGCTCACAAAATATGCTCAAATTTTCATTATTTTATATAATTCAATTTATAAGATAATGAAAATTTGATCTAGTTGATTATGTTATATTTGACTATATTAAAAACTTTAACTTTATATCATTTCTAATTTATTTGTATTTTTATTGCAATTTAATTATCTATTTTATCATTATCAGATGTGATTAAATATATTTTTCTCACTTTTCATATATTTTACAATTTTTTATTTTAAATATCATAAAAGTCACTTATGTAGAAGCCAAACCAAACACATTTCACTTTTATAAAAGCATTTATCCAATCGTTAATCCAAACATAAACAACTTACACCAATTTGACTTTTACCCAATTGGACTTATCTATAAGTCACTTTTCAAATAAGTCACTTTTTCCACCGCCAATCCAAACACACCCTATGAATTTCTTATAAGCTCTTAATTTAAGTCAAAAGTTACTTATTCCAGCTTAAATGAAAAGTGGCTTTTTTTTTCTTGTAAGCTCTTAATTTAAAAGCCCACCCAAACACCTAATAATTCATCTCTCCAATTGAATTGAGCTTATACCTTACTATAAGCCATTAAAGTAAAAAATAAGCTCATCCAAACACACTCATCCTCAGACTTGAGAAACTTAATTAATTATAAAGCATGAATTGATTTTATTATTAGGTAGAGGCTTCAAGGGAACAAGTTAATATTACTCACATCTTCGTAAACTTTTTTTCCAAAAAACAAAAACTTGCTTTCACATGCAGAGTGATTGGTGATTAGGAATTGAAGCATGAGGTTTGGACTTTGGATGGTTTAAAGAGGTAGTAAGGGGGATTTTGATGTGGCTTTGTGTAGCCACTTATTTGGGATGTCCAATTAAGCATACTTACCTATTCCCTTATCCATTGCTTATTGCTTGCCCATAAGAGGCAATCTCCACACTCTATGATATATGATAGAAAATCAACTTACTACGTCTTTATCATAATTTTGTTATATAGTGGTACTACCAAACTAAAATTTTATTTGAGACTTGAGTAATATAGTGGTGCTGCTTATCTTTTTAAAAAATATATATATATATATTAGAGGGTTTGAATAATTGAATTTTTTCATACAACTATATAATTGACTCATATTCAAATATTATCGGATTCAATTAGGATATATCGATGCTTCTTGCATTTACATTAACGCAAATTCAAGAACTTATGATTAAAAAGTCAAATTCTCAAAATAATGATCATAAGAACATCGTGGTAAACATAGATGGCCACTTGTTTAAACACGGAGAGCAACTTTTGCATCTTTAATCAACCTCCATCTTATTTTCATGAGGTAGAGTTTGATGATGGAGCCTAATTTGTACTCTTGATATTTTGATTGCTTAATGCGATAACCCCAGTATTTTATTTTATTTTTTTAAAAAAAAAGAAAGTAAAAAATTCTCTTTCACTTTATTTCTACACACACCCGATCTCATTCTTATCAAAATTTAAAAAATAAATTTGGATCATTAATATAAAGCAGTATAAAAATTTAATAAATTATATATTATTTAGAAGTGATAAATAATTGCAGGACCACGCTATGAAAATTGAAAAGAGGAGTGATGAAAAAAAATCTTGTACCTGTGTGAGCAGCGCCACGCAATGAAGTACCAAGGAAAAAGACAATAATGTTTTGGTGAAATTTGCAGGCTCTTTATGGACACGACAGAAATTTACAAAAGAAGTCCAGGAACCCACATTGAATAAGAAAATGAAAAAAATATTTCTAAAGCCATAAGAAAATAAACAGGGCATGGGTGTGACCTGTAAAGTGACGGCACATGGGCACTGAGTAGGGAGGTTGGTGGATATCCGTACTGGGATTCTGATCGGATAGCCTTTTCCATAATCCTAACTTTCGACGGATTCAGTCAATCTTCACTGCCAATAAATACCTTAACCTTTTATTTAGTTTTTAAGAAAAATATGTTGGAGTAATTTTTTTATGTATCATCTTGTAATTAACAAAAAAAATATTTAATGTCGTACTCCAAAACAAGAAATGCTAGATATCAAAGTATCATGGAAGAATTCTCGCTACTTTCATCAAGGATACCATCATGGAAGCACATGCGAGTGGCACAGATCACACAACTCGAGACCCTATTCTAAATCTGGGACAAGACAATTAAAACTTTAATCTCTTATGTTATTATAGCTACCATAATTGTTTTTTAATCTTGATTTACGGAATACGGGGTAGTTTTTATAATCTACGAAGTAAATATGTGAATGAGTTTTATTTTGATTTACATAAATCGGGCTTACGCATAACCAAGCAAGCCTAATAAAGAGTACGACATAAGCTTTATCCATCTTTATCCATAGGATGAGTTGTGCTATTTGCATTGATTATTAATCAATAAATCATTCTCTATAATTTTAATGAGTGTTTATTTCAGTCTTTTTCTATTTTTTTTAGGGGGATTCATATTATTTGATTGACCCTTCTGACTGACGTATCCAATAGGTATCTTTAAATGTGTTCGAACCACCACAGACGATTTTCTATTTAATACATGCCACTCAAACTCGTTTGTATATATGATCATTATGAATCTTATCTTTTTTTTATATGACCACATATTCATATCAGTATACTCATATATGATACTCCCACTTTATATTCATGTAATCTCTTCAAAACATAATATTCACTAGCATATACTATTGTTAATCTTATAGCAGTGCGATAAAACTTTCATTTTATTTTATTAGGGACTTTTCAATTACAAATAACTTTAGTAGCTTTCTCCATTATACCACTCAGTCTAATTCTATGATTAACATTTTCATCAATTTCGTCATCTTGTTATATAATTGATCTTAAATATCTAAACGTTGCCACTTATTGAATGACTTGTTCTTCCAATTTAACTTCCACATCATTTCTCACTTGTCTCTTATCAAACTTGTAATGCATATATTTTGTTTTACTCCTACTTATACAAAAACCCTCAGACGCCAGAGTCCTTCTCCATATCTCAAGTTTATAATTAATCTCCTCCCTTCATTCAGTTACCAGAATGATGTCATCAGCAAAAAGTATGTAGTCATGGATCGCTTCTTTGATAAGCTCAATTAGAATGTCGACCAACAGGTTAAACAAATAAAGGTTCAAAATTGATTCCTGAGATAGGTCAATCCTTATAGGAAAGTCTTTTATTTCACCTCCGAACGTTTTAACATTGGTTGTTACCCCTGTCATACATGTCTTGAATAGCTTTAAAATATGCAACACACATCCCTTCTTTTCAAAGATTGTCCAAAGTATATCTCTTGGCACATAATTATACACTTTTTCCAAATCAATGAAACCCATATGTAAATCCTGTCTTTTGTTCCAATACTTTTCTATTTGCCCCCTTAATAATTAAATCGATTCCGGCATTAATCCAAATTGATTCTTAGAAAAGTCTCTAGCCTCAACATGTGTTTAATCACATTTTTTCACAGTTTCATTATATGACTCATAAGCTTAATTTCTCTATAATTTACAAAATTATAAATATATCTTTTATTCATATAAATAGGGAGTAAAATATTTTTTTTCTCCAAATATCAGACATTTTTTTGGATCTTAGAATCTCATTAAATAACTTAGAAAGTGCCCAACACCCCCTTTTCACCCAAACAATAAAGGCTGTGACAACTAATTTTATTTGTCCAAGTCATTTTAGAAAACACTTGATGTTAAAGTAGTCCCTGCAACTTTCATAAGAATTAAGCCGATTTGAAAAATTCTCTTGAGATTAACATTCTCTACTAATAAATCAACTACAACTAATGTTGTAAGAAAAGAACAAAGACCAGAAGCCAAGAACAAAGCGGAGGTATCGAACCTATGGATGCAGATGTAAGGGCTAGAGGAAGGCCCAAGATGTTAAAGCCCAGGTTTGGCCCAAATAACAACATTTAATTTAATTGAAAGCCCAGTCTTGAGGAGTATTCAATTATTCATATATGAACTTTTTTAAAAAAAAAAACAGTAATGCGTTACAACGACAGAGGATAAGGAAGGTGCGAATTGAAGGTAATGAATAACGATAGTGAGAGAGGCCAATAGTATATGGATTAATGGAGGGAGGAGTTGACTTGGTGAACAGATCGAGAGTAGGCGAGGATGTCATCAGAGTCACGAGCTACCATTGCTTCATCGTCGCGGTTGTGGCCGCCGCTGTGACGGTGATCGGAAATAATGGCGTCGCGAAGGATGCTGTTGGTAACAGGATCCTTCAATCCTGATGATGATTTGTCGCGACTATTGTTGTTGTTGATATCTGCTTTCTCTTTCTTTAGCTGCTGGCTCTCCATCATATTACCCGTTACGACGACGTGTGAGTGATTTTTGTGGGCGGCCTTGCATTGCCTTTGGTTGTCATCATTTATGGATCTTGGTGCCTCCGCCATGCCCATGAGGACACGCGTCCCCCCAGCTTGCATGCTCACCCACACGTGGCATCCCCTCCTCCACCAACTAATCCATCTTCCCACACGTACAACATCATAAGTGTACGTTTAGTTTGTGGGATTGGAAGTAATGTAATATAACGATAATTATATAATTTGTTTATTTTGTTATTAGAAAAAGATAATGTATATGTATAAAAATATTTAGTTGGATTATATCGAATATGAGAATAATATAATAAGGGACAAAATTACCCTTTTCTATATGAATAATAATGTACACGTTAGATTTATGATATTTTTTTTTATTCCATATAGTGTACATACTTGGTTCATAATAATTTTTTAATATTTAATGGTGGAAATATTATGCAGTATATAGGTTGGATTGATGTTAATTTTTTAATATTTAATTATGAGAATGTTATTTAATGAGATATTTTAATATTTTTTTAACGGTGAAATGTAATTTTTTAAATTTTTGAATGGGGAAATATTTCTTAAATTTCTATATTATTAATTATTTTTTTAATATTTAATGGTGGTAATTAAAATTATTTAATATTTATCCGTATTTATGTGTGGGTACTTTGGTCAATTTTAAAAAATATAATGGCAATAATGTCATTTGCATTAGATTATCGGATGTTTGCATTTTTATTCATCAATTTTAGCAGTATAATCCTGATTACATCAAATGATATAATCAACATTATAAAATGTAATCCTCTTTATATTATATAAGCTTAACCAAACGCATTACTTATACTATTACATCATGATTATATGTAATTTTCTCTCATATAATCAAACCAAACAGACTATAAGTTTGCTAAATGACAATGTAATATGTTGATTGATTATTGAGACTTTTGGTATTTAAGCTCATTTATTGGCAATCAAAATCATTTTCTTAATATAATTTAATAAATTTCAACTCTACCATTAACATTATATTAGACCACAAATTCACAATATGATGGTTAATGTCTCTCGAGTCTCAAGTAAAGTTAACTAAAAAAAAAGAGTTCAGTAGAGGAAATCCAAATCTGAAAGAAGTTGCACTATAAGGGTCCATTTGGTACGCTGGAATTGGAAAAGATGGAAATAGAATTGGATTTCAATTCCATCAGAGGGTTTGTTTGGTACAATGGAATTGGCTCTCAATTCTAATTCCATGTGAAAGCCAAATAAGCCAATTCCACCAAAATGAATTACATCCCAAAAGCTAAGATTTATAATTCCACATCCACAATTCCATCAATTACCCTCCTCCCTTCGGTAACAACGGCAACCTCTCTTTACTCTGGCGACAACTGTAACATCCTTATTTTTATTTATAGGATATAATTATAATTTGGAATTAATTATTTATAAAAAATGAAAAAAAATGAAATTAATAGGTAATTTTTGAAATAAAAAGAAAAAGGGGATCTGGTTAAAATATACTAAAAAAAATTAGAAAAATTTTTTATTAAAAAAATTAATTATAATAATAAAAAAAATAGTTTGGATGTTTGAGGTACTTGTTGGGTTTTTTTTAGATGAGGGCATATTAATAATTTCACATTTAAAATATAAATATTAAATAAAAATAATGTCTGAATTTCATGTACATACCAAACACATTTTTAAACACTCTTTCCAATTCCATATCCATATCCATATTTATCAAAATCAATTCAAACATACTAAACGGACCCTATATGTTTGATGGCAGTCCCCTTCTCTGCGGACCAATCCTACTCTTCTTCTCATGTACTACAAGACATCAATAGAATTAGTTAAAATTACCCATCAAAAAAAGGGTTAAAATTGTTTAAATTTTTAATGAAAAAATTATTTTTAAAAACTCTTTTTTTAAAATATTATTTGGTTCGGGGTTTGTGATTTTCTCTCCTAACATAAGTGTTTCCTTTAAAATTTAAACTTGAGTCCTAAAGAAATCTAATGGGGCTTTACATCATTAGATCAACTCTAATTGACTTTTTTGTCCTGATTATTCTCAAATTTCTCTTTTAAACTTTATTTAACGAAAGTCAAGAAAGAAAAAATCATTCACACCTTTGTTAGAGTTAGGAGGGTTTTCCTTATCCAAATGAAGTCATCTCCCCAAATTAGACAAATCAATCTTATATTAACCCCTTGCTTGGATTGAAGGAAAATTGTAAAATCCTTTCCTTAATACTGTAAAATCCTATTATTATAACTCAATTCTCTAAAAGTCTACCATGGTAGAAAATATTACAGTTCATCTTTTAAAAACTTAACCATGATAGAAAAAGAGTTCAACTAACCGTTTGAAACTCTACCATGATTTATAAAATTTACCATGGAAAATAAAATCATTTTCCTTGCTGAATAATATCTCATCAGATATTAAAATATCATTTTCAGATCAAATTGTGGATCCACAAGTTTAGAACACATCATAAGCCATACAGGCCTTCTAACATCATCAGAAGCAATATTATATCAAGTTCTCAGAAATATATCAGAGTATGCAAGATGAGCCCTAATGTGACATTATACAATAATCCAACATATATTAAAAAGATGGAAGCATTACTTTTATCAGAAGTAGTTTAAGCTTCCGGAGTCTTCCCTGATGGACCCGCACGATAACTATCACCTGGAAAAATGTTAAATCAACGGGGTGAGACAAAAGCCTCAGTAACCAGTAATCCATCTCATCGGGCATACAAGTATGTGCCCGTGAGGTGCCAAGTGGGACAGTTATAAAAGTATAATATTATTAAAATATCACTTTGTCCATACGAATAATTTCATAATAATTCACAATATCATATTGTCATTCTCATATTTACCATATAAGTGTACAAGAGTTAATGCACAATAATTTATTTTCTTTCCTCCCTTATTTCCTCTCCACCATATTTCCTCTGACTGAACCCATGGGCTAATACCCACCCATATGACTGGTAGCTAACTCAACAAGCTCACCGATCAAGTGATATGGATCGGCCAAAATCCACAGAGCACAAGACCAGACCATGGGTTCCCCCTCTAAATACATTAGTGGGGTGTCATAGCCCTATGGAGTACAAATGGGCCAAAGGACTAACCAGTGTACACCTGGATGTCCACCACCTTATTTCCTCTGTTGTACAAGAATTCACCCCCTTATTTCCTCTCTGAGTAACCTCCCATAAATTCCACATCCACCATCCCCTATCTTATCCATATTATGTGATTATGACATGTCATTATAATTTCATAATTATCAAAAAGGATCTTTCCAATCTCATAAATAAATATCAACTCATATAATATAATATTGCTAGTCATTTTCTCCATGAAAATAAGTCCCACAAGACAATTTCATTAACAACATATTTTCCAAAACCACATCATATATCAGCAGCCATATTTATAAATCTGCGTAATTAAAATTTCTCACACACATCATACAAGCATGCACAACAAGAGGAAAGTGGTTTCCTCTCGCCAAAGCTATTTATTACCACACTGCTCCTAATCCAAGAGCTCAAGTAAATGCCAAAATCGATCTACCATAATCAATTTACTACCCATTAATAACTCTCCAAAATTCCACATAATCAAAATTATAACTTATATACAAATTTTTAATAATAATATATAATAATTCTAAAAACTGAAAAAATAACAGTTTAGGTTTAAATTTTAGAAATGACCGTTCAGTCCTTCAAATATCAAAAATGACAGTTTAGCCCTCCGAATTTTAGAAATGACAGTTTAGTCCTCCGAATTTCATAAATGACAGTTTAGTCCTCCAAATTTCATAAATGACAGTTTAGCCCTCCGAAATTCATAAATGACAGTTTAATCCTCCAAATTTCAAAACTAAACCAATTAAAATTTCAGTAATACCTTCATTAATTCAAATAAAGCTTTTAACCCACATTTAATCGGTTAAAAAGTCCTATATAGAATTATTCATAGACTAATTATATAGAAAATTCGTTATAAAATCTTATACCAACTAAATAAGAAAAATAAACCGATTAAAATTAGCTATTAATTATTCTCTACATTTTTATAGCCTTATACTAATATAACTCAAACTTGTCCAAAATGCTAATCTTAAAATATTCTCTAATCTATACAATATTATCCTTATTAGAACGAGAAAAATACATGGAATAATTTTCATAAAAGAAATTTGCTGAAAGAAGTTATTTTAGCTATCTAAATAATCTTATAAGATAAATAACTTACCTCAGAAAACTCAAGTGAGATTTATATTCCCTTCTCGTTCCCTCTCTTTCTCTCGTTCTTCTTTCTCATAAAACCGCACATCTTGTGCGGTTTTATAGAGGAAATGAGGGGGACGTTGGGAGTGGATAACCACTCCCTCCATCCTCACAATTATTAATAGGTGGGCAGCCCACGTGCTGCCCACCTTTTAATATAATAATATATATATAATATAATATAATAATATTATTATAATAATAATTTTTTATTATTTTTTTAATTTATTTTTTTTTGTATATTACAAAAATCATAGAGGAAAGAAAATTGAGAAAGAAAAAAATGAAGGAAGATGAACTTTCCCTTATCACTCACATGGTATGCTAAACTAAAGGCAATAAGAGAGAAGATTCCACAGTTTCCTGGGCCAAAACCCGTTTGGCACTCCAACAGTAACCAAAAATCAATTCCTGCCGCCTGCCATGTTCCCTTAAACATTTGAATCTTAGATCCCTCCAAAAGTGATGGGATCTTAAAATTGTTCTTGGGAAGGCAACTTGGTTTGACTAAAATGTCCCCCAATAATATAGTTGTGCAAGAGCTTTCTCAGTCCTTCTCTCTCGCTCTCTTTCTTTCTTGCTTTGTTTTTCTTTGGTTGGGGTATTCATGTTCTCTTTGGTGGTGTGAGAGGAAGATGATGATGACGGTGGGTGAGTTTGGTGAGATTGGAAGGGAAGGTGACAGTGGTGCGAGAAAGAAGAGGGAGTGATGCAGGAGAGAGAGAGAGAGAGAGAGAGAGAAAGGACGGTGGAGAAAGAGTGAAGGTGATAAAGGAAGGTACTGGTGCTGAATGAAGAAGGGTATGATGGGTTTAGTTCAGTGTGCGGAATGGTTTCATTCTCATCGAAATCAAACGAGGAAGATGATGAACAATACCGACAAGTTTGAGTTCGAACTGGGCTGATAAGTTCAAACTAGAACTTCTGTTGAAATCAGGGGTATTTTAGGTTTTTCACACAATCTTCTCACTTAAACCACTCTCTTTTCTTCAAACCAAACATCTTATCTTCCCTTAACCTAGGCAACTTTCCATGTCAACCAAATAGGTTCATTTTTAAAACTTCCCTCCCAATCTTCCCTTCCCCTTCTCTAAGTTCCTTTCCCTTTTCAAATTTTTCTCGTACCAAACGAACCCTTACTTGGACGAGGGAGGAAAAGAGAAAGAAAGAAAAAGTTGGGGAGAAAATAGGGTGTAGGACCCACCAATTTTCTCCCCAAGACTTCTCTCTAAATATTCCACATGCTGCCCTTGCCTACCTTCACCGTCATCTTCATACATCCCTCTACTATGTATCCTTAATTTTCCAGCTTGCTCTTGCTTTCTTTTGTGTGTTTTTTTCAGCCTTCAAGCTTGCTCTTGCTTTCACAATTTCACTCTAGCCCTTCCTCCTAGATCTGAATTACTTATTTGACGATATTCAATGGAAAGCGAAGTTGAAAGATTTGGATTTGAGACGTCACTTCATCCCTTCCACTGTGTTGTTTGTCTCCATAATTGGAGTAATTTTCCATTTTGTTCTTTTTCAGCTATTATATTATATTTTTTTAAAAAAATTATTCATTTTGATTTTTAAATATAACATAGAAAATATACTTTCATCAAATTATTTTAGTTTTAAATATAAAAGTATGAAAATACATTTTTGTGAAATAATTTGATTTTAAAATGTTTTAATAGTGCTAATTTTAATTTGTTTGTTGCCTTCAATTTATTTTAATAGAGACAATAACATAATATATCCTTATATAAGATAAGGGTGTTATTATCATTATATCATTGACTTATTTTCCTGTTTCTGTATTTTCTTCTAGCCATCTAAATACAATGAAGGATAACATTATCCTTCTAATTTTATTTTCTCTCTATTTTCTTTCCTCTCAACTTTTCTCTCTACGCAAACAGAGCATAAGGGTCGGTGGAGTAACTTTCCTCTACAAATTTGCACTAGGGTTTAATTGTAAAAGATTGTTTTTGGCAGAATAAAGTTAAAATATTATTAATGCAATGACGCTTAATAGCAGGCCCTATTTGTCTTATTGGGGGCTGTGGCAGCACGTTGTAAAAACCCTAGTACCCTCCTCCAAAAACCCCTGGTCGTTTCTTTCCTTTCCTCGGCGGAGCTTCCGGCAACTGGTTCGTACTTTGTCATTCTACCGATAAGCTCATATAGACCGGAGCAGCTTGTCGTATGCCTGTAACTCCAGCAGATATCAAAGCAAACACTAATAAATCTGTGGCCTTTACGCCTCGTCAAGTTTTGTTAGGAATGAAGCACTCCAGTGATAATAACGCCTCTTCCAATGGAACTGTCCAATTAAACCAGGAAAAGAGGGTTCTTCTTCACCTCTCTATAGCCCATTATTTTCATCGCTGTGGATTCTCCAAGACCCTGAAGAAATTTCGTTCTGAGGCGAAAATCGAGGTTCGTTTTCCTTCTTTCCCTTTGCGTGTCATGAGAATGCGAAGGAGATATATTCTTCCTAGTGATACAAGTCGGAACAGCTAGCTAAAAATTGCTGAATCGTGTACTTGGTGAACCTAATGACTCATAGCTTTTTAAACAGAGTAGTCAACACTAATGTGACATAATATTTGTGATGAATCGTAGCAAAATAGTTGGGCTAACGTTCTGAATATTTCGCAAATGTTGAACATTGTCGAAAGAACAGTATTTTTTTCTTAAAAAAAGAAAAAAAAAACAAATTTCTTTATTTCATTTGAAAAGAAATGCTCATTTTTTGTTGCTGTATGACGTGAGATAACTGTGAACACTCTCAACGGATTTGTTCTGTGGCGTTTTGCTTCGGTTCAGATAAGTAACACTCAGAGTCGGCATCAATTAAAGGTTTCGTTCTATCAACGATGTGATTCAAAGTATCAGTCTATGGCTGGGCATGTCTTACTCTGGCAGTAGTTATTCACTACTCCCCTCCCTTGTCAAATGTTTCTTTCCTACATTGATGCTGTACTGCATAATACTCCTAATACACGCTTGTTTTTTCTGTTCATACAATGGAACCGTCTTTCTCTGTTGTGTGATTTCCTTCTATTTGAAATAAGTATGGTTTTTGGTTAAATTATTTAACTCCCTTGCCAACTTTTTAGACATCAAATTTAGAAAGCAGTATTTTACTTGGATAGGGAGATTGTTTTGACTTGTGAAATTATGAACGTAAAATAGCTACTAGTGTTATTATTGTATGTGGCCTCCAATAGGTTAGCAGCATGCCTTCCTTGTTTTGTGTAATGCCTACTTAACATTATACTTTATCTTCAATATTCATTTATAGAGAAGCTTGGCTTTTGCTTCAACTTTTTAATGTTGATCCCGCTTGTGACGCAGAAAGATGATGTGGAGACTTCCTCAGTTGATTTAGAAGAAATGTGTCTCAAGTATTTGGAATTATGGTGAGATGAACCTGAGTATTGATTTGTTAAATACTTATTTTGACCAACATTTCCCAACTGTGAAATTTGTTCATGATAACTGTTTTTTTGGACCAGAAAATTAATTCAAAAGAGGAGATGCCATTTTGATATTCTTTAATAATAGGTATCATTCAAGCATATTTTTTAACTGTGTTCGTTTATTCTTTCAAAGTTTTTGCTCTTGGTGGTGGCTTTGAGAATAGAGCTATCAGATTAAATCTGTTTATATTTGGTGCTCTATGCCTATAAGCTTGTTTTTGGCTAATTATGTTATCAAGAAAACACTGGTTTTGCATGATTGGTCAGGGAATGCCTGACTTATAAACTCTTCTGCAAAGCCACTGAGGGACTGGGACTTCAAGTGATCTTGTTGTTAATCTGAAAATAGATAACTTTATTTGTGGTAAGATCTGGCTATGATCTTTAGCCTCGAGAATAAGCTAATATTCTTGTAAGTAAATATATCTTGTGCAGATGTATTGTAAGCTACTGAGTACCCAGAATGCAAAGTATGGCATCAATATAGTCCTACCAGGTGTCTATTTAATGATACAGTAACTGTTGGGGAGGAACCTTTTGTTTGATAGCTATTTCTTTATGACTCTTGTTTGATGATCTTAAGCGTATCAGTAATTAAGCCCACTTATGTTTATGTTCAGAGCCCACTAATTGTTTGTCTTTAGAGAAACCTCAAGTTAGCATTATTGATTTTACCCTATTGGACGATTCACTAGTACATTATACTGTTTCGTATATCATTGCCTTGTCTTCATCACTCTTGTATCCTAGTGACTGTTTCAGCTCCCAAGGAGCCAACTTAATTCTCGCTGGTGTTTGAGTACTGTAAAAGATAATTTGCCATAACCACTTTTGATGACACTATGCCCTGCAAATAGGGCAGCGTATTGATGCATTTGTGGGTCCACGTACAAATAACTCAGATTTACAAGTATGAAGAGGCAGCTTCATTCTTGCAATTGTTGCTGCACTAATTAGCTTATTTGAATCTGGACCATCGTCTTAATTTTTAGATACTATTTATTTCAAGTTGCATGTGTTAACTGGACTTTTTCTTTGCTCTCCGTTATTTCTTGACAGTAGTAAGGGTGATAAGACAAGGATCAATTGCCATAAGGAACAAGGTATGCTTCAACAATTTGGTCTCATGGCCAAATTCTCCTTTGCATGGTTATTTTACTCTTTCCTTCACTTTCCTTTGCAAATAGATCCTTATACTGGCATTTATACTACTCGCTAGTTGCTGGTAAGCAGTCAAAAAAGGTTGCGAATGAACATTTGGTTACTGGTATGGATAATGACGCTGAGAAAAAGAAAAAGAAAGTCAAGAGTGACAGTGATCCTGTTGCTCACGGGGAGAAAACGAATGGCACAAACCCTGAATCAGAAGCTCAATCTAAAGAGAAGGTAAAGAAAAATGAAATTCTAATTCTTATAGTGAACTGAATGACCAAATCAGTGTAAGGAAATTAAAGGAATTCGTTAACATGGAATTTTGTAAATTATTGCTCCAGGGTACTGACAAAAAGAACAAGGAAAAAAAGAAGAAAAGCAAGTTGGTGTCTGAATCTCTTGCTAACAGTGTGGAAGATGACCAAGTGCAATCAAAGTCCATGCCTGCAGAAGTGAAAGGTGCTGAGACAGAAAAGAGATCCAAGGACAAAAAAAAGTCAAAGAAAGACAAGCTGAGTTGTGATGGAGATGCTAAAGAGTTGCATATTGGGGATCCCACTGAAAATATTTCAATAATTGATAATCTTGAAGCATCAAATAATGATGTGGCGGACAAGAAGAAAGATTCTAAAAAAAGGAAAAGACTAACTTCTGAAGAAAAAGATGCACAACTTGCAGATAAAAAGGGAGATGAGGACCCGAAGCGCAGAAAGATAGATGATCTCTTAGAATCTAAGGTAGGAGATCAGTCAGCAAAAACAACTTCAAACTTGGGGAGTGATTCAAATCCTAATACAGGTACTATTGGTGCAAGCGGTCAAGTTGGTGGTGATCAGACACCGAAGACCTATGGTGAACAATATAAGAGGAAGACAAATGGGACTAATGAAAAGTTTTCTGAGAAGGGGTCTCAGAAGAAACAGGATTCAGTTGAGGTATGTTATAATCACACTTTTGGTATATACTAAGCTAATGGATATGCACAAAAGTCGATTGCCATGTCTTTGGGGGATACGTTTTTCATAAAGTTCCTGCCAAAGTGGTTGTTCTCTGTTATTCCGTTCTATTTATGTTTATATATTTTAAGCAAAAATCATTTTGTGTCCCACAAAATCGGTTAGACAAGATTTCTATTTACTTTGTTGGATTTATATTTCCATAATTTTGTTTAAAATTTACTTTGAATGTTTTGAAAAGTTTACCCAAGAATAGATGCATAAATGAACGCAATGACATGTTTAAATTTTCCTGGCGGTGTCTTGATGTCCAAAGGTTTTTTTCATCTGTGTTTTTTCTGGTCCAGGGACTGATTTAATTTCCTCTTAATGTGTATGTTTGATGTCAATTCTAATACTTATGATTTGAGCATATGGAACTCTTATTGCAGCCAAATTCAGGTAAACCATTTCAACGAGTGAACATTGAGAAGATAAAATTTACTGATGAGAGGCTTCAGGATAACTCTTATTGGGCAAAGGTGTGATAACTAGTAGTGCCCATGAACTTGAATTTACTCTGTCGAACTTCCAAACAAATAAGTAATGGTGTATTTTCTCTGCAGGACGGTGCTGAAACTGGTTATGGAGCAAAAGCTGAAGAAATTCTTAGCCAAGTTAGAGGAAGGTATGTTATCTAAATAGACAATGTTCATGCGCACTTTTTGTTATTATCCTTTTTTTTTTTTTCACTTTTAATAACCCTGTGACATGGCACTCATTTGTTTCCCACAGGGGCTTTCGTCATGAGAAGACCAAGAAGAAGCGTGGGAGTTACAGAGGAGGGCAGATAGATTTGCAGTCCCACTCAATTAAGTTCAACTATTCTGATGATGATGAATGACCACAGATTATATGGTTCTGTCCCTTTTTTGAAAGGGGATTTACATATATTTTTGTTCTTGGTTGAGTATACACTGATTATTATTTTAGAGCACTGTGCTAAGTATGGTGTTGCCATGAAAATTTTCCCATGCTTATTTTGTGCCCAAGCAAGATCAAGTCAGTTCAGACAAGTTTTACAAATCTTCAATTTCTGCTTTATGCATTTAATCTTCATTTTATATGATGGTTTTGATGTTATATTTTAACATCTTTACACTTTAGATACGTCCAATACATAGAAGATATATCCATCTTGTTCTGGTCCCTTCAGAACCGGAAAAGCCACGAAAGAGAGTAAGTAGGATCCACACGCCCAGTTGTTTGTAACAAGATGTTTGGAATAACGGTTGGAATTTTTAATCGTGTTTTTCAATCGTAATTTACTGTATATGAGGTAACTTTTACGGTTTATGAAGTAGCTTTTACTGTTTAATATGTGAATGAGTTTTATTTCGATTTATGTGAATCGAACTTATACATAAATATAAGCCCAACCGAATATCCTCTAAATGTGTTCTATTCGAATCATTAAAGTTAGTATTTTTATTTAATTAAAGGAAATATAAATTAAAAGAAAATATTATTGACAACAAATATTAAGAAGCCTGGGAATCATTGGATTTCTTGAGAAAGAAAGTGGGTCTCGTGGAAACTGAAGAAGCACGCAAAGGACACTCTTACGTGGGCAAACGGATAAGCAAAACAATTAACTATCATGATTATTTTTTGAATAGTGATTAAAATTTTTAAAAGTATTTTTTAATTATATTTATGGTATATGAGTTAATTTTTACGGTCTATAAGGTAAATATGTAGAAGAGTTTTGTCTCAATTTATATGAATCAAACTTATACATAAATATAAGCCAAACCAAATAAACTCTTATCTAAGCAAAAAGATGGGTCCTCATGCGGGATTTATAGCCCTTTTTTGTTTTTTTAATTTTTTTATATATTCTTATTTATTTAGATTAAATTATATGTTGCATTTTGAAGTATTTTTTATACTCATTATCTTAAATTAATTAATTTCTATTATATCTAGCATCTAAAAATATTTTTTCTGTATCATCTAATATAAATACTTAAATTAATTAATTTTCAATGTATTTAGCATGCTGGAATATTTTTTCAGTAGCATTCACAGACTAAAAAATATATTCTATGTTACCATATGCACTAAAAATTATTAATTTAAGATATTAAATATTACTAAAATAAATACTTCACGCTATTAAATACAACTTAATTTAAACTAATAAAAAAAATAAATGAAAAATTTTATGACTACAAATATTAAAAAGCCTAGGATTCATTGGATTTGGTGAGGAAGAAGCTGGGTCTTGTGGAAACGGAAGAAGCACGCAATGGACCATCTTTACGTGGGCAAACGGACAAGTAAAACAATTAATAATAAGGTTAAGCCATTAAAGTGTCCATTAATTTTCTCAACTGCATCTAATATTTTAAAATATTATGTGAGATATCTAATATTTTAAAATATTTTTTAGATATATTTAATATTTTAAAATATTTTTTACACAAAAAATATTTTAAGTTGTTGGATTCAAATAAAAAAAATACTCTATAGTTTAAGTTGTTAGGCGCAACTAAAAAAATATTTTATAATACTGGATGCACCATAAAATATTTTATGGTGTTGGATACATCTATAAAAATAATTTAGGAATTAAATGCATCTTAACCCTTAATAATATGCCAATGATTCATAATCTTGTGATATAAAAACTCTCTTGTAAGTGGAAGATTACGAGTTTTATCTCACTTATAAGAGTTAGGCTGTTAGGGTTTGCCTTATAAATTACAAATAACAAATCCCCTTGTCTCCATCCATGCATTTTAAATTACGATTTTTACCATAGAAGCTATACCATACCTCCCATATTCAGAGATAAGTATTTAAAAGAGGAAATATGAATGCATGAAAATCATTAAAAGAAAAAGGGAAATCGCATAAGAATCAAAAAAAATATTAAAAAAATCTTAGTATAGATTTCCCTATCTAAAAGCTTTATAGGGACAATAAATAAATAAATAAATAAAGTCCCACCTCGATTTTCCCAATTGACAAGTTATTCTTGTAAATCTAATTACTATGCTACTAGAGTCTAAAATGGCGGTTTCTTTAATTTCTTATGTAATACTCCATGGATGATTATTCAAAAATTAAATCTCATAATTTTAAATGAAACAGCATTTTAATCATGTTTAGAAGTTTTGAAATGTAAAATATATGTTAAAATATATATACTGAAATAAAACAATAAATATTAAAATTCTAAATTGTCTTGGTCAACTTTAAATTTTTCAAATAATTTTAAAACTCAAGGTTCTTCAATATTGAATATTTTTAACTAGCTATGATTTTACGCTACACTTTTTGAGTCTATATAGTTTATACCTTTTCATTGGCCAAAACAAATAATTTATGTCTTTCAAATTTCTTGTTTGTAAGGTTCAAAGAGCATTCATTTTATATATCAATATATCAAAAAAAAAATCTATGTCAAAACTTAACATAAAGTCACCAAAGTGTGTGTATATTTATTTATAAAATTTATAAGAATTCTAATGTTAAAAAAACGAAAAAAATTTATACCTAACTTTTCCAACATGTGAGAGACTTTTGATATTGCTTTACCATTGACGAGAAGAACTTCCGCAAGTGCCTGTAATTTTCCATGAAGCATTTATTCAATTAAACAGAAGAAGACTAACCTCTATTATTAATGGATCAGTGGTCTCATCATATTCTAAAATTATTATACAGAAATTTCAGTTGATGATCTAAATTAAAAGAACACTTATATATATGGGTGTATCCAAATGAAATGAATAAAATTTGAAGAACTCAAAAGGAAACCAAATAAAGAGAGCCAGCGATGCTGAGTTTGAATTTTAAAAAATTTAAATAATTGTGTGCATGGCCCATTGTTGTATTATTATTATTGTGAATTATTGGAAGCTTGTCTGGGTCCTTTTGTTTGAAACTTAAAGGGCAAGCAAACCAAACCAAAGCCTACTCAATACTCCCACGGATCTTTTTTATAAATGATTTTTTATTATTTAAAATAAATAAATAATTAAAATTAGTTAAAAATAATAAATATAAAAAAATGTCATATTTTTTTAAATATACCCCTATTTATGAATATAGTATAAGAGATAGGGTGAGTAAAAAATATAAGAGAGAATGAATAATAAATACTTGAATGATAAATATATCCCTATTTTTGTGATGAAATTTCATATTTTCATCACAATTCCTTCAAAAAAAATTGTAAAATTTATACAGAAATTTGAATTAAGACATTTAGTCTCTAATATTTCACATTTCGATTATCATGTGGTCAAGACATAATAGTTTATTTAAAATAATGATTAGAGTCTTCAAAAATAGTTTTTCAATCATAATTTACGATATATGAGGTAAGTATGTGAGATGAGTCTTGTCTCAATTTATATATATAAACACTTATAAATCACACAATCGCTGAATCAAATAAACTAATTTAAAAAGGATTTACACCTTCGCTCTCTTGTTCAGATCTTTTAGTATGATCTTCTTCCCAAACATTTATGTTATTATTCAATTTCGTCATTGTGTTTTTATTTGATGAAGGTAACCAAATCCCTTTAGATTTGAGTGTAAATGATTTTTATCTCTTATAATAAATACATTTTTTGACATTTAAATTAATTAATTAATTTATAAAATAAGGCTGTCTCAACCGACGGTTTGTTGGTGACTATTCATTTGATGGTAATAGAAAGAAGGACACTCATTTTAGTAATGTTCCTTCTTGTAGGTTAGTTTCCATTTTTCAGTACTACTGTTTTTATTCTTAATATAAAATTTTATTTATGGTGCAAAGTGCAATTCAAAGTATAAGCGATAAATTTTTCAACACAGCAATAATGCCACGTGATCTGACAAGTATACATCACACCACATGTGATGTTTCAGAGTCAATTAAATGGAAAAATAATACTACTCCTCCCCTAAGTATTTTTTATAAATAATTTTATCTTTTTTTTTGAGTTAATCCTTAATATAATTTTTTTTATATCTCAAAACTTAAATTATGTTTTTTATCTCTTATTTAATTAAATACATATTTTTATATTAATTATCTCATACTTATTACTAATTTTCTTTCATTCAATCATTTATTACTTATTCTCTCTTATATTTTTAATTCATTCTCTCTCTTATGTTCTGTTTATAAATAGGGACATTTAAAAAAAAATTTTTGACATATTTATTTTTTTTAATTAATTTTATTTTCAGTTTATTTTACACAATAAAAAAAATTACTTATAAAAAATACCCGAAAGCATATAAAGGGCTAGGAAAACAAATATTAAATCCTCTATATATTATTAAATTAGACTTAATTTTTGTAGGGAGAATTCTAAAAAAATACCATTTAAACTTCAAAATCTCAAATAAGTGATTTAACAACAAAATGATTTGTTAATTGCATTACCATTCTTGTTAATCCCATTAACGAATTTGTTAACGAGATTTTGAAGTTTAAATGATATTTTTTTGGCATTCTCCCATTTTATTATCACGCCAAACTGGCAGAAAAGGATTCATATTGTCCAAAAATGCTTAGTTTTAGAAATTTCAGAAAAATACCTTAAAAAATAGGAAAAAACAAATCAGTGTTGCGAAATTATGAAATTTTATATTATTTCGGTGTCAGTATGGTGGGGGAATTTGATATTTTAAAATTTCGGTTAAAAGATGCTCCTGCCTTTCAGCTCTCCCTCTATCTGCGCTCAGAATAACAACATCGAGCTCTTTATTAACAATATCGTATTTTACATTAATAACATCAATGATAAATTTGAAATTCACAAGTTTAAGGAACTAATAATAACACCAGTATCTATATTAAATTATTAATAACACCATATTTTAGATTAACAACTTGATTTTCTTGTTTCACAAATTCATATATAAAAAACCAACACATTCCTAAAGATAAGTTTGAAATTGAGATACGAAAGTTGTGAATTAAGAAAATCGAATTGTTAATATAAAATATGATGTTGTTAATAAAGAGATAGATATTGTTATTGACTCTGAAACTTGTTAATTTAAAACTTATCAATGTCATGTGTTAGTTTTTGAGATACAAAGTTGTGAAACAAGAAAGTAAAGTTGTTAATATAAAATATATTGTTGTTAATATAGAGACAGATGTTATTATTAGCCTCTGAAACTTGTGAACATGTGTTAATTTTTGAAATACAAAGTTGTGAAACAATAAAGTGAAGTTGTTAATGTAAAATATGTTGTTGTTAATATAGAGACGAATATTGTTATTGGCCTCTGAAACTTGTGAATATGTGTTGGTTTTTGAGATACGAAGTTGTGAAACAAGAAAGTGAAGTTGTAAATATAAAATATGTTGTTGTTAATATAGAGACGAGTGTTGTTATTGGACTCTGAAACTTATGAACATGTGTTGGATTTTGATATATGAAGTTGTGAATGAAGAAAGTTGAGTTGTTAATAAAGATGTTGATGTTGTTATTCCGAGTTGAGAGATATAAAGAGTTAAAGGGCATGAGCGTTTTTTCTCCGAAATTTTAAAATCACATATTCCTCCACCGTACTAACACCAAACTAATATAAGATTTCACAATTTCATAGCACTAATTTATTCTCTCTTATTTCTAAGGTATTTTCTGGAATTTTCCTTTGACAGCGCTGTTTATTCTAGAATTCCATTTGCTGCAGGCCCCATTAAATTTGTACCTACTGTCCCTCTTTTTTCTTTTCCGTCACCTTCCCTTCTCTTATTTTTCTAAAACCTTACCTCAACAACTTGAATGGTTGAAATTTAAATTTTTATAAAATAATTATTAAAATATTAATTTTAAAAAGAAAAATTAGTAAGTAAATTAAAATTAATAAATTTTGATATAAATAATCTAATTATAGAATAAAAAAATAAATAGATATTTTGTATAAAAACAAATCTAAACCATTCAATTTCTAATCTTATGGCTGAAAAAAGAAAGAAGGGGAAAAAGAAGGGAAGAGGAAATGAGAGGTTACGACAAAATATGTATAGAAAGTTGATGAATATTGTGAAGGAGAAAAGTGACGTTCATCTCAGCACTCTGGAACTGGAAAAGAAATGAAAGAAAAAGCCCGAGATTGAGTTGTTGCATGAAATTGCAGGTTAGGGAGTTCAATCAGCTAAAAAAAATGGAGAAAATATTTAAATAAAAAATAGAAAAATTGAAGCTTACCGTAATTGATTGACAAAGACTCACAACATACATTGGACATCAATGATGACAAAGGCAAAATGAATTTCCTCGAAGTTTCGTGAGATGGTGACAAAAGCTATTTCTTATAGACTCAGCCTGTACTCTCACTGAATGAGTCTCTTAAATTATTTATTTCTGGCTCTGCATTGAACAATGCTATATCTGCGATACGCATAAATAATGTCTTAGTCCAAGCCTTTTTTGCAGAAATAAAAGGCATAAAATTAGCATAAACCAGTTGATTATTATCTTGAGATGGATCTTTCACACTACTGGGGCTTGAAATCCATATATATTGCTGCTGCTTTCTGGTGGTTATCTTCAGCACAAGCTTGCTCATATCTCATCTTTTTGCCACTTTCATACCCCAACAAGGTAAAGTATCAATGAATCTTCTCTTTATTATGTGTCTTCATGCTTAATAAATCATACTTAGGTTAAAGCTCTTAATGGGGATAGAAAATGGCTAAGATCAACACAATATAAACTAATTTGAATCTATAGAAATGCTTGGTTCAATTTACCAGATTTGCCGAAAACTTAACTAACATATGAGAAGTATATATACTCTTGAAAAAAATAATTTTACATAAAAGTGCTCATAAATAATTTAGTTGTTACTTCTTCATTTAAATGACCGCCTCGGTTTTATGTATAGTCGAGCAAGTATTCCCATTTTCCCTAAAGACTGAAAGTAGCTTAATCACAGAATTACACTGTCATAGAAAATGGACTTGTAAATTATTTTCTTTGGTCTCTTCTTATAATAATTATTACTTCTTCTATTTCTAGACATAAGATATAGTTGAATTTTTTTTGGGAATATTAAGAAATTTAATTAAATTACTTTAAAATATTTATATTTATCGTTTTTCTTCCAAACTATTTTACTTAACCTATTAACTGATATATAATCTAATACTATATAACATATGATATGATTAAATAATTTATTTAGCTTATTTGATTTTTATAAAAAAAAATTGACTCTGCCTTATATTTAAGATTGAGGGAGTATATCAAATATCCTTAGTCTTTACTATTAAAAAAAAAACAACACGAAGAAACATTAGATAGGTTGATTATTATATCAATGACTGTTGTTGCGCTTTATCAACTACCTATTTTTCAAATTAATTATTAATTAATAGATTCTGTTTAATATTTTCTGTGAATCCTAATTTACTCATTTCACTTAAGCCTCCAATAACCATCTTTATACATGTGCGCTCAAACAATTTTCTTTATATTTTCTTCAACGAACGATGCACCAACTCTTTTTGGTTTATATTCAACAAACGATGCACCAACTTTTATCTTTTCTTATGGAACTATACATCCATGTCAGCATTCCCATTTTTTATTACTTTAACTTTATGCATTTGTTGTCTACTACTATATACCTTAGAGGTTATATAACAATATGATAAAACTTTTTTATTAGGTATTTTTTAACTACAAATAACTCCAAAAGTATTTCTCTACTTGAACTGCCCATCTTATATTCTATTCTATGTATAATATTTCCATCAATTTCACCATCTTTTTATCTAATTAATTCTAAATATCTAAATTTTGTTACTTGTACAATAATTTGGTCTTTCATTTTAATCTTCATATTACTTTTTTTAACTTGTCTTTTATTAAAATTGTAGTGTATATATTTTATCTTATTTTTACTCTGGCTAAAACCTTTAAGCTTTAAGTTTTTCTCATAATAACTCAAGTTTAGAGTTAATATCTTCTCTCGACCTAGCTATATAAAAATTATATTATCAGTAAAAGGCATGCACTTGGGAATTTCTTCTTATATAAGCTTAGTTATAACATGTAAAGCCAAATTAAATGAATAAGAGTTCAAAGATCATCCCTCATATAAGTCAATATTTATAGAAAGACCTTTGTCTCACTTTGTAAAAAATACCTTCGTCTCACTGTTAGACGCCCTTACACTACTTATTATTTCCTCATACATATATTGTAGGACTTTTATCACATATGCAATGCGTACACCTTTTTTTTTTTTTTTTCCAAAATACAAAATACTTCTCACATAGCATATAATTGTAAGTTTTTTCCAAGTCAACTAAAATCTTATGCAAGTCTTTTTTTTGTTTCGGACTTTTTCATTAATCCCATTAAAAAATAAATCGCGTCTGTTGTAAACTTTCTTAACATAGATCTAAATTGATTTTAGAAATTTAAGTATTTAACCTCAACTTGTGTTCAATAACTTTTTTCACAATTATATTGTATGGCTCATAAGTTTTATATTATGTAGCTTGCATAATTCTGAATATATCTTTTTTTTCATGTAAATAGGAACCAACATGTCCCCCCCTTCCCCAATTTATTAGACATTTGTTAGAATGTAAAATCACATTAAATAGCTTATTTAACAACCCCAAACCCTCTCCACTTAAACATTTTCATACTGGACTTTGTCAAGTCTAATAACTTTACTATTTTTCACTTTCTTAAAGAGCTACATTGACCGCCCTAAAGTGGATCTTGGGATAAAATGCCAAATTTCTTTCACTTTCTCAAGTTATAAAAAATCTTCCAATTTACAAGTTGAACCCCCTCCTCCATTCCTGCATTATGAATAGTTTGTAAAAGTAGGTCTCCCATGTATACTTAATGTCTCAGTGAGTAACCAAAATTTTGCTTCTTTTCCCCATCTCTTATACATCTTATTTAATCAAGTCTCTCAATTTTTTCTTCCAATTCTTTGCAATCTTGTAGGTTTTTCATTTTTCAATATCTATCCCCAACTCTTTTCAAAACTCCTTATATGCTTTAGAATGTGTACTTCACTCACAATTTTCTCTGTATCCTTTTTAACTAAGTGATACATTTCCCAATTCTCAACATTGTCACACAAGTTTGTGGTTTTAAAACAATGTGTTTTGTATTTGACTTTCTCTTCTACATTCTTATTTCACCATCAAGGCTTCTTATTACTTTGTCCAAAAATTTTTTATTCTCCCAAAATTATTTTAACAGCCTTTTGATCTCTTAACATTTTCCTTCCAAATGATGTTGGCACTTTCTCGTGACTCCCAAATTCGTTCAAAAATATTTTTCTTAAAAATCTCACTCTTCTCAGTCTTTAATTACTACTACGTAACTTTTGTGTTTAAACCTTGCCGGTTTTCACTCTTAATAGCACATGCATCAAGGCCCAAGAGCTGTGTTGTGTTGTCCTGCTACCCCAAAAATATACTTATAAAATTTAGTGAACATATTATGCTCGATTTGGTTTGAAGAAGTTTTCTGAGTGAAAAGAATTTCATTTCACAAAAAAGAATTACAAAATTAGCATATGCAAGTTTCTAGGTAGTCTAATAAGACTCTTCCCAAGCATTAACCATTTAGATGTCAAAAAAATAAGAAAACATTTAATTAGCTTCATTATTGGATTTGAAGGATCGAAAATTGTAGGAAATCATTTAAGAGATAGTTCAAACATGCATAAAGAAGGTTGTTAGAGGTATTAGTAAGTATGGAGTTCTTCCAAAAAGGGGTGGAAAAAAACTTAAAAAAATATTTAATGAAGTTATTGAACGATGTTTTTGGAGTTTAATAATTTATTCAAAAATTTAGTTGTTAACTCCTTCAGTTTTTATGGAACTAATTGGTTGTATTCAAGGCCCAGAATTGTGTAGGTCAAAAGAATATGAGGTGATTCTTTTGTTTACAGACTGTGTAGAAGCTATTAACTATATTTTGAGAAAGTGTGATATAAACTATCATTTTAAAGACACTGTGAATGATATTAGATCTTTAGTTCATGATGACTGGTAAGTTGTACTTAAACATAGTTATAGGGAGATTATAACTATTGCCAACCAATTGGCTAAATACTCTCATAGGATAGATGATCATTTCTATTTCTTTGATTAACCTCATAAAAGGCGAGTGTTAATAAAGGTTAGGAATATTTTTTAAAGGATATGTTGTAATGTCTCTTTTTGAGATAATGAATCCAGATTTAATTCAAAAAAAAAAAAGTTGTTAATGGAAGATAATGACATTATCCGATTTATATAACTAATCCCGCCTATAGGATACAACTCGCCTAATGGGATACAACTCGTTGGTTGGATTGAATTTGGAGGTTGGAGGAATATCCTCTATATCTTTAGGCACACGAGGCAGGAGGAGGTTATGCAAATATTTTAGTTTTTTATAAGTATTTATGGGCTTATGTATATAAATTAAGATAATTCTCACCACATAACTTATCTTACACATAAATCGAGATAATATTCACCACATAACTTACCTCATATTCTATAAATTATGATTGAAAAACACTTATAGAAGCTATTCAAACATAACAATCATGATTCCATTCTCCGGAAGATAACACAAAATGTAAGACTGGCTTGTGCATAGATTAGTTTCTGAAGGAAGAGAAAAGGCCAGACTTTTCAATGGACCTAGGGAACCGACCCAATCATCACTCTAGAATTTAAATTGAGATCCATCACCAACCCAATTATTGCTCTAGAACTTTATACATCTGTGTGTGTATATAAGGCTTGAGATCCATACCCAACTCCGTCTGATTTTTTTATAAATAATTTTTTCTTTTTTAGGTTTACCTTTTTTATAAAGAACTTTATCTTTATGTCTCAAAATTTAAACTGTTTTTTCTCTTTTTATTCTTATTAAATACATATTTTTATATTAATTATCTCCACTCATCACTAATTCTCTTTCATTTATTTATTTATTACACATTTTTTCTTATATTTTATACTCATACTCTCTCATATTTGTTACTCATTATCTCTTCTATGTTTGTTTTATAAATAGGGGCATATTTAAAAAAATATATGATATTTTTGACATATTTATTATTATTTTTTTAATCTTAACCGTCGGTTCGATTTACACAATAAAAATAAAAATTGCTTATAAAAAATATCAAAAGGAGTATTTAACTTTGGCACAATTTCCTGTTCCGACTGTCAACACCTAGCTCTTGCCATTTGTATTTTTCCCTCAAAACCTTAAATCAAAAGATATTAGGATTTGAAATGATGATAAAAAAAGCATGATATATTCCATCAACTCCCAGGGATTTAAAGGGTTTCATGTCGAACAGAGTAGAGCGCACTTCCTCTTTCGTAATCCCACCACTATGGAGAGTAGAAAATCCATCAAGAAACGTAGAAAACTTGCCCGTTGTATGTACTACTACTCTTTTGACTTTTAATGTTAGATCTAATTAACTAATTTAAATAGATAATGAATGTTAATTAAGTAAGTTAACATGATATATATATATATATATATATATATATATATATATATATATATATATATATATATATATTTAAAATGTACTAATCATCTTTCTTAATTCATTCCCTTATTGTTCTATTTAATTATTGTCGAGAAAATATTGATAGAGTTAATTTAAAAAAATGATAGTTATATAAAATAGATTTTTCATTTAGGACTAACACCAATTTACCAGTTAGATCTTATATTAAAGACCAAAGGATTATATTAATCCTCAGGGATCTCGATAATAGGAGTATATGTTATGAAAAAGTTAAAGGATGGTGAATCCATGTTTCATAAAACATCTTCATCAGTTTGTCAATTTCGTTTTCATCTTTTAACATAAGAGATCATTTTGTTTGGCCTAATGTTACTAAAGACAAGGCTTATATTCCAAAGTTGCGCCTTATAGTATTGAAGATTTGAATATTTGTGTGTAAGGATTTATTGTTTGACCGGACAGTAGCTTCTTATAGGTAAGAATTCTAAAAAAATATTATTTAAATTTTAAAATTATAAATAGGTGATTTAACAATAAAATGATTTGTTAATTGTATTATCATTCTTGTTAATCCCATTACCGAACTTGTTAACGGGATTTTAAAGTTTAAATAGTATTTTTTTGACATTCTCCCTTCTTTTAGGTCGCCCCAAAAATAGAAATTTAAAAAGATTGCATAGCTAATAGGGGCTGATCTAGCAAAGGCCAGTGTTTCATAATATGATAAACAAAGTTTAAATCCCACTAAAATAAGTGTTTATATTTAATATACGGAATAAATTAAAAGAGACATTACGGGTACAATTACGCCTCATAGCGATAAGGTTGGACTTGTAAATTAGAGAAACATTGCAAGTTTGCAAGAGCTTTATTGTCTAGTCTACAAGAAGAGTCTCTAATTTTTTCAAATATTTTCTCTCATCTCTTTCCGTCATCTTGATTGCATAGTATGACATATAGAAGATAAAATTTAGAAAGGAAATATTTTCACGCTGTCTAAATTTTATAAAGCAACTTATATTTTAAATATTCAAAATCTTTCAAGATGCGTCTTTTACATGAATACAGAATAACTTTAGTGGGTTTTTTTTTTGGGGGGGGGGGGGGTATGCCTTTATTAGATAATGCGAATTGAGAAAAAGAAATTTATTAAATTTTTATCCGGATAAAAGCAACTCTTGCTGCCTTGAGACTAGGGTACACCAAGGGCACAACATGGACCATATGTCTAAAGCCCTCGCTACATATACAACCTTATCTAGATTTGATTACTCCCTAGGAAATAAAAAGCATGTTTCAATTAGTAATAAAAATTATTTTTTAATATGATTTATAATATATGAGATAAATATATGATATGAATTTTATTTCGACATATATAAATATGCTTCTATAACTCTAACTTAAATAGACCCTAACTCTATAAATAATGTTCATTTGATTTCCTGCTTCATGGCTTTCATTTATACTCTTGTACACAAATTTTTTCTCTTGCGTGTTATGCCTACTATTCTTTCTAGCTCTTGCTTTTACTTTGGCCTTAAAAAATACTTACACAGATACTTAAAAAATTCCATTGACAAAATTCTCATGTCAATAGTAGATTTTGAATTTACCACCTTATGGGTATTAAGCTAACTTTTTTCTAAATGAAATTGAGTTTCATAGGCTTATTAGAATTAGGGGTTGTCTTCAAATTTGAGGAGTGCTCACAAAAATGCTTAAAAAAACCCATCACTTGGGGATGTTTCAAATAGAATTGCTCAACAGTAAGAAACTATGGTTGGTTATAAAAAAATGCACATTAATAATGTGCTCATGTTGGTAATAGGATTTGAATATATGAGATTGTGGATATTCTACCAAATCATTTTTAATTGGATCAACTTTTGTTAGTCATATTATATATTTATTTAACTTTTTTCAAATTTTTATAACGTTTTATTTTTAAAAAATGATCATCTAACTTTATTTATTGAAAAATCAATATGCCAATCAAAGCTAACAGAAGCCTTAAAATAGAAGAATTGCCCTGGAAAAGAAACGCGATATTTTCCTCTTCTCGATAATTTCGATATATGATCGAACAACTTAATGGACTCAAGTTTCGTACTAAAATGAAAGTCACCACTGGAATGCAGATCCTAATATTGAACTAATGAACGAAATTCCCCCTGGCATTTGTTATAAGGACCCCCAATTAACAGCCTTAGAAAACTAATTAATAAAATAAATTAAAATTAATTTATCTTTCAAAATTTTAAAATTATCATCAATGAAGTTCATTAATTTGAAGAGGTTGTTTTTTTTTTTATTTGATGAAGGTTTTCCCGTTTTGAGGTTTGGAGCATGAAGAGTTTTTGCCTGTCTCAACAAGTATGCTTTTCGAGATTCGAACTTATATTCTCCTTTTTATAAGAATGATGCTGCTTACTACCTCAACCAACAGGTAAAAAAATTGTTTTATTACTTGAAAGATTATTTAATTAGTTAAAAAATTTTAAAGCATTGGCAAACAAAATAAAAAATATTAAACAAATGACATTTAAAATCAAATTACTTATATTTTAGACCATAGATATAATATTAGCATGAGAAACCAT
The DNA here is from genome assembly GCA_037074505.1 of Albizia julibrissin. NCBI lineage: Eukaryota > Viridiplantae > Streptophyta > Magnoliopsida > Fabales > Fabaceae > Albizia > Albizia julibrissin. Next base: position 11,011,934 of record CM073482.1, read on the forward strand.
AGGGGACGTTATTTTTCATCCATACATCATCCTTGGTAACATTTTTGAATTAAAATGAGAACAAATTAATAATTAGCTTATTGCGCGACGCAGTCATAATCTTGACATTTGTCGGCTCATAAAAATTGGGCTAATGTCACTTTTTTCTCTGAATGCTCTTTCTTTTCACGAAAGGACCCATCGGGATCAAATTCAATGAATGACACTAAATAATGTCGTCATTTAAGGCTTTAAGCTAAAAGGATGTAATAAAATAGGTATTTTAATTTAAATAGGTTGGAAAGAGTGAACTAAGGGGGTTAAGTGTGTGTTTTGATTAGTTTTTAGATAATATTTTTATGATTTATGAGATAAGTATATGAGAGGAGTTTTATCTTAATTTGTGAAAAAGGGTTCCTGAAACCACTATTTAACTGTTATGCAAACTCTGAGAGTTTGAACTGTGTTTCAACAAGCCAAAATAAAATTTACCTTCGGAATATTACTTAAGTGAGTATTTGCATGAAAACCACCATTTACATAAAGCATTAAAAATATAACTATGCTCTAACTAACTTTATCACATTATGCCCTATAAATGTTAACTGAGTGAGTTTTACTTTTTTTGATCTTAAGGAGCTAATTAATTATTCAGATCAGCTCCCTCTACCAGTATTCACACAAATGCAACTCCAACACATTTAACATGCTAGTGCCTCCAATGTCTATCTAAGGTTTTTGTTGCAGCTCTCTATTTTTTTATCATCCATAGAAAACCCTAGCTTTCACTCTTTATAACTAGTTAATGTTTTATATTATATGATGAATATTGGATTTTTAAAATTAATCTTAATTAATTTTGAAATCCATATCATATCAATTAACACTTAATTGTTTTTTATAAGAAAATTAAATAAATGTGGCTTAATTAAATCTGTCCAACAATTTTAATTTAACCTATTTATTTAATCTGAATAATGAGCCAATAGAATTAGATTTACTTTATCTTTATAAATTAAATCCGAGATATTATCATATAATATCATATACACACAATATAATAATATTATCATATAATACTATTAGGATTGGTAGGCACATAGCGGAAGAATTAAAATTTAAAATTGTAAAAGTTTACCAATCCCAATTGCAGATTTATCAATAGCATTTAAATCGAGTAATTAGGATCGTACCTCTACATTTTTGCCTTTTTCCGATCTCAAGGAGCTCATGCCTCAGATTAAATTCCTCTATTAATATCCACACAAATAGGATTCAACACGGTCAACGTGCTAATGTCTCCAATATCTCTCTGCGGTTTTTGCTGCAGCTCTCTATTTTTTTATCATCCGTAGAAAATCTTATTTCTCATTTTTATAACTAGTTAGGGTTATCTATTTTATGATGGTTATTTGATTTTCAAATTAAACTTAATTAATTTCAAAATTCATATCATATCAATTAACACTTAATTTTTTTTATAAGCAAATTAAATAAATATGGTTTAATTAAATCTGTCTAACAGTTTTAATTTAACCTATTTATTTAATCTGAATAAAGAGCCAATGGAATTATATTTAATTTATATTTATAAATTAAATCTGAGATATTATATCTTTATCATATTAGTTATTAAATTTAATTTATCAGATAAAACTAAATTTAAAACTAACACAATATAATAATATTATCACACACACACACACACACACACAATATGTGTGTGTGTACATATTTCAAAAATACATATATGTATATATAATATTATTAATTTTTTTTCGAATATATATATAAAATTCGTTCACCATAGATTAACCATTACATTCATTAAATCTGAATATATTTTAGATTCAATGAATCTGAACATTTTAGCTCGTGTTGGGCTATTTTTGTGTGCGATCCTGTAGGCCTATATAAAGTTGGCAGTGTGCCAATGGCTATATTAACCCACAAGTCGTAAGCGGTTTCTAGTAAGATATTACTACTACCTAATTCATATGAAGATCGATAAACCGATGCAACTTGTCATACAATTATATCACGTCTCTTTTATCACACGATATTTCGGTCAAGGATGAGGCATGAAGAATGTCATCCTCCTATTCTTGACCATTACTTTCTCGATCCCTGAGTAGTCTGATTATAGAAATGGAAACTCCTTTCTATTGTAGTATGACCATACATTTCTCAAACTCACTCATTGAAGGGCCCGATAATATCTCTCTACTAATGTGAGGGATAAATTCTATCTTGACCATTCATATTCCTCTATATGAAAATCACTAAGCTCGATTGTAGCCTTTATCATTACACAGTCAAAGGTGACATTTTATTAGGCCAAAGTTTAGTGACTCTCATGTATGAATTCATAATGATTTCAAGTCAAATGGCATAGTGACGTAGTTATACATAAGATAAGCTTATAACTGATCCATGCAGCTTTCTCATAGCGGGTCGGTCAAACACCTTGTACTTCTACAAGTGTCTAAGACTTTGATTCATGTCTCTATACCTTATTAAAGTTATACTGGTCTTATTTCATCTTTACTTTCGTATAGATGACCGACCAGGGACATTTAGAACAATCATTATGATTTATCTAAGAATAAAGTTATCACAATGAACATGTGAATAATATGATAATTAAATAAAAAAATTCATTAAACATCAATATCCAAAGTATAATAATTGACCCCTAAAATATAATTGCCCACTATATGAATTGTGTTTGAACAAGCAAAAACGAAGCTCACCCTCGGAATATTACTTGTGATTCTTAAACTTTTTTTTTTTGGTTCCATTTTCTTATTACCTTGAAGTACGAGCTAGTATGATCATATGAGTTCTACATTTGATTTGAATTGACATATGGGAGGTTAGTAGGTAGATATAAAAGCCTTGGCAAACAAAAAGAAAAAAAAATACATTAAGATTCTAAATAAAAAGAGAAATTAAAAAATAATTTTTTAAAATAGTAAAATAAAAGAAATACTTTTAAAGAATTATCAATAACACCCTTCAAGTTGTCAATGACCAGCATTTATAGTTATCAATGAGATCATTTTTTCATTTTATGATTTTAAAAAATTATTTTTTATTTCTCTTCTTGTTTACGGCTTTAATATATATATATTTTTTAAAAAAAGTAGATATAAAAGCAGTTTCAACAAACACACACGTTTTGTGTGTGTTTGTGATGAGCCAGTATATAAAATTTCCATGAGGTGGAGTCTAGAAAATGTAAGATGTATCAATAAATTTATTTTAAATTAAAAAATTCTCGCCCCTTAATTTCAATTTCACGATTGTCATCATGGAATTGCATTATTCTACAAGTTTTTAAAATGGATAGAGGAAGCATATTCAATAAATAATTAATCAATCATTGGTCATCAATCATATATATCTATAAAGTTGTGTACATATATATTTTTTCTGTTTCCCAACCTATAAAGAAGTTGTATATAAAGTGTATCATTCATAGGCATTTAATTAATAGTGTTATTCATTTCAAAATGTATAATAGTATATAGGGCTCACTTTAGACTACATGATTGTGTGATTACAGAGATCCAATTTTTGTTGCAAAAGAAAAAAAAAGATCCAATTTTCTATTTTATAATATTTTGTTTTGAAAGCAACAATTTAAAAACCGTACATCATTACCGGACTATTGTAGACCCAGGGGGGACTTTTTTATTTTTAATATGAATTCCACTTTTTTATTTAAAAAACCACCATAGGATTGTGGAGGCAGAGAAGTAGGAGATAAATAGAGCCTGGAAATAGATTGGCTTATGCCATGTGAACTTTTTCAATCAAGACAAAGGTAGGAAAATATCATTTAAAATTTTAAAATTTTAAATAAGTGATTTCTTATTAAAATGAATTATTAATTTCTACATCTAGTTAATATCTATGTTTTCATAGGCAACAAAACGATTTAAAATTTTAAAATTAAGGTGGTATTTTCTTTTTCTTTTTTCCCTTTTCTATGTGAGTTTTTTCTTGATAAAATTTTCAATGAGTTTTGTATATGTATATACAAGTTTTTTTCTTTAAACGGAGTACTATTCAATTCTACAAGGTCCAACTCTTAGGGTGTGCTTGGTTGAAGGTTTTCTTAGGTTATGTGAGCTTAGGAGAAGATTGAAAATTAAAAAACCTTGTTTGATTGGGAGTAAGGTAGGTGAAAATTTTTCGTCTTGTAATGCTCCCTCTCCTCCTTTCTCAAACCTCTAAATTTAGGGTTTTTCCTAGGTGAGAGGAAATTTATGATTAATTTTGATCAAATTGGCCATGATAATTTTTTACTATTCCACATCTACCTTATAATATAAAAACCTTTTTTCTTTAAAAAGGTATTCATTCTATTCTTCTTGTCTTTTTGGCCTTCTCTTAATCATGCTCTTCTGATCTCATTATTATTTCAAAAAATTGTTTCAGTTCTTTCCACTTTTTTTTTTGGTTGGTGAACTTCTGTTCTTTCCACTTTAGTTATAAGAAATAATTGCATATCATTAACGCATGTAGTAATTTAAAAATATATGATGTTATGTAGAAATGTAGGGAATGTTATATAAGAAATTAAGAAATAGTCATTTCATTAAAAAAAATTGTAAAAGAAGAAGGAAAATATATAGATAAAAAGAAGGGTATATTTATCAATTTATAATTAACTCCCTTCACTTATCTTTCTGAATCAAATAAAAAACCAAACCTTACATTCCTTTATCTTGAACCAAAAAAAGCTTATACCTCCCCTAATTTAATTTTAATAAACATCACCTAATCTAGCTTCCATTGAATCAAACACACCCTTAGCATATGGAAATATGACCCATGAGCCTGTCATCTTTTTTTTTTTAAAAATAAAATATAAAATTAAACATGACACATGAATAAAGATGTCAAACACACCCTTAGCATATGGAGAGGTGACCCATGAGCCAGTCACCTTTTTTTTGAAAATAAAATAAAATAAAATATAAAATTAAACATGACATATGAATAAAGATGTCAAATAAAATTGCAACAAATTAAAGTGGCACAGTTAACAACACACCAATACCAAATATATATCATGTCAAATTATTGACATATTAGCAATTGTGATTGGGACTAGAATGGATTTAGGTTTAGCTCTCTTTTTTATCAATTTTTTTTAATTTTCTTAAAAATTGGCCGACTCGTATTAATCACAAGTTTATAGGTCTCAACCTGTAAAACTTGTTTTCCTATTCCTCATTTCCTCTCTAAAATACATTTCTCTGCCAAACACTCATCTCAATAGAAAGATCTCTATAATAAGAATAATTATTTGGCAAAACCACACTTCAAAAATCAATTGCTATAGTTGGAGAGAGTTATAAGGCTCCTCTCTTAATGTAACCTTCCCGATATGGGACTTTGTGATAATATACCAATTCTTTTAGCTTTGGGTGGGAATAAGGAGAAACTTCGCGGAAATTTCAGTGGAATATCTTCTGCCCTACACATTCCAAATTCAAGATGCTTTCATAACCTTTGATGTGAATGCCTTTCCTAAAGAGATTCCATTACTCTCCCATACCTGATAAAAGCAGCTTGTTCCATCTCAGCTCCCTCTCCCATTTATCTTAAGAAGAAACTTAATTAAACGTCATGAAGACGAGTTGAGATATATAGCTGATAGACCTAAAAATGTGCCTGAACAAGAATCTCTACCTTTCTTGACTCTTGTGGAACCAGAAAGCTTATTATAGTAGCATATAATAATTGAATAGAGATCAAAGGAAGTTTCATGGAAGTGCGAGACTTAAATAATGTACACACTCTCACACAGAAAAGAAGTATATTGTTTATAAACCTTGCGTTCTCCGAAAGCACCGCATCTTTGCTTTTTCAACCACATCTGGTTTCTGTGATATATATACTTGATATATCTCGATGCATATATATTATATTCAGCTTCCTTTCACATGTTTATGACCAAGCAACATAATTATTACCATGAAGGTTCGTATACTCGATTCAAACTCTTGAGTGACTTGGTACTTTTTCTCACAGTTGATCTTGAATCATTTTGCTTTAATTTTACGCTTTTTTCTTTATTTCTTTTCCTTGCCCTGCTATGTTGATTTTCTACTGGGGAATGGAATAAGCCAACGAGAAAAAGGAATTAACATGGCCAATAAAGCAATGATTATTTGTGATAGATATCTAATCTTTGATTTAATGTTGTTTCACTTTAATTATCTTTTGATAATGATGAGTGCGCCTTTGGTGTTAGTGGTCTAAAAAAGCTAGCATTCGAAACTTAACTTAGTTATTGTTTGAACTATAAGCTTGGTATCTCTCCTACTTCTTCGTCTCGATCTGATCAAACTAGTGATCATCTTCAGGATGAGAGAACAAATATTTCATCAGAGTTGGAGGGTTAGATTCTCTTGCAGTATATATCTTTGATTTGCTTACTAATTATATTAATCATCAACGTCTGAGATTGTTTGTTCATTGGCGTGCTTCATCACAGTACTGCACAATATATGCTTTTGTTCAAAGATGAAATTAGGAGATTTTTGCTTCTCATATTTGCTATGCTCAATCCTTGTTGGGTGTGGTGTTGCAGATGCCTATGTTCTAATCGACATTGATTGTTGCATATACAAGTGGATAAACATATAGCTCAGCAAACAACCTGTGAATTTTCTGGAAAGGTAAATATATATACTCTCCGATTAATTAGTACTACTTCTTATCCTTAATATAAGATTTAGTTACTAGATCTTATATTGAGGATGGGTTAATATTAGTTAACAGTAATGCAAGGTTTTACTTTCTAATATACTATCTCTTTTCCTTAATATAGTATATATTTATCTAATTTAATTAGATTAAGTAAATTAGTTAATATGATATATATTTTCTAGAACACTTTAGTCATCTTTTCTAATTCCCTAATTTCATTACCTCTTTGACTATTGTTATAAGGGAGCATTATATTAATAGGAGTAAATTAGAAAAATATGATAAATATGAAAAATATATCTTATATTTAGTATCAAAATCAATTTCTTAAATATATCCTTTATTAAGAAGAAGAAGAAGGAGTATTAATCTATGTAGCTAGAGATATCCCTGTGAAGAGAGAGTTATAAAAATCCAAGAACGTAATGGACTGAATCAATGTACATATACCCTAAAAAAATAAGTCGTTAGGATAAAATTGGTTCAAAACTTCAAATTATATTTGGCATTTTTTTCTTAACATTAGCCTGATCTCTATGCCGCGGGTTTGGATTTTCTCCTAGAGTAACAAGCTGTTCAGGTTTTGTCTTGATCAGTCGTTATACATAGTCAGTCCTCTTTAGATCAAAGTAAAACACATTATAGCAAAACACGAGTTTGTGAATTAAGCTTGCTTTTTGTACATTATCTCAACGTGTCAAAAGTAGTCAAAATAAACCATGATACTTAGAAACAAGGTTGACTCCTGATCTAACTACTTCACATGAGTCACATGCATGGTCAAAGTAAAGTTGAACTCGCTAACCCGATTAGCGGCTCCGACTCATTTGCACGTGGTCCTATTTGCATGTGTGTTACTCATGCTACATTCAAATTTATAGGGGTAAACGCAATATATATTGATAGGGATGAGACAGATAACAGGGACTCTAATTTTTTTTTAAAAACATAAAGTATAGAAATATAATTATTAAAAAGTCTCAATAATAAATGAATAGTATAAATCTGTTATTATTTCTTAGATTATATATATATAAAACTTGTCATTATATACCGTTTATAGTTTTTACTCCTAAGTGATGTACATTTATTTGTTAGGATAGTGATTTTTCACAAAGAAATTCTATGATAGGGTGGGGGTTCAACAAACTATGATCATGCATATTCTCATATATAGTTGTTTGTGGATAAATTAATTGAATGCGTGTCATGAAACACGACGATCACGCGTTACGGCCCTTCACATTCATCCCACTTGCCTAATCTATTATTGCATCCAAATTCTCTTGTTCTTCCACTCTTCCTTTAAACGTGTCCACCGTCTTCACTCCCGCCCAAAAACATCAAGCCCCGCCTCCCCCTCACTTGTTAGAAATAAGAATGTCTCTATTAATTCCTCTTTTTTTATTAAATTTATCTATTATTAGATTAACTTTTAATAATTAATAATTAATCTATGGGAAAATAAATAAAAAAAATAAATAGAAAATTAGATTATTTCTTAATAGTGCAGTTGTTAAAGTTTTTTTAATATATATAGATTAATTTAATTGAGAAATTTTGAAATAATAAATAATACGAGTAGTATTGATTCATACAATATTGATACATGTCAGAAAAGATTACTATATCAAATTCAAAATCATGAATCACAATCGTAATTAAGGATCCATAAAATTCATGAATTCATAATTCGATTCATAAAATTTAAAATAATTTTCCAACCCACGCATCCCGCACTGAGCACTTTGTCTTAAGTCTTAACTGTCATTCTTACTCCTCATAATTTTTATTTCCACGCGCATAAGCAATTCCCGCCACAAATCATGCCAGAGAAATCAATTAGTGTCAATTACCAACTAATCAATTATTTATTTGATCGTTACTTCAATAACAAAAAAAAAAAAATGGTAATAAAATCTTTCGGCATTAACTTTCCAAATCAATCAAAGCTTGCAAAACAAGGAATACAAGAAGGTTATATAAAAGGCAATGTGCTCCTTTTCTGTAATTTCTTACAAAGTCCAAGCCGAAGAGGAAGAAAACACAAGAAATCATCAGTCAGTTCTTGTTGTTCTCTTGCTAAATCAGTTACTGTTCCTGTCTGCTTCTTTATTATCCCTCCACTAAACATTAGTTTCGTACTATATAATTATGTATTACTGCATTAATGCATTAATAAATCTCTGTTTTACTGTAATTTTTGTCATTTTTCTGTGAGCCATTAGTAGATGTCATGTTCTGCCGCATTTGACTTGGGAGAGAAAACATGGAACCGAAAGTTTAGGCGGTGTTTGCTTTTTTTTTTTTTTTGACCAAACTAAAAAGTAAGTGATTGAACCACTTTGAGAGTTACATGGTAGGTTATAGTAATATATACTTGAAAATATTTGTAAAGCAACTGAAATTGCCGCCAATTGTTTTGGAGGGAAAAACAAGTATGGTGTCTATCAAAAAAACAAAAACAGAAGTATAGATTTGAATTTTCATACAGAATTGATGATTTTGCAGAGGATCTTCCGAATTCCGATATACGTTTTCATTGAGAAACTGGTGTGGTTTTTGTTTTAATTTCGTTGCGATAATGAATTGAGAAAACAAGGACATTGAAAAGTGACAGTAGGATCTCTTCTGACAGTTTTCGGAACAATGAGTCTCTTGAAGAATTCGCCTCGTCACCAGAGTGACATCGAGGCCGGAAGTAGCAGCCACGGCGACCATGACGAAGCGGAAAGTTCCTCTGATCCATTTGAAATTCCCAGAACAAAGGATGCTCCTATTGAACGCCTCAAACGTTGGAGGGTATGTGTTCTATGACTTTTGATTTCTCCCTTCTTCTTTGTTCATTTGTCTCTCAGACTGTTTGTTTATATCTGTGCTCTGTTTCTGTTAGCACTGTCTATATCTCATTGTTTGCTATTATAGTTGCCTAAGAGGTTCCATTTTTCCCTGACCGAGTGATTCGGAAGTGTTTATCCTGCCGTTTGGATAGATGATTGAATTTTGAATTGTGCGCTCATTTTCTGATTTTGCAATCGAAGGATTTTATTTTGGTTTCTATGGTCTGTAGAGAGAGCACAACTTCCTCTCTTCCTAATGGACTGCTCTGTTTTTTGCAAAAAAAAAGTGTATTGCTCTATCTTTTTTAAGAGCCAAACAGAAACCACTGTGAAAAGGTTACCTGCGACTCTCTAGAGAAGAGGCTTTTTGGGAAATTGGGTTTTCCATATTTTAGAGCTTAAGGAGGTGTTTGGGCATAGAGTGAACTTGACCATGTCATCTCATATACCATGGGATTTTAGAAGTGAGGATCAGATTCTGGCAAAGAAAAAAGATGTCAGGATCAGATGACAGGGCTTGTTCTTATGCAGATGTAGACCCCAGTTTATAATACTTTCGGAAGAACATAATATGGCATGCTTCATTGCATCTTAATTCAGCTTCATATACCATTTTATCAGCGCCGGTGTTGTTATGTTATAATAGTAGTTTAGTAAATATTAAGAATTATTTAAGATAAATAGCTTGATGAGCTTGCGTCTCGCTTTTCTTCTTTGCTATTTTGTGTCTGTATGCCTTTTGTTTTCACTGTCATGATCAGATAATGTTCTCTTTAATGATTAGATGATAAATCCCTTTCTTTTTCATTTTTATTTTTAATTCCAGCAAGCTGCGCTTGTGCTTAATGCTTCTCGTCGGTTCCGTTACACGTTGGACTTGAAAAAAGAAGAGGAGAATCGGCAAATATTGGGGAAGATTAAGGCTCATGCAGAAGCAATTAGAGTATGGTTCTTTCAACCGGACCTTTTATTATTGTTTGTTTACTTATGTGCAGTGCTCTAATAATTTATTTTACTCAACTAGGCTGCATATCTGTTCAAAGGTGCTATAAACGGCGGGAATGGTGAGTCACTGAATTACCGATTGTGTATACTAAATTACAATATCATCAGTAGAAGTTATTGCTTACTGGAGTTTCCTGCCTTCCTGAGGAGCCTTTGGTGTTATTGGATTTTTATCTGGGTGACAGCTAGGAAGCCAATAGAACTTTATTGATAATCAATAAAATTGCTCTTATTCTCTTTACTCTGGTTGCTGGGGATTATTATACTATCCTTTTTAACCTTATGATTTTGTGATACATACATGATGTATGCCCCACCTAGTGGGATAAGACTTGTTGATCCATACATGATATTTGGTGTTTGTTGTTGCATAATTATACCATATTATGTCCTAAAACTTGTGTCCTAATACAGTTTCCAGATTACATCCAATTATTATTGGAGGTGAACTTTGATATGTTGTAATATTGATAATTGGTGTTTTTAAACATTTTAGGAACCCCTCCTCCTCATCCAACCCCACCATATGGTGACTTTGGGATTGGAAATGAACAACTTCTTTCAATTTCTAGGGATCATAAAGTTGATGATCTTGAGCAACATGGAGGAGTAAGTTTGCCATGAAATTTTTTCTGAACTTTGGCAATGGTGCTAATTTGTTACTTTGTTTCATAAAGATCAGAGTTTCTTATGAATCGTTGAATCAGGCTAGAGGGCTATCAGAATTGTTGAAATCTAGTACAGTGAAGGGGATTAATGGTGATGATGCAGATATATTAAAACGAAGGAATGCTTTTGGTTCAAACAATTATCCTCGAAAGAAAGGAAGGAGTTTCTTGGTAAATTTTAGTTCATTTTTATTCATAAGAGGCTTAATGCTGTTATTCAATTCTCTTTATAATTGGGGGATGTTATGGTGACAAAAAGTTGTTTTAATAAATTTCTTTGACAGATGTTTGTGTGGGATGCTTGCAAGGATCTGACCTTGATTATATTAATGGTAGCTGCTGCAGCTTCATTAGCACTAGGAATAAAAACTGAGGTAAGATTGGCTCAGAAAGTTATTTAGCATTCTTTGTGCTCGTTTTGCTGAAGAATATAGTAAATCCTGGTAGCAAATACACAGGCAGGCATGTTGCCTACAAAATGAGGATACCCAGATATGGCAGTATTCATTGTAAAAAAATGGAAGCATTCTAAGAATTTAGAATTCATACTTTATAGCTATATTTCCTTTTTGTTCAACTCTATTCTGTACAATGCTTTCGTCAGAATGGTAGCTTCCAGTAAAATTACCATGAAGGCTCGTTTTTGTTCATAGCTAGACTTCCTTTTTTTCCATATTTTATTTACGTATATTCTGGAGCATGTTCTTGCATACAGTCCTACTTATTATCTGGGTGTGCCCTTTCTTTGACTAAAGGCAGAGTTTGTTTCATAACCTGAAATAGTTTCAAAAATCTTGCGTCAACTTGGAGACGAAGCATAGTGTTAATTATTATTATTATTATTATAGGTACATTGATATTTGAAAGATTCTTTTCTTAAGGGTGTGGTGGGACCCAAAAAAAGTTACACAAAATGTATGAAATTTAATCCTATAAGTGAGAAAATATGGGCAAGGAACTGGTAGAATCCAATATTAAGTAGTCACAAGTATTATAAAATGGAGAGAATGGGGCTGGCTGATGCATTTGAAAGGGAAGAAATTTTAGGTCAGGTGAAGATGAGCTGTTTTAAGTAGGGCAGAGGGCGGGGGGTGGAAAGATTACACACTAGGACTTGGTAGGGATTGGAAAAATGGAGAGCAAATTTTGCATTTGTAGTTAGGTTTGATAATTATTTAGCAGAGACTTTTGTGATTCTGTTGCAAATGGCATAATCTCTAATCAGATGTCTGTTTCAGGGTATTAAGGAAGGATGGTATGATGGAGGAAGCATTGCTTTTGCAGTAATTCTTGTTGTTGTTGTTACAGGTATAATATTCTGTCTTGTCTTTGTGAAGATCATAATTGTTAAAGCTTTTGGTTTACACATCTGTGATCCTGTCTCTTAATTAGCTTTCTGGATTAAATTTTGTTTGGTGGAGATATCATTCTGTGCTCCAGTTTATTTATTTATGGGTCATGGAGGCTATAGTAATAACTTATATAGTAAGGTTCTCCTAAGAGGCATGAGCTACCTTTTTTTTTTTTTTGCCTTCCTCTTGCAGCTATAAGCGATTATAAACAATCTCTTCAGTTTCAACATCTAAATGAGGAGAAGAGAAATATAAGTTTAGAGGTCAGTCTTTTTGCTTCATTTTAACTTTTTAATTATTGATAGAGTATTCCTTCTTAATACTCTTTTAAAATATAAGCAGGTTATAAGAGGTGGTAGAAGAATTGAGATCTCTATATATGACATCGTTGTTGGTGATGTTGTACCCCTTAATATTGGTGATCAGGTACATGAGTATCTCTTTTATCATTTTTGTTCTATTATACTTCATGGTTTCCTTTTATTCCACTATTTATTTCTTAACTGCTCTTCTGTAGGTCCCTGCCGATGGTATCATGATCACTGGTCACTCTCTTGCTATTGATGAATCAAGTATGACTGGAGAGAGCAAGATAGTAAGTGTTCTATCTTGTAGAAAATTAAAGCAACAATGATCTCCTTTAGCTAGTTTTGATGATAATTTTCACTTTAACAGATCTATAAGGACTCTAAAAACCCTTTTCTGATGTCTGGATGTAAAGTTGCAGATGGCAGTGGCACCATGCTGGTAAATTTATACTTCCTGATTTTTTTCTTTGGTAATTGCACAGTTTTATTATAGTTACAAATAGATTTTTTGATTAATGGTGGTTGGGCCGACTGGAAGGGACTTGATCTTCTTAAAGTCCAAGAATGCTCGAATCTAACCTGGGGATATTAGATAATTGTTTTAAACAAATGTCTGTGAAAGGTTGTCAAGGTAGTTAATAAAATATGGGGGAATGATACTCAAGTCCCAAAAGATCAATTTAATGACAGCCAAGTCCTAGGAAATTTTCATAAAAGATGGAACGCAAAATATTGATGTCAACGGTTGCAAATATCAGAGACTTAGATACAAATCATTTGGATTGACCTATAAGACTTAAATGCTTGAGTTGCAATTGAGACTCCTATAATTGCAGCTCATCTGTTAGAATTTTTTTTGAGATTTAATTGTAATTAAATTGAGTTTTTTTTGGGACCTGTGACTGTCATTCCCCAAAAAAATTGGGGATGATAAATATCATGAAGGCATAAAAAGTATACACTTAATGGGGAATTTTTCTGATTGGTCAAGTCATGAGATTGTACTCTTTTTAGGATACTTGTACTTCCATAGGATGCTGCTTAAGTGTTTGTTTATGTAGTTCAGTTCTTTGGGTAGATGATGGAAATACACAATTGTTAATTTGCACTGAACTTTGATTAATAATTCATTAAATTATAAAATATTTTAAAGTCTTTTGTAGTTTAGACTGCCTTTTTTATTAATTAAGACCGCAGTTTTTGGGGGAATGTTCATGTGAATTTCTCTAATTGGCTAGGTACTCGCTGTTGGTTTAAATACTGAATGGGGGCTTCTGATGTCTAGTATTTCAGAAGACAATGGTGAAGAAACGCCCTTACAGGTTCTCTATTTATATGTGGATTTTTTCACAGCTTGTGTATCATCTGTATGTTTAACTTTACAAGGTCTTTATATAGGTACGCTTAAATGGCGTTGCCACATTCATTGGTATTGTTGGACTCTCTGTTGCTGTTATCGTTTTGATTGTGTTGTTGGCCAGGTAACTTGTTAATTACATATGCTTTCCATCTGTTATTTGCGTGAAATAGATTTCGTTCCAGTCTCTGAAATGTTGAAATTTTGAGCAGATATTTCTCTGGGCATACTAGAGATGCAAATGGAAATGTTGAATTTAAGGCAGGCAAGACAAAAGTTGGTGATGCAATTAATGGGGCAATTAAAATAGTTACAGTTGCGGTATGTTTGTCGATAAATACTGGGCTATCCACATGCACAATGCACGTGTTTATACTTCTGTCTTTATTTGACAACATTCAAGGGCTTTGAAGTCAACACTTATTTGGTGATTGTGACTCGTTGAACCTTTAGGTGACCATTGTTGTAGTTGCTGTGCCTGAAGGGCTTCCTCTAGCAGTTACCTTAACGTAAGTATGCAAATGTTCATAAAAGTAACACTTGCTTTCTGGATTTCTAATTTTATTTCTCTCCTCATTCTCTGTTACCATACGTTGGTGATGTTAGAACTTTGGTGCTTGCTCGTTATCATCAGTTAAATCGCTGGATAGATTAATTGTCATTGCTATTGTGGTTTAATACGATTGTAATTATCATCAGTTAGTTCTAAGTGCATCCAAATTGGCTAAAAAGATGTCAGTGATCTCAACAGTGTAATGATTTAGAATCTGATAGGTTCAGAAAGTAAGGCATATATGCCATTTGTATAATTTAAGAAAATGTCCTACCAACCCTTTTATTAAGCATTATATGCATCAATATTAGGTTTTATATGCTCTTTCGGTTCATAGCATTGTTTCTTTGGCAAAGTCCATAACATTGTTTGTCTGTGTTATTTCTTTAAATTTCAATTTTCGTCTTCTTATACCTTTTCTTTATTTAATTGTTTTAGACTTGCCTACTCGATGAGAAAAATGATGGCGGACAAAGCTTTGGTATGCCTCTTGATTTTCGTGTTTTAACTTCATTTTGCCATATTTATTTCGTAAATATACTTGAATATAACAAATAAAACTGCAGGTGAGGAGGCTTTCAGCCTGTGAGACAATGGGCTCTGCCACAACCATTTGCAGTGACAAGACTGGTACATTGACTATGAATCAGGTTTGTCATGAGCTCATGCAGTTTTTAGAGTCTTGGAACTTCCAATTTAACTTTTCTTAAGCCATGTTACATCAACTTAGTGGAATAAGGCTTCTTGTTGTTGTTTTATGTTACATCAACTTCTTTGTAGTGTACTTGTTGCAAGGGTTTTCATCTTGTAGTGGTATCAATAATACAGTTCTTTCAGAGGAAAAAGCCTCTTAACTTTTTGGAAGAATTACGAGTTCAGAATCTCATCTAACCTGTTAATCTGATAGATCATGACACACAAGTTTTGAGCTTTTGTCAGTAGCACTTTAACTTCGATAAAATTTTGAGGAAGTAACTGCTGTTGGCCTAGGTTTGTGGAGATAGTAGAGTGCAAAGAGTTTTAGTTTATTCATTCAAATTTCATGAATTCTTTGATTGACAGATGACTGTGGTTGAGGCTTACAGTGGAGCAAAGAAGATTGCTCCAGCTCACAACAAGTCAGAGCTCTCCCCGAATCTCTGCGCCTTGATCATTGAAGGTGTTGCACAGAACACCAACGGTAGTGTCTATGCGGTTGGGGTATGCTAGAACTAATTTCCCTCTTTATTCAAGCTCCATAACAATTGCATATGCTGAAATAGATTGCAACTGCATGGATATTTTATATTATCTTTTTCAGGGTGATGTTGAGGTTTCTGGATCACCAACAGAAAAGGCAATTTTACATTGGGGCATTAAGGTTTGTTTCAGGCATAATTTTTCTTTTTCTTTTTTTAAGTAGTTTTTTTTTTTAAAAAAAAATTGAACAATTTCTGACCGTTCAAGTAACTCAGCTGGGGATGAATTTTGAGGCTGCCAGATCAGAGTCATCAATTATTCATGTTTTTCCATTTAATTCAGAGAAAAAACGTGGAGGCGTTGCAGTAAAGATGGTATGATTTTACAGTCTGATACTTTAAGATTTACTGTATTCTTGGTTGCATGTCATGTTTGGCTTATCAATAAGCTAATGCACTGCGATGTTTGCTTGTACGATTTTACGGTCTGATACTTCAAGATTTACTGTAATTTTTGTTGTTTTAATTATGATGAGGTTGTAACTAATGCACCTAGAGCATTAAAAACTTAAGAGACAAGAATGAAGAGAAAGGGTAACAGGAGGGCCAAAGATCGTATTATCTGCTGATGAGGGGGCTAGAGAGGAAGAGGATAAAAGACATAACTAACTGGTCGCAAGAGGGATATTCGTGTCATTGTATTAACAGAGAAGATTAAAGTGATGGGAGAGATAGCGGAGTGCCAATGAAGAAGATTCAGAGAATAATAGAGTGAAAGCAATAGCCACTGTACATGTCAAAGGCTGCTAGCTTTCTGCCTCTGGTCTTCTTTGTTTCAAGGAGGGATTCTTGCCTGGTCATATCTTGCATATAGAGAATGCTAGAGCCACTAAAAAATGGTGCATGGAACATTGTTATGTGAGTCCTCCAGAGCAATGCGCTATGCATTATAGCTATTGCTATATGCCTATATCTCACTGCAATTGACTATGATAATCACAACTTATATGTCTAAATTTTAATCTCTACTAGTCTTGGAAACCTAATATCTAAAGTTTTTTCTTGTGTTCTTAACTAATCGATTTACCATCGCAATAAGCTATGCAGGTGTTTTGTATCTTCTTTTATTCCAGGGCTTTCTAACTTACAGGTTTTTCATTTCCATAGGTTGACTCTCAAGTTCATATACATTGGAAAGGTGCTGCTGAGATAGTCCTAGCCTGTTGTACATGGTATATTGATGCAAATGGCCAGTTAATGAAGATGGATGATGAGAAGGTTTGACAAAATAGTTATATATTAAGATCGATGGTTAAGTGATTTTTTTCGTTTTTATTTTGTTTATATTTCGAAGTCAGCTAGTGACCAAAACCAAAATGGAAATCAACTCAGATGATATATCTTGAAGAATACTCCCTGGAGAATTCCCCCATTTTTACTATCTTCGGTCATTTTAGTGAATTCTGCCAGTACATAATTGCCCTTTGTCCATGGAAATTTAAAAATGTCAATATACGTGCACCTGCAAACATAAAACAAAAGTAAATTCAAGCAGTACATGGGTTTATAGGACGAGTTTTGATGATTCCTGTTCAACTAAATTGAAGTTTGATTGACTGAGAATTTCTTGGCTTGCAGATGACATTTTTTCAAAAAGCTATTGAAGATATGGCTGCTAGTAGTTTACGTTGTGTTGCCATGGCATATAGATCATATGAAATGACAAGCGTTCCGACTAGTGAAGAAGAACTTGCTCACTGGTCATTACCAGAGGATGATCTCATTTTACTGGCTATTGTTGGTCTAAAGGTGTGTATTTTCTACATATGTAAGCCCTCCTTGTCATCATCTTATTATCAATAGGACCAGGTCCTGATTGTCTATCTTATATAAGCCCTTCTGTTGCATGATGGGTCCATATCAGTATGAGTGCTGCAGACATGGTATATGGGTGTACTGTATTAATTCAAAAAATGGTCCAGAGTTGAGCTCTGATTACAGAATGATGTGAAACTGAAGAAAAATGGCACACTCCCTGGTTTTTGAGCGACCATGACATTTCTCTGCGTAATGCTGAAGCCTATATTGATGCTTGCTTGATGATCTACAACAGCCCATCGGTTGTTATAACTATGTCATGTCTTAAGATCTCCCCAGTAGGGAAAATCTCCAGAATTAAGACCTTTGTTATGGATGAAATTTTTTAATACTTTTTACTTGATGCCTGGACATTGATTTATATATAATTGGGGTAGGTTATCACCTGCCTTTTTTTAATTAGGCATTACGGCTATTACAAGGCACCTTAAACATCCCTATTTTAGGTGTGTGTATATATCCATTGGCCTTTTTATTAAAGTTTGTAAACTCACGGTTGTACAAGTTCACTGAGCTCTTACGAGTCTGCTTAAAGTCCTGAATTTGATGATGACACTTTATTACCATTATTTTTTTTTAATGATTTTCCCTCTGACAATGCAGGATCCCTGTCGACCCGGTGTCAAAGAAGCCGTACAACTTTGCCAAAAAGCAGGAGTTAAGGTGTTCATTTTATGCTACTGTGTCCACTTCAAGTTTAGACACTTCGTTCATTTATCTTATACAAATATAATCCTGTTGGAAAAATTCATTATATTATCTAAATTCAATTTTATATTATTTGAGATTACCTCAAATGATATTATTCCCATTTTAGAAATCATGAAACAAAGAAGTTTGTAAGATCGTGTTTCTATGTTCTCAATACTAAGAAAGTATGTTTGACTATTGGATTTTCTCAAGTTTACAGGAGGAAGAAAATTTGATGATTAGGTTTTAGTTTGGATTGCTGTAGTTATATTTTATCATACCTTTTTTTCTGATTTTATCCAAGGTTCGAGCCTTGGAAACAACCTCTTG
This sequence comes from Albizia julibrissin, assembly GCA_037074505.1. NCBI lineage: Eukaryota > Viridiplantae > Streptophyta > Magnoliopsida > Fabales > Fabaceae > Albizia > Albizia julibrissin. The sequence goes on from CM073482.1 coordinate 11,030,801, forward strand.
ACAAAGGCTTGTTTGGATTAGCTTATGGAAGTTCCATAAGTGCTTATAAATCGTGATTCACGGAATACGAAGTAACTTTTACGGTTTACGAGGTTACTTTTACGGTTTACGAGGTAAATATGTGGAGGAGATTTATCTCGATTTACGTAAATCGGGCTTATAAAATAAGCCCGATTGGAAACAGAGTTTCCAAACATGCTAAAAATGTTAGGGTAAGGCTGTGTACATATAGGGTCTCCTTTCCTGAGCCCCGCATTGTGCGGGAGCTGCTTGGCACTGGGGTCCACCTTTTTTTTTATCTGTTTCATGTAACAGAACTGGTGAGAATGCTGTCATAATATTTCTTTTGATTTTTTTTTCCCGGTTGTAGTAGAACTGCTTAATTTAAAATACCAATTTCTTCTACTATTAACTTCACCTGCTTTTCAATATCATTAGATTAAGAAATGCATCATGCTTGTGTATACGGTTTTCTGGGTTCATAAAGTAATAGTGTAATCTGATGAATAATTATTCTCTGACCCCAGGTACGAATGGTGACTGGTGACAATATAAAAACTGCTAAATCAATTGCTGAAGAGTGTGGAATACTTCCATCATTGGCAGTAGCTGTGGAGCCAAACATCTTTGAAGGAAGAGTGACAAACATCATTGAAGGAAAAGAGCCAAACATCATTGAAGGAAAAACATTTCGTGCATTGCCAGATGACCAGAGAGAACTGATTGCCCAAAGTTTATTGGTATTTAACTACTTTGACAACCCTTGGTTTGCATTCTTAATGTGATTTAGCTCCCTGGAAAATTTGGTTGAGTATCAATGCTGTGTGCATATAGGTTATGGGACGGTCTTCTCCAAATGACAAGCTTCTGCTTGTGCAAGCATTGAGGAGGAAAGGGCATGTTGTGGCTGTTACTGGAGACGGAACTAATGATGCTCCTGCCCTACACGAGGTTTGCACAGAACTTTATGTTCTTTAAGTTTGCACTTCTTTTGCTATTGCCTGAAGTTGGCTGCATTTGGAAATAATAAGTTAATAACAATTTTTTTTAATAATTTATTACTTTGTCTATTTCATAGGGTCATAGTAATTGTATAATGGCTAGTGCTAATATAGATTCCAATGGCCTGAACTTTCTAATTTGTAATTTGAATTTTATTTTACCTGACCCTGTGGGAGTGCTTTTTTCCCGTCTAATTACGCAAACTAGTTTAAATTTTATTGGTTGTCATTGGAAATGTTTACCTTTTGGAGTTCAGGCCGATATAGGTCTTGCAATGGGTATTCAAGGGACAGAAGTTGCTAAAGAGAGTTCAGATATCATTATTTTGGACGACAATTTTGCTTCGGTTGTGAAGGTTAGTCTTCTCTCCTTATTTAGATGTTAGGTTTACCTTTTATCAAATAATTGTGCTCATTGACAGCCACCTCTTGAAGAAGAGGGCATCTTAAGATGCTGAAAATACTGTTTCATTTATTTTTAATTGAGAGGTTCATTGACAAGCTGTAAGCAGAATCATTTCCTGAAGTGAATTCTTAATCAATGTTTAAACTCTACAGCATAATTAGCTGGCTTTTGTGAATTAAATGCAGGTTGTCAGATGGGGGCGGTCTGTATATGCAAATATTCAGAAATTTATCCAGTTCCAACTTACTGTCAATGTTGCAGCTCTTGCTATTAATGTTATTTCTGCCGTTTCATCTGGCAATGTCCCACTAAATGCAGTACAGGTTTACCCACTGTTCCCATCACTCTCTCTGCCTCTCTCACTTGCGCTCATTTATTTTCGCAGGCATTTTTATTCCTTTTATTGCTTTCTGATTTCTCTACAGCTTCTTTGGGTAAATCTTATCATGGATACACTTGGAGCACTAGCCTTGGCAACTGAACCGCCTACAAATCATTTGATGGATCTGCCTCCAGTTGGTCGAAGGTGAGGTCCCCCGCCCCCCAAAAACATGGGGGGCGGCTCTTTAGTGGTCTGGGTCAGCACTTGATATTTGGTATCCCTTCATGTGTCTGGTATGTTACCCCTTTGGTGGCCACTGCTTGCGAACACTAGTAGGAATGGTACAGAATAATGCAATAATGCTTGGAAGGTCCTTTTCTTATCATTGGTTATTTGAATTGAGGAATACAATTGAGGAATGAAGAATAATGTATGGTTCCTAAGATCCCCTTCAAGGAATACAAAAGCATAGCAGGGTAGAATCCGTAGTTACTAATAGCACATTTGTGGCAATAAATGCTCCAAAACGATGTATTGCTTAACATTTAGTGTTGATCTACATGAAAATGTAATTTACAATCTAAAATTTTCAAACTATAATTGATAATGACTAATAAATATAAAAAACCAAGTCCCATTAAGAAATCCTCGTTCGCATATCATAACATCACTATGAATCAGTTTGCTTTGCTAGCAGCCATGATTGTCTACAGGCATGCATGTGCCAGTACACCCACGGTTCAATGGTTGACGGCTAAGTTTCTATTTGTGAAAGAAGAACCTGTTAAATTCGCAGCTCTCTTATATAAAACCATCAATGCGTCTTTATGCCTGGATGGTTTCTTTGAGATGAGAATGACTAACCCTTGTATTCCTTTCAGTAAACCTCTTATAACAAACTACATGTGGAGGAATTTGCTTATACAGGTAAACCTTTTTATCCCTTAAACTGCCACATTTTTGTACTAGTTTTCATGCAGATTTTGAAGCAGTGGGGTATGGCCTCACCATCCCTGCAAAGAATTCTTCATTATTTTATTTGTCCCTGATGGGAAAATCAAATTACCGTTTGGAACTTTTTCAGGCAGCGTATCAAGTGTCTGTTTTGCTTGTACTGACTTTCCGAGGTACGACTATATTGAATCTGAAGCATCACTCTGACCCTACGAAAGTGAAGAACACTGTAATATTCAATGCATTTGTCCTCTGTCAAGTAAGACCTTTATCCCACTAAAATCTATTGAAGGAACAACTAATTTATGTGTAGCTTATACTAAGAAATAGGGTTAAAAAATGACTATCCATTGCTCTAGAATCTGGATGGTTTTGTTGTCCTAGCAGTTCCAATTTTTCTTAGCTTCAATTTGTTTTACATTTGAGTTTCAAGGGTTCCTAATATTCCTTTGTTTAATTTGGGACTAAGTGGTGAATGTTGATATGGCAAATACGCTCTTGAAAATGCAGGTGTTTAATGAATTTAATGCTCGAAAGCCAGATGAAAAGAACATATTCAGGGGAATCACAAAAAACTACCTCTTTATAGGGATAGTGGCTTTAACTGTCATACTTCAGGTCGGACTTGTTTGATGCACCATCTGCTGTTCTTTGCTATATTTTTGGAATACTTAATAGCCGATGATCGACTTTCTTTTTTTTCTTTTTTCTTTTTTTGGTTCATTAGATTATCATCATTGAATTCCTGGGGAAGTTCACTTCAACAGTGAGGCTTAATTGGCAGCAGTGGCTCATTTGCGTTATCATTGGAATTATCAGGTTAGTTTACATCCGTTTCTTAAGTTCATCTTTGTCTTAGGTGTATTAACTTCCCTTGGTGAGTTTCTATCCGACATTTTGCAGTGAAAGCTTGGACAGGTCATAATTGATTAATTCCTTAAATTGTTATAAGCATGTAATAAAGATAGGTTAAATGGGCATTTGTTATAATAAAGTCTAGAGCTTGCCTCGTATACATGACTGCTAATAGGAATTACTCTCTGCTTCAGCTGGCCTATTGCTCTCTTAGGGAAATTCATACCTGTGCCAGAGAGTAGCTGTCACTTGCGGTTCTATAGGTATTGGTCCAAGCCACCAATAAATGACTGAAGAGGAAACACAACCTGAATTCTCAATGCGTGCAAGATTTTTTTTTTTTTTTCCGGCTTATCTGCCTTCTCACTTGCGTTCAAGTCTCAGGGGTGGGCACAAGTACTTCAATGAAGGAAACAGTATAATTGGGAGCACGATCGTTTTCCTCTTTTAATTGGTGTGGAATTGCTTTAGCGTCTTCTTGCCCCTTTAATTTTTTGAATTCTGGGATATTTTTTAATGCGTAGGCTCTAACAAATGTATACGGTATTTTACGTAGTCTTGCTCTTGGTGTTTGTCTGTTTAAATTTGTTGTCTATTTTTTGGGAGGGTTTGGTGACTGTATTTTCAGTTTGAGGAAATATACTCCAAATGTAGGTACACTATTATTCAATTTATTTATGCTCTTGTATTCATTATATTGGATTTTCTTTCATTCATACATTCACCTATTCAGTGAAAAGCATTACACTTAAATGTAATTGTATATATGTGTTTACATTCTAATCCTGCAGTTCCATTTGACACCTATTGTTAATGATAAACGGCTAGTCTCGCCGTGACCGCCTCTTGAATTCTCAAAAGGGTACAAATGACATGTGCCTTAGATGATGACAAAGACAAACATAACATTGAAGAGAATACACCTGAAGTTGGAATCTTCATAACGATAACAGTATATGATCCAAGTTTCAAGACAACTTTATGTACTCTGGCGGCAAATTATTCACCATAATCCATTTAAAAGCCACAAACCATTTACTGCTATAGACCATAGAATAATTACATTAACATGATGCGGCAAATTTAAGATAACCTGAGAGTTTTTAATGTAAGGTTTTCGTGAAGCAGACAGTGAAAATGGTGCATTGCCTGCTCAACGGTTGGAGCATATCTGCCAACTGAATAAGCAGGAGAGTCAAGTCCCTTCTGAACACTTTCACACAGCACAATATCTTCGATCTGCATATAAACAACAACCAAACATGGTCCAATGACATGCCAGAATCACAACTTGGTATATAAATATCTTGTCAACCAAACTACCATATACTTACCTGTACTTTCTCACTATCCTGTAAGCTTCTGTCTATGAAATCTGTGTCATCCTGATAAGGCAGAGAGGTGAAGGAAGAAAGATTATAATTTTTCAATTTCAGCAGTCAATAAAATACCTTTTGATAGAAAAACAATATTATGAAGGAAACCAATACAAAGAAATACGCCATTTCCAAATATTTATATATAATATAATGCATGCTATATTATTCACAAGTCATAAACAACACAACTTGTCACTTGGGCTCCTTGTGATGCAAGGACCCGCTAATTTAGTTACAAATTTCAGCTATTTCCCACGAGTGAGAGAAGCAGTATGTCAACAGTAAGTGATTTCAAGACTAAAGCAGCTCATTTAGAAATTTATATATGTATTATTTAAACTTAATAGGAATGAGGTACAAGAATAACACATATTACCTTTAGAGAGTGTTCTAGATAGTAATCAAAAATTACTCGGGCTTTGTTATGTCCTAGCGGAAGTACAAGATTGGTGTCCATCCAGGGTCCATATCTACAATTTGGGAAAACATCAAAAGTTAAGAAAGTCTACTATTTTGCATGATAATTACCTAAAACAAGCGAGTACCTATTTATCATGAAGTTAGGATAGACAAAAGCATATATAGCATTTTTTCCAAGTCGATCGTAGCTCTCTTTCCTTTTCACCGAGCCGCTTTCACAACTTTGAATGCTTACCCTTTCAAACATCTACATCATTAAAAACAGTTCCTCAGTACCCAAAAAAACAGTTGTTTACAATGAACAATGAAAGCACAATATCAGGCGCATTTTATGCTATAAATACTTTTTTTACATTAATCACTGTACCAAAATGATGTTTGAGAGGAGGGGAAACCTTCCTTCTGGGATGTCAAGAATTGTACTATTTTGATTATTATAGTTGGGGCACTAGAATTGAACTAGGTAGGAGAAAAAACTGGAGGAACGGAACAAGGAAAATAAATAGACCAGCCAATGCATTGCGTCTGGAAACATCATTAATCTACACAAACATGCCGGACACAAAAGATTCACACACATGCTACACTGATAGGTGAGAATCAAGAGCTTTCCAAATGAGAGAGTAAAGAAGAATACATTGATGGAATACGAATCAAGCTTTAGACCAGAAGCAAGGCCTTTATGTGCATATGGTACATGATAGCCACCATCTAAGTAGTTATCACAAAATACCTGCAAATAAAAGTACCCAAAAATTACCAGTGTCCTATAGCATCTCAATTGTTATCATATCTATCATACATATTAAAATTAGATTAACCTTCTGAAGAACAAATTCCATGATTTTTCACTTGTAGGATAAATCTGCTCATGATATAAACTAAGCTTACTAGAAGAGTCAAGGTGATAGTCTCTGAAATAATCCATACCTTCCAATTGCATTCAATTGTATATTCGCGTCTGCAGAGATGACTGAGTGAAGAATCAATTCCATTAGTGCTCAATATATCTGCACTGCTACCAAGCCATTCCCTTCCCACACAATGGCTATCGACTTCTGTTTGAGGAAAGCCCTCTTTGTTCAGGTTGAGAAGTACAAATGGGCCCCAAATAGCTACTTCAATTGGTATAAGCCCCAAGTCCTATCCCCCAATGTTACAAAAATCAGCCAAACTCTCCCTCTATGACCAGAATTTTGTTTTACAAGAGACCAATCATGGAACAGAACTTCATACATTTTCATTGAAATCCTTCACTCCTTCTATTCTAGTTGCCTTAAGAAGAGCTCCATTCAATCCGTATGTCCACCCCTGCAGATAATAATGCAAAAAAAAAAAGGAGCTTGTCATAAGGAATAAACAACCACTAATAATAACCACTACCAATAGGAAGGAATAAGCTTAAAAATAGTTTCACTTTTGACCTCAAGGATCACATGAAGGAAACTCACATGGTAAGGGCAGACAAAGCAAGATTTCTGTCCACCACCAGATGCAAGAAGAGAGGCATGATGACGGCAGACATTGTGAAAGGCATGAACCTTCCCATTCTCATCTCGACATACAACGAATTCAACACGTCCAAGTCTGCAAAATTAGTCGTCCAATTGGTTCTCAGAAACTTGAAGGAAAAGAAAGTTGCTCCCAAAGATCATTTTCCCCTTCCAAGAACCAAATGGGGCCGTTTGGTTCAGGGAAAATGTGAGGAGGGAAAAGAAAAATTGGATTTTTCTGCTGGCCGCGGCCGTTTGTTTCACCATTTCCGTCATATAGTATTTTCCTGGGCCCACCATTTTTCAAACATATGATTGAAAATGTCAATTTTCAAGTAGGAAAGAAAAATGCCTAAAGATACAAAAAGCCCTTTGATATGATGTAAAAATGTGAGTGAGTCCTATGGACATTTAAATAATATTTTTATTCTAAGGTAAAATGGTTTTTCGGCTCATTTTTTTTAAACCAAATAAAAATTTTCCTATCAACTTATTTTCTTTTTCAGTACAAACCAAACACCTATGTGGCAAAATATTTTCCATTACTTTCTATTCATTTCATTTCAATTCCATTCTTTTCCAACATTTTTTTTTTATCCAAACGGGCCTTAACAGTAGCACTATTTTACTAACAATATATGCAAGTACAATTTACAAAAATGAATCGGAAAGGGGAAAATAGATGGAAGAAAAGTTTTGAATTTAAAACCTGCCAGTGAAAAAGTCGTGTGGATTCTTTATCTGCTCGGTGGACCCTGATTAAAAAAGAAACAGTGGAAGCTGACTATTCTTGGTTGAAACAATATTCCAAGAAATAACTCATGGAGACACAATCCATATCATGGATTCATGGCAGGTTTTATACTTCCAATTCCAAGCGTAGAAAAAACAAATCAAAGTTTAGCAAATGAAGATTAAAGCACACTTAAAAGTGCTAAAAGTGCACTTTTGATGCCATCTTTTACGGGTTTTAATTGAAGCTAGTTTCTTGGACTTCTAATTAAAGTTTGAGCGGACTTTCATGACCAATATAAATTTCTTGAAAACAAAGAATCAAAATGATGATATCTGCTTAATCATGTTTCGTGAGTGTTCCCTAACACTAAAACCCATGCTTTCAGAAACTTTTTTTCATATGTTAAAATAAAACTCTACTCTACTCACTTATAAATCGTAACAAGTTAATACAAAACTCCTATCACATACTTATAAAATTTATTCTGTAAAAATTAATCGAAACACACTTCATTCACATGCCTTCGATTTTCCTTGAATACCAAACTATTAGCTACTGTTTAAGTCGTTCACATTGGGCAAGACGGAGGTAAAGGAGCAAGAGTACAGTAGATAACTGATGATTAAGGCTGCAACAAGATTTTAATTATCAATGGCTTTTAAGTAACCACTAACCTACTGCTTGCCAGTCACTGTAGAAGACGCGATCGAGCTCAAGTTCGAAGAAAGATGGATCGGTGTACCATGAGGCCGGAGGGGTTATAGCCTTTTCCAGGGGAATCTTGGGATCGAACTGTTGCACAAGTTTTTGAGCACGAAATGCCACCTCGGACGACGAAACGAGAATCGGATTTCGAAGAGAGCAAGAAGGGAAGAATCGATTCAAACAGCGATTACTGAGAATCGAAGTTTGGGGAGGAACAAAGGAATTGAGTATCATCGTTATGGACATCGAAGTAGGGCTGGAAGGCGGGACCTCCAAAGAGAGTAGCTATTGCGCGCGACGGAACATGCGGCCCCGTATCAAATAAATGTGAATACCTCTCATTATAAAGATTTAAATATTGATTAATCGTATTGTGAGAAATTAATAATCAAGAATATTCGCAAAGTCCCCAATTCATGTTTTCAACCCAAATGTGTGTTACTATATGAATTGGCTCTTCGTAATTGTGGTTTGAACGAACAGTTTAAGTAACTGTACAGGTCAATGTTACTACATAAATAATCAATGTTGATTAATTGGTCGCTTCTTTTGCCAAATTTTCGAAACATTATCACTTATCCTTAGTCCTGCGCTCATCAATCTTGAACATGAAGGGGACTTTTTTTTTTTTTTTTTGTCAACTTTAGTATGACGTTACCCTCATGTGTGTGGTGGCTCTCGAACCTCTTTTAATTTAGAGTTAATATCATCATTGATTTTTATAATTTACAGTCATTTTAATTTTAGTCCATTAAAATTTTTAATATGTGGTTTTGATTCTTTAAATTTATTTTCTTTTAAATTATTAATTCTTGTTGTTTGAAAATGATATTAATTAACAGTGTTAAATTCAATGATGTGACATTAACGTCGTTAAAATTACTTATGAAGATGACTAGGCAATTTTCATCATGCCACCATGAGGCAGAACACCGTGGCGTTTCTTGCTGTCTACCTCATTACTCTTGACACCGACAGTATCAAGCTCTACGTTTTTAGCTTCAGAGAGTTGACTAGTTTGACATGCTGATAAAGCTGAGAATTAAAGAGAAGACATCGGTCAAGCCCTCGTCTTGCTTTGCATCTTCTTCCACGATTGTTTCGTCCAAGGCTGTGATGGCTCCATATTGTTGCATTGGAGGCCATTCCACCAAGCAATCAGAGTGAGAGAGACTCCAGATCCAACGACGACACCCGACCATAGGCTATCAAGACCATTTTTATCAAGTATTTTGATTATTTTGATAATTATTAAGTATCTTCAGTTTTATGAAGCATTTTTTTTAAAAAAAATTATATACCCAGCCCATAACAATTATAATATATTTGTCGGGGTTCGTCTGAATGTTAAGCGACTCGATTCTACTTAAGCAAGATCTTGAGTTTGAGCCTTATGTATGCTGTAACATCCTGATTTTTATTTTATGATATGATTTCAATTATTATTTTAGTAGGAAATTTTTAAGAAAAAAAAGGTGATTTGGTTAAAAAATATATATATTTTAAAAAATTATTAAATAAAATAAAATAATATATTATTTATATTATTAAAAAATAAAATGTGGGAGTGCCGTGGGAGGCACCCCTAATATTAAAAATGGTGTGGCACGCCATACCATTATTTTAATATTAAAAAATAAAATAAAGTAAAAAAATAGGGGAGGGGGATCAGGAGGGGGTATTATAAATGTCCCCTCTCCTCACACACTTCACGCAGCAAATATGCGTGAAGTCTCGTGTAGTAAGGTGATAAGTAAGGTTTTGATAGGAGTATTTTTTATTCTTTGGGGATCAATAAGGTATTCAAAATCTCTTTTAATTATAAAACTTCTTTTATGAAAGATTTTCTAAATAATTTTTTATTTCTTATGATATTAATTTTGTACTGATTAGAGAATATTTTAGGATTAGAATTTTAGGCAAGTTTGAGTTTTGTCAGTATATGACTATAAGAATATAGATGATAACTAATAGTTAATTTTAATTGGTTTATTTTTGTTATTTAGTTGATATAAGATTTTATAATGAATTTTCTATATAATCAATTTATAAATAATGTTATTTTGGACTTTTAAACCGATTAAATTTAGATTAAATAATTTATTTGAGTTAATGGAGATATTATTGAAATTTTAGTTGGTATAGTTTTAAAATTTGAAGGACTAAATTGTTACCTTTGAAATTTAAGTCTAAACTGTCATTTATGAAATTCATAGAACTAAACTGTTATTTATGAAATTCGGAGGACTAAATTGTCATTTATGAAATTTGGAGGACTAAACTGTCATTTATGAAATTTGAAGGACTAAACGGTCATTTTTATAATTTCAACCCTAAATTGTTATTTTCAGTTTTTATAGTATATTATTATTAGAATTTGTAAATAAGTTATAATTTTAACTTTTGGAAAATTATTAACGGGTAGTAAATTGATTGTGATAAATTGATTTTGGCGTGTATTTGAGCTCTTGGATTTGGAACAATATGATAATAATTAGCTTTGGCTAGATGTAGCCACTTTCCACTTCTTATGTGTGTTGGTGTGGGTTTGTGAATATTTTGTAAAATGATTATGAGATTAAAAATCATATGTTGATATTTATGAATTATTTCAATGAGTATTATTAAGGAGTATTTTGTTATAAACTTGCTTTGTGAAACCTTGTTATTTAAATTGTAAGATATATTTGTATATTTTGAATATCCTCATATGAGTATGAAAATCTTTCGAAATTCCTATTGAGCTATTTATTGATACATATTGGGTTGTTTGGTTTGAGTTGAGATGCAGAAAGTTATTTTTACCATGTGGTATAGTCTCCATTGGTGCACGATGGTTGGCTTTCTATTATCCCACCAGTTCAATCAGGGACTGCCCCACCAGTTCAATGATGGGCTACAACACCCCACTAGTTCAATGAGGGGAAAGACCCATGGTCCGGAAACATGCTCTGTGGATTGTGGCCAATCCTCATCATGTGACTGGAGAGCTCTTTGAGTGACCAGTAATATGGATAGTAACTTAGCCCATGGGTCTAGTCGGCAGAAATAAGGCGGTTCGGTTGTATTGATGGGAGGCACTTAAGAATTGTGATATGAGATTTGAGATATAATATTATATAATTTCATATATGAGATTTGTGTACAAAACAATGATATTAGATTTTTAATATTTTATTATATAAACCGTTCCACTTGGCACCTCATGAACACATGTTAGCATGTGTAATGAGTTGGAAAGCTGGTTACTGAGGCTTTTGTCTTACCCCGTCGATTTAACATTTTTCAGGTGATAGTTTCCGTGCTGGAATATCGGGAGGAGCTCCTGAGGCATAGATATATCTCTATGGCCTCTTGTGGTTTATTATGTGTTGAATTGATATGTATTGCCACTCAAAGGGCCTACATCCTGTAAACTATGATTTGACTGCATACTTTAGATTATTGTATCGTGGATTGGATATTATAATATTTAATAGTTTGTGAGATTTTATCTCTATTATGATTGGTCTTTGAGAGAAAATAGTTAATATTATAGAAGTAAAGAGAGGATATTACATATGCAGAAAATCCTCACTGGAAGACTCACCCACCATAGCCAGGTGCGCGACCCGGGTCGATTCCAGATTAGTCAGGGCTAAGCTTTGGATACTGGATGGGCAATAAAAAAAAGTTATCTTTCCCAATCATCTCGCTACACTACAAAAAAAAAACATTGAATTTCTGATGAAATTTGCCACCAAATGTTTTTCTATGGAAAATTCCATAAAAAAATCTATCAGAACAGTTTTTGACGGAATTCATTTTGCCACAGAAAATATTCCGTGGAAAATTTATTTGCCATGAAATTAGCCAAAGAATTATTCCGTGGATAATTCTATCAAAAACATTAAAAATTATTATTATTTAGATAAATTTAATTATTAAAAATTATTAATTTTGAAATATATATTATTAGTCATTAATTAATTTTAATTAAAAATAAAGTTCAAATTCATAAGTTGGACAATAATATTGTCATATGAAAATTTATTTAAGAAGTAAATTTTTTAATTTGAAATTAAATTATATTAAAAATTATAAGAATATATAAAAGTATTTTATATTATTATTAAATTTATATTTAGTTTTTGATAATGATATCATATATATTTATGTATAAGAAATAAATATATATTTATAAATAATTGATTATATATGATAAGATTATATATATAATTGTGTAATAATAAAACACCAATGCATTCTGGCCCAACTAGTAAAGCATGCATCACGCACGTATGAGCAAGGTCCTGGGTTTGAACCAACAAGGGGCCAAGAAGAGATGTATTTTCGGAAAATATGAAGCAGTGACATATGGCGGGGGAGAGGGAGACAAGTGGCGGAGCTAGGCGCCAGTGATGAGGTGGCGGCCACGGGAGCTGCCATGTGACTTCTCCTAAGAATGCCACGTGGCATTTGGAATTAAAAGATAAAAAATAAGTTTTCGACGGAGTTGAATTTCATCACAAATTTCCGATGCAAATGAAATTCTGTTGGGAATTTGCAATGGAATTAGACTTCAGTTGGAAATTGTCTTGCCACGGTCCTATTAGTGATGGAATGGATTCCGTCGAAAATTCAGTGTTTTTTTGTAGTGTCATATAAGTAACTCAACAGAGTTATTGCCACGTAGGCAAAATTAACACCGATAAATATAATGCAGCTCCATGTCCTTTTCAAATTTCAGGGACTAACGGTTATAAATGGAGTAAACTTGAAGGACTAAAACCACTTATTTTAAATTTAAAAGACCAAAACTAAAATTAGGTGAAACTTCAAAGACCAAAATTGGTATTAACCCTTTAACTAATGATAAATGCCCACCTTTTAGATATTTTGCACTCTAGTCTGTAATTTTTCCTTTATGTTGATCAAGGATACCCTTTGTAACATCCCTTATTTTTAAACACTTAGAGTTAGTTGTAACTTAAATTTTATTTGGTGAAATAGTGTAGAGTAAATTAATAATTTAAAAGAATATCAATCTAGAAAAAAAATTACTCTATGAAAAAAATTAAAATGAAATCCCTTCTTAAAATAATTATTTTTAACATATAAGTATGTATAAGTAAACTTGTCTTATTATTGGAAAGTAATAAAGAAAAAAATGTAATAAAAAAATATATTTTGTAATAAAAAAAACTTAAACCCCACTCCCATAAGTACATATTTCTCCTTCCTCCGCACAACCCTCTGATTCAAAGTATGCTCTTCGTCTCATCCCTTTGTCCTATCAATCACCATTTTTTTCTTCAGTGGTAATAAATAGTCCTTTTTCTTGTCAAATTAATCATTATATTCACTATTTTTGTCATTTTCTCTTCTCCCAACCTACTTCCAATGCATGCTTTCCTTTGTGTGTGTAAGAATTTGTATAATGTAATAAAATGTCGATAATAAGAGAATATAAGAGAGAAATTCTAGAGAGATAAATTAGAGAGAGCATCTCATTCACTTGTACTTACAGAATACATAACCCAGGGCCTCTATTTATAGAAAATTTCCAGTGCTACAGTAACTTTCTGTACTGCTACAGTACCTTTCATGACACTACAGTAACCTCCCTGTGTGCTACATTGATGAGCAATCAACATTGTTTGCTGCAGTATTAACAGTACAATCGTGCTGCTACAATACTGCACAGTGAATTGCTATAGTATGAACAATGCTGCACAGTGATATTTAATCTTACATATCATATTGACTCGGAGAGTAGGTTGGCCTGGATATAGAGCCGGTAAAACGGGACAACCCGTGGGTTGCGGGTTGGCCCGCACGATGCAGCCTGCACTTTTGCGAGCTGGTAAAATGCCAACCCTAACTCGCAGTGTGCGGGCGCGTATTTTTTTTAAAAAAGTAATTTTTATATTTTTTTAAGATGGCTGAAAATACGATATACATATATGTGAGTTATTAAATTTATCTTTCTAGCGTCAATTATTCCTCTTATAAATATTTAAAAATATAATCCATAATTCAAGAGATAAAGTTATCAAATCTATCCAAGTTTATACACAAAAAAATATAAAATCATCCTTAAACAACCAATATATAATAATTTTGTTTAAAGAAGAAGTGAAAATGTTAAGATTTTTTTTTATTTGGATTGAATGGTACAAAAATGGGAAGGGACAATTTATAGGTTTTGTGAGATTATTATATAAAAAAAATTTACGGGCCAACCCGCGAGCTGGCCTGCATCAACCCGCGGGCCATGCGGTGCGAGCATGTGCGGCCCGTATTTTTGCGGGTTAGGATTTTCCCAACCCTAACCCTGTCTTAACCCGCGGGCTCGCGGGTTGGGCCCGTATTACTGGCTCTACCTAGATATGAGCTAATAGACATCCACATAATTAATATTCATAACACTCTCCCTTAGATGTCCATTATGAATGTGCCTCATTAAAAACTTTTAACTAGAAAAAACCTAGTGGGATAAAAACATAGCCAAAGAAAAGAGTACATCATTCATTGATGCATTGTCCAGTACTACCTCATTAAAAACCTTTCTAGGAAAACCCAGTGGGACAAAACCTAGATAAGGGAAAAAGAGTACAACATGTATCGAATCCCCCTCTTGACAACATCAATTGATATCTCTTAATCTCAGAAAGCCAATGTCATAAACTAGCTTTTCAAATATTTTATTAGGAAGTGACTTAGTGAATAAATCCACTAGATTTTCATTTGAATAGATTTGATGGACATCTATTTTACCATCTTTTTGGAGGTCATGAGTGAAGAAAAATTTTAGTGAAATATGCTTCGTCCTATCTCCCTTGATATAACCTTCTTTAAGTTGGGTAATGCATGCAATATTATCCTTATATAGAATTGTTGGTACCATTTTTCCTAAAGATAAATGACAAGTTGTTCGTATATGATGTATTACTGATATCAACCATACATATTCTCGACTTGCTTCATGTATTGCTAGTATTTTTGCATGGTTGGATGATGTGGCTGATATAGTCTGTTTCATTGATCGCCATGAAATGGTCGTACCTCCACATATGAACAGATAGCCTGTTTGTAATTTACCATCATGTGGATCAGATAAAAATCCAGCATCTGCATAACCTACCAGTTCATACTTAGATATATTTGAGTAGTACAATCCCATATCCATAGTGCCTCTGAGACAACGAAAAATATGTTTTACTCCATTCCAATGTCTTCGTGTTGGTGAAGAACTATATCTTGCTAATAAATTAACAACAAATGATATATCAGGTCGTGTGTGATTAACAAGATACATTAGTGCTCCAATAACACTAAGATATGGTACTTTTGGACCAAGTAGTTCTTTATTACCTTCTTTGCTAATCACCCTAGGTTGGAATAGGTCTTTATCTGGCTTCAAAGACCTTACAATCATTGTGGTACATAATTGATGAGATTTATCCATATAAAATCTCTTTAGGATCGTCCTTATATAAGTTTCTTGACATACAAAGATCCCATTTTTAAGATACTCAATCTGTAATCCAAGGCATAATTTTGTTCTTCCCAAATCCTTCATCTCAAATTCTTTCTTCAAACAATGAATTACCTTTTGGAGCTCTTTAGGAGTTCCAATAATGTTGATATCATCAACATAAACAGCAATTATAACAAATTCATTTCTAGATCTTTTTATAAAAATGAATGGGCATATTGTATCATTTTTGTATCCTTCTTTTAATAGATATTTATTAAGATGATTATACCACATGCGCCCTGATTGCTTTAGGCCATACAAGGACTTATTTAATTTAATTGAGTATTGTCCTCTAGAACCTAAATTGAATGCTTTTGGCACTTTAAGTCCTTCAGGGACTTTCATATAAATATCATTGTCAAGTGACCCATATAAATAGGCAGTCACTACATCCATTAGATGCAGATCAAGCCCTTCTCTTATTGCCAGGCTAATGAAATAACGAAAAATAGTCGCATCCGCTACAGGTGAATACGTTTCTTCAAAATTAATGCCAGGTCTTTGTGTAAAGCCTTGGGCTATAAGACGTGCCTTATATCTTGTTATTTTTCCCTTTTCATTTCTTTTTCATACAAAGACCCATTTGCATCCAATTGGTTTTACATCTTCAGGTGTAAGGACTACATATCCTAATACTTTTCGTTTTTCTAATTATTTTAATTCTGCATTAATGACATCTTTCTATAGGGGCCAATCTTTTCTTTGTTGGCATTCAGTAATGGATTTTGGCTCATGATCCTCATTATTATTCATTGCATTATTTGCTATATGATAAGCAAATGTGTCATCAACGTTGACATCATTTCGATCATATCGAATTCCATTCACAACATAATTTATTGAGATCTCATTATTTTCACATATATCAGGTACCTGGGTCTCTTCTGGGACTACAACATTATCTTATGGAGATATCTCTACTGGAGATAATAACTCTTCAGGAGTTGGCTCTTCTGGAGCTATTAACTTTTCTTGACTATCCTCGATTTGACCATCTATATTCTTTGCTCCTTTTCTTTTTTGAGGATTTCTATCTTTTGAACCAAAGGGTCTGCCACGTTTTAGGCATGCTTTAGATTCATTTATAGTAGGTTGTCTTTCAGGGACATCAATTTTAACAAGAACATTCTTTGTCACTTTCTTTGGGTCAGTAAATACTTCTGGCATTTGATTAGCTAAATTCTGTAAATGAATTATCTTTTGAACTTTCAGTTCATATTGATTTGTACGAGGATCAAAATGAGCCAATGATAATTCATTCCAGCTAATTTCTTTATGTAATTACTTGTTTTCTCCCCCTAATGTTGGGAAAAGTGATTCATCAAAATGACAATTAGCAAATCGTGTCATAAATAAATTTCCCTTAGATGATTTTAAATATTTTATGATTGAAGGAGATTCATACTCAACATATATTCCCATCCTTCTTTGAGGACCCATTTTAGTGCGTTGTGGTGATGCTACTGGCACATATACCGCACACCCAAAAGTCTTTATATGGGAAATATTAGGTTTCTAACCAAAAACCATTTGTAAGGGGGAAACCTTTAAGTAACTTGTTGGCTTGATGCGAATTAACATTGCTGCATGCAAAATGGCATGGCCCCAAGCAGAAATTGAGATATTAGATTTCATAAGTAAATGTCTTGCAATTAGTTGCAACCTTTTAATCAATGATTCTGCAAGTCCATTTTGCATATGAACATGAGCTACAGGATGTTCAACATCAGTTCCAAGAGATATACAATATTCATTAAAAGCTTTTGAAGCAAATTCACCAGCATTATCAAGACATATTTTCTTGATAGGATAACCAAGGTAATGTGTTCTTAATCTAATCAATTGAGAAAGTAATCTCACAAATGCCAGGTTGCGAGAAGATAATAAGCATACATGAGACCATTTAGTTGATGCATCAATTAAAACCATATAGTACCTAAATGGTCCACATGGTGGGTGTATATTAGCCCACAAATATCTCCATGTATCCGTTTTAAAAATGTGAGAGACTCACTTTCTACTTTGCTTGGTAAGGGGCGAATAATTAATTTTCCATTGGAACATGCATCACATGAGAAATCATGGGATTGTGGTATTTGTTTACACTTCAAGGTATATCCACATGAATTCTCAATTATTTGTCGCATCATAATTGAACCGGGATGGCCTAACCAGTCATGCCAGACATTAAATTCATTTGTAAACTTATGGTTTACATTGGCAGACTTCTGGTCTGTATTGGTGAACTTCTGATTCTCAATAATATGTGTTTCAATTGTGTTTATGAATATATAATATAAGTCAAAAGAAAAATCAGGACACTTTTCTAATATGCATTTTCTACCAGCAACTATTTTTGTAACAACAAGATATTCTTCATCATTTTTAGTTGTTGTTTCTATATTATATCCATTTCTACGGATATCTTTGAAACTCAACAAGTTTCTTCCAGACTTGGTAGAATAATTACATTATCAATACATAATTTTGTTCCTTCAGGTAACAAAATATTAGCTCTTCCGGAGCCTTCAATCAAATTTATACTACCAGATATAGTCTGAACATTAGCCTTTTGTATTATCAAGGAAGAAAAATATTTATCATTTCTGAGTATGGTGTTGGTTGTTGCGCTATCAACGAGATATAAATCTTTAGGATTGATGTCAATAGGATTCGTTCTTCATTAAAAGAAACATAAAAACATGATTAAGATAAATACATTCGATACTAAAATATAAAAGTTTATACTAAGAAATCACCACCTAGTGGGATAAAGGCTTTGTTGTTGTTGTTGTATACTAAGAAATCGGCAACATCCAAATGGGTAAAATCCATGTTTTCATACTCAGAATTCTCAGCCTGATCCACATGACTTACTTCAATTTTTGATCATTTACCATTATGTTTTATTGATTCTTAGTAAAGATCAACTCGGTGTCTTGGCGTACGACAGGTACGAGACCAATGACCCTTGCCACCACAACGATAACATGGATTTTCTGTATTTTTATTTTGCCCACTATTTTCCCTTTTGTGGTTCTTATTATTCTTTCCCCACTTCTCTAGGAATTTGAACCACCATAATTTCGACCACGCCTATGGCTGTAGCCACGTCCACATCCACAGCCACAACCAGATTCATTAGTCACTACATTCGCTTTTGGGAATGGAGTTGAGCCTGTTGGACGGGATTCATGGTTTTTCAATAAAAGCTCATTATTTTATTCAGCCACAAGGAGGCAAGAAATTAATTTAATATATTTTTTAAACCTTTTTTTACAATGTTGCTACTGCAGGAGCAAATTGGATGTATCCATTTATAACAAGCTTTTGAAAGGATGACTATTTTCTAGTGATCATACATTTCTTTCAAATTGTTTCAAAGAACAAATGGGTCTTTTACAACCAAATATTCAATTTTGAGGCCTTTATGCAAATGATTGTGTAGAAAAATTATGGATCAGGCATTCAAGATAAATAGTTCTTTTTGGTAATAACGAGAGCCACAAATTTATATATCACAAAATTTAACTTAGTCCAGACTAATGTAATAAAAGGGCATTTATAATATATAAAATATTAAAACGCAATATAATAACAGGAAATTCATAAAGGAAATAAATAATTCATAAAGTAAGATATTGCAACAAAAATTAAAAATTTATGGTTTCAGGCCATTTAGTTTTCATGGCTTTAGGTCAAATAGTCTCATGGCTTTAGGCCAATTAATCTCATGATGATAAATTAAATTTATATGGCATCTGGCCATTTATCTTCATAATAAATAAAAGTTGTCATGGCTTCTGGCCGTGCAATAAGTTAAAAGATGAAAAGTATATATATATGGCTTCTAGCCATATAATAATGAATCACATGGATATGGCTTCTCGCCATATCATATCATATAAAAATCAAAATAATATGACTTTTGGTCATATAATTTAAAGAATCATATATGTATGGCTTCTGGCCATGATGATGATAATAATAATAAGAATACAAATAAATGTATATATAAAGGATATACATATATACATATATATATGTATATATACATATATACATATATATACATATATATACATATATATATATATATAAGATATAAGAACGATATCGATATCTAATCTTAGCCATGAAACCCGATATTTATAACAATCGGTAAAGATATATTCCTTAATTCCATATAGTGGCTTAGATTATCCAGATCTATGAAATAAAGATACTGTAAAATAAGGTATATGAGATTGTCAAATAAACAATGAGAAGATCATACATTCGGCAAAGCTTCGTGCTGATAACGTGTTATAAAATGTCGATAATAAGAGAATATAAGAGAGAAATTCTAGAGAGATAAATTAGAGAGAGATTCTCATTCACTTGTACTTATAGAATACATCACCCAAGGCTTCTATTTATAGAAAATTTTCAGTGCTACAGTAACCTCCCCGTGTAGTGCATTGCTGAATAGTACAACACAACATTTTGCTACAGTGATGCACAGTGCAATCGTGTTGCTACAATGCCACACAGTGAATTGCTACAGTAATGAACAGTGCTGCACACTGATATTTAATCTTATATATCATGTTGACTAGAAGAGCAAGTTAGCCTGGGTATGAGATAATGGACATCCACATAATTAATATTCATAATATATTGTATTTATTTATTTGTATCAAACCAACCTTTCATTTTCATTTCTACAGAAATGATTGTGTGAGAAAACACACACACACACACACATATATTCTAAATCTCTTCATTAACCCACTACCTCCTGTAGCTCCGTTTATCCTTTTGTGGGATGAATATTAAATTTTTGTTTCATGACACATTGGGCTTCCTTACTGTGGTTTGTTCTTAGGGCTGTACATGAACCAAACCGGGCCGGGTTGGTTATTAGCCCGTGGTCTGGTCCGACAGGTTGTTCGGGTTGGACATGCAAGCCCAAAGCTCGGTCTTACCCGGGGGAAAACCCGATTCCTACCGGGTTGGACAGACTGGACCAAGTTAGTGGTCTAGCTGACCCAGTCCATCTTTCCTTTTTTTTGTGGAAAAATCCAGTTTTTTTAATGAAAACTGATAGTGAGGGAAATTAAACCCTTCATATCATTAATATTCACTATTCATCTATTCAGCAATGTTTTAATATTTATCATTCATCGAAATATCCTTAAGATAACCTGGTCATCATTGTATCTGCCCATTTTCAAGATCAAATCCATCAATAAATATGAAATCAAAGTCAATAACATGCCCATATTCAAGATCAAATCCATCAATGAATATGAAATCACAGATTGCATTAAATGAATCCATCAATAACCTGCCCATATTCAAGATCAAATCCATCAATGAATATGAAATCACAGATTGCATTAAATGAATCCATCAATAACCTGCCTATATTCAAGATCAAATCCATCAATGAATATGAAATCACAGATTGCATTAAATGAATCCATCAATAACCTGCCCATATTCAAGATCAAATCCATCAATGAATATGAAATCACAGATTGCATTAAACGAATCCATCAATAACCTGCCCATATTCAAGATCAAATCCATCAATGAATATGAAATCACATATTGCATTAAATGAATCCATCAATAACTTGCCCATATTCAAGATCAAATCCATCAATAAATATGAAATCACATATTGCATTAAATTAATCCATTAATAACCTGCCCTTCAGCCCTTAGATAACAAGCATCATCAAAATAATCAAAGGGCAGGACTATAAATATTAAACAGAGATCAAATACTCATATTACAATAAGAGTTTAGTCCAAAAGATTAACAATAGTCTATAACCATAAGGCAAAAGCCCATAATTCAGAAGGTACACCAACAAAAGTCCATGACTCCAAACAAAATATAAAAGGCAATCAAACATTAAGGTAATATAATTTAATTAAGGTCCATAATTTCTCATGGCAGCAAAATATGAAGTCTATTTGTGCTTTTAATCAAGTTCCTCTATGGATGTAACAACAACTCCAACATCAGTCACACATGAAGCATCTGAAAAGAATAAAAAAATACATAAACATTATAATTTTTTTACAAAGATATGACTAAGAAATGACTAGTTATATTAAAAACATTACCAGAATCTTCAAAATTGTCAAATTTACTAAGTTGTTCAATCAGTTCTGCCAATGATTGCCTAAGAATAAGCCAATTTTGAGAACAAATAAGAGCCTTAGTCATTCTAGGTGACAATGAGCTTCGGTATTGATCAACCACACGACCTCCTTTACTAAAAGCATATTCAAAGGCAACTGTAGAAACTAGGATGGCCAAAACATCACATGCCAATTTAGAAAGGATTTTGTATTTCATAGAATTTGCTTTCCACCAAGCCAATATATTGAAATCAGTAGAAATAGGTACATCATCAGATGCATCAAGATACTTTTCCAACTCAGTTTGACAATCATTTGAGCTTCTTTGTTTAATTACTGCTAACCATTGAACACCTGGATCATGATCCTCCACATTTCCTATAACACTTGGTGAAGATAAAGGTGCAGTAGAAGATGAGGCAATACTTGATTCAGAAGGTATACCAACAAAGGTAGAGTATTCACCAAATAAACGATATAAGCAATCATTGACCTTATCCTTCATAGCCAAGCAAACTTCAGTGTCTTGAAACAAATTCTCAAATATGTGATTAACATATGCTAGCTTATAACGAGGATATGAAAGCAACTATCAATAAAGGGTTCATAATTTCTGCCTTACCCCAATATTTTTCATACTTTAGATTCATGTTAAGAGACATATCAGTAAGGAGAGAATCTGAATTCAAGGAATTTCTTTCCAACAGCTGCTGAACACGTGCAATTTGATGGAAGCATAAGTTTGAAGTCATATTAATAGAAGATGAGAACATTAATGTGATATCATAAAAGACTTTCAAGAACCTCAAGAAAACACGTTCCAATTCCAATCTTCAGCTTTTGGTGGGCCATCACGCTTTTTCTGTCTTCCTTCAAGTGAATCACGCTCCGGTCGCTCTCGCTTGAAGAAATCATGTGATTCACACCTCTAATTGGAGATCTGACTTGAATCAATCATGTAGACATCATTTGCTTCAAATTCATGTCTAGGTGGGGTAAAGTGTGCACAATAGTCATCATCTTATTACTCATTCAGTCAAAGACTTTTTGGAATTTCAACACTGCCTCTAACATTAATAATGTCGAATTCCAGCGGGTTGTCACATCCAAACACACAAGGATTTTTGTATCAATCTTTTCAGCTTCAACAAAGGCTTTTAATTTTGCAAAACATGCCGGAGAAGAGCGAACATACTTGACAGCCTTTCTAATACTTTCAAAGTCATCTTTCAAATATTTCAACCCATCACAAACTATCAAATTGAGGATATGTGCACAGCACCTAAGGTGAAGATAATCTCCATTACATATTAACCCCCTCCAACTCTTCAAACACTTCTTCAAATAGGATAATGTTGTGGCATTTGATGAGGCATTATCTATTATAATAGTAAAAACCTTTTCAATTCCCTAATCCAATAAACATCTCTCTATAGTCTTCCCTATTGTGTCCCCTTTATGATCCTCAATCATAGAAAAATTGATTATCCTCTTATGAAGATTCCATTCAGGATCAATAAAGTGGGCAGTTAAGCATAAGTAATTAAAATTCTGATTAGAAGTCTAGCAATCTGTAGTAAGACAAACCCGATTTGCACATTTCCTTAAAATCTTCTTTAAAACCTTGATCTCTCCAAGGTATAACTGCCAGTAATCCCTACCAAGTGTAATTCTAGAAGGGATATGAAATCGTGGCTCAAGTTCCTTCACAAATTTCTTGAATCCAAGCTTCTCAACGATCCTAAAGGGCAACTCATCACAAATTATGAACTCAGCCAATGCTCTATGTATTCGCTTCTCATTATACATATGTGGACCTAAGGCCCTTCCTTGTGTAGCATTTGACAAAAAATCAGCAAGGGTTACTTCTTATATGCCTTGTTAGGGTTTTTTGGACACTTCAACAAATTCCTTTTCAAAGAAGTTGTCCCATGCTTGTTAGGGTTACAAGCATAGTCATTGTTGCAATGCATGCAATATGCTCTTATCTCTCCATTTGTTTCTTCCACAGATATCTTCACAAAATGATCCCAAACTTAAGATGTTTTTGGTTTGGTTCGTTCTGGTTCTTTTATCTTTCTAGGATTTTCACCCCCATTTACTTGAGCCTCTTGAGAGGATTCTACCACAGAAGTAGGAGGAACAGGTGTTACATCTAGTGGTAATGGTGGCAGCATGGGAGAAATAGGACTAGGAGAAGGAGTTGTAGAAGGTGCAAACCCATTCAGCAGGTTATCATTAGATTGGGGAGTAATTGAGCCCCCTGTGGTAGGGGTTGGTAACCTACAATCTTGCTCTTCCATTTCAATTTCAGAATATACCTGCAAGATATGAACAAATGATAATCATATTTGTATATAAATATAGACAAAAAACAAGGAGCAATCTGCACTCCAGGAACAGAAGCAGCATGTCCACATGAAAAAGTTGGATATTCAATGGTATATATAAACTTAAAAATCAAGCTCATAGAAACATGTTTATATGCAAAAGCAAAGCAAATGCTAATCAGTTCGGTTAAAGTTTCAGCACTCCAGGAAGCATAAACTAAAATGAAAGAATGATGCTATTCATATCAGTGAGTGGCGAAGTTGGATATTCACTTTTGAGAAGGGAAATTCAAGTGGGTAACAGATTTGGAAATTAGAACATGAATCAAAATGAATGTCACTGAAAGCATAATTAATGACATTATAAATTGACGACATTATAAGGAGATTAATAATTAATATACAGAATACCAATGCAAAACAAATTCAATAGCAGAACTATAACAGCAGAACGAAACAATATGAGCAACTAGAGTTCAACAAAGGCAGAGATTTCACGGGAACAACAACTAGAGTTCGACAAAGGCCAGAGATTTCACATAATATATAAACCAGAGATTTCACATAATATACAGACTACAATTCGACAAAGGCCAGAGATTTCAAGAGCGACATAAATATTTGAGGAAAAAAATACACATAATATACAGAGAACATATAAGAGATTTCACGGGACCGAAGCCTAAGGTTCGAATCTTCTTCATATCAGTTCAGAAACTAGAGATTTCATAGGAAAATATTTGAGGAAAAATAATACAAGAATCGACTGAGATTTGAGGAAAAGATTTGAGGAAAAAATACAACCACCAGAGATTTCATATGAAAAGATTTCACGGGAAGAGAACATAAGGCTTACTTGATACCGATGTAGCTGGTAGCGATAGCACATATTGATTCTTGAAGAATAATGGAGACGGTGACGGAGAGTCCACTACAAAAAAACCATCAATTTGCGATAGAATTTGAGATGGAAAAAAATTCCGTGGCAAAAGTCATCCAAAAATCATGGAAAATTTCGTCGCAAATTAATCAGAATTTGTGAAGGAAATTTTCGACGGAAAAATTCCGTCGGAAATTCATATTTGCAACAGAATTTCCGACGGACATTTTCTGTCAGAAATTTTCGTCTCAATTTCCGTCAGAAATAGGTATTAATTAATTTTTTAATTTTTTTATTATGATTTATTTAATTAATGATTAATCTATTTATTATGTATTAATTCTCATCTTCCCTGCATTTCTTCTTCTTACTAATTTTCAAGTTTATGAATTTCTTGAGAAATCTTTGTTTGGTTGGTAGGAAAAGCGAAAATAAAAAAGGTTTATGCTAACCAATGTTTTTGAGAAATGATCAGTCCTTGAAGTTGCATTGCAGATTTTAAAATCTATTAATGAGCTTTTAAGAGAGTTTCAGAAATCTGACTTGATAATTCTTGAAGCTGGATTGTAGATCTACAAGTGACCTTCACTGTTTTAATCCTTATACCTAATTTTTCTTAATCTTCTTGATTGAGAGCATAAAATGATATAATCAGAGCATCTGAAAAAGAGAGAGAGAGGGAATTCACATTTATTAAGAGCTTAATTTTAATTATTATGAGAATCATATGGAAAATTGAATTCGAATCATATCAATGTATTTTGTATCAAAATATTCAAAGGATTGAGTTTTAAAAAAATTCTATCAATACGTAATTTTTTATTTTTAGCATCTTAGAAAAAAATTAATTAGTATTCTACAATTTAAAATAGATCCCATTAAAATTTGTAAGCGTATTGACTTCATTAATAATTAAGAGATCAAAATAAAAACTTACATAAAATTAGAAAGATTAAGTAGATTTTATTTTTTTAAAATAAGACTAACATATAACCATTACTATTAGAATAACCAAATATTAATTAGTTGTGTGGTATGAATTGAGTCTGGTAGAATCATAACAAGCTCCAAATGGGAATTCTGTCACAAAGCCTAACGTAACGTTTTTGGCCAAATATTATTGCTTTATAATTTTATACCTCTATATATCAACATTAATACATGTTAAATCAAATGAGTTTTTTTGTTTTCTAAGAAAATAATCAAAAAATAATTCAAACACGTCATGCCATGATAGTATTATTGAAATAAAACTCATTTTTACCAATATTAGCTTAAACTAGAATGATTTTTCTTAATACATAAATGTGATTTTTTAGAAAATAATTTAGTTAATATTTCAATTTTTAAGTTTTTTATTATTTAATATGAATTAGTAATATTAATTACTATTTTTTGACAAGCAGTGTGTAAATTTCATATACTTCTATGGATATTTTAGAAAAAATATGCAAAATGCACTTAAAATTTCATAAAACAGTTTACATCAATATAAAACATTCCAAAAAAACCTTTTTGTGCGTGGGTGTGTGAAATATAGTAAAATGTATACTTAATATATTTACTTAAAATCGTCTAACGATCGTCAGAAATTCCGTCAAAAAGTTTCCGATGGAAAACGTCCGTAAGAAATTCTATCACAAATCCTAATGTAAATTTTTTTACGGATTTACATATGAAAATTCCGTTGGAAAATTTGACAAAATTTATTCGTAGAAAATTCCGTCGGAAATATGTGTTAATTAATTTTTTTAAATTTTTTTATTATGATTTAATTAATTAATGATTAATCTAATTATTATATATTAATTATATTATGATTTAAAATTTAAATTATTATTAAATTATAATATAATTTTCAAAAAAAATTATTAAATTATAATATAAATAAAAAATTATTAATTCATATTTATTATTGAAATTAATATATATATATATATATATATTTTGATAATATATTATATACAAATACAAATTTTATAAATACAATAAAAATAAAATATATAATAAAATGAATAAAAAAAGATATTAATAATAAAAATTTAGATATAATATTTAAGTAACAAAAATAAGGAAACTAAATTGTAATGTTTAATTATATATATATATATATATATATGATTTTGCATTTAAATCACACAGGTTCTTCCTAGCTCAACTGGAAAAGGCACTGGCACACGCGTGAGAGGTCATGGCTTCGAATCTCAACATGGTCACAAAATGCAACCAATTTGTGCTACCGAAACGAGACAGGCGACGGAGGGTGACACATGGCACACGATGGAGGGTGACATGTGGAATTTGACCAGGACATGCGGCGGTTGACCAAGACATAGGCGGTCGGAGGCGCGAGGTAGCGATGACGGTTGCTGGCCGGAGGTTTTCGTTGAAAAATTGCGTAGGGAAATTTGCTGCGAGGGAAATTGCGATGGAACAAATTCTGTTACAAATTCCCTCACAATTTGAGACGGAAAGTTTCGTCGCAAATTTCGTCTCAAATTGTGATGGAATTTTTGTTGTAAATTATGTCGTAATTTGAGACGGAAATTCATATTCCGTCGTAAATCAATTTGCGACGGAACTTTTTGTGATGGAATTTTTCCCGTCGGAATTTCCGTAGCAAAATGGTTTGCGACAGAATTCTGTCTCAAAAAACCTCTGTTCAGTCACAAATTTTGTCAGAAAATCCGTCAGAAATTACATGTTTTTTTGTAGTGGTCAGAGTCGATAGACTGAAAGAGTGAAAGTCTGAAATGGGAAACAGGGAAAGAGGAAGTGCCGAATGGAGACTGGAGAGGCCTCCGAATGTGAAAGCTCAAAGGCTAGGGTAGATTAACTCAGAATGTTAGAAATTGAGAATATATATGGTGTCTCTTTAAGCTTAGGTCAAACTTCTTCTTTTTTTCCTGAAGGGCGAAGGCTAAATATATATATATATATATATATATATATATATATATAAAATCCAGGTAGGACCAGGCTTACTGGTCCTTCATCCTAACTCGGGACCCGGTCTGGCCCGGTCTTCGGGTCAGACCCAGTCTCCCCCGACACTGATCGGGTTTTTTCTTCTTTTTCCGGGTTGGACCGGGTCAGAGTCGGATATGACCGGATTTTTCGGGTTTCTGGGTTTTATGTACAACCTTATTTGTTCTTATTCTTATTATCTATTTTCTTGTAGTGCACCCATATAAGAATAATCAATTTATTGTTTCCTACTGTCATTAAAAATAAATATATTTGTATATTCTTCAAAATTCCACATTCATCATTTACCCCACACCAATGTTTTAAAAGCCAGACCGAACGTCAAGCCGGAAAGGTAAGCGGGTCATGGTTCAACCGGTTGAAACGGTCGAACCGTTCGGTCGGATCGGTGATGTAATAATTAAGTGTGTGTGTGTGTGTGTATTACAATTAATCTTTAGTCTAATTTTATAGGAAGTTAATAAAGTCACAAAATACCATTTAAAGAAGAATATTAAGTCAATAATCAACCTAACAAAATATACTAACAATAATGATTTTATGACTTGTCAAATATTGATGGCTCTTGATTGATTTAATCATAAATTTCTTGAAATGTCTTTAGATCACACCACTCTGATCCTATTTATAAGTCATTTTTGACCAAAAAATTTTGTTTTATTTAAAAGTTCAGTTTCAATATAATAAATAATATTATGAAAAATTTACCTCTATTTATTGTACAAATGAAGAAATAATTTAAAGATAGATAGAGAAAAAAGAGTTAAAAAGTACTCATTCATAAATGAGGGCAAAGTTGTAAATTTACCCTATAATCATTGAGTTAACTATATCGCCTTGGTATGTGAGATTTAGTTAAAAGGGACTTATAAATAGGACTAGAGTGGTAAATGTTATCATCTTATTGAGGAAATGATCCAAAATCAAGACATTCAACTCTAATTTCAGTGCTTCCAATTTCATCTTTAGCTTGAGGATGAACCTCATTGGTTTTTTCTTCAAAAGCATCTTTATAAAATAGTTTGTAACAAACCAAATTATTAAAATTAGTAACACATAATATAAATAAAATAAAGTAATATGTTTAAAATTTATATGCCATTTTTTAAAATTTTTTTTACAGCATCAAATTTTTTTTAAAAAAAATTGCAACAAAAAAATGTTTTTTCGCATTTTTTATTAGACCGGATGGTTTTTGAAAACTGGTCGGGTTTCCAGCTCAAAAATGGTTAAACGACGGTCCAAAATGGCTCCCTCAGAAAAACGGTCCAACGTATATATTCAGCCCGCCTTAGTGACCGGCCGACGGTCCGACCAGTCTGACCGTCCGATCCGGTTCTCTAAACAATGCCCCACACACACTAGTTCTTCGTAATTCCATTGAATCTGTTGTGCATTGTACCCTCTTGTCCTTTACATCTATTTATTCACACGTTTTGGGCTCTCAGAAGTGAATCCTCTTGCTTAGAAAAATGAGATGATTTTCTATATTAAAAAAAACTATATATATACGATGAAGCGTACAACTATATATATACACACACACACACACACACATATATAAATAATTTTCATAGGTTGTATTAAGGCTTTATGGTGGTTCTAATTAATATATTAATAGGTGTTTGTGTGCGTGATTTTGTATACTCTCATTGAGAGTTTTAGAGTAATACTTGTGTGATGACCTATATGTTAGAGAGTAAAAGTAATTCTAAATATATTCTTCCATATACTTGTGAATTGTATATGATTGTGAATGAATATTTTTTTAAAAATGAACTAACTTATATATATGTGTGTATGTATCGTAAATTCTCAAGTCAGTAATGTTACATAAGTAAATTTCTTTATAACTCACTTTATTCGCATAGTTAATAAATTAATTATAATTAATGTATTACTGGATTATTTTTCCTTTTTGGCATGTTTGAATATGTGATTATGTTTTATACAAATGGAAGCATGATTTATCACACCTTGTCTTTTAATGATGTTATATTTATTGATTATTGAATATAGCTGTCATGGCAGTTGCATTTGTGATGGGTTGGAATAAGGAGGAATTTGTATGGCAATATCTTTTACCACATGGTATGTCATCATTCGATGCACATTGGATGGTGTTGGAATAAATACATCTCCCTAAATACATAATATAAATTATAAAATAGAGGTAGCAGTGGAAGAATTTATTGATGATACTTATTACCATAGCAACTCTGCACGCTAAATCTTACAATCTGAGAGCTGGAAGCTGAAAAGATAGAAGAGATTAGAAGACAATAAAAAAGGCAATGACTCAGGATTCTTCTAACGAGAAGATGAGGCACAACGATAGTCTGGAGGTTGCCATCACCCGTCAGGGAACCCTTGAGAAGCAGGTCAGTATTTGACGTATTACTCTAAGACCCAGCCTAGGTTATTTATAGCCTTCCATCAGGGCTTGTAATAGTTTTACCTGCTAGGCAGGTGATCCTAAACCAAATCTTTATTTGAATCACTTACGGGACATAATCGGGAAATGTTTTATCTAAAATATATTAAATTGATAATAATTTGCTAATATTCAGAATAACTTTATAATATCTAGAATATTCATTTGATCAAAATAATTAACTAGTATATCCTTTATATGATCAAAGAATAAATATATATCTAGATATAATATGAATAAACAAAGAGATAAATATTATCATTTTAATAAAATATCTAACAGATGATACTTGTCAGGGCCCTTTCTTCTATGTTTTCCTTTGACCATGATTGCATTGAAGTTGTGGGACATGTGACACTTCCTTAGTTGTGTTCTTTTAAGGAGAGGAGCCATAGTCCAGACTTAAGTTCTACGCCTTTGGTTTGATGTATCTTAAAAACTGGTGAGCTTGAGACAATCCAGTCAAATGGATGGGTTTTTGTTGAACCATGTGTTAGCCTATGACTCCAGTCAGCGATATAAAGATGGACGGTGATATAAGTGAGGTTGCATCTTATATATTGCATAATTGTATATTACATGTTGTGATGAAAATATAAATTCACTACTACAGAATGTAGATTTTACGTCCCTTAAAGACGTCCTTTTTAAAAAAAAGAAAGAAGTAAAAAACAAAGATAATGACATTTTTGTAATTATGGGAAAGAATTAAGTAACTTTAGATGTCCATTTTTTAAAAAAAGACGTATAAAGTCTAATTTTAGATGTCTCTTTTTAAAAAAGGGACGTCTAAAGTCAATTTTTTTTCTTTAAACGTCCCAAATTCAAAAATGGACGTCTAAAGGTAACGTAAATCAGTCAAACTGATATTGACATCACTCTCTCCAAGGTTATGCCTACCTTACAAGCTAGCTTCCTCGATTCAAATTTCAAAACTTTCATTTTCTCTTGAAGCTCCTTCTTCCACCACTCTCTTAAAGCTCATTCTTCCACCATCACTCTCTCTCTCACTCCCTCTCACTATCGTTGCTCTTTTTTGAAGGTCGTACTCCTCTTTCTCCACCACCATCCTCCACCGTCTTCCTCTCTCCCTCTCCACTGTTGAAGCTCGTCGCCATTATCCTTCCTCGATCTTTGATACCATTGGTTCCTCCTCCCTCCTTCTCCCGCCGTTGGCCTCCCTCCTCCCTCTCCTACCGTGACCAAAAGGTATGGATAATTACTTTTGCTTTTTATAGGCTAAGTTCTAAATTGGGATTATTATATATGTATTTTATTGATGAGATTTAGATTTATCTTCATTGTAGATTCATTTTGATTTATCGTCCTTCACCAATATTAATCTGTAAGGACATTTTTGTTTATGAAGAACTGTTCGATCTTGTTTCCGTAGGTTCTAATTGTTAGGCAGTGAAAAATATAAACGAATTTTTTTTAAAAAAATAACTTTAGACGTCTCTTTTTTAGAAAAGTGACATCTAAAGTTTTAGACGTCTTTTTCATTTAAAAAAGGACTCCTAAAGTTCTGTGTTTTTTATAAAAAAAAAAATTTAAACGTCCCTTTTTTAATGAACGTCGTATCTTGAATTTTTTACGTTCTTGACATAGGCGTCCCCCTATTTTTAGACATTAAAAGAGTTAAAAAAAGGGGGACGTTAAAAGTGTTTTCTGTAGTATTGATTGATATAATGATCATTAAATTTGTAATTGTTTTGTATGTGGATTATGGTACATACAAATATATATGTAATCATTTCTTTCTTTTTATCATATATAGTTTGCTTGTATACGGTATAAACTTTTAATAGTTACTGAGATGTGGAATTTCATTCCTTATATTAATATTTTTCATGTCATTATTCTAGTAGGGAGTAAACAAAAGCACTCATATATGGAGTGAGCCTTGAAGGCTCTTTTGTACTCCTAGAGTTCATATTATGTCATTTTTATTTGCCATGATCCTAAGACTTCCGCATTTCATTTTGTTTATTAAAAAATTTTAAGGATTTAATTTAATTTAACACTATAATGTGGATTTTAATTGAACTAATTTTATATTTTGATGATTTGACCCTTATTAGCAATATTTAAAATATTTTAGTTAAGTATTTATATTTGGTTTAAGGTGTTACTCCTTGGGGTATTGAAAGTTTGAAATCTTTCCCCCGATGAAATCATACTTATAGACCATTCGTACAAAATAACAAATTAACTGAATATTAATCTTTTGCCACCACCAGTTGGCCAGATAAACTATTTAATCTTATCCCATTTGGCATTTACATATTGGTATATCTTGTTAAAAATAATGCAACATGTGAATTAATTTAATTAATATGATGCTATATATCTTAATGTAACGAACGGACAATGAAATATTTACGTGATAGACCATTCGTACAATAGTATGTATTAACTATTGAATCTTATGCCAGTTGGACTTGAAAACTATTGAAGCATATCTCATTAATCATAAACATTTTCATTGACTGACATTTTTTATCATATAATAAAAGTGGGTATGCATCAATCCAATTAATTAGTTAATTGCATAATATTGCGTTTAATATCAATAAATAAAAAATTATTTTTATATTTTCATTATTAAAATTTTGATTAATAATTTTTATCATATCTAGCTGCCTATATGTATTTATCATATTTTAGATAGAGTCTAAAAATTTAATTTAAAATAGAAAATTTGATGTA
The DNA here is from genome assembly GCA_037074505.1 of Albizia julibrissin. Taxonomy (NCBI): domain Eukaryota; kingdom Viridiplantae; phylum Streptophyta; class Magnoliopsida; order Fabales; family Fabaceae; genus Albizia; species Albizia julibrissin. Next base: position 11,064,073 of record CM073482.1, read on the forward strand.
GAAATATGAAAAATAGTTAATTTTTTGGTGCAGGTCAGGTAAGATGTATAATCAAAGCCAACGCACGTACTTTGTCAACCATTAATTTCGTGCTCACGCCGCCTAACTTTATTCAAAATCAATCTTTACTTTTGAATAATATTATGTCATATTCTTACATCAACGTGAGGCATTTTTTTTTTAGAAAATTTCATGTTGTCATTAAAAATTATATCTAAGTAATCAAGGATAAGTTGGCAAAAAAAAAAATCATTGCTACAAAAAATTCCTTAATCCTTTTCTGCTATTGCACAAATTAAGGGTTTATTTGGGATCATGTTTCGCAGCCTCAAACATGCATATGAAGTGAAAAATCCACTTTTTGCTTATGAGTGATGTTTGGGAAGGCGTTAGCGACATCTTGCATATTCTCTAAAAGCCATGTCAACTCTGAAGCTCAAATTTATGGCTTTTATGGTGGGTGCATCACGACGAGTTAAAAATAGCTATAGATCCCACATTATGATGTCATATCAACCCATCATGCCTGCACCACATTTTGTCTTAATTAGTGCCATAAGTTCGATTGGTGTTAAAAAATCAAGAGACTTATTTACTCAGAGAAAAAGCAAGAGACATATAATATTTTTTTTACATGAAACATATAATGTTAAATTTTAGGTTAGTAAAAAAAATATTTCTTGGTAAAAAATGTTGGTAAAAAATTTATTTCTAATTTTAATAATATAATATTATTTAATTAGTTAAAAATAAATTAACTATTTTTGTTTTATCTAATTTTAATTTCAATTTTTCTCTTCAATTATCACAATATATACATAATATGTATGTATGTATGTATGTATGTATGTATGTATGTATGTATGTATGTATATATTATTTAATAAGATTCATGTCATTTTCAATCATTTTTTATCTAAATTTTCTTTTTCAGATAATCATCCAAACAAGTTTCAGTTTGAAAAAAAGTCACTTCTACCACCGTCAATCCAAACATAAATCATATTTACAATCTAACTTTTATCTAGAAACAGTAATACGGGGCAACTCGCAAGTTGTGGGCTGGCCCGCACCAACCTGCGGGCCGCATGGTGCAGACTGGCAAAATGCCAACCCTAATCCGTAGTGTGCGGGTTGCAAGCCAGCCTGCGGGCCCGTATTTTTCTTTAAAAAAATAATTTTTTTTTATTTTTTTAGACTGCAAAAAATACGAGATATATATATATATATATATATATATATATATATATATATATATATATATATATATATGAGTTATTAAATTTACCTTCCTAGTATCAATCATTCCTCTTATAAAAATTTAAAAAATATAATTTACAATTCAAGAGATAAAGTTATCAAATTTGTCAAAGTTTATAAATAAAAAACATAAAATCATTCTCAAACAACCAAGATATAATAATTTTATTTAAAGAAAAAGGGAATAGGCTAAGATTTCTTCTATTTGAATTAGGAGATACCAAGATGGGAGTGGATAATTTATAGGTTTTGTTTGATTATTATATAAAAAAATAAAATAAAATTGCGGGCCAACAGCGGGCTAGCCCTCATTAACCCGCGGGCTATGGAGGGCGGGCCTATGCGGCCCACATTTTTACAGGTTGGAAAAATCACAATTTTAACCCTATCCCAACCCGCATGCCCACGGATTGAGCCCGTATTATTGGTTCTACTTTTATCCTATCTTAAATTTGTAAAAGTAAGATTGAAAAAAAAATTATTTTTATCATTACTAATCTAACCAGGCATTGACAAGTTTGGTCCAACAACAAGTACCAAATCAATAGGTGAATATAGCTTTCAATAATTAAGATAAAATTCTAATTAAATTCAACTGATATATTAAAATCTAAATTTAGATATACATTTTTAACAAATTCTTAATCAAATCAAGAAGCCTGATTAGAGATTTTTTAATATTGTAAAAAGACTAAAATGCCCCTTTGTTATAAAATTCTACGTACATCCTCCTTCAAGCCACCCACCACTCCTTCATCATATTTCCCTTCTATTTTCATATTTTACCGCTCCAACTTATTAAAAAGAAAAATCCACGCCATCCATTCTGTTTGAACCAAAAATTCATAATGGGATGCCTTAATTCAACTCTGCTAAAGGCTATTAAGCGCCCATGAAACTTTGAAGCATTCAATTCAGTCAGTCGAGAAGATGAATTGAGAAAAACTTTCCTAAGTGCAATGGCAGTAAATCTTCAACCTCGAGAGTAAGGTTCACATTCCTAGTTATCTTATGCGCAAAAAATCTACCATGTACTTTAAATCATATACAAATAAAATTTTTGTCATATTTTTATATTATGTCTGTAAAATAATGAACAAATTAACAATAGGAATTTATCTTCATAATGTAAAAGATTAGATAAGTTACTTATGAAGGAAGATATATGTCAATTTTGAAAAACGTGGTAAGCTGATGTAATTAAAAAAGTTAAAGGAAATTTGCATGGTTTATTTTTATTTTTAGTAGTATTTTTTAAAAAATAAACATGGTTTTTCATGTGTAACAACAACTGTTTATGATTTTTTTTAATACTATGTCGTACTATATATTTTACTACAAATACTAAGAAATGATATATGTTCACATCTATATGGCATGAATATAAAAGTACCATATAGCTTAGATTGCTTGGAATCAAAAGCAGATACACAGGACAAAAACAAATGACATATAGAAATAAGTCGAAACAAACGAAATGAGATGAAAATGAAAGTGGGGAGAGATATTGACAGAAAAGGATGCTTTGCTAGCTATGAACCAGAGAGCGGCTTTATTCTTATCTATACGCGGATCACTTAATTTGCTATTGGGATTTTCTTTCAATTGATTGGTAATACTATCTCTTATCTTTAATATAAGATTTAATTTATTTTTTAAAAAAAAGTTAAAGAAGCTAAATAAATTAGTAAGGATAGGAGGTATTACTTCCAGTTCTTAATATAAGACCTAATTAAATTTTTTTTAGAAATTAAAAAAATTAAATAAATTAGTTAATTATAATATATACTATGTAATATTAAAATATATATTAGTTTATAAGTCAGATAAATTAGTTTGATATAAAAATGGTATATATAAATACTATAAAATAATTTATTTAACTTCTTTAATATCTTAAAAAAAATTAACTAAATCTTATATTAAGCAAGGGAGATTGTAGTATATGCAAATGAAAATTCTTTTTTTTTTTCAGGTTAAGTTTAGAAATTAGGTATATATTAATATGGAAAAGAAAATGGGGTGATTGGAATAAGAAAGGGAATAAGGCAGGAGAAAAAGAAGGGGGTTGACCAGATCAAGTGGGTAAGAAGGGCACGGAACCCAGAGCTCAGCATATACGGTTCCTTGTACTTTTTTGGTCTAACTTTAACGTCACCACTTATTATTTTTTATTCCTTCATTTAATCCGTACCACGTCCTCTCTTTTATTTAAAACCACTCCCTTCTTCTCTTCTTCTTCATCCTCTCTCTCTGTCTCTCATAATTAACTTGTATGGTTTCTCAAGATGATGTACGAAAACCAGCGTACAATTCATGCCCCTCTTCATCATCAGCCTCAACATCAGCAGCTGAGAAAGATAAAGAACCATAATCGTCGTCCTCCTCATCAAGATCATCATCATGAGGAGGAGGAAGAAGAAAAACTCCAAATAGTCGACCTCAGTGGCTTGTCCCTCGAATCTCTCCCTGCCCCTTCTCTTAATTTAGCCCTCATCTGCAAGCTAAACCTCTCTTGTAACAACATTCAGGTATCTTTCTATATATCTATTCTTTACCTTTAATTTCTTTTTCTTTTTTTAATATTATCATTCACTGTCTGCTTTGGGGTTCATGGATGCCTATCTCACCACAAATATCTTCTTTAAGAGAGAAATTGAGACTTAGAGAAATCTAATGGAGCCTTTCGCTATCCGACTGTGTTGGTTACCTTTTTGAAATACATACAATGGCAAGCTACAAGCTTGGTAATAGAATCCACACAATCCTTAGACATCGGCTCTCAGTAGGGACCTTCCTTGTCCTCCAACACCATCCCAAGGCGGTTACCATAAATTTCACTCCTAATATAATGTTATAGCTCAATCTGTAACCATCCATTAATAATTAATTGTTTTTCTCAACACTTGTTATTGAATCGGAATCTGCAGAAACATTCAAACCTATTTCAGAAAGTCTTAGAAATTAAGGCCAACGCACAAGTTTTTCTTTTTTAATGAAAAATATCATGAGTTTTGGTTTTTAGTCTAGCTTAATCCATTTCATGCCAAAAGATTGATACATACTTTATCAACATAAGATAAAGGGCAAAATCTGAAAGCCGTACATTTTTTATTTGCTTCGTTCACATGTATCTTTTCATTGATCAAATAGGAATATATATATATATATATATATATATATATATAAGGGAGAAAGAAGATTAGCTTCCTGTGAGATTATATTATATTATATTTTATCCATAAAAAATTTGGAAAAGTTTTACTGGGGAAACGCGAGATAGTAAAAACCTTGGGTCTTAATTAACTCTCTTATGTATCATCTGTTTGGCGATTAATTAATACTACCTCCAGTTTTAAATATAAGATATAGTTAATTTTTTTTTAAGGAATTAAGTAAGTTGGAGAAGTTACTTGTATGTTGTGCATCATTGGATTATATATTAGTTTATAAGTTAGTCAAAATAGTTCAAAGAAAAAATGACAAATATAATACTCTAAAGTAATTTAATTAGTTTTCTTAATCTTTCTAAAATAATCAACTTTATCTTATATTTAGGATCAAAAGAGTATTAATTAGAGTTAGTTGTTCGTTGTTCGTTCCATATCATATCAGTACCGTTGACAGTCGAATCAGTATTATTATGAAGAAAAAGAAAACTGATGAAACAGACTAAAAGCACAGCTGCATCTTAATTATAATTATTATATGCATTATGACTAATTAATTTGTTTGAATGATACAGGAAATTCCAGAATCTCTGGCAGCAAGATTGCTGAATGTAGTGGCGTTAGATGTACACTCTAATCAAATTAGGTCTCTCCCCAATTCCATTGGTTGCCTCTCCAAGCTCAAGCTTTTGAATATCTCGGGCAACCTCATCGAAGTTCTCCCTAAAACTATTGAGAATTGCAGGTAATCACCATCATTACTTAATATTATATATATATATATATTGGTCTTTCATTTTTACAATAATGATACTAGTAGTCGTGTTTCTTAGATCAGCACAAACATTATTTATATACTCACACAACATACAACCCTTGGCTGCTATATTTAGCTACCAGATTTTTTTAGTTTGTTTATAAGAACATTGAACCGGGACATGCTGACATATGGTTTTACGAAACATGTTTTTATGGCACCGATCAGTTAAAAATAAGTGAACCATTTTGCCTCTCTCTATCTATATACTACATTTGATCCTTATTATAAGGTACCAACTAACAATTCCCACAAACTAATAAAATCAGTTAAAAGTATTAAAATTATCCTAAAATTGAAGTGATTTCCAATATTACCCTTACTAACTACTATTAACTCAAATATCATATAAATTATTATTTTCCTACTAGTCTTAATAAATATGGGTAGATATGAAAAGATAAATTAAATGTATTTTGGAAACTTACAAGTGCCTTATAAAAAGGATCAAAAACATTTATTTATTAGTGCTTTATAATAAAGATCAGAGGGAGTATATATATATATATATATATATATATATAGCTTGTTATAAATTTTATTATTGTTTTATATATGATGAGTCGTGATTGAATTCTTTTTGGCTTCTCGTCATTGCTGATGCTTTGGTTGAAATATCCAACAAAACCGATTAAGTGGGATAAACAGTAGCAATAAATTGTAGAATATTTAATGTATTAGACCTACTTTAGACGTGGCTCTATATATATAATACATATATTATTAATTATTAGTGTGTTCATTTTTCTCTATATCTTTCGACTGACGCGCACATCAAAATGCACGCCAAACAGTAGGATCATCATGATACTGGATTTGTAGGTTTAAGTTTTAACTAGTCGATTTAGCGAGCATGATGGATCCTTTAAAAATTATATTATATTCCACCTTAAAAAAACTGTTGTTTTCAACGATAAGTGATTAACGCTGATTTGTTGAATTAAAAAAATTTCCAAAGGTATTTCTATATTGGTACGTACTTTGAGGTGGGGCTTTCAGAAACAGAGGCCACGGCAGGGAAACGAATTTTGAGTGCAATATATTGCTACGTTTTCCAAGGGGTTGCCATCAATATTTATTTTTGACATCAATATATATACACCAACACCGACTAATTAATTAATTAAAAGAAAAAAAAAGTCAACCAGCCTGGCATATAATTACGAGAAAATTGTACTAAAATTCACGGATCCTTTTGAAATCCGACACGTTGAATAATCGGAGAAGGAACTTCAACTCATCCACATGCACAGTACATAATAGTCAGAGACACTTATTTTCTTGATAAACTACTATTTAACTTGTCCCACGTCACAATATACATCAATCTGTTCGACTTTTCCTATAAACTATGTATATTACTTTTACATGTTATATTACTGAAACTAATTCGTACTATGTACGTACGCACGTACCAGGGCCTTGGAAGAACTGAACGCCAACTTCAACAAGTTGAGTGTCCTCCCAGAAACCATAGGCTTTGAACTCATCAACCTGAAGAAGCTCTCCGTCAACTCCAACAAGCTCCTCTTCCTTCCTCGCTCCACCTCCCACCTCACCGCCCTCCGAGTCCTCGACGCCCGCCTCAACTGTCTCAGGGCGCTGCCGGACGACCTCGAGAACCTCGTCAACCTCGAGACCCTCAACGTCAGCCAGAACTTCCACTACCTGGAAACCCTACCTTACTCCATAGGGCTACTCCTAAACCTGGTGGAGCTTGACGTGAGCTACAACAAGATCAAGTCGCTGCCGGACTCCATCGGCTGCCTCAAGAAGCTCATGAAGTTGAGCGTGGAAGGGAACCCCCTGGTGTCGCCGCCGCCGGAGGTGGTGGAGCTGGGGGTGTATGCGGTGAAGGAGTACATGTGTGAGAGAATGAACTCGGCGCACCGGAGCCCGCCTTCGAAGAAGAAGATGTCGTGGGTAGGGAAGCTGGTGAAGTATGGGACGTTTGGAGCGCGTGGGAAGGAGCGTGAAGCGCGTGAGAGTTTCGTCATGCATGAACAGTTTCGCGCCATTGCTGGACTCGCAACTCCAAGGCATGTCAGTATGTTCTCTCCAAAACGACTCTTCTCGCCCCGCAAAAGTACTAGTAATTAATGCTCAAGCTGACGATGATTATGATGATCAACATCTTCTTCTCCGGCCGACAAATAATGATCCTAGGTTTTGTGTGACTATGAATAATTTCCATCATGTGCTTATAATTAATTGCACTGTTTTGTTCTTGTTTCGGTAAATCTAGAATTGCAAATATGTATGATACTAGGTTTGTATATATTTGTACGTAGATTACAATGAACTCTACGTGGTGGTGGGTTTGTATGGATGTGCCAGGCCTTAATGACGAACAATTTTTATTATTGTTTCTTGTAAACTAGAGAGAGATAAATATATTCACATAAGTGTGTATAAGTCTATATTTTTAGAAGGATTGACTACTATCTATTTATACATAAAGAAGGGGGACATAAAAATTAAACACTAATAACATAAATTAAAGAGGAAAACAAAGAGGAAATTAGGGAGAGAATTGAGGCACAATATTATCCTAAGATTCTCAACACTCCCCCTCAAGCTGAAAGCAGCTTGTACATGCAGTAGCTGATCTTCAAGAAATTAATGATTCATAACCTAAAGCTTGAAAACCAAAGAGTACTAAACCATAGTAGAAATTATAACAAACAATCTTACAAGCGACGAAAACAATAACGAACGGTTTCACAAGGAAACCAAACAATACTCCAAACGTCTCATCAGAGACAAACACCAAACGGTCTTACCAGTGACCAAATAATACTTTAAACGTCTCACCAGAGACCAAACAATTCTCCAAACGTTTCATCAGAGACAAAAACCAAACGAAACACCTTACCGGAGGCAAAGAACGAATAAGTCACACAAGGACCACCAACCAGCAAATAATTACCCAGAATAGCCAACAAACGGAAGACGCAAAGCACAACAGATGTCAGCACACAAAAGTAACCAATCTGAATCAAGAAGAACCAAACTCATGATTTGGAATGATGAACCCATACCCTAAAACTAAAACTGAATCAAGTAGAACCACAGAAGCCAACCACAAGCACGACACCCAAGACAAAAAACCCAAAAGAGCACTTCACGAATGTACTAGAAAACGTAACAAACGAAGAACCCAACCGCTAGAAACAAGTAAATGTTCATGAAATGAAACGCCAATGGTGCTGAAATAGTAGAAACAACTGAACCCAATCTCACAATGCAACCTTCGACATAGAAACCAGCCTACACACACCGGGAATGAGGGCTCGACGTTGGAGAATGAAGCACGACCAGAAAATAAGTGTAGCAACCAAATACCACCTTGAAACTAAAGAGAACATGAACCAAACACCCAATACCTCGTATTGGACTAAAAAACTCATAAGAAGGCCTCATTGGCGCGCGCACACACACTCTCCCCCTTATGAACAGTGATGAGTCATGGTCACTGGTCATGGAATAGTACCAAACTCGTCATTGTTAACAGAACAAGACACTGTATCGATGAACAGTACCTCACCGATGATACAACACCTACGAACAGTACCGACAGTACCTATGAATATTTCCAGCGAATGAACAGTAGTGAACATCACCGATGAATAGTACAGAAGCCGAAAAACTGGGAACTTTGCTGAATTCATACGTGATGAATAGAGACAAACAGTGAAATGAACAGTGCCAAATAGTGACTATGAACAACTAAAACAATAACTATGAATAGTCCTTGGAAGAACAGACGCCACAAAACTCAATAACCTTGATGAACAGTTCCATAATAGTGACTATGAATAGTGACAAAATAGTACTATGAGACAGTACCTTGGAAGAACAGGCGTCAGGAATTTGAATCTGTGGATGAATAGTCCCCAAACATTCGTGAACAATAAGAGACAGTACAGAAGAACAATTGAAGGAAAGCTCAACCGCCGGAATCTATGAACAATACCCGAGGGATGAATAGTACCAAACAGTACATTCACCTGGAACTGGGTAACTTCGTCGGAAACTGAAAATAGACGCATGAAATCTCAAGAGCTTCACAAAAAAAATCACAAGCTCACTAGAATAACACACAAATAGCCAACTAAGGGAGTATGTTGTGGTGTTATAGTCAAAGAAGACGTTGGAACACTAAAGAAGAAGCTAGTAGGAAACTCATAAAATCACCCGAAACTGGAGGTAGTCGCCGGAAAACTTAAGAACCTCGCAGGAACAATGAATAGTCCTATGAACAGTACCAAAACAATACTGGTGAACAATACGAAACAGAACCTTCGATGAACAGTGTCGCTGCCGGACAACTCAAAAACTCGTCGGAGTATGAAAATTCCTTGTCGGAAAATTCAAAAAACTTGCCGGAATCTAGAAATTCGTCGTTGGAAAATTCAAAGACTCGCTAGATTTTGGAAATTTTCAGAGAGCCCCATGGTTTTGATATCATGTAAACTAGAGAGAGAGATAAATATATTCACATAAGTGTGTACAAACATATCTTTAGAAGGATTGACTACTACCTATTTATACATAAAGAAGGGGGACATAAAAGTAAACACTAACATAAATTAAGGAGGAAAACAAGGAGAAAATTAGGGAGAGAATTGAGGCACAATATTATCCTAAGATTCTTAACATTTCTTTTAAATGCCAGTCATAGTTTGTCTTGGTTGACTTCATGATATGGCTGAATCTTGAACATATATAGGTTATTATAAACCTTGTATTAGTTGACTGTAATGATTAAGAATCAGAGGGTTTATGAGGTTCATTCAATGTTCATTTTGTTCGATTATGGTCAAGGGACAGGATTAGTGCGCTCGCTCGTGCATGTTTTAAGAAAATAATATATAGATGTAACCACAAAAAGTTAATATGTGTGTGTATAATAATTTCAGATAAAAATAATTGAATTGATTAGTATCGAAAACGTTGAAATTTACATCATACGTATATAGTATTCAATAGTTACTTAGTTATTTTTCACAATTAAATTTTGAATGATATTTAAAAAGTTAAGCATAATTAAGAAGCTAATTAAGGAAACGATATTTGGTTCTCAAGCACAATAATCCTGTGGGCTGATCCAACTTTTGCAAACAGTAATGCAAAACTATTTTGAGCACCTCTCTTAGAGAGGATTTGAATTTTTAATTGTCATTATAAGAAATTAGCCTTTTCGGTTAAATTCAACCCTCATTGATATTTGATAGTGTGATAATATACTTAAGGTACAAATTCCAGTAATTTTGTCAGGCCCATTAATGTACCAAGTTGGGTTTTGTGGAGATACTTATGGTCCATTGTTCTGCCTACAAATTTACCCAATTTTAATTAAGACCATGGTGTGCCCATTGAGCCCTCAAAAGTCTAAAACCGATCAATGTTTGTAGAATAAACATATAATCCCAATTTTAGCAGATCATTTGGGCTCCATAAACACTGTTTGATTTATTCTAATTTTCCATCAATGATTTACGTTGTTGATGATATCTATGACATAATCTAAGCATTCAATCGATATGCTGGGGCCTTTTGATTCAACTATGATTTACCCTAGCAATGATAGTAATTAGTGACAAGGTCTGCCAATTTTAGTTGGCCAAAATATCACATGAGTACTTGTCAACTTTTACTGATAACAGTTTGTTGAATTAACTAATATAAGAGACTCAATATTTTTTAAGAAAATCTCGGGTTCAAATTTTGTAAATAAAAAAAGTTAAGGAGGAAATGCTTAAGTTTTATTGCAGTCCAATTCGGCTCACCAGTCATCGCAAGAGTTATTTTTTTAAATTTTATCACTTATTACCAATCTCCATGTGCGATCGTCGATAATTTCTTCACCGGCAGGAAGGAGAATGTGATGCACCACTTCTGCAACTCCAGATTTGAGCTCATCCGACACGACGTCGTCGAGCCCTATTTCTTCTTCTGCCTGCTACAACACAAAAGGGACTAAATAGTGTTCCACTGTGATCTGCTATGAAGTTCAAAGGAGCAGCTTTTTCGTCATTCTCGACTAAGTCCAACGCCTTCGCGTAACTTCATTCTCTATTCTGGGATAGTCGACTGAGGTAACCTTGAAAGGTGAAAGATTCTGCCGAGAGACATTGTCCTTCATCACCATTGCTTTCAGCCGAAACCATATTCTAGATCTGGTTTATTTTATTGCATTGTCATCTTTGGGTCAGCACCATCGCCGACTATGGGTGAAAGATCGATCAAAGAGTTGGTGGGAATGGTGTAAAGTTTCTTTCTTTCTTCCCCCCCCCTTCTGATCTGAACATTGATGGGGTTTCTTTGCTTCTGGGTTCGATTTCAGAAGAACTAAGAAACATCATATAACTTCTGAGTTTGATTTCTAGGTTTGGTTGTTCATGGACCCTTGATGATGAAGGGGGGAGAGGTTTGTTTTTTCAGATTGATGTTTTCTTCTTCATCTTGTTTAATTGTTGATCTGACTTTTGGGTTTTTTTTTTCCTTGTTGCGTTTTTTTTTTCTTGGACGCCCGATGTTGATGATGAAGGGGAGATGTTTCTTTGGTTTTTTTTTTATCCAGTGAGGATGACAATGACGTGGCCTATAATGTGGCATTACATCCTATATCCAAGTCAGCATAATAGGTCAAATTAACAGTTAGACTGTTAGAGTAAGACAACATTACTAAGTTTTGTAAACTTTCAGCGTCGCATTATTTCAAAAAAAACTTCAGGATGTCCAGTATCCCTAATTGAAAACTTTCCAAGCAAAATAGTGCTTCTCCCTTTTTAAATTAATACACGAAAGTACCAACAACCTTACTTAGTTTAATTTACACACTAGATAGTCCATATGAACATATCTTGATCCCGTTTCCCGTATTCAGAATTATATTAAAGTCAACTTGATTTCCATGATTCAATCTCCGTACTAGTATTAAAAAGGGGGGGGGGGAGAAGAAAAGAAAAGGAAATAAGGGGCAGCAATTTACTACATTGATATTTGTGTTACAAAGAAAATAAAAATATTGACCTCTTGAACGAATCGTGCTTCTTACGGTGGACCTAACTATAAAAAATAAAAAATAAATAAATAGGATGGAGAAGAGGCCTAATAATATTTTAATTAATTTTTGCTTCCTTCACAATTACAAACCCAATATCTTGAAAACTAAATTCTTCCAGACTTGGATTTACAAAGACACACTATTCTATTGTGCAAACATTTTTTTTTTGGGTTTTCCAGTAGCCCAGATATGTATATTACAGTCCAAGAAGCACATAATAGAGTATTGTGATGGGCAGTGCAATCAGCATTCCAAATATAACGCTGCAAGATCATCCAAAAAATATAATTAACAAATTAATCTTCCTTTGAATCACTTTGAAAGTAATTTATATGTTATAATTAATATAATATTCTTACGCAGTGCTAAGTATATCTGGATGCAGATTGTATTCTTTAGCAAACACAAAGGGAACGATGCCCTGGGGAAGAGCAGCCTGAGAGAGGAAGAACAATTAATTAAACAGTTAAAACAAATGTTTATTTATTCTTATTAACAAATTAAATAAATGATGAGAGAAGTTTAAAAAACTGGTGGGCTTGAATGATTAATTAATTACCTGAACAATAGCCACATGGAGAAGAACACCACGAACACCAATGGCTATGGAAGTGGCAGCAATTACAGCAGGACCTGTCAAAAACCTAACAAGCATAGAAAATGCAGCCACTGACTTCCCACACGCTATGATCTTTGGTTGTAATGCCATGAACAAACCTGTTTAATCTATTTAATTAATCTCATGATAATTAATTAATTAAGGACCTTGACTTAAGAAAACCAGAAAACAAAAGACAAGTTCAATTTACAACATACCAAGACTGAACATAGCCATTCCTAGACCAGCGTCAGAAAGAATTGAAATGGAACCTTTTATAATAGTTGGCATTTGGATGTTGAATCTGCATAACCATATAGCAAGATAATTAACATATATGAATATATATCCGGAGAGATAGAGAGACAGATAAGTTACCGATACACCTAGCTAATTTTATATCTCTAAATTAATTTATCTGACTTATAAACTAATATGTAATGTAATGAAACATAACATATGATATGATTAAATAATTTATTTAATTTTTTTTAATCACTAAAAAATAAGTAACTAGTTCTTATACTTGGGATTGGAAGGAGAGCATACCGGAAGGAGATGAGGGACCAAGTGACACCGAAGAGACTGGAGTAGGTATTAGGATTTCTGATGAGCTTCCTCCAAACCATGATGAGGATGAGCCTTGTCATCACACTCGCCGGCGGCATCTGTTGCTTCTTGTTCCCTTCTTCGTCTTCTTCCATCTCCACCTTCTTTGTCTGCCCAGTACTACTGTACGGCGACTTCCTTATTCCTTCCTCTATCTCTCCCTCTCTTTCTCCGCCATTTCCTTTCCTTCCACTCTCTATCAGCTCCTGCATCGCTGCACCCACCAAAACATCATATTAACGCTTACATTTGTGTTATGCTAGTCTTTTGAAATTTTGATGCTTTTGTTGGATTAATCCTGCTTTTGATCTCAGTGGACCGCTGTCTAGCCTTTTTTCTGGATCCTATTACTAAGTATAGGAGGAACTGACTAATCCGACCCGCGGGCATGTTGACTCACTTTGCTACCACCAAGTAATTATATATCATGGTTGCATAGCCAGTACCCAAATATTTGACCATTGCCCCATTAGCCTTTGTCAAATTAATTCTAATCTCAGATCACACACAACTTAGTTCGTATATATATGTTACCTTTTGTAGCTGCAGTTTCGTGTGGAACAGCTTTAGAAGGATCCACCGTTGCAAATTCAGTGGACGCGGCTGCTCTATTAACTGCATGCCTTAGGTTTCCTTCAGAGACTGGGGATGCGCTGGAGCTCCAAACAAACATATGTAACTCCTTGTTCGGTGCACCAACTCCGCTGGCTGCGCCGCCGCTGTCTTTCTTCTTCAGGCCAACCGCGGCGGCGGCAATACTGGACCCTGCAAACATAGGGTTTGGAGGAGGGTAGGAAGAAACCAACCCGCCATTGAACAGCTCACCACTCATGCTCCTCCCTCCTCTTTTCTTCTGCATCTTCAACATTTCTTCATCAAAATTTGACGTCCTCGGCGTCGGTCCCTTGGACGACTGTACCGAGTAAACATCGCCATAGCCGCCGGTGTTGCTCTGAAAACTGTTGGTGTAACCATGTTTAGGACTCGGAGCTTTACTTGCATTAAACATAGCGTAGAAATCTGTCTGATTAAAACTCGAAGCTCTCGGAGTAGGCTCTCGCGACGACTGAACCGAGTAAATCTCAACTCCGGTAAGATTAGACGGTCTCGGAGTCATCAAATTAGACTTATTAAACGAAGAAACCATAGAAGAAGCCGCTGATCTCCTAACCACCACATGAAGCTTCCCGTCATCGCCTATCTCAGCGTCGGCCTGAAGCGGCTCTCTACCGTTGAGCGAAACGACGTCGGAATCAACTCTAAAGGAAGTGATAGAACCAGCAGTCTCAGGGAACTGCTCAGATATCAAAAGCTTAGCTCCTCTGTATTCAAACATGAACAACATGAGAGTGTACCAAATAACACTCTGAAGAACGACGATCTGAACCATGAGGCCGCCGGAGAAGTCGCCGTACATGGCCTTGAGAAGAGGAATACCCATAACTAGGGTGTTTGGGAGGGTGGATAGTGAGAAGAGTGTGATACTCCAATCAAGGCTTCCTTGTTTGGTGAAGATGTTCCATAGGAAAAGAGCAGTTAAGATTACTACTTTTTGGAGGGAATCTGCCGCGATGAAACGGTAGTTCATGGTGTAAGGGTCGTTGGAGGAGATGAAATGGAAGGAGAGAAGAGGGACGGCGAAAACCGCCACGAATCGGTTGATGCCGGAGCATTGATCCGGCGTGAAGATTTTCCACCATCGAACGGAGCCGTAGGCTAAGATCATAGCCACGTAGAGAGGCACTATAGCTCCAAATACATCGTAGATATCCTTTCCAGTGATCATGGTTGGTTAGAGCAGCAACTAAAACAAGAGATATAATGAAGGAAAGACAACTAACAAGAGAAATTGATAGAGTTTGTGAGTGAGAGGTTTTAGAGATTAGGCTGGAAAAACTGGAAACAACATGACTGGGAAAGAAAAAGGAAAAGGGACTAGAGAGATTAAAATTTTGGTTGGTCCTGGTTTCTTATACATGTGTTTCTGCTAATTTTCAGATTAAAATATATATGAGGGTATCTTGTAACTTAGCTGGGTTTTTTCCCCCTTTTGTCTTACAAATGAATTGAATACAGTTTAATTTAATAAATAATATAATATAGCTTCGTCTTTTATACTTCTCTTCCAATTAATTAACCCAATATTTGGCAGAAATGGAATGCTTCTGTAACTCTATTCAAGGGACTATATATATATAATGTTCTTTATTCTTTTAACATGCATGAACATTTTATTGAAATATTGAAATGTCTTTCATTAATGGATTATATATATATATATATATATAATGTTACTCCCACATTTTATATATATATATATATATATATATATATATATATAATGTGGGAGTAACATTCTGCAAGTGGCTCTCATCATATGTTATATATACACTTATACTGTTACTTCTGTATCAATTATCCTAGGCTCACTAGGAAAATTCAATTGCCAGTCACAAATTGTCCTATTAGATTAGTTACTTTAGCATCAGTTTGAGTTGCATACAGTTAGCAGGATTTAAATTGAAAAAATAATAATAAATGTGAACTCTTTTATTAGAAATTAAAAAGTTCATCTTGCATAAAAAATGAAGATGATCAAGTGGGGTTAAATGAACAGATCGGGTTAGAATTTCCATGAAACGAACACACACACACATATATATATAGAGAGAATAGAATTGAATATTATAAGGCTAGCTAGCTCGTCGCCTATGCAAACGTTCATGCACATGCCAGTATAGAGTGATCCGCGCTACCAGAAAAGATCTCTTTCTATGAGTTCAATTATTTTAATAATTATCTACTTGTTTCAGTTGAGACACGAATTAACTCTCTCTCTCTCTCTCTCTCTATATATATATATATATATATATATATATTTCGATTCAGTATATATATGAGCTTCACCAACTTTGATGTCGACCTTCATGTAAACAGAAACTGTTACACACTTGATTATTTTATGGAGGCAATGTCACGAAGATACCAGGAAATGAGACAATCTTCATGTGCATCCCTGCCAATCCCAATCTTAGCTTCAGAAAATGGGAATAAAATAGAGACAAGACACCCTTTTGGACTTGCACGTGATCACTGAGTAAAAATAATAGTAACTCCTCTCTTAATTACAACATCAGATTAAACTTACGGTGCTTTTGTGTGTGTTTGGGTGTGTGTTTCATGTCTTTTATTGTTTGGTTTCCAGTCAAAATCTAATCAACCAATAAATTAATTTTACATATGACAACGTCTCTTGGTTGAGTCTTCAAGCATATACAGGTTCATGCTGAGTGGATCTTCCTGAGAAAATTAAAAGGAAAAACTTATATAACTAAGCACATGTGATGCTTCTGATCTGAATCTTATTAGTTGATCTAAAGGAGAGGTTTTTCCTGTCATGTTTTATAAACAAACGATTCTTTTCATTAATTTAATTATATATCGATATCTTCTTGGGGTTATATGGATTCAATTATTTATAATTAGCTGATTATGTTCAATTGACATGGCTTTATTAAAAGCTTTGCTTGTTATCATTTCCAAGAAACTTTCTTTGGTCAGCCAGAATATGGATTTGTTCGAGTAGATGTGGATGGATTGGTGTCAAACCAACATCAAGCTGCAGCAGGAGTAGGGGTGGAAACAGGCCAGGCGGCCTGTCAGGGGCCTGCGGCCTGGCCTGTCAGGCTAATAGGCCAGGCCAAGGCCTGTTTGCATTAAAAGGCCAAGCCAAGGCCTACTGACAGGCCTGTTAAGTTTTTTTTTTGTAAAAAATAAATAAATATTAGTGTAATAATTTTTTTTTGTTAAAAATGAATTAAAGTCGAATGAAAGGCTTCGCAACAAGTATGGTTTAAAGAAGAAACAAAAGGTATAAATTTTTCGTTGTTAAAATAATGTTATTTCTTATATATATTATTTGTTAAACTGTGTTATGCTCTAATACTATATATTTTATTAATTTTTTTTCAAGGTCTTCGAAGGAGAAGAAGAAATCATATTGAAGATTTGATGTGAAAATTGGAGAATTTGTATTGAAAATTATTATATTGTATTTGATTTCACATTTTATGATGTATTTTGGATAATTAATTTATGTATTGGGATAATTAATTTATGTAATTGGGCCTTTTTTTGCCTATTTGAAATAGACTAGTTTTTGGCCTATGGCTTGTTAGCCTTAAAAAAAATAAATAAAAAAATAAAAAAAATAAAAATAAAATAATTATTCAAGCTTCTTTAACAGGCCACAGGCTAGGCCAGGCCTGTATACAGGCCAGGCTTAGGCCTGAAAATATGCCTGTTACAGGCCACAGGCCAGGCTCAGGCCATATAGTGCCTTAACAGGCCAGGCCTGTTAAGGCACAAGCCTGGCCTGGCCTGGCCTGTTTCCACCCCTAAGCAGGAGGACTAATTCGTGATAATAGAGGAAACTGGGTGGTGGGATTACAGCAAAGAATTGGCTATGCACCCTCCACTATAGCAGATGTCATAGCTATTGGCACAGGGTTAAGAATGTGTAAAACTCTGAAACTGCCAAGAATAAAATTATTCTCTGACTCTATTGAGGCCATACAGCTCCTGCTAACCGACTGTGGTCATGATCATCCCCTCAGAGAGGAAATATGTGACATTAAGTCTCTTATCTCCTCATATTGGGACCTTGAAATTATTCATGTTAAACGTGAAGCATTAATGAGTGCCGACTGCCTTGCCCGTACTGCCCACGAAACGTAGTTAGATTTTACCGTTTTACAAGAACCACCTACGTGGTGTTGGGTTCAGATGAATCAAGATTTAAGAGATGCGGAACTAGGACCTTCTTCCAACCCTATCATTGACTTTGTTGAGATGTAATTTACAAGTGTAATGCTTGCTGTTTTATTAAAAAAAAAATAAAGAATATGGAATTGTTTTAAGTATGAATCCAACAAAGTCTTTTGTGAGTTGTCTATTTTGAATTCATCTATTAAATTAATCACCGTATAAATGGGCTTTCATATTCATCTGTATCTTATGTAAGAATAGGTTATAATTATATATGCAATGTAATCATTTATAATTAATAATAAGGAACATGATCTGTATTATACTAATGTTTTCGATAAGGAACATGGTCTGTGTTAGTAAATGGTTTGACATCCTCTGAGTTTAGCGTTGTGTAGTGTGACCCTATAATTTGGCTTAGTAGTGCTAAAGGATTCGTGTCAACGTCTTAGTATAAAAATAGTGATATATAGAAAATTTAATTTTGAAAGCACACATGTCGGTCTATAATTATTTGAATAGCTAGATCTTAGTAACGTTATTAAACATATTTATATTTAAAAAATGACCAATTTAATGAGCCTATCATAACATCAGTCTTACTCTTATATAATGTAATGTATCAATTAGATTTTAAAATTTAAAAAAAAACATTGTGAATATAACTCTAGTCCCAATCCATTAAAAACTGTAATAGTTTACTACTATTATATAGTATTATAGTAATTTAAAATAATTGAATTGAGAGTTCTGATCGATTAATGAATTTAAATGCAGCATCTCTAATTATATATATATATATATATATAAACAAGAAGTGTCCATTATGTAGAAAGGTTCAGTGTTTGCCGCCTCCAAGACACAACTTGACACAGCAGACATAAAATTCAGTGAAGAAAAATAAGTGTGACATGAGTAAGAGACTGAGATGCATGGATGAAGCCAATCCTTGAAACTAGGAAAACTGAAACTCATAGCAGCCCCTATGTACGTAGTAGTAGTAGTAGGGCAATGTGAATGTGAGGCCAAATCCCTCAAACTTGGAATTTTTATTCCAAAATCTGCCTTTTTATATCATAGGTAAATCAAATCTCATGACTCAAGACTGTAGCTTCAGACTGTAATTTCAATTTGACATGAGATCCTAGAAAACATACCTAGCTGCAACACTTTTGAGAAATCCAACTTTTGGAAGTGTGTATGAACCACCGCTGCCTTACCTACTCTTTATTTGGCTCAATGTTGAGCATTATTGAGAATTAAATATACCATGCAAAATAATCAGTATGAACGTTGAGGTCCTAAAGAAAGAATGTATCACTCTGATCATCCTTGTTATAGATCTATTGTGGAAGAAATTTTTTATCCTAAATAAAAGTCCATTTAGATGGTTATTAATTTTTAATTTTTAATTTTACTTGTATAATTTAATTCTGATTGAAAGACGAGAAATATGTGAGAATGATTTGTAAGTAGGGAGAGGGATCAAAGAAAATTTTACTAAGGGTAAATTTTAAAAAATTTATTAATTTAATATATATTTAATAGCTTAACTGACATTCCTTTTACATGTGTTAATTAGTTAAAATAAGCATACAACAAGGACCAAAGTGATAAACTAAAAAAAAATCTCACAATAACTAAGCAGCATGTAAGAACAAGTTTCGGGTAGAAAATGACAAAAAGTTTATGTTGTTATTCACTTATTACTGTGATTTTTTTTAATAATTACTTTTTTTGTGTGGAGATTTCACGTGGTTCTTCTTAATGTGGTCTGAATCTCTTATTGGCAATGCTATTATAGTGCTCATCAGACGACTGCTGCTGCTATAGCCCATGACTCAATTTACGACTTGTATTACAAAAAGCTATCACATGCATGTAAGACAACTAGGATTTTCTGCTGTCTTTGATGAGCTCGCTAGCATGTGTTAGAATAGTAAATTGTTAGGAATTGGCAAAAAGTTAATTAATTATCAGTCAGATGCTGCTAATGAATGAGCTTCTGAATACGTGTTTGTCAAAGGGTCGTTTCTTTTAAAAACATGGTTTTGGCTTTGGGTTGCTTCTATATTTGCGAAACTTGTGGTTTTCACTTTTCACAATGGCAAGTAGTGTGTTCCAAATCACGTCCTATTTAAGAAGGTAATAAAAAAGAAAAACAGGACTTCTGTTCGCTCCATCCCCAGTACAAACTATTTTTTTTAATTTTATATTTTAAAAATGTCCAGACAACAAATTAAACGGGATCACACTTCACACTTCAAAGCCATTTTTAAATAATTGCTGTATTTATATGGGCCTTTAGCATCATTGGTCAGTCCCCCATTTGTCACAATCCTGGAATCCCCACCTTCTCTGGCACAAACTTATTCTCATAGTTGATATTATCAAATTGCTATATATATATTACCTTCGATTTTAAATACAAGAACTAGTTGATTCTTTTAGGATTAAGAAAATTAGTTAAATTATTTTAAAATATTTATATTTATCTTTTTTTTTCTCCAAACTAATTTGTCTAACTTATAAACTGATATATAATTTAATCATACACAATATATAATATAATTAAATAATTTATTTAATTTCATTAATTTCTTAAAAAAAATTAACTAGGTCTGAGATAATGGCTCATTGATTGAATGGCACTCATGAAACACAGATGTGTTTCACTCCCTTGTTGTAGTTTCAACTTAGTAGCTAGCCACTGAGCGAGCCATGGCCTCGATTACATAAGAACCAAAATATCTTAGACAGGGTGATTATCTGATAAAAGTTGTGGCAGGGAGACCATTAAGCAGTTGTATTTCACACTAGTGTTGGGCCACCATAGATACATTGAACTTGGTTTGTAAGCAACAAAAATACCCATATCTATATTCTATTCAATCTCTTATTTAGTTTAATGGCAAGTAATGCATTTAGCTACAAAATCATTCGCTTCTTTCATCATGCTTCACCAGTAAAAATTTTCAGCAACTCTTGTATGTTTTGGCCATGCATGGCTGGAATGGAACTCAAAAGGAGCATATTTTAAATTAGTGTAGAGTTGGTGGCAATATTTCTATTAAAAAAGAGAGAGAGAGAGTTGGTGGTAATACAAAGTTTTTGTTCCTCAAAATTTTGGTTAATTTGTAAGTTATTTCAAGCTTTTGTGCTCTCTGTGATAAACATAAGCTCAAAAAGTCCAATTCCAAGAGACTAACTCGTTAAGAGAAAGAGTCCCTTAACTTATAAATTACAACACATTTATAAGAGAAGACAAAATTCGTAATGATCATATATGCAAATGAGTTGGAGTGATCTCTATTGAAGAAAAAACAAGCAATACCTCCCCCACACGTTGCGCGGGAAGCATGACTTACAATAGATTAGACTTGCTCAATACTTTTATTATTGAAAGGATCTAAACATTGCATTGTGAATCACCCAAACATCAAACTATTGCCGACAACATGACCAAATAATTGAAAGAAACAATAACTACCCATGCATTGAAAAGGAAACTATGCAACGTGCATGAAACAAATGGATCATCATTGTCCAAACATAATAGTTGTGATTAAAATTTGGTAAATTCCATTATGTTTTTTGACTTTTTTCCCCAATGGTACACATATAAACCATTCAAGTCCCTAAAAATCTCCCTGTAGACAATATTTGTTGTACTTCTTCAGGAATCAATACCATTGTTAGGCACATATATCTTTAATCCATCCAAAGTACGAACTCTAGAAAGCGCAACATATAATTGACCATGTGTGAAAACAGGCTTTGATAGATATATTCCGACATGCCGTAGTGATTGCCCTTAACTTTTGTTGATAGTCATTATAAAGCTTAGGTTAATGGGGAATTGTCTTCTCCTTATATTGAATGGCCATATACTTTCTGAAGAATTTATATCCATCCTATGAATGAAAACCTTCTTGTTGGGGTGGGAGCCATTCAATGTTATTGCCTCAATAACATTTTTTCTAAGCTTAGAGATACGCAGCCTTGTACCATTGCACATCCCACCAGATTGATCAATATTTCAAAGCAACATAATTAGGGCTCCAACCTTCAAGGTAAGTTTATGCGATGGCAAGCCAGAGCTAATTATTGTGTTGAGAAATTATGTTGTGTAAAAGTTATCAAAACAATCACTATCATCTGTGGATTGACAAACAAATTCACAACTGATGTAGTCATGAGCTTCTTCTGGCAACAAAGAGCACATGTATTTGTTGATTTCCCTAACCATTTCTATGGTTGGGGCAAGTATTGGCCTATCCTTGAAGTACTAATCGTTTACCAAGTTGTCTTCCAAGTCATTGTAGATTTCAGCCACAATTGCATGAATTGGGTTGCTATTTTCCTGGACCAATAATTCTGGAGGAATTTCGATCTTAGTGACACCATCATGTGGCAGGCCTAACTTACCATCTCCCACATCAAGTAGCCATTTACTAAACCATTGCAATTTCTCAATCTCTTGTTGTGAACTTCTTAAGGAAAGTCTCATGCTTTTAGTCAAATTGAATATTGCGCAGTGGTCCCAAAGTAAGGATGAGCTTATTGCAGCATTGACAATGGTTGCTCTAGAACCTTTAGGCACAACCGGTAGGATTTGACGAAAATCACCTCCCATAAGTATGCACTTTCCACCAAAGACTTTATTTGAATGCATAATATCTTTCAAAGAACGATCAAAAGCTTCAATGCAGTATCGTTGAACCATTGGTGCTTCATCCCAAATAATTAACTTTGTCTTGATAAGTAACTTGACCAATGGTGAATTTTGCTTAATATAACACATTAAATACTCATTTATTTGAATTGGAATTGCAAAATGTGAATGTGCAATTCTACCTGAAGGTAATAATGTGGCTGCGATCCCACTAGATGCTACTGTGAGGACAATATGTCCTCTCGACTGAATAGATGACGTAAGTACATTCCATAAGAATGTTTTCCCAGTGCCTCCGTAACCATGAACGAAGAAGAATCCGGATGATAATGATTCTAATGAGGATATAACCTTGTCAAAAATCTTTTTTTGTTCATATTTCAAAGATGTAATTAAATTTGTTGCTTCTTGATGAAGTACAACTTGATCATAGCTTAAATCTTGTAGTATCAGATTGTTTGTGACAACAACGTCTGATGATGTGTTAGGTGTTAGATATGATTAGTTTTGATGATGACAAATATAGATGTCAAATATTAAGAGAGCATAAGTTTGCATAATATACTTGTCTCTTACCTTAACTAACTACTATTTAATATTTCATATATTGTAGATTAGTCCAGCAATGAAAGAAAGAGCTTGAGGAATGAAGAACTTGCAAAAATTAATGAAAAATAACAAGTTTCAAGTTCTATGAGGTACTGTAGCAGTTGACACTGTAGCATACAGTACTGTAGCATCGAGTGATTTTAACAATCACTCGAGTGATTTTCAGAATCACTCGAGTGATTTTGAAAACAGTGAAAATCACTTGCAGTGATTCACTGTTCACTCGAGTGATTTGCAGTCTTTCATGCTATGTTTTTTGTCCAGCTGAGCGAGGTCTGGTTATTTGATCATATCTCTCAAACTACAACTCCGATTGAGACGAAACTAGTTGCATATGAAAATAGACTCCCAATGCGTCATTTTAAAACAAGAAGCAACATCAAAGGATCTCAGATGAAGGAGATATAAGGGTTAGAATTTTGCCTTCATATCAGCATCACTTTATGGAACAGATTTGGTATTTTGGCTATAACTCTTAAACCACAGATCCAATTGAGTTCAAACCAGTGCCATATGAAACTAGACTTCAAGAGCTTTCCATTGATATATAATATAGAAATTTTAAAGTCATATTAAAAGAGTTATGTCATCTTGAAGTTTACCCCTATTTGTTGAAGAATTGGAAACGCAATAAAGAGCTAAAGTGATCTGAACAACAGATCACTCAAGTGATTTTTAGTAATTACTCGAGTGATATGCTAGAAATTGCAGATCACTCGAGTGATTCTAGAATTCACTCGAGTGATATGGCTTATTCCGTAGATCACTTCCAGTGGCGCCAGAATCACTGCAAGAAAAATTCACTGTTCTCAATTTCACTCCTAGTGCAGTTGAATTTACTTGAGTGATTAGGCATTTCTGCAGATCACTTCCAGTGCAAGGTGAAATCACTTCAGGAATATTTTACTGTTTTGAAAATCACTTCCGGTGACATGAATTTCACTCGAGTGATCGTCCATTTCAGCTGATCACCTCCAGCACCGTTTTTTATCACTCCCAGTGAATATCAGTTACCTCATATCACTTCCAGTCAGTGATTACTCAGTGCACTCTTTATATTTCCAGTGACAGTAAATCAAAATCACTACCAAAGAATTAGAATCACCTCCAAGAACCAAGATCACTTCCTGCAAGATAATATCCAATGTTTAAAGTAAACCACTTCCAGTGTTAGCAGTCCAGTGCACCTCCAGCGAAAGACGTTTCAAAATCACTTCCAGTGTAAGTAACCCAGTGCAACTCCAACGTCTCAAATCACCTCCAGCCAGGTGTAATTTACTCGTGTGATATGTTTAGAAAATCACTCAGTAAACCAGATCACCTCCAATGAAATGCTTCTGCATTCGAGTGAAATATTGGTTTGAGAAAATCACTTCCAGTGGATTGTATAATCACTCGAGTGATTCAGTTCCTATCAGAAGCACCTTCAAAAGCTGACTGAATCAGAGTGAATTTCAGAGTTCAATCTCTAATCAGTATGTTTACACTTGTTTCTATACTTAAACATCATTTGACATTTATTTCAAGTGTGAAACATGAGATTAGAAGTTTGGGTTGCATCTTCAAGATCAGAGGTGACTCACGGCAAATATCGACACTTGAAGTGATGAGTCCCAGAATGCAGAAATTTAGTTTCTGATTATTGATCCAATGTATTCATGACTAATACTTCATTGTATCAATGGTTGAAGTGTTTCTACAGAAAGAACAATGAAGAGACCATAGAGAGAGGAAAAACCACTTCACGAGAAGCTGAGCGTCCACTGATAACGGCTAGTTTTTCTAAAGTGAAAATATGTCAGAACAAGCAGTGCGACTCCAACGGGTATGTTGAGATACTATCAATGAATCATGGGAAGCAACATAATTAAAACGAACAACCAACAACGTGCTAATTGTAAGCAACAGCTGAAGCATCTGTCGGATCAATGGGAAAACACTGAAGTATCTTTCAGACACATGATGGGCTTACAACGGGAAAATATTTGAAGACTCCAACGGTTCTCAATGCATCTCCTATATAAATCGAAGCATTCAAATAAGAAGTGGAGATGATGCGACAATAACCAAACACATGAGCAATGAAAACCCAACTGCCAACATGCTAATATCATAAGTCGTCCGCCTCATATACTCTTTGTTCTTATCTATTTACAATATCATGTATATTTGAGAGTGAGAGTATTTGTATTGTACTTCAGTAAGCATTCATACACTTTGTGAGAGAGCTTGTAAACACTTCATTTGTATTTCAGAAGTGTTCTCAAGGTAGAGGGACCTTGAGAGAATTGATCACCTTACGGGGGAAGTTGTAGAGCAAATTGTCAGTAAGACTTTCTGCTCGTAAAACTTACAAGGTGCAAGCAGTAGAGAATGTTGCTGCTCGTAAGACTTACACGGGTAAGCAGGAGAGAAAGGTATTTAGGATTGCTTTGCTCGACTTGCTGTAAGAAGGAGTAAACCTTACAGTGTGTAAGAGAGAGTAACTCTTGTGAATTTGTAAAGGTTTTTCTTGTGCCCGGTTAAACAAGAAGATAGTAGATTGGAAATCTCAGGAGGAGCCTAGGGACTGAACGTAGGTCATCATAGATTGGACCAAACCAGGATAAATCACAGTTTTCATATTCTCTTCCCTAAGCTTTTACATTTCCAGCATATAAGATTTACATAGCTGCTTATGATTTTATACTTCCACATGTATTGATTTGATAAGTTGCAAAAATATTTTAAAAGATCATACTTTATTATCATACATCTAATTCACCCCCTCTTGGGTATCAGCCAGTTCTAACATTAGGCACTGGCAATATAGGATAGTCTTGAAGGCACTTGCCATTTTGATTAAGTAAGTGGTCTATCTCTTCTAATACATCGTCCTCCTTTTCACATAATGATATATTAATGCATGTAGTAAAAGTAAAAACATTGAAGTTAGGAAGATGTTCTTTTATATGACAGTAGTGATAAATGAAAAATAAAACAATATGCATTTAAGTTGTATTGACTTGAATATTGTGGATGGTAATGTGGAATGTATAATAAATCCTCAGATAGGGTCTTAAAGCATTGGTTCCACACCAAGTCAGGGCGCTGCAAGCAGTTCGACAGAAGCATGCTAACAAAAAGTTTACACAAAGAGGTCCGCTCCCCCAAACAGAAGCTTCCTTTATGGAATTTACAAACTCTTGATCATCATCTAACAACCCAAGAGCATCACAAGCAAACCTAAATGATTTATGGGTAACCCCATCAATTGTTTTAAGGTCATCAAATGATTTAGGCCCTCTGACTTTCGTTAGGAGGATTCAAAAGTAGTATAATTCACCAGAGCTAGGTGTAGCATTTATGATTCTACCAACTGGAAAACCTCTTTGTTGTTTCTTCCATAATCTCTTATCTCTCTGATAAACATAATGTTGAGGAAACTCAACATAAGTAAGAGTTGTAGCAAAATCATCCATAACATTCATTTGCATCCATGCTAAGAATTGTGATTCACAAACCTTAGGTTTATCTAACAAATCTGAGACATCATCAGTATTAGAGTAAATAATAAACTGCTGGTTTAGGAGGTGGAAACTTAGTCGTTTAACTGATGGATATCTATAATGTATGTCAAACCTAAATATGCGCCATAAAATTTTGCACATAGAAATGTATCTATAATTGTAATATTGTTGTATCTTATCAAGTAATCTTTCACCTATTTTATTATTGTTACTATTGAAGAGACTGGTAACCACTCTATCATTACATTTGCTTGTGTACTTAAATAAGTACTTAATGGATGTGGATCGATTGCACTTCTCAACATTAATATATTCTTGAAACAAATGAAGCAATGAGAGATTGTACGGCATAACAAATCAATTGTCTAATGGAATCCCTTTAACTTCAATAGTCTGACTATCATCCTTTCTTCGATATGTAGGGTAACCATCGTCATCCATAGTCGTGAATCACTAACTTTTTTTGGGAAATGCTTAGTGCATCCTTTTTCTTTCATGCATTGCGCTTTAGGATTGCTAGTACCACACGAACCGTGGATCATTAATTTCTTCACTAAGTTGTAAAGGTCAGGTGATGAATCCTTATCTGGAATCTCTGCGGTGATCACTTTGTCAATATGTTATAGAGATGTGATCTTGTCATATGGTTCAAGGAATAAAAGAATATGAGCATGTGGTAGCCCTCACTTTTAGAATTCAATAGGATAAAAAATTGCATGATGATAACATTAGTTAGCCATATTAGTAATGGAAAAAATAAGTTTTAAAAACAATAGTACAAATAGAGGAAATGTACTTGCACGTATAGTCCCAAAAATTTTCTTCTCACTAAGTGTCTTCATAAGGGATTTCAATTTCATCTTGAACACCCTACAAAGAATATCAGGCCTATATGCAGGATTTAGTGAGTGTTTTTTATAGTACCTTATGATCTCCAGCCATGTAGGATTACACATGAAGGTTAAGAAGATGTCTGGATATCCAACCCACCTACATATAGCCATTGCATCCTAGTAATTTTGCAGCATGTATCTAGCACCTCCTATAAAACTTGAAGGCAGGATAATACGTTTCCCAGTGGATGCAGCATCAGTGTCGCCTCTTATAAGAGCATCAGATAATCCCTGATACAAATCAACCTTGAGTTCCTTTTGGTGAGTTCAAATCCAATGAAGTCTTTATGCTTCAATCATTATGTAACCATTAACAATGAATTGTTGTAATAATTTGTTTGCATGAAGCAACATAGAGGCCTCTTCATTCCTTGTCATCAACTATACGCAAAAAATTCTCTAATACTAAGTCTCTTCCTTTTCTTGGTTGAACATAAAGTTTATTGTCTGTGCTCAATATCATGTATGTAACTATCTTCTCCAAAAGGGAACAAAATTGGGTATTGTAGTGGTAAGTAACAGGCATGTAATTCATTGATCCATTTTGGGGAACCTGATTGGTTTTCCACAATAATGTCTCTTATGTTAAAAGTCATGTCTATGCCACCAACAACCAAAGCAGCAACCTCAGAAGTAGTTGGTACATTATGTGTACGCCCATCAT
Organism: Albizia julibrissin; assembly: GCA_037074505.1. Lineage (NCBI taxonomy): Eukaryota > Viridiplantae > Streptophyta > Magnoliopsida > Fabales > Fabaceae > Albizia > Albizia julibrissin. Next base: position 11,092,716 of record CM073482.1, read on the forward strand.
GATGTCTTGTCCTTATCAAGTAAAGCTTAATTTCATTGGAGCACTGGTGCATCAATTGAGACAATGTATACAGATATTACTTAACATATGGATTAACATCACCTGGCATCTTCTTGATTTCTTCAACTATTGTAGGGTCAATAGTTGACTCTTTCTGATGTTTGCTGAACGAAATAGCAGTTAGATAATGATCAAGAAGTGGCAATGAAATTTAATGTGAAAAAAGGAATATAAAAAAATGTATGACAAAAGGAGCAGAAATTACCTGATAGTTTCTATTCTGTTGTTAACTTCATTTTCAGTATAAAAAACATACAGTTTGGAGTAAACAGGTCTTCCACCTTTTAGACGCAACAAACTACTAATGATATGGTAGTTCATCCCATAAAGGACAAAGCAATATGGACCATTGCCATTGTTCTTTGAATGATCAATTTTTCCACCCATTAAAGTAAAAGAGAACATGTTATTGTATTTTCTTATAGTTGCATGGAAGTTTTTAGAGGCGTATGAATTCTTGTCAAAGAACAAAGAATAGATAAGATGAGGAGGTGCCTTCATCCCTGGTAACTGGACCTTCCCTTGGAGGCAACACATTGAGAAGGCATTGGCAACTCTTTTCTTTGAGTCCTTCTTAGTTCTTTTATTATACCAGAATAATGCACCACAATGCTTGCATTCATGTATTGGATCCCCCTCATCTATGTACTCTGTATGATAGAGAAATAAAGAGTTATGAATAAACTTCATATCCAAATTTCATCAGACTACAAGTTATAATATTTAGAGTAGGCTTAGACCTTTAATTTCTGTGACATGATGGTTCCTTAGATGGGTTGTTTGTGGAACACTACCAATATGACATGTTGCAAGTGTATCCTCATCTACGTTTACCAAATGAAATTATTAAAGTTCGAGGCACAAGAAATATGAATACGTCATCTTTTAAAGTAATGATTGTACAAGAAACAACCTTCATCATCATCTGAACTTGAGAATAACCTATATGCACCCTCTTCGTTGAAATCAAAGTTGAAGTGTAGACCCTTATAGTTGATACCTTTGACTGCATGTGTATGAAGTTAAATTTTGAAAAAGAATTCAAAGTTAAGTGAAAAGTCAAAACGGTATATATATGGTGTGATGATGAAGTAATATGATTTTCCCATCCAACATCGAATAATGGATTTCAACTGTATGATAAGGTAAAAGTAATGCATACTGGGGATGACATTTACTCCCTAAAAGGTTTTGTAATATCAAATAAGTATATGTTAATACAGAGTTATGTTTTTTCATCACTGTTGGAAAGTGCAAATAGTAACAAATGAACTTATTTACTTGACTGTGTAAGTGACAACATGTGTCCGATGATGTACTATATTGAAACAGGTAATGTTAAGCATGTGGTAACTTATGTCTTGCATTAATGAGGGAACGAACAATTAATATACATTGAGGGACTAAATAACGGCATATTTTAATGCTACAATACTGGGGGAATACATGAGAATAACATTACATCGACTCATGGCAAAAAAGGACCCATCTATATTGCAAAGTAAGGTCATAGTATATGAAGATTCACCTAATCTTGTTCCATTTGAGCTATTGATTTAATCCTTCCTTCGTGGTTGTGATGTGAGAAAGCTGTGCTTGGAAGTAATGTTTGAGTCGGGTAAGACTTGTAGTGTATTAGTTGGGGCAATACTCCTGACACCTCCTATGTGGATATCATCATTAAGAATTTATTGCTAAATACAATATTATGCATTGTAGGACACAATTGTAGTCAACTAATGTCATTAATTGGTAGTTTTCAACATGTTGTACAAACCTGGACATGTGGACTTTGCATTTGTTGTGCAGGGAGTAGACTTTCAAGTGACTGTATTGTTGGTGGCTGATTTTCAATATTAGTAAGACCAATAACTCCCTTTAATCATGTACTCTTTCTGTGGAAAACCGTTTGTATAGGAGGGAGTGATTCAGTGAAAGAGGATTTTGAAGTGAAGTTCTTATTGGAAGTTCCTTGTATATGGAAAAAGTGGAATAATGTTAAGTTTAGCATCGGTAGGCAATATGGAATGTGTAGATAATGCACCAGTCAAAACCTGTTGGAGAACTATAAAGAAAACGGGTTAACAAGTTTGAAGCACTATTTTGTGACGTCTTGTAAGATTCTTCGTTTCCTACCATGTCTTGTTGAACAGTTCGTTTGAGAGGGACTCAGGACTAAAGACGGTTGTGTAAAAAGATGCCTTGGGAGTTGGCCACTTGAGTTGTTAGAAGGGCTTGGAGTATTTGGTAAGTAGTTGGTAAGTGATGAAGAATCATAGATTGCAGCTATAAAGGTATGAACTTGTAAGTAGTTACATATATAACAATGGTAATGGTTGATAGAAGAAATTATGGTTGATGGAAAAACATCTCTGTGGAGCAGGACTTTACCTGGTTCAACATTCCTTCCAAACGTTGTGTTTTCTGTAGGTGGTTTATTTGCTTGCTTCGTTTATAGTAAGGGCGTGTTTGTGTTGGTATTTTCTGCCATGGAGATGATCTGCAACTTAAAATGATAGGTACATGCTAGACAAAGGAAACACCTATATTTGAGATGAATAGCATGGAAAAGGTTGTGAAGATAGAGTAGTTGTACCTAGTGTGGTGCAGTAACTAATGAGAAAGTAGAAGGGAAATTGCTGAAGGAATAGTAGCTAGACAAAACATGAAGTTATATTCACCCATCTAAGGAGAAGCTTTTGATATGATGTGGAAGTCCGTACATTGGTTTTCTTGGAACAATAAGAATTGTGAGATGAGCCGCGTCATTAGCGTGAGAGGTTGCTGGTAGAAGAGGATTTATATTGTTTACCCAAATGTTATATTTATTCAGGTAGAGAAAAGAGTGTTAGTCACAATGTAGTTTTACCGAATGTTATGAGGGGCAAATGATGACTATTTAATAGTTTGTTTTTAATCATATGTAGTAGACACACAAAAAGAAGCGATTATAATGAAATTATTCAATGGATGAAAGAAGTAGCACGTGTAGTGGCTTCTGGTCCTATATATTATAATATTGATATAATGTTCCCATAAGAACTTTAGTTGACCTAAAAATGATTTGATCAGCTAGACATGCCTGTAAGGGCAGCCAAACTTCACCATACCCATTGATGTAACTAAGTCTGCAGGTTTCAGTAGTCTTCAGTACACTCGATGTTATCAAGTATAGTTAACCATATTGTTGTAGGGATACTTTAGCAGTTGGGTGTTTTTCTGTATTATAAGACAAGATTTCATTTTTCTAGGAAGTGTAATAATGAATAAATGGAATACCTTGTAACATAAGGCAGAAATAAACTAATTGCATTGAATAATTAAAACATAAGTGAAGAGTACCATCATGACAACACTGAAAGCAACACACAAGATACAAGGGTTCTAACTGGAAATGTAAAAGCACTGATAATGAATACTTGTGTATGTTAATAAGCAATTCACAATACACATTTTGATTACAACAACCTAATGACACAAAAGAACCCTAGATATAATAGAAGCACAAGACAAGTATTGCTTCTCTTGCTTCACAACCTTGAGCAAACGATCATTGGTACATTTAGCCGGTGAATGTTGATTTGCAACGGTTGTTTTAAGATCAACAGTACTTCGTTTTATGTAAGCCTTTCTTTTTCCTTTGGGAAGAGACGCAGGAGTTGGTTCAGAGTTGAGTAAAGCTTGTACAGTTTTATCTACAGGGGAACTTGTAGTATCTTCCCCCTGGCTGCCTTGTCTTGCTGCAAAATCTTTGTCAGGCGTACCCATATCAACAGCAGGCTGGACAAGACAACATGAACGTTGATTAGTTGAACATAATAGACTGAAAACAAGGATCATAAAAGGAAGGTTTTCTAACAGTGAACCTGAGGTGTAGCATTCGTGTCAGATACATCAGGTGAGGGATGCTGGAAATCAAATTAATGTGTCAATTGCATAAGTTAACAAACTGGTAGATAGTGCATTAGAAGTTATAGGTTTTAGTTTTAACCATTTCAGATGATGCGGCGTCAAATTGTTCTTAGATCTTCACATAGTGTGAATTGCTGAATACTAATGCTAGAGCCGGGGTGCTTGACATTGAAATCATTACGCTTCAACTTCAGGAGCATCCTCTTCCCAATAATGGAGTCACACTGGTTAGGAAAATCATACTTTAGCTCACCCTGTAAAAAAGTGAAAGATTTAAAAAAACAACAATAATTTTATTAAAGCCGGAATAACTCTAAACTACACTATAACATCAAGTGCTTACAATGATAACACCACTCATACACTAATCAGTATCTGCTTAAGCTCAGCAGCAAATTTTTCTAGCAATTGTAAAGCAAGCTTGTCCCAAAATATAATAGAAGCACTCCCAGTTTCGTCAACAATGGTACAGTGAACCTTAAGCTTGTAGTAGAACAATAAAATGTGATGTTATTCCGTGGTGAAGATAACGATCATGGTTGTTTGGTTTTTGTTGTAAGAAATTTACAACGTACTTTAGTTCAATACTGTCAGGCTTCTTCTTATAAGTAGGACAAATCAACATGATACCCTCATCTCTTGGCTTTGACGAACACTTGGTACAACCATTGTATGACCATCCATGACGGGTCTCCAGTTTTTGTACATGGTAGTTTACTACAAAACTCTGACCCTGTGGAAATCAAAATGTAAGAAACAATTGGCAAGACAGTGAACTTTGAAGCGGAAAAAAGATGGTAAAATCTTTACAATCTTCTGCTCAGTGATCTCGGCAATGGGAATCCTGTAACTATTTTTCAATATGCTAGATGAAGAATGTTGGGTTAATTGTGATGGCATCAGTTGACTTAAGCCTGTTGAAATAGGGCTTGTCCTATTTTTGGCATTGAATATAAACACAAATCAATTAGCCGTGTTCTTAAATCGTTGTGAGTCATTAGAATGGGTAGAAAAGCATATTATATACTAAGCAACCTTTCAACTAAGTCCTTTACTTCTGCTAGTGGTAGATTAAAGAAAACTCTTGTTATGTTGAAGGAGCTACAAACTTTTGCTCTTCCTACAAGATATGGGTAAAAAAGGAAGTTTGGGAGTTATTATGGTAGAAAGGGTCAGGTGAAATATGATTAATATCCTTACTATCATTGGAGAAGGCAATCCTTGTAAGATTCAACACCACAACAACAGGGGTCCCCATGTTTTCCAATTGAGCCATGTAAGCATTGATTGAGCATTCATCAAACAAAACATACTCTACATCATTGTCCCTGATGAGTATGAAATAAAGGTAAATGAATGCATTGAAAAATCAGAAATACAAGTGGTTATACGAAGTGAATGAAATGAAGTTGATGATGTACTCAATATCAGCCAGGACTATCCTTAGTTTGTGTTTGGTCTCATTATCTCTGTGATACACCTCGAGTGACCCCATCGTTTTGACGAAAGCAACTACATCTGTGAGGAAACATATAAAGGTGCATTAGTGATGTAAGAGGAAACGAATATAACAAAACATAAATAAATAAAGGGGAAGAGGGGAAAACATTGAAAGGCACACCAATCAAGTGTTTCGCAAAGGTCCTTTCCTGAGACTTCAGTATTTCAGGGATAGAGATGAAAGAGTATGCATGTAGGGGTAAGTTAGCAACTTCAGGTCAGACGAAAGTCTATTGTGTGAAATTGATTTTAAATTGATGAGACGTTGCCTTGTACTGATTTAAATTCTATGAGACAATGAAATTGGTAATTAAGTAAATGTTTCCTTCCACCAAATTGTGACAGAAGGTATCATTATTGTTCCTAGGAATCACACTTGCTTGGATCTTACTTCCCTAAAAAGAAGGTAACAGAATGGTTATGAAACTTATTATTGGACTGGAGAAAATACAAAAATTTAAAGATAACATTGGTATAATATTATTGAGCAAACATGAGAAGCTTATATTAAAAAATATGTCATATAATAACATACCTCCTCGTCGACTACGATCAAGGTAGTACAGAATAAGTCAGAGAGGGATGACTTCTGATAGACATTCCACCTCCTAAAAACTCGAACAACTCTAGACCACCGTCAGTACCATCACACACTTCTCGAAGGAGTGAACGGGGAGACATGCCTATTGGGGGTTTGAGATGAACACAATGGGTAGAACTTGGTTAGCCAGATGTGTACGTAGATTGTATGACCAGACACAAAAACCTTATAGGAAGCATAGAAGTTTAAAAGCAAATGTTGGCTGGCATAATTCAAATGACCAAATCAAGGAAATGAAAACCCTTCCCTCCATGACATGTGAAGGGTATTTCCCGCTAGAAGGAACAAATAATTCAAACGACGATGATTGGAAGAAGGCATAGAGGTATAGTGAGTGAAGGCATAGAGGTCTATGGAAGGCCAAAGAGGAATAGTAGGGAGTGAATAGACTATACACAATTAAGATGGTCTAAATCATTGTTTTGTTTAATGTGGCAGCAAAGGTAAGAGTGTACAAAGCCAAGTAAAATTAATGGACTCAATAAAAGACTTCATTAAGCCACGAAGGGCAATACCTATTTGATATTCCAAGACAATCAAATCGTTTGATAGAGAAAACAACATCAACATCATACGTTAATTTGAAAATATGAAATGCAGAACAGGATATCTTAGCATTTATTAACAGTCGGTTGAAACATCATATGAAGATATATCAGTCATATCACTAAAAAAAGGTTACCAAGGCCCCTGTACTGAAAAAATATAGATGAGAGAAAGAGAAATGTGAACTACACAAGTAAAGATACGCGGCATGATCTATAGAATAGGATAAAGGAGTTGCAGGCGGTGAATAAACTATACGGCATTAACATAGGGTAATACTTTGTTTTGATAAACTTGGAAGGCAAGGTAACAGTGCACAAAGGCATGTGAAATTTGTAGACTCGATAGAAGACTCCGTTGAGCCACGAAGGGCAGTAGCTTTCTCATATTCCAATATAATAAAATGCTAAAATAAAGCAAAGAACATTAACATCATGCATCAATTTAAAGATATGAAGTGTAGAATAGGATATCTTAGCATTTATTAATAGCCAACTGCAACTTCAAATCAAGATTTCTCAGTCATATCACTAAAGAAAGTTTACCAACGCCCCTGTTGTCAATTCATCAGCATAAGGAATATTATAATTAATAGATTAAGCAGAAGATTTCTAATTCAGCCACCAAGAGTAGTAGGTTTTTCATATGCAAAGGCAATGCAATATATATCTATGTTTGAATTCTTTGATGTTTTGCTTTTCATTAAAGGCGTATGTAATTGGACAAACAGTTAATTGAAATGGTTAGAGACAAAATTATAATAAAGGCAATATATAATTCATATGGCAAGCTTTGATATGTTTTACTTTGTCACACTCTTTTCCAAGCTAAGCATTGCTACATTGCTTGATCATGTATGCAAGTGACCCTTGAATTATGATTTCTTAAATGCATTAATATAATTTTTGGTCCGTTAAGATTGCTTTCATTTTTATTTTAATCTCTCAAGTTTCATTTGAAACATGGTTTCTATAGCTCAGTGAAAACTTGAACTGTTTTGTCTTTAGAGAGGCTAAAACCATTGCTTTGAAATTTGAGGGAACATGTTTTGTTCAACGTGGTGAAAGAGTATACCATTAACATAGGGTGACACATTGTTTTGATAAACCTGCAAGGCAAGTTAACAGTGTACGAACACATGTGAAATTAGTAGACTCAGTAGAAGACTTCATTGAGCCACGAAGGGCAGTAGCTTTCTCATATTCCAATATAATAAAATCCTTAAATAAAGCAAAGAACATCAACATCATGCGTCAATTTAAAGATATGAAGTGCATAACAGGATATCTTAGCATTTATTAATAACCGACTAAAACTTCAAATGAAGATTTCTTCGTCATCTCACTAAAATTTTTTTTACCAAGGGCCCTGTTGTCAATTCATCAGCATAAGGAATAGAGAAATTAATAGCTATCCTTATACCTGTCATTGTCAATTAATAGCTAAGGAGCTTAAAGCATAAGCAGCTGCGTTACGTGTTGCCCAATCAGAACTGGTGATGCACAAATGATAGAATCCAAATGGTACAAGAAGATGAACAAATGTTAAGTAGAGGTATTCCCTGCCATGTTCTTCAATCAAAACATAGCATCTGAAGAAACCTTCTTCTGATAAATAATTGCAATCATCATTAGCATTATACCTTTGTAGTTGCCACCGGCGTTTTCATTATATTTCTATATTAAAAGGACTTTCCCAATGTCAATATTCTAACACGAAAGGATCTAACTTAATTTCAAATATATGCAAACCTGCGACAAGCTAGCTACAATAGGTAAGACTGAAGCTTTAGCCAAAAAGTTGAGATTGTTGAGGAACTTGCATATCCTAGGGCATAGCTTCTAAAACGCAGAAATGGGCGGGTCTGAAGCGCTTTCAACTATCTTAGCCATACATATAGCAGTACTGGATTGCATTCTCTTGTTTTGCTCACCCATCGCTTCAAACATTGTTCCATCCATAACCAGATAATTTGGCAAGCAACATGAGGTCGAGGTAGTTCTGTAGATCAAGTTGCTCGCCTGTTCAAGAGGAAAAAAAAGGATTGGGTCAGCGGCACATATGCAACTGAGAAGAGAAAGAAGTGAGTGGTAAGGGATGCATTTTTAAACAGACCAGGGTAATTGAGAGAGGTGGGACTTTTTGAATTCAAATATGGATTTTCAACTTTAATTAGGAGCTGTTGATTCAGTGACAATTTCACCACATGTGAGGAGAGGCTGTTGTAGCCATCCGTTTCTTATGAACAGCAACTCAAGGTGGAAGAGTGTTGATGTATATATTGATGGTAGAAAATGGTTTGACATGGTTTAGACATGTTTAAAGAAGGTCACTAAGTATACTTGTGAGGATGATTGATCAAGCAGCATGAAGTCTTGTAAAAAGAGGTTGATGAGGACTGAAGCAAATACTCAATGAGGTTATAGACAAGAATCTTTTGGTTAATAATCTATATAAAGATCTGGTTTTTAATAGAGTAGAATGACACCATACAATCCATGTAGTTGATCTCATCTAATGGGATAAAAAAAATGGTATTTGTAAGGCTTTTGACGTGAGAATTATAACATTGCCTCCCCCTTTGAAAGGGAATGAGCACTTCACTCAGCCTCTTGAGGGTTAGAATCATCTATAGGTAACCCCCTCCATGAATATTAGGCTCTCTTGAAAGCATCTTTGTTGTGAATATAAGCCCAAATAGAGGTAAGATAATTCCAAAAGACTAGTCTATTAAAAGAAAGAGCATTTTAACTTATAAATCACGTCACACTTGTGTGGCTTCTGGATGTGAGAACTAAGATTCATGATAAAGCATAGTACACTAATCTTGGCTAAAGGTAATGCCTTCAATTACCTATACAGTTTGTATTACAACATAAAACTCTTTGACATAGGTGGATGAGTTGGCTTTTGGCTCTTCTCTTTCTCATCTTCTTGCATAAGTGTTTCATCACCAGAACACATTAATCACTATACCCCAAAAAAAAAACATTATGCAGCCAGAAATTAAGCAATTTTAGGACAAGAGCCTATGACATGGCTTGCTTTGCTTAAGGATTCAAGCATAAAAAAAACATTATTCTTCAATTTGAATGGGGTTATCTTGTTTGGCATGGACATTGTTGCAACATCTTCTCCTGATGAAGCTTGTGGGGATTGATCAAAGAAGAAAACTGAACTTCACATTTTTCCCGAAGTAAGGGACTGAAAATTACATTAAATTCCTTTGTACTGATTGAAGAAAAGTTGCAAATTCATTTGTCAGGTCAAAAGATACATGACTTTAAGATTGTAATAACGATTGAAACCTTCAAAAGTAGCTTTTCAATCGTGATATATAATATATAAGATAAGTATGGGAGATGAAATTTATCTTGATTTGTGTAAATAAACACTCTTAAATATCCAAAAGTGATCCAAACAAACAACTTTATAAGCTCATAATGATCAATTAGAGTTGTGAAACGTGTGAATGTCACGACCACCTTTAGTCGTATTTGGTTTGTATCATACTGGTTTGATAGGTACAAGTGTACAACTCAGATTTTGATTCAGCGATTTCAAATTATGTGAGAGACGAATCCTTCAATGTTCAATTTGGAACAATAGACATATTTAGAGACAAAATAGAAATTCAAATTAAAATAAATAAACAGCAAACAGAGGAATTATAATATTATCAGTTGAACCCGGCCAGATCACAACATATAATTTATTGGTCGTTTATATATATATATATATATTTTTCCAGCATTTATTGGTCATAGTATAGGCCACCTATTCTTTGGAAAATACAAATAAAATAGCAACACACGTGAGCAGAATTATGAGAACGTTTTTATTTTCTATACAAGAAGAAAAATAACTTTTATTTTTAATGAATGGGCCAGTATAGCTCTCTGACAATATTAAACCCCACATTGAAAATGAGCCCACCCATCATGTTATGACTAAGGCCCTTCATATCAGTTCTAAAGAAAAGAAAAGAACGTGTTCCCAAGAAAGAAAAAACGAAACAATGAAAGAAAAATTGTTCTAAAATATCTCGTTGAAAATTTATTTTTTAAATAAAACGTTCGGTTACAAACAATCTTTCTGTGTATAAAAGATCTTCTCTTGTGTTTAAAAAATCTTCCATGTGTTCAATATATATTCCTTATGTATGTGAGAACAGTCTTTCTTTATATGCAAAAAATATTTCCTAGATTTTATTTAGCAAATAAATTTTTAATGAAGTCTTTATGAACAATTCTCCCAACAATAAATTCCCCCATTTTACGTTTTTTACATTTGAACTGAAAAATTGTTCCCACTATAGAATCAATCATCAAGAAATAAAAGAATATCATTGTCTGAATTTTCCATTGGCTAATTTATTCTCTCTCTATTTTTTTGGTTGAAGGCTGAGTTAATTTTTAATTGACACACACACACTTCCTTCTATCTTTTTTTTTAATAAGAACATAGTAATAACTTTGCATAAATTAATAAATTTAGTTAAATTAGTTAATATTTTTAAAATTTAAAAAATTCCCAATAGTTAAGAAATATTAAAGTAAATCATATTTAAGATAAAAAATAATAATTTAAACATAAGGTCTTATACTAAAAATTCGTAGGTAAAGGTTTCATAATAAGATTGAAATGAGTATTCTCCATCCCTTTGATTTTCTTATAAGTTCTACTTCCGGTCCTTAATATAAAATCTATTTAAATTTTTTTAGAAAAATTAAAGAAGTTAAATAATTTAATTAATCATATCATATATTATGTATGGTTAAATTATATATCAATTTATAGATTAGATAAATTATTTTAGAGAAAAAATGATAAAAATAAGAATTTTAAAATAATTTAATTAATTTCTTAATTCTTTTAAAAAAATCAATAAACTTTTATATTTAGAACAAGTAGTATTACAAAACAAAAGGATGGTTTATTATATAACGGTCTCAAACCATTGTAAACTCTGTAGATTGCAGAATTTGAAACTTGAAAGAAAAAAAAAATGTTTCTTTTGGCGAAAGCAACTTGAGACAATAAGTTATGAAAGGGGGGAAAAAGATGAAGCTAGTAGCATTAGAAAAGTAAAGAGGCAGCTAAGGTTGTCTCATTGACCTTTCTCTAAACCCAACATATTTTTCTGCTTTGAGTTGGATTTGAATTTATTAATTCGTGAACCCTCCCATCAAAGCATCACCAGCCCCAACAAAGTCAACTCCACCAAAATTCAAAAACCAAAAAGAAGGAACTTTAATACAGGAAGCATATGTAAATGGTAGTTACACTAGTACCTCTGTCTCTATATATATATATATATATATATATATATACACGCACACACAAATATTAGTGTGTATTATTATAGTACTGTGTATGTTTCTGACCTAAATCTGATGAATAGCTGGAAGTGGGTTTGAATGAGCAAGTTAGAATTAAACAATTATACGTAAGGAGGAAGACCAGGTGGTCCTACGTAGGAGTGCATGAAAGTTCACACCCACGTGCTTTCCTTTTCTTTAATTTGTTTTGTTGTATTTGAATCTCTGAGCATTAGGTCAACCACTATTGGCAGTGGCAGTGGTACTGTGGGAGCATGTAGCCGTTGGATGGCCTTGGAATCATCGACGGCTGTGGTGGCCTCTGATTATAAAGAAAGAAAAGCGGTTTACGTCTTTATGTGGAGTCAACCCATTTGGTGGCACTAGAAAAACGTCGAAAACATTGTTGTTGTTGGGGTATGTGTGTATCAGCATCATCATAAATGTCAAAAACTCCCCCCAACCTTATTGCTTCATTCAATTGGGACCTCATTAGTCAATACCCTCAATTCCTCAACAACCTTTACCTCTCCAAAACCAATTACTACACTGATATTTTGTTCTCTTCGTGCCCTAGCGTACTCCTATTAGTTAGTTTTACGTTTTAAATCACTTAAACATGTCTCACTGACGGAAATTAGGAAAAAGTTTAGATATTATTAATTTTGTTTTAAAATTTAATAAATTTTCAACTTTACCCATACTTAATATATATCCAAAAATATAATATTTACAAAATAATAAATAAAGGATAAAATTATACATTCATATGAAAAATATAATAGTGTGACTTATATATATATATATATATATATATATATATATATATATATATATATATAACAAAAAAAAATACTTTCCCTGCCTTATTAATTATAACTATGGTAGAGTAACTAATTTACATAGATGTGAGAAATTAATTAAGTTAGCTATTTATAATAAATGGGGGTTGGTTTCTCTAAAATACTTACTTTAATCCTTTTCTTTGAAAACTACCTTATTTAATTGACTCCTTTTAATATGTACAATCAATTAATTTATGAGAAAGAGTGCTTAGATCTTATATTTAAAATCAAAATAAATTCTCCAACTAATTCATACATACAAGAGGAGGGGGGGGGAGAGTAATACTTTTTTGTTTGCATTTTTTAAATGCCAATTTGTACATATCTATATTGGATATTTTAAAGAAAGAACTCCGTTCATGAGTTAATGATCCCTAGTTCAAGTAAAATGAAGATATTTTAAAAATTTATTTTTTATGGAAAAACATTGTTAAAAACAAAAAATAAAAATTATTTCATTTTAAATAATTCAAATAATTAACTTTAAATTTTTATGGTGAATGAGACGTTCTTATGAAAACTGCGCTTCTCTCCATTTAATGGAAAGATAATTGTAATTATAAACCATTGGGTCGAATAAAGACAAGTTAGGTGACATATGCTTAGACTTAACAAAATGAAGATCATGTTGAGTATATATCTAGATGCTCATAATGGTGCCTAGTGCCAAAGGCACAGAGAGAATAGAATCAATTAGACCCTCTCGTCTAGTCAGATTAAACAGTGTTTTTTTCCCCAACGTTTGCCATTTATATATGAACTGTCTCAGAAGATTATCAGCATATTTTGGTCTCATTATATAAAATAATATCTGATTAATTTATATATTATTCCCTCTTAATGGATGTGCTAATAGATTCGTAAACCACGAATATTATTGGGTTAATACCAAGCATAATGCTTCCCCATACGATGCTTTGTATCAATTCGTAGATATATGGCGGGCCAAAGTAGGGTTTGACCTAAACCAAATAGCCTACTCATAGTGGAGTACTTATGCTATTTGATTACTATTAGCTAGTTTATTTCTGTTTATGTTGCTGCTTTTTTTAATCTTCCAATAGGGAATCAAATTCGTTAATTAATATATTTAACAGTAATAAAGTAGTTTCATGCTGATATCATTTCTTGGGGGTCAACCATGAACAATAAAAAGAAAAAGGTGTGTGTTGGGGAAGAGTGAAAGAAATTTCATCATACGAGGTCGCTTCATAATTTTCTTTTGTTTATAGTGGAACTCATTATGTGGTGTTATAATTATGATCAAGTTTATATCTCCAAAGTCAACATATAATAATTGTTAACCTCTCAAAAATGGGAAACAACAATTCCATCCCAATTCGTTTCAGAAACTTCAAAAGCCAATTCTGGGATATACAGTTCTATATATTCCAAAAAAATTATTTCTATAATTACGTTACCTAATTTTCTTTATTTATTAGGTATTATACCTGCATGCAGGATCTAAAAGTCATGATCGTCACAAATCAGGACTTGTTTTTAACCTTCCAATTAGTTTTCAAAATTAATGCTATATATGTAGCATCTTGTGGCTAGCTGTATCATAAGTTTTTTTTTTTTTTTTTTTTTTTACCGAAAGCTGTATCATAAGTTTAAAACCTTTGTCATTGACTACAATTAATTAATTTTAGACTAGAAAAAACACATGGATAAATTATTTTATTTTCTATAAGCTCATTCAACGTTTAAAATTGTTTAAAATCATGTCTACAAGACTACAACTTGGTTCTAACTAATCAATACTAATTTATTTGAGTGAGAATAGTTTTTAAGAAATTAAAGAATCGAAATTCATTTGAACAAACTCTTGCAATCTATCTTAGCTTTTTAAAACATAAGCTAAATTTATAGAAAAAAATATTCTTTATAAATTATAATCGACAACATATTATTTTGGATTTCAAGGCCCGTATTTTAGTTTTTGAATGAACAAGGAAAATCTCCTTTTTTTATTCAAAAGAAGCTCATTTATTTTACCAACACTAAAAATCTAAAATTTTTTAATGAACTAATAAGGTACTTTTGGTATAATATATTGGTTCTAATATTTTCATATTTAAATTATAATTTTTATAGTTGAATAAAAATAAGTGGCCTGGAGAATAAATCAACATGATGCTGTACTTATTATATGACAAAAATTGAAAAGGGTCAGCATGAAATGCATGTTTTGTTTCCTAACATCACAATAATATTCTTTTAAATAATAAATATTAAAATTAAATAATTTATATTATTTTAAAGTAACTACCTAATAACATTATTTTTTTATTTTTTTTATTTTTTTATTAAAATTTTCCATATATATCAGATAAGAACAATAAATATAAAGAGGTCTTAAAATTTAATTTTTTTATGAGTTTAAATTGTAAATAATTTAATTGAAGTTGTAAGTATAAAAATTTTGACTTCTAGATATAAATTATAAACTTAAACTTGTAAATATGTAAGTTTGATTTATAAATATGAATTTTTTAGAACTTACCTGTTTAATATCTTCATATGGGTTTCTTACTAGCTATACAATCTATTTCTTTTATATGGCTATTTGATTTGAATTTGAAACTTCTTGTTTAACCAGTAAAGCCTCTTCTTTTTGAATTAATGACAGTTGATACAAATATAACTTTTTAATTCATACAAATTTGTAATTTTTGTATTAGAATTATTTTCTTAAACCACCCTAGTGTTTTCTTCCTTCAATTTTTGCTCAAAATTACCCTTCTAAATTTACACAATAATAGACACGAGCCTCTTATGCATGGCATAATTATCCTTTTGAGTACAGTTTGGCATATGCTAAACATACACTATTACAAAAATCGTGATACATCATGATTCCGACCGTTATATATGCAAGTGTTATAATCGCTTGGCGCAAATACATTATAGTTTCGAACCGTTATTTATTCTGAATATATTATAACGGTTATAATATAACACCTGTTATGTATTGAGGTATGGTGAGGTCATGATTTGTCCATTGATGTGATAATAATTAACGGGCACACGTAAACAACCGTCATAATATATGGTAATGCTTGCATGATATATAACGGTCTCGTTTTACAACCATTATTTATTCAGTAACATACATAACGATTTGTATATAAGAACCATAACTTTTAATAAAAATTAATAACGGTCTCACGTAGACAACTGTTATGTATTAAGTATATAAATAACAGTTTATAAATAAGAACCATGAACATTTATAATACATGACAGTTTTATATAATAACTATGATGTATAGATAAAAGACTCTTCAAGTGAGAGTTTTTGAGCTAATTGATCTCCTCCATATACATAATAGAACAACAGTACCTTCCATATCGAATAGCTAAGTAATTTGGCAATGATAAAGATATTCCACGTTTTGTAGTGAGAATCAATGACAATTGTTGATGTATATAAGTGATAAAATAACTAGTGACCTACATATAATTGTATCTTTTCACAAGAATTAACCCCTGAAAAGTAAAAAGACTCTGGGGAAAAAACATATACCCCTATCAGAAAAGGTGGAGGGGGTATGCAAACCCTTAAACTTAAAGGTTTACATAACACATGCGCCCTTTTTGATAGGGATATTTCCCCCCATCTTCCTTTGCTTTACAGACTTAATTGTTGAAGAGACACAAGGTATAAGTGAACACTTACATTATTATATATATATAGATTAAGAGTGCGATTGATTCTAGTCACAAAGCCTAAAAAATCTTGATCCATCTAAATTGCATGGCTACTTGATGTGGGAAGTATTATTCTATTTATATATAGAGATGAGACCAAGTAACTAAGAAACTCTTATATTGAAGAGTCTAGGACTGATCACAATGTTGAATTTAATAGCTTTCAAATTGGTGCCACCTACTTAAAAGAAAAACAAGAGAGGAACCTTCAATTAGAGCAATATAGGATTTCTAAAAAAAACATAATTTCTTAAAAACAATTCAATATGTCACTTAAACTAGTTTATTCACAGAGCTTGTTTATGTATGACTCTCATTGGTAAAGTTGAACTAGTTTATTCATTTCATCCCTATTGAACTTTTTGATGTAATTTTCGGAGATATAGATACTTCTAAAAAAAAAGATGTATTTGCTTAGGGATCATATATCCATAAGTTACATAAAAAAAGATCAATAAAGTAGGAACATTTAGTGAAAGCAATGGGTTGACAACTTCCTATAACAGAAAATGAATCTTCGATCAGAGTAATAATAGGTTTTCTATAAAAACACAAGTTCACAAAAGCAAGTTAATGTCACCTTAAATGCTTTATCGCGTTGTAATTCCATAAAGGCACTTAATTCAATAAGGAGAATAGAACACCAAAGGAATGTGACCTAGTTAGGGCTTACGAACGACAAAAATGCGAGTTAGGGCAAGTGAAAGCAACTCACTCGACAGTCGCTGAGACAAGTGTGAAGGTATTTACTAGAGCGACTGTCACTGAGAAGTAAGACGAAGGCTTTTTATGGTAGGGTTTGACTGAAAATGACTATCAACGACCATAAAAGACAATAGGAGTAATAGTGTTACGATGTTGGCATATTTCGTTTGAATAAACTAAGTGTCAAGTGTATTCCTTTCCAGATGCTTAAATAGAAGAAGAAGGGTAGGTTTTTTGGGTCATCGTGCCTAAAACTTTACATAACGGTTGTATTGATAAAAAATGTTATTTATTTGATCATATTTATTACGGTTCTTTATTAATGATCATGAGTTATGCCATTATTTTAACATATACATATATCACGATTATAAGTTAATAATTGTGAGGTATGTCATTATTTTTTTAAAAAAAATTTTGAGCAACTAGTGCCCAGATAATTATATTTTTATAGTTTAAAAAAATAAAACCAAAAAATATCACCCTCTGGTGACTAGTTGCCTGATAGCTTATTTGAGTTCTGTTGTGAATTTAGGAACTTTTGTTTCCTTCAATTTGAATGAATCAAAAGTTCCGTAATTTCACATTAAACCTCACATCATCACGCTACTCGTCACCAAAGGAGTAGCCTGAATCATCTGAGAGTATGTCAGGATCATGGTCACCAATCTCATACTCATTACGAATTAGATTGATCTTCCTACTCATACTCGACAAATATCTGGCTAGCTTCCTAACAGCATAGTCAATGCATTTTGCATGCCGCATCATTGTCTCTACTTGAGATAGAGGCGAAGATGGAGGTTGTAGAGGAGGAGAAGGGGGAGAAGGAGGTGGTAGAGGTGGAAGAGGAAGATCACGCCATAGATTTTCTAACAAGTCTTCAGTATGGCGTTTTATCTTGGCGATTGAAAGAATAGAGGAGGATGAAGAAGAAATAGTACGATAAACATAAGAAAATTGGGAGTTTATATAGATTGAAAGTGGCAGGTTCAAACTATCATTGCACATCTTGGAAGTTGAAGAGGAGCATTCGCACGCAATGGTGGGTAATAAAAGGGTACTTGGTTCTCATACTAATCATCGAAGATCATCGAAGAAGGAAGAAGCACATAGTATTCTCATCATGAGCATAGGAAGGGGAAATGTTTGAACCATTTAGTTGATGGTTATTTAAGAGAAACAGTTATGTTATTTTGTTGATATTGTTAGAATCCCATAAAATAAAGGATATGTCTCCATAGAATAAGGAACATGTTTCCATGGAATAAGGAATATGTTAGGAGTATTACTTGTATATATATAGACTTGTATATGTGTTTTAATTTAAGGAATTCAGATTATTCTTCCTTCTCAGATTACATGGTATCAAAGCCATAGGGCTCTTTGAAAATTTCCAGATTCTGGTAAGTATTTGAATTTTATAACAAGCTAGTATTTTCAGACTCCGGTGAGTGTTTTGATTTTTCTGGCGTACTATTTTGGCACTGTTTATAGGCGTCGTTTTGTCTATGTTTATCGCGGATGAGTCCAGCGAAGTTCCTAGTTTTTCCGGCGGCTGCACTGTTCATCGGGATACTGTTTTGTACTGTTCACCAGTGCTGTTTGGTATTGTTCATGTAACATCCTGATTTTTTTATAAATATAATTAAAATTATAATATAAAATAATAATATATAATATAATATTATTATAATATATAATATAATATAAAATATTATATATATATCTATATATATATGAAGGCTGCGCCTAAAAATATTAAAAAAATTAAAATAATAACAATTGGTGCCATTAGGCTCCAATTGCCATTAGAGGGGGTATTATAAATACCCCTCCCATAAACACTTCGTGCTGCGAAGTATGGAGACGAGAGGTGGAGGGTGAGGGCTCTGATAGAAGTATTTTTTATTCTTTGGGGATCAATAAGGTACACAAATTCCCTTATAATCACAAAACTTTCTTCATGAAAAGTGTTCTAAATAATTTTCTCTTTCTTATGATAGTAATTTTGTGTTGATTAGAGAAAATTTTAAGATTAAGATTTTGGATAAAATTGAGTTTTGTCAATATAAGACTATAGAAATGTAGAGGAGCATTTATAGTTAATTTTAATCGGTTTATTTGTATTATTTAGTGGTTATAATATTTTATAATGAATTTTTATATATAAATAATTATATATTAGACTTTTTAACCGATTAAATCTAGATAAAATAATTTATTTGGATTATTGGAGATATTATTGTAGTTCTAATCGGTTTAGTTTTATAGATTTTGTGTTATAAAATTTATATGCCATAATTTGATATTAGAAATGAAAGTTTGATATGATTTTTAATATATGTGGAGATGTTAATATTATTTAATAATTAGGTTATGCTCATATAAGTTAGAATGGTGATTTAATTAAATTAGGATATTGATATTAACGATTTTATGATACTTGAAATTAAGGTGATTAGAAAATTACTATTGTTAAAGATTTTAGTAAATAAAATAATTAAGGAAATGTTAGAAAATTTTATTGAGGAATAGATCAATTATTGTTATTTTTCTAAAAAGAATTAAGTGAGTTAATTATGGGGATTATTTTAGTTAGAAAGAATTATTAATTTTATTAACCTATAATTATATATTTATTGTAGAGTGAATTTGGCTTGTTGGACTTGAATTCTCTCTAGTCGTCAAGAACTCGAGGTAACCACTTTTCAATTTATCTTGTATGCTTGTTAATGTGATTATAAGCATATGTTGGTATTTTAAATTACTATAAATATTTTTATATATGAAATGTACAATCGTAGTATGAATTATGTTTTTAGTAAACTTTAGTTAAGTGGGCCTGAATGATTTGGAATGATTGATGATGTATAGTATTGATTATGATATATATGAGAATAAATTATTGATGATGGTGATGTTGAGATGTTGGATGTGATGAGGTGTGATTGGAGGAGATTTTGTTCTTTTATACCACGTGGTATAGCCACCACTATGTGCACAATGGATGGCTTTGGCATTGTCAGGGCCCTTGGTACCACCCTTTTCCTTTGGCCGGGATAAGGGTCAGATCAAGGGACATGTGACACCTTTCCATGTTCAACGGAAAGGTAACCCATGGTCTGATATGAGCTCTGTAGCCTTTGGCCGGGCTATACCTCATTATCAGTGAGCTTGGTATAGTTTTGTTAAAGAGACTAAACATGTTATGTGATATAGCTCATGGGTTCTATCAGCGGTTAAGGAGGTTATAAGGATGGTTGAGGGAGTACATATTAATTTGTTCTTTTGAAATAATAATGTTTATTTGAAAGATTATATTTTATATTATTTATATTTCCCGCTTAACTACCTTGTAATCATTCCCTGCATACTTGTTAAAATGGAAGTGGTTACTAGGTCTATGTAACTCATCCCGTCAATTTATTTTTTTTAAAAGAAAGTCCAATCGGTGCTACCAAGGGGGAGGCATACGAGGCTTGATTTGCTATCAAATTGTATATCTTGTTTAGTTTCATGAGTATAATGTATATTGTCAAACTTAAAGGCATTTTGGCCAATCATTGTACATATAGAAAGTTTTGCATATTGGGATTTGTACTGTGGACGGAGCTCCTTTGATATGATATTTATATAATATTATTTAATGTTTTGATGAAATGGTAGATTTTAAGGTAATTTAAAGAGGATGTTACAGTTCATAGGACTATTAACTGATGTTCGCTGTTTCCTGCGAGGTTCTTAAGTTTTCTGGCGACAACCTCTAGTTTCCATTTCCGGCAAATTACCCAGTTTCAGGCGAAGACTGTTTGGCACTATTCCGTCAAGGTTTCTTAAGTTTCGACACTATTTATTGTACTGTTTGGAACTGTTCTTCCCAGATTCCAGCACTGTTTGGAACTGTTCATTACAGATCTGGTGTTGTTTGTCACTATTTATCCGTGATACTGTTCTTCCCAGATTTCGGCAACTGTTTGGAGCTCTACATAGTACTATTTTATATTATATTGTTTATCCCGGTTGATTTTCCAGAATTGTTTGATACTATTCATAGGCACTGTTTGAAACTATTCATCGGTATTGTTTGATACTATTCATCAGAACTATTTTCATCACTGTTCATCACAAATACGTTAATTTTCCATGGCTGAATCAAATAACTCTGATATCATCAGTTTTCTTGAAGCTCTTGACTCCTCTTATGAGACTGTTTGCTCTCAAATTCTATCTAGTCAAGAGCTTTCATCTCTTGAAGATGTGTTCTCAAGGGTTCTTCATTCTACTAATCTAGTTCGCCCGTCCGTTGATCACAATGCGAGTATTTTGGCTAGGCGTGGTTCCTTTAACAATAATTATGGGTCTAAACAAGGCACTAGTACTTCGTGTTAAAACTGGCTAACACCCAAGAGAGGGGGTGAATTGGGTGTATGATAAGAAGGTCTGATCTTTTAAAATCTTTTCGCAGATTGTTATATGGAAGTATAAACTCTTAAGAAATTATGTAAATCATATATGCTGGAAATATAAAAGCTTAGAGAAGAGAATGTGCAAACTGTGATTTATCCTGGTTCGGTCCAATCCACGATGACCTACGTCCAGTCCCCAGGCTCTTCCTGAGATTTCCAATCCATTATCTTCTTGTTTAACTGGGCACAAGAAAAGCCTCTACAAATCTCTTATGAAATTACTCCCCCTTACACACTGTAAGTTTTACTCCCTCTTACGGCAAGTCGAGCAAAGCAATCTCGAAGACCTTTCTCTCCTGCTTAGCTGTGCAAGTCTTATGAGCAGCAACGTTCTCTCTTGCTTACACCATTGTAAGTCTTACGAGCAGCAACATTTTCTACTGCTTGCACCTTGTAAATCTTACGAGCAGAAAGTCTTACTAACAATTCGCTCTACAACTTCCCCCGTAAAGTGATCAATCCTCTGAAGGTCTATCTACCTTGAGAATGTTGGGATTCGTACACACATCGGAAAAATTAACCGTTTAAAAACCTCGAATCTCAATCACGGATCTATCAAAGACGTCTAAATCGAGTAGTTAGAATAGTACCTTTATGTGTTTCGTGCTTTCGATCTCTAGGAGTCAACACCTCTGGTCGCCTCCCTCTACCGGTATCTACACGAACAAGACCCAATGCGGCAGCGTGCTAGCGCCTCCAAGATGCCTCTCTAGGGTTTCTCACGGCTCTCCAAGTTCTCCGTACAGCCTAGGGTTCTCTAGCTCTTCGAATTTTATATCTGATGTAGGCCGTATTGGAATCTCAAAATTAATCTTAATTAATTTGAAATTCAAATCAAATCAAATAAATCTGACTTGATTAAATCTGTCAAACAGATTTAATTTATCATATTCATTTAATCTAATTAAAGAGCCAATAGATTTAATTTATCTTTATAAATTAAATCTAAGATATGATATCTGTATTAGTTTTAATTATTTAATTTATCAAATAAATTAAATATAAAACTAACATCTTATAATAATATTATAATCTATATATTATTATTATTATTATTATTATTATTGAATATATATATATATATATATATATATATATATATATATAATTCATCCACCCTAGGTCAAATATTGTATTCATTGAATCTTAGACACATCTTAGATTCAATGAATCTGGACATCATAGCTCGTGTTGGGCTATTCTTGTGTGCGACCCTGTAGGCCCACATGAAGTTGGCAGTGGGCTAAAAACTATTCTAGCCTACAAGTCGCAAGCGGCCTCTAGCAAGACATTGCGACTACCCAATTCACATGAGGATTGATGATACGATGCAACCTTTTATACAACCATGTCACGTCCCTTTTTGTCACACGATCTTTTGGTCAAGGATGAGGCATGGACAACGTCATCCTCCTGTTCCTGACCATCACTTTCCTGATTCCTGAGTAGCCTGAAATTAGAAATGGAAACTCCTTCCCATTATAGTATGGTCATACATTTCTCAGACTCACTCATCGAGGGGCCCAGTAATATCTCTTACTAATGTGAGGGGAAAATTCCATCTTGACCACTCACATTCCTCTTTATGAAAACTCCTAAGCCCGATTGTAGCCTTTATCATCACCCGGTCAAAGGTGACTTTTGACTAGGTCAAAACTTAGCAAGTTTCATGCAGGAATCTATGATGATCTCAGGTCAGAGGGCACTGTGACATGATTATATGTATGAGATAAGCTTATGACTTAATCCATGCAACTTTCTCATAGCGGGTCGGTCCAGCACCTTATACTCCTACAAGTGCCTAAGACTTTGATTTGTATCTCTATACCTCATCAAAGTCATACTGGTCTTATTTCATCTTTGCTCCAGCATAGATAATTGACCAGAGACATTTAGGATAATCTTTATAGTTCATCCAAGGATACAATTATCATAATAAACATGCAAATGATATGATAACAATAAGGATAAATTCTTAAATAACAATAATGTTTAAGGTACAATGATTGGCCTTTAGGGCACAATTTCCAACAGAGAAAACTTCTGAAATATAGATGAAGTGTTTATAAGCTCTCTCACAGAGTGTATAAATGCTTACTGAAGTACAATGTAAATATTTTCACTCTCAATTATACATGACAAGGAAAACAAATATTAACGGAGAGTGTGAGAGATGAAGATTCATGATAGCAGCATGTTAGCAGTTGGGTTCTCGTTACTTCATCGTATCTGTTCACTCGTGTGTATCTCAGTTCGATGTAGTCTCTCCTTTCTGGTTTTCGAAAGATTGAGCTTATATAGCAGAAGCTATGAGAGCCGTTATGTCTATTCAAATATTTTCCCGTTGAAACTCATCGTGTGCTCTAACAGATACTTCAGTGTTTTCTATTAATCTGACAGATGCTTCAGTCGTTGCTTACAATTAGCACGTTATTGGTTATTTGTTGAATATTGCTAGTGCACATAATTAGTTGCCGTCGAATGTTGTTCCGATGAGTGGTAGTGGATAACACCTGTAATACACTAATAGAAAATAGCCGTTATAGAATCTTTTAAATATCACTCGAGTGGATAACTACTTCACCGAAAGTGATCTACATCAGCTGAGTATACCATGAAATCCTTCGAGTAAATTCTTCAACTCGGTGTACTTCACTTGGAATGTTCAGACATCTTCTGGAGGTGATTTTGATAAAATAATTAATACTTGATTGCATAAGCATTTCACCAGAAGCAATCTTGATTTCTGGATGTGACTGTCATTGGAACTGATTCCGATTCAGTAAAGAGTGCACTAAGTGATCATAGATGCTGACAAGAAGTGAAACTGACAAAACTTCATATCAATTGATCTTGGCACGTCTCTGGAAGTGATCTGCAAAATCAACATAATCACTTGATTGGATATTATCTGACAGATAATGAACTGATGCAATTGATATCCAGTGGGAGTGATATTTGTTTCATCGGAGGTGATTCAGATTCTCTGGAAGCATTCTGGTTCTATAAGAATTCAATGGCAATGCGTTCAAGCTTCACTAGAAGTGATTTGAGAAAGTGTGAAATTAACTTGGAGTGATCAGTTATGGCACTGGAGGTGATATGAGGAAGTTTAATATTCACCGGAAGTGGTTCAGCATCCACTGGGAGTGATATTGCAAAGTTCATATATCACTTGAGTGAATTTGGCATCACTGGAAGTGATTTTACAAACAGTGAATTTTCTTGCAGTGATTTGCAAAATCAATAGAATCACTCGAGTGATTTCGCTATCACTGAGAGTGATTTTGAGAATAGTGAAAAATTCTTCCGGTGATTTCTGTGCTACTGGAAGTGATCTGCAGAATAAGCCATATCACTCGAGTGAATTCTGGAATCACTCGAGTGATCTGCAATTTCTGGCATATCAGTCGAGTGATTACTAAAAATCACTCGAGTGATTTGTTGTTCATATCACTTTAACTCTTTGTTGCATTTTTTATTCTTCAGCAAACGAGGGTAAACTTCCATATGACTTAACTCTTCGAATATAACTTCAAAATTGTCATATTATATATCAATAGAAATCTGTTTACGTCTAGTTTCATATGGCACCAGTTTTAGCTCAATCGGATCTGTGGTTTGAGAGTTATGGCCAAAATATCAAATCTGTTCTAGAAAGTGACGCTGATATGAAGGCCAAATTCAAATCATCTAAGCTTCTTTGATGTTTCTTCTGGTGTCAAAATGACGCATTGGGAGTCTATTTTCATATGCAACTGTTTAGTCTCAATCAGAGTTGTATTTTGAGAGATATGATCGAATAACTAAACCTTACTTAGCTGGACAAACAACAGAGCATGAAACGCTGAACATCACTCGAGTGAATTAGTTAATCACTCGAGTGATTTTTACTATTTCCAGAATCACTCGAGTGATTCTGAAAATCACTTGATGCTACAGTGCTGCTACAGTGCCATACGCTACAGTACCATACGCTACAGTGTCAACTGCTGTTGTACCCATAGAACTTGAATCTTCATATTTTTCATTAATTCTTGCAAGTTCTTCATTCCTCAATTTCTTTCTTCCATTGCTTGACTAATCTACAATATATGCAATATTAAATATAGTAGTTAGTCAATGTAAAAGATAAGTATATTATGTAAACTTTTTCTCTCATAATATTTGATATCTATATTTGTCATCATCAAAACTAATCATATCTAACACTCCGAATATGTCTTCTGGAAATTTTATATGCAATTATTGCAAGGAGCCTGGTCATATTAAGAAAATTTGTCATAAATTATAGAACAAACAGCAACGTGATCTGCAGCATAATCTTGCTCATATTACTCAGATATCTGGTCATTCTAATTCTAGTCAATCATCTACAGGGGGCCTAGCTACAGGTACCTGGCCCTCTAGTCTTGCTACTACTTCTACGAAGTGGATCATTGATTCTGGTGCTACCGATCACATGATAGATAACCATCATTTGTTTTCATCGTATGCCCGTTATGCCAACCCATCCTCCATACTCGTCGCCAATGGTTCCCTGGTCCGTGTTCTTAGATCAGGCACTGTTAAACTAACTACATCCATTTCGTTATCTCCTGTTCTTAATGTTCCTGATCTTACGTTTAATCTTCTGTCTCCTAGTAAACTGACTCACCACTTGAACTGCTTTATCACACTATTCCTTGACCACTGTTTAATCCAGGATCTTTCAACGAAGCACATTATTGGTAGGGGCTATGAATCTGGTGGGCATTATGTCCTTGATGATCAGGTGTCGCGCCCTATTGCTTGTTCTGGTGAGTCATCTCCATTTACAGTCCATTGTCGTCTAGGTCATATGCCACTTTCATCTCTCAAAAGGTTATATCCTCAGTTTTCTTCTGTGTCTGCTTTAGATTATGAGTCATGTCAGTTTTCCAAACACCATCGTGTTCATTTGGCACCTCGAGTCCATAAACGAGCTGCATCCCTATTTGAGTTAGTTCATTCTGATATTTGGGGTTCTTGTCCAGTTTTGTCTCAGGCTGGTTTTTCGATATTTTATCACTTTTGTTGATGATTTTTCCAGAACCACTTGGCTTTACTTAAGGAAACAACATTATGAATTGTTTACACATTTTTGCAATTTCTGTGTTGAAATTCAAACTCAGTTTAATACTCCTGTGAAATTCTTCGAAGTGATAATGCGAAAGAATATTTTTCCACCCCATTCACCGATTATATGCATAGTCTTGGCATTCTTCATCAATCTTCCTGTGTTGATACACCTGCTCAAAATGGTGTTTCTGAAAGAAAGAACCGCCATCTCTTAGAAACTTCTCGAGCTCTCATGTTTCACTCTTATGTTCCTAAATCCTTTTGGGCTGATGCCGTGTCTACTACCTGTTTCCTTACCAATCGCATGCCTTCGGTTGTCCTTTGTGGGGATGCTCCATATTCCGTTCTGTTTCCCACAACTAAGTTGTTTCCTATTGATCCTAAAATTTTTAGCCACGCTTGCTTTGTTCGGGATGTCTGTCCAAATGTTGGTAAATTCGATCCCAAGTCCTTGAAATGTGTCTTTCTTGGTTATTCTCGAATTCAAAAAGGTTATCAGTGTTACTCTCCTAATTTTCGTTGTTATCTTGTGTCCACTGATGTAACATTTCATGAGTCGTCTCTTTTCTTTAAGTTTTCGGTATTATCTGAGTCTCCTCCCGTCATTGATGAGCCTGATGATGTCTTAGTTTATTGTGTCCCTATCTCACTAGTACAGGTTGCTGTTCCAAAACCTGATATCATCAATAGTCCTGATGTTACCAATGCCTTGCCCTCGCCAGTGACTACTTCACTAACGAATTCAGTTCCTGTACCTGCTCTTACTTTACCAGATAGTGATACTCCTGCCTCTAATCCAATTGTCCCTGATTATGCTGTTGATCCATCTAATAACCTGCTTATTGCCCTTCGGAAAGGTACCCGTCCTCATTGTCCTCCCAAAAGATATGCTGAATGTACATATCTTATCTCCTCCTTTGTGTTCTACCAGCACTTGTCCCCTGCTTCTACTTCCCTTGTGGCCACCCTTGAGTCCTTCTCCACCCCTACCATCCTTCACCAAGCCTTAGTCCACCCTAGTTGGCGTGCTGCGATGGAAGAAGAAAAGATGGCCCTTGACAAAGCTGGTACTTGGACTCTTGTTGATCTACCTTATGGGAAGAAGGCTATTGGGTGTAAATGGGTGTTTGTAGTTAAGACTAAGGCTGATGGTTCCTTAGAATGGTTGAAAGCTCAGCTTGTTGTAAAAGGCTATGCTCAAACCTATGGTATAGATTACTCCGAGACCTTCTCCCCAGTTGCTAAGCTCACTTCCGTTCGTCTTCTTGTATCTCTAGCTGCCACCTATTATTGGGATTTGCATCAGCTGGATGTTAAGAATACATTTTTGAATGGTGATCTCTTTGAGAAAGTTTATATGGAGCAACCTCCTAGTTTTGTTGCTCAGGGGGAGTGTGGGAAAGTGTGCTATCTCAGAAAGTCATTATACGGTCTAAAACAGAGTCTACGTGCCTGGTTTGATTGATTTTGTAATGTGGTTCATAAGTTTGGATTGAGCCAATGTAAGAGTGATTATTCTGTGTTCTATCAGCAGTCCAATGCATGCATGATTATTTTAGTAGTGTATGTTGATGATATTGTGATTATTGGAAGTAACACTTCTAGAATCTCAGAACTTAAAGTGTTTCTTAATTCCCATTTTCAGACAAAAGACTTAGGACCATTAAAGTACTTTCTCGGTATTTGAAGTTTTGAGAAGCAAGAAGGGTATCCTTTTGACTCGACAAAAATATGTTCTCGATCTCTTAAAGGAGACTGGAAAGCTTGGAGCTACACCAAGCAGCATTCCTATGATATCGAATCCATTCCTGGATCTTAATGAGAGCATGTTTAATGAGCTACCTGATTATTTGAAGAAGAAGATTGATCTAGAGAAGCTGAAGCTGTTTGCATTTCCTGAGAGATATAGAAGAATTATTGGAAAATTGAACTATCTAACAGTAACTCGTCCTAATATAACATTCCCGATCAGTATACTTAATCAATTCATGACATCCCTAACAGTGGCATAATGGGAAGCCTTAGAACATATCTTATATTATTTGAAAAGTTCCCCAGGTCGTGCCATTCTCTATACAGATTATGGGCACACTGAAGTTGAGTACTTCTATGATGCATATTTTACAGGATCTAAGGCCACAAGACGATCCACTACAAGTTATTGTGTGTTTGTTGGTAGAAACTTGATATCATGGAGAAGTAAAAAGCAAGGTGTTGTGTCAAAATCAAGTGTAGAAGCAGAATACAGACCCATGTCACAATCAGTGCAAGAGATTGTATGGGTATTTCAACTCAAAGGAAGTTGGCATTGCCATGACATTGCCTGCAAGCTATGGTGTGACAATAAAGCAACACTATATATAGCATCGAAATCTGTGTTCCACGAGCGTACGAAGCATATTGAAATCGATTGTCACTATTCGTGACAAGATCAAAGACAATGTTGTATCTACATGGCACATGAAATCAAACGAACAGCTGGCAAATCTTCTGACGAAAGCCTTAAATGGGACACAGGTTAAGTATCTTTGTAACAAGTTGGGCATGATCAATATATATACTCCAACATGAGGGGGAGTGTTAGAATCCCATAAAATAAGGGATATGTCTCCATAGAATAAGGAACATGTTTCCATAGAATAGAGAATATGTTAGGAGTATTACTTGTATATATATAGACTTGTATATGTAATTTAATTTAAGGAATTCATATTATTCTTCCTTCTCAGATTACAGATATGAAGTTGGAAGACAAATCCTTTGTTTGTTCATCTAAAGTTTCATGACGGTTTTACCGTAAGAACCGTAATTATTGTGAGTACAAAGTACAACTATTATGTATTTACATAGTAATCTAATAAATTTAATAAATGACAGTTGTTACTTAATAACCATAATGTAAATACATTTTTTTAATTTTTGGTGGTTGATTATATACAACCACCATTTTACAACAAAAAAAAACAAAGTAAATAAACAAACTAAAAATAAAAAGTTACGTAGATGTTTTAAGAATATGATATATCATCAGATTCCTCCTTCCCCAATAACTTGTCCATCTTCTTGTTCAAAGAACGAATAATAGAGTTAAGTTCCTTCAAGCTCTGGTCTATGCACCCTTGCTCTCACATGTAAGCCTGGACCATATGATGGAGCTCATAAGTTATGTGGACGAGATCTTCAATGATTGTTGGCGGGGGGAGTTCATCTTTTGGTTTTTTTTCTAGATGATGAATCAGAAGTTCTCTTACGTTTGTCCATGATGTTTTATTGAAACATAAGTAAAGAAGTGAAGTTCAGTTTTTGAACGTTTATATAGAGAGGATTTTGTGCATTGTCGAGCTATCGCGTCTTTTAATATAAAAAATCATTATATTTTATAAATGGTGACGGTTAATTCTTAATAACCGTTATATATTTGACAATTTTTTTAATTTATTATTAACTTAACATCTATTAACTTAGAACCATTATGTGTTTGTGTTAAGGATCCTAACCACAATGCCCCCTTCGCCTAAGCTAGTCCCTTTGCCAATCCATCTATTGCATCGAATGATGAGATTGCACATGTTATAAGAGTATTGGGAAAGGATCTTGTTGTCATGAAGGAGATCTATAAAGAAAATTAAGAGAGAGGAAACTTACTGTGAGATGGAACAAGAAATGACAAACTATGAAATCTAACAAGTTCATTAACTACCTCGATCGGGTGGGTGGCCAGAAGTAACGTGCCGATACTTCATCACAATTTGACCTTTCTTATTCCATCTCACTGTAAGTTTCCTCCCATCTCTCTTAATTTGCTATATAGACCTCTTTCATGCCAACAAGACCCTTATTTAGTGATCTTTTCTCTTGTGTCATCTCGTCATTTAATGCAATAAATAGATTGGCGAAGGGGCAGAGGCACTGGCTATAGCGGTGGGGGCGACGTGGTTAGGATCATTAGTACTTGAGCTATTTGTTGCCACCAACAAGCCATGAGGAGGAGTGGTGGTAGAGGAGGGGGTGACGGTGGTGGAAAGTTCCCCGTGATCTTAACATGATAAAGGAAAGAAGGAGGAGGCCGATAAAAAAATGTAGTAAGAATCATAAAGGTCAAGGAATAGTTGATTTTAAATAGAGGTCTAACAAATTATGAAAGGTTATGACTTATGACTTATGAAGATCTAATAGGATTATGAGTTATGACATTGAAAGTCTGAATGTTACGAATGGTTATGGAATAGTTAGATCACGGTTGTTTCTGAAGACTGTTATGTTTTGTCTTCGATGATATAAGTGTTGGAAGACGAATAATTTGTCAGTGTTATATAACGGTTGTTTCTTAAGAACTATCATTTTTGTTACTAAATAAATTATGGTTATTAGCTACAACAGTTATTTTTGTGTTTTCGTGAATTTCACCTCATAATACATGACGGTGTGCATGATTAACCATTATATTTAAGTGTTATATATCTTTGTGCGATCTTCGTCTCGATATACCTGATATTTATTAGCTGTAACCATTATGTATTATACGTTATAAATGTTTAAATTTGTAGTAGTGATTGCATTGCATCAATGAGTGATATGGCAACCAAGAAGAGTAGTCAAGGAAATCAGGGGCCTAATCAATTTATCTTCACTTGCTTTTTCACCACCTCCCACTTGTCTCCGACTTACATATCTTGCAACACTTAAAGCTCGCATCTCCAAGCAAGGATGGTTGATGGCTTGCATAAGTCTTACTGAAATAAAGCCACCTTCTATCACATTTTGTGCTTATTTGCGATTAAATTTGGGACATTAAAAGTATTTATTTAGATAAATCGAGATAAAACTTCTCTTATATATTTTCCTCGTATATCATAAATCACAATTAAAAAATTATTTTTAAAATCTGCAATCACTATTCAAAACAAACACAAATTATTATGTCATAATGATCTTCTATTTGAGCATTTTTACTAGACCAAACAAAATCGAAGCTCAACCCCTTTTGTTCTATGCTTTTTGGCAATTGTGTATTCACTGTTCATCAAGAAAGAAGTACTGGCTTTTAAGAATAACTCATTGGACATTCGTTGTATCAACAAAAGAAGAATCAATCTCCTTTCCTACTACTAAAAATGTAGTTTGTAATGATGTGAATTCTCTTGCTAAGATCTTCTCTCAAGTTTCCTTATTTACGGTCACTTTCCTATGTTATATGATGTGCTACATCCAGTCTTACATGTAAGACTTTATTTTTTTTTAAATCGATTAAATAAATAAAATAAATTATTTTAAAATATTTATATTTATTATTTTTTTAAAATTAATTTGACTGACTTATAAATTGATATATAATTTAATGATACACAGTATATGATATAATTAAGTTATTTATTTAAATTTTTAATTTCTAAAAAAATCAATTAGATCTTATATTAAGTGAGTGTTTAGGTGAGGCCATAACCGTAGTTTTAAAAGTTTTTTTTCGTAAGTCGAGACAAAACTACTCTAACATAATTTATCTCATAAATCATAAAAATTATTTTCTAAAAATTAATTCAAACACATATTACAAAAAAATGAGAGGGTAATTAATTTTTAGGAGAATGCCAAAAAATATCATTTAAACTTCAAAATCCCGTTAACAAGTTCGGTAATGAGATTAACAAGAATAGTAATACAATTAACAAATCATTTTATCGTTAAATCATCTAATTAAAATTTTAAAATTTAAATGATATTTTTTAAAAATTCTCCCTTAATTTTTTTCCCGTCATGTCATAACTGGCCGCTAAAAGAAAATGGACGGTTTAGTAATTTTAGTTTTTGGTACTTTACCTGTGAAGGGTATTGTTGGCCACAGGAGATTCAACAGCGTTGACTCTAGCAGCTGGTGTGGAAACTTCACAAGTTCAAACGTGTAGTATTTTGCCTTCACTCGTCCGTCCGGGTGCGTTCTGTGGGCTTTCGTTTCGTGTTATATGGGTCCCACCACCAACCCCCCCTTTAGACCTTTACAGTAACTCTTGTTTCGTCGTCGCCTACTTTTCCCTCCCAAAAAAAAAATAAAATAAAAAACCGAAAGTCCAACTAATCTTTACCCTTCCCATTGACGAAACTCCTTTGACTTCTTTCCCTTTCTCTCTCTTTTAAAGCCTCCTCCCGTTCCCATTCCCACCTCCTCCATCCTCTCTCTTCTCCTCCCCCTCCTCC
Organism: Albizia julibrissin; assembly: GCA_037074505.1. Classification (NCBI taxonomy): domain Eukaryota; kingdom Viridiplantae; phylum Streptophyta; class Magnoliopsida; order Fabales; family Fabaceae; genus Albizia; species Albizia julibrissin. The sequence continues at coordinate 11,125,681 of CM073482.1, forward strand.
TCCTTCTTGAATCTTGCTTATGGCTGTAGATCTGGTAAACCTTCCAAGGAAGATGGAAGAACAGCTGGCTATTCAAGAAGCTGCTTCCGCTGGATTACAGAGCATGGAACATCTCATTCGTCTCCTCAAGTCCTCTCAATCTCAGAATCAGAATCCCCACCGTCTTGACTGTTCCCAACTCACCGACTTGACCGTTTCCAAGTTCAAACAAGTCATCAACTTACTCAATCGCACCGGTCACGCTCGTTTCCGTCGTGCTCCCTCCACTAATCCCACTCCTCTTTCGTCCTCGTCTTCTCCTCCAAATCCCTCCCAATCGAGCCACCTCCCTCTGAATTCGGCTCAGTCATCTCAATCTCAGGGGTTGACTCTTGATTTCGCCAAGCCCTGTATGGTCAAGACGGCGTCGTTTAAATCTTCGCCTGAGTTATCCGTGTCTCGGTACTCTAAAGACACCTTTAGTATATCCCCTCCGGTGTCCACCACTAGCTCCTCCTTTATGTCTTCTATCACCGGAGACGGTAGTGTTTCCGACGGAAAAATTGGCCCCTTACTTCCTCCTCCTCCCGCTCCCGTTGTCTCCTCCGGTAAACCCCCTCTCTCCTCGTCTCACAGGAAAAGGTGTCACGATTCCGCCTTTTCTGAGAAAATTTCATCCTCTGGTCACTGTCATTGTTCTAAGAGAAGGTATTATTTTTATCCCTTGAAATTTAATTTTGACAAGGTTATTCTGAATCAATATCAGAATCAGAAATAACTCATGAGATCCCTTTTGTGCTATTACAGGAAATCGCGAGTTAAAAAGACGATCCGTGTGCCGGCAATAAGCTCAAAGATCGCTGATATTCCGTCCGACGAGTTTTCTTGGAGAAAATACGGGCAAAAGCCCATTAAAGGCTCACCTTACCCTCGGTATTCATCTATTCCTTTAGCATCTTGCAGACAATTTCGAATTTTGTCAAAGTCAAACGCAAATCTCCAATTTTTACAATTTTCAGTAATTATTTAAAACAAATTAATTCATTCAGTCAAGCAAAATTCTTATATGGTTCTGATTTAATTGTTCCTTTGTTTTACAGTGGATACTATAAGTGTAGTACCGTGAGAGGGTGTCCGGCGAGAAAGCATGTGGAGCGAGCTCAAGACGATCCCAAGATGCTGATTGTAACATATGAAGGGGAGCACCGTCATGTTCTGGAACTGCGTGCGGCGGAGTGCGGCGGTTCAGGCATCGGGCTTAGCCTTCAAGCAAGCTGAACGACGGCACCGATTTCGAAGCAAGCACCGCCCACCGACGACGTTTGAGTGAACCTTGACGGAAGAAGAAACGTTTGCCTTGTGGACAAAGAAGACGGAGTCGTCTAGGAGTTGATAAGTTTTTTTTCTGTAAATTTGATCAAAAAATATGGAGGATAAAAAATGGAATACAAATATGATATTTTTCCTTTTTCTTTAATTTCCTGAGAATTGATTATTTAATTTAAATTTGATGGAAGCGAAGATGGTGTGTGGGGCCCTGTGTTGGGGTGCTTTTAACATGTTTGGGAGATGGAAGTTGAAAGATTAGGAGTCACACGAAAAAAAAGTCCAAAGATTTGATTCCTTTGGGTTGAATTGGAAAATAAAAAATAAAAAAAGATTCCTTTGGGTTGAAACTTGAAAAAGAGGCAAAGTGTGGGGGAGGGGTGTTTGAGGAAAAAGTCAAAAAGCTCGGGTCCAATAGTTGAAATTTGGGAAAAAGGAGAATTAGAATAACTTTTTTTTTATTGTTTTTGGTTGAGGAAAGAAGGAAACGAGTGGGCCCTACGCCAGCTAATTCAAATCTAGGAGCTTGTGCCTGTTGTTGGTTGACTATGGGGTTTGCTTCGCTGTGTGCGATGTACAAACTCAAAAAGTACACCTGAGGCCTTAGGGAGGGAGGGGAGGCTTTGTGTGTATTTCAAGTTTTACTTTTTAATAAACAATTACAAAAAAATAATTTATAACAGTTTATGTACTAATATTATATAAATTAATTCTTGTTTGAATCACCTTACCATTTGTAGGCGCTAAATATGTGAAAAAAGTCGTTTAGTAAAGAATAAAAAAGTTTTTTTATAAACTGATTCAGACAGCTATTTAGCATCTTAAGGCGAATTTTGATATCCACTTGTATATGCAATATATATATATATATATATATATATATATATATATATATATATATATATATATATAATAAAAGTTTAAAATTATAAAATCAATTTGCAGTCTGAGTTACTATTCAATTTGCTATAAGATATTGATAAGAAGGCTGGGCGATATTCACGATGGGTTGTCGGATGCCCGATGTCAAAAAGGAAGGTCGGAAATGAAAGCAAATTGAAAGTCAATGTTTTAACTTTTACGCACCTTTTGTGCATTAATTTTTTTTTTCATAAACTTAATCTTTTCGACAAAATAAGTTCAAAAAATCACTATCATAAAATAAAATAAAATGTTAGGAGATTTTTTTTTTATTTTATACAATAAAACACACATGCATACAAACATCTGAAAGCCAGGTTGAGACTTGAGACATCATCTAAAAATGACCGGTAGCTTGTTGTTGATTAGGAAATTTAGTTCTAATATTTAACACAAGAGATAATATAAAAAATTTTAAGACAAAATATTAATTCACTCAATATAAAATACAACATTTATAGTGAATCATATTTTGTTTAATAGATCAAGAACATTATAATTTATTTTATGTGAGTAATATAATTTATTTATGCCATCAAACTTAATCGAAATTAAAAAGAAATGTACCTTGAGGAAGATTAGTGTTGAAATTTATGATCAAATATTTATTTTTGAAATGGATGGTTTGACATTGAGGTACGAAATGGGGTTCGCTATGACAAGAACAAAGGCTCGATGACCAATCCGCCAACACTAAAGAGGCAACTCAACTAATTCATCATTTGATTGGAGTGAAGATCATTGATCACAACACGCGCATTAGTTAACGCTTATGATAATTTAGTGGAGAATCATATGTAATCATCATATATAATCTCAACACTTATCATTCAACTCTTGACCCTTAACATTAATTGCAATCAATATGTACGCACAAAAATAATTGAAATCAATATAAAATATTCTATTATTTTTATAAGAGCTTAATAAGAGATGTCTATACTTAATAAGAGGTTTTTTCATTTATATCCTTATTAATTATATGTATTGCACTGATTAAAAGATTGGTGATATTTATGTTCCCTCTATTTCTCTCTCTTATTTATCTTTCATAAATAAGGACATACTTAGTAAAAAAAAATTATTTTAGACATACTTATTATTTTTAACTAATTTTAATTACTTTTTAAAAATACATAATTCAGTTATCAAACTCTTACATAAGTTTTTTGCCCAGCTATTATTTAAGTTGAGCAATGTAACTCATTTCACACTTCATGTAATAAATGAGAGTCACTGTGATTACACCTTATAAATAATAAATTATCAATTTATTTTTAATTGACTTAATAGTACAAATATATTTAGGACATTACAACCAACAAAACCTAATATAGTTAGTAGATGGTTGAGTTTCTCAAACATAATATTATGGGTTTGAACAAAGCTATATGCATTGAGGGGATTAGTCTCTAGCTATGATCTAGGAGATATCAATTGGTTTTTTGACAAAAAAGATTTTAGGACATTCCAATATGCTTAATTTGGTTTGCTGTTGGGTGCAAATAAAATCCAACCGAACAAGTTGATTTGCTTAACAACACTTTCAAAATTCAAACTGTTCCATTGGAGATGAAGTTAATCTAGTTTGGATTGATTTAGGTTAATTATCTTAAATTGAATAAACAAAAAATCAAACACCAATAAGTTTCAACATTATAAAAGCTTAACACAACCTTAATTACTTATAGTGAGTGTTGTTGGGTTTCTTTGCATTTAGTTGAATTTGAACTAATTTGGTTGGATGCTAAAGAAGCTTAATAATAAAAGGAGCACCAAGCTAGTTGTTGTAAGTTAATGGAATCTTCAGTTTGGCAAACATATATTGAGATTTGAACCAATAATTGAAGCAAGTCATGTGCCAACTTGGACTTATTCTTGTTTCCTTCCTAATCCATCCAAAAATCTCCCCCATACCATATCTCTTTGCCTCAGCTACCATATCTCCAACTTAAGAGAATGTCTTTCTCTTTTCCTCTCTTTTTTTCATTTTAAATTAAACTTTATCTTGTGTTTTCCTATCTATACCTTAAATATTTTTTGTGTGCAATTATTTGATATCTGATATGATATTTGGTGTGTGTGTGTGTGTATCCAGATATGATGTAAAATCTGTAAGAATAAGAAATCACACTATTACTAAGTTATGAGAAATATAATTTACTTCAAACTCTATACAAAACATGGGATTGATATATTAATCAAGTTATATATTTATTTAGAAATCGAAATGGTGATTTGATGTTGTTGTCACTGTAAAAATGTTGATACGTTTTATAAATAAAAGTTACTCGTACTGTTTATTAAAATATGAACATGGAATTTATGGGAAGAGCGCAAGACAATTTAACGTCCTGTATTATTGGACAACAATGTTTTTACACTATCCTTGATCTACCAAAATGAAGAGCAACAAACTGTTAATTGTGGTGGTAAGTGATTTTACCTTTATAAAGAAAATAATACAAATTCAAATTTTAGAAAAGTATATTTGTTGAAAGAGACAAAAACCTAATGCACTCTAGGGTGTGTTTGGTTTGAGGGAAGAAGAGGGAAGGGTATATTACCTTATTTGATTTATTAGAAAGGAGAGAGGGGTGGAGATATTTAGTATAAAATAAAAAGAGAGAAGGGAATTTAATTCAAAATTTTTCCTCCCCTTCAACCAAACACACCCTAAGTCTTGAAAGTGATTATACCCCTAGTCAAGTAAAAAAAAAAAATAGCAATTAGCTAATTTAGTTTTATTTTTTTATATTGATTTTTAAATTAGTCTTAAAAATAGTTTTTATGTAACATTTAAATTCTTGAAGCTAGCCCTAGGCAACAAAACAATTTTTGAATTATTATATTCATTAAGGAGCTAAAATGAAAATCTTGTGGGCTATGTAATTAAGTTAAGCCCACCTAATATATTAGGCCATGGGCCCATAAGTTATAAGGGCCTCAAACTCCTACATAGAAGTAGCATCCAAATTTACAATTTTGTGCCTTTTCTCCGTTTTAACAAGAAAATGTACAAACCAACGAGGTTAGGTCTAGTAGAAAGAGTTAGTTTAGTAAATTAAAGTTTAAATCTCAACTGAGAGAGGTATCTGATAGTGTCTTAAATAGAATTGTATCCAATAAAATAATACATATACCTAACAAAAAAAAAGAAGTAAATGTACATTGTACCCAAAAAAAAGAACGAAAAAGATAAGGTACATTTTTCAATTCACCAAAAACATAACTGTCATATTAAATAAAAAGTAGTATTAGATTATGAGTGAGTTTATAAGTTAGGTAAATTAGTTTGGAGTAAAACGATAAATAAAAGGGAGAATGTCAAAAAAATACCATTTAAATTTCAAAATCCTGTTAACAAGTTCGGTAATGAGATTAACAAGAATGGTAATGCAATTAACAAATCATTTTATTGTTAAATCACTTATTTGAGATTTTAAAGTTTAAATGGTATTTTTTTGGAATTCTCCCTAAATATAAATACTTTAAGCTAATTTATTTAGTTTTCTTAATCTTTTTAAAAAAATCAATTGAATTTTATATTAAGTATAAGAGATAGTATCAAATATCTATGGTTATGAATCGAGCATCTCTTTTCAATAGCAATTAAGTGTGTTTTGCAAGGACAACGTGATATTTCATACTTATTGAATATGGTATTTGATGTCATTTGAGTTATAAGATCTTGATCTCAGAGAGCATTTTGTAAACGCACAAATAAAATCGGTCATTATTCACTTTCATTTTTTGTTAAAAAAATTAACAGTGTTATTTTAAGACTTGAGGCAGAATATAATGCTATTTTAAGACTTGAAGCTTTTCATTTTTAGAATTGAATAGGGCAGTGTTGACTGTTTTTCAACCGTAGGTATACGGGTCGCAAGTAATATAGAAATTTTTCGTTTCAAAGATGACTAAGATAAAAGTAGGCTAATTAATGTAATTATACTCTTAATTATGTTGGGCAAAATCATTTTAAATATTTAAATTTGTGAAAATAATTTTTGATTCAAAATAAGGTAAATTTGACTAAGTAAGATAAAATTTGATTCTAACTTCAATTAAATGGAGCTTAGGATTATTTCTCTCATTTACACTTCATAAACTAAATCAATTTCCTCTCCAATAGTATTTCAATAGATATATGTGTTAGTTTAAGGTTCAAAAGCATTTGACAAAGCTTTTTCAAATCAAAATCAAGTTTCTCGATCTTTTTTATTAAAATGCACAATCTCTTATTACAATTAATAAAAATCAATTTTAAACAACAACCTTAATGTGACAATGCAAGGTTGGTAAATATATTTCTATTTTACCAACAAATCATCCATTTATCATATAAATTTCAAGTTAAGCATGATTTTAGTCAAGTTCTACACCTATATTAGCTCTTTTAAGTCAAACCCAAATGAACAAATCAATTTAAATGGTGCCCAAACATCTAGAAGCATTAAGCCAAGGATAAAATCAACACACACACATATATATCATTAACTATTAAAAGAGATGAATAATCAAGTCTTAATACATACAAAGGTTCAAAATAATCGTGCTAGAGTAAAGAGTTTAACTACACATATTATAAAATAGCCACATCTATACATCCATATCAAGAAACAAGCAAAGGAAAGGAAGATGAATGAGAAAAAAATAAGGATTAATATATTCAAGTTTCAAATCTCTTCTAACTCCAACTCCAAGTTTCAAACTCTTCAAGAGGCCAAATCCTAGCACCCAAAACTTCAAAGAACTCTAAAGAAGTGCAGAATCCATCCTTTTTGGCCTAACCCTTCAATAAAAACCCTCAAAATGTGTTTCAGCAAGTAAAATGCATTATTGTACTTTTTGTCGTTTGCTTCGGCACAATGTCGTGTGTTGAAGCATATGATTCAGTAAGCTCATATCCTCATTAGCTTCAACTAATGTGTTATGTGTTGAAGCATATAGCACTATAAATTCAGATGTCGTTTGCTTCGACACACATGTTGTTGGCTGAAGCATATAACACAATAAATTCAGATCTCCATTGGCTTCAACTAATGTGTTGTTGGTCGAAGTATATATGACATAGGAAGCTTCTTAGCTTCCTCATTAAATCTTATTTGCTTCAGCACATGTATTGTTGGCTAAAGCCAACAACACAGTTGCTTTCTTTCTAACTTTATGTAAGCTGGTCTTTATTTGATCTTTACTGCTACAAGCTTTATTCTTTAATCTTCGAAAAGCTTCCCCATTTGTCTCTATCCCCCTATAAGAATGAGGATTTATAAGTTCTCACTTTTTCTTTGAAACAAAGCATAGTTTTATAAGAATTTCTTTATCTTTGGTTTGCTTCTTTGATTTACACATTTTCTTCTTTAAACTCTTTCTATGCACCATTTAAATCAAAACATAGTTGAAAAAGGAAGAAAATATATTGAAATATTATCAATTTTTATGAATCAACAAAGAGACCTAGTCTCTTCAAAGAGTAAGACAATGCCAGAAAGTCTTGATGGGCTTCCTGCTTCCCATTTCTTATCAACCTTTACTCTCATCGCTTGAATTATTAACATATCTTTCTCTGTGTGAGTGTGTTTTAGTGGAACTTCATAACGAATTACAAAATATAGTTAGAATATGGCCCATATGGTCCACATTAATTATTGCTATTTATTCGCTCTAAATATGTTCCTATAAAATAATTAAATTTTAAAAAATTCTAAAGATCATAATTATCTTTGAAGATGATAATTGCTATCACACTATATGAAAAAATTTGGAAAGTTAGCACGTAAGTAGTTACGTATGATCAATTTCGATTTTATTTTACAAAATTACTTAATAATAAAACTATCTTAAACCTTGGTAAATAATTTTAAAATATTTTATTTTAAAAAATTACTTAATAATAAAACTATCTTAAACCTTGGTAAATAATTTTAAAAACTTTGATAATATTTTTTTAATTTATAATTTTAAAATCTCTAACGACCTAAACTTGTCAAAATTGGAATTTTTAAGGACCCAATTGGTTGCAAGCATCATGAAGCAATCTAATGTAAAAACATTTACATCATGACACTAAATTCTATGTATAATTGCATTTTTTATAATGCAAATGAAAAAGAGCACATCAAAGTAATTCTTGCCAAAAAGCCTAAAAGATTAAAGATAAGTATGATCATCTCTTCTCTTTCCTCCTTTATTGCTATGTCATTATCCATTATTGGCCATGACCATCTTCCATTGCTTCCATTTTTTATTATTGACCCTGGCTACTCAGGTAGATACTATCTTTAATCCTTAATATAAAATCTTATTTATAGTTTAAATTACACTATAAATGAGATTTTATATTAAAAACTAGTAATAGAAATAGTTATTACAAAAAATACTCACTCTATTTGTCCTAAATGTAGTAACTAAATAACATAGATATTAAAAAAATTAGTTATTTGAAATAAACGTGTGTTGGAATTTTTAAAATACCTTAACTAACCATTATCTCTATTGATGAAAATTGAAAAACCCCATTTAATATGTCTAATAGATAGGGACATAGCTTGAATATAATTTTTTTTAAAAAAAAATTGAGATGCCAAATGGATTCATGTCTTACATTCTACAAAAGTAAATCCATGAATTAGCTCATACATTTAGGATCTGGGAGGATTAGTTTTTACTACATTTCATTCTTTTACATCAATTAATCTTCTTGCAAATAACTAAATCTCTCTTTCTCTCTCTCTCTACCTCCTCTCACCCCCTTCTTGATGTAGAACTATCCGTGGAAGATGCCCCAAGTTGCGAGAGGGAATACTAATGCATGTGACAAGTTTGAAAGACAACAAAGGAAGCATCAAATACATGAAAGTGAAGCTTCTTAGTATTAATAACACGTGAGGACAAACTTCATAGGATACCTTAGGAGTCTCATCCTTATTTCCTCTTGAGAACTGAAAGCTTCCTTCTTTCAAAAAACGGGAAGTCCTTATTTTTGTCATTCATTCATAGACGCTCAATAAAGTCTGAGATAATGTAGAGTCAACACTTATATATAACTACCAGTGGCCTACCACTACCCATCAACCACCTCATATATTATATTCATCGTTCTCCTACATAGGATGCTTATCCATGCAACACCATATATCTATTTGAAGATTATTTGAACTTGAAACTAGCCACATGTTCCGCTTTTCATGTTGAGTTTATCCATAAAAATTACAATAACGTTTCTGAAGAAGACGAATCTCAGAGTTTAATTTGGTTTATTGGAATTTGAAGTGAAGGAAGATATGGAAGGAGAGAAAATAAATACTATTTCTCGTCTTAAATTTGTAATCCCCCAAAAAACTATTGCGAATTCAAGGGAGGATTTTTCAACAAAAATGATTAAAATGAGTACTTTAAGAAAACCAATGTACATTTTTTAATAAATAACTATAACTTAACTAATTTTTTAATTTCTGCAACTTAGTTACTTAACTCTTTTATGTATAGGAGAGGGACTAATGAATAATTAATATTTAGATTAATTCCTTGAACATGCATGTAAGCTATGTTTTCCCACATATTTCTTTTTAATCAGCCTTTTTTTAAAATATTTAATATTATTATGTTATATTTAAGTATTGTTAGATGCGACTGTGAGCCAAACACTCTTAGGCCCTGTTTGGTATGAGGCATTGTGGGGTAGGGACTGATAATGGATCAGGGATTGAGTCAAAATATATCGTTTGGTATGAAGGACTAAAGATAACTAGGGATTGTGAGTACCAAGAAAGTGGGATTACTGCAAAGCCACCTCCCCCTGATATTGTGTTTTCAATCCCTGAACTACAAAATTGTAGAGACAAAAATATCCTTGATTAAAATATGTTTTGGACAAAAATAACCCCCTGATTTTAACCAAGAATCCATCCCTCTCACATAATCACTGGGTTTTGAAACCCGGACTGGACCGGCCGGTCCAAACTGGAAATCGGCCGGTCCAAACTGGAAACCGGCCACTCGCCGTTAAACATGTCCGGTTCGGAAACCGGTCCAATCCACTATTTCTTAAAAAAATCAAATTTTTTTAATTTTCCTTTAGAATTTCATATTAGTAAGTCTAAAATATTTAATTTTTCACCGGTTTGGCCTCGATTTAGCTCCGGTTTGACTCCGATCTGACCCACTGACCCTTAACTCAATACCCTGACCGGTTTAATGACTGGTTCAGGTTTCAAAACCTTGCATAATCACTCTCTCTGATTTTTTCTCACTAATGACATAATTAGTGACTATTTATTAAATAAGATTAATGAAATTATTCCCTCCAACTATTACTTCGTACCAAACATATTTTTAAAGCATCAATCACAATCTCATTCCCAATCCCAATCTTAGTCTCAATCTCAATCCATTAAAATTCAGTACCACGCACCAAACTGGATCTTAGGGTCTGTTTGGTATGAGGGGAGCGGAATGGGGGATTTTACTCCACTCCTCTTGTTTGAATTGTTAAAATTCTTAGGAGGGAAGGGAAAAGTTTTTAAAATTTTCTCTCCCCTCCCCTCTCCTCCAAAATTAGGGGAATTTGGAGGGAAATATTAATGTTTAAATATACATTGACTAATATGTCCCTACTATTTTATAATATTCCCATAGTGCTCTTTTCCATTCTTTACCCAGAACTGTCATATATTTTATAATTATATTTATTTTATTTTTATAATTATAAAATTATAATTTTATATATTGAATACCATTTATAATTATATTTTATTAAATACGTTAGAAAGTTATAAAATGTAAATTAAATGAAATAAGGGTAAAGTTGTCCATATAAAAATATTTCTCCTCCCTTCCCCTCCTATATCAAACAAGATAATGACAAAATCTCTCCCCTCCCCTCTTTTTTTTTTCAATCTAAATAAGGTAAAAGAAAATCCCTTTCAAACCCTCCCCTCCTCTCTCCTCCATTAAAATCATCCCCCTCCCTTCTCCTCCATCGAGCCAAACATAACCTTAATAATGTAATTTTTTCCCATTCCATAAGACTTAAACATTCGATCTTATTTAAGAATTAAGGTAAATCAAGACCCCAATATAACTAATTACGTTTTTCCAATTTGATATTCCAGGTGAAGATAAATCATTTGTTGTCATACAACTGAAAACAGAGAATGTGATTATTCATGGATCCACGTCTTACAATCGCACTCATCCAATTTTCTGTCTTCCCAATACATCGTATCTAGTCAATTTTGTAAAGATAGAGGACTGGGACTCCTTTCCATCTCACCTCGATTTACGTGTTACATATATTCTTCATTAACGTAAAAACAATTCCCTCCTGTTCCAAAATATAATGTTAGTTAAGTATTTTAATCTGTCTTAGTAGAGTACAAATGCAAAACACTGTTGATGATGAATGTCAACAATTCGTCTGAGAGGATGCCAATTATTCAAGGTGAAAAATAAATAATTGAGAGACTAAAGATCTGTTTGGTATGAGGGGAGGGGAAGAGAGGGGAATTGAGGGATTTTGCTCCCCTCGTTTAGATTGTTAAAATTTTTAGGATGGGAGGGAAAATATTAAAAAAATTTCCTTCCCATTCCCTCCAAAATTGGGGGAATTTGGAGGGAAATGTTAATGTTTAGATATACATTGATTAATATGTACATACTATTTTATAATATTCCCACATTACCCTTTCTATTCTTTACCCAAAACTGTCACACATTTTATAATTATAAAATTATAATTTTATGTATTGAATACAATTTATAATTATATTTTATTAAATATGTTAGAAAGTTATAAAATGTAAATTAAATGAAATAAGGGTAAAGTTGTTCATATAAAAATGTTTCCCCTCCTTTCTCTTCCTATATCAAATAAGGTAATGTCAAAATTCCTCACGTCCCCTATCTTTTTATCAATCCAAACAAGGTTAAAAAAAATCCCTCTCAAACCCTCACATCCCTTTCCCTCCTTCAAACCAAACATAACCTAAATGAAATTGTGAAATTAGCGTATGCTTTCCGGGAACAGAAACATTAATTAGCTGGGGGGACAAGGAAAAAGAGAATGAAGAATCTAAATATTGTTTTTCTAAGTGTTCGAATATTTGAAATGAAGATAAATATAAGATATAATATCATAACAATAAAAAAAATGAAAATTGATTATTGATTAGAGGAAAGAAATTATTACTAATGACTAAGTGCCTGTTTGTTTCTATTTTTTTAAAACAGTTTTTTTTTGTTAAAACAAAATAATAATAAAATTTGCTTGGAAAACTGTTTTCAACAAGATTTTTTTTTGTTTGAAAACAAAAACATAAAATTGTTTCTAAAAACTAAAAATTTAAAACAGTTTTTAGGTATTTTTTATTTTTATTTTTCTACTTCTTATTTGTTAAATGTTCACTATCAACACTATCACTACTACAAAAAACACTTTTAACGTCTCTTTTTTGGCATTTTTTACGTTGTTTTATAGGGGGACGCCTATGTGAGTGACATAGTAAAATATAGCATTTAACGTCCTTTAAAAATAAAGGGACGTCTAAAGTGTGACTTTAGATGTCCTTATTTCAAAATAGGGACGTCTAAATGTTTTTTTTAAAAAATATTTATTTATATTTTTCATTGGCCAACAATTTTTAATAAACCACAGAAACAATCACTACTACAAAAAACACTTTTAACGTCCATTTTTTAGCTTTTTCAACGTCCTTTTATAGGGAGACGCCTATATGAGCGACGTAGTAAAATATGACATTTAACGTCCTTTAAAAAAAAGGGACGTCTAAAGGGTGACTTTAGACGTCCCTATTTCAAAATAGGAACGTCTAATTGTTTGTTTTTTAAAAAAATATTTATTTATATTTTTCACTACCCAACAATTTTTAATAAACTGTGACGAGCTTCAATGGAGAGAGGAAGACGACGAGCTTCAACATATAGCTCTTCAGCTTTTCAATAAACTTGTTTTTTCTTCTTTCTCCTTATATTACCAATTCCTTTTTTTCTCTTGAAAACGATGTTACTTCCTTTCTTTTAGTCAAATTTCTGAATTCAAAAATCCATTCTCCTCATCTTTACATGTACCATACAAAATCTGATTGTTAAAAAGGAAAGAAAATTATATAATAATAATAATAAACAGAAGAAGAGTCAGATCCAAATGCAAAGAGAATATAAACAAATGTTGGCATGTTAGATCTAAGAAGTGATGAAGTAATGATTACCGTTGCAGGGGCGGGAGCGGCGGAGGGCATGACGAGAGCGAGGATGGCGAGAACACAGAAGGAAGAGTTGAAAGAAGCTATTTGAATATATAAAGTATAAGTCTCTTTCTGTACCTCCTCTTAAAGAAATGTCGAGGTGAGAGAAAAATAAAAAATCCATTTACTACTAAGTCTTAATATTTAAAAATATGGAACTTTTAACATCCCTAATTTAAATTAGGGACGCCAAAAGTGGCGTCCCTATTATCTAATGTAAGGGACATCACATTGGCATCCCTTATATTAGATATTAGGGACGCCACCGTGGAATAGACGTCCCTATTTTATATAGGGATGTCTATTTGATTTTATAAGTCAAAATATGTCAGTTTTTTGACTGACATAATAGTTTATGCGTCCCTATTTAAAATAGGGACAGATAAACTAAGACAATTAGACATCTATAATTAAAATAGGGATGTTTAAAGTTTTTTAAATTTCTCTTTCCGTAAAAAAGTAGGTCTTTTGCCGTTAATAGTTTTAGTTTAGGCGTCCTAATTAATTTTTGGGACGCCTAAAGTTCCCTTTACGCGTCCCTAATTTTAATTGGGATGTCTAAAGCGACACAATATTTCAAAATTACAATTTATAATTACAGAAATGCCACTCCGTCCATTGTTTACTTCCCTTTTTTAAAAAGGGACATTTTTTGGGGTCATAGTATACATTTTCTGTAGTAGTGAATATCATATCTAAGGGGTGATAAGCTTCAATAGAGAGAGGAAGACGACGAGCTTCAACATGTAGCTCTTCAACTTTTTAGTAGCTTGTTTTTTTTCCTTTCTCCTTAGGTTACCAATTCCTTTTTTTCTCCCAAAAATGATGTTACTTCCTTTCTTTTTAGTTAAACTTCTGAATTCAAAAATCCATTCTCTTCATATTTACATGTACCATACTTGATTTGATTGTGAAAAAGGAAAGAAAATTATATAATAATAAACAGAAGGAGAGTCAGATCCAAATGCAAAGAGAATGTAAATAAAGGTTGGCATGTTAGATTTGAGAAATGATGAAACGAGGATTACCGTTGCAGGTAGGGGTAAGGGAAGGGGCAGGGGAGAGCATGACAAGAGTGAGGATGACGATAACATCGAAGGAAGAGTTGAAAGAAGCCATTTGAATCTATAGAGTATTAATCTCTTTCTGCAATTCCTCTAAAAAAAACTAAGAAATGTTGCAGGGGAGAGAAAAAGAGAAAGTCCATTTACTACTCAGTCTTAATATTTAAAAATATGGGACGCCACTTTTGACTTCCCTAATTCAAGTTTTGCCATCCCTAATATTGGATATTAGGGACGCCACTCTAGTATCCCTATGTGGGATAAATAGGCGTCCCTATTTAGTTTTAAAAGTCAAAACATATCAGTCTTTTGACTGACATGCATTGGTTAAACATAGTTTATGCGTCCCTCTTTAAAATAGGGACGCATAAACTAGGATAAATAGGCACCCATAATTAAAATAGGGATATCTAAAGTTTTTTAAATTTCTTATCCCATTAAAAAGCAGGTCTTTTGCTGCTAATAGCTCTGTTTTAGGCGTCCCAATTAATTTTTGGGATGCCTAAAGTTCCCTTTACTCGTCTCCAATTTTAATTGGGACACTTAAAGCGGCCTAATATTTCAAATTGTAGCTTATAATTACAAAAATGCAACTCCGTCCATTTTTTACTTCCTTTTTTTAAGAAGGGACATCTTTTAGGGTTGTAGTATGCGTTTTCTGTAACACTTTACATTTCTGCCCCTTTTATACGTGATAGAAGCGTTATTCCTTCTTTTCTTAGGGGTTCAATGCTTATTCACGACTAATGAGTTGTTACCCTTACCACATATCAGAGTTAATTCATTTCCTTTTCGTTCCGGTAATCCCAATTACGGCTGAATTCAGATTCGTGTATTCATACGAGTATACTCATACATATATGTCAAGTGTAAATATTTTACATATGATAAACATAAATACATTTGGCTCTTCAATCCTTCGTCTTCTTTCATTCTAATTCATCTTTAAGCATTCTTCTCTATCCTGTTTACGAACCTATATGGTTGGTGGGGGTGAGATTCGAGGAATTTTAGTAGCAAACATACAGAAAATGCATGTAAGATGAATGCTAGTGCATGATATGATTATCTTACACATACTCATGTTCACATAATAATATTCTGCATACTCAATGTTTTGTGCAACATACTTATGCCCATAGTAAAAATAGAAATAAAGCTTTATTCATTCATATATGCTTCACATAATCAAGAAAAATGATATAGTAAATCAATACACAGCATAAACATCACTTATATACAAGTAAGTTTACTATCTTGTGGACCAATGTCCTTTCTTTGTTTTTGCTTCTTCTAACCATTGAAGCTTCTTGGAAATTCTTCCATACCACTTCTTTCTTGACTTCTCCATGGCCCTCTACGCGTTTTCGCAATCGATTCGGAAATCCGACAGTATTTCGGCCGACAAGATGGCACCAACCACCTCTAAATAAAGATCCAAAACCATAGAAATGAAGCTTGTGATGAGTAGAAGAAGGTTTGTGAAGGGTATTTTGAAAGAAAACGCCTATTCAGTAGTGTTTTGGTGGATTGAAGTTCTTGAAACTTACTATTCATGTTTTCTCTTTCCTCCACTATTTCTCAATATATTTTTTTTCTAATTTAATCTGATTTTACCCTTCATTTTTTAGTTGCTAGACGAAATATATGGCCAAGAGGAGGTCTTGAAAAATTATGCCATATGTCACGATGTTGTGGTGCTATTTGTCCGGTAAGCCAATGATTCGGTGACACGTGTCACTTGCTTTTTGGTCTTCCCTTTTTCTCCCTCTTAGGTGGCGCCATAATTGTCAGGAGAAGGGAGAGGCCTGATAATTTCCCTGAACTCTTAGGTTCGGTGTTCGAGAAGTCAAGTACGTAACCGAGCCGGAGACCGGTGGATTTTTCTGATTATTGTGCTAGGTGTCACTCTCTGGTGGTAACAACTCAATATGCAAGATTAATTTTCATCATGAGAGAACAAATGTCATGTTCTCATTTAACCAACACAAAAATTGTGTCATGATTGCTTTCTTTATTAAAGTTACTTTAATAAAGTCACTTTATCGGTGTCTACTCACGATTCTACTCAGGTTTTGCTCGTGACTAAGATACGCATATCAAGTCCCGTCAAAGGACACTAGGTTGGAGTATGTATGAGGGCCCCACATACCAACGTCTACTTCAAAAACGCAGGATACACATATATGCTCTAAAAATGGCATGTGCACACTTACATCGGCCTATTCGGCCTGACTAATCGGTCCCTACCTCGTGACATAGTTGGGTGACGTCTTTCTACCAACCCAATGGCATCGTATACAAGTCATGTGCACATCTGCACCGACATTTTAATCATACTTCCTGCAAATACTAAACCCTCTGCTCGATAAGGCCAAATCACAAGTCCATGAGAGTCTTTTTATGTCACATCACTCCTGGGACTCTTACTAAAATGAGCTTGGTAATCTACTTTATTCAGACTTATTCTCTAGCATTTAATCCTAAAATTTGGGATATTACATTTTTTGTAGTAGTGTATACCATCAGTATCAACCATTGTCACATCATTGTCTGTAACGACCGCCGCCACACGTCACCACCAGCGATAACCGCTAATGCCATGCCACTTTTAAAATAATTTTTTTATACAACTATCCAAACAAATTTTTGTTTTTGAAAACAAGTTTTTGTTTATTAAAAAAATTTATAAAACTACTGTTTTGGAAAAAACAAAAAACATAAACAAACTGGCCAGGTTAGTCCTTTTTCCCTCCCTCGATCCATAAGACAGTTTGGTTTCACTTATTATATAATCAATTTTATGTTTTATAAGAATCTGACTTACCTACTTTGTGAAGCGCAAAATCAATGCTCGAAGACTTTTGTTCTCACATTCGATCAATTGCCATTTTGGACTTTATTTACTTATATTAAATTGAAAAAATTTACAAGAAAATAATTAATTTGGAATTGAATTCTTGGATCGATGTATAAAAATTAAACAGGATTCTGATTAGTTCAATTTTTTTTTATCAAGATTAGTTCAAGTTTTGATTCATTGAAAAAATAGTTTTTCCATGTATAAAAATTAATTATTGTTTGAAAAGAAAACTCTATTAAGAATAATGGAAACTCTTGTGGAATTAATTAGGATCATACGGAATTAAATATGATAATGATCCTATCTATGTAATGAAATAATTAAGAAGACATCAAGTGCACCGCCAACATCATGTGCTTTCTCGCTCCGTTGACGACTTTTTATTGAGCTCGTTAAAGCCAGATCCAATATTTTATATATATATATATATATAGTATATATATACACAAACCTGTAATTTCCCTCAAAGTAAACAACTTTATGCCCTCCCAAAGGCTTAGTTTAATGTACTCTTACTTCACATGTCTTCTCTATCTGCTTTTCTCATTACTTAATTTTTCTTACGCCTTTTTTTCCACAGACAAAAACATGTGCCTCGCTCAGCTTTTCCTCCTTAACACAACTCATGATAATTTGATCTGGATCTAGAACAAAAGCTTCTGTACCATATTTGAATAATAATTACTCCTCTGCTCTCTTGGAATGAAATGAAACATTCTTGGGTATTTCCTTGTGTACATATGTATGTTGTCTTAATCATTTTATTTGTTTTCCAATGAATATGCTTGCTTTTTTGCATGAACTGATCTGAATTTAATCTGAAGAACATATATACTCCCTCCAATATATATATATTTAATATATCAACTCTGTATCAATTTTTTCATTAAAGTGGATCTTGTATTAAAGATTGGAAGAAGTAGCTTTGGTAAATTGCAGCTGAGAAGACGCTTGTTGTTTGAAGACACTATCATGTATACAACTCAGGTGTCATGTGGTGGCTTCCACCTTTTATGGAAACTTTTAGTGTGTTGGCTTACTTGTAAAACCTACAAGGCTACAACATAATCCATATGGTGTTGCTAATTAGTTTATTAATATACTCAATCACATACACATGGCTCCAACCTAATTCCATTTTGTCTGCTAAGTCCGATCCCCGATCTATTTTGTTCTCCACAAGGTTGATTCAATGTATCAAGTCCTACTAATTATCTTGTTACGTAGTGATTAATGACAAGTAAGCTCCCCTTATAAATAGGAGGCCAAGGATTTATAACCTCAAGCCATTATACTACTTTCCCCTTTAATTCACAAAAAAAAAAAGAAAGAAAGAAAATTACAATATTAGCCTGACCTGAATCCTCTTCGCTAATATATATATACATATACACATATCATCTGGGAGTGCGGTTAATCTGAAACATGGACATCATGCATGTTAATCATTATGTGGATTCGTTTAGATTTATCTTTTGTCTGAACGAATTACAGAATCGTATCTGATATAGAAACTTAAAATATATGTATGTCAATCAATGGATATGTATATTCTTGGGATTTGCTATCGGCAGGAAGGTGTCTGTCTCGATATAATTTAACCTACATGAGAATTTTACCCTTTAAAGGATACTGCTTCAGTCACTATTTGTTTTTTAATTCTTATTTCACTGTTAAAGCCTTGAAACGTTATCCAACGACATACAGAGACTTGATATATATTTATATATATTATATTCTTGTTGGTGAGATCACTAGAACCAGAGCGAAACTTGTTTATTTGAAAATTAATTTGCGGGTCTCCGATGAGCTAGGGTGTCATTTAAACACGGAACATTAGACACATAAATCATGGGAGACGGAACATTGTGGGAATCAGCGAAGCAAACCAAGCTGCTATATGTTAGTTGAGAGAACAAAGACAGACAGAAAATTAAATGAAAGCCGATATAATTGGTTGACTTATTATTATATATATATATATATATATATATGCTACTATCTTGGATTCTAAGTATAAGATCCGGTTGTTCTTTTTTTTTTTTTTGTGAAAAAACTAAAAAATCTAAATAAATTAATTAATCATGTAATATATTGTACATGATTAAATTATATATCGGTTTATAAATAAGAAAAATTAGTTTAAAAAAATGATAAATATAAATATTTTAAATTAATTTAATTAACTTTTTTAATTAAAAAAAAAGTCACTAGGATGTTATCCATGGTAACATGATATGTGTTTACAATATTGGATGAAAGATGGAGAGGAAAGAAGAAGAAAAAGGAGGGAGGGAGAGTAGAGCTGTCCACATGAAGAGAAGACATCAAAGCGATCTTTGTGTCAGATAAGGTTTGGTTGCCCTATGCCTCTGCAGGCCTTTTTAACTTTGTTTCACTCACTCCCATACCAACCCAACACCTATCATTTCTTCATTCCTCTCTCTCTCTCTCTCTCTCTAATTAAATTAACCATTATTCTTCTTTAGAATATGTTATATTACTAGCTAGGACTAAGATTACAGTGCAAAGAGAAAACATTTTGATGGATTTACTGTTATTTTGAATGAGAGTGAGTAATATAGCCGAAAATTGAGTTTTGTCTGCTCATGCACATCTGTGTTTGGGACAATATTATTTTCCATATTCATCATAATCCCCATCATGTGTACCCCACTCTCTCTCCCTCTCTCTCATCATCATCATCACCCTCTCATTTCTCTCAGCACGCCTCTCTTCTCTTCTCTCTCTCTCTCTCTCCCCCTCATCCTTCTTCACACACTTCAATTTTCTCCTTTTATTATATATAACCCACAGAATATCCACATAGGTGAGTAGAGATCGAGAGAGAGAGAGATGGGTGTTGAAGTGCAAGTTATAGAAGAATTCTGGCCAATCACACCAGTGAGAACGCATGCATTAGCAAGAAAGGGTCTTTCTAATTCGCAGAATGAAGAGGAAGAAGACGATTGTCACACACCTACTTCACCTTCTCGAAGGTTGAGGACCCCATTGGAGTGTCCTCCTGCTCCCAAGAAGCCACGACGAGTAGTTGCAGTTGAAATAGCCCCACCACCACCACCTTCTCATCAAAGCTTCTTCCACCAAGTACCTCACGATCTCGCTTCTGTCTTCTTCCCACCACCTTCTTCTACTATTCCAAGAACAACATCAAAGCTATCTCTTAACCTGATCACCACTTTAATTGACTCTTGATGAGCAGTATATATGTACATCTCTATATTCATTGTCTCTCCCTCGGTTACTAGCTAGCTAGTACAATTAGTTTGCTTGTCATTATGTTTGTGTAGCAAGAATTGTGGATGAATTTATGCATTATTATTATTATTTTTTATGAATGTGTATTATTTCTGTGTAAAAGTGATGATGATACAAATGATCTGCATTTATCAATTATCTCATCGGGCGGTGAGATCGAAGAGAACCCCACAAGATCCAGAGTTTGTTCATTCACGTTATGTATGATAGCTTTTCAAGTTAAAGCTGTGGTGATGGATCCAATCCAATATTCATGTTACTAGATAGATATATTTGCAGAGAAAAACTGTTAAATATCTAGGTTTCAATAGAAACAATTAAATTCAGCCAAAAAAAAAAGAAAAAAGAAAGAAAGAAGATTGATGATGAAGTCTGAAAGAGGCAAGAGATGAAAGGTAATGCCAATTATGGAGTTATGTTAATGAGAGGGGGTCCACCCACAGAGAGAGAGAGAGAGCTCTCCACTTTGGTGAAGGAAACTATGGCATTGAATTGCCCCACAACTAACAATGTTGAAGAAGGTGATTTTGTTATTTCTGTTTTTCATATATATCCTTATTATTATTAGCTCTCCTTTTAGCGCGCGCGCTCTCTCTCTACCTTTCCTTCTTCTTGGGACATATATAGCTGCCTTTAAACCCAGTATCATCTAATGTTGTTTCGAGAACAAAAATCAGCATAGTGGGATGCGTTTGTGTACAATTAATCAAATTAAACCAAGTTATAACTATTAACATAATTAAGAGCCACCTTGTAAATCAATTTCTTCGTTAAAGTAGATGAGACCGGAGTGAGGGAGGGAGTATTATCTGGTGAAGCAATTCAAGGCCCAACTGGAGAGGAGCTTGCTTACTGCACTGCGGAGAACTGAGAAGAGGGAGAAAAATGTATTCTTCATTTTGGTAAGATTATATTATATTTCAATATTGGCAGACAATAAGTGTCCCTAGCTGCAGGCTTCAAATGAGTGATGGTGTTATTGGATACTCTTTCTGTTCTTTTTATAAGAATTTAAATTTTAAATTTTTAATACACTATTTAAAAGGTTGACGATTTTTAAATTTACTCTATTTCTCAGTAATACTTGCCCTTCATAATCAGGGCATTCTTAACAAAAAAAAAATATTTTAGATATATTTATTATTTTAAATTAATTTAAATTATTTTTTTAAATTATGTCATTTGATTATTAAACTCTTGTAAATAAAATCAAACAGAGTATATGGAGGCGGTAAGTAAAACATTTTGTCACGGCAACAACAATCTCTCTCTCTCTCTTCATTCTTTAGGGTCTAAAAAAAAAGAATGGGGAGTAAGGGTCTGTTTGGTACGAGGGATTTAGAGGGATGGAAAAATTTTTATGAGTGAAATTTAAAAAAATTGAAGAAGTATGGTTAAAATTTTTTAATTAATTTTAGTTACTCTTTTATCATATATCTCTTCTTTATTAAAATTTTATAACCCCAACTTTCTAATTTTTTTAAATTCAACTTCAAAAAATTTTCCTTACACCCACTTTACCTCCCCTCCCCTCATACCAAACAGCCCCTAAAGGTGTGTTGTTTTCATTCCTCTTTCAGCGCCAACTGTCTCTGCCTCCTTTCAATAAACCTCTGGGTAGATTGGGCCTTGAGTTCAAGCCCAACTTGGATGGGGTCATACCTCGGATTAGGCTATAATTGGAACTGGCCCATCTTCATTTCTACCACTTTTTTTCGGGAATGGAAAAATTATTATTCAGATTAAGATAAGATTATATGCTACTCAACAGTTAACGTTGAACCTTACCTCCTCCATACACTAGTGCCGCATGGAACAACTGTGTAATTTTTGGCAAATGAAAAACTGCATAATGCGTCACTACACCATTTATTATACGAGTACTACGTAATCATTCCTATTTAAAAAAGAAAACTGCATAATGCACAATTGTATTTTTTTTTTTTTTTTTTTGGGATCGTGAACTCACTTTTTCAGTTGCAGTTCTCTATCATTCAATTTCAGTTTCTGTAACCTACTACCGCTTCTCTCGATAATCTCTCCTCGAGCTGTTTGTCTTACCCCTGTCAGAGCATCATCCAGGTTTTGATATATTTTTCTGTAAATCCTTTCAGTTATTTTAGACTTTTCCCTTTGAGTTATAATGCTTGTGTTATTTTCGGATTCCTAGTTGAATTTAAGATGTGAAATATACGGAGATATTCTTGCTGGTTTAACTGATTGAATAGGCCACTGCATTGAGCTTCAAATATAAATCACATATACATTTTCTCTATTTTGAACAAAATCAGTTGTTGCTAATTTAGCTATCCAATTGATATAATGCTGGATTGACTTAAATTAGGTTCGCTAGTGAACCAGAACCTGATCATATGTACCAAAGAACAAAGATACCAATAGAAAGGTTTAACAGAGTGTGTGTATCAGTCTCATTTCAAACGTTCTTAACACCCCTCAAAGCCAGCTCCAAAATCCATATTAGCAAAATGCCACAAAATTGTACTTCCAGAACGCTCCCAGGACCTAAACTTATAAAACCTACAATCCAAGCCTACAGCTATCAGACTCTATGCCGTTCGTTGAGTACCCCATACATTATAAATGTTAACGCACACCCGCTAATTCAATTTATTCACACCATTACACTTGAACCTCAATAATTTTTTAAATGATCAATGATAAGAATTTACTTGTATGCCGCACTGTTCATGACTCGTGAGTAGTACAACCTATTAGGATTACTATATCATATAAAGATGTAAACATATCAAACATTAATTTTAAGAAGTAACAAAATATAACAAATGTTACATCTAGAAAGTATGGACATTGACACAAATACAAGACCCTACAATGGCAATAACATGGCCATATGAAATCTGAGGTGTAACTGGTAATTTAGAGTATCATATAGCGTGGCAACGTGTCTGAGATATCCAACCTGTTTTGACATGGAACATAAAGATATATATATATAAGATGAACATAAGTACCTGTGATTTGTAGGACTGCATCCATGTACCATTTATATTTGCAAAAGACCCAGTTGGTTTTCTATTGAAATTGCCATCTCAAACTAGGATTCACAATAACGAAATAACAGGCTTGGTACATGTTGGACTTTATAATTATCTTCTCCTCCCTTTTCGAGTTTGAGTCTGAAGGCACGAAACATTGATATAATCTCCAACTCCTGAAGCCTAGTCATGAACCTTAGCCCATCTGGAACCACATTGAGTTTAGCGCATCCTGAAATCTGTAGTCTGCAAAGATTAGGCATGGCTTCTTTATCCAATTTCCACTCTTCAAAATTGGTCAAGTCACCAAAAACCAGAGATTGAAGCTGAGGGAAACTTTTCTTTGCACAAACTAATTCCTTTCCCATGAATGAATCCATCTGTAATTCAAGGATCCTCAAATTGGGAAGCTTCCCCAGTGTTTCCATTGGATCTGCATTAAGTCTGGACCCCTGCAATTTCAGCTTAACAAGCTTGGAGGGAAGTTGGTGATGTTCTGGTAACTTTGTTATAGGCCCTTCTATATGAAACTTATATAGATTAGGACATCCTGCTGCCACTCGAGGAACATTAGTATCCTCAGTGCAGACAAAAAATAAAGATTCGAGGCGGCCAAATTTCACACCTGGGGATTCAAATATGTCCCCAAATGTGGGATCAACTATTACCAATCTTCTCAAATTGGTCAGTTTGGTAAGATCTGTTACATCACACTTTCCTGGAGGGAAGTTAACTAAAGTCTGCAAGTTTCTCAGATTGACCAAAAGCCACTTTTCTGTGCCACTGCCACAAGACTCTGGCAGATACAAGTGTCTTAATCTTTGCATCTTCCATATTAGATTTGGTATTTGTACAGTTGAATTCCATGTTAGAAGATCAAGAGTTTGCAAGCATCTCAGATTGCCTATTGTGGGTGGCAGCTCATCAATATCTGTATTTCTTAGACTGAGAAATCTCAGGTGGATCAAGTGGCCAATTTCTTTTGGTAACTTCCCTCCCTGGCCATGTAAACCTTCCAAGTCCAAGACTCTGAGTAGCTTGAAATTATTGAAAACAGATTTCATTATCTTCCGCTTACAAAGCTTGGCTGCTTTTTCATGAAAACAGATAAGAGACCTAAGATGGAGATGGCTTGTCAATTGTGAAGGGAAGAGCCTATCAATATCATGATCCAGAAATAGAGCAACCCGACGAACCTTGCCCATAGACCTTGCTCTGTGGACTATAGGCAAGTTAAAACAATCTGTTGGTTCATTCATGTTCCTGGAATTAACCATCTCAAGAAAGTTTTCTTCTTTTGCCTTTGATACACACAGGTCTCTCATAAGATTGTGCATTTGACAAGTTCTTATTCTTCCTGTTGAACTCTTTTGCGCCACCTGAATCATACACCTCTCAACTAGCTCATTCAAGCAATGTTGTGCCATATCCTCCATGTTTTCTTCTCCTTCTAGTCCATTCTGAACCAATCCCTCTGCCACCCATATTCTGATAAGTTTCTTGGTTGGTATCTCAACATTTTCTGGGAAATGGGCTAAATGTAGGAAACATGGTTTCAGTTGATATGGTAATTCATAATAGCTTAGGGCAAGTACCTCAGACACTCCCAAGAGCTGTTCCCGCCCTTTTGCTCTCCTCAAGCATGAATTGATGTTTTGACACACAGTGTCCCAGTACTCAAGCGTTGGCTTTTTTGCCAAGAGCCCTCCAAGAACAATAATGGCCAATGGTAAACCAGCACACCTTCCTACCATTTCTCTCCCCAACTTCTCTTTCTCTGTGTTGATTGTGAAGTCTGTTGAAAGCAAAAAAGGAAACTCATTAGTCTGTTATGCACCAGAGTTTCACCCATGGTCATTGAGTCTATATTTATTGACTCAAATAGAATAGGACCTTCTCAAATTTAAGAGGGTATGATCTCCATTTCTTTATGCACGTAGTTTTTATTCATTTACTCTATGTTTAGATGGAGAGAAAAGTGAGGGGAAAATAGGAAGGAAAGAATACTAGGTTTGAAAACTTCCGTAAATGGTAAACAAAAAATACTATTTTTGGGAGTTTTCTCTCTTAGTGTTCTTCTCCCCCTATTTTTCTCTCCATCCAAACATAGGGTTAGGTACAAAATACATCAAGGTGTTCTGTTTCACTATATTGGTCAATCATATTTTGCATTCCATATTTGTAGCATATATATATAAAAGTATGATCAGTCTGCTTAGAGAGGCTGTCTAACTAGAAAAGATACATACTCTGGTATGCTAAGGTATCTATACCAATATAGGACATTGCAGATTACAGTTCACTATAAGATGTATGCTTGTTTGGAGTTATTATGATACAGTAATATAATTAAAATCTTGAAGTTTTAATTCAGTTGTGATTTCATTTCACCATATAAGATTTGATATGAGATTTCTTGGGTTATGATTTTCTTCTCTGTAATATGAAGATGAAGAACTCCAGCTGAAACTATAGGGCATTCTCTTACAACTACTTCTGATTCTTTGTCATTGGGAACAATAACAAGAAGCTCTAGCGCTCTCTGGTGTCTTTCTTGGTCAGAAAATGAACTTGTGTGGAAAGTTTGAGTGCTAAGATTACTAAAATATTGGTAGGCTTCAAACTTATACACTTCCTCAGCTCAACTTCTCCCTCCTCCGAGAAATGATAAGGTAAGATATTAAGTAGGATAAAGAGTTTGAAGCTTCAGAATTCTAAAACGAGAAAGATAATCAAAACTACAAATAAAGCGACAATCGTCGGTTATGAAGAAGAATTTACAAACCTGGTTCATCTTTTATGAGGAATGCCTTCTTTTGGAACAATTCCCAACTGTCAGCTTCATTTAGACACCTTGGTTGATGAAGGAAACACGTGGGGTCTACATGCAATGCAACATCTATATTTCGAGAAGTAAGCAATATTTTGCTGCCAGATTCTCCTCTTCCAAGTGGGAAGGCAGGACTCAGAATGTTCCAAGTCTCCACACTCCAGATATCATCAAGCATCACCAAACACTTCTTCTCCATTTGAACTTGGTAAAGCTTCTTTGCAAGTTCCTCAGGCCTCATACTGATTATGTCCTCTTTCTCCTCTTTAGTAAGAGGAAGCAGTTTAAAGAGAATCCCTTCCCACACATCCTTTGGTTGACATTGTTGTGATACATAAGCCCAAGCAAAACTCTCAAATTCTTGTCTAACATCAGTATCATGGTATATCTTCTTAGCCAGTGTTGTCTTCCCTAAACCCCCCATTCCACATATCGCAACAACTCTGCAACTTTTATCAGGACTCACCAGATGTGACTTCAAAATTTGTACATCTTCTTCCACCCCAATTATGTCCTCTTCAATTATGTGAGAGTAAGATCTCCTCAAAGCCTTCTGCCTCCCCTGCATAGAGCTCGAGGACTCGCCTATTTCAGGTCTTATGCCATATTTTTCCAAATTTCCAGTGAGGTTTGAAATCCTTCGTATGATTTCATCAACTTCAGATCCCAATTGATAATTCTGAAAGCATTCTTTACCAGCATACCTCTTGATGGTGTTCAGGACACTGACCCTGCCTCTTCTCGAAGCTCCTCTAAGAGCATATTTCTCAATGACATCCTCAGAATCATATGCAGCTTCTCTGATTTCTGAAATCCAATTTCTTAGTCTTTCATCTTCATCTTGCCTTCTATCTGCATCTTGTAGGTAAGACTGAATCCGCCTCAATTCTGATATCAGTTGCCCCACTTTCTCTGTCCCCTGGTATAAGGAAACAGCTTCTTTAAGCAAATCAACAAGCTCTCCCACAACAAATGATACCACATACTCTGCCATTAATTTCCTGGTTGTTTTTCCCCTCTAATCAAATCCAACAAAGATTTGGCTGCATGAAGCTCTGCTTTCAAACGACATAGAATAGGCCAAAGTCACATCGGTATTGACTTTGGCAATGACTCTGTTTTTGCTACAAGATTATGTAATGGCACTGGCACGCCAATCTTGACCCAATACAGTTCGGTTTTTCTTTTTCAAACAAGAGTGAAGATCGGAGCTCATGCCATTTGTTGGGCAATAATGAAAGAAGCACTGGGAAATCCATGGGCAAGCTACTTCTAGGAAATAATTGGGAAACCGTCATGATTGCTCTGAAAATAATTTAATAAAGTCGGTCTTGTCATGCTCGTTAGTAAACGATGTCGGCGCCAAAATGAGAGAAAAATCAACGTCAATCTAAAATTTTAAAAGCATTATGGGTCAACAAAACTTAAATTAAATAAACGAATTAAGTACATTAAAAAATATAATAAGAAAGAGTAAGAATCCTCTACGGTGTAAAGCAACAAAATGGTGTGCTGTTGTAAAATATGAATATTTTATTAGATGTGTTAAAGAAACAAGTCTCACATTGTTTAGGAATAAGAAAGTATTAGTCTATATATTTCACTATACAATCTTGAATTTATAAAAAGGCCTAGAAGAGTGACATTTTTTGTGAAAATATTTTTAGACATTTAAAAATATTTTTATTTATTTTAAGACTTATCAGTAAACCTTTGTTTTGGGCGCTTCAAAAATCGTTACTCTTGAGAATCAGAAATTGCCAGCAGTCAAACGCTTGGCCAAGAGACTTGTTCTATTTGGTGTGTCTCCTCGGTCTCTAAAGTGACATTTTTTCTGGTGTGTATATGCCTATTGGCTATAAATAGGCGATAAACGAAGTACTTGGAACGAACGAAAAAAGTCTCTCTTCTCCTCTATCTTCTTTTCTTTGAGCTATTGTTGCCATTACCTTTCGCCATTTCTATTGATTTGATATAAATCAAGAATGGTCTGTTTAATCTTGGGGAGTGCCACTTCCTCTCTACCAATGGTCACGAAATAACTCTTAAGGATACTGCCCTCCAACGCAACTCAGATCGTCCAAATTTTTGTTCCTTTATACTATTCCTGTTATACCGGATTGGTGTTGCCTTTTCCACTATATGTTATGTTACAATATAAATTTAGGTTATCTACATCGGGTTTTGGGCAACATGATTTTACCAGTTAAAACTTTTAATTTTTCAATATATGTGTAGGTGATTTAACTTGTCAAAATCAAATCTAGGTTAGCTAAATTAATTTTTATAGAAACAACAGGCAAGCTAGATCAAAAAAATGTCAGAAATAGATCATAAGAGAAAAATTGAGCCTTTTGCATAGATAAGTTTAAATATCATGCGTTGTAAGAAATGTAAGAAATTAGTTGTATTGTTTATAATTTAATAAGGAGGGTGACTCGTTAAATATTTTATACTTTATGCATATCTAGCTTTTACTGATGTGTTATTTTCCTTTAAATATATACTCTTCCGATTCTTAATATAAGATATATTTACCTAATTTAATTAAATTAAAGAAGTTAGTTAATATGACATATATTATATTTTTAAAAATACCCTAATCACCCTTTTTTAATATCTTCATTCCCTTTCTTCCTTAATTATTGTTAAAGGAACATCAATAGGGGTAAATTAAAAAAATATTGACAATATGAAACTTTTGTCTTATATTTAAAATTAGGGTTAAGGTGCAAAAATAGCAATGAACTATTTCTCAAAGTGCACCCAACACAACTAACTATTTTAAGGTGCAAAAATAGACATTATGAATTTTAAGGGTGCAAAAGTAGATATTATGAATTTTTTTGGAGCAAAAATAGCAATTTAGTTATTTATTTTGGGGTTCAAAAATTGCTATTTTTGCTCTAAAAAAATTCATAATGTCTACTTTTGCACCCTAAAAATTCATAATGTTTATTTTTACACCTTAAAATAGTTAGTTGTGTTGGATGCACTTTAGAAAATAGTTCTTTGCTAAATCTGTACCTTAACCCTTTAAAATTAAAATCAACTCATCAAATATATCTTATATTAATGATCGAAAAGAGTCTATAAGAGCATCTCAATTTAAAACAAAAAAATTGTGAGGCTTCATATTTCTAGAACTACAGACCACTGCTTGAAGATCATTAGCAGATTCCAAAATCTACAATGAACTTCGAGAGATCAACAATCTGCATTGATATTCTTAAAACTTGGATCTATAATCATGTCCGTTTATGAGGGATTTGGATGAGATGGGAGGTGATGGAAAGAGAGCGGACAAAAATTTTTTGACAATCCAATTTTAAAAAATTGAAGAAATGGGGTTACAAAATTTTAATAAAAAAAATATGTAAGATAAAAGAGTAAAAAAAAAAACTTATAAAAAACTTTTAATCCTACTTCTCTAATTTTTTTAAATCTAACCTTTAAAAAAATTCCTCCACTCACCTCCCCTCCCCTCCCCTCATACCAAACAAGCCCTAAAGACCTTTATTTAATTAAATTAGTAGAAAAGAAAGACTAGAACTACCCCCGAAAAATAAAAAAACTGAATCCTCAGTTATACATTTTCAAATTAATATCTTGTTGAATTGAATTTTGAGGATAGATAAATTAATATTGAAAAATCACTTTGCATCTTACATCATGCTTGCCATTTTGACGTTGCAAGTCCAATGGCTATGTCTATGCAGATGGTTTAGTTTCTTAAGTCCAGTAGTTATATAAACAATGAGAACGTGAAGTTCAGCCAACCTAAACACAAGCATAACCACAAAATTCAAATATGACCACGGTTACAATTGCAAAATGTCACAGCACATCCTACTAGATACTTCCTCCAGTATTTAATGTAAGATCTAGATATTTTTTTTAGAAAGATTAAGAAAGCTAAATAAATTACTTTAATATACTTATAGTTATCGTTTTTCTTTAAACTAATTTACGTGTTTTATAAATTGATATATAATCTAATGATACATAAGATCAAGTAATTTATTTAGCTTCCTTAATCTCTTCAAAAAAGTCAATTATGTCTTATATCAAGAACATGACGGAGTAGTATACATGTATCATCTATAAATAATTCTTAGGGTTAATATCATTGTTGGTATTTACTGTTTGGTAGAATTTTGGTTTTGATTCTTGTAATTCCAAATTGTTGGTTATGGTCCCTATAATTTCATAAGGATTTAGTATGAGTTTAAGTATATAAACCAAACCTAATTCTTGTAAAAAGTATAGGGACCAATCGTTAAACTGAAACCAAATTTTTATAGAAATATAGGGATTAAAACCAATAAACAAGGAGTAAAACCAGAATTCAATCAAACTATAAAGATTAAGAATGGTATTAACTCCAAATTTACATTACCATAAGTCAATGAATATGTAGATTGCTGATGCCGAAATCAATGGACAGCCTCTGCTGTGTGATTTCCCAACTGGATCATCATGGAGGTCCAGAAAGGCTCGAGAATTTCAAAGAAGGTAGAAGCCAAGAAGCTGCACTTTGGTTGTGTCAGCATTAGAGCCAAGTCTCCATGATCTTGAGGGAGTGCTTGTACACTATCTGTCATCGATTCGCTCCAAGAAATCATGGCCTTTCCAAACAAGTCCTCTGACTGATCTCATCATCAGGTTCCATATTTTAGTTCGATCCATATATCTACCTGAAAATTTTTGGGATATTTAATTAGTTGTGTGTCAAAAATCAACTGGCCAATTCAACCTCCATGGGGGCGACCATTTAGTTGAGCTGCCTCTACTTTTGTTAATGTCTCGACAACTTCCCTCATTG
Organism: Albizia julibrissin; assembly: GCA_037074505.1. NCBI lineage: Eukaryota > Viridiplantae > Streptophyta > Magnoliopsida > Fabales > Fabaceae > Albizia > Albizia julibrissin. The sequence continues at coordinate 11,157,052 of CM073482.1, forward strand.
ATGGCCTAAATCTATGTTCCGTTTGGACACATTTAAGAGCTAGCTGAGCTACTTGTAATGCTAACCTAGGTGGATATCTCCCCTCCAATCTACTGTCCATTGTGTTTATCATCTTCCCTTTACTCAACAAATTTGATTTGAGCCAGTCCATCAATGATTGGCCCTGACCCACATGCCTAAGAATATCATGTATTGCTTTGCCTGTCAGTATCTCCACCAAAACAATTCCAAATCCATACACATCACTCTTCACAGTCAAGTGACCTGTCACATTCCCAAGAGAGAATTAGTAGTTTCATCATCAACAACAGAACTATTTCACTAAAGATTTTTGTTCAGCTACATGATCAATTTATCAAAACCCAGGTAACTCGCCTGTGGCAACGTACTCAGGCGCAGCATAACCGTGAGATCCCATAACCCTTGTTGTCACATGAGTTCTATCATCAGAAGGAATCGCTTTGGCCAAACCAAAGTCTGATAACTTGACATTGTAGTTCTGTGACAGAGCTACGGGTTAGACTGAACTCAACATTCTTTCATTTCATGAATAACTAAATTCACACATGGTTTTTCTCTTTGTCCTCTAAGACTATTATGTTGCACAGTGGCATGATAAGCAAATATGATTCCAGAATTTGACACTTTGTTAGTTGTCTAGTATTTTTAGTCAACCAGAGAAAAAAAGAAAAGAAAAGAACGACCCTTGAACACTCTGGCAGAGAAATAACATTGAGGTTCCTAATTACCTTGTCAAGTAGGATATTGGCTGGCTTAAAATCTCTGTATATGATTCTATTCTCTAATGAGTGTAAGAAGTCTAGGCCCCTAGCTGCTCCAATTATAATTTTTAACCTTGTGTCCCATGGAAGTGGCTGTACATTTGAACCTCCTGCATAAGTATAATCAAGAAAAATATATGAGCAATTCTAGGGAATTTTCCTCAAAGAGTGTCCAGTCAGCAATGTGATGAGTTCTTACTTCCGAATAGGTGGTTAGCCAAGCTGCCTTTGTGCATGAATTCATACACCAGAAATAACTCTCCATTTTCCCTTCCAAATCCAAACAACTTGACAAGGTTAGGATGAGAAAGCCTTCCTAAGAAGTTCACCTCTGACTGCACAAAAACAGCATCATATACATTAGTTACAAAGCAATGGAAGGATGAAATTGTGTTTTTTTTTTTTTTTTCACCCAGATTATTAATGCCAGCACCTGCCATTCCATAACTCCTTGTGTGCTATTAGAGTTCAATCTCTTGATTGCAACGGCCAATCGTCCATCTCTTGTAGCTGTTGATGATGCTCTCCCTTTAAGCAAACCCTTGTACACTGTGCCAAAGCCTCCCTCTCCAACTACAGAGTCAGCTCTGAAATTTTTAGTTGCTGCCTTCAGTTCCTCAGAAGTGAATTCTCTCAAGTTTGCCACATCCAAGATCTGCCCATTAGGAAACTCATCCTCTTCACCTCTTGCTTTTAAAATCTGGCTGCTATCAGAGCCTAAAAGAGATGTATTTGTGTTGCTGGTTGAGTATGTATTACTGCTACTTGGTCCAAATAGCCTGCTATTTCCTGCAGACATGCTGCTTCGTCCCAGCAAAGTGGAATTGCTTGTACTCTGCAACAGTCTTGAAGTACTCTGTCTAATGGGTAGTTGGCTGCTCCCTGTGCCATTACCAAAGTCAAACTTTGTTAGTTAGTCAATGAATGATTCTTCGATAACAGAGTAACAAGTTTTTGCAGTTCACTTTTCCTTTAAGCTTCAGTTGACACAAGACATAGAAATATGAGCTAATCCTATTATCTCTTTGGGTTTTTTCATAATACTGTGATATCCCAGAATTTGAAATAAGTTGTATACGGGAATGTTAGTTCTTTTCGAGTTGGAAGTAAACATTCATTGCAGGACTAGCTTGAAAAGAACTAAACATTCCATCCTGGGCAAGGTAAAACTGAAAGGAGAAGAGAAATTTGTGAAAACTGGGATTCAGATCAGTAACTAGTTTGCTGTTTTTTGGTTGCTTTTGCTCACAACTTTTGTTTGACTGGTTTATAGTTGTTTTCAGCAGCTTGATCTTATATATTTGACTCTGCAACTAATTGTGGGAAACCCTCACTAACTGAGAAATTAGAAGAAAAATGAAGAATTACAGGGCAGCAAAGGAGGAAGGTAAGAGACGTGAGAAACGAAACAAGACTAGTTTTGGTAGTACCCAATTGGTGGTTGTTGGCGCCATTGTTGGAGTTGCGATGAGAATTTGTAGAATTAGACTGACGAGCCAGACAGTTTCCCATGTTTGATCTTCCTACTTGCTCTTCCTGATCCTCTCTGCTTAAACAAATGGATACATAAAACCTCTTTAATTTTCTGGGTTTTTCCACGCAGGAAAGGCACAGGAATGCAATCGATACGAGAGGTAATGCCTTAGGATTCTGATAAATGTGGCCTAAAAGATAACATATAATTTTAAAGTTTCTGCGATTTTTCCCACGAGTAGAGAAGTGATCAAAATGAATAAGCATTAGAAAAGGAAAATATAGTTTGCAAAAAAAAGAGCCAGAGGGAATCCACATTCCCTCCCTGCTTATCTAAAAGATGAGTTGGGAATGCTCATCCTAGGTGAAGGTTTTTTTAATTTTTTTATTTATTTGAATTAAATTGTATTTAATAATTTAAAGTATCTTTTTTGTAACACATTACATCTCAAATTATTTAATTTTTAGTGCATCTAACATCTTAAAATATTTTTCTCAATTAGTAAGTACTATTAGAAAAATGCTACATAATAATGGATGTACTAAAAATTAATTAATTTAATTCATTTGAGATATTGAATGCTACCGAAAAAATATTCTAAAATATTGGATGGTATTATAAAAATATTTTTAGATATTAGATATATTAAAAATTAATTAATTTAAGATAATAAAAGTTAAAAAAAACTTTAGAGTGCGGAAATAATTTAATCAAAATAAATAACAATATATTAAAAAATGGTTCCCTCACCTTTTTAGGGATGAGCATGCTACTGATAGATCCGCTCATAGATCTGCTGAGTACGCCGCCCATGAACGTAGCGGAGGGAAGCTTCCAATAATTGGGCACGAATATGTAATGAAATTAAGCTGTGGGGACCTGTTTTGAAAATCTTGTGCATGAAGGTTCCGTGTAGAGTATATGTCCTATTGCCACGTCGTATGGAACTTAAGAAAATAGGGCAAATTGCATTTAAGTGTTAAGTAAAAAAAATATTCTTTAAATTCTCAAAATTACATTCAAATCCTGTAAAAATTTTATTGTAATAAATTTCAATTCTGATAATAAGTTTATAGGCATTCACTGATAAATTAAAAGGCTTTCACTGATAAATTTATAGGTGTTACACTAATAAGTTGATGGATTTTCATTTATAAGTTTATGGTAATTTGATAATTAAAATTTATTATAAAAAATTTCTACAAAACTTAAATGTAACTTTAAGATTTTAAACAACTATTTTTTTTTATATTTTCTTTTATTTGAGACTTTAATATAATATTTTTAAGAAAATATTGCTCTTTCGGCCTCAGATCTCTTCATCTTCTTTCAGCTTTAGGTAATAGGTGGCTTTTTTGGACTTGGCTTGCATCCGCTGCAAGCTAGTCTGCTGCTGCTGCTTTGCTTAAAATTGCACCGTTTTGGTGCAGTTTTAAGTTGAGGATGAGGCTGTAATTTTTTTGTCTAAAAAAAATGATATCTAGTATTTTAAAATATTTTTTTGAACATATCTAGTATCTTAAGATATTTTTTAAGTAGCATACAGTAGTCTACAATAATTTTTAGTGTTTTTAACCCTTTAAAATATTTTTTTCAGTTGGACACAGTGTGTTAGTAAACTGATTGCAATTTTACCCTTAATGAATTTTTTCAGCTCCAAAAATTACTTTAAAATATTTTTTGTGCTTTAAACCCTTTAAAATATTTTTCAGTTATACCTAATGTCTTAGGAGACTGACTAGAATTTTACTATTAATGTATTTTCCTTAGTAGTAACAAGCTCCCAAAATTTAAGATACTAGTTTATTAATTTTCATCCACTCTAAAATATTTTTTCAGTAGCACCTAATATTTTAAAGTAATTTTTGGAGCTAAAAAAATACATTAAGGGTAAAATTGCAATCAGTCTGCTAATACACTGGATGCAATAGAAAAATATTTTAAAGGGTTAAAAGTAATAAAAAATTATTTTAGACTACTGTATGTTACTTAAAAAATATTTTAAGGTATTATATATGTTCAAAAAAATATTTTAAAATACTAAATATCATTTTTTTTAGACATAAAAAAATTTCAGCCTCATCTTCTACTTAAAACTATACCAAAAGATACAATTTTAAGTCAAGCATATACAACGGATGCAAGGCAAGTCCGGCTTTTTTGTGGTTAGTGTACGTCTGGAATTTCATTTTTATGAATGGATAGATCTCGGAGTTAGCCCATCGTTTGGAGGACACAGCTGATAGACATTTACATCAGTGACGCTAATATTGTTATCAAAACCTTGTAAAGAACCGTTGTTGTAAAAAAGAAAAAAAAAAAAAAAAGACACCCACGTCATCCCTTACGGCATTTTCGTCTTCCTCCAAAAATATGTTCTCTCTACTTAAAAGTCAAGCTGCCTTTCTTATTACCACCCCTTCTTTGTTCAGGGGTGTTTGAGAAATAGTGTAAAATTAGGTTTATATAAATTGAGATAAAATTTTTTTATATATTATAAATTATATTAAAAAAATATTTTTTTTACCATTAATTCAAACAGATACTTAGCATAAGATCTAATTATATATTTTGAGTGGATTAAGGATATTAATTAAATTGGTTAATATCTTATAAAAGAAATAAAATAATTAAGTTGATTAATGATACTACCTCTCATACAATTCAAAAAATTAGTTAAAGACTAAATATGTAAAAAAATATATTACTTCCCTAAAAAACCCTTATTTATAAAGAGGGGGAGGGAATCTAACGTCTGCTTATCCCTGTTTGGGTGGAGATGGTGATACAGGAGGCATTGTGGCTTTGGTGGGAGGATGGAAGATCCCCAAAAGGTAGACAGACTGTTAGTTTGGGATAGGATCTGCCAGGAGAAGTGAAAAAGGATATTGGAGAGAATGAGTGGGAAAATAGAAATGAAAGACACATAATTTATTAAGGATAAATTTAAAAAAATTTAAATTATGACACAAAAATAAAACGTATTTTATATAAAAAATCATACCCTCATAAGTTTGGTTCTTCCATTTTAAATCAGGGGGAGTATGTTTTTTTCTCTAAACATTTTAATAATCTTTCTTAACTATCTCTATTCTTTTTCTATTTTATTATTGTTAAAGGGATATTAGTAGGATTAATTTCAAAAATTTAATAAATATATAAAATAAGTCTAATATTTAAGATTAATATCAATTCTTTTTTTAAAAATGAGACGGGTATTTTTCAAAAAATGTAAAGAGGAACTATATATTACTAAACATCCGAAAAATTACAAGCGGCAACAGCAGAAATTACAAAGAACAAGGGAAAATCAAAAGAGTACATCTGTTTCTCTATTTTTAATGAGAAAATTCAAAAAATTACTTTCAAAATTTAAAAATCTTAAATAAGTTATTTCCTATACTAAAGTGAGTTGTAAATTGTGAAGATAATTGGAAATAAAACTGATTTTGAGATCTTACGATAGTATATGAATATAAATGTTGCGTGAGCAACTTTTTTTCATATATACGTAGTTATATTTAAAAAAATACTCGTAGGATGTGAGAGATGAGCCGACCTTTCTAGATGGTGCCTCTCTTGAATTTTTTTTTTTGGGGGGGGGGGGGGGAAGATGACACCTGTTGATGAATAGATGAACCATGAATGGTCCCACTAATTTGTAAATTTAAGTTGCTGGTTCCCAGACGAAACCCATTTATTGCTCATCCAACTAACATAGTCCTTATACTCTCAATTCCATGCATGCCCTCTAATTTGTAAATAATTATATTTGCTACAATTTTTTGTTTGATCATATGTGTATTACTATAACATGAGACTTCCGGTGATGTTGGGTACTTTATTTTTTTAATTAATTTTGGGTTTAGAAGTGGTTTAAAACAACTTAAAAAATCATTTTTATATTGGCTTGAAGACCATTTTTACTCTGAAAATTTCAATTTTAGAGTAATTTTGTCCTGACTATTAATCCCGTTGAGTTTAACTATTAGTTAATCGAATAAGGGGGCAAATTTGCTCCAAAATGAAAACTTTTAGGGCAATTTTGTCGCCCATGTCACTGTAAGGTGTATATTTTTCCTAGAAGTTTTCATTTTTGAAACAAATTTACCCCTGGCTCGGTCAATTAACGGTCAAATTTAATTGGGTTAACGGTCAGGAAAAAATTGCTCCAAAATCGAAACTTTCGGAGCAAAATTACTTTCAAAACAAAATTAGCCCTCGATGAATACTTCCGAGAAAAAAATGACATTTAATTCTTTTTTATCTTCCTAAATGAAATTCCATTCATATAACAACTTTATAAAAAACAGAATTACTTAAGATAAGTTAATTCAAACAAGTACTTGGATAATCATCTTATGATCATCACTAAATCTTGGTTACTGCTTATTCCCTTAGAAAGAACTTCTTAAACAGTAAGGCATCTCCATTTTTTTTATAAAATGAATTGTTTAAATATCTTATTCAACTGATTCCTTTTCCCCCTCCAAAAGATAGTAACTTAATCCGCTTTTTTCACCAAAAATACAACATATTCAAAATTTTGTTTTAGCCCCATGCATAAACTTGATAGATATCGAGCTCCAAAATTCCAAATAGTGCTGAGTGGGAATAAAAATGAAAAAAAATAAAGCATATTTATAAAAAAATATAATATTTATTTATTTTAATGCTTTAAAACAAATATATTTTTTATAGTTTTTTAAAATGAATATATTGCATAGTTTCTTTTTTAGTGAAAATACTAGTTAGATCTCTTAGATAGAATAGCTAATTGGCTTTTTGTATTATTATTTCTTTTAAGGGGAAAAATAGTAGGAAAGGAAAAAGGATTTTCGTAAGAAAATTGATCTAGCTAGTAAGAAATTAACTCATACTTTCATCTGAGCTCTTGCTACCCAATTCATCTGAGCTCTTTGTATCAAACTCATCTAAATATTTTTTTTATAAAATAAAGAAGTTTATAAATAATTAAATATTCTAATGAGGAATGGCGTAATGGTCCAAATCAAAACAATCTTTTGGTCTATTGAACTTCACCAAATTTTGGTTCAAACCGCGAAAGCTGCATTCAGCCCACCCCGGCCGCCCTCCCTCTCACGCGATTCAGCCTTCTCCCTGTTTTTCATTTTATTTCTGTTCATTCGTTGCTAAAACCTGAGAGCTCAATCTTCGAGGATCAGGACTCACTGAGAGACTCAGAGAGAACAAGCACAGCCGAATCTTGTAGACTAATTCAACAATGGCGTACGTAGATCACGCATTCTCGATTTCCGACGAGGATATCATGATGGAGCCATCGTACGTTGTCAACAACAAACCTCCCATCAAGGAGATCGCCCTCGCCGTTGCTCTCCTCTTCTTCGGAACCCTTGGTATCATCATCGGTTCCATTATGGCCTACAATCGTGTTGGTGGTGACACAGCTCACGGTATTCTCTATTATTCTCCCTTACCCTACCCTTTTCTTAATTTTCATGAATTTTAAGTTTCCGTGTTGATTATTCTTTGCCCGATCGAAAAAAAGTAAAGGCTGAATCTCTTTTTTAATAAAAAGAGCTGACATTTATAATAAACTGTCTTACATTTCCCCTTTCTTGAGAGTTATGAAGAATTAATACTCACCCTGGAGTTAATTGGTTATTGCCTTCTTTCGTGGGTGAAAATATATTGGAAGTGATCGTCCTACTGGGTAAATTTGAAAGACTTATATGATAGCAGTGTTATCGAATTCAGCATCTTTTAGACTGCTACATTATTATTAACTATTAGGGGCTTTCTAACCAGTTGAGTTCTCATTCAGGGCTTTTCTTTGCAATACTGGGAACCATCTTGTTCATTCCGGGTTTCTACTATACACGGATTGCTTATTTTGCCTACAGGGGATACAAAGGGTTTTCTTTCTCTAACATACCACCCGTGTAGCTGCAACTCTGCAAGTTCAAATGTCATTCTGTACAGATCGTCAAGGGTTGTATTTTTTTGTTTATCTTTTTTGTTCTCCTTTAGTTTTGCCGGCGAATAATGTGTATTTAGATTACAGGTGCTCAAAACACAGACCAAAAAAGGAAAAAAAAAAAAAAAAGATTACATCTGCTTGGAACGCTATGTACAACTATGGTTACAATTGTCTTCTATATAATGTGCTATTTCTACTCTAAATTGCTGGTGTGTTTTTACTCGATCAAAATCTGCAATGAATACTGAATACTAGAAGGATTAATCTAAGGCCTTTTTTCATTGTCCTTTTGTTGAAAATTCTTCCCCGTTTTTCCCTTTCTTCTATTTTTGCAATCCCCGGTCATTAGATATGTACATTATTTCTAGGTGACATACAAGGATGACTGGGCAGTTCCTGACATGAAATATTTATGCTATTTTTTGCATCCTCGATTTAGTATAAGTGGCAGGCAGCCATAGGATGGTTCTTAGATATGCCATCTGTCTGCCCAAGTATGTCTGCATTTTTATCCTCTAACAATATATTTGTCACTTATCATTTGGAGGTAAAATCTGATCTCGGATTCATTCAAAATTGTTTGTTTGGGCTGTGTAAAGTGAGCTGGTAATAATCATTGTCAGTGATATTCAAATTTTTGGAACAATCTTTCTCCTTTTTTATTGTTTTTTGTTGTCTCTTTTCTTTTCTTACTGGGGCATTTATGTCCCCTTATTCTTGTTTTTCTGGTTTTCTATATATATACATGTTGAGAGATGCAGACAATCAGTGGAAATTTTTATTGACTGAAATTTACCCTCTCCACCTTCGGCAATACATTTATTTTGATTGAGAATATCAATATAGCCTTGGGCTCGGTTTATGTTTTGCTTGTTGATTGCCTGTCTGAGATTTTAAACACAATGTTTTATATCTATCTCCAATATGCCCAGTAATGGTAAAGGTTTTGTCAGCATATTTGCTCCAAAGCTCAGATAATTAACCATGGAAGTTTACTAGGGCTAGGGTGTATTTTTGAAGTCCTCATCTTAAGTTTTTCAGGGCAAGTATGATTTTTAGCTATTGCTCGCTGAATAGGTTGTTTAGGATTTTATCTCAAGATTTTAGTATGATAGTTGCAGCTTATTTGATCTTTGGAAACAGATAATGACATAGATGATTCTTGCCTAGTTAAATGGAACATATGTGTGCCTATGCAATATTGTTATAAGACAAATAATTAGGAACGTTTAGAAGACAAGGTTACCAGCAGAATTTGTGTAAAGCAATTGAATATGCATGGATTTTTATGTGTTAACCATTTGCTCCAGTAATATAACACCGATCTGCTTTCATGTTCTATATGTTAATGGAGTTAGAGTACCTTGGTGGCTTGAAAGCAAATGGTGGCAGGTTATATTGACGATGAAATTACTAAGAGACTGCATCATGCAGAAGTTTCAAAGTGGTCATTTTCATTTCATGCGTAGCAAATTTGCAATCAAGGTATTCTAAAAATCATTGAGTCATGGTTGGTAACTTTTTTGAGGTATCATCAAATTGCACATATATTTCACTTTAGGCCTTCTCTTTATTCATACGAGAGCTAGAGTTCCTTGAAGCTTTCTGACTCGTATGCCTAGAATTTTTCTGTCTCTCCAATTTCAGGTCTTCTGCCTTACATTATCAGATATCTTGCAAGGTTAGTGATCCTTGTATGATTAGCTCGATGAATTATCGGCTAATTGCTGCATGCCTCTGGATGATGTTAAGATGCCAGTCCCGCTTCTTGATCCTCCTCTGAGGACATGCATCTAAGACATCATCAGGAATTCAGGATCACAAGTGGTTTATCTGATTTTGAAATCCAATTCTGGAGTCTGCAGTGTTGCCCTTTATCTTCATCTTACAAGACATACTGGATCAACATCATCAATTCAGCCGGTAGGTGCCTTGCTTTTCTCTGATACCCCACATGAGCAAATCACCAAGTGTTATGTTTCAAGAAGTAGGTTTGGTGTCTTAATCAATTCATCTGGTGGGTTTTGAGCTTGAAGCAATCATAATAGGGATTTTCTAACCTTGCGACAAATCTGTGAACGTAAGTGGTATAGGAGGAAAGACCTGAAATTGGAGAGACTGCCTGTTCAAGTTAGCCTTTCAAAAGTACGTTTACATGAGCAGAAATAAAACTCTTCTCATATACTAATTTTGTACACTGTAAATCTGTGATGATTACAAGCCTGAAGGGAGAACCCATCCTAAAAGACTAGCCTATTAGAAGGGAGAATCCTATGACTTATAAACCATACTGTACTTGTGAGGTTTTTCAATGTGAGATTTATAACATAATCACCCCCTTTAAGAGTCGACGTCTTTGGCGACTCCACACCAAGGCACTTCACTTGGCCTCCTGCCGGTCAGAATCCTCAATGGGTAGCCATTTTCGTAAACACCAGCCTCTCAATGAAAGGACCATCTGTAATGGTGAAAAACACACGATACCAAGTATGATAATAATGATGTAATTGGCTCTGCCAATATTGCATATAATTAATAATCTCAGTTTATTACAATCAAGAAATATTTGAAAATAGAGAAACACTGACAGAAGGGAAATTACAGAAGGAGAAGATAGAAATACAGAAAAGTCAGAGATGTTTTAGAGGGAGGAGAGAGCCAACAAGAGAGAGAGAGAGGTTAGAAAATCATTTTTTTAATTTCCAAGTCCTTCACCACTTCCTTTAAAAGAATTCACTCTTGCTCTAGTTTTGAGTTGCTATTTGGGCTTTATTCTGGCCCAATACTTTATGACTATGACAAAATCATGTTTGAAAAACAGTTTCTATCGCTAATCAAAATATGCATTTTTAAATTGTGGGCGTGATACGATTTGATGCGCTGCACAGGGAACTTTAGGGTTTGTTTGGTAAGGGATTTGGAGGGAAGGTGAGGGAAATGAAAATTTTTATGAGCTCAAATTAAAAAAATTAAAGACTTTAAAATTTTGATTAAGATAAGATATAAAATAAAAGAGTAAGAAAAGTTAATTAAAAATTTTCAACCCAAATTTTTTAATTTTTTAAAATTCAAGTTATAAAAATTTCCCCTACTCTCTAAATCCCTCCTAGGAACTCATTTCATGTGATTGGAAAGAGAAATGCACGTCACAGATATTTATACTAGGACCTTTTATTGTTGAAGTGTTTATTATCAGGCTTTGCAATATCATTATCATTTATCAGAATTAACAGAAATCTAACTCTGGACATTCACCTTTGTCTTGTCTTTGTACCACTAATCTGTAACTTGTATGTAATATTGGATCTGCCTCAATTCAGTTCGCAATCAGAAGCAAATTACAAAACCTTCCGAAGCAAATGATAATATAGGCTAGGGTGCTCATGCAATTATCTTCCTTCCCTCTCACAAGCAAAAAGCTACTCTCAAGCAGCCAAAATGCCAAATAACTTGTCCGTTGGGGGAGTGCGAGTATTTTTTTTTTTTTTGCTTTTACCATTTAACATGTGGGCCTCGGCCCAAAACTGGACGCGAAAAGATTGAAAGACGTCGGTTTTTTTAGATAGTAGCTTTTCAGTGTATTATTTTTTATTCACAAAATATGAATTTAGAAGTAAGAAGAATTGAAATCTTATACTCGTATTCATCACTATTGGTAATTACGCAAATTTTATGTTTTTATAGATGTGCTCTCGTGTATGAAAGAGTTAGGTTATTTTTTATAGAGAAATAATGTAGGTTTTAAACATATGCCTATCATGTATTTGTAAATAGAGAAATACATCATATGAACACAGAGAGTTGTCTCTTGCAATGTAAAAGCGAACAACGTGAGGACATAAACTATCATAAGCACATAGTTTGAAAGACATAGGAAGAAATTTAGTGTTTGAAAAGAACAAGACCTTTATGTCATTGAATGAAAGAATCGCTTTTTAATTTCCGGGGGGCCAAAATTGGTTGAAGAATCGCTTTATAGTTCTTTGAGTTTTTTTTTTTTAATATTGTCCCTTTTTACCTCACTGGTACGATTATTATATCAAGATAGAAAAAAAAAAAGGAAAGATATGGAACATATCAAGAAAGTAGAAAACCATTATTGACTTCAAAGATATAAAATTTAAAAAGAAAAGAAAAGAGAGATATAGAAAGAGAGAAGCGAGTCCCTCGTCTCTTGATTTTTTTAAATTTCATTATAAAATATTTTTAGAAGACCCTCTCTCGCCTCGTGCCTTCTCTAAATTATGGGATGTTTGTTTACAACTCAAGTTTCCATGTGTAGATTCCACAAAGGGATGGGAAATAAAAATGAAAGGGGAAAAATAAATATGGGAAACAGAATTTTTATCAACATCTAATTGGTAAATGGAATCTATTATTGTAAGGTTAAATTTGAATCTTATCAGGTTCAATTGGGGTTAGCTCCTAATATGATTTTTTTTTATTTACTATATTTGAATCCTTAATTTTACTTTTTAAAAATGAAGTATTTTGTATTCAATTAAACTATTAGTAGGATAGTATCGATGACGACAATCTAAATGTTTTTAGAAAGAGCAAGAGTGCGGTTGGAAAATTAATGTAAACATTTTATGAAAGACTTGATTAAAGTTTTTCGCCTAATGACAACATGAAAAAAAACATATTACCTTTAACTAGAAATCTTGTAATACCCGCTTAGTAACCTCATTTAACTTACAAATGAGTCGGATAATTACACTATCAAAATTGTCCATCTAGTTGGGGTTTGACTATAAAAAAGGAAGAAAATTGAATTTGAAATTATACGTTAACTCATGAATTATAATTATAATAATGTGATTTAAGCATATCAAGGAGCTTTATATTCCATGATTGTAGGGATCTCCATAAATAGGTTATTGGTGCAATAAATTATATTAAAGTTGTATTAATGTGATCAAATTTGGGTTAAACAACATTACCCATGCACAATTATTGGGGTTTGAATAGAAAGAAGAAAGTAAATTGAATTGGAAATTAGACGTTAAATGAGGAATCATAATTATATTAATAATTATACAATTATGATTCAAGCATCCTATGGAACTTCACCTTCCATGATTGTAAAGATTCCCATAAATTATATTAATAATTAGGTTATTAGTGCAATAATTTTTAAAAATTATCTCCTAATGATAATGATTTAATTTTTAAATAGTGATTCTCAATTTTAATTATTGGTGAACGGAAATTATGTCTTCATCAATGATATTAATATGGAAAAGGTGGAAAATGAAGTTTCCGAAAATTAATTAATAATTGGGATATTAATACCGTAATAATTATAATTTGGGCATTAATCGAAAAATAAAAAGTATTTCAAAATAATAGTGTTGACTCTAAAAATAAATTTGATTTTGACTTTCATGAATGAAAGATAATAATTATCCCATGAGCAATCAATTACACCTGCCTCATGAAAAGAAATTCATTATTTTTCAAGATGTATTGTACATTTTTGGAAATATAAAAAAGGAAGTTTATGAAATATTATCATATTAATATGACAATAGCTCTTAATTCAACTTTTGATGATAATTAGATATTGATAACTTTAAAATTAAATTTTCTTTTGTTTTTTAAGAATGAAAGTAATTATCTTCATAAGCAACCAATCAAATTTCTAAATAATAAATTCATAATTTTTCAAATGAATAGAAATTCTTACTAAATTTTGTTCTTATACATCTAAATTAAACAAATAATATTTTGGTATGTTTCGCTTCGAGCAACACTCCTCGTGCATTGCACAGGAGAGGTATAGCTTATTTCATGGAAAATTTAACAAGATCTCTCTAATTTTACAGCTTTGGTTCATAAGTAAGCTACGTACACTATTCATATAGAAATATGTGTGTGTATTAAACTCATCTAAAATTTATGACTATAATTGATCATTAACTAATGGATGGGAAAAATATAACTATTTATTATGTAACATGGTCAACTCATTTAAATAGTAAAAACTAAAAAGATCGATGAATCAGGTTGCTTGGATCACTGAATTGGAGAGCTCAATCTGATTAATTAACCAAATTATGCATAACATTTCGGTATGCCCATTTTGTAAAAGTTGCAGAGCCACATGAAATCCAATGTCTTGCAGGACTATAAGTATGGAGAGGTTAACTAATAAGAGAATGATGTACATAAGAAAATTTCAAATTAGGTCATTAGCTTAAGAGATTGGAAATTAATGGCTAAATAATTGAGCTTGTGGGTCTACTTACCTGCTCTTGTAGAGTTTGACTGATTTGCATATCATGACAAGATCTAAAATTCCAGAAACAAACAAGAAAACGTAAAAATTGATGAAAAATTGCTCACAGTCATATGTGCATGTTGCTTCTAGCAATTAAGCTGTACTACTTTTAAATTATAATTCATCCTTGAAAAATTTGAGAGGCCATATAGGTTTAACAGTGAACAGCTAGCATAACAATAGGGAATTGTGTGTGTGATGAGATGCGTATACGTATTAGAGGTACATGTACTTTCAATTTTTACGTGAATGCTATAAATATAAGCAAATGTAACAAATGTGGGAACACGCCTAACCTAATTACTTGAAACATTCCAAGATATGCCTCGCGATGATAAATCAAGTCAATGATGTACATGAGTGAGTATGCGTATTACCAAAAAAAAAAAATGAAATTTACGATATAAATAAAAAAAAGAAACCCATCATAAATTAATTTTGCAATGGATTTTGTTATTATGCTGACAAATTGTTGTGCTGCATGTACGGTGCCTAAACGTTTTTAAACAGATATGCAATTTTTTTTTCGTTGCAAGTTCTATCATAAATTTTATGTTATTATTAGGCATGTCTAAGGTAACTCTTAAATAGCTAGATATATTGATCTTCAATTCAATTAGTTTGACCTAGATTTATTGTAGCAGACATATACTCTCAGATAACATTATCAAATATATTAATGAGTTAAGATCTATTATTGTCCAGGAAATTGTTAAAAAATCTCAATTTTTCCCCATAAGTTTTTGTTGGAATAATGTCGTTCTGAAAGTTTCTAAATTGTAACAATTTTGTTCTAGCTGTTATCCAAGTTAAGTTTGACTGTTAATTGAAAAAAAATGTTATAAGCTGACAAGTCCACATATCATCCATACCATTTTTGTTAAAGTGCAAATTTATCCTGAAAATTTTCACTCAAGAGTAGTGTTGCACCAAAAATTTCTCTGGGTTTAATATTACTCTAAAAGTTTCCAAATTGTAGCAATGTCACCCTCACCATTATAAAAGTTAAGTTTGACTGTTAGTTGACCAAATATGCTAAACTGACAGCGTGAACAACATTGAAGAAGAAACCACAGGTGGAGGAGAAGCTCACAATCACTAGAGAGTAAAGAAGAAAAAGATTTAATTACCGGATTCAAGATACACTAAGAAAGATTACCGAGAACAAGGCCATTAGCAACCTTCTGCAATCGTACCCAGTGACGTTGAGATAAACAAGTACCTATTTGATTTTCTCTTCACCGACAATATGTTTTTACCTCTTTGATTTTCTCCAATCATTCAGATGGGTACATTTTTTTTTAAAAAAAATCCTTATTTATAAATCTAACTTGAGGGGAAAAAATGAAGTGAATGACACATGGACATGTTAGATAAGCATATTTGACCAACTAATGAGTAAACTTAATTTGGATAATAGCAAGGTGAAATTGCTACAATTTGAAAAATTTCGGGACAACTTTGCATATAAACCTAAAAAAAATGATGTGAATAACACGTAGACTGTTAATTCAACATACTTAGTCAACTAATGTTCAAACTTAATTGGATAATGGCCGGGGTGAAATCACAACAATTTGGAAACTTTTAGGGCGAAATTGCTAAAAAAAAAAAAACTTCCAGAACAAAATTGAGATTTTTTGACAACTTCCGAACAAAAATGGACCTTAACCCTATATTCATCTTATAGTGGCTTGATTTATTTTGAAAATTATAATTGTTATGATGTCAAGGACTTGATTTAAGGAGTGAAGTCTTACATAGAATAAAATTAGGTTTAATAAAAAATACTCTCTCCAGTCTTTAATATAAAACATATTTGGGAGAATTGCTAAAAAATACCTTGCAAGCAAATTAATTGCTAATTATACCATTGCACATGATGGGTGATATGTTGCACACGGGTGGATGATATGTTGCACATGACGGATGATATTTTGCACACGAGGGATGATGTTTACACTTTCGCAGGGATGTTTTTTGCACACGTGGAAGATAATTGCACATGACGAATGCTTGCTTGCACATTGGTACCATTTAACAATTAATTTGCTTAGAAGGTATTTTTCAACCATTTTCCCAACATATTTAGAGAATTAGTCTTGATATTAAATATAAGACATATTTTTTAATTGAAAAAAAAACATTTTTTTTTCATATTTGACATCATCTCCTAATTTATCCATATTGATGCTCCCTTAACAATAATCGATGATGAAAGGGAAGGAGAAAATTAAGATGACTAGAGTGTTCTAGAAAATATATTAACTAACTTAATTGACTTTCTTAGTTTAATTAAATTAGATAAATATATTTTATATTAAGTATAAGGAAGTATTCCAATAATGAACATGAGTTTTTTACTTGTGGTTTCGCTTCCACTTTGTGAATCGCCCATTTGCACCCTCCCCATTTCGGGTGTTGATTATCAACGAATGTCCAGCTTTGCTTGATGAATGCACACCAAATCCATCCGAGAAAAGTACACCCTAGTAAAACATTCATCAAAACCTCAAACATACAACCCTAAAACATGTAGTGCTCTGAACAATAATTAATTAGGCCAATATGAGTCATACAATATAATAAGTTATTCAAATCTCTAATAATTAAGACCATACTAGAGAGTAAGAAAATCAATTAAGGGAACTACAAACTATGTAGTGTTGATACTAGAGAAATCAGCACATATAAAAATGTCTTCATATTCATATATTAATGTAGAGTTGTGCAAGTATCATATGATGATATGATTACTTGAAGGCCATGGTGGTGAAGTCTCGGTTTGTTGGCTCAGGGATTGGATTCCACTCCCACAATCTGTCAGAAAGAGAGTTAATGGGAAGCGAATTATGAAGAGGCATTGATGATTGTTGTGGCTGCAACACAATATTATTAGAGAACTGCATCATCATGTGGGGCTGATAATTATATTGCTGATGACCTTGAGAAGAAGCAGCAGAAGCATAAATGTTATTGTAGCACTGTAACTGCTGATTATAACTCACTGCTAGCCGATTAAGATGATCATCTTCCACCATTATTGCAGTATTAATGTTGTCATTTGATGGTAATGAGGATGAATTATTATTAGAAGTAGTTGAGCCTTCGGGGAAGAAGGAGGAAGCTGCTATTGCGGCTTCTGTGTGGTGTTGTGCTTGCTTTGGTTGTTGCTGCTGCAGATTGTTGTTGTACTTGTTGGCATCATCACTAGTAGTACTGTTTTCCTCAGTTTGATGATTCATTTTTTCGACAACTTGGTCTGTGGTTTGATATTGATCATGATGATGTTGTGATTGTTGTTGTCCCAGGAATCTGATGTTGCTCTGATGAACCATAAATTGGTTAGCGTTGTGCTTGTTCTTATTGTGTGAAGCCCTTGATGATGATGTTATGGGGAGACAATTAGGGAGAGAGAGATGGTCCTCTACGCCTGCTCTCTTGTACACTCGACAAAGAGATATCTCACCCTGCAAAATCAAGAACGGTTCATAATTTAATTACAGACTTTAAATAAACACGAGAATTTAAATTATATGACAATACTCCCTCATGTGCTTAATTTAAAACATATTTACTTAATTTGATCAAATTAAAGAAGTTAGTTTAGATAGTGAATATGACATGTATTTCTTAAAACACCCTAGTTATCTTCATTAATTCTCTCATTCCCTTATCCTCCTTAATTCAATAAAAGTAAATTAGAAAAACATTGACAAATATAAAAAATAGTCATATATTTAAAACCAAGATCAATTTTATAAATACGCCCTATATGAAGACGAAGGAGTACTAGTTAGTGGCTGATCAGTGATACACTGTCAGTTCATATCCTAGTCGAAAATAATTTACAAGGAATATCGATCAAGTAATTAATTAAAGTGTGAAGCTAATTATATTGAAAGGATGAAATTTAAACCGTAGTCATGAAAAGTAATGTCAGTAGAGTACAACACATCGATCCAATCCTCAACTCAAAAATAATTCACGGCCTTTAATTTCTCTCCTCCATCAGTGGCAAAGATATATATACATATATATGTCGCTCACAGCCTGGAAAGCGAATTTCATTGGGAACCACTCAAATTAAAAGAATAGATCACTGAGAAAGCTAGGTGTAAAACATGAATTGAAGATGAGCTAATGTGGAAGTCTATATGGCCCTACGATGCAGCTATATATAAGAGATTTTAATTTGGCGAGCAAGAGAGCAATACATCATAGCTTTAGTTTAGATCCATGTATAGGAAGTGAAGCTTGAAACCAAAGATACATAGGAAGATCCAAATGAAGATGAATTGTAGCCATAAAACTAGGGTTGACTACTTTAGTTACTAGCAGACCATATGAAACTAATGAGAACAACGAGCACTGATGAAGAATGTGTGTGTGTGTGTGTGTCATTGAAATCAATCGTTTTCAAAGTTGAAAGATTCATGGATTATATTCATCTGAAAATGAAGGAGGAGCTTGTGAATATATATGTACCTTTTGAAATCGTTGGGTTTCGTGGTGAGGCAAGCGATACTCGTTCATAATCCAACTGGTTCTAATCCCTTTAGGAGCTTTACCAGAGTAAAAGACTAGGGTTTTCTTGAGTCCGATGGATCTGAAGCCATCTGTTTTGATCATTCTATCAGCTCCGGTGGCCTTCCAATACCCTGAAGTCGTTACCCGGTTCGGCCGGTCGCCGTTCCGATACTTCCTATCTCTCGGCACATAAAAGTACCATTCCTTCTCCCCTATCGCTGCCAAACCTACTCTCATCAACAACACAAACATGTATTCATCACTCCAAAATGAAGATTTATAATATCCGAAATTAAATATTGCCTATATATCTTCACACGCCATAATTGATTCCTTCAACAAGAGGGAAGCTTAGCTTGATTTTATTATATGGATATAGATATTTACCACTAGGTTCCTTCAAGACAAGGGAATCAAGCTACGACATAAAGTATAGATACATAAGATATCTAGACAAATTAGAGAGAGAGAGAGGTACCAGGAAGCTCCCAAGGGTCATATCGATAAAGATCAAGGAAAGTAATGAGTTCAACATTGAAAGGCTTGCCCTCCACCTTACGGCGAAGGTAGAACTCTACCAGTTCTTCTTCTGTTGGGTGGAATCGAAACCCAGGCATGACCATGTCTTGCTCGTGACCGTCGTCTGTCTCTGCTGCCGGTGGCGGTTGCCTCCTCTCGTCGTCGTGGTCGTGGTTGAGGTCGTTGTTGTTGTGGCTATGGCTGATCCTCATGGTGGAGGATGATGTTGAAGCTGCAATTGCCATAAAACTGAAGAATTTAGTGTAGATATGTAGTTTTAATAATCAAGTTGGGATTTATATTTAACAAGGCCTTGTTGGTTTGGTATATATACTTATTATTAGCCTGTCTATTTATACCCACTGTAATATTTTGTATTAATTGGCTGCTGTACTACTGGTAGTGGCTAAATTTAATGAGATTCGATAGGGCTCTAATTTATGAATAAGTATTATATTATATATAGTCCATGAAAAATTTGTTTATTTTTATATTTATATATACTTTTTTCTCTCTCTAGAAAGAAAATGGGAGTGAGAGAGAGGGGAGACTGTTTTTAGGGGCAGAAAACGACATTACGACAAGAGGACATTGTGTGGCACCGGCGGCCCCAAGCGGTGCTGTTTGGACCTTTCTTCACTTAAATTTACTTTATGAAAATGATCACTATTATATGTTTTCCTTTTAAACTTTTTTGGGTTTTGCCCTTACAATTTTGCCAACTTTCACAGGTTATTTTTCTTCTCTTTAATTAATTTTAAACTGTGGTTAACCAAGATATATATGATAGTGGACACTTAACACAGACACATATAGGGCATAAGAGAATGTGAGCCACGCAGTCAAGGTGAAAAAGGTGCATTAATTTTCATAAGAGTAAATTAAAAATATAAATTAATCCAGTATTGCAAATTAGTTAAACATAATTAGCTGACTGATAACAAGCTTAGGATGGCATAAGTGGTAGGCTCGGGCTCTCGTAACTTAATCAAATGATTTGAGGATTCGAATTCCAGCCCCTATATATATATATATATATATATATATATATATAGCAATGTCTAGTTAAAAGAAATCTACAGTCTGATCTCGGAATTTTGGGAAGATTAGTCTTTGTTGTTGGTGAAATTTAACTGATTTGATCTATTAAAAAAAATATCTATTTAATTTCTATAAATAAGCCAAATAGATCAAATAATCCCGGCCTTACTTTCTATAACTCTCTCTAGTCCCTACAACATTTTTTTGGCCAAACAGTAGGCTACAAGATATATACTGGTCCCGTGTTTGTTAACTAAAAATATTTTAGATATCACTGTGACGTTTAAAATCCTTGATATGAGTGTTAACTAATTTTTATACTCACTTACTTCCGTTGGTAATTGAATTCTATCAAGTTTCCACGTTATTTTCAGCGGAATATCATCACAAAACTCCAACACAATCTATATATATATCAGTATCCCAAACCAACCTTTTTCATCACAAAATAAAACGATTTGCGTGATTAATGATTAAGAAAGTTTAATAATTCAATGGCACGCACACTACAAAACTAAATGTTAAGCACCACCATCACCACCACCAAGGCTTTGGATCAACTGTGGGTTGTTATCTCATGTTCGAGGCCTGAGTAGAGTAGGTAATGAGGTTCTCCCTATAATGGGTCTACATGATCCTATGAATCAGACTAAGTGGTTGCTAATAACGCAAGATATCGGTAGATTAATCCAAAAAATTGTTAAGCACCTTTTTTGGCTTTCAGAATAAAAGGAAAAAAAGAATCAACAATTAAAACTTATGCCTTCAATAGCCGGCGCCGCCTTATATGGCCTAGCCTCAATTTGATCATGTACATTAATTTTTAGTTAGAAACTAAATTGATTGACATTAATCATATATCTCAGCAACTGTTGAATGAGTGTGGTAGTTTTCTTAGTAAGAAAGTAAATAGAGATAAAAATCTTGTGTTGATAAATTGGATCGAAAATCAATTATCTTCTGGTACATGGAAGAAAAATATTGATAATAGTTATTGAGGGCATCTGGGCGGTGCTAGCTATTTGAGGTCACATCACCTATCAAATGAATTTTAATGATTATGTAAAATAGTCTCCCACCTCCCAAACTTTATTATTTTAATTTTCTTGCTTTTATTTACATATACGTATACGTGTTAAATCTGTATGTCAATATCTATATGTAATTTATAAAGTATTTTGTGATTAATTACAACTTACTTCAAATTAACTCGGTGTGAAATTTTATGGGACTTCAGAAAAATTAAATATTTACATGTAAAATTTGTTTTGGGCTTACTTTTTCATAATTAAAATTTTTAATAGATAATTGCGTGAGATTTCTAGTTTTCTAGAAAATTAAATTATATGTAAATGGTTGCTAGCTAATGCGGTTATGGTACAAATGGTGATCAAGAAGGAGAATAAACCAACTTTGTGCGTGTCCCCCTCTAAGGCATTAATAACTGATTACGATTTAGGCCTGAGTTATAAACATAATCCTCTAATTAGCACAGGCCTTTACTGATATTATTTAATGGTATGTCTAAACACCTGCTAGATATGTGAGAATAATGGAAATTCAATGGACTCAGCATCTTGAGTCTTTACTTTCTAACATGTCAATTATCCCTTACCACATAAAATTTAGATATTAAGCTGTTTGCCTTAAAAAATAAAAGGATATGGTTAATGATTATAATTTATATTATATAGCTAGATACACACAACTTTTGGCTTATTAATAATACTTAATTATTATTTCTTAATTAAAAATGAATAAATTATGGCAATGATAATTATTAGTTGCATAAATTTATAATTGTTCCAACCCATAAATAATGGTCTGCCTATATAGCAAGTATATAGCCATGCATCTCGTGACACATTAGTTATATTAAATATTAATAAAAAGGATATAGCTATAGATATATAGGCATCAATCAACATCCCATAGATAAAAAAATTTCATATTTGTGTGCTAATTCAGTTAGGTTAGGTATTCATGGACCCGATATATATAACCTATTATGTGGTGAAATTCAAATGAACATTTTCTACTATCAAGGAGTGCCTTGGTAAGAGAATTTTAGTCAAATAAAAAAATATAGGGCGATGGAGCAAAAATACCCATGATGATTTGTAAAAGGAGCATCCAGCATTATGAAAATTTTTTTGTTTCAAAAATGCCTATGTACATTATAAAATGGTTCAAAAATACCACCACCGTTAAATCATATAATGCCGTTAAATATTTTTCATGGGCAATGGAGCAAAAATGCCCATGATCATAAGCAAAAGGAGCAACAGGCACCATGGAAATTGTTTTTGTTTAAAAATACATATGTACATTACTATCCATCCGGCTCGGGTTAGTGATATATCATAAAATTCCAAATTGATGATTCCATTGATTTATTACTCATTCAAAACTCGTTCTAAACTCATTTTTTAAGTTATTTCAACTTAAAATTGCTAATTGACCAAAATACCACTGAGGACTCGGCCTAAACCCCTTTGTACCCAGTCTAACTGTACTTTACCAAAAATTATGACCTGGGCTAATCTTATACAATTTCGCGTGTAGAATCTAATTTTGACCTCAGATTTGTCAAAATCATACTCAACTTATAAAAATACCCCTAGTAGTCATTATGTTAGGGTTTTAGGGGTAAAATTATCATTTCATTCCCTAAAACCTTCACACTTCATAATTCACATGTTTCCTACACAATTTTCTATTATAAACTCAATGGAATCATCAAAAAAACGAAAATCAAGTCCAATTTTACCCCTAAAACCCTAACATAATGGCTATTAGGGGTATTTTTATAATTTGTGCATGATTTTGACAAATCTGAGGTCAAAGTTGGATTATATAAGCGAAATTTTGTAGATTAGCCCAAATCATAATTTTTGGTAAAGTACAGTTAGACCGGGTACAAAGGGGCTTAGACCGGGTCCTCAGGGGTATTTTAGTCAATTAGCAATTTTAAGTTGAGATAACTTAAAAAATGAGTTTAGAATGAATTTTGAATGAGTAATAAATCAATGGAATCATCAATTTGGAATTTTAAGATATATCACTAACCCGAGCCGGATGGATAGTAATGTACATAGGTATTTTTAAACCAAAAAAAAATTCATGGTGCCTATTGCTCCTTTTGCTTATGATCATGAGCATTTTTGCTCCATTGCCCATGAAAAATATTTAACGGCGTTACATGATTTCACGGTGGTGATATTTTTGAACCCTTTTATAATGTATATAGACATTTTTGAACCAAAATTTTTTTTATGATGCTGGATACTCCTTTTACAAATCATCATGAATATTTTTACTCCTTCACCCAAAAATATATTGTAAGTACAATGATATGAATAATGCATGTGTGTGGGTGTTTATATAAATAAATAAAGCAAAATCATGTGCTTGCATCCAGGTGTATTGAAGTAACTGGTAAGAAGGTGGGGAGGGTACGTAGTGTGTGGGGGCAAGAAGAAAACAAATGTATTGTCATCACTTTGTTTCTTTTTCTTTTCTTCTTTTGAAATGTGTGTGTTTATATTTTGATTTTATAATATATATGTGTATTACATAAAATTTGTGGATGAATCAAGAATCCCGTGACTTCTCTTTTCTCTCGGCCATGACAGCAACATGACACTTTGTTTCTTTTCTTTCATTTCATTGACACATTTCTTACTTTTCTAATAAGTGTATTATACGTATGTAGTTGATTATTAGTGAGGTTGAGATTGAAGGATCATATTAAAGTATAAAGAAAATATTAATATTATTGATCCTTAAAAATAAAAAAAAGTATAAGAAGATAAATATTCTGAATATTATATTTTAGGAATATATCTTTAAGATATTATGATTTAATTTGATTTGATTTGATTGAATTATGATAAATTTTAGGGTTATAGTTAGTCTATTCTTGCCTATATAAAGGCCTCATTATACTTTCTTTTATTCTTAAGGATCAATAATATTAGTATATTTTCTTTGTGTGTTTTAATGTGATTATTTAATCTCAACATAGTATCAAAGCCCTAAGGTTTCTAGAGTTTCCATTTGGGCTCCAATCTTCACTGCCGCTGCTGTTCACACCGGCAGGTCCCATGTGTTTTTGTGGCTTACTCTTACGTTCATCATTCGAGTTCTTCTTAATCTTGAAGCCTCGTTTGGGATATATCTTCTTTAGTTTGCTATTTTTAGATTTGGATATGTGAGTTTCATCTTTTGACTGCATTCTTCTGACTTTGGTCCCTTGTGAGACCGTTCATTATTGGTTTGGTTCCTAGTAAGACCGTTTAGTGTTTGTTCCTAGTGAGATGTTCGTTGTTGCTTTGATCCATTGTGAGACCATTCGTTGTTGCTTTGATCCATTGTGAGACCATTTGTTGTAGCTTCTAATCTGGTTTAGTACTATTTGTTGTTAGAGCTTTATTACCTCAACCTTTATTGTTGGAGTTCTAGGCTATAAATCATTATTTTCTTGAAGATCAGTTGTTGTATGTACAAGCTGCTTCCAGCTTGAGGGGAAGTATTGAAAATATCAAGTTTAGAAATATTAATTAATTATTATTAGGGATATCATTTAGTATTTATTAGGATTAGAAATTAATATTATATTTTAGAAATATATCTTTAAGATATTATGATTTGATTTAATTTGATTAGATTGGATTATGATAGATTTTAGGGTTAGAGTTAATCTATTCTTGCCTATATTATAAAGGCCTCCTTATACTTTTTATTTTTATTTTTAAGGATCAATAATATTAGTATTTTCTTTATGTTTTAATGTGATCCTTCAATCTAATAGTTTATATATATTATCAAATTTGTCCACTTTTTTACATGATATATCTATCTTTCCGAAAATGTCAAACTCACCAAAACATAATGCATTTAAGTATTTCAAGAGTGATGCAACGAAAGTTAATTTAGCCAATTATCAGACTCGTTATTTGGGTTACGTTGTAAGTATATATATAAGATCACACCTTACACAAAAATGTAGATTAATTCAAACCCTGTTACTTTGTTACGTTATTGGTCAATTAACAAATATACATACTTTTACAAGTATGATATAGTTTACAATATAAATTAGATTTTATATTAAAGACTAAAATTAATATTTTTATACGAATTATGAGGCATGACTTAACTGTTGAAAGTGGAAAAGTCCCACATCGTAGAAATGAAAAGGGGGGGCGGACGTTTTAGTATAAATAGGAGGCCCCCTTCCCTCTTTCAAATCATCCCTCACAATTGTCTATCTTCTTTTATAAGGCATTTTATATTTCCTCATCTCTTATAGTATTTCACTTATAAATTATTTGGAGTGAAATTAGATTATGATATTTTCCTTATTGTTGCCTTATTTATTATTTATTAGCTTCTATTAGATATAGTAGCTGTGATTTATTATATTATTAAATTACTTCTAGAAACTTTATTTTCTAATATTGTGATTTTTTGGTATAATTGGTTACACTCTATATATCCCGCTTCCGCAACATTAACCTTAATCAAGTCGTCAACACTTAAAAGGCAATAATTAAGCCATATATAACCCCCAAACAAAAATCTAAGGTGAATCATCATGTGCATATTTATGCCAAAAACAAAATGGTAGCTAGATCGATGTGTTGTTGCTGATTCAATGCCATCATCACCTTTATCATGAGCACCATTTAAGCAAAAAGCTTGACCATTAATATCTTCGAGTATTATATACATACATACATATACATACACACACACATATATATATATATATATATATAAAATAAATTATGTGTATATATAAATGAAATGGATGGAGGTAGAAGTACGTCTAAATTTGTTGTCATGAAAAAGCCAAACCGTGTCGTATTATAGTGACAAATCCACCACCCCCCCCACCGCCCACGCTCTCATTCTCCTCGTAAAGGAATCCAATAACTTTATTTCTCAATTTTAATTTGAGGCCAGTGCAATATAATTAATTAATTAATTAATGAAATCGAAGTCTCCAGTGTATATATGTATCTCTCTTCAAAGGACTGTGAAATGAAATGGATCTAAAAAGTGATATATATTGTGAGGTGAGAAATTAGTAGATGGAGGGTTGGCATCTGACGTGACTAGAGATTTTGCCTTCGTCTTTCAATATTTGTCCTTTCTCTCAAGTCTCAAGTCTTCTTCCCCCGCGTTGAAATTTCATATCCAAACAAATTAATAAAAGGTATTCCCCAAATATCAATCAAATGACAAATGATCTGAGACATTTTCCCCACCCTGATCCAATCAAATCATCCATATTATATTCACTACTTACAACCAAGCACACCTCATATATACGTGCATATCACTGCAACTTTTATTTATCTGTCTTACATTTTCGATTATTATATATAATTATCTTCCTCTCTCATGCTATGCCTCTTTATAACAAAGTGATTATATATTTGTTCCTAAAGTTTTATTCTGTTAAAAGTATGGATCTTTATGATTTAACATATACCTCGATCATTTTGTCCTTTGAGGAACTAAAATTCATAATTTGAGACTTTACATACTAAATCTAAAATTAGAGTAAACTTGAGGAAACAAATATCATGCTAACCATATATATATATATATGAATGACATTTGTTTGTTACTAAATAATATATATATATTCTTATTACTTTGATCTCATTCAGAAAATTTTAAAAAAGTGTCTATACATAGTTAATTTGATTTCGTCTGTGGCCCGACATACTGAGTTACAGTTTTAAACTTGTCCATCAATTAATTGACTTCATTTGCCTTATTATTGGTATCATTTTTTAAAGGCTTTGGCTTACAAGTGCTTATGCACATAAGGTAGCAACTCTTATCTCATATACTTATTTAATATTTTATAAATTATAATTAAAAAACTGTTTTTAAAAACTTTAATATCTATTCCAAACGATTACATTATAATTGTGGGGTGTAGTACGTGTTGGTTGGGTTGGTAGTATGGGACTATGGGTTTGCCCCGTTAGAATAGGAAAAAAAATACTCAAATAAGTGAAAAACTAATAACATATTCTACCCTATAAAGGATGCCTTTCCTCGGGTTTCAAACACAAGTCAATTGATGATTATTAATTAACTTTTTTTTTAATATTACCCATGTCACAATTTATTAGGAATAGATTTGAAATCTAGTCTATAATTTATTTATGACTCAATCTAACTAAGATTGGGTTTTTTTTTCCTCTTTAAAAGAATATTGTATTTTTGAAAAAATTACATTCAGTTTCGGACAAGAGAAAAAATGAAAAAATAGTCCCTTAAAATCTCAAAATTGCCAAAAAGTCCTGTAAAACTTTTTTTGTAATAAATTTTAATTTTGCTGAAAGTCTATGGGTATGTCATTGACAAGTTCAAGGGCTTCCATTAGCAAGTTCAGGGTCCATGATTGGAATTTATTATAAAAACAATCACACGAGACTTTTTGGCAATTTTAAGATTTTAAAAAACTATTTTTTTATTTTTTTTTCTCTTATCCGAGACCTGAATATAATTTTCTCTTTATTTTTCAGTTGACACATCTTATCTTGAGCCAACTGTTGGAATTGGATTAACCAAATCAATGTTAATACTCCGTCTGGTTCTTAATATAAGAGCTGATTTTTTTTAGATATTAAGAAATTAAAGTTAAATAAATTATTTAATTACAACATATGATGTATATCATTATATTATAAATCTATTTATAAGTTAAGTAAATTAATTTTAAAAAATAATAAATATAAATATTTTAATATAACTTATTTAATTTTTTTAATATTTAAAAAATATCAACTTAACTCTTATATTAAAAATAGAATGTAGTAGCACGCTAGCTATTACTATCAAATAATGTTGTGGAACTCTCTGGACATCTTAATTTACATTTGACGTCACCATTAGAAAAATAATTTTTCATTGATTATATATTACAAATATAATTATAATTATATAATTGATGTATATTGATAATGTCTTTTCAACGTAATTAGCTAGCTATAACACCCATCGATCCATAGCAATATTTTGTTGATTATCAATCATTCATATATATTTTATTTTGGTTAATGTATATACATCCACTCTAACAAGAATGATGAAAGCTAGCAAGGCAAATATTAATTCTCGCCCACTTTCCATTATACTACTAATAATCAAGCCAATAAATATTGACTTTCATGTCACACAATTTCTTCAGATGGATTTTTTCCAATAAAATATGAATAAAAATCAAGCATTTTTCAGGCACTAATTAATTTTTTAGTAGCTAGCTAGGCAAGCCTATGAATATCATCTTCGATATGGACAGAGCTTGTACATGTAATCAAGCAAACTGTTTCAAAGATTCAGATTGCCTACATTATCATATACACTATTATATAAAGCAGTTTTAACGTCTCTATTTTAGGTTTTTTAACATTTTTTATTATGGAATGTCTATTCAAAGGTCATAAAAAGAAGATACTTTAGATGTCTCTAACTCTTAAGGACGCCTAAAGTCTCCCACAAGTACGGAGGAAGAGGAATTTAGGCATCCTTAAAGAGTTAGGGACGCCTAAAGTCTCCCACAGGTACGGTGGAAGGGGACTTTAGGCGTCCCTAACTTTTTAGAGACGCCTAAAGTCTCACTTTAGGCATCCTTATAGTCTAAAAGATATGTCTAAAGTTTCTTTAAACGTCCCTATTTCTTATGAAAGTAAAAACTAAATTTTTTTTAAAAAAAGGTTTTTTATAATTTGGTCTGCCCGAAAATTGAAACTACAGAAACAAGATCGAGAATAATGCATATATCTTTATAAGTGGTAAGGAAACATCCAGCATTACCTAATTAGCCCATAATACTATCAATGTACAAGAACCACATGCAATAAAGTGTTGTCAAAAACGTTGTCTAGACTATCTAAAATAAACATACACATTTACTGATCTATGTGTTGAAGAAGCTGCCAAGCCAAATAGTCTTTGATCAAATTAATGTCTTCATATAAGTAGGCATCTTCATTATCAAAAATCTACAAATTAGAAAATAAGATTAGATAGAATCAGTAAAAAATCCACATTTCAATCACAATACCAAAAATACTATCATTTGATTACCTGCTGAAAATCACTTGTAACATCACTCTGAATGATGTTATACAATTGTAGGGTTTTCTTTTTATTATAATTTTTTTAAACAAAAATTTGGCAGTATTTCCCCTTAAACATGAGACTCTAAAATTCCAATAACAAATCATTTCAGCTTAATTTTAATAAAACTAACCACTTAAGGCAATTTGGAACTTTTTAACGCAATTATAATAGAGGAATATTCATGAAATTGTCATATAAAAAAGGCATAGTACAAACAAGATATAATAAGGGCATGTGCATATATATCATGATGTGATGTTGAATAGGTTTGGTTCTTCACACACACAAACACTCTAACTCATAAGTCATAATCCACAAGCTATTTGAACAAAAATCATAGAGTTTCCTATACCCACAACAACAATTTCAAAAAAATAATAATTCTAATGTAAGTTAATATTTCAATAATTCCAATGGTTCCTATTAATCCAATCAAACTAGCAATATCCTTCATAACACAAATATAATTCTAAAAAACCAAACGAATTAAAAGGGTAAAGATTTCTAATATATTTAATAACAAAAGAAAATAAGCTGAACTACGTACCAAAAATTTGAAAGAGCGTCAATATAATTCAGTGGTGTTTTGCGTCTTCTATCTTGCAAGATAGCCATCTGTGTGTGCGCGTGTGACAATGGAGAGGGAGTGGACAGTGAGGACTGTGTGTGTGTGTGTGTGAGGAAGGAGAGGGACGGACGGACGGAGGGAGTGAGGAAGGAGAGGGAGGGACCGTGTGTGTGTGTGTGTGTGAGGAAGGAGAGGGAGGGATCGTGTGTGTGTGTGTGTGTGAGGAAGGAGAGGGAGGGACCGTGTGTGTGTGTGAGGAAGGAGAGGGAGGGACTCTCTGTGTGTGTGTGTGTGAGGAAGGAGAGGGAGGGACCGTGTGTGTGTGTGTGTGTGAGGAAGGAGAGGGAGGGACCATATGTGTGTGTGAGGAAGGAGGGAATGATGACGGAGGAGGGAGTGAGAAAGGAGAGGAAATGGCGACGGAGGAGGGAGTGAGAAAGGAGAGGGAGGGAGGGACGGAAGGAAGGGAAGGAGGAGGGAGTGACCGTGTGTGTGTGTAAGGAAGGAAAAGGAGGGAGTGAGGAGGGAGAAAGGGTCGGTGGTGGAGGTTTAGGCGTCCCTAGCAAATTTTGGGGACGCCTAAACCATCTTTATGCGTCCTCAAGAAATTTTGGGGACGTGTAAAGCTTTGTAGGTCCCCATAAAGGGACCTGTAAAACTGTCATGGCTATCTTATCATCCATGACAGGTTTTAGGTGTCCCCATTTATAATGGGGACGCCTAAAACTACTACTTTAAATTGGGGACGTTTAAAGTAGGCGAAATTTACCTTTAGGCATCTCTAAAATTGTTTGGGACGCTTAAAATATTTTTTTGACACTAAATGATGTACTTTAAGCATCCCATCTGTGATTTGGGATGTATAAAGTTTAAAATTTTCCTTTAAAATTACATAAATGCCATCATGTTATTTTTTTACTTCACTTTTTAAAATATGGACGTATTTTAGGAAAATAAAAATTTGTTTTTGTAGTAGTGATAAAAGCATGAATATGTGTGTAGTGAAAGTCATTAGGTTGTTAATATTAATTAATTTTTCTCTTCTGGAAACTGTTGTCTTGCACGGTTTTTCTTTTACTAAATTTGACCTTGAACTTTCTCATCTTTTTTCTTTTGTATTATTCTTTTATTGGTTTGACATGAAACACTAATAATAGTAAAAGTTGCGTAAATATTGTCTTCATGCACCAAGATTGACTTGCATGGTGGTGGAGCTGGGAAACACGTTTCGTACACATAATTTTCTTTTGATGCCTCAGCTGGATGACTGGATCAACTTTAATATTTGTCGGGTTGAATATAATTAAGCGTTTTTCTGTATTCATGAAGACTTTTAAAATATTATGTTTAAACAGTCAAAGCCCAGAACTCATTTTTTCCTCATCATTTGATGAGCAAAAATGTGTTCATCACCCATATTTTCATTAGATTGATTTTGAATAGTTTAGATTTAATTTAATTTAATTTTTATATTTTTAATAAATTTTTATTTTATTATATGCAGAATTAAAAATAAAGATAATCTTATAACTATTACTTCTCATGAAAATAAATTTATCATTTCAAAAATTTTAAATTAAAAATTTTAAATTTAAACCGTTCAGATCAAAATTTAAACGGTTGAGATCTCATCACAGTAATGAGAAATTAGTTACCCACCACTGTGATGAGCATGGAATGGGGACCCGTCAAAGCCTCTTTCACTTGCATTTAAATATACTCTATCCGATCTTAAATATAAGACTTCATTTTATTTTATCAGTTTTCTTACTAAATTTATAATTTTTTAAAAAATATTTTTATTATTTGCACATATTAAGGGGATTTTTATTAAATGATAATTTTAATATAAATGATTAAATAAGATATTTTAGAAACATTAACGTACATTTATTATAAATAATTAACTAACTTTTTTTTAATTCTCACAAATTAGTTATTTAATGAGAAAATCCCATATAAAGCTATTTAAAATAGGGCAATTCTAAATCAGGTTGGTAAATTCAATAGATCCCTAATTGAGTCATCAACCTAATTTAGGAATTCAAATGTAGGTAAAATGATTTTAATGTTCTCTTCTCTTTAATGAGTTTCATTACTTTGTAACTTACAACATTAATATTTAATAAAATAAAATATAATCCATCTATAGTTTAAATATATTAATTATCATCGTAAAAACAAAAACTTACAACATTTTTAAGTAAGGAGTTCATTTTAATAACATGAAAATTTTTTTTTTCAAAAAAAATAATGTCACTATAAAAAATATTTTTTAAATAAATATATTAATTATAAATTTTACTATATTTATTTCGTATATAAAGTTTTTCTTGGAAATTTCTATATTTCAATAAGCATTTTATGAAATTTTAAATCCATTTAATATTTTTATAAAAAATATCCTTAGAAGTATATCAAAGTTTCACGTCTTTGTAATAGAAAAAAATAATTAATATTTATAATTCATATTAAAGAATGGATAATTTAAAAAAGTGAAATCTTAACTAAATTATTTTTTTTAAAAAAATCTCATTTATGCATTAAGGAAAATTATTTAGAGTTTATTTTGATTAATGTTGGTGAAAACAGCTTTTATTTAATTGATTTTTACAAACTGAAGTTGGAAAGTGTTATCCTTTCCTTTTTCCTTTGTCTTAATTATTTGATAAAAATAATTACATTATTTTTTTAAGAAAACTCAAATTTTTTATTACATTTTTGTATCTTTAATATCAATGGAATGATTTTTGGTTGAAAAAAAAATCAAATTTTTAATTGATCTTTAATATGGATTAAATAATTTTTAGTTGGTATGTATCATGGTTCCTTTTTTTTGCTAGAAATATTTTTTATGATCCTTTCAAAACATAAAAAATTGGAAAAAAAGAATTTTAAAATTACAAAATCCTAAATCAAGTTTGTTATCAAGAGTTGATAAGGGAATTTGATAAGTAATTCACAACTCATTTTTTGGGAAATATCTTATTTAGAATTTTATAATTTCAAAATTCTTTTTCTATCTTTTTCCTTAAAAACTTCCTTTGATTTATAAAAATTATATATATATATATATATAGAACAATAAAGTCATGTATCAATAAAAATCTTTTAAGAGAGGAGAAAAGAAAGGGGAGGGTATTAAATTTATTTTACCCACATTTTAAAATCTCAAATTGAGTTAATGAATTAATTAATGATTTGTTGAATTTACCAATCTAATTTAGAATTTTCTTATTTTAGATAACTTTATATAAGATTTTACCTTATTTAATTAACCCCTGTATCCTATTAAAGATAGGATGGAAGCATTAGAGTACATTGTATAAGAAAAAAAGGAGGTCATTTAAGTACAATATAATGTTAAAACCAATTAATGATTCATGAATCAGTTGTATAAAACTATTATAGAATTCATGATCACCATATGATAATCAGAAGACGAATGAAGAAGAAACTATCTAGATTGTAGAGTTAGTTGAAGAAGGAATTGTGGCTTTCGATCGCCATCAAAATTGCCGACTTTTTAATTAAATGAAAACAAAAATTGGATTGCGATATTGATCGATATGATATGAGACGCGCCGTGGATGAGAAGAAACCAGAAATTATTAAGCCTAAAGCCAAAAAGGAAATGAGAGACAGCAAAGTGACATCAATCATCGTGACAAATTAAAATAACGGGCAAGATAAATAAATACTAGTATATTTCTATATATTTTTTATTTATTTATGTTTAATGGAACACTTGGCAATGAATTTAAATTGGAGAGAAAATGAGAATCACAAAAAATGTGAAAACACATTGGAGGGTCCACATTTTTAAAAACCGTTGGATGCATCGAATATTTAATGAGAGTACGATTCCAAATGTAAGCCCTTGACCATCTGACATTGTCCCCTGACTCCTTTTGACCTGCTGACTTTTTATTTATTGTTCTTCTTCAAACTCCATGATCCTCCATCACATTTTATTACATTCTGTATCCAAATGATATAAATATATTTATAACTTTCTTTAAAAAAATTAAATTATCATCTTGATCTTACATTACAAAAAAAACATATCTTTTCAAGTGAAAATAAATTTCTTGTGGAAGTGTATTTTAGGAGTGTATTTTTCATAATAAATTGTATGTAGTATTTAATATTTATTTTATAAATATGTTTTTTAAATAAATGTTAAAAACTAACTTCATGCTTCTTTTTTTTTCATAATCATTAAAAATGGCATGGCACTCTCCTATCCTGTGCCGGTGGAGCCACAACCAAGAAGTGGCCACGACCCATGTGCTCATTCAATAATATTTATGGGATTTTCCGTTATGACTTTGTGGGAATTAAATCGTGGGGGTGATATTGTTCTTGATATAAAGTTTGAGATCAGCTATACTATTAAATAATCCACCAAGGAGGCGTGAAGGTCTTATCTTGGAACTGTTGAGGCCTAGGTGAGACCTTGACAGTTAAAAACCTGAGGGAGGTGACCCGTAAGTATAATCCCTGGGTAATTTTTCTTATGGAAACTAGAATAAAGGAGAAAAAAATAAAAAAAGCTTTGCAGGAGGTGTGGTTTTGAGTTGGATTGGTATGTTGAATTGAAAGGGTTATCTAGTGGATTAGCGTTATGGTGGAAGAAGGATGTGATTTTTGAAATTATGTATAGTTCAGAAAATATTATTCATGCACGGGTAACTTCAACAATAATAAATACCCCTATATTTATGACCTTTGTGTATGGTCATCCAAAAGAAAAGGAGAGACGTATTGGTTGGAATAAAATGAGGATATTGGCTGGCGAAGTAATGGGATCTTGGTGTTGTATTAGTGATTTCAATGATTCAGCCTCAATGACTGAGAAGGAAGGAGGTCATCCTGGGGTGGTTAGAAGGATTCTAAATTTCAGAAGTTATTGTCAGATTGAAATCTTCTAGAGATTTGGAATTTAAAGGGGGTCAGATTTACTTGGAATAATGGAAGGATAGGTGATGATCATGTTAAGGAAAGACTAGATAGATGTGTAGCAAATGTAGAGTTTAGGAAAGAGTTTGAGAAGGCTCACTACTACAGAAAACACTTTTAACGTCCTTTTTTTAACTCTTTTAACGTTTAAAAATAGAGGGACGCCTATAACAGGGACGTAAAAAAGTCAGGATATGACGTTCTTTAAAAAAGGGACGTCTAAAGTTTTTTTTAAAAAAAAATTCGCTTATATTTTTCACTGCCTAACAATTATAACCTACAGAAACAAGATCGAACAGTTTTTCATAAACCAAAATGTCCTTACAGATTAATATTGGTGAAGGATGATAAATCAAAATGAATCTACAATGAAGATAAATCTAAATCTTAACACAATAAAATAAATATACAATAATCTCAGTTCAAAAC
The DNA here is from genome assembly GCA_037074505.1 of Albizia julibrissin. Taxonomy (NCBI): domain Eukaryota; kingdom Viridiplantae; phylum Streptophyta; class Magnoliopsida; order Fabales; family Fabaceae; genus Albizia; species Albizia julibrissin. The sequence continues at coordinate 11,192,755 of CM073482.1, forward strand.
TAGCCTATAAAAAGAAAAAGTAATTATTCATACCTTTTAGCCACAGTAGGAGAGGGAGGATGGAGGCCAACGGTGGGAGAGGGAGGGAGGAGGAACCAACAGCATCAAATATCGAGGAAGAACAATGGCGACGAGCTTCAATAATGGAGAGGAAGAGAGGAAGACGGTAGATGATGGTGGTGGAGATAGAGGAGGAGGAGGACTTTCAAAAAAAGAACAACGATAATGAAAGGGAGTAAGAGAGAGAGAGTTATGGTAGAAAATGAGCTTCAAGAGAGTGGTGGAAGATTTAGCTTCGAGAGAAAATGAGAGTTTTGAAATTTGAATCGAAGAAGCTAGTTTGCGGAGGTAGACATAATCTTAAAAAGAGTGATATCAGTATCAATTTGACTGATTTACATTACCTTTTTGAATTTGGGACGTTTAAAGTAAAAAAAAAAGACTTTAGACGTTCCTTTTTTAAAAAGGGACACCTAAAGTCTAAAAAAAATTAATTTTTTTTACTTTAGGCGTCCCTTTTTTAAAAGGGACGTCTAAAGTCAGGATTTTAGACGTCCCTTTTCAAAAAGGGACGCCTAAAGTCTAAAAAAAAATTAAAGTCTAAAAAAAATTATTTTTTTTACTAAAGTAAAAAATTAATTTTTTTAGACTTTAGGCGTCCCTATTTAAAAAGGGACGTCTAAAGTTACTTAATTCTTATCCACAATTACAAAAATGCCACTGTCTTTATTTTTTACTTCCTTTTTTTAAAAAAAGAACGTCTTTTAGGGACGTAAAATCTACATTTTATAGTAGTGACTCTAATCTTTCATATAGAGCCATTCAGTTCAAATCACCATTTACTCTTGTTGGATTGTTGTCATGATGTCTTGAGAACACCCAAGAGATTTAGGTTTGAGGCTATGTGGGTTAAACATGCACTACAAAAAAAAAATGTAATTTTTGATGGATTTTCTGACAGAACGAAGATTTTTTGTGACGGAAAGTGCCATTGCAAATTGATTTTGCGACAAAATATGAATTTCCGTCTGAAATTGTGAGGGAATTTGCTACGGAAATTCCGTGATTGCGACGGAATTTGTTCCGTCGCAAATTCCTCGCAATTTGAGACGGAATTTTTTCCATCACAAATTCTGTGGCAAATTTCCCTACGCCATTTTTCAACGGAAACCTCCGGCCGGCAGCCACCACGCCAGTAGCCGCCACCTAGTGCTCCGACCGCCTATGTCTTGATCAACCGCCGCATGTCACCCACCATTGTGTGCCACGTGTCGCCCTTCGTCACCCGCCACGTGTCGATAGCACAAATTGGTTGCATTTTGTGACCAAGTTGAGATTCGAAGTTATGACCTCTCACGCGTGTGCCAGTGCCTTTGCCAATTGAGCTAGGAAGAACCTGTGTGATTTAAACGTAAAATTATATAAATTATTAAACATTACAATTTAGTTTCCTTATTTTTGTTATGTACATATTATATCTAAATTTTTATTATTAATATCTTTTTTTATTCATTTTATTATATATTTTATTTTTATTGTATTTATAAAATTTGTATTTGTATATAATATATTATCGAATATTATATATATATATATATATTAATTTTAATAATAAATATGAATTAATAATTTTTTTATTTATATTATAATTTAATACTTTTTTTTGCCGAAAATTATATTATAATTTAAGTAAATATATTAAGTATACATTTTACTATATTTCATACACCTTAACTAGATGTGTTCTGGAATTTAATAGTATATTTTTACAGGTTTTGTTATTTGCTGTAGCTCTTTTAAATAGTTTGTTTGGTGAGTTTTGGTGTGCTAGGTTGTACTGTTAGGAGTTTTTTTTGAGTGTTTTTATGTTGGCTTCAGCTATTAGTGTGCGTAATATCTATTTTTTATGATTAATAAAATTGACTCCCCGGGGGAGCTATCCTATTAAATAGTGACCTTCTTATAAATTGACACTGTAGTGTTCACTTACAACAAAATGCATTAAATCTCTTTCTAAGTTATTGTGTGTGGTAAGTTGAAGGGAACCACTAATATTTTTTGGGTTAAATTGCATTTAGTACCCAAAATATTTTTTAAAGTGTATTCATCACTTTAAAATATTTATGGGTGTAATTTTACTCCTAATAAATGCAAATCCTGTCATTTTGTAGATGATGGAAGTATAGGACAAATGTTTGAGCGTGGAGCGAGGGGCTGGAGTTGATGGAGTGATAACGCGGTCAAATGAATTTGTTAGCAAATGATAAGATTGCCCCATTTTTAATATTTTAAAAGTAAAATTGCATTCTTAAATATTTGAGGGTGTAAAATACACTCTAAAAATATTTTAAGGCGTTAAATGACCTTTAACCCATAATTTTTTTAAGAGAATTAAAGTTTTTTTCTATACTCAATATTGATGCTTAAAATACCGGGTATCAATTAACGGTGATTAAGTCAAGTTAGAACATATTTAGTATTTTTTTAAAAAATAAAATCATGAGTTTAAACCTTATATAATGAAGAATAATGTTTGAGGAATATTCACTTATTATTTTCAAACCAAACAATATTTGAATTTGATTTAGTTACTACATAATTATTTGGGAAAAAAAAATTAGAGAGTTTAGACTAGGAGTGTTGGATAAGACCATTCATAGTAGAGAAGGCAAGAATCCCGTGATTCCTTATACGAGTTTGGCAACAAATTAACAACTTATATGTGCTGTCACTTATGGCTCTGTTTTTGCCCCTCCTTTGTGTTCTCCCCTTTCATCTTCATCTTCTTCAGATCATTTGTACCTCTTAAAGTATATTTTTCTATTTTTCGCTTCAGTCCCTCATAAATTTTTTTTCTCAATCTCACCCCCTACACCACTAACGTGTATTCTATTAATTTATTCATTTACTTATAAAATTAGCATCAATACCCTCTTATTATCTGAAAAAAAAAACACATCTAGATAATTGGCAGCACCACGAGTCTATACAAATAGTTATTGATTTCTTTTGTTAAAAATATTACATGAACATTGTATGCTTGATTATTTACGTAGTAAGAGATTAACTTCTTCGCTAGACCTAACCTATTGATAATTGTATCCTCTCCCTCTGTTTTTTTAGTAGTAATTGTAGCCTCTTTTTGTTTGTGACTTGTGGCAGATGATTATTATAGTAATTGGGCTTTCTTAGAAAAGGGACCTATAATCAAACATGTTGAGCCCAAGACTGGTAAGCCCACTTAAAAATTGATAAGGGGAGTTTGGGTCCAATGTAAAAGGACATGTTGTGAGTGAGCCCATACGAAGATCTTATATTACAGTTTATGAGTCAAAAGTTTAGAGTCAATCACGGCTTGTTATTTATTTATTTATTTTTTGGCTGAAATCACGGCTTGTTACGCCCCATCAAGAACTAGACATTTTCTTCACGTCATAATCAAAAAAGACAAATGTAGCTTAGTTGACTTCATTTTCCTGGTAACCCAAAGTTTGATGGGTTAGAAGCTAACCGAGTTGATCTTAGTTCAAAGTTCTAAATGTAAGATATTAAGACTTATTCACATACTTTTTCATGAAATTGTTTGTTTATATTTAAAAGGTTATATTTTTATTTTTTTTATAAGAATTTAAAATTTAAATTACATTAATATTTTTATAAAAATTCAACAAAAATTATCTAAACATTTAATGAGTTTTTTTTTTTTCATTTTTATCCCTTATCTTTTCCCCCATTCTAGCTACATTCTCTTTCCTACTCTCTATTATTTTTATTTTATTTATCTCTCTTATTTATCCCCTTATAAATAATGTCATACTTAGAAAAAGAAGTTTATTTTCAATATACTTATTATTTTTAATTAATTTTAACCATTTTTTTAAACTTCATAATTTAGTTTTTAAAATTTTATAGATAGGACAGGAGGAATAATGCTTCAAATAAGGAATACCTTGTTCTTTATTATATATCAAACATTTTTATGCATATTATATAAAATACAAAGTGCGAAAATAAATTGTGAATAATATAATTTTCTATAAAATTAGCAATGTATTAAATTGAAGTAAGATGCATGAACGTTGCTACTTCACTGTTTATTTCTTAATTCATTTATTTATTTTTGGAACAACTGATTTATTTTCTTTTAAAAATTTCAAAGATTTTTTTTAAAAAATATTTTAAATATTGTGCAAATAATCATGGAATTGAGACTAGTCTCGTAATCCTCTCGGGTCACATCCTACGGTGATTAGGAAATCAAATAAACGGTCAGCATTACTCGAAATCTGAAGCAAAGAATTTTCAACTCACGAAATTCCATAGCTAGCTCGTCCCAAGTCGGAGTGTCAGAAACGCTGGTCAGTGGTTTGCTCGGCGATCTAAAATTCTCCATGGCGGGTGCTCTGAAAATGACGGTGACGGCGATGCTGGTGATGCTAGCCTCAATCTCTCTGTATTATGCTGAAGCTTCCACTACGGCTGAGTTTGTGCATAACACCATCACCTCCCACAAGATCGTCATATTTTCCAAGTCCTATTGCCCGTTCGTATCCACACTCTTCTAGTCTTCTTGATCTTTTGATTTAGTTGGTGCTACTTGTCTTGTTATTTTCTTCGCAAATCGCTTTGGAATTCTATTTAATTTATTTTTAACTGTGATGATCTGGTTGCTTTGATATGTTTTGAGCAGTTGGGCATTTAAAAGTGTTGGATTTCACTGGCTCGTTGAATTCGTCTTGTAGGGTCCGTGTATATTGCTTCTCTTAAAATTAGAAAATTATTCGAATTCCATTTTCCCAGTAAAAGAAAGATGTTTCAATCTGTGTTGTTGTCATTGAGCGTGGATACAGTTTTGGTACATTTGGTCAAAGTAGAAATTGAAGGAATTGAGGGACACGCCTGGAATTTGCAATGTTGGCCTGATGATACCTTGGTACATCAGTACATTGTGAATCTTCATTCCTTTTGCTTAATTTTTTCGATTTCTACCCTTACCAAGCACACCTTAACAGCCCATGTCTTAAGATTTAAGAAGATGCCTTAATAGCTAAAATGGTAAATCCCTTTTTGACCCCTTTTCTTGGAGGGAGTGGAAGAATGAGGCAGAAGAGGTGGGTTACATTCAATATTCTGTTGTTATATGCAAGTAATGTCATCCCACCCCAAAATTATGAATGTTGCTTCTTAGACAGGTGCTGATCTGAGCCTTGAATGCTAGATTTTAAATTAGCTGCGGGAAAAATATAAGAAAAATTAACAATGGTACTAGAAATGCAAAAGGAAGAATATTATTAAGAGATCCTACAATGACACCGTTCACACGTCCTCAGTAAACTGCTTAACATTGACCTTTAAAATTAAACTGATAACCATATTTGTCATACATCTGCGTCCATAAAGTATATCTTCAGTTTTTCATGCATGTAGGAGGCTTAATTTATATCCAGCAAGTATATGCTGCCTTTGACCCATCAAAATTTTGTAGGATGTAAATATCGGTCATTATCTCATCGTGATTGGATATCACTTATGGTTGCTTAGGTTTTGAATATTAAGACTGTATGGATCTGATATTTAGGATAGTATTGCTTTCAGTCTGCTGTTTATGTTTCTATAAGCTTATTGGTCATTACCTGATAATTATGTGATTGATGATGCCATGTGACTTCCAAAGTTCTCCATTGTTTGCTCTTTCTTCCTCCTATAAATTTTACACTAAAAAAAAAATGGTGCCCTTCATAAACTTTAAGAGCGGATGATAACTTTGGACAAAAAATTTGATCGTCTACTGCAGTAAAGCACTCAAGATGTTTAATGTTGTTTATGATTCCATGTTGGTATTTTAGGTACTGTCGAAGAGCAAAGGCTGTTTTCAAAGAGTTAAAACAAGAACCACATGTCGTTGAGCTTGATGAGAGAGGTATGCTAATTCATTTCCCTTTTCCTCTTGCATATTAAATGCTAGAATTGGTTCTTTCTCTAGTTGGGAGAATGAAATGATGGAGCTTTAAAAGGCATTCTTGAAAAGCAGGGCGGCTTCTTAATACCTCCCTTTCTATGGATAGTTCTCTCTCTCTCTCTCTCTCTCTTTGGTCTTTTTTTTTTGTTTTTTTGGGGGGGGGGGGGATGCCCCAATATACTAACAGTAACTAGGCCAAGCTAAACCATAAGACTAAAACAGAAAAAGAATGAAAGCAACAGATCTAGGGACTCTACTAACAGAGGAATAGATAAAAACTAGAGGGATTGGAAGTTTGGCAACCCATCCAACATGGCCCAATTCCTTTATAAACTCCATAGCTCCCATACAGGCGTCTAAGTTACACAATAACCTTCAGAGAAGCAGCAAACAAGTGACTCATGGCAGAGAAAAGCTTCAGATCCTCTAGATCTGTGGCCAGCTGACCTCTTCTGAAACGAGTCCAAGGTTTATTCATGAGCAGAGCGAAATAATATGAAATTAACAGAGCTTTAAATCCAGGGAATCAAAGAAAAATAATATTTGGAAGATTGTATTTTGTTTCTGACAGGGACAGTTACACGTGGTTTGATACATAACATGAAAAATAATTGAAAGAACAACGAAACAAACCAAGTGGTGTTGTAGATGAAAAATAATTCCTATGTTCCTATTTTAAATAATAATAAAAAAGCGACTGTTAATTAATGATAACAAAACCACACTACACATTGTCTTGCTTTTCCCGCTACAATTTCGTTTCTTCTCTTGTACCAACAGGCGCTCAGCGTATCAAAGGAAAGAGGGACCAATTAATTGGGGTTAAGTGGGAACTCTGTTTTGTAAAAGAATGATTGTGTTTGCTGTATAAATATGTACAGGAGTAATTGCGGGTAGTAAAATTTCTTTCTTGCAGATGATGGCTCAAATATTCAGGATATTTTGGTTAATATTGTTGGGAGGCGTACCGTGCCACAAGTCTTTATTAACGGAAAGCACCTTGGTGGCTCGGATGGTAAGTCTCTCTTAGTGAGAGAGCAAGTATGGACTTGTCTTTCTTCCAACAGATCCTGATTTCCTCAGAATATCACTCATATATTTGTTTAATGACTGTGTCTGTAGATACTGTTGAAGCCTATGAGAGTGGAAAACTGGCAACGCTTCTGGGAATTGAGACAGAGGTTGATGATGAATTATGAATCAGATCATTAATACTGAGAAATTTGTAATTTTAATTTGAGCCCAAAATGAAATTGTTGCATATGAGGGTTGATCCTATACTATGCTTTGGTAGCACAGACGATTTCATCGATATCATGAGATTTTGATCAACAAGTTCAGACGTAATTTAGTTTGATGTGGTTTGCTAATTGAAACAGAGTGTGATTATTAGTACTTGCGAATCGCCTTAGCGCAGTTAATTATGAATGCAATTGTTGTTGAGCACGAAAAGTGTAGTTAATTGACAGTGAGGGAAAAACTTCTGAAAACGTTATTGAAATAAATCAAATATTACAATGACGTAGGTTCAGTATGATGTTATTTCTCCTGTTAAATGTTCTGGTAATTTTCATTGATACACATTCATGGAACTCAAAATGGAAATTTTGATTTCATGGAGAGTGGAACTTCTTCAAAAAGTGTCACTCTCTCTTTTTCTTTTTATAATTTTGGGTAAATATAACTTTTGCTTCTTGAAGTTTGATCCGATTTTGGTTTTAGTCCCTCAAATTTGAAATTAGTGATTTTGGTATTTCTAGTTTATTCCGTTTATCACCGTTAGTTTTTAAAGTTTGAAAAAGACTTGGTGGCGCCTTTGACGGCGTTAATTCGTCTGATGTGGCGCTAACATCGTTAAAATAATTTATGTGTCAAGTTTTTTTAGGACAACTGATATAACAAATATACTACAATATATTATGTTGTGTAAAAAAAGGAAAATATGACATCAAAACGAAACGTACGAACCAGAAATAGCTTATATGTCATTCCTTTTAGGCTAATGCATTTTATTTTGATGCCCTTTTTTCTTTTTTTTTCCAGCACAATATAATATATTATAGTATATTTGTCATATTAAATGTCTTAAAAGAAATAACATATAAGCTATTTTAATAGTGTTAGCGCTATATAAGATGAATTAACATCGTCAAAGGCGCCACCAAGCAAGATAATTAAACTCAAACCAGTCATTGAACCAACTGGAGTAATGAGTTAAAGGTCAGTGGGTCAAATCGGAGTCAAACTAGAGCTAAATCGGAACCAAACCGGTGAGAAAGTAAAAATTTCAAGGTTATTAATATAAAATTATGAAGATTTCAGGGTTTCAAAAAAAAAAAAAGATGAACCAAGTTGATTCCCGGATCAGAACGATTTACTGACTGGTTTGCTAGTTTCTAGGCTGAACCGGCCGATCTGGTCCGAGTTAATGACTTGGCCACCAAGTCCTTTTCAAACTTGAGGGATCAACAGTTATAAATGAAAAAAACTTAAGGAACCAAAACCACCGATTTCAAACTTAATAGACCAAATTTAAAATCGGGTTAAACCTCAGGAACTAAAAGTTGTATTAACCCTAAGCTATTTTAATGGCGTTAGCGTCACGCCAGACGAATTAATGCCGTCAAAGGCAACACCAAGTCTTTTTCAAACTTGAGGGACTAAGGATGATAAATGGAGTAAATTTGAAGGATTAAAATCACCGATTTCAAACTTGAGGTACCGAAACAAAAAATCTAGTCAAACTTTAAGCACCAAAAATTATATTTATTCTATAATTTTCCATCTAATGTTTATCCGAGCAATAGACTATTTTAGTTCGGGATTTGTGGCTGCCCCTTTTGTGTCTCTTCTAAGATTTAAATTTGAGACTTAAAGAGATATAGTCGGATTTTACATTGGTAGACCAATTTTGTGTCCAACTATAAAAAAGAAAATATCTTATTTTAGAACGTTGAAATTTTTCATTGAATGATTTCCCGTCATAAACTGAAGAATTATTGCAAAAGAACGTGGCTAGGGACTGGAGGCTTGCTATGAGAAGTTGAAAACTTATCTATTTTGAAGTAATATTCGAATATTCGATATATTTGCTTTAATTTAATTTTTTTTTGGGCCAAACCCAACAATCATTATGTTTGGTGTAATTCTGTTTGAGGCACTGTTAGACATTACAAAGACTCCTTTAACAAAACTTTAAATATAGTTCATTATGTTGTGAATGACTAACTTATTCTAATATACTCAAATCTCATTAGTGAAAAAAAAAAAGCTAATTCCATTCCACTTAGGATGGTCATCGTAAATACCCCGCGAATTTGAATTCCACGCCTGTGAGATTAAGCTCATGATTTGGTTTGAAAATTGTCTTCCTACGTTGCACTGAATTGCACGCTAGAATTCAATCTTTTTTCTGTTATTTTTAGGCGAGGACTTCCCACTTAAATATATGGGAGAATACCAAAAAAATACCATTTAAACTTCAAAATCCCGTTAACAAGTTCGGTAACGGGATTAACAAGAATGGTAATGTAATTAACAAATCATTTTATTGTTAAATCACCTATTTGAGATTTTGAGGTTTAAATAGTATTTTTTTTGGAATTCTCCCTAAACATAATCTGGTTTTCTAATTAATTATAATGATGGTCATTCATATTAATTCAATACTCCTTTGATCCTTTTTATAAGAGCCTAAAATTTAAATTTTCTTGATTTTTTTCTAAGAGTTCGATAAAAGTTGTCTGAACATTTAATAAATTTTTATTTTTATTTTTATCCTTCATTAATTATATGTATTGTATTAATTAAAAGGTTTATGATACTTATATTTACTTGATTTCTCTCTCTTACTTGCCTCCTATAAATAAGAGTATATTTAAAAAATAAAGTTTATTTTAAATATATTTATTTTTTAAACTAATTTTAATAATTTTTTAACATACATAATTCGATTATTAGGTTGTTATAAATAGAAATACCTTTATACGTAATTGATCTCCTTGCACCAAACTAAAACTGATGCAGAACTGAGCCAAAAGGTGTTTGTAGCTTGAAGAGGTAAAAGTAGGGTTTTAAATGCATGAATAAAGTAGGCAGTAATTATGGATTACTAATTAATTGATAATTGTCGTTTAGCACAGGCCACTAATTAGGTGCGTGTCATCCTAAAATAAATTTTACACCCATCACAAAATTATAGAGCAAACTATTTAAACCCTCCCCCCCTAAAAAAAAAAACCCAAAAAAAATGTTTTTCTTCTTCTCTTTTTCTTTCGTCCACAAACTTTGGCTACAAAATCCTACAAAAGAAAGATTTGAATCATGACTTTAGAGCAAAAAACTGGACATTTCATACTCAGTTCTAATCTTAATCCTCTGATTTTTCACGTGATAGTAAGCTTTACAGTTCTACCTCATTGAATATTCAATAATGCTTCCCCTTTGCAAGCTTAAAATAATATACATTAATCATATACTTTGATCCATATAAAAAAATTTAATTGTAATATGCTTTAACAATCAATATAACATATTTTTCATGTGATGAAATATATAAAAATTATTTATAACATACAAAAAAATATATGTAATAGGGAAAATATATTTTCAATAATCCTACAGTTTTACTTAATTTTTTATTTAGTTCTTAAATATATGATTTAAAAATTTGTAATTAAATACTTTTCGTTTGTAATGGTTTTACTTTATTAGTCCTTATTATTAAAAACTTGAAAATACCTTATTAACGTAACCGCCTGTATATTATCGTCTCAATACTCCAAATACACATGATATAGGATGATAGAAGAGTCAAAAGTATGATAGTGACATAAGATTAATCACATATTTGACAAATATTTTTTTAAAATATGTATAATAATAGAAACTAAAGTAAAAATCATTTAAAGTCTGATGATTTAACAGTAAATTTATCAATTATAAAGAACAGATAAAAAACTAGGCATTAATGGAGCATAGGGAAGGAAAAAGAGAAGAAATTTTAATGATCTCTTGTTTATAAGAGGAGGGAAGGGGGCTAATATAATAAATCGGCTATATGATAATCCAATCTAACCTACTATCTAACTTCTTTTTTTTTTTTTTTCATGACAAAGATAGTAGTTTTATTGCATTTCATTATATTATTTCTTTGTTTTATATAAGTCAAATTTTTTTATCTTAATACCCAAGTTTCATATATTATTTATCACAAATTTTTATTGATGTATCTTCTTAAATTATTTTATAGTGTAATCTCATTTTTAAGGTTAAGGTATAATATCAACTTGCAAAGAAAAATTATCCATAAATCTCAACAGATAAGAAAATTAGTATAAATAATTTTTCAAATTTTATTTAACACCGACAAGTCTCAAGAAATTTAATATTTAACCGTAAAATTACTTTATTTATAAGTTAAATTTAATTTAAAAGTTAATTTTTTATATTTACAATTCGAGTTAAGTCATTTATAAGTTAAAATTATAAATGTACGTCAAATTTTTTGCTGTTAGAATTTTAGAACCTATATATATATATATATAATTTTCTTATCTGAAACTTATGAGTAATTTTTCTTGAAATTTTGCCTCCTCAATCCTCAATCCATTAATTATTTTTATAATTACAACTTAAAACGGATAGAATATTGCAAATGACTTATGTCTGAAGGATTTTTTTTTTGGTATCATTACCTACTTTTTCTTTTTTGGCTTATCTCTGAGTAACCCTTGAAACAAGCTACAATCCCAATTCAAGCAAGACCGATCCATAATCTAGTTTAATGTTGATAACAAAGCAATTAATTAATTAATTTAGTTTCAAACCGATGAAATATAACTAGATTAATTTTTTTTCAAATGGAAACAATATATGTAGATCAAATTAGACTAAGTCGGGTGAGATCATAGTGGTGCAGTTTGCAATTATAACAATCACAATCACAAGCCTAAGAATATGATCATGCATATATGTATGATTAATTAAAATCACATGTGGCCATTATTATTTCTGTATTAAATTCAACAGTTTGCCTTGGGCATCAGGCAATTTGGCGTTTCTTGTTGAATAATATTGATGCATTCATTTATTCATTCAGTAACTTAATTATATTAATTCATCAAAAACGCTAATCTAAATCTGGTCCAACCCTAATTAAGACTCAAGCCAGCAATTATTACCATTATTCCTGCTTTTATGTCCACACACTAAATCAAACAGTTGCTACCCCCATTAAGTGATTTTACTTTTTTGCCCCTAGGAAAGTGTTGGGAAATATCCCCCTCAGCTGGCGTATTCAAAGAAGCTTGGAATTGAACGATCTCGGAAAGAAAGAAAAAAGAAAAAAATTGGCCAAACCATTTATTATGTCATTAAACTAGAGAAAGTTTTGGATTGTTTCCCGAGAGGTGTCAGAATTCTAACGCAGGATTTGCCTCTTTTTTTCCTGAGAGTGATTTTTATAAGTAATTTTTTTTAGTTGGTACTTTTTATAAATAATTATATTCTTATATCTCAAAATTTAAATTATCTTTTTTTAATTCCTATTAAATATATATATTTATACTAATTACCTCCACAAAACACTAATTCTTTTTCATTTACCCATTTATTATACATTCTCTCTTATATTTTATACCCATACTCTCATATTTATTACTCATTCTCTTTTTTATGCTCTTTTCATAAATATGGATATATTTAAAAGAAACATGATATTTTTAACATATTTATTGTTTTTAACCAATCTTAACCACCATGTCTTTTTGAACAATTATAATAAAAGCTACTTATAAAAAAAGGGAGAGAGTATTTCATTATTATCATCATTCCTTTGATCCCCTAATCCTCATTATATATGCTAGATAATTAGATCTACATGTATATACTCTTCGATCTATAATATATAATTACTTAATTTGATTAGATTAAGAAAATTAGTTAAGTTAGTTAATATTAGTTAAATTAGTTAATATAACATTTATTTTCTAAAATACTTAATTATCTTTCCTAATTACCCCATTCCTTCTCTTTCTTAATTATTGTGGAGGAAGTATCAATTAGGGTAAATTAAAAAAAGATTGACAAATATAAAAATTATGTCTTATATTTAGGACTAATGTCAAGTCTCAGATATATATTATATCAAGAATCAAAGGAGTGTTTTTCTTTTCAGTATTTTTGTTATGATATTCAAAATCAATTATCCCACTGATAACTTGTTTAATTTCCAGCCCAGAACCAAACCCGACCGTAAAATCTGTGCTAAAGTTCTTCTCTTTTTTAAAAGCCCCTCAACTTTCCCATTTCACTATACTATATCTTCAACCTCCCCCTCTCCTCCCTCCCCCCCTCTCTCCCCCTCTCTCTATCTCTGTGTGTTCTCCGCTATGGAAGATGACGATGGATCATGCAACACAGGGCTGAGCCTTGGCCTGGGAATAGGAGGGTATGTGCCAAAGAAGAAGAAGCAGATAAGAGAGAACAATCAAGTGGGTCACTGCTTGGACCTACCCTTTGATGAACCTTATCGTCCCAAAAAAGGAGAAGAAACCGTTAATAATACTAGAGATCATGAAGAAGAACAAGGATTGTCCAGAATGAAGAGAATGGATCATGATGATAACGCCGCCACCGACAACTCCAGAAAGAAACTGAGGCTCACAAAGGATCAATCGGCGTTTCTTGAAGAAAGCTTCAAGCTACACACCACTCTTAACCCTGTATTCTCTCTCTCTAGTTCTTATGTTCTGAAAATTTCATATAATTATATCCATGTCATCATAAACATGAGATTAATATCTATTAAGTTAATTACCGGTTGGTTTCGATGGTTCATGCAGGCTCAGAAACATTCTCTTGCTGAGAAATTGAATCTGAGACCAAGACAGGTCGAAGTTTGGTTTCAGAACAGAAGAGCAAGGTACATATGTTCTTACTGAGATTAATTGTGGCAAACGATGACGTTTATTAAATGGTGTGTGTGTATATATATATATATTAATACATATTTATTAAATGGTATAAATGTACGTTTCTTCTTGAACAGGACCAAGTTGAAGCAGACGGAGATAGACTGCGAGTTCTTGAGGAAGTGCTGTGAGAATCTGAGAGACGAGAATCGGAGGTTGAAGAAAGAGTTACACGAGTTACGTTCTCAGAAGGTTGGCACGACGACGACCACAACGTCGCCGCCGCCACCGTTGTCCATTCAACTCTCAAAGATGACCGCCGTGACGAAGACAACGTGTTCGTCGTGTCAGAAACCATTCAAAGTGAATTATGAAGCAAATAATAATAACAACTACTATAAAGACAGTGGGAAGCATAAATTGGAAAGCGTGGCCTTAGATTGCTATGTGGGGTAAATAGAATACTATATATATAGATTATGTAGTCTTTTGGTGAAATGTTAAGTTATATATGTGACACTTTGGGAAATTAATAGAAATTGTGGTCGTAGTAGTATATGTTTACTGAATTTTTATATGGTTACGTTTGACCGAGTATTCAATCATCAGGACTATGTGAGTCAGTGGGAAGATGGAATAAGTTTTTGAATGGTTGAAACCGAAACAGGAAAATAATAATTCCCCAAGTCAAGCCTCTAATTAATTAGAAAGCTTGAGACGCTACAGCAGCGAAGAATCTTAATTATAATATATATATATATATATATATATATATATATATATATATATATAGTAGCTAGGAATGGTTTATTTAAACTTATCATCCTTCAAAATCCATTCTCTCTCTCACACATCATGATTATATCTATGTTTAAGGGATAATTTTATCCTGAAGTTTTTCTCAAGAAGCAATTTTACCCTAAAAAATTTTTTGGGGCAATTTTTAATTATTTTTGGAATAAAATACCATTTAACCCTATCATTAATGAATAGGAGGCTAATAGGAAAGTCTACCAAAGTATGCTACAATAAATCTATAATTAATGATAATAGTTAATAGATAGTACCCATATGCTCGCGCCGTACGGCATGGATATAAAGAAAATAAAGTTATGCCAGTATTTAAAAGAAAAAAAGAAAAATATATATAATGACGTGAATATGTAGATTTAATTTGTTCCTTGCAAGTATTTTTTATCAAACTTGGATCGATCCTCAATCTCTGTTTCAGTAGCACTATATTATAAAGAGAGAGATTATGCAACTACTTCTCTCTTGGATCGTTGCTATTGCTATAGCTTATGAATCAAACCCCACCCTCTTTATTAATGGGAAAATACCTTTTTTCTTTCCAAAATGTGTTGTAATTTTTTTCCTAAAAGAAATTAGACACTTCTTTTTACACGTGTTTCATGGAATATAACGAGTGAGACACGCATTTATAAATGATCACTCCCCTGTCCATTTTATAATTACAAGTTACTTTATTTTACACAAAGTAAAGCAAGATAAATTTTAAAACTCATTAATTTTATCTTAAAATTTAATTTAATAAGTTTTCACTTTTAGCCTTATTAAACAGATAATATTCCAATTGATAACAAAGTTGATGTAAAATGAAGAGTATAATTATACATTCATATAAAAAATTTAATGATGTGATTTATAAATATGACTAAATTAAATCTTCTTCTTTACCCTATAAATAAAATCAGAACAATATATGTATATTATGAATTTACGCATACACAACGTTATAAATTTTTACTCTATGTTGATTGATTGGTTTTTTCTGTTTTGATTTAATTCAATTGGTCAAAAGGAGCTTAATTTATTTATTACACGACATTGCGCTACATATTGATGAAGCAAAACTAATTTGGGCAATAAAGAAAACAATATATGATTTGTTTTCAAATTTGATGTCAAAATTTCTTTTATAACAGTTCCAAGGCTTCGAATTTTAAGGTACCACAATTCATATATTTCTGTTCACACTCTCTCACACACACACACGGTCCTAATAATACCACAATTGATTTACTGTATTAGAAAATTGAATAAAAATGACTGTAATTAAAAAAAGAATTAGTGGTGTTTTTAATTAATTAAAGACCTAAACAACTTGACTCAGTTCACACGCTTATAATGTAAGAAAAAGAATGGCCCTAATAATTAACTGTGCGATTTGACTTGTCCAAGAATATGTACAGTTTCAATTTCAACCTCCCACCAAAATCAACTTCTTCTTGTCTTTTTTAATCAAACGGGTCGGCAAACCATAAAAGTTTCAAAAAACTATGATTTTTTAAAATGAAATTTTGATAAAGGCCACTTTAATTTTATAATTGATTCTGAACTATAATCATCATCAAGCGATGAGCACAACTTTTTTCTATGTTACCTTATTAGCGTAACAACAGATGAATTTAATAAATGGGAAAACTAGTTCTATGACAAATTCAATAGATCAACCAGAAAACAGTGAAGTCAATTGTTTTTTTTTTTGGGTAATTAAATTCTTAAATCAACGGAGTCATAAGATCTTCTTCTAATAAGCTGATGTCAGATTCATATACTTTCAACTTAAGCAAAAGAATACGATTTTTTTTTATAAAAAAAAACAGCTTGTTGAAAGGTAAACTACAGGTGATCCTTTTTGAACAAAAATATAAATATTTCCTTCAATCATATATGATGACTCGTTGACAAAGACCATCTTGAACAATTTTTTAAAATATCATTCATATTCGAGATATGAATGTTTGACCCTTTATTTGAGTAAATAAATTAATTTAATTCTTTTATAAGATATGTTCTATTTTAAATTAATCATATGTTATATCCATTTTATTTCACCCATATAGCACAGAAATAAATTCAACTATCATTTTATAATAAACAATAACAAAAATTGAAAGAATAACACTTTAATTTTCTTGCAATATTTGCTTATTTTTTAGGACAATACGAGAATTTTTTTTAAAAAATAAAATTGGTTGTGAATGAAAAATTAAAGCGGAGGGAGAAAATATGAAAAATAAGATGATTATTCTACATAATGCTTCCTCCGTCCCTTATAAGTCCCATTTTTTCAAACAAAAAAAACACACACACACAAACTGAGGATATAATAAAATTTTTGTTAATTCTTTCTTTTCATTCTTAATCTCAATTAAATGACATGGGAAAGTGTTTATTTTTAAATTTCAAGGGTGAGATGGGTGCTTTAGAATTAATATAAGGAGTGTTTTTGAAAATATATACATTGATTAAATATATCTAGAAATCTGTATTGAGAATTATATTAAATTTAGTTACCTTAATAATGTGTTTGGATATACAGATGGCTCCATTGATCTGCATGACTGGATTGACTTTATGGGGAAATAGAGATTAATTAATTAGCGTGTAACAAGTTTATGTGGAAAAATAGAAGTGTGAAGAAGAAGCTAATAAAGTTCAACCACATCGATCTCTCGTCAAATATCTAATCTGAAAAGCACCATTTTGCTTAGTACGTTATATCTATGGTCATCTTATATGACCCTACCATGACCGTCACATATAACACAAACCCAATCATTTATTTGTTTTATTTGTGGTTAATGAGGGACTTTTTTTCGAAGGAAAAAAGCATTCAAGAATATAAAAAGTCACTTATGTTTTAAACTCATCAAAACACCCTATATAACAAGTGTATTATACTGGACAGCAGAGGCCAGAGGTAGCATATACAAGACGTTTTACAACAAGTAAACATGTTGATCCGATAATACTTCCTACCTCCCATCAGTAACAACTACTAATTAACTAATTTAAGTAAATTAAATAAAATAGTTAAATAAGTTATTTATAATAAATATGAGTTGATTTTCTTAAAATACCATTTTTAACTACCCTTGACTAGCTAGAAACTCCCTTAATATGTGTAGTTAATAGGGATATTTTAGAAAATGAGCTATAAATTTGGGAGACAATGTACGTGGATAAAGCTCTTATATTTAGAATTAAATACAACCCCTAATTAATTCTTATATTAAAGTCCGGATGGAGAAAGATTAATTAGATTAGTTAATTAGTAGCAATATGTATCAAATACTATATTTGATTCTAAATATAAAAGTTAGTTGGGGATTATATTTGGTCATAAAAATAAAATCTTGATCAACTTTGTCTCTCAAGTTTATAATTTTTTCTCAAAGTATCTCTATTAATTATACACATCAAGAATTTTTTATCTAAGGGTGAATATATATGATAAAAGGATGATATTTTAGAAAAATCAATCTATTATTGTTACAAATAACTAATATAACTAATTTATAAATTAATCAACTAACTCTTATATTGAAGATGAGAGTTAGTACCTAGAATAGAATATGGCACACATGGTTATGTTTAACACATTACATTATTGAGTGATTGTTGAAGAGGTATTCGATGGCGTGAAAGGTGGTAGCTGTCGATTATCTGTGAGAGTAGAAAAAAGGGGGAAAAGGTGGGAACATAGAGACACATTGGTGTGGAACACTTCCAATAATTAATCCAAGAGTCTCAACTGGTCAAACAAGATATAACACATGCTCATCATTATTTACAACTCCGTCAATTAATTAATTTCCCCAAATATATATTCACATCTCTATGACCTCTGGACAAAACCAAACAAATAAAAAATAAATAAATAATCCACCCACGTTTTTATATATACATCCTTTGGGAGACTTGGTCTACTTTGTCAACTCTCTAGTGCTTCAATCTAGCTATTTTGATTGATGTGGGATGGGAGAAAAGATAAGTTTTGTACTTTAGATTGGTCATTATATTTCATTACATATTTAAAAGAAAAAATTACATAAAAAAATTAGTATGGGTGATAAGTCCTACTAAAAAAAATATTTTAGAGTGCTTGATATAACTTAATAGACTTTTTGGGAGTTAGCAACCGTGAGACTAAAATTACACCTAAGAAATACTTTAAAAGTACAATTAAACCATAAATAATATTAAGGTGATGAATGCAACTGAAAAATAAAATTAATTAAGGTGTTAGATTTTACTTTATCCCTAAAAAATGAGGTAATTTGAACCAAACACATATACTTGTACAAAATATTACATGGAATAATATAAAGATTAAGGTGCATACTGTACCATCAAGTATCCAACATTAATTAAAATTATACTTACAACATTGTTATAAGTATCTAATAACAACTTTATATATAAATTAATGGAGTAAGTTAAAATTAGTTATTTTTTAAAATATCAAAATTACCTCAATAAAATCATTAGTGAGAGGAGTTTGATTAGTTAGTTAGAAAGTTTTAATTGAATCAAAATTACCTCAATAAAAATTAGTTATTTTTTAAAAAATATCAAAATTACTTTTGTCCCTATATATAAGGTCATTTCAATTGAATCACGAGAATCTAGAAAACAGTTAAAATTAGTTAAAAGTAATAAATATGTAGGAAATATAATATTTTTCTCTAAAGATGCCCCTATTTATAAATAAGCACTACTACAAAAATAGGGAATAATGACGTACCTTTTGTAGTACTTCTTTAAAGAAGTGCCACAACTTCTTTTAAAATTTTATTTTTAATTTTTTTTAAAAAAAAATTGGCATGTTGTGGTGCTTCCTTACGGTGAGGTCCTCTCTATACACCAGAGCCCCTTCTCTCATTTAATCAATGCTATTGTTAACTTGTATAGTTCACACTATTTTGCTCTACCCATGAAATAGCTAGTAAAAAGTCTTTCACGACGAAATCTAACTATACAATAACGTTATTTAAGTATGAAGTGAAGATTAGTTGGGGAGCTGACCCTCTTAGTCTGTTCTTGCAAGAATAAGGGCATAATCTTTCGGCTTTTTTAATTTTGAAATAGAATTTTCCCTATTTAATGGATAAGCATTTGCTACCAATGAGGAAATTTTTCTCATCTGAAATTGCAAACTTTAGGTGACATTTTCTCAAATAAGTGCCACCTTAGGTGTTTTTTTCAAAAAAAAACTAAAGTAGCGGTTGTGGCGCTCGCTTAAGAAAGTGTCACAGTTGTTACGCACTTTATGTGGCACTTGGCTTGATAAGTGCCACGCAAAGTAATTTTTTTTAAAACTTTTTTTCTTCCGCAATTTGTTTCCATTACTTTTATCATCTTGGTCTCCATTCCTCATCCAACATGTGCCATCATTCTTTATCCTCTTAGTCCCTACATTTCCTCATTCTCCTCTTTTTGTCACTCATCACCGTCCCCACCTAGATCAGCACATCATCTTCATTTCTTTATTCTATCACTTCCCACATTTCCTCCTCCCCCTCTTTTCATTTTTGGCACTTCCTCTATATTTCTCTGGTCCTATTTCTTGCACTAAACCATCCCCACTCCTCCTTACTTTTGGTCTCATTTCATCCTCATTATAGTTTTATTTTGTTATGTAAGTACGTATCCACTCACTTTTTCTTTTTATATATATATTTTAAAGCTATTTACAGCACATTGTCATCTTAACCACCCTTTTTTTTAAGCATGCATACAACTTTGTCTTTGTTTTTTCCTTTATTAATTTTTTTAGGTGTTGTATTTGAGGTTTCAGCTCACTCTATTCCAGCTTCATATATACTGTAAGTTTTTTTTAATTTTTGAGCTTACAGATATAATTTTATTAGTAGTTCATAGTTTAATTTGCTCAATATATTTTATATTTAATTTATTATGAAATATGAAAAAATTATTCTCATTTTTATACGCCAAAAAATAAATGAAAATAAAATTAAATGTTATTATATATAGGTTGTATGTGATGATATATAGTAGCTATAATTTTGAGTTGTTGTAGTAATTGTTAACATTGATGAGTTGCATAAATAAAATAATTATATATTTTTAACATTTGTATTTTACTTAGTAGTGATTTTATTAATAATTATTTATTAATTTATATCATTTTGGAGTTATTTGATTCTGGTTTTATTTTCTTCATTTTTTTGTAGATATGAAAATGTGTTTAAAGTGTGTTATTAACTATAATTATAGGGTTCTAAAAGAAAAATATGAAAAAAAAATTATTTTTTAAAAAAAAGGGTCTAGGGTGGCGCTTCCTTGAGGAAGTGCCACAGGAAGTTCGGACTTCCTGTGGCACTTTCTATAGGAAGCGCCACCCTAGGTTAAATTAAAAAAAAATGAAAGCTTAGGGTGACGCTTTCTAAAGGAAGTGTCATAGGAAGTTCAGACTTCCTGTGATTCTTCCTTTAGGAAGCGCTACCGTATGTGTAATTTAAATTAAATATATATATACATGATGTGGCGCTTGTGGGTAGTGCCACAACTTCTAGTGACGTTTGGATATGTGGCACTCATTAAGTGTCATATATAATATTAAAATAAGCGTTACAGCTATATTTTTTTTATAGTAGTGAAGCGAGAGAGAAAGAGTAACAATGGGAAAATGAAGAAAGAGAATGTATAGTGAATAAATGATGTTAAAGAATTAGGATAAAATGGGTAAAAGTACATTTATTATTGAGACAAAGTCAAATGAGATCTTATAAAAAGGGACAATCCCATTAAAAAAAGGATCTTATATATAGAGACAAAGAGAGTATATATATATAGGGTGAAAAAATTAACACTTTTACACAAAACATGTTATTATGAAATATGGAGAGGCCCTTGTATCAGAACAGAAGGGAATTGTTTCACCATATACATCCTATGTAGTGACATAAAGATGTACTCTCTACCACATTTAATATAAGACATATTTACTTAATTTGATCAAATTAAAGAATTTAGTTAAGTTAGTTAGTATGACATGTACTCCCTCTGGTCCTTATTATAATACACCAACTAACAATTATTACAAACCAATAAAAACAATTAAATTCATTAAATTTGTTATAAAATTTAAGTAATTCTCAATATTACCCTACTAATTACAGTAAACTCTAATATAATACTAATTATTACTCTCACCCACTACCTATATTAATTATGGGTATACATGAAAAAAATATTTAATACTCTTTGGAAACAAACAAGTCCCTTATAAAGAGGATCAAATACATTTTTTAGTTGGTGCCTTATAATAAGGATCAGATGGAGTATTTTCTAAAACATCATCGTCATCTTCTTTAATTCCCTCATTCATTCTCCTCCTTTATTATTGTTGAGGGAACATTAATATGGGTAAATTATAAAAATATTGACAAATATAAAAAATAAGTCTTATATTTAAAACCAAAATCAACTTCTTAAATAGGTATGATGTTAAGAACAAGAGAGAATATATTTAACTAATTAAATGAAATAGGGTTAAGGTGCAAAAATACACATGAGTTTTTTCAAAAGTGCACTCAATACCAAATGTTTTTTTGAGGGGCAAAAGTAACTATGTGTTTACAAAATAGATGCAAAAGTCACATGTTTTGTCAGTGGTAGAAGACGTCGTTAGTTTAGCAGGTACCTCCTTCTTCTTCAACCTCTCTCTCTCTCTCTATATGCTTTTGTCTCTTCACATATAACCAACTCATTCATATCCCTTCCATACTTGATACTCACAATGGTTTATCACTCCTTTTTCTTCCTTCACCTGCACCGACCACTTCCCTTCCTTTAACTCAAAATGATGAATCACATTCAACATACTCATATCTACTTGTGTATTGTTACTCCTCATTTATGATGCGAGGTTAATCCTGAAGGTCCGAAGTTATGGCCTTCTGTTCTTATCTCTACAATTTTTGACGACATCGAGGAGGAGGACAAATTGGAGACCAGTGACTTAAGTACGTTCTAGTGGTGGCGTTTGCCACCACCTCTATTTTTTAGGTAGAAGAACTCATCGACATTGAAGAAGCCAACCAGTTACATTTTTGCTTTGATCAAAACACGCCGTGAGAAAAGCCAACTTCTTGGGTTTTAATATATGGCCATGTTGTTCTACTAACATTGTAGCCTTTGAGATCGAGTTCTGAGATTAAGTTTTTGATGTTATCGTTGCTGTTATCATCGTAGATGAACCATCGTTCTACCCCCAGCCATGAAAGGTACATGACCCATTCTTTAAAAGCAGAGGCTTGGTTCCACACCATGGTACAGACACAGAGCTTATGATTCTTCCTTGTCACTCTATTTTGAATTGTGGCCACTGATGGCATGCATTTATTGATTGGACATCTTTTATTAACGGCTCATGTTGACCTGAAAGCCCTGAGATTTATTTGAGTTGTTGGTGAGGCTTCATGGTAATGAACACCGAACCACTTCTTGTGCAGCAGAGATTGCTTGTTTTGAGGATGAATTCGTTGTTTTTAACCAGAATTGGCATCGGAATTGGGTCAAGTCTATTATCTAGTGGGGTCAGAGATGTTGGACTGAAATGAAATGAAATGAAGATCAAGGATATCTAAATATGGGAGGGGAAGGGAGAGGAATGAGGTAGTTATATGTGAAGAGACAAAAGTAGAGAGAGAGAGAGAGAGGTTGAAGAAGAAGGAGGTAATGGCAAAACTAACGGCGTCTTCTACCACAAACGGAAAATGTGACTTTGGCAATTATTTTGTAATCACATAGTTACTTTTACCTCTTAAAAAAATATTTGATGTTAGGTGCATTTCTTGAAAAAACCCATATGTATTTTTGCACATTAACCCATATATAATATTTTGCGTTAGTGTTACAAGTGAAATTATTTTAACGATCCCATGTGAAATTTAATCTGGAAGCCAAACTTGATTGGCTCAAACAGACGAGGATCGGAGAAGGTTTAAACCCTAAGGCTTTGTTTGGTTGGAGGTTTTGGGAGGGGAGGTTAGGGGTGGGAAAAATGTGTTTGGTTGGAGGGAGGGGAGGTTAAAAATTTTGTCTTCTTTTGCTCCCCTCCCCTCCCTCCAAAATTGGAGGTTTTTGGAGGGGGGAGAAAAATTTGTCTCACTTTGACCAAAATGCCCATACTTATTTTTTAATATTCCAAGTTTACCCCTCCTATTTAAAATTAATAAGATAATATGTAAAAATCAATAAAATATCCCTTAAAATGTATACAATTTTTTTATCATATATACTTGAGTTAATAGGTTTTTTAAGATTTACAAATTAAAAAATAAAAAAAGAAGAAAAATATATAAATAAAGAAAAAAGGGTATATTTGTCAATTTATAATTAACTCACCTCACCTACCCTTCTCAACCAAACAAGAAATCAAACCTCCCTTCCCCTCCCCTCCCCCCTTCTTGAACCAAACAAAACTTATAACCTCCCCTAACCTAACTTAAATTAACCTCACCTAACTTAATCTTCATTGAACCAAACAAACCCTAAGTGTAAAAGGAAGAAACAAGGGTAAGACCTCAAAACCAGCCAGCTGGCCTGGTCCATTAATTGCTTTGACTTACTAAAACTCAGAAACAATCAAAGTATATGGGTCTTCCCATCTCTCTTGAACCTTGAAATCCATGTCATTTGTTGGACCTGCCTTTGGAGCATCCTATCAAAATTCATCTTTATATAACTCATCAAACAATTCAAAACAATACATTAAAATAAATAAAAAAAAGTTGAAAATGACATCCCATCCGCCAGGATTTTAAGATATTCTTTTAAAAAACGAAGCAAATTAATTAAAGTGATCGAGTGCAAAACATTTATTTGTTCATATGTATATTCATCAGAACATTAAGCTGACATGGTAATTAATCAACTTCTAAAAAAATTTAGGGAAAACGGTTGGTGATAACCTTAAAAAAATTAGCTAAAATATGGAGGGACTAGCAAGGAACTTGATAATGTAGTTAGAATTTAGCTATGCATATAACATAAAGAATTATTATACGAATTTAGCTATTAATTAAGCATATCAAACAATTTGGCTACCCATGACTATATTGTGAATTCAGAATTTCAATTCATACCCCAACCTTATGTGTCTATGGATAGCACTGAAAGTTTACAATTCTGTTTTGTTTCATTAATTGGTTAGTTCTGCGCAAGTTCATGTCCAAACGTGTGTTTTGAACCATTTAATTTCTACTAGTTTAAAGTACCGATTCATTGTTCTATTATATTATCATCTATACATAATATAAAAATACTCATAAATTGTGTATTATTCATAAGTTATGAATAATATTGTGACTCAGTTTTGTAGATTATATGCAACATAAAGGACTCACACTGGTTATAATAATAATAAAAAAATAAACTAAATTGTATCATTCTAACACTATACAAAATAAGTATTTTAGACTGGTACATTTAGACCGGTTATAGGGGGATAAGGTCTAAAAAGTATGACCGGTGGCCAAGGTTTTGAAACCTAGACCGGTCATTGAACTGGTTGGGGTACTGGGTCAAGGGTTAAGGGGTTAAATTGGAGTCAAACCGAAGCTAAACCGGGGCCAAACCAGTGAGAAATTGAATATTTTAAATTTATTAATATTAAATTCTAAAAAAATTAAAAAAATTGATTTTTTTTAAAATATTGACTGGCCGGTTCGGTCCGGGTTTCAGAACTTGGCCGGTGGCATTTCTGTAATTATACAGAACTTCTGAGACAAGTTCCATGAATATAAAGTCTAAAGGAAATTATTTAGACCTCATTTATGAGAAACCGATCTAAAAAGAATAAAAATAATTAAAAATAAATATATTTTTTAGACTGGTTATCTCTATAACCAGTCTAAATAAAAGACCTATATTTAAAAATAATTTTTTTTTACTTTTTAGACCGGTTCTATCTTATAACCGGTTTAAAAGGTGAAACATTTTAGACCGGTTATTTTCAGAACCGGTCTAAAAGATATATTTAAGACCGATTGTTTTGAACAACCGGTCTTAAGTGTGGCACCCTAATTAAAATTTGACTCTTCTCTTCCTCCCACTAAATTTGGCTAAAAAGGAGACTAAAAAAGCCGTGAGTGAGGCTCATAATAAAGCATATAAGAAGTTTTATAAAGAGTTAGGAACAAAGGTAAGAGAGCGTAAGATTTACAAGATTGCAAAGAAAAAGGAAAGAAAATCGAGAGACTTGGATCAAGTGAGGTGTATAAAGGACGACAGAGGAAAAGTTTTGGTTACTAATGGAGATATTAAAGATAGGTGGGAAGCCTACTTTTATAAGCTATTCAATGATGGTGGGAGAGGGTTGCATTGTGACTGGGAAGATTTGACAACTCGAGAAGATGATCTCAACTTGTCATTTTATCATAAGATTCGAATTGGCGAGGTTAAGGAAGCTCTTAAGAAAATGGATAATGGTAAAGCTGTTAGACTTGATGATATTCCTATTGAAGTTTGGAAATGTTTGGGTAAAGAGGGTGTGTTGTGGCTCACAAAATTATTTAATGAGATTTTACAAACCAAGAAAATGTCGGATGAGTGGAGAAAAAGTACTTTGGTTCCCATGTATAAAAATAAAAGGGATATCCAGAATTGTGCAAACTATAGAGAAATTAAGCTAATAAGTCATACAATGAAATTGTGGAAAAAAGTGATTGAACACAGATTGAGATTGAAGACTGATATTGCTTAAAACCAATTTGGATTCATGCCAGGAAGGTCTACAACAGAAGCGATTTATTTATTAAGGGGGCTTATGAAAAAGTATAAGAGTAAATGAAGAGATTTGCATATGGTTTTCATTGATTTGGAAAAAGCGTATGACCGGGTATTAAGAGATGTAATTTGGAAAGCCTAGAAAAAGAAGGGGGTGAGGGTTGCATATATCAAAGTCATTCAGGATATGTATAAGGGGGTTACAACCAATGTTAGAACGTCTGGAGGTGTTACAAAGGATTTTCCTATAAGGATTGGACTACATCAGGGATCAGCCTTGAGTCCTTATTTATCCAATCTAGTGATAGATGTGATAATTGAGCCTATAAAAGAGGAGATGCCTAAATGCATGTTTTTTACGGATGATATAGTTCTGTTGATTGAATCCAGGGAAGAAATTAACTTTAAACTCGAGATATGGAGATAGACTTTGGAATTGAGGGGATTTCATCTTAGTAGGAGCAAAACTAAATATATGCATTGCAAGTTTGATAAGAGACAAGGCCAAAGAGAAGTGGAAGATAAATTGGGAGGGCAAGTCATCCCACAAGTGACAAAATTTAGATATTTGGGATCAATTATACAACAAGATGGTGAAATCGATGGAGATGTTAATAATAGAATTCAAGCCGGATGATATAAATGGAGAAAAACTACTGCAGTTATTTGTAATCGTAATGTACCTAATAAGGTAAAAGGAAAGTTCTATCACACTTCTATAAGACCATCAATGCTATATGGTAGTGAATGTTGGGCTTTAAAGGGACAACATGAACATAAAATAGGGGTAGCTGAGATGGGGATGTTGACATGGATGTGTGGCCATACAAGAAAAGACAAGATTCGTAATACTCATATATGCGAACGAGTTGGAGTGGCCCCTATTGAAGCAAAAATGGTAGAAAATCGTTTGAGGTGGTTTGGACATGTTCAGCGAAGGCCATTGAGTGCTCTGGTGAGAAGGGTTGATCAAGCAGTATGGAGTCCTGTTAGACGAGGTCAAGGAAGGCCGAAACGAACGCTTAATAAGGTCATAGAGAGAGACATTTTAATTAATAATATATCAAAATCTATAGTTTTTGACAGAGCGTAATGGCGCCGTGTGATTCATGTAGCCGACCCCACCTAATAGGATAAAAGCTTTGTTGTTGTTGTTGGTTTAGTTGGAAGATTTCTCAGCTATTTCATGTCCTCTGACCAGGATTTTCCGACATGCAATGTATGCCATTTTATATTATACACAAGACTGCATGTATGGTATCATATTTGGAAAAGTAATAATGAATATAAGAGGCTCAGACTTTAGTAATTCTTACAATTATATGTGTCTTGTATTCTCACTATGATATCCTATCCAACTTTTCTGGGAATGCATGGTTTGTTGGTTGAAGAATATGGTCAGTGTTTAAAACTAAAACTCATCCAGAAAAATGAATTAAACTAGCTAGATCATATCACTTCCTTAAGTTTCTAAGGTTACTGATGATTAACTTGCTTCCGAACTGTTCCTTTGTCTCTTGGTATGCTTCTTAATTTCGTTGAAATCTCTAAAACTTTGTTGTTGTTTTTTTGTCTATCTTTTTGTTGTTGGATAGGCTGCTACAGTTTTAACTTGGCATATGCACATGTGCCATTATAGCTGCATTATTTGTTATTATTGAAAAAGAAAAAGTTAATTCACTCTTTCATGAGAGGAAAGATGAGCACAAGTTAATGGGAAAAAATTTTGAGACGAAGGAAGGGTTTCAATTGCATATTCTATTTGTGACTAGTCAAATTTATTTTAAAGTTCACTACTTGATTTTGATATGAAGATTTAGTTTTTACCATGACTCTAAGAAAGTTCATATTGAATTTTTACTGTGCTTCTTAAATTGTTTGATTTGTCTTTTATGAGTAAAAAATATGTTAAATAATACAAATTGAGCTTATAATGAGCTTTTCCTTTCAGAGTTGCTGCTGAGGCTTATTTTGCATTTGGTTATTATTGTGTAGTTTCCGGTCTTCAAAGCCTTTCTTCCATCGTGCAAAGCACCCCATCAAAGGTAAGCATGCTCGTGAAGTAAAAGACCATATATGGATCATCCCAAAGATTAGTACATACATATTTGTTTGCTTTAAGAATATGTTCAATAAGCTATTATTTATACATGTTTTAATGATGTCATATTCTTTTTAAGAGCCGTGGGCAACCACTGGGGGTCCAACTTATGTGAGTTGTATGTTTTGAGACACATTTATAATATTATCACTCTAGGCATGACTGAATTTACTCAGGAGGTAAAAGTATATTTTAAAAATTTTGTATTACTTTTATTCTTTTTAAAGTTAACAAGTTAATGTTTTGTCTGGTTTTGGTGAAACAGATGTTTGATTTTACTGACCATTTTCCTGAAGAAGATATTGATTTTATTCGCAAATGTTGTGTTGAATTCATTTATAAGATTTTACAACAATAGTGAGTTTTTGAATCCAATGTTGTGCTAATATGTATTGCTTCTGCTGGTGATCTACGTAGGACAACTTGTGGTTTTCATGTCTAACTGGGTTTATGTCTCTACGTAGGACAATTTCTTAGAGATGGGTGATACAGGCATGAGATTTGAAAGATTGACCTCTGCACTTTTTCTTACCTTTGATTTTTTGTAAAAACTAAGGAATTTTCTGTATATATCGAGGAAGTTTTCTTCCATTTGCTTTACTGCAAAACTTGTTGAATTGAAAGTACAAAGTTGAGATTTAAGTGACAAGTAAGAGTAGTTATGTGATGTTAATGATTTCAATGAAGTTTAGCACTTGATATATGCTGTTTACTTAAGGCTATTTTATGTTATGGAAGTGGAATTAGAGGCTTGTATAATGAAACTCATAATATGGAAAGAGAGAAAAAGTAAGACAAGTTTAAGCTTAAAGGTAACAAATTAAGTAACTTTATCTTGCTCTTAAATGCCTGGTTGTCGCTTGCATGAATTGACATGTTTGTTGTTTTTGTGATTATGTGAAATCATGTATTTATACATGTGAACTTTGTTTGAGACATGTCATGGGCCTACGTGTTTTAAACTTAATGCATGTTAATTTTAAACATGTCATTACATGATGAAGATGCATGTTAGGTTACAAGTTTCCAATAAGAAAGCTAAAGAAAGAGGCAATGGTAAGTGGAAGGACAAATGAACTCCCTATGACAACATTTATTTTGTTACAAGTTGTTGATTGCATATATAACAAATTCCATATATGAGTTGTATAAATTGAATATGGTGACTTGGCATGTATATTATTAATTTGGATATATAAATATTAGTGATAAGTAATTTTAAGTATGGATATATAAGTATCACCTTGGAAGCATGCTTTTAAAATGTGTAAAGATTACTCTCAGAATATACTAACATAATCAATGGATTAGAAAAAAAGGACATTTTTTAGACCGGTTATCTGCTTAACCAGTCTAAAAAGAATGATACTTTTTTAAATTGGCTATATCAAAATCTCATCCAAAACTAATTTAAAAATTCATTTTTCCACCAGTGTAATTTGGTCATAATGGTCTAGAATTTAAAAAATACGAATTGTGGAAAGAAATTTTACCCATTTTGAATTGTAAAAGTCATGAAATGTTTTGTAAATTATAAAGTTATTTTAAATAAAATACAAATGTATTCCCAGAACCGTTTGCAATCAAACCCTTTGAAGCTTGAACTATATGCATGTATGACAAATATCCACTCCTTCATCTCTATGCAAGCATATACTCTTGTGGTCCTATTTATAGGTAAAAAGAATTTTTATATCCTTAATATAAGTCAACTTATTAAATTTATCATATAAATGTACAATTTTACCTCTAATATATTGTTTTTGGACTTCTTAATTCTCACTTGTTCATTCACATTAAGTAGCGGTAAAGTTCTTCTAAAAAAAGGTTAAAGTTTGAAAGTTATTAAATTTTTAAAGAGAGTTAATAAGAATTAAAAATTTTCTCAATTCTGATTAAACTTATTAGTTTAGAGTGTTCCTGTGGAATGCAAACAAGAGAACCAAACAAGTAAATAACAAAAGGAATGCCCTTTAATTTGAGGGCTGATGAAGAAAGAGAAATAGAAGATAAATATACTTCCTTCCGATCTTTTTTATAAATAATATTTTTTTAGAGGTGGTTCTTAATATAATTAAGGAATATATTAAATCTTATTTATCTTAAATTTTAAATTGTTCTTTCCTTTTTAACCCTAATTAAATATATATCACTTATTATTTCTTTGTAATAAATTGTCACCCATTATCTCTTATGTAAACTCTTTCTCAAGAAGGATATAATTGAAAAAAAATACATATAACTTACATATTTATTGTTTTTAACTACTCATATTTTAAACTACGTAATTTTAATAGTTATACTTTATAAAATTGACTGAAGTGAGTAATAAGGTAAACTAGAGGGAACGTAACAGAGAACAAAAAGAAGCTGGATTGGTAAAAAGTGGAAGAAGTAGGTATTGGTAAAAAAGTGGAAGAAGTAGGTATTTGCCCACCACACACAGTGAATGAAAGAAATAGGAATTTCTTGCCCAAAAAAAACGAAAAGAACATCTTGTTTTTAACCCAATAATATTATATATTTGATTGTGTGGCCAGAAAAAGGGAAACCATATAGAAAAAGTCCAGTTAATGGCATTGTCTTTTTACCAATGTCCCCATTATAAAATTACCCTAAAAGTTTTTCCCTACAGAAACCAAATATAGGAGTATACTATAACTAAGGAGTAGTATATGCTACAGTATGATCTATCACCACCATTTTATACTAATGACCTAATGATGGACACAGCACTAGCCCTAGTTGCTTTAACAGAAATGGCGTGCTTTAATGAATCGTCAGCTAGCTGATATTTCACGAATGAAGAGTTGGCACTTGCATCTGCCCAGGTTGTCTCTGTTCCTCTCCCCAAAACGCATTTATGTCAATATATTATACTCCCTCTTGTTCACAATTTAAATCGTTTGTAAAAGAATAGTTTGGTCCATAATATAAATAACTTGTAGAGTAATTAATGTTTATTTATCAATTTTACCCTTATAATTAATATTTAAATATGACTCTTTATCTTTTTCTCTCTCCTTTAGTATGTGTAAAGTTGGAAACTTCTTTCAGTTTAAGATGAAATTAATGAGTTAATTACAATTTTTTGGTTCTAATGAGTTAAAGTGATTTATATTGTGAATTAGAGGGAGTATGTACACACACACATATATATACTTCATACAGTCCACAATATAGGACACTTCAACTATATAACGAAAAATAAAAAATGATAGTTAAGTCATTTAATATACCCTAAAATATAAATTTTTTTAACTTTTGCTCTTCTTGAGAAATATATTTAATTGTATTGAGAGTGTTATTTTAGAGAGAAATGTGATATAATGAGTTAGCAAAGTTGAAAAATGAGTATTTAATAAAAAGGCAACACAAGAAAAAAATATTAATTAAACTAAATGTGACTTATATTCTAGACTATGTGTTTGTTTAGAATAGCGAGTAGAATCTTTAAAAATAATTTTATAATTATAATTTACAATATATAAAATAAGTATATAAAAAAAAGTGTTATATCGATTTATATATATAATTATTTAAATTTCTGATTATAATCCCATTTTATGTGTTTCTTACATAAGTGCCAGTATTGCGTAGTGGAGGAGCACTCTCTTATTAGCTGCCAGCGTATCACAGTCACCATCATTCATTCAATCAACTACCACAACAAGACGTGCCTCTAAAGCTAAATCTGACCATTCAATGCATGTTACTACAGTCAAATATTTTTATTTTTTATTTTTTCAATTATATAAAAAAACATCCATTTAATGTTGCTGCAATATATAATACCTCTTTTCCCTTAATGAGCGTCAGCTTTTCCATGCATGCATGCCCCCCCTTGAGACTTGAGACCAACGGCATGTGCCCTTCCTCCATTGTTGCAGCATTCATGTTTATATATTTAAATGGATTCAGTTATAATTAATAAACATACATGGTTGATGGTTGTGGCTGCCGTAGCCTCTCTGTGCAGTGAAGACACTAGAGAGAGAGAGGGGGGGGGACAGGATGTTGCTGTTTTGGGGTCCAATTAAGTGGAAAGCTTTTGATTAATTTGATTCAGATATGATTGTCCAATAGAGTTCGAGTTCATTAATGAGGTTTGGTGAAATTTCTGACCCCAAAGATGTGATATGAACATATCAAAAGCAAATCCGAGGTGGTACCATAGTTAATGTCCCCTAACCATACTACCCTAAACATAACCACCCACCTTCTCTTTCTCTTTTTTCCCTAATATCATTTTCATCATTATCACCTTCAATTCCTTTTGCCTCTCCCTCTCTCTCTCCTCGCTTTTCAACTATATAATCTCTCGTACTTCTTCTTCTTCAACCTGTCCCTCCTCAATTTGTTTCCTTCTCTCTGATGAAATATGAGATTGCCTGAGCTCACATTTCTGCTTTGCCTTCTCTTGTGGGCTTTCTTTGGCTATAACAGTACAACAATGGCGATGAGGAAGACTTTGCTTGTTAGAGAGTTTATGGACGAGTTAAAGAAGAATATTGAGAGCATGAACGAGTCAACTCGTGGTGATGATGAAAACTACTTTTGCAGCTCCAAGAACAACACAGGTTTAGAAGACAAAAGAATGGTTCCTACAGGACCTAATCCATTGCACAACAGGTAGAATCATCATCAAGTCAAGTACAATTTAGGTCCCCCTCGAGTAATTTTTACTTTTGTGTCGGTGTGATTTTTGGTTCAAGATGTATAAATTTTGTTTTTCAGTTCAACTTCATCTTCTTTATTAGTTAGTGTACGTTAACTTAGATACATTTTTGTTTATTAGCTATTATTAATTCCTTGTAACTCTACACATGGTTCTGATTTAATTTGGTTTCTTTTGTTTAATTTCTAAGGACGCGCATTGTTATATTGCAGTCTTGTTTTCTAGAAATTATCCAGTTTCGCCTCACAGTTATTGATTGTGAGATTTAAATACCAAAATATGAAGTTTGAGATGAAATTAATTAATCTGTAATAGAAATCAGGAAAAACCTATTGGAGCATAGTGATTTTGCGATGCTCACAAATCTTTCATTTGAAGGCAGTGTGGGAGAGAATTAGCATCTTTCAGGTGAAGAATGAAATAAGATTAAAAGTTCTATGCACATTACCAAATTTAATTAGTGGTTATTAGTTATTTATTTTGGAAGAATTATTAACGTGACAGCTTTTTTTTGGCCAATAATGAATAATGCAACGACAAACAAACATGAAATCTGACCATTTTTTCAAGTTAAAAACAGAAGGGCTACGTAACATTTGAAGTTAGCTCTCTGCTTTTTCCCCCTTTTTAGTTTACATTTTTCTCAACAAGTACTACTACCAATACTGTAAAATATTCTGTGAAAAAAATTAATTAAAAATAGAATAAGACGTTAATGTGGTGCTTGTGAGTTGGGAACATGGAATAAATGAGGAACAGAGAGTTCAAAGTGGGTGGGCACCATTAATTTGGTACAGCGTGGCTTCTTCTCCAGCCACTTCAAAGGTGATTATTTTAAATACATCTCATATTTAACTAATTTATCAAAATCAAAACATATTATCACCTAAACTTTTTTTTAAGAAGTGATTTATATTATGTAATGGAGGGAGTATATATACGCTTACCACTCCCTTATTATATGTCTGTTTTAGCCATGGTACAAAAAATCGGACTAGATTGATCGGTTGAACCGGTGATCGGTCAATGGTCTGGTCCGGTTTAGACATTAGCCCGTGAATCGGTAAAAAATTATTTAAAAGGATATAATAATTATAGGAAATGAGATATCATTGCATAAGTATATGCAACATAACTAATACTAATAGATTTTAAGCATTTTTTTCTAAGGATCTTTATGTTTATCTATAGAAGTTTATATATATATATATATTGCCACTAATAAATTGTAATATTTTAATATGACCGGTTCGACACTAGTTAGACCTCAGTTGACCCATTGACTTTTCAACTTGTGCCGTGACTGGTTCATTGTCTGGTGCGATTTTTTGTTCCTTAGTTTTAAATAATTCTTCATTATTACAAGTCATTAAATAAGCTTAAAACTTTTCAAGTTTACCCTTTAATATGCATTTACAAATCATTTTCATATCTCTCTCCTCATTCTCTCTTTCCAACAAAAATTAATAAGGGTTCATAAAATTGAAAAACATTCATTAATACTTCCTCTGGTATTTTTAAGCAATTTTTTCCTTGTGTTTTAAAATTTAAACTACTTTTCCTTTTTCTACCCCTATTAAATACACATGTTTATATTTATTACCACACTCACCACTAATTCTCTTTTATTTACTCATTTATTACACATTCTCTCTCATGTTTTATACTTATACTCTCTCATATTTGTTACTCATTCTCTCTCCTATGTTCTTTTCATAAATAAGGGTATATTTGGAAGAAACATGATATTTTTGACACATTTATTATTTTTAACTAATTTTAATTGCTAGTTCGTTTTGCTCAATAAGGATAAAAGTTGCTTATAAAAAAAATAGAGGGAATAACATGTAAGTGGACTTATATTTAGGACAAAAAAATTTCTTCTAAAAGTGAACTTATAATAAGGACTCTATAAAGAGAATGAGTGTGGGACAATGAGTGGGGAAATAAATTAGAGAAAATGTAATTAAAACAAAGACATATAATCAATTAATGGTAAAAATGAAAAAAAAAGTGCATTAAAATTTTAGAAATCAAAAGTGTAATGTATAAAAAGGACCATATCTATTTAAACAAAGGTTAAGGAAACATTCAACAACCTAATATTATTTGTGGTGAAGGCAAAAAAAACCCTAATCTTATTTGTGGTGCTGCATCTAATACCATGATATGATTTTCCTGGTGTATCTAGCATCCCCTTGTGTCATTCTCCACTTATACCCAGCACTCTAATCTTAATATAATTTAGGGTGCTATATGCACTATAAAGAAGATTACAACGTCAGAAGCACAAAAAAAAAAATAATATCAAATTATTAAATGTATCATGAATAAGATTACTATAGTAGATGCAACTGAAAAATAACATGAATGATTGGATGTCACTTTGCCCATAATAAAATTGTAACATAAAAAAAGTTATAGGAGGGAGTATAGAACACAACAAAAACATTCCTATACATCACAAGCTACAGTACTTAACATCTTACTGCCTTTGCATCGCTTTATTCATTCAAGACCAAGTCCTCTCACTTTTTTTTTATTTTATTTTTTAAAAAAAACCAATTATCTCCCACTGAAACCCATCTTATCTTTCCCACATATTGCTCCTTATAACTTCAAACAACCTGTACACCAACAACAGCCCTATTAATCCTTCCTATATCAATTAAATGCTTATCATCTACGATCTCAAAACCCTTCATCCAACCATGCATAATTTGATATATGTATTACTAAGATTTTGACTCAAAATACATGGGACCGATGGTAACAGTAGTTAAAAAAAGAGGAACAACAAAAAGTTGCAACCTATACATATTCTGTTTGACTATATACTTGGCTTAGCTTATTAGTTTGTGTAATGTATCCAGCCAATAACGGAGTTCTCTTGTACACAAATATTTACCTAAAGGCCAAATCAAAAACCAAATACACACATAAATATATATATATATATGGCTCCAAATAATTCTGCTGTACATGGGGTTTATCATGAACAGGGGATCCACCAAATGGACACAAGAAATATCCTCTTGTTTGACAAACATTTGCAACAGTACTTAGCCTTGAACATGTAAGGCTTTCTCAAGAATGCTTCTCAATTCTCTAAATCATCATCCTTATCTTTATCAGCAACAGCCACTTTATGCCTCAGATCAAGGAATATTGGTCTCATTGGAGTCTTAACCATTTCAATTTTGAAGGTTAACAATGCTACAATCTCTGACATGGGAGGCCTTAGATTTGGACTAGATTGAATACACAACAATGCCACATGAATTGCTTGCATTACATCCTTCTCTACAAACCCGTGTTCTCGCAGTTTCGGATCTATCAGATCGATCAGCATCGATTTCTCATAGAGCTTCCACGCCTGCAGTAATGAAGATTTTCATGTGTGATCAGCTCAGATTATTATTAGCCATAACTAAATAATTAGGTGTGGTAATAGAAACTAATAACAGAGCTTACGTATTCAGGAAGGTACTGCATTCCTGATGGTAAAGTAAAATCTGTGTTCTTTCTACAACTGATGATTTCGAGCAATAGAACCCCAAAACTGTATATGTCTACCTTTTCTGATAGTTCTCCTTTTATAGCATATTCAGGAGCCGTGTAACCTCTAACCAAACAGCACAATAAAACATGTATAAAATACAAAGTAAATTGGAATAGTTTCATCATATGCATATATATATATATATATACTGCTTTGAACAAGGACTCACAGTGTTCCAGCAATTTGGGTACTGAGGCAATCTTGGTCTTCAGGGAAGAACCTAGCCAGTCCAAAGTCTCCAATCTTGGGGTGAAACTTGTCGTCCAGAAGAATATTGCTTGCTTTAATATCCCTGTGAACGATTCTCATGTGTGAATCCTCGTGCAGGTATTGCAACGCCCGTGCAATTCCAACAATGATTTGGAACCTAGTGCTCCAATCCAGAAACTGATCACTGTCTCCTGCATGACAAGAACATGTTAAGTCAATCCTAAGTTTTGTACATTACTAAAGAATAGGTTATTATCAAGAACATCTGCTTGGACTTCAATAATAGGAAAGATGATACCATTGATTATGAGGTCCAAACTTCTGTTCTTCATGTATTCATACACAAGGATCCTTTGAGGCCCATCGGTGCAGCATCCGAGGAGACGAACAAGATTTTTGTGTTGGATGCTTGTAATCAGTCTCACTTCCGTCAGAAATTGTTTTTCTCCTTGTTGTGCTTTGTTCAGATTCAATGTCTTCACTGCAATTAGCCTCCCATCTGCCAACTTCCCCTGTCAAAACATAAAATGTATTTTGGAACCATCACAAGGACATGCATATGCTAGCTTCAATTCACAGAAATGGTTTCTTATGAATCACCCCATCAAGTATTCCCTTAACTATTACTTCAATGAGCTTCTTGCTTTTCAATATGCCTTTTTTCCTTCTTAACGTGATGCCAAGCACACAGTAATCAAACATATCATATCAAAGCAACATGCCAAGAAAATTCCATTAGATTCACTCTAATTTATACCCTAAAAACAGGACCATATCCACCACTTCCAAGAAAATTATCAGGGTGAAAATTCATTGTTGCCTTCTTGAGGGTGTGATCGTCAAAATAGCTCATTTCTTGAACACTGCCACTAAAGAAGTCCATTGACCCTGTGTACATATATAGAAACAGCAACACATTTGAGGTTATATCAAGGTTCATATTGTTTTCAAGTACAAGGTAGCATGATGTTTTCTTTCAAGTTTACCTTGCTGCTTCTTTGAAGGAGCTATTATCTCCATTACCTCTGCCAGTACAAACAAACATCAACATGATTAGCACAACTTCCATAAAACCAGTGGGCTCATGAAGATTTTACAATTCAAGACTTCTAATTCTGATAAGCAATACCAATTGGAGGTTTTGCTTTCATCTGTAATGCTGGTTTGATACGCTTCCGACACACAAACACAAGGATTAACAATAGGATGAGCAATATTATCACTACCACAAAAAACTTAGCTCCTCCGAAGCCACTAAGCTGAGCCATTGGGACCTGAATAACTTGAGAATGTGAAGGAGGTTCCACTGCACAGTCACAAGAGTCACCATTAATCCTCTGGTTTATGATGAGTGTCGTTTTTAAAACAAATTAAAGAAATGAGCAGAGAGAAGTGGACCATCTAGTGTTGGGCGAGGAAGTTTGAGAGAGAAAAGCAAGCGTGGCGATTCGGCCATCTTCATCTTGTAACTTGAAGAATACTGTCAACGGAAATGTAGCCTCTTTATGTTGATATTAACTTATTAGGTGTCATTGTTCTTGTAAGAAAGGTTAAATTACATTAAAATTCCCCTGAACTTTAAATTGTTTACAAATAACTCTCTCGATCTTTAAAACTTAATGATGAGCCCACTTAAATTTTCAACTCTCTATAGACAAACTCTGACCATCAATCATATATCTCTTTAAATTATATATTTGTGTGTGTATAATTCCCTTAAGCTTTGAATTATATGTATGTAAGCCTCATAAATTCATACATGTGTAAATAAGTAATGAACAAAATTGCTAGCTAGTACGAGAGTTATTATCTATATAAATACAAGAGTTTAGAGAGATTTATTATGAAGTTTTAAAATTTAAGAGGTCACCTGTACATAGCATAAAGTTTGAGAGTTTTGTATAATAGTGAAGATTGACAGATATGAGCAAGGTGGAAGGGATATTCCAAGGCTGTGTTTATAGAAGCTATCGAAACAATGGAGAATGTTCTGATTATGCAAATGTAGCACAATGACAAATACAAACATCCAAACTCAATTTCTGTGTGTCTTCTTTGGATAGTTCCAATGCAATTTCTATTTGTAGAAGGGAATCTTATTTTATAATCCATCTTATCATATATATATATATATATATATATATATATATATATATATATATATATATACACTAAGGGAAAAAGAGGCATAAAGACTCATACAAATAGTAAAAGACTGAGAGGTGCTTCCAATTTTAGTATTTCCTATAACATGCTAGAGTTTTATTTGTCTTTTGTGAAATTAAAAGGAAATGACACAAATGTCGTTTACATAATTTTTTTTTAGAGTAGCCACTACCCCAACCAGCGACCAACGACTATCACCAACCAGTGGCCGACAACATATCTAGTGTGAAGCTCTAAGTGGCCAGCCGCCGGCTTTAGAGCTTCAGTGAGAATAATTGATCATTTTTAAATAGATAGTTGTTATTTTTAAATCCGAACTTGATAAACCTATATCTACTAAGTGGTCAATTTTAAATAGATAATTGTCATTTTCATATCTAGAGTTGTTATTTTTAAATCCAAACTTGATAAACCTATATCAATTTTAAAAATTAATTTATAATTAAATTCTCATTTTCACAAATGGTGACTTTTAAATATATAGTTGTCATCCCATATTTAAAGTTGTCATTTTTAATCCAGGCTGAGGTATGTTGTCTTCTGCATGGTCCACTTCCACATTCTTCTACCATGAAACCAACTCAAATCTAGAAAATATGAAAACAACCCAGGATATCTCTGTAAAAAAAAAAAAAAAAAACTATGTCCTTCCCTTGCATTTTCCTCCATCGCGGATGTGGCTTGCATCCGCTGCCAGGTCCGTCCGCTACAGGTCCTCTGCTTAAAATTGCATCGTTTTGATACAATTTTGAGTAGATGATGAGGTTGAATTTTTTTTTGTCTAAAAAAAATGATAATCAGTATTTTGAAATATTTTTCTGAACATATCTAGTATCTTAAAATATTTTTTAAGTAGCATACAGTAACCTAAAATAATTTTTAGTGCTTTTAACCCCTTAAAATATTTTTTCAGTTGTACACAGTGTGTTAGTAGACTGATTGCAATTTTACCCTTAATGAATTTTTTCAGCTCCAAAAATTACTTTAAAATATTTTTCAGTTGTACCTAGTGTCTTAGGAGACTGACTAGAATTTTACTATTAATGTATTTTCCTTAGAAGTAACAAGCACCCAAAATTTAAGATACTGGCTTATTAATTTTCATCCACTCTAAATTATTTTTTCAGTAGCACATAATATTTTAAAGTAATTTTTAGAGCTGAAAAAATATATTAAGAGTAAAATTGCAATCAGTCTGCTAATGCAATGCTAAGACACTGGATGCAATAGAAAAAATATTTTAAGGGGTTAAAAACAATAAAAAATTATTTTAGGCTATTGTATACTACTTAAAAAATATTTTAAAATACTAGATATATTCAAAAAAATATTTTAAAATATTTGATATTATTTTTTTAGATATAAAAAAAATTCAGCGTCAGCCTCATCCTCAACTCAAAACTGCACCAAAACAATACAATTTTAAGCAGAGGGCCTGCAACGGATGGACTGGCAGCGGATGCAAGCCAGGTCTCTCCATTGCAGACCTTGACCTCCGCCACACAACCATCGGCCATCCACCCAAACTTCAGACAACACATTCATGAACCAAAAACAAGGAAAAAAACCACATGTTGATTTAGAAAAATAAAAACAAATCACAGATTAAAACCATCAAAACTGAAAAATCAAAAACCAATATGAAAAATCGACACTAATCGAAGCTGCGAAGACCCAATCACCACCATTGCCGATGGAATGGCGAAACTCCGCCACAGGTTGATCGAACCCACACATCTCACATCGACAATGAAGCGATGTCGGAGGAGGAGTATCGAACGTTGTCACACATATGAGCTTTTTGATTCATCATCAATTTCTTGGGTTCTTCAATCTAAACGAAGACGAGAGTGGGAGGGTGTTGCATTCAAAATCAGGAATGAAGATGAAGGGGAGGCATCTCAGACCAGAGTGGGGCGTCGGAGGGGGAGGTGTTGTCGGAGGATGGAGAAGTGTTGAAGGATGAAAAAGACGATGGAGAAGATTTTTATTGAGGGTACTTTTGTCATTTTCTTTTAACTTACAAAAGGACATATGAGGTACTCATTAAGGTTATTAAACCCAAATCGGTCGGGGTACTGGGTTAAGGGTTAGTGGGGTCATACAGGAGTTAAACCGGAACTAACCCGGGACCAAACTGGTGAGAAAATGAAAATTTTAGGCTTATTAATATGGAAATATAAAAAAAATTTTAAAAAATCGATTTTGTAAAAAAAAAAAAAAAGTAGACCGGTTCACTACCCGGACTGGACCGGTTCCTGCCCGGGTCGCCGGTTTCCGGTTCGGGTTTAATAATCATGGTACTCACACATAGAGGTGGTAATATGAGTTAGGACCACGGGCCGAGCCCGCCCAACCCACAAATATGTGCGGTTTGGGTTTTGAAAAATTGGGACCATTTGGGAGCGGTTCTTTTGGGCCCAAACCCATATGGTCACAACCCATGACGGGTTGGACCACCGGGTTGGTAGGTTGGCCCATATTATTTTTTAATGTTGTCTAGTGTCTATTGGACAAGAGAGATTGGGTGAAGGGCCAAAGACAAACAAGACTCAATCCAATTTGCGTAGCCTTTTGGGTCATTCTTTATTGTCCATTCTATTGATACTTTTTGGGGTTGTGACTTACTGCCAATTGTCTAGTTTGAGTCTTTGAGAGTTAAAACGTGATATTCGTAATTTAGTATACTCCTCCCCCCTTGGATTTATGTTTTTTTTTTAAATTTAGTATACTAAAATATTGACAGCTTTTGGATTTATGTTTTTTTTGTTATGTGTGAACTTGTGATTAATGTTTAATTTTTAATTTCTTTATGGTTTATGTTTGTAGAAAAAATAATTTTTAGTATATTATATTTAAAAAAATTTAAAAAAAATAATATGGGTTGGGCGGGCCAACCCACCAACCCAATGGTTATGGGTTGGGTTGGCTAAATGCCAACCTATATTAATGCGGTTCTTTTGGGCCCAACCCATATGGTCTCAACCCACGACGGGTTAGCCCAAACCCAGTGGGCTGGACCATATTACCACCTCTACTCACACATACCTAAAAATATAAATATTGGAATAATCTCTCAGTCATTTAGAATATGTAATAGTCTTTATGTGAGATTTTCCCTAACTATAAAACCTCTTGTTATTTTATCTTTTACATTTAATATTTTTTTTAAATAATTTGTTTGGCTTATGAATTATATAATCTAATATTACATAAAAGTATTTTAGATGGATCAATATAGAGTTGGTTTTGCGGGGTAAGGCCCACTAGATTCCTCTGAGTCTCAAATTCGAATCCCTGAGAAGTCATTAGTATTGGGAGGGATGATTACGAACCCTAAACTGAACTGGATGATAATATTAAAAAAAAGTATTTTAGAGAGATTATATCACATTTATTATAATTAAGTTATTTATTTAAATTTCTTAATCTCTTCCAATTATAAAAATATGTTTGACATTAAGGATAAGAGTAGTATCATTACATGCTCTGTTAGTCTAATTCTAAATATAAGAACTAATTAATAATATTATATGGATTATAAGAACTAATTATGGTTCATTTCTCTTTAATTTCATTTGATGTATTTTTTTGACAACCATTGGGTGTATTTTTTTTTATATAGATATAGAGGATTCGAATATTTCCACTTCAGTGTTATCTTCATAAATTTTTGGTTAATAGTAGATTGAGACTTTATTTCATTAAATAAGTTTTATTGTAACCTAGGTAAATTTTAAAAGTAAGCTACACTCATTTTTTGAAGGTTTGGCAAATTGATCAAATGACCACAACATGCCTTCACTCAGCGAGAAATGATTGGAGAGATATTGTTATTTAAATAATAAAAAAAGCTACACATAAAAGAAAAATAGAAGGGAATTACATACAAGTTCCAAGAATGAAGAAAAATTAATTATAGGTCTTTTGAAATCGTCAAATTGTATTGAAGTCTCATGAGATATATGTTAGATTAATTCTAATTGAGAAAAAATCACTTTATCTTTGTTAACTTAAACAACCAATGACAAATCCTTAAGTTATTGATTGTTCAATAACTTATCATTATGACACTCTAACTTGTAATTCCTTACTTAAATTCTCTTTTCTCAATATGAATTAATCTAGCCTAAGTTCTATCACATATGATCTTTAATTCAATTTGATGATTTCAAAAACTTCCTCTTTTTCTTAAGACTTAGATGTAATTCTTTCAAAAATAAAAACCAAAAGGGCCATAAAACAATATGGAA
The DNA here is from genome assembly GCA_037074505.1 of Albizia julibrissin. NCBI lineage: Eukaryota > Viridiplantae > Streptophyta > Magnoliopsida > Fabales > Fabaceae > Albizia > Albizia julibrissin. The sequence continues at coordinate 11,236,161 of CM073482.1, forward strand.
GCCCATATTATTGAGCTTTTCTAGTATGGAGGCCCACAATGATTTGGGCGGACTGCCATTCGCAACATTGCTTTTTTGGGTAATAATAACAAATCAACAAAAAAAATGACAAAACACACGAAAGCGATAAATATTTAAATTAAACAAAAAATACAATTGAAGTCATTTAATTTAACACAAAGGACGACAGCACAAAGAGAAACCTAACCGGTTACGATATCCCAATAATTAACCTGCTCAGCGTAATGAATATATTTTCTTATTAGAATTGCACTTAGTGGGTCAATTTATAGCTTGATTCACGAATTTAGATATCCAAACAAAACAACACGCACAAAACAAGCTTCTTACTAGGAAATATTGAATAAAAAATCAGATTGAATCGGCCGGTTCAACCAGTGAACTAGTAAACTAGTCAGTTATCTGATTTGGTTCAATATTGGGTCGTAGATTGGTTAAAATCGGTGGTTTGGCTTGTTACACCGATTACATTTTTTTTATTCTTTTTTTTTTGTTAAATACATTTTTTTTTATTCTTCTAACTACTATCTCACACTATTTTTGAAGGGAAAATGAAAGGTTAAAGACCAATATAAAGAGAAAAGTAGGTAAAGAAATAACAAATCTAAAAAAAATTATTTAAAATGATATAATAATTATAGGAAATGAGATATCATTACATAAGTATAGGCATAATAACTAATACTAATAGATTTTAAACATTTTTTCTAAAGATCTTCATTTTTATCTATAGAAGTTTAAAAATATACTTATATATATATATATATATATATATATATATATATATTGTTACTAATTAATTATAATATTTTAATATGGCTTGTCCGACCACAAGTTAGACCCCAGTTAATTTATTGATCCTTGAACCTATACTATGACCGATTCATTACCCTATCTGATTTTTTTTTCCCTTGTTAGGCTGACATATTACGTACAAAAAACTAGTTTGTAAGCATTTCCTATCCAAAACTTGGGAAAGAAAAGGGGCAGGGCATGGGAAAAATCACATCCATGCAACAAAATTTTGCAAACAGTTGAAAACTAGTACTATAACTATTAGTTTTCAATTGTCTGAATCTTTGTACAGTTGTAGACAATTTTTAATTTGAGAAAAGAATTTCCAACAAAAAATTTAGAAAATTTTTATTAATTTTGATATTTTTACTTGAAAGATTATGAAATTTAGATTTGTTGATATTTGTGCGCGTCTCAGTGTGTATATTCTCAAAGGAAAGAAGATATAAATTATAATACCATATTAATATTAATTCTAAGATGATGACGTGTAAGAGTTATACTCTTTTATGTGTATATTTGAATTAACTTTTGAAGAATAGTTTTTACGATTTACGAGGTAAATATATGAGAAGAGTTTTATCTTGATTTATTGAAAAAAAATATTTTTAAAACTGCGGTTTCAATGTTATACAAATACTCACTATAACTAACTTATAGCAAATAAAGCAAAAGAGCCCATTAATTCGGGAAAGGAGCCTTTCCACTTTCCTTATCGTCCACTTTCTTCCACTTCTTTATTTATACCATTAAATCAAATCTGACAGTTGAGATTTAATATCATATAAAAAGTTTTATATATATATATATATATATATAAGTACAAAGATATGAAGTATTTAGATTAAATTTCAATGATTTAAATTTATATATTTATATTTGTTGTTGTTTAATATTATAATTATAATTTTATAGGATATTAAATCTCAATCATCAGAGTTTGATTGAACGGTGTAAATAAAGAAGTAAAAGAAAGTGAATGGTAAGAGAAATGAAGAGGCATCTTTCCCTATTAATTTAGCATGAAACTAGCAATTAGCTACTAATAAATTATCTAATAAGGTATTTATCTGCCTAATTATCCCTTAATGTATAAACTCTTCCAACTACTTCGGCTGTTTTTATGTATTGCCCTTTCTACAAACCTAGCTACCTCCTGCTTTAATATCCTTAATTATATAACACTTTAATTTTTAGCCAACCTATTTAATGATCTATAATTTGAGCACTCTTTTGGCACAATACACCAAACTCTGCAAAAAAAATAAAAATAAAAACTTATTTAAGTTTGTGAGAGTAAATTACATCCTCTGCGTACATAAAGTATTTCCCAAAAAAAAAAAACACAATTTGTGATTAAATAAACAATAATAAATAAATGGACATCATGCAAGTTCTTAAGTGTCATAGTCCGTAAATTGTCTCTCCTGAAAGCTAGCCCTCCGCCACAACCAAGTCAACCACCTCCTCATATACTATGACCTGTTCAAACCTGCATGCGCGCACTCTCATCACTACTCTTCACTAAATATTTATACACACACAAATCTCTTGCCTTCCCTCTCTCTGATTTCTTGCTACCCAAGTGGTTAAAGTAGATATGAAGAGTGGTTCTGAAATGAGAAATAAGATAGTAGTCTTAACTAGTAGTGTTTTTGTTATTGTTGTTTGTAGCTTAATGATGGCAGCGTTTGAAGATGTAAACATGAATAGAGATCTAGAAATAACATGGGGTGATGGGCGTGCGAGGATGGTTGGCAATAACAATGATAATAATAATGGGAAGATTCTGAAGCCGTCTCTAGCTAGACAGAGATTCAGGCTTTGGATTTCGATCCAAAAACCAGTACTTGTTCCTGGTAATTCTGCTGGCACTGTATGTCACTTCCTACTATGTAAGTTCATGTTTGGTTAATGATCCATCTCTTGCTCTGTGTCTTAGCTTCTATATATATATATATAGATACACATCCTATCATTCCATTATCATTTAGCTAGTTTAATTCCTTTGTTTCTCTTGGATCAGTTATCTTCAATGGGGCTTGCTCAGGACGAAATAGACTTGAATTTCTGGGCAATCTCAGTGGTGATCCCTATTTTGTTCATACAAACATATACACACAAAGCAAAGGCGAAAGAGAACAGCAGTTCTATCTGTGGTTCGACCCACCAAGAATTTCCACACTTACTCCATTCTCTGGAATCCACACAACATCATGTACCTAGCTACACCTCTCACAATAAAAACTTTATTATTAGATTTTTGAGATATAGACATATATTAGATTTGATTGGATTTCTCTTAATTAGTCGACGTGGGACTCTTATATTCTAATATTTATTTAATCTTGTTGTTGTGATGTATCATCAGATTGTATGTGGAGGGGACGCCAATAAGACTATTCAAGAACATGGAAGCAAGAGGGATTCCATTCCCAAGGAATGAGGCGATGAGCATTTGGACCGCTGATCAATGGGCCACCAGGGGACCTGACTTTCCTCTTTTCTTTTCTTGTCTGCTCCCATTCTTTACCCTCTTCCCGACTGGACCCGGTTTCCTTGCTCATCAAAATGATGAGCAGGAAAAGCTATACAGATTTGGATCGTCTAAATTTATTTTTTTAAAATTGGTGATTTTTAAATAAAAAAATTATTTTTTAAAAAAATATTAGTTAAGAGATTATCTTTATTTTATATTCTCCACCTATTAAAATAATTTTTTTTAAAAAATAAAAAGTAAAAAAAATTAAATCTGGACCGTCCAGATCAGATTTGGACGGTCTAGATCTGTGTAGCTCTCCCTGCTCATCACTTTGATGAGCAGGAGAACCGGATCCCTTCACGACTATTAGATCAAGATATAATAGTCCATATTTAATATTTTAAAAAAAATATTATTACAATGAAGAGAATGATAGGAATGAAATATTAAATGTGGATCATTGGATTTTAATTCAATGGTTATGAACGGGATAAAAAAAGATGGGAATAGATGAAAAAAAAGGGAGAGAAGCCAGGTTTCATGCTTGTGTTGTTTGGACTTCTTCTTCTTCTTATACGTCTTCTTGTTCTTCAAATCACAACCAGTCATGGCTGAAACATTCCCTCAACGCTTCCGGGGAAGCCATGCTCGAATGGGTTCAGGAAAACTTCATGATTTACAATTACTGTACTGATACCCATCGATTCCCACAAGGTCTCCCTCCTGAATGTTCATGGCCTTCAAAATGATGCCCTTTAATTTGCCTCTGCAATCTGGATTAACTTATTCTTTTTGTCTTGTGTAAATAATGATGATGGTCATAATGGTAGTGGTGGTGTTATTCTATTTTTATTAGATTCAAACTATAGAATTCTTCAAACTCTGAAAACAGTAAGTTGGATGGTTTGATTGCGGTTTATGTAGTCTAATGTGCAAATAGGAAATAATTTGAGATTCAAAAGGGTAGAGACATTTCAAAAAGACGGATAAAATAACATAAATATGATTTTCAAATCTCGTTTTGTTACTGATGTGGGAATTAGTGTATGCAGCACTGATGAACGGGACCTTCAGTTTGATCTAATTTATTTTAGCCGATAACGAATAATCAAGATAATGTATTCTACAGTGTGAAGGGATTAGTCACTGCTACCGGTACACTAACGGTAGTAGATACTCTCAGGGTATTTGGATTTTATGGAATGAAAATGTTGTTCAAGTGGAGTACATTTTCTCAAATACTCAACTAATTCATTGCAAGGTTATTGAACTTATGACTCAGGACGTTAGTTGTGTTACTTTTGTTTATGATGAGCCTAATCAATCAAGACATTATCTTCTTTAATTTGGTCATCTCTTTTGGCTATTGCTGAAAGTACTAATTCATCTTGGTTGACACTTGGGAATTTTAATGCTTTCATGAAACCATCTGATAAGTTGGGAGGTTCACCCCTGTTGTTGTAATGGAAAAATTCTCTGATTGTGTTAGAGATTGAGGCTTTTGGAGTTTTCAGTGGTTAGGGAAAAATTTACTTGGGACAAAAAGGTGTGAAGGAACAACTAGATTGGGCATTTGGGAATCTAAGCTGGTTTATGAAACACCCTCAAAGTAAAGTATACCATAAATTGAAATATAAATCTAATCACCAAATTATCTTGGTTGCTGAGGAATGTCAATGGGTGAACAAACCTTATGGGAATCAAGCATTGAAGTATCACACTGCTTGGAATTTAGAAGAAGGCTTTAGGGATGTGGTTCAAAAATCTTGGGAAAGTGATGACTGGATTGGTGGCGGGCAAAGTTCGAACAAGAAAGCAACTACATGGAATAAGAATTATGTGGGGAGCATTCCTAGGAAGAAGCAAGAAGTTATAAGGAGACTTGAGGTTACAAGTCTCCTTATAGTGCTCGACATAATAAAATTGCTACAGGTCTCTTTAAGCTAGAAAGGAAACTTTGATAGGAGTATAATAAGCTGACAGCTTAGGAGGAATTAAATTGGTTCCAAAAATCCTGGTGTAAGTTTGGGGTGATCATAATACTAGATTTTTTTCATACCTCTATAATGATTAAGAGAAGAAAACAAAGGATAGAAGCTATTCAAGATGATATGGATCACTGGGTTGCTGATGAAGCTACTTTACGGAGAATGGCTAGGGAATTCTTCCAACAACTTTATACTAAGGATACTTCAATGATGCAAGCTTATGAGAATACGATGACTTTTCCTAATCTTATTGAAGTAAATATGGAAAATATTCATAAAGAAGTGACGGAGATTGAGATAATAAATGTTGCTTTCTAAATGGGTGCGTTCAAAGTACTAGGTCCAAATGGCTTAGCGGCTCATTTTTTTCAAACCTAATGGGTTCTTGTTGTTAATAAAGTTTGTGAGTTGGTGTATGAAGCTTGGCATAGTTCAGGTAAAATTAACCATACCAAGATCATACTCATTCCTAAAGTGGATCATCTTGTGATTTTGAAAGACTTTTGACCTATATTGTTGTGTAATGTTATATTCAAGATCATCACCAAAGTTATTGCTAATAGGCTGAAAGAGGCAATGCCAAACTTGATTAAACCACAACAATGCAGCTTCATTGCAGGAAGAAAAAAGAGAGGCTATCCATATCATGAGAAACAAAAAAGAAGGGAAAGGGCTATGTGGCCATTAAAGTGGACATGAAGAAAGCATATGATAGGCTGGCTTGGTGTTTTTTGCAAGATACCTTACAAGGCATTGGTTTACAAAATTCTCTTGTGAACCTCTATAATGATCATAATAAAATATGGTTTGTATCTCATGCGTCTCTACGTCAGTTCTATAGAATGGGATGTAGTCACACACCTTTCATCCAACACGTGGAGTATGACAAGGTGATCCTCTCAGTCCTTATCTATTTATTTTGTGTATGAAAATATTGGGACATACGATCATTAGGGAGGTTAATAGGAAGAAGTTGAAAGGAATGAAAGTGAGCACCATTGGACCTCTTATTTTCCATCTTTTCTTTTCTGATGATTTGTTATTGTTTGGGTAGGCATCCTCATAATAGATGGAGGTCATGAGAAGGGTTGTGCAAAGATTTTGTGACATATTGGGTCATAGAATAAGTCTTGTTAAATCTAAGGCTTTCTTCTCGAGGAACATATATTTTAACAAGGTTGTAGAACTCAATCAATAAATGGGTATTGGGATTAAAGTATATTTGGGAAAATATCTTAGAGTACCTCTTTTCCATAAATGGGTAACAGATATTACCTATTTCCCCTACTTCAAAAAGCTAAGAGTAGAATGACTACATGGAAGGTAAATTTCTAACCATAGTAGGGAGAGAAGTTCTTATCAAATCTGTTTTGTCAGCTTTACTGAGTTATCATATGCAAACTATGTTATTTCCAAAAGGAGTGTTGAGAGACTTGGAATGGTGCAGCCGTCAATTACTAAGGTACCAGTCGGAAGAAGGGAAAAAAGTTGCACCTCATCTCATGGGAACAAGTGGAGCAAGATAAAAGTAATGGATGATTGGGTATTAAAGACTTAAGATGTCAGAATGTAGCTTTTATTATGAAGCTATGGTGAGGATTTTTGATCACACTAGAAGCTTTTTGGGTTTAATGCCTTCAGATGAAATATGGATGTGGAGATGGATTGTATCGTATAGTATGTAAGAAAAGGAATGCATCCGTAGTTTGGAGGAGCAATGTAACAATTTGGAAAAGTTCAATCAAGGAAGTGGAAGAACTGTCAGAGATAGAAATACTACTAATTTCTGGTGGGATCTATGGACGCATTTGAATGAGCCCCTCATACATTTTGTGGACAAGAATTATCATCTCATTGCCCTTAGTGCAAATGTGGGGTCATTTGTGCTACAAATTGGGATGTGGAATATCCGAGCATGGGAACAATTTTTGTCATAATAGGTGATTAACATGGTGACAAAAATGAAGGTTCCAAATGGAGGTGAACAGGATCGCTTCTATTGGCATAGCACTTCAAATGTAAGGTTTAGTGTTAAGGCATATTTAATTCTAGAAGTAACACTACTGCAGGCCAATGGAAGAAAATTTGGAAGTTGCGCATTTCGAAGAAAACCAAATTCTTCTTATGGCAAGTTTTCATGAAAGATTACCCAAAAATTCACTCAGAGCCAAGAGAGGGAATATACCTTGTGCAGAGTGCTCATTTGAGTGTTAGAGAGAGGAAACAATTATACACATACTTTGTGATTGTGAGATGGCAAGAGATATGTGGTTGAATTTAGTTAAAACTAACTATCACTTGTCTTTTTTTTAAGATATGATTTGTAGGGGTGGCTAAAGGAGAATATGATTCAAAAGATAGGCATGCCAAAGGTTAGCAAATGGAACTGGGCTCACGTGTTCAGTCTCATATGTTGGAATCTGTGGAAGAACATATGCAGGGGTGTCATGGAAGGGGTTGGAGCCCAATCGAGGGAAATTGTACACACCATCATGTACTAGCTAATGGAAACAACATACAAGGGTTAGTTTCATCACCAGATCTTTAGTTTTGACGGGAACATTGATACAAGATGGTAAAGCTCCACCAAAAGGGTATGTCAAATTAGATGTTGATCGTTCTGTCAATAACCATCGACATGCATGCTTCTTGTGGTGGCTTGATCCGAAATTCCAATAGAGAATGGGTGGTGGGTTTTTGGAAGAAGTTGGGTTTCCTACCTCCAACCTCAACAGAGATTTTTGCTTTGCTAACAGGACTTGTCATGTGCGAACAATATGGTTTCCATAGAATCTTGGCCTACATAGATTCCATGGAAGCTTACCAACTGGTTATGTCGGATTGCGGTGTGAATTATCCATTACGAGAAGAGATTTTTGAGATTAGAAGCATGATTTACTCTGATTGGGAAGTTGAAATTAGATATGCTCCACGTAATCTGTTGTAATGTGCAAACTTATTAGTCAAGGAGGCGCATAATGTTCATGCAGACATGATTCTGTTACAAGAGCCTCTTCCAAAATGTTGGCATAGGCTAGAACAGGATATGATCGATAGTTTGTTGACCTCCTCAGAGGTTCCTCATGTGTAACAATCTCAAGTGTTAGGTTTGCTTTATGAATTAAAAAAAAAATTTATGAGAAACAAGATTAACTAGATTAATATGCCAAAGTCCACGTAGCCGTTGATACAAAAAATAACCAGGAAAATCTCAACTATATAAGCTGCAGAGTTCATAGTATGGGACAGACTAAATCAAATAATCTACAGTTTAGTGGAAAATTAATATATTCCTATAATCACAAATTAATGTTATGAACCAGACATACGTACGTCTATTGTTTTGTAAAAAAAAAAAAACACATAAAACTAAGGATAGATGAGCATATATTGCGAGGGTAAATAATAAAAGTTTATTCAACTGTGGATTCTATTCAGTTCCATTGACTCGCATAAGAAAATTTAGAGGAATGGTTAAAGTTAATGAAGATAGGCTCATCATCAATAATGGGCACTAGTGCATCATGTTGGAGTCTAGCATGTTTGGAAACACCATTTTTAATCGGGCTTATTTTATAAGCCCGATTTATGTAAATCGAGATAAATTTTCTCCACATATTTATTTCGTAAATCGTAAAAACTACCTCGTAGACCGTAAAAGTTACTTCGTATTCCGTGAATCACGATTTATAAGCACTTATGGAACTTCTATAAACTAATCCAAATGAGTGTGTATGTGTGTGTGTGTATATATAATGCATATACAAGTAGATTACTCGAATACGGGACAAGATTCGGGGGTCCAGTTTGATTTCCCGATTTGTCTCGCTGTTTACTATTTATGGAGTGGATTGTATCAAATATACCTTTGAATTAGTTTCTTTAACTCGTTTTATGCTTAAAATAAGTAAGTACTCAGAAAAAAAAATCATCTTTAGAAAGAAAAAAGGAAAATGACAGAAAAATAGCTTTAAAATTATAAAATCCCCATATCAGGTATTTCTTATAAAATAAGTTGAAAATTATTTATCAAATCTTGCTATTATCTTATTAATTTTTGGTAGCAAGCCTGATTTAAGAATTTGTAATTTTAAAATTCTTTTTTTATCATATTTTCAAAGAAAAAGGAAGTGAAGAGAGATACATCAAAGTTGTGACGACAAATGAAGTTGACAGAAATAGAAAATTTCCACTAGAAATAGAACAATTCCTCTCCGGGCTTGTTTCGCATGAGGGCAGGAGAGGAAAAATGAGTAAGGAGAAAGTATTTTTTGAGTTGGATTTAAAAAAAATAAAGAGAAGTGGGATTTAAATTTTTAATTAATTTTTTTTATCTTTTTATTTTATATATTCTCTTTATTAAAATCTTTTTAACCTAATTTCTCTAAATTTTTTTAAATTCAATTCATACGAATTTCCCTTCTATTCATTTCCCTCTAAATCCCTCATACCAAACAAATCTTACGTTAAGTTTGAAATCTCTACCACTAGGTGTAGGTCTATTCAAGATCAAGAAATCTCATTCCCGAGAAAGTATTCAAGAAGGAATTTAATTCCCGATCCCAAAAATTTCTCGTCCTGACGAGATGAAAAATCATCGGAATTGAGAATTTCCTAAATTTCCATTCTTTTTTTTCTTATAGAGTTTTTTTGTGCTGTTACATTCTGCTTGTTTTTTTTTTTATAGATTATAGCGGCAAGCTGTAAGAGTATGTTTCCTAAAAGAATTCCCTAAGACATAAAATAATAAGATCAGCACACAAAAACATAATAGTTTCAGCAACTACACCAAAGGCTGGAATTTTTCCAAATGCACTATTGCATTTTGAAATTAACTCAATTTACTAATTTCTGAGAGTTTTTTTGCCCCTGACAGTAAAATTAACTCATTTCCCTATTTCAGCATCCACAAAGTTTTAGAAATCAAATATATAATAAATTTATCCAAAGCTTCTTTTGCATGACTTTAGTTAGACAACCAAAGAAAAAAAATCACATGTATATTATTCCAGGATTAGGAAAAAGTCGGAATCAGAAAATCTCATTCCCAATCTCGAATTTTTCCCGTCCTGAAAATTTCAAGACGGGATTTTTCTGTCCCGATTTGCTCAGAATTGGTACAGGAAGATGGGATGAGAAAATGATGAACACCCCTAACTAAATGTCGTCCAAATTCTGCCAACGGCAAAGAAAGAAGAATTTGCCTTCATCAAAAAATTTCTTCATTATGATCATCTGAGTACTCCCTCTAACATGCTGCATTCAAGTACAAATGGCTCCATAGACTCGTACTAAAGACATGGCTATGAACAAAATAGAAGGCTATAGTAACCAAAGAAAACAGGTTGCTTCTCACCTATTTTCATGTACACGAGTGGTAAACATATTTACAAGAGAAAACTAAGTCGCTACAAAACATTTTATTGGGGCCACCAAAAAAATCGTAATTCTGCAAGGCGAAAATAACCAGCAAGTCAAGTGATTGTCCCCTGCACAGATAAAAGCCCCTAACGAACCACGCCAGAGGGGTTGGTTCATCATGTCACAAGCTCTTCGCCCCTCTTTCGTCTTCCTCTTCCCTGTTAACCATCAGAAACAGGGAATTATTCAAATAACACCAACACAGTGCAGCAGTCAACTACAATTTTCTTCCACCTTCAATCAAAAACAGTGAAACACCACCCAGTGAGACTCAATACAGAGTCACCCCTTATCCAAAAATAAAACTCCCAACTCATACTTAATTAATTAATTTGAGGGCCTTCATGCATTTGCCAATGAAAAGCAATTGCTATCAAGCCATGCCAAAAGCCACCAACCAAGACCCTGAATTCGAGAATGAACCCCTATGCTCACCCATCAATCTCCAAGATAGATCTTTTGATATCACAGGAAAGATAAACCTGCTAATAAAGCAGATTGCTAAAAACAATAAAGCTTTTCTTTTGACCAAAAAAAAAACAATAAAGCTTTTATAAGAACATGGCCAGGTATTCCCATGTGAGGTTCGTGTCAGATAATAAACCTTTCAGTTGAATATGCCAAGAAGTTGAATAGAGGTATTGGATTGAAAGCATTAGAAAATTGAATCCAGATTACCATTTATCATCAAGAACTAAAAAAGTGGGCTTGAAAAAGAAAAGTGGTAAATAGTCATGATGTAAGTGAAAAATAGAAGCAAGCTCAACATCACATTTCTCAATTCACGTGTTCAATTGCGCAGAAAACAAAATTGACACCACAATAAGGTTTCAGGGGTAGTAAATAAATCAGAGTCCGGCAATCATGTCACCGGAACATAATCCTATGACTTAAAATAAACTCAGCAGCCAAAGAGCATCATAGAAATCATGCAGGAAGGGATTTTATTTTCCTCAATCGTTTCCCCTTTATTGCCTTCCTGGCCTTCTTCAGTTTCAGCTTTTTAGTTGGGAGCGGCATCTCCCTGATGGGACCTGGTGGTACCCCTTTCTTAAGTGCACTTCCTCTGGGTGTAACAGAGGGAGGCAGTCTCAAGCTCTGTGGAGGTAAAGGATTTTGAGGTTTCCACACCAAGTTATTTTTCATGGAAAACCTAACTTTCTTTTTACTTCCCTCCCCACTCTTAACAGCTTCGATGCCTTCAGCATCTCCACCACTCACCTCAGAATCTTGAGATTGCTGTCCTTTCAAAGTCTTTGTTCTCTTTCTCTTCTTAGATACAGTTCCCGCAGTTGTAGCTACAGGAGAATCAGAGACCCCTGCAATTCCATCATCCAGACCTGCTTCAGCGGCAACAATCTCAAACTGCTTTTGGAGGTTTGAAATCACAGATTCAGTCAATATATTGGTTTGTTCATCATTCGAACCATTTTCACAGACTATGATTTGCTTCTCATTCTCGGTGGGACTCTCCTCCTTAACAGAATCAGAGGGATCTCTCTTCTTTTTCTTCTTAGCCTTTTTCTCCTTGCTATTAGAGGCTTTTTTATCCTTCTTACATTTTTTCAACTGCTTGCCAGCGGTGCCATTAGAAACCTTTGAAAAATCTTCATCACATTCCAAACCAGCTTCCGGGGCATCTGCCTCCATAGTGGTCACAATAGGAACTAAAGTTGGCACTTCGTCTTCATCCCGATCATCAACTTCAGGAATTGAGAATTCAAATCCTGAAGATGCCATGTCTTTCTCTAACTTCTTAAATTCCTCATGTAGAGCAAACAATACCTTTCTATTTCCCTGGCAGCATTCAGGTGAAGAGCCCAACTCATAAAATTTCATCGAGAACCCCATGACTAATGCTATTGTTCCAAGCACCATAAAATCATCTCCCGAATCAACCTCAGCCCCTGCCTTCTTAACCTCCAACAATCTCTTCCCCATCTTTAGCAGCTCATCAAACATACTAGACTTTATCTTTCCCAACAAGACTTTATCAGGAAGTTTGCCCATAACGGTAATAAAGGGCTTGAAGAGAACCTCAAGCACTTGCGACCGAATGGGAAGGAAAGGCCTAAGCTCTTCCAAGAAAATAGAGGCAATGTGGTAAATAACTCCATTGCCCAGCAACTTATCTTCGGCAGAGAAAGTCCTCTCATCCAAAACACCCATTAACCGTTGGGTAAGTTCCACATCCCAAGAATTCTTCTTGAGAAGAACAAAAAAACTCTGGAGAAATCTCCGAATTAAGAGGTAGAACTTGTCTAACCTGAGGGCGTCAATTCCAGACCATTCGCGACGCATAGTGAGCAAAAAGGCAGAGAAGTAATGCTCAGAGAGACCCAGATCGAGAACTTGAAGAAGCGAAGATAGGCGATCAATGAGTTCAGCCTGAACAGGGACCTTATCAGCATGCCAAACGCAGTAGAAGAGGCCCTTCCAGAGCTTCTTCATGTCGTCATCGGGAAGTTGGGATTGTGAAGGAAGCCATGTCTTGAAGAGGACTCGAAGAGCCTTGTCTCGAGTGGCCTTGTTGCAGCAGGCAAGCTGCTTGATGAGGGAGCGACCCAGCTGTGACCCGTTCTCCATCGGTTGTGTAGCCGATAGATGGATGGATCCACAGTTTGGTGTTCTGGGAAACCCTAGAGCTTCGAGGTTGACGACGAAAGAGGGATTTTATTATAAGGGTAACAAATTAACTATAAAATTTGCATGGACGGACCTAGCCAAAGCTTTGGTCGCCGTGTCGCCGTTGTCCTTCTTGTGTCGTTCGGTCCAGTGCAAATAAAACCCTAGCCTCTGTTCCGGACATACAATACTTGTACGAATACTCAAAAATCAAAAGTCCATTTATACAAATACAATTTTTTTAATAAAATGATCAAATATGTTAATAAAAACGTTAATACCACCTGGCCAAAAAAAAAAAAACCCGCTGACACGAATGTAGTACAATTTTCAAGGGATGTGTGTGTACACACTTCAACATTTTCAATTTATATGGTTGTATTGAACTTTATTAAAACAGTTGCTAAATTGAAGTACTAAAATCTGAACGATTCATCATTAATAATATAATTAAGATTAAAAATTAGAAAATAAATTGAAAATTTATCTTATTATGAAATAATAATAGTCGAACTAAAAATAATTTTTTACAAGTGTGAAGGTAATTATCAGGTCAAAAAAAAGTAATTAAAATGTTTTATAAATCATTAAGCTTTTGGGAGTATGTATGTAAATGGGTAGGCATTGTAACTTATTCATCTAATTTTTTTTTTTCAGTTCAGATCTATCAAATATAAGACTTATTTTTACTTTTAGACTCTCATTCAACTTCTAAGTTCTAACAATCTCCATTCAACCAAAACAAAAAAATTCTATCCTTTTAAGTATGTAGTCACCACCTGGCCATAGAAACATGCCCTCTCCATCATAGACATGATAGGACTAGGAGATTTGAGCAAAACTGTGTGTTAACAATCTTTTCCTTTCAACTAATATTGGCAGACATTGAATTTAAGAGTATAAAGATTTAATTAAGCTATCCTTAAACAAAATCTCCCGAAGTGCATATTCAAAAGCTAGAAAATACAGCTAGCTTTTGAGTAGTTTAGTTATAAATAAACCACTTGATCTTCACTTTTGCCTAAATGGTTGATCAACTATACCATCAAAGATCACGAAAAAAAAAGTATCTTACATTCATGTGCTTGCTGCTTCTATTTAAGTTGTGTTTTTGTAAATTTAGATTGCTGAAACATTGTCAAAATAAATTGTTGGACATAAATAGTAATTTTTTATTCACAGATGTAAAAATATTTTGCATAAAGATCAATTTTATATTGTGTTACAAGGGGCTTGGGGAAAAAAAATAAAATTTTAGCCTTGTTTAATTTATTATTTTGGAAACATTTTTTTTTAAGACAAATACGTGTTTGATGGTTAATTTTTAATGAAGTGTTTTTTTAAAAAAAATAGAAATCTGTTTTGGAAAACGAAAATATTTACCTGCTTTCTATTTGCTTGTTATGTTTTGTTATTTTTCTTAACTCCTATTTTCACTTTCCAGCCATGCTTTTCACTCTATCTCTCACGCTCATCTTTTCGTTACCTTCGTTGTGTTTGTTTGAGTTAATAGTAGAAGTTACTTTTATAATAAAATTTACAGTGTATGAGATAATTATATCATGAGAGTTTTACTCCTACTTACATAAACATGTTTTTTTTGAACATTAACGCAAAGAGGCCTTCTATCTGCATCATCTTTCAATCCTCCAACTACCTGTTCAGCGTCTGTCATCATAGCAGTCTCCCCGTTGTCACTTGTCTTCTCTCTATTCTTTGGGTTGATTTAAAAAGAATTATTCTAAATAAGTTTAATATATTTTTTCAATTGTGATTTTCTGCAACAATCTTTCAAATAGATTTTTTTCCCTTCCCAAAATTGGTTTTAAAAAACAATTTTATAAAAATATTCTGAAAACGTAAAAGCAGAATGAAACGAGGACTTTGTATCCACTAAAAGAATAGAAAAGAAAATTATGTAAATCAGTAACATGTCTTCTCTCCTTTTCCCTTTGATGAAATTAGCCAGTTTATTGGAGTGATATTGCTTTTTTCAATTATCAGATGAAATCATAGATTTGAAGTTTGAACGATATAATGGGAATCCATATACACCAAGATTAGTAGATAATGGTATCATGCTGCCAATAAGTCGAGGTTAACTTTGTTTTTTTCTTGGCCAAACAAGGTATATTAAGATTCAGATTGGTTCTGATTTGTGCGCTAATCAACATTTCTAAAGCTTAATTGTTTGATTTGTGTGCTGTGTTATCAATACACACACACACCTGTGTCATTAATAAACATTTCACCCCCCCCCCAAAAAAAACACACACACCATCCCTAGGTTACACATATTTTATTGCATATAAACATTTTGACGGTCAAAAATCAAACAGTTTAGAACAAAAATATTGATAACTTGCTTATCTCCACAAAAAGAAGTTGAAATTGTTGGATTCAGACTTCCTTCTTGCAGGCTTCTGCCACAGAAACAGAAGGGTCTACAAGAGATCCCTGCGTCCTATACGTCTGGATCAAGGAAAAATTTAAGTTTTAATATGAACATTTCACTTTTCTATTTCTACTCAGACTTTTATTTGTTTGGGACACTAATGTTAATAGTGGTATTAGGAGGAGGTGTTGAGAGGTGCTGGTTCCATACAAGATTGGCATACTCTGGGTGATCAACAAAAGGATTCCGATTATGCTGATAAAACTTGCAGATTCTTTCATTTCTTAATCTCTCTTCTCTGGAAGGCGGATCAACCTCATTCCATTTTAACAATGTTGAAAGAAGTCCCATCTCTTTCTTTTCTGCATACAAAGAAAAACACAGCACATAAATTTCAACCCACTACTCTCTATTTTTCTTTAGATCTTGCACTACTAGTACGTATCATGATTAGCATGAGATTAATATATCAGATGACACAGCATATCAGCATAGAGTTTAACGTACCTGTATTGGGGACATCTGAGAGGCGAAGACCTGGAGTTCTTCCTGATTGTTGGACTCCATAACTGACTTCCATGTACATCAATGCCCTTGCAATATCCCCTCTAACCTGAAATTACTTTAATCTCAAGACATATCTAGTGAAGAGGTACAATCTCGATAACAAGTTTGAGTCAGCAATATGCTCTTGCAATATCAACATGATTCTTTTACTAATTCTCAGTTATTCTCCGGGAAGGCCATGAAAACCAGTAAAATAGAGCTTAATAGCAATCTTTAGTTCTTTATAGTTGAGGCTATCATTCAATGCTCAAAGCTTAGTAGCCATGATTTTTTAACAGGACGGGAGAACTCAAATCTATGTAAAGACATGGAATTCCCATGCAAGACCACAGATGAATCTCTCGCATGTTAAGCAATCAGTTACAAAGGTTCAAAAAAGACAAATGGAAAAAACAAGAGAAAAGAATCATATTTGTATGTACACACACCAACACACACTACCTGCCTAGGTGGAGCCCATCTTTCTTTGTCTGTTTCAGTATCCAGAGCAGCTTCTTTGTTTGCTGGCTTCAAACACTTAGAGGATTTAGCCTCGCATTCTCCATAATACTTGTTTCCCCTTGATGCATTCACTGAGAGAAACTTTCACCATCAATAGAAATCAGAATCTTGTGTTCAAACACATCGAGCAGTGGATTACCTTACCATTTGCATCAGCAGGGCGAATGTTATGTAGATCAGTTAGAGAAGGCCCATTTGTTAGTCCATAAGAACGAGGCCACAGATGCTCTCCTGTGAAAAGTTTCTTAAATGAGTGAATCCCACTTGTATATTACTTCAGTTTCACGAGCTATAACTCACTATTGCTTTTACATTATCTTATTCTTGTCTAGAAGAGGCTTGGGTTTCTTTTCATTTTCGAAAATTTCACAACAAAACCTGTGTTTCTAGTGTCAGGACTTGATGAAGCCATCATCAGCCATATAAGTAAAACAAAGAAGGTTGGGCATGAGAAAGCAACCAACAAGAAAAAGTTGAGCACAAACTAAGCAAATTTGCTAAGCAGTTGATCTGCTAAGATTTGTGGGATCCAAGTTTCTGAATTTTATCTTATCTTTTGCTTTTGCATTCGGTCAGCATCACCATCAAATTATGTCCTTGGTAAGTCAGAGACACTTTATACAGTTCCACAGGTATCAAGACCCCTTCGGATAACACCATATAGTTAACTCACAGGTTATTATGCCTCTGTCACACATAATTTAAACCATCTTTCTGAACTTCCCATAACTATTAAACTCCATCACCATGTAGCGGAAGGGATTACCTGATGAGGAAGCCTCATGGGATCCTTTGTTTCAGTTTCAACAGTAGTTTCCATTGTTTCATGTATTTCAGTTCTTGACAGATTCAAGAAAGTAAAGTGCTTTTCAGTTCCCTCGATTCCCTTTCCTCTTAGATTCCTCTGTTTCTCTTTTCTCCCTCCCCTATCTCTCCCTCTCCCTCTTACCTTTCTATATCAAATATCAACTAACAATAAACAGGTGAAATTGAGTATTAGCAGCAACAGCTGAACAACCAACGCAACTGAGACTAAAGTAACTGATAAAAGCATTTTGGAACAGCGATTGGAGTCTTTAATTTTCAATCGTGATTTACGGTATACGAGGTAAGTATATAAGAGGAGTGTTGTCTCGATTTATGTGTATAAGTACTTATAAGCTTTTTAACAGCTCTTCTAAACAAGCTTATTATGTCACTCCAGTAAATAGACTAGTTGACTCACTATTCCATCCTTGTGGCTTTCCAGATAAGCGTTTTGAGACAACTCTCAAGGAGTATATTTCAACTCTGCAAAGCACCGACCATCATCTATATAAAAGTCAGCTGATAGGGTAAACATAAGATAGTACAAATTGAGGGGTTAAAGCAATATCAGTTATGGCAGGTCCGTACACTCTTGATGAAGCATCGGGTTCATCAACATTAGCAGCATCAAGAAACTTGAGGGCATCCCACACCTGTTAATCAAAGAAGCATCTTAGATCTCTAGATTTAAAAATCCATACAGAACTTAAAAGTAAGATCAGTTTAGTTGTACAAAGATTTTATCGAAATTAAAGCAGCACATAAAATAAAAACCAGAAGGCGGGCCTTGACGCAACTGGTGGGTGCGCTGGCTTTACGCCCCCAGGTCCAAGGTTCGAGCCCTAGAAACAGCCTCTTGGCAATAATGTCAGGGTAAGGCTGCATATATATAGGGTCTCCTTTCCCTGAACCCGCATTGTGCAGGAGCAGCTTGGCACTGAGGTCCGCTTTTTTTTTTAAGCAGCACATAAAATAAAAACCAGAAATGACCTCTTTGTAGGATAAGGAATGATGTGGGGCAACAATGCTATTCAACTTTTTCTTGAGTGCTTCACCTCTTAAATTCTTCACGTGGGAATAGTAAGAGGAAGTATCCTCACAAGCATAAGTAGAGGAAGCTGGATAGTCCTGAGCATGGGCAACAAGATTGAGAAATAGCAAGTAGAAGGAAATAATGTGAGAAAACCATCTCCATGTGACATTAAAACTTGTTAACCACGGCGGCCCATTAGCTTCATAGCCTCTGTGCATAGATAATCAAAGAGGGAGGGAAAAAGGCTTAGGGAGCGGAAGGTTATGATGAACTAGATTGGAAAAACAGGAAAAACGAAATGCAACATGGTCACAATAATATCATTACAAGCTGTTAAAAACAAGCAGAAAGATATAAAGGTCAAGCAGTTGATATTTCTCATTCAATATATTTCACAGTCCTACATATCAAATTAGATGGTTTAGACACAAGGTGGCGACATCCAGATTCATCTCTATCAGAAACACCCAACAATCAACAAATTTGATGATTAGCAAAGTCCAAACTAGCGATGATGCTTGTACCATCTAAAACTAAAGCAGCATTAAAATACAACCGCCACGATAATTATAAAAGATATCAATAAATCTCCAGATATATTTTCCTCACCATTTGCCGGTGTGGAAGGCTTCATCAGATACAGATACTTTCTAAAAAGGAGTGAGGCGGTAAAAACAAGGGACTAGTTCACGAACCTCTCGTATATGTTAGAAATCGGAATCAGAGGCTTTGGACTGCTTGTACAGACAACCCAAATCCGAGGTGGAAGATGGGGAGGTGGAAGAGTCGGCATAGAGAAGGGGAAAAGAAAATTGGCGGATAGCGAGTGGTGCCACTGATCTCGGCAGCCACGCCATTCTGGTTTTGCAGTGGATAAGGCAAGGCACCGTGTTCTGATTTCTGCTGGATGTAAGGCCATGGGATGATTTCTGCTCCTGCTCCAAGCCTCCAACATTGATAGCAGAACGCAGAAAAACTCAGCGGCTGCCGTCGTCTCTTCACGACCTCCGCTCATGAATGAAGATGGGATGAAGAAAGGAAACCGTGGTAGATGATGAGGTGTCCTATGAGTACAAGTGGCATATTTTGACTGGATAACTGGATGGAGTGATGTAAGCATTTCTCTTTTCTATTTCTACTCGTATTCTGAAGGAAAACTTGCAGATTCTTTCATTTCTTGATCTCTCTTCTCTCCAAGGCGGATCAGTCTCATTCCATTTTTAACAATGTTGAAAGAAGTCCCATCTCTTTCTTTTCTGCATACAAAGCAAAAGACAACACATAAATTTCAACCCACGGCTCTCTCTATTTGTCTTTAGATCCTGCACTACTAGTACGTATCATGATTAGCATGAGATTAATATATGAGATGACAAATCAAATTTAATAATCACCATTGAAGTAACTAAGTATGACACAGCACATCAGCATATCAGCATTGAGGAGTTAAACGTGCCTGTATTGGAGGCATCTGAGAGGTGAACACGTGGAGTGCGACCTGACTGTTGAAGAAAGAAGAGAATGGAGGCCCAGTTGAGGAAAAAGGGCCCAAAATGCTGCAAAGAAAGAAGACGTGAGCTGGATGAGGAACAGTAGCATAAGACCACGGATTCGGTTAAGAGTAGGGTGTGAAATTATTTGTACTCACTAGTGGGATTGTGACTGAGAAGTACCCAATAATTATCCGAGGTATGAATGTATATTATCTATTTTACATTTTTTTAATGGTATTGTTAATTTTGGTAAATTTTTACATAACATGAAGGAACCTTTTAATGGTGTGATTCTATTAAAAATAATTCTTGACAATAAGAAGAGACAACAGAAATAATAGGGTTCCCTAAATTACATTCGACACCACAAAATTTTAAGTGTATTATATTTTAGTCGTTTAAATAGAATGGTAGATTTTTATGGATTGTTGTGCCAAAGACATTACGTCACATTTCATTTCAAATAGCACTGAGGTATATTAAAAACATGTAGTTAATGGTTTTATTGTAAGAACCGTCAGTTATTTAATTACATTTATCACAGTTATTTGTCAACAACTGTGATGTAGGGTATATTTTTTTTATAAAAAAAAATTAGGCTATTATTGTCTAGATAATTACATTTTTATATATTTTACAAAAATAAAACTAAAAAATAGCACCCTCTCTAGTGACTAGTTACCTCTGATGATTTAAGGTCTGCGGTTAATTTTCGAACTTTGGTTTCCTTCAATTTGAAAGAAACAAAAGTTTCAAAAATTAGCAACATACCACAGATCATCACAATAATCGTTATTAGAGGAGTGACCTGAATCATCTGAGAATATGTCAAGATCATGGTAGCCAATCTCATACTCATCAAGAATAAGATTAATCTTCTTGTTCATACTCGACAGGTATCAATCCAGCCTCCTTACAGCATAATCAGTCTATTCTGCATTCTGCATCATTGCCTCCAGTTGACGAAGCATAGGAGCAGGTGGAAGCGGATGTTGGGGAGAAGGATGACGCTGAGGATTTTCTATCAAGTTTTTAGCATGATGTTTCATGTTGATGATTGAGATAATAGAGGAAGACGATGAAAAAATAGTACAAAAAATACAAGAAAATGTAGAGTTTAAATAGACTACAAGAGACAGGTTTGAACCATCATTGCATACGTTGGAAGTTGAAGAAGAGCAGTCACGTGCAGTGGTGGGTAATAAAAGGATACTTAATTCTCATGCCGATTATTGGAGAATGAAGAAGCACAAAGTACTATCATCCTTTATGATAATTTTGAAATTATCCTCAATATATATAAAATTAAGTGACTGTGTAATGTTACACCCCACTCTTAGATCCATATATTAAATTGAGCCAAGCAAACATTAATAGTAGATATGATTGATCAGTCATGCTATGCTTTTTCATATATAAGGTGAGAAATCTCCAATATTTATTCTAGTGTCTTGAACGTTTAGTTGACGGATATTAAATAAAAATCATTATGTTGTTGTTGTTGTTGATATAAAATTGGAAGATAAATTGTTTGATGCATAACATGACAGTTTTTTCGTAAGAGCCATCATTTTTGTGAGACAGTATATGATGATTAATAATTACTACTGTTATATGAATATATTTTTGTGAGACTTAATAAGTGACATGTTTTACTTAATAATTGTTATGTATTTGACATTTTTTGTGATTGATTATGCAACCCCTATATTAAAAATAAAAATTAAAAAACAAAAGACAATGTAAATAAACAAACAAAAAATAATAAGTTATTGGGATGTTCTAAGAATCTCATGTATCATTAGGTTTTTCCTTTTCCATTAATTTGTCGACCTTCCGTTTATACAGTGAACAAGAGAAGTAAATTCCTTCAAGTACCAGTCCATGCATCTTTGCTCTTATATATAAATCTGGAGTATATGATGGAGCTCATAGGTCAAGTAGACGAGTCATTCAATACTTGTTGGTGGGGTGAGTCCATCTTTCAATTTTTTTATAGATGATGAATTAAAAGTTCTCTTGCATTTGTTTATGATTTTAGCAAAGAACAAAAGTCAGCGGTTAGCTATGAGAAATTAAAATGGAAGTGGAGAAGTAGAGTTTAGTTTTTGGATTTTTAAATAGAGAGGGTTTCATAGATTATCAAGCCGATCGTGTCTTTTAGTATTAAAAATCATTATATTTTATATATGGTGAATGTTATTTCTTAATCATCCTTAAGTATTTGACATGGTATTCTAATAAATAACGAGTTTTATTTGATAACCATTATGTATTTGACTTTTTTTTTAATTTTGGTGGTTTTATAATCAACCACCATATTAGAAACAAAAATTAAAAAAGAGAAGAAGAAAATATAAAAAAAATAAAAAGTTATAGAGATAAAGGATTTGATGCATCATCAGATTCTTCATTCTTAAATGATTTGTCAACAGAGAGCGAGCAAAAAAGGTGGGCTCCTTCAAACAATAGTCTACGTATAAACCTGGATCATATGGTAAAACTCATAATTCTTATGAACGAACCCTTTAGGGCTTTTGTGGATTGTCGTGTGTTTACGTCTTTTAATATTAAATATCATTTCTTGTTAAATAGGCCTTATTGTTTTATTGTTTTTAAAAAAAACAATTTTTAAAAACAAAATCAAATATTTCAAAGAAGCAACGTTCTTGTCTGGTTTAATTTCAAGCTGGACGAGACTCCTGAAGATATGAAGGTGAATCTAGCTAGCTTTCATTTAGATGAGAAGGCGTTTCCAATGGCAGCTGGCGTTCGAACATTCTCGGGCAGCCAAAGTATTGTCTTGGGATGAGTAGGCAGAGGCCATTAAAGAAAGATTCAGATCCTCCACTGAACATCCAATGGCGGAGTTGATGAAGCTTCAACAACAGGGATCGTTGGCCGATTTTGACGACCAGTTTGACAGTATTATCTTGAAAATGCAACTTCCAGAGGAGGACATAGTGCAAGCACATATCGCTTCACTGAGTGAACTTACCGCAGGGGTTGTTCATCTCTTTAAACCTGAGACCTTGAGGGATGCAAGAACAGTCGCAGGACTCGTTGAGCTCAACAAGCAACGAGCTGCTAATGAGGCAATAATTGCCAAGAATATTGCGAAGAAGACTACCAAGGATGGTGCGAATGTATCTTCTTAGGAAGAACAATTAATGAAATTTTAGTTCATTGGAAGCTAAGGTACTACGTACCTGAGGGTTCCTTTGTTTCGATTTTAATAGCAGT
Source organism: Albizia julibrissin (assembly GCA_037074505.1). Lineage (NCBI taxonomy): Eukaryota > Viridiplantae > Streptophyta > Magnoliopsida > Fabales > Fabaceae > Albizia > Albizia julibrissin. The sequence goes on from CM073482.1 coordinate 11,259,532, forward strand.
TTCCTTTGTTGCATGCATTTCAGTTGTTGACTGATTAATAAAGGGCATTTCAATTCTTGTGATTCCCTTAGACTTCTCTGTTTTTCTTTGGCCCTCACCTTTATCTCTCTCCATAAGATCGTAAGCAATATCATTTATGGCAGGTCCATATACATTCCTGATGAAGCATCTTAGATTTCTAGATTTAAAAGTCCATACAGAACTTGAAAAGTAAAAATCATTTTAGTTGTGCAAAGATTTTATGGAAATTAAAGCAGTGCTATTTTTCTTGAGCACTTCACCTCCTAAATGCTTCACGTGGGAATAGTAAGAGTAAGAGGGAGCGGGATGATTTCTGCTGCCACTCCAACATATGGTGGAACTCAATGGAATGAAATGCAACATTGTTTAGAGCTTTAGGATGAATAAGAATCAAGTAATGATGTTGTGGTTTAATTGCATCCAAACATACCTTCTATGACCGATGGATTAGCGGTAGAAAATTGACTTTTTTTTTAAATAGGCTTTTACAAAAGTCAAATTAGAAAAAAGTCAGATTATAAATATGATTTGTGTTTGAATTGACGGTGGCAGAAGTGGTTTTTTTTTTAACATTTTGAACCTGTTTGAATTAGCATTTAAAAAACCCGTTTAAATGAAAAATGACTAAAAAATGCATAAAATTTATTGAATATATATATATATATATATATATATATATATATATATATATATATATATAGTTATAATTGATGTTAAAAAATGTAAAAAAAATTAAAATAAAAAAAGTTCAATGTCTGAAGAGAGCTACCACTGAATAAGCTAAAAAAAGGGTTTCTAATCAGAAGCTCTTTTTTAACTAAAAGCCCAATCAAATGTTGTATTCCCAAACAGATATTTTGCAAGGCAAATAGACTTATGGGTTGTAATGGACTTTTCCCCCCACTTTAAGTGTTTCCAAACAGACTCTTAATTCAACAGGAAAAAAGAAAAAAAAAAACAGCTTATTTATATACACTTTTCACATAATTGTGACTTTATTCACATAACACGGATTTGGGACTTCTGAACTATATAATATATATATATATATATATATATATATATATATATATATATGGGAAAATTCTAAAAAAATATCATTTAAACTTCAAAATCTCAAATAGGTGATTTAACAATAAAATGATTTGTTAATTGCATTACCATTCTTGTTAATCCCATTACCATTCTTGTTAACGGGATTTTAAAATTTAAATGGTATTTTTTTGATATTCTCCCTATATATATTGAGATGAATTTATATTTGACAGTTTATCATGAACACTTGTCAAAATTATATTCTATATAAATATAATTTCATACACAAAAAAGTGATTTTAAGTACAGAAAATATTATTTTGGCCAAAAAAAAAAGTACAGAAAATATTAATGCCCGAATTCAGGCCCTTTCAGATAATGAAATTTTATTTTATTTTATTGAGCCACAAGGTACAAACTCCACTTATTGTTAACCTCTGCCAGCCACCCTAATCTAAATTAGTTATAAATCATGCAAATTTAAGCATTAACATGCTGCACAATTAATTATTTGAACAAGTTTTAATAGGGCAGTGATGATCAACTTTAATGAGACCAAATTAAAAATCTTTAGCCTTAACGTTACAGCTATAAGAACACAATCAGACATTTTTAAAATTTAAAATTAAGTAAAGCCATTATAACCAAGAGAAAATCCAATGTCCATAAGAAAATAGATATATACCTCATCCATGTTCAAGAATCTTTTGAAATTTTACCATCAAAAATAAAGAAAAGCAACTAAACACCTCTATTTTCAACCCAAAATAAAAATCACAAACGGTAACATCCTTTTAAAAAAAATAAAATCCTCTAGCACTTTCAATGCATACACAAGAGGGATGTTATCTGCTCAATCCAAAAGGAAACAGGAAGAAATGTATTTAGTAGGCCTCCATCTCTGGGAAAATGTGAATTGATGAAGGGCTCTTTTGTTCCACAATTAAGCTGCATTATTACTTACACCCTCTGTGAGCAGGTCATCATCATATGAAACAGGTATCCTCAATCTATCATGCACAGAAACGCGTTTCTCTTCAGAAGCAGATGGTTCATGTTGATTGTGAACTGGGGATGCCACAAAAGTGGTGTCTGAAAATTTGTCGTCAGTCCCTTTAGCAAATGAAAATGTCACTTGTGGAGAATCCTCTTTCTTTTGCCCGGATGGTTGCTCCGCAATTGGCCGTCTGAATTGCTTCTGCAGGATTGCATAAACTTGATAAGCAATATGAACTACTTATCATTACTAAGTCAAATTAGCACCTAAGCTTAAATTAAGAAAATGCATAGGCTTGGTTATTCATTATGGAAATTATGAACTTTTAAGCTAAATCACATGCAAAACAAATCAAAAGCTGTATATAATATGTTGATACAAGAGGTTGCCCCAAACAATTAACAAATCTCGGTGAAACTAAACAAAAGTTTTTTTTAAAAAAAAAAAAATTACTGATCTACAAGCCCGCCGCAATTCCCCCTCAATGGTTTTGGTTTCCATGTAATTTGAAGAATCAGTGCCCCCAAAGTATTTAATCAGCAAATTTTTGTGCAGTCTTCATTCTCGCTTCAGAAACTAAGAAATGCGCATGTATATATTGCCAAAAGCAAGCTTCATTGCTCAGGAATAACTCAGTTCTATTTCCCCTCATCATGAGAGGATCACTACTCACATTTTTACTATCCCTTTCCATTTTTGAAGACCACAACGATGTATACCTTCCCAGCATAAATTACGAGGTGAATCTAGAAACCAAGCAGTTTGTCAGCATTAGAAAAATTACTCACACACCTCAAATTCCTTAGCTTTTTTCATGATCTCTTTGTAGGCTTTTGGTTCTCGAGTTTTAATGATATTCCACAATATACCACCACCATTCCGGAAGCGGCTACCATCTGCAGTCATTTGGCCCCCACAATTTTTGATAGCATCAACCTGTGGCTTGAACACGTCATCATACAAGTGTGTAGTGTATGCATTTGGACGTGTATAAGAAGGAATAAAACTAACAACAACAAACACTTTTGAAAAGCCTTTAAATGACGACAATGACAAAAGCCATCAATATCCAAGTGGAGTATCGTATATATTGTAGAGGATTATCCAAACCTTCTTTGGTATATCAAGCTTCTTCCAAGGGTCATATACTTTGAATAAGCAAAAAATTACAATTAAAAATTGCACAAGAAAAAACGTAACAAATTCATAAAACAGATATCTTGTCATCAGTGAAAGGACAATAAGATAGTATTCCGTGTTATCCAACCTTGGCTTGAACATCAGTGGCTGGCTATGTTAGGCGAGCAAACATCACTTAGTTTACAGCCATTATATTCGATTCTTCAAGTGAAAACAGTTTTTACATGTGCACTGTGACCGACAAAATGAGGTAAAGAATGAACATCAACCTTCACAATTAACAAATGATGAAGTGGTTCAGCCAGGAACCTCAGATCTCAAGCATAGATGTGGAAGGGGCAAACAAGCTTCTGGAAGAAAAAATCTGCAAGGTTAGGGACACAAAATTGTGCATCAGAAATTATGAAAGGTTGAGTGGTTCTAAAGAAGAGTGGATGCGCATCATCAGCTCTAGGCTTGTCCAAATCAGGTAGAACCTAATTTCTCACCTTTCCTAAGAAAAAGCAGGTTAACTCCACCTGCTCCCAGGACAAAACATGCACCCATTGAGAAAGAGAAAGAAGAAGAAAACAAAAACTAATTGCAAAATGAATCTTTTATATTAAAAAAATGCAAAGCACATTTTATCTGGGGAATAGAAGATCCAGTGAGTTAAGGTGGAGAATATCGCAAATAGCAGCTAAAGGACCATACAGCAGAATCCAGCAACTTTTGTGAGGTCAGAGCTACTGCTGTACAAACAATACTCTAAGATGTTCAAATGGTAGATATAAGATGAACCAAAAAATTAAAAAGATAATGTTTATAACTGCGCATGTTGCAGTACATAAAGGATCAAAGTTTTGCTCGTGGGGGATCTTATTGGAACAAAGTCATTACAGCAAACCTATAGTAGCCGATTGACCCAAGCCTCCATACAAATATAAGGACATAAAAGGATTTAGAATTGAGAAATCGGTGATTCAGTGTAAGAAAAACAAAGAAGGATTGGAAAATTAAGTCAAGAAAACAGGGATACCCCGGGAACATGATATCTTCAAGTAGACAGATATGAATCTCTCCCAGCTTTTGGCTATGTTAAGCATAGTGGTGCATATTATTAGAGCCTCAAAATGTATTGTTCTGTACATGGCTCTTCAGTTTTTTTTTCCTGGTTTCAGGTTTCAAATTGGCATTATGTTTTACAGAAAGCCCTACTTTGTTAGGCAAACTGATTAAGGAAATAAGCTTTCAATATAAAACCAAAACAGCAGAACATAAAAGGTTTTAGTACCTCTTTGATGAGGTCACTTAATGCTGAGACCCCAAGGCAACCTACAGCTGTGTATACCATATATGATTTCTTCTCTTTCAACCGCCGACAAGTATCCAACACAAACCTGAAAAGCACATAATTTATTAGAATCCAGTAATATGGAAAGGATGGCCTCCAAATTATGAACATGCCTCTCCATTATAGTTGGATTAGGGGGTTATAAGGAGAAGAAAATAATGGTCACTAATTCTTCTTTTAACAACAAAATGAATGGGAAGCACAGAATATAAAACCATACTCCTTTTAATAGAATTTTAAATGCTAATGAATTACAATGGAAGCCTAGTTCATTCATCCGTCTACAATGGACGATAATGACAGGGAACGGAATGTTTTATTGAAAACATTCATTTGTTTGGGAGTGTTTTACAAGGGGAGAGCGATAATGAATTACTTTTAACTAACCCTAAAAAAATTCTCCCTTCTTTATATAATTCCAAGTTCCCATTTTCACTGAAACTATTTAGTTTATTACCTTATAATTTTAAACATCCAGTCAAGGAGAAGAAAAGTTAACCATTCCTTCCCTCCCTTCTCTCATCTTTCTTTTTCTTTAGAGTTCATCCCTTCCCAAATCCCAGATAAACCATAAAAATGGAACAAGTGATGAGATGGAAAAGGATTTTCAACTAGGCCTCCTAAATCCTCCATAGTCCTCCGTCCTCTTTAGTTCAAGTTTCTCCAATTTGGGGGATTTTAGAGGGGAAAGTTTCTGCAAACATGAGCAAAAGGAATCCTCATTTAATGAGAAGTCATTCCATACCAGTCTATTAAATGTAGGTTTTTATGTTTGCTAGTACTAAGTAGGTGAAAATGGGTATATCAAATAATGATAATAAATAAATAAATAACTGGGTGCAACCTTCCTGTATGAACAATTTTTTTGGCATTGAGGTATGACCAATTATTTTATTTTCAATTCACTCTGTAAATCAAGGCAAACTCTAAAGTGTGAATAGGTGCATTCCTATTAAGAAGAGAGTACCTGTTTATGTCGATGGCTCCTGAACCCTTCCTCCTCTTCTTATTCTTCTTCTTATTAGCCCTACGCTTGCGATTCTTACTCTGAGATTCTTGATTTGCTATATTGATATCTCCACCACTGCCCTGCCCCATATCAGTCTTTGAATCATGGTCCAGCAGCTCTCCTTCTTCAGCATCGAGCATCTCAACATCGTCATCAGCATAATCAAACCTCTCCTCTTCGTCAATGACATCTAAAAGGTTATCTTCACCCTCCATAACAAACTGCTCCAGTGGAAAGAAGGGTTTGCCAATAAATAAAGGGAGCAAAACAAATCCAAAAACGATAATCTGAATATAATATTTCGAGAAGTGCAAATAAATAAGCTCAAACATTAACCACGAAGGATGAGACGAACGAAAGAAAGAAGAAGAGGAAGAAGCTGACATCATCATAGTATGTGGATGTGCGAACTGAATAAAAACGCTATGAACTTTTGCATACCACGTTAAACGTCAAAGAAACAGAAGCTACGCCTCCAAAGGGCCCCTTAGCCTCGCTGCCTCAGTCACCGGCTCTCGTTTCCAGAGATGTTCTCTCAGCACGGCAATGGCTTCCACTACGGCGAGTGCGTGAATTGAGGCAAAGCAACAGCTGCCGTTTTGGAGATTTCGGACCATTTGGGCCTTATATGGGCAAGCCCGAACTTCTGCGTAGTCAGTAAAGCTCGAAACGATGTCGTTTACAAAGTCCAACGAGAATATTTAGAAAATAGTACTAATACTCTAATGCGGTAAATCAATCAGAAGTCAGGAATGGTGTAATAGTATACCGATCAATTCGAATCGAAATTTGAAGATAGTGGAAGAAGAAAGCAAGCAGCCATGGCTTACATGAGCATGGGGGAAGCACACAGAAGGATAACTGAATATCTCAATCGCTTCTGTGACTCCGTTTCTTCTCAAGACGGAGCTTCCCTGAAGTCTCTCTTCTCTCTCTCCTCTAACTCCTCCTTTCTTCTCTCTGTAGCTGACGCCCTCAATCTCTTCCAGGTTTCTCTTTCTATCTCTCTCCCTCCTTTGGTTTCGTTTGTGAATTTAGCTTATTGGTGGAGGTAGCAAGGAGATTATTAATCTATTGGTCCATGTCTGGCTATCTGTTTAGGATGCTAATAGGTTGATCAAACAGTCCGAGAAGCATTATCAGTACGCGGAGATCCTTGTTCCTGTTTTCCGCTCCTTGCAGAGTTATAAGCAGGGCAATTTGGTTGAATCTTATCAATCATTTGAGAAATCATCCAAGTATTTCCACTCCCCATCCCTTTTCTGCATTCCTTTTTCATGAGTTTAAACATATATATGTTGAATTAAAAAATAAAAGATATTTTAGCTTTGGAATGGTAGTTGTAATGGCTGGAATTCAGTGCTTTCATCCAGGAATTTCGAAATTGGGAATCCGCCTGGGCCTTGGAAGCTTTGTACACGATTGTTTACGAAATTAGGGTTCTTGCTGAGAGGGTATGATATGGAATTTCGTTATATGATTCTGAAAGATTTACTCATGAGTTTCTCAGATTTTAAGTTCATATACTTTATGTTGTTTAGATAATGGGTCAATATTTTTATTTTTGTTTCCCTTTTGTAGGCTGACAAAGAACTGGCTTCAAATGGGAAATCTCCCGAGAAGTTGAAAGGAGCTGGTTCGTTCCTTATGAAAGCTTTTGGTGTACTTGCGGTATGTTTCCTATTGCTGATGTAGATGCTTAGTTGTCTAGTGAAATAATTACTTAAATGATTTTCTTCTGTAATTTTTGTCGCTGATACTTAATTTCTTGACCCTTTAGTATTTTAAACCCAACAATGATTGCAGGCACAATAGTCCCCTCTTTGGAAAATTAACAGTGGTGCTACTTATAGCCGCTATTTTCTATTTTATAACTTAACACTACATAATGTGAAATGCATTATAAATCTTAAACCTCTCCTGTCTCAGGTAGCAGATTAGCCTAATAATCCTGTTTATTAGCCATCTCATACGAGAGCTCCTAACACTTCTTCCCATTTACAGTTAACTTTCTGCAACATATTCTTCTTCTGCCCTTTATATCACCAAAAGAAGAAGAAAATACTTCTATGCTGCATCAAGGTGCTTGTGTGGAGTTTGATATTAAGAGAAGCTCTGCTTACTCTTTCATGGCTTTTCTTGTATTTCAGGGGAAGGGACCAAAGCGTGTTGGAGCATTATATGTAACTTGTCAATTATTCAAGATTTACTTTAAGGTAAAATTTGTTGCACATTTTGTTTCAATATTAGTCATTAACGGTTGTTGAAAGTAAGTTTGATCTACCTCATTCACATTCAATGACACCAGTCTGAACTGAACATGGGGCTACCTGAATTTATGAAACTTGTGACATGTTCACTGGGTTCAAGTAAGGTTGGAGTTAGGACTGGAATGATATCTGTTATTGAAGTTAATACTGATATATTTCTTATTGCTGCTTTACAGCTTGGTACAGTTCACCTTTGCCGCAGTGTAATACGAAGCATTGAAACTGCACGCATATTTGACTTCGAAGAATTTCCCAAAAGTGACAGGGTTAGTGTAGGAATTGAATTAATATATGTTTGTATTCTCAAATGTGCTTACCTTGATGGTTGGCTCCAGGTCACTTACATGTACTACACTGGTCGCCTTGAAGTTTTCAATGAAAATTTCCCTGCTGTAAGTATTTTTAATTTCTTCTAAATCATTATGAGCTGCTTGCATGTTGAGTTTGATGCATCATCTACTTGCTAGATTTCTAATATTTCAGTATATAGTTACTTTATAATGCTAGTTATGCCCACATCTAGGCTATACTATTTTCAACCGAATAGGATATTATTCCATTGTTGTGTGCTAAGTTGAATCAATGTATTGCTTAACTTTTATTAACTTAACTCATCAATGTTCCATCTCCGTTTTCAACTGAATCTTACTTTAGTTAATATTGTGCAGTAGTAACTAGTAAGTGCACTAAAGATATACTTCAGTTTTTCAAGTTTAAGGTCTTTATTTATATGTTTCGTAAATGACTTGACAGGCTGATCAAAAATTATCGTATGCCTTGAAGCATTGCAACCCTCAGAGTGAAGCCAATATCAGGTTTGGTCCAGGTGTGCTAACTGTGTATATGGCATTTGCATGAGGGGGATTTTTAGTGGTGAATTACAATGTTCTTTGCTTGCAGTAATGCATCCATGTGACGGTAAATATGCATATTTTGTAGATAGGGTAAAGTTCAATTAATTTGATGTGTGCTAGCTTTTAAAATATGATCGATGGTGGTACATTTGACATATATTTGTTAAATGTTTATTGTTTTGATTTTGCTATTATTTTTCAGCTCAATAAAACAACATCATTACTTGGATAGTTAGATTAGTGAACCTTTTGGAAGTTGAATAGCAATTAATTAAAGCCGATCATTGATTTAAGTGTCTGAAGTGGGATGGCAAGTGGATCATCCTGTAGGGCTTTCAATGGGATAGATGCATCTAAAGTGGGTCCCTGAACTCTCGGAATCAGCCTTTTGTGAAACCACATCATATTTCATCTCCTGGCTTTTACTCTGTTAGAGATAAGGCGGACTGCGTAAAAACCGAAGGACCCTACTACATCAATTGTTTTATATTCTCATGCTTAAAACGACAAGGGTTTTAAGAAAGCCACATACAAATGTTTGTGCACAAAAATTTTATGAAATAGCTGTACTCGATATGTAACAATTCTTTTATCTCCTGAAATACAGATAGATTGGGTGAACTGAACCGTTTTTTCTTGGGCTTGAATCGTACTCAGAATTGGATGAAATGCATTTCTGAAATCCTTCAGTTAGAAAATTTTGGCCTGCAACTTCAAAATTTAGTTGTGCCTCTTTTTTTTTTTTTTTTTTTGGGTACATTAGAAGGATTTGAAGCCTAGATCACTATTTACACGTCACCCCATCCCGCCCCTACTAGTTTGCACCTTATTTGCATGAATATTATCACTGTTGGTTTCATAAAATTAAATATGATCAATAACGGCAGTTAATTGGGAAATTTTGGGTGTGAGAGGTGTAAATGTGTGAAAAAAAATACCCCTTAATTCATAATGATAGATTATTTTGAGATGCATCTGACTCTGTTTTATTTGATTTTCCTGTTTTTCTAATTTTGAAAAGGGGGGGGGGGTAATATAATGATCACTACTTTGTCTGGATAGCCTTGCTGCATCAAAGACTTCTTGGATATCCTGACAGATGTTTTTTCCTGAGTTACTACATTTCCTCTGTTCCACATTGTGCCTCATACTTCTTTCTTTTCTTTTCTTTGAACATAGGATGATTCTTAAATATCTAATTCCTGTGAAGCTTTCAATCGGCATATTACCTAGAGATTGGCTCTTGGAGAAGTACAACCTACCTGAGGTATGTTTGGCATTGTGAGGATTCCTTTTTTCTTGTTTTTTTTGTTTTTGTTAGTATGAAAGTAAAGTTCATAGGCCAACTCGGTTGATATGCTTGATTGGTGGGGGCCAAATTAGGATATCCAAATCAAGTTGAAATCAATTGTGATGGATACCTAAGTGGGATGGGAATCCTAACCCAAAAGCTACAGCTGTTGAGGTAGGAGAACCAATCCACTTACTTACCCCATTGAGCATCCCATGGTATTCAATGTGAGATTTAGTGTCCTCATTCATTGGTTGAAATTTTTAATTGGCAAGTTTATATGTCTTCCAAGTGTTAATCCAATTACCCTTTTTTCTACTTTGGGACAGTACAGTAACATTGTACAAGCTTTAAGGAGGGGTGATCTTCGACTTCTTCGGCATGCTCTCCAAGATTATGAGGACCGGTAAAATTACTCTTCAAATCAATGTTATTCCAAGATTTATCTTGCAGAATAAAATCAAGTTCATTTATTTATTTTTTGTAGGTTCTTGAGGTCAGGTGTATATCTTGTTCTAGAGAAGTTAGAACTTCAAGTTTACCAGAGATTGATGAAGAAAATGTAAGTTTGCAATATCACCTTGCGGTTGATAAATGAATTGATCACTCCTTGAGTTACGCTAATTTCGGGTTATCCCATGGCAACATGGCAGTTACATCATTCAGAAGCAAAAGGACCCAAGCAAAGCTCATCAGGTGAAGTTGGAAGTTATTGTGAAAGCATTGAAGTGGCTTGAAATGGACATGGATTTGGATGAGGTAATTCTGGATATTTCTTCTGCTTTTATTCAACAACTTAGGAGTTAATAATCTCTCTAAAATAAATAAATAAATAAATAAAGAAGCCGGTATTCTGGGTTTCCAATTGCTGTGATTTGCAGGTAGAGTGTATAATGGCCATATTGATATATAAGAACCTTATGAAAGGTTACTTCGCTCACAAGAGTAAAGTGGTTGTTTTGAGCAAGCAAGACCCTTTCCCCAAATTAAATGGAAAGCCAGTCAATTGATAGTGAAGGCATGATCCTTGGCTCCAGAGGGTTTATGGAGCCATGTTCTGTGTTGTGCTCAACGCTCAAGAATCCCCTCAAATGTGTTCTAGTGCACTAATTATCATAGGCAGTGCTTTGGTTTGTTAAATTATGTTATTTTCTTTTTGGATTTCATCTTTTTCTTTTTTCTTTCTCAGACGATGCTAAGTTGCACGAATTAAATCGTGGGTTTTTTTTCCCTAGCACACGAGTATAGTCTTATCATATTGTTTTTGTTTCCTCTATTACATGTCTATTAATCCAGTTGCCCAAAGCCATATAATGACTAGCTATTAAATTGTTGTAAGCATTAATTTATAGCTTGGGTCAGATTGTATTCAAACTAGAATAATTGATTTCAAATTAAAGGTGATAATTAAATTGAAGAATTAAAGTGAGTGAAATAATGAAAAGCAAAAATGTTATGAAAAAAATTTAATGAACTACTCAAAAAAAAGTTGATTTATTTGGTGTGGAATAATAGTCAATTGATTTCAACTCAATGTTCCTTTAAAGATGTCAGAGATCAAAATTTCTTGTGAATGTAATAACTTGTGAGTTCATTGCAATTGAAATGGTATATCATATTAGTATTTTAATTGTAAATTTAAAAACCAAAATTGATTGGAAGTGGTCATGCAAAAATAGAGTTTATAAGTTTTTTAGAGTTATACTTACGCGCATTTCTTTGCTTATCCCATCGTAATGTTGTTTTACAGTTTCAATTTAATGTTAATTCTGATTTTTTAATGTAAATTACTGAAAACTCCCTTACTATTTTATTTTGGGAAAAAATAAAAAAATGTCACTTGAACTTTAAAATCCCAAATTGATTTTATTCATTATAAGATTAATGAGATTAGCAAAAAGAGTATATCAATTGATAACTCTTAGGAAATCACTAATTTAAAATTTTAAAATTTAAGTAATACTTTTTATCTTTTTTTCCTACTATTTTTTAATGCTTTGTTTTTCCTACTATTCTTTTTAGTAGCTCAATGAACTAAAATTTGAATTTTCTTTGGGAGAAGGTATCCACATTTAGTACACACCATATCTTAAATATGATTGTCTTCAATTAAAAAATAATTGTGATTGTGAGGTTGTGAATGGGAGCAATAAAAAATTTTAATACTCAAGGATATAATTTTTTT